>CM066727.1:5490416-6740833 GCA_033961575.1 Aselliscus stoliczkanus
CACAATCTGGCCTGTTTACCTCCCCCTAAACAGTCTATGCCCAAACACACCAAACCCGACTTCCCCAAAGCAGCCTGTCTTCCAATCCTCCCGCTATTCTATCTTAAACAACCTCACTTCACCTGGCTCTCTCATATCACCTTTATCAATCAACACTACAGCTTTCAGACACCATACCTCTCACTGAACCCACCACCTTCCTGCACTCAAAGCTCATGTCCCTCATAATTCTGACGCCCCGCTTCCAGACCAAGGCTGTCCTGGGAGGACCTTTAGCACGTTGCCACTGACTTACATCTGTGGCCTGTCAACCACCCGTCGTCCCCCGCCCACCACTGAAGTGTGGGCTCCTTAAAAGCACAAGCTGTTTCTCATGCCTGAAATATGACAAGTCCTCAATAAAAGTTTATTAAACAAATAAATAAAAGTTGGCAGTTAAAACATCATACCAGATTTTGTTAGACTGTTAGGCTCTCTTTCTTCTAACCGAACATCTGAAAACGAAGCTTCTGAAGGTATCTTCTTCTGTTCATCTTTTAAACTCTGTGCAATTTGCTGTACAGAGAAATCAGAAGAAACATTAAAGAGTAGTTTGCAGCTGTGTTTGGCAATATGAACATGTCCTTTCTATAAAGTAAAAAAAAAAAATAAGTTAGACGACTATGCCAAAACACCACACGGAAATGAAAAGGTTAAACTGGTACAGAGTGTCTCTATTCTCAAAAACCAGCAGTCTTTTCTGAAGCACCAATTTCAGAACTACGACCACGTGTCTACCGAAGGCTCAAATACATATGACTCATATAAGAAGCATCATTTTCAACTCTTAAGTTTAGAAACATTGGTTGAAATCTCAGATTTCATAAAGAAAACAAGGAAGGGAGAGGAGGAACGAGGAGCACACAATTCCCTGGATCGGGGTGACAAACAGATCCAGCCCTCATCACATCCTAACTTTATTGTGGTAAACATTTCACAATACACATATACATCAAATAACTACACTATACACCTTATATTGATACAATGCGAAAGGTCAGTTATATCTCAATGAAGCTGGAAAAAATTAAAATTAAAAACAAAATTTTAACTGATGGGTTGAATACTTCACTTGTTGATTTTCAGTCAAATGTTGTATTTTTAAGAATTTCAAAGGTTAAACAAAAACAGCCACTGTCTACTGTATGACCACGAAGGTAAATGCTTTCTAGCCATTTTCTCTAGTCTCACAACTCTCCGTGGTCAGTATTATGATGCCTATTTTACAAATAATGACACAGATTCATGAAAGCTAAGTAACGGCTATTAACCGATGGAGCTAGAATTTGAACCTCGGTCTGTCTATGCCTCCCTCCAAAGCCATGCAAACGGCAACCTTATGTGGGCAAAACCTCTAGAGAGATTAGCTCTTAGTTTAAAATCTTCAGGTGTATAGTTGACAATAACCTGACTGTGTATCTTAGTAGGATATATTCTAAGGACAACGAGTACAAAAATGTTGAATTTTGTAAGTTTGTTGTTGGCTAGTGTTTGTTGTAATTCTGAAACTAATTTGTGTCTGTTGTAAGTTGGAGCAAAGGGGTAAACATAGAGAAGGTGCCGGAAGCCAGGGTTTCTTTGGTGAGAGAAGGCAAAGACCAATGTGGAATGGGGGACGATGAGGAAGAACCCTACGGAAATGGGTCTACATTGGAGGTTTCAGTATGAACTTGTAACATTAAAAATATTCTGTGGCACGTTTATTTGATTTCACACATTGAGTGAGAATAAACAGGAAGAGCCTCAGCCCTCCCACGGCCGCAGCGGAACCCACCTCCATCATGAGCAGCTTATCGGGGTAGGCCAGGTCGCCGGGGGCCGGCCTGTACCCAGCGACGTCCGTCTGAATATAGATGTGGGTGCGGTAGACCAGGCGCTCCTGCACGTCTTCCAGCATCTGCTTCACGCCAGCTGCAAATGCCCCCAGCTGTTCAGCTGACAAAAAAGTGCAATCATTCCTTCCTTTAGAGTCAGAAAAACACTTTCCTTAAACAAGCAAAAATGTTACTAAATTGTCTAGAAACAGAATGACCCACATTTGCTTCAGGGACTGTGGTTGTATGTATTTCAGTATGACTCAACTACCTCAGAAAAATTTAATAAATGTCTTCCAATTTCCTCAAATTCAAAACTGGGAAACAGATTTGCCCTTACACCTTCTTCCCAGAAAGGGAAATTATTTCTGTTATTAATATGAATAATAAAATCTGACTCAATTTAAAGTGCTTTGTGTTTTTAAAAGTTATCACATACAGCTTCAGAGCAACCCTGAGAGATAGCTAAGAGAGCTTATTAATGGCGTTACCATCACCATTTTACAAATAAATTGATTCCCACAGATAGTAAATGACTTGTTAATGTTTTCATAAAGAAAAAGGAGTAAAACAAATGAGATATGAGTCTATATAGTTTCTAAAATGCCAACAATGTTAAGACACATCAGTAATTTGGTAATAGTTTCCGCCAAGGGCTGAGGAGTTGGAGACACTACACAATTATATAAATGTTCACATTAATTTTAAAAAATCACCTTTAATTCAGAAGCATTAAAATGTGAGAAAATGGATATCTTGGAATGACCTAAATGCAGCAGAATAAGAAACTTTGGAAGAGTAACATCCCATAGTATCTCCTAAGAAAAGTCAAATAATTTCTGCCAGTAAAATCATTACTTGAAGGGTATTTTTTAAAGGTACCTAAGTATCATTAGGAAAATCATTTTCTATTACAATCAAATCAAATATTGAATGTATCATATGGATAAAGTAAAACTATTTCAGAGAATTGCTCTTCTTTAGTTGTAATTTCAAAAAGATGAATCATTACAATGTATGCTAAAATAATTTCTGATTTTTAATCAAGAGTATACAATATAGTTAATTACTTTATGTATTCTAGTAACAGTTTACTAGAAATACCTAACACAAAACTGATGGTCCATTCTCTCTGGATTTCAGATGCCAGAAAGAAAAGTAACTATAATTGTTTTATTACTAATTTTGCCCAGATTTTAAAATTCTTTCCCCATTTAATTTGTATGTTTAGTCACAGAATAGGTACATCTTGATTCAAAGAGGGACAAGGCATCAACCCAGGCTTCAAAAATATTAGATTTATGTAGGTGGTGAGGGAGGGGGAGAAAGAGCTCCTCTTTTTCAAATTAATTGAGCCACAGATACAATTAAAAAGACCTTCAAAATTGTGACTTCTACTTCTCATTTACCATTGTTCTGTACATGATCTTCAAGCACCTCATTTTTAAGAATCCCACAAAGTTCCGAAAGAGTCTCTAAGTGAATAACATGAATGATCAATGGCCTGAAGACATCATACAATGACATACACAGTTTCTCCAAAAGTTCACTAAAATAAAGGAATAAAACATGGTTTAGTGGTAATCGTTTCAGGATTTTCCAACAGTTTAAAAGACATCAATGATTCCTTCCAGCCAATAATAATAGTAAAAACCTACTAGAAAATAGTATGGGGAATATTATATAATGGAAGTAAATGGCTAAAAGTAATTCTATATTTTTGCTTTAAAAGCTCAGAATCAATAAGTGATAATCAGCAGTCAATTCAAATTAGCTGCCCCTAGGCAAATGTCAATTTACTACAACTTTTACTTATTTCAACAATAATTTGGTACATGTCCTTTCAAAAACAGTAAAAAATATTTCAGTAGACTTAATTCTTCTTTTATATTCTACATCACTGTGAATCAAATGGTAATATTTTCTCCAGGAAAGGTAGGTTCAAAATTCTTGAATACTTACAGATTTAGATAAACAAAACTCAATGTACTCTAGACATTTTGACAAAAACCATTTGTTAAAGAAAAAATTATGTTGACTATATCCTTTCTATTGTCAGTAGTATTCGTCTATATGTAGTTTTTCATTAAAAGTGATTAACCCAATCAAAACCATAAGACATATTTGTCTCTTCCCTATTACAAAGGTCTTAGAATCTTTTTAACAGTCCAAATCCCCAATATGAGAAAACCAAAAGTGACTAACCGTGGACACTTGGAGAAAAAATTTTTAAAAGAGTATTACGTATTACGTGGTGTATTTTAAGTGTCTTGCATTAGTTAGAATCACAGGATTCTTTCAACTACAAGGATTGATCATACCTAGTGGAGATAAAGGGCACTACATGCCAAGGCTTACTCAGTTTCCTATCCAGGATTCTTCCTATCACACTACACTGTCTCCATAATCATGCTACAAACTATGTGAATGCATGTGGGCCTTTAAACTATACATTTACTTTAAAATAAATAACCACTGTCTGCCCCCCAACAATATTCTGTTCACACACTCACAAAAGTTAAAGCACTCTTTTACAACAATTCCCATAAGAGAATAAGCTATTATGGTCATTAGCAAATGAAACCGTAAAAGTAAGTGTTCGAGCCTGTGTACCACCTACTCTAATTTTGACGTTGGTTTTGTGAAGAATTCATTGTAAAGCTGGTGTTCATCCTGGCACACGTGGACCATAAAGGCGCAGCCACTGCGAATCTGCGGGAAGCAAACACACCGCCTACAGGTAAGACGACAATGCCAGTGTCGACGAAATAAGCAAGCATGTCATCTGCAAGGAGGTTATGCTTATATATTCATACAACAACTCATTGAAGCACAAAAAATGGTTGGTTTTCAATGGTTTACTCCATAATATGAACATGGGTGATTTTTATTTTCTTTTTATGCTTTATTTTCTAAACTTCTGACAGTGAAAATAAACTGCTTTTCTAGTTGAATGGGGGCATTTAAAAATAGGATCTTTATGTATTTACCTATACAGTATGAATTAAAATCACACTAAACTAAACAGCACTTCTGCAGCAAAGGCTAAGATTAAATTGTCAATGTAAACACACAAACCTCGAAACTTCATCTTTTAAGGAGTAGTACTTATTTGTGAATCTTCATACCTCAAAGAAAAGAAAAGGACAATACCTTGCCAGGTTGAATGCTATTTGCTAAACTAGACTTGTCATAACTGAAGGAAAAATTTTTTAAGCTTGTTGATACGGAAACCAAACCTCAGCCAAGTACAGCTTCAAGGGTATCAAAGTATTTCGGAGAAGCGTTGTTAAACCAAAACATGCAGAAACTTACCAAGGCACAATGATCTCTGTTATTCTGGCTGGTTAGCTCTGTTACGGTACAAGTAATGCTAGGGCCCAAAAGGAGCTCCCTCTGATCAAGGTAACATTGGTGGATGTCACTCAGCAGCTGGTGATATCTGATCAAACGCAAGGCAAGTTGGAGTATAAACATTTGATTTCAGATAAATTAAATCTGATTGCAAATCCCAGAATAGGTTGGCAAACCCCTACAGCTATATGGTCACCATTCCTCTGCTTACATTAAATACTAGAAATATTTATGAATTATATATACATACATAAAAACACACACATAATGAAGTGTGGTGCCATAACCTTTACCTTTTAAAGAAAGACTTCTGTTCCAAGAAGAGAGATCTTACATGGCCCCACATAAAATGGGCAGCAATGGTGATTAAAGTTAATGACACTGTATTGCACATTTGAAAGATTCTGAGAAAGGAAATCCTTCAAGTTCTCAACACAAGAAAAAAAAGTGTGTAACTATGTGTGGGGATGGAATGTTAACTACACTTACAGTGGTGATCATTTCCCAATATATACAAACACTGAATCATTATATTATAGATCTGAATCTAATAAGTTGCATGTCAACTGTACTTCAATAAAAATAAACAAACAGAGATGCCTTGCTCACTCGCTTAGTCAGGACCACCTTGCTCCCTAAAGTAAGGTATGTGCTACAAGAAAAGCTTGAACAGTATGCAGGGCGATGCTCAGAGACTATCAGGGACATGCAGACTGGGAAACAGCGCCCCACGGGCAAGGTAACGTGGAGACGGAAGAGTTCCCAGGTACTCACTCGGGGATTCTTTCAGATCGCTGTTCTATTTGTTCAATAAGAGTCTGCAGAATAAAGAAAAACACAGTTAAAATCCAACTGTTTTAGTCACACTTTTAATTATTTTCTGATTATAACCCGTTAATGTTAGAAAAATCTGTAAATGCAAAAATGTCGAAGCATAAAAATCACGCATGATACCACAAAATCACCAGTTCCGTGACGTGTAAAACCCCAGGTGAGGTGCTCTCTGACAGCTCTCCTGTCTTTTTCCCCATCCTGCTCAAGTCCCACGTTCCCGGCAGAACAAGTTACAGGATTCTCTTGAAGTCCCTGTCTTTGACGTCTCGACAACCTTCCTTACACATGCAGTTCTCTCGGCAGAAAGTGTCCTTAGCAATCCCCTCGAGTCCACTATACACCGGAGTTATTTAAGCTCAGGTGTAAAAGCCTCTTAGGAGGAGCGAGGTGTTTCCTGCTCTGTGCTCGCCAGCCCCTCTGAGATAATGGAATGCAATGTGGACAAGCTTTCCTGGTCTGAGGCCTAACACACAGCAGCGCTTCTAAAGGGCTGCCACAGGGCCGGCCGAGTGGCTCAGTTGGTTAAGAACTCGCTCAAGAGTGCGAGCTGAGCTCTGAGCAACGGCGGTTCGATGCCAGCCTGAGCTGAGTTGCCGTTGAGCTGCCAACAGGTGGCAGGATGGCTCAGCTAAAAAAATAAAAAATAAAATAAAAAAATAAAGGGCTGCCACATCGATTCCACAGCAATGTCCAATTCCATAGCAATGTCCTACTTATGTCAATACACTTACTCTGACTTTGGGGGCAGCAGCTCGGAATTTCACATAAAATAGTGTGAAGGCGTTGTCTGCATTAGGTACAGAAGAAGGATCCTAAGGAAACATGGGGGAGGAGAGGGAAGGAAGACAATTAACAAGCAAATCAGCATTCAGGGAATGTGATGTGGACCATTACTGCTTGGCTTATACACCAACCAAAAGCTGAGAGAGAAAAGTCTCAAAGAGGTTAAATATTATTATTATTGCTTCAAAGGAGAAATAATTAGGAGGAACTGTCATCTCCCTCCTCTTTATAACTAAAATTTTGGTAAATAGACCTGAATTCAGATTCATACTCAGTCATTTACTGAGAGGACGACACTGGCCACATTACTTACCCTTTAAGATTCAGAGCATCCACCAAATATTGATCGTATACGCTCACACAGACTTTATGCAGCTCGGCGGTAAAGCACGTTACATACTACGTAGTGGGACCTATTTGGTATTAGTTTCCTAAACTTACTATAATTTTACAAAATAAAAGGATTATATAGTCTGGCTGTTATGTTAGATAAAAGCAATGTGAACGGTAAAATGCAACCCAAGAATCAGTGGTTTGGAACTAACTGAAAGCTTAATATACTCCATGTTCCTTAGAAAGTAAACTTCAAAAGTAAAATGCATATTTACAGTTTTATTTTCTTAGGAAAGAAATGTGCTCAGTGATTGTCCCACATACCTCACCAGCTAACTCTTATTTTCTAACCTAACACTCCACTAATTTTCCACCTGGCATCTACTACAACTGCAACTGATTAATCTGTTTCCTTCTTTACCAATTATTCCTGCAGAATATAAGCTCCAGGAAGGCAGGGACCTTGCTAGCTCCTTTTCACTACTTTCCACTGCATATAATTCCAAATACAATACTAAGCACTTAGGGGGTGCTCAAGAAAGATATTTGCTAAATATAGAAAAATTAATTATCCATTATATGTAAAGAAAAAGGTTCAAATTATCCACCATATGTAATCCCACCACTCAGACAGAACCACTTTTATTATTTTGGTGTAATTCCTTCCAATATTTTCATGAAAAAGATATGAGAATGCTTCAAGTACAAATAGTTTGAATCTTACTTTAATATTTATCATACAGTTCTCAATTTCTCACATTGTTATATATGCTTTGAAAATAAGACCACAACAGACAGACATAATACAGCCATTTTTCCCGATATAACCAAAACTGCAACTCACTCCAATTTAACAAAAGGTAAAAAACCTTTGGAGTTACAAGTACGAGCCTCAGACTAAGACTATAGAAGCTACATGAACCAGAACCGGCGCCTCACAGTTAACTCACCCTTTTCAGTAACTGACTTGTGAGGTTCTGTAGTGTGTTCACAGTGTATGTCTTCATGAGGTGCAAAGCTTTAGAAAGACACTGCTTGAACTTCAGTAAATAGACAGGATAATCTTTAAAATTCGGCTGAAAAGGAAAGGGAAAGATTTACAACAAGGAAACAAAGGCTGACAAAGCCAACTTTCAGTGCCACCTAACATGTCCGTTATGTGAAGCTACAGAGAATTCAGAAGGAGGCCTTACGCAGATTCAAGTTCCATCAGGATGAACATTGTGACGCCGTGGTCACAATCCCTTGTGCCTGGCATACAGTGAGGCCTCAATAAATATCTGCAATTTTTAACAAACTATATTTTCAACATTCCACAGACATCAAGACTAATACGTCAGGCCCAACTAGGACGAGAAGAGCAGTAGCAGGGAATGAATACAGCAATAAATCCTTGGGGGGGTAATATTCAGCACGGCAGCCTCTGAGACGGGACAAAGCCACGTGTGTGGACTGGGACCTCCACCCTTGACAGGCGCTGCCTCGGCAGCTGCGAGTCCTTTCTACACCACTGCTGACAATGACTAAGAGTTCACCACGGGTTTCTTCAAGTGTATTAGAAAGATATTTTTCCCTTCAGTAGAAATACTTTACAGCAAAAGAAGCGATATCATAGGAATGTTCAGATTTCTTAAAAATATACAGAAATACCATGACTTACATGAGATGAGATATATGTTATACAATCATCTAACTTGGCCAGCATAGGTATAAATCCTTCACTATTCACAGACAATGTAGGAGAATTTAATTTCTGTAAGACAGAAAGAAAAATCAACCATAATTCACACATACAAAAAACATATAGGTAAAAGTTTGATACTTTGTACTAGAATTAGTGTATTTCTCTTTAGGATATAACAAGTTATACTAATGTCTTTACATTTTGAGTCACCAAAATATCCTCAAATGTAATTCATATGTAACAATAAAGAAAGGACAACTGAAAAGGAATACTGGTTTAATTTGGTTTAGTCTTAATGAGCTTTAATGGGGCTCTTCATGATTTAGTGAACATCACCTATCACTCCATTGTACAATCTTAGATTAAAATAACACATCAAGTGCCAAGACACCCCATTTCCTAGTACTTTACAAGATACATAAATTTTCTACTTTCAAATACTGGCAATTTTCTCAAGGTTAAAGGATTAACTAAGTCAGTCATACTACATGTTTGGAAGTCATATTAATTAAGTATAAATATAAGCAACATATGTGTGATATTTAACACTTGATATTATATATAAAATATATTAAAACATAAAACAATATACAATATTTAATATAAATATAAGTAACATATATAAAATATAAGCAAAACCAGCCAATTATTTATCTTGATATACAAATAGCTTGGCAATGAACTATTTCCCATGGAAATACTAGCTTTACTTCTAAGTCTTTAGTAAACTATAATAATTATGATTAATTTAATAATTTTAATAACATGATTTACATATAGTTATTATGACTAATCATTAACCAGAAATATCATTTACACAGCAGCCTTACTGAGACTATTACTTTGGAATACAAGTATGCATTACAAGGCCTATCCTTTTCCACACTAAACGAGGTTTAAAAAATGTTTTAATTATTGTAACAGCAAGATTTAAAAGTTCATATTTCTTTTTATAAACTTCTTCAGAGCTTACAAATACGATACTATAAGAGGTAACCAACAAAGAGCTTTTTAATAACAACGATACAATTTAAGCAGAACTATTACTTAAATCATATTTGAAAAAATCTGAACTGGTAATTGTATGTCCATCGATCACAAATAGGAACACTTTCAGCAAGCAAACTATTAAGTTAAAAAATATCACTCAAGCCAATTTATAGGTTTAAACATTATACTCAGAAAGGGAAATACAAAATAAAATCACTAACTTTACAAAAAATAAAAAACATGCTTACTGTGTTAATAGTTTCCAATTCATTAAAATAGGAAAGCTTTTGTTGAATGTTTTCAGCCAGATCAACAAGTTCCGACTTGCATGTTTAAAAGAGAAAAATCAATTATTATAAAAACATAAGAATCAACACTCCAGCCTCAAAATTACATTTAACTGATTTGTATTACACATGTACATTTATAATAGACATAAGATTTCAGAATAATGCTCAAAGATTTTTGCAGTCATGGACTAAAATAAGCAATGATTATTACAGTAAATTATATATAACAAAATAAATGATTGCCTTTTACAAACAGAATACACATGAGGTAATTACAGTAACTTAAATATTCTATCCTTAAGACACAATGTAAGTGCAGCCTAGATCAGGTCATCTGTTCTTAAGCCCCACGGTTACTGCCATCACTGTGCTTGTCTGAAAAGGGTCAATATTAAAGAGTGGAGAGAGCAAACGTGCACAGCCTCCTCACTCTGCAACTGTACTGAGACCTGACAGCTCAGAGCGCAGGGACGCGCGCCCTTGCCCAGTGCACTGAAGCTTATTTAGAATAAAACGTCAAAGTAACATTTGGCATGCTTAGCACAGGGCCTCATACGGAGAGGATTCAATACGATAATTGGAGAAATTAAGGAAATGAGAATTCAACTCTATTGAAAACTAAAAAATTAAACATAATACAATCACTGGCCCTCTCTCCTACTCCAATTTACCTGTTCTTTCAGGAGCTGTTCACAGGCTTCATGTAGGGTTCCTGTCTTATTGGACACAAAAAGATACTGTTTCTGCAATGATTCCAGATGCTGCAGAGCACTGTTTACATCATTCAATATAGCATCACACTGCTCCTGAAACCCAGACAAGTAATCCCTCATCTGTCTAGAAAACAGAACCAAAAGGGGATTGGCAATAATATTTTCCCCCGATAAGCATAATCAATAAACAACAGTCTCATTTTTCCCCAAATGCCTGAATGTCAGGAGGAAAGTCGGGCCTAATCACTACAGTTCATTATATTCAGAAATGTACCAACAGCTATGTTCCAGTTTCAATACTTAAGGAGCAACCAAAGGAATCAGCCTTGAAGCCATAAACTGGCTTTTCACATGTAAGGCCATAAATCACCAGCTCAACTTTCAAGGCTGGGACACCAGAGCCATCCCCATCCCGAGGTATTAAGTAGGACAATCCTTCGTGTTACTTCTACCATTGAGAGACAATGTGATGTCATGGGAAGAATTTTGGACCTAAGTCCAAATCCCAGCTCTGCCCAAGTCTCCATGACATTTTAGGCAAGTGATTTAACATTTCCAGGCCTCAGTTTGCTCATTTGTAAAATGGAAATAACATTACCTTTCCTCACAGAACTGCTATGAACATTGAATGGAATCACACATCAAAGAGCCTAACACGGGCCGGCCGAGTGGCACATTGGTTAAGCGCTGGTTTTGGGATGCCAGCGGCCCCGGTTCGGATCCCACATGAGGGCCAGTGACACTGCCCTCTACAGCTAACAACAGCTCCACCTGGAGCTGGGCTGTGCGAGCCCCGGTGATGGTGTGGGCTGCAGCCCCTGCTGCAGTGGGCTGCAGTGGGCTGCCGTAGGCTGCAGTGAGTGGCCCGCAGCCAGCGTGAGCGGCTGGCAGCCAAGAGTGAGCTGCCAATAGCCGCGATGAGCGACATCCAGAGGCCAGTGACCGATCTGCCTCATCCGGGAAGAGCGCAATGACGATACCAACAGTGAAGCAACATCCTCCGCAACTAAACTGAAGAACAAGAAGATGGCAACTTGTCTGTTCCCCTTCCCCGATTCCCCAACGCTGTTCCCCTCCACCAATTCCCCAATAAAATCTTTAAAAAAAAAAAAAAAAAAAAAAAAAAAAAAAGAGCCTAACACGATGCTTAGCAATTATGGTCACTTAATAAATGTTCAAAGAATGCAAATGCTCAACCCACAGTCCCGCAATCAGCTAGAAACCATACCATCCTTTCCCCATGTTCTCAATATACACAAACACAACAACACAGTCACGTCCTCAAGTCTAGCTGGCCACCCCCCAAGTCTCGTGGGTCTCTCCTTCGAAAGCAAGGCTCCAAACACCTAGAGTTCCTGTAAAATTTCCACTTGAACCCAAACCTTTCTAGATTTATCTAAAAACCAATGTCTGCCCTTCATAACCTAGTAATTACAATGTAACTTTAAAAAAAAATTATGCAACTTCCAATACCAGTTGACCCAAGTCCTCTCTAGGTATCCTTAAAGAAAATGTTGCTGTTCGAGTTTTCTTTGTATCTTAATTTTGTGTAAAGACAGATTACAAAATGCTTCAGATGACTGTGATCTAAAACAGCATATACAACAAGGCCAGAGCCACATACCTATATTTAGTTTCCTCGTCCTGATCCATCTGAGTTTGTAGTTTTGCAAACCATGAAAAGAACTAGAAAAATAAAGAGTATTACACTGTCAACAAAACTAAAACAGACACAACGAAAAGTGGCGACATGCTCAACACAAGTCAATAGGGAACACTAAGTGTTAGTGCTTGCGGTTCAGACATTCATAATTAGGTTTAAGCCAGGAGACGATAATGTAATTGCACAGTCAGTATCTACATGCTAGGAACAACAAAGTATATTAAAAACATTGGCCATTTCCAGAGTTAATCGAGGAAGAACATTAAAGATATAATACGTAAGAAGTATTTCTTCCCTGAGGGGCTGAAACCCATTTGTTAATTTGCTAAATTTGAGTAGGACACATCATGCTTTGTTTGGGTAAATAATAATATTATCTAATAAGAATTGTGAGAAGTTTGAGAAAATGCATTTCTGCATCAGCTAAACCTGGGTCTGGGTTCTGGCCCTCCCACCAATGCTATGAAAATGTCTATTATTATAATAAAGAGAGATGGGGGAGGGTAACCTTAAACAAGCATAAGGGGACTTTTGGGGGTGATGTTTTATATCTTAATCATAGTGGTAGTTCCAAAGGTATATACACTTGTCAAAACTCATCAAGCTGTACGCTTACAACGATTACATTTTATTGTATGGAAATTGTAACTCAATATATTAGATTTTGCTAAATTTAAACAGATACGCAGGTACAATTTTTTTTCAAATAATCTAAATAAGGTTACAGATGGTGCAAAATTATCTTCTATAATTGGGATTCAAGCGGGATTCCCAGTGAAGACCATGGTTTATTGTCTCAGGACCCCACGCTTGGAAAGTTCTTTCACTCTCGCTTTCTGAACCCTGCTATGCCTGCCGCATGCTGTACTGACATGTCTTGCCTTATGAACTCTCACAAGAACCCCATGGCACAGGAGTATAATTCCCATTGCTTTACTCATAAAGAAGCTAAAGACCTAAGAAGGTAAGTAACTTGCCCAAGCTCACAAAGATGGGAAGTGAGCTACATTCTGAATCGCCCTGCCGCACTGCCTCTCTCGACTTCCTATATGTTCAAGTCCGCACATCTGCCTAACATTTCACTCAGTAAATGTTTCAGCTTTGATTCTTCACAGGACAGAAAAAGGAGCAGAGGAAGTGGCAGAAGACACTACTGTACATTTAGGTTTATCATCAGGAATAAGCAAAAACCAAGAGAAGATTACACATGCCACATTACTAAAATAACCATCATGGCTCATCTAAAGAGGATGTTTAGGTTTTCAAAAGGAAATGACCTAGCAACAGGCAGAGAGGGGTTTGTGTGTGTGCGTGCGCACGCGCACTCATGCATGCTAGGGAGACGTGTTAACACACACATACACTGGGGGAAGTCTAAAGTACACACAATATCAAAACCTTAATAAATACAATAATCTATCAACATCCAAACCTGGAATATCACATTTTTATCTGTACTGCAAATATAACTGGGCAAAAGGTTTAAAATATTTAACAGCCACAACTAACAGAAAATCAAGAACGTTCTAGAAAAACTTGATGTTAACTGCAGTTTCAGATGTTTAAAACTTTTAGTGAGGGCCTTTTCCTTTAGCCATGTCTTGAGACATTTAAATAATCAAGCATCCTTAGAAACAATGCTGCCACCTACCTGCTGTGCCGTTTCGATTCTCTCCTCTCCCATTTCTAAGGAAGTGAAACCCTTCAAGAGAATGTCTTCGGTAGATTCCGGTACTACTGACATCGGCGTGATGGGCAGCGACAGGGACGTCAAACTGCACAAGTCTTCAATTGGGAGCTTGGGGAAAAAAAAGAGCCACGAAGACATTTAAAGAACTGGAAAATTCTCTGAACTTGACTCAAGATTGGTATTGCAACTCGGTTGTTTTGAAAGAGAAAGGAACATTTTCTATTAGACCACTGAGATTGACAAATGCCTTGTGGTACTAACACTCATAACTAGCTTCTCTGTAGTAAACGCTGGTCTCAAAATGTAAACATGGCACTGATGCCCCACTATTAGTGAGTGTGGTTTTTGAGTGACCTTTGTACTGTAATACTGACGGTGAACACACATTTTCTTCCTTGAACCTTTTGTGAAATAGCACCAAAGGCAAAACCTGTGTGCTGTTCAAGTAGCTGGCCCTCCGTATTATCTAACACAAAGGACTGACGGCATTAGTACCGACTAACAGAAAACAAATCACAGCCAAGAATTAAGTATACCAATAAACATCGCCTCCTTCTACCATGTCCACTGCTGGCACACTCCACCACACCTTCTTGCTGACAAATGCTGAAATTACAATCCAACAGAACGAATTTCAGAGTTTCCCTGTTCCAGAAGAGCCCCGCCTACAAGGCCTCCCCACGATGCCATGGCCCTACAATACTTTCTAGTTCTCCACTGCTACTAAAGCTAGCCCAGGTGTTAACTTACCTGTAGGCACACAGACAAGCTATTTTTAGCCCTAAAGGAAAGGGAGTATGGATGTCCGGGAAGGTAAAGGGCCTAATTGTTTTGTTTCAATTCCAGGTTCCAGCCCTTAGCGTATGACATTTAAGGTCCGCAAAATAAGACTTGATCCAAGGCCTTAGGAAACTGCTTCCTCGGCTATTTTTCTAGGTACAGAAATTTCATCTGAAGACAGTCAGTATTTTCTCTTCAAAGTTAAAATAGGCTAGATGCAAACTACACCACCACTAATTTAGAACTACAGCCCTTTAATACAGGGGTTCCGTACCTGGGTTCCAAGTGGGGCTGCGCCTTCCGGCATGGCAAATAGCGTTATAATGCAGCCTGTTTGAACCTGGCTCACTTACCAGCTGTGACAATGGGCAAATTACTTTACGCTTCTCACTCAATTTCTTCCCTGGGAAATAGCAATTACATTATCTGTGAGAAGACCCGGGTGTGTCAAAACATATTAAGACTGCTAGGAAGCGGCACACAAAAAGTGTTCAGAGAGGGGCCCCGATCTGCTTTCTCCCCATCAATGGGTCTGATTCGAGAGCCAGGAGGGGCTACAGCTAAGGAAATATGTCGTATTAAGGGCATCACTTGTTCATGTCAACTCTTCCTGAAGAGCGACACAACCCAAGTAGAAAAGGACTGTAGCCCAGTAAGAGTTAAGTTTCTCAAATCCGGTGAGAATCTATCTTGAGTCTAAAGTGTCACCAGGAACTGCGAGCTGCCACCAAGGGTTCTGGAGGACAGCGGAAGCTGTGCTGCGATAGTCACAGGCTCTGTGCGGCGACCCCGAATACCAGCAGGTTGTGTCCTCGGAGAGGGGGAGGTGACCCATCAGAGACAACACTACATGTACTTAGCATAATGCCTGCCACATAATAAACACCCAATCAATTTGAGCTACTGCTGTGTATCATATTATTATTATTATTATTATTCATTAGCGGCAACACAGTAAGTAAATTTGTAAATCAGAATCTATGCTGCTTCTTGGGAACAGAATCGTCCATAAGCTATCTTTACAAAATTATATTTTATTAATAGTAAAATCTAGTTCTATATGAACAGATCATGACAAAATATCATTCTATCAGCACTGTTTACACAATACCCAAGGGGCAAAGGGGAGGGAGACGTTGATTAGGCTCCAATTTGAAAAATATCCCGGAAAGCACATGGAGGCGAGGCTAAGATCAAGAAAGCTGGACAGAGTACTGCTTGCACCCTACAAAGAAAAAGATAAATAATATACAAAATCATAACTGTCTGGAATCCCTCAGAGAGCTGAGGCTGCAGAGTAACCAAGAACTTAAACTCTGCGTAAGACGGGAACGGACCTCCAGGGAGAGAGACAACGCCAGCACTCGCTCACCTGCGGCAGATCAGATGGAAAAAGAAATGACAAGCGCCATACGGGCAGGTAAGAATTCAGCGTAAGTTTCTCACAAGCTGCCAACGGCTCGTGGGTGAGTACAGAACGCCTGGAAGCCACAGGCACAGGGGCAGCCACGCACATGGCTTTCTTCACAGACGTCCACCAGGTGCTCATAAGAGAACAAGGTGGTGCAGGCCTAGAAGGGAGGCAGCCGGGGAAAGCGGGGCACAAAGCCCCATCCGGACCCGGCATCCCTCAGGCACAGAGAAATGCCCTCTACAAACGGGGCAAGGGAAAAGAAAACCGCGTAGCCCTGGAGGAAAGGCAAGAAACAATCTAGGCCCCAGAACATCACAGGTCTCCTACTCCGGGGGAGGGTAGAGTCAGTGAGCGCCCCACCTCCAAGGCCCAGGAGCAGGGGCCTGCCTAAGACTGAGGCCAGCCTGGGACGGCAAAACCCCACCTGCCACGCGCTACCAGGCTCTAACGCACCAGCAATCCGCTGCAATGGGAAGCCAGGGCACAGACGCCCTCTGACACAGGCACAGAGCTCGCCAAAAACGGAGGGCAGAGGACGAATGGTAGGAAATCCCTGCAGCCACCCAGCCCTAACGCTAAGCAAAGGTAACTCCAGAGAAATCTGAAGCCAGAGGTAAACTAAAGACAACCAGAGCAACAACAAAACCTAAACCAAGCTCGACTCCTGACCAGACTAATTCAACTCCCCACACCAACGACCTAACAGAAGAGGTGTTCTTATTTCCAGGCATTAATACTCTTTTCCTCATTCGCTACTGTCCTGTACACCATGTCCAGGATTTAGTCAAAATTACATTAAAAAGCAAGGAAAGAAACCAACTGCTTATCAAGAGACAACGCACTCCACACTGCCAGACTCAGGGAAGACCTGGATACTGGAGTGACCAGACAATGAATTTAAAATAACTGAGGCTCTGGTATCAAACATAAATAAAATAAATGAACAGATGCAGAATCTCAGCAGAAAAATGAAAACCTTAAGTGTCCAAAGGAAATGCTAGAAAGAGATGAAGAACACCAGCAACAGGGCCGGCCGAGTGGCGCAGTGGTTAAGCGCTGGCCTAGGATGCCAGCGGCCCCAGTTCGGATCTCACATATGAGGGCCAATGACACTGCCCTCAAAAAATAATATAAAAAATAAAATAAAAAAGAATACCAGCAACAGACTCACCAGTACACTCAACACAGCTAAGACAGGAGTCAGTGATCTGGAAGCCAGGTCTATAAAAACCACCCAGAAAGAGGAAACAGCAGAAAAACAGAAACTGGTGTCAAATGATCTTATACAAAGGAAGCACACCCGTTTTTTAACCCAAATAACAGTACACTATGCACACCTTGCTTCTTCATTTAATGTGTAGCATTTTCAACTGTCTTTCAACAGAGTATAAGGAAAAAGTGGAATTTACTCTCTTTAAATTCATAACTCTCTGTCATTAATCTGGAACAGGCCCAGAGCACAGAATGAAGATTTAAGTAAGCAGCAAGTTTCCCTTCTTTTCCCTCTTTGCCCTTACAATTCTTCTCAGAGGCAATACCAATGTTTATAATTTAAGAACTAATTTTTAAGGAAGTTGAGGGTAGAATGAGGAACTTTTAAAGGAGAACGAACCAAAGAGATAATCTGCAATTTTTATCAATCTTCTTTTATAGAAATTATTCAAAACACATGGACGGAATATTTATTCCAAATCATAGGAAGAGTTCAAATGAAAAGTAAAATTCTCCCCTACCCCCAACTTTTAACTCGTTTAACTGGATTCAATATTTTTGATGGTTACTCCATAACTGTAACACAGATTCACAGTATTGTGTTTGAGTTCCTCAATTTGATGTCCTATCTACTGACTCCCCACTACATAAAATGAAGAAATGAATACCCCTAATATTTTCTTCCGTACATATTCTCAAATTCTGTCACCTACCATCTCTTTTTTTAGATTGTCAAAATTTATAATATTGGGGGGTTGTCACTTTGTAAGGGATGAAAAGGGTAACTATTCTATTGTTTTGTACACCTGAAACTAACAAAAAAAAAAGAGGATGAAAAAAATTTATAATATTTACAACTTGTTTTATAATTAAGTCTTCAAATTTATGTTTTTTAATGATAGTACATGTTTCCTGACTCCCACAAATTTACCAAAATTGCAAGGTCACTGATACTGTGTTTTTGGTGTGCTGCCCGTTTATTACTGCCATGTCAAAAGGATCCTGGCGTGTCCTACACATGTGCTCAGTCTGTCATCTTGAACCCAAAAAATATTTACCTTCTAATTTACTTTAAAAATAAGACCGTATGAAAACGCTGGATACTTGAGAAGGTACTATAGATATTCTAGATATAATCTGTAAGTTAGATGTTGTAACTGCAATCACCTGAATGTATGAAAGAGCATTCTATTTGCTGACTTCATGCACAAACACTAACCACTTTTCAATCATAAGGACTTTTAAACACCAGAAGCAGAAGGAGGCTTCTGGGCCTGTTCCTGTGTTCTCACTAATAGCAAAACATTTTCTCTCGAAGCAAGGAAGAGAAGCCACACTGCAACTAATTCTAAGAAATAATGTTTTAAAGTAACAAAACAATCTGCTTTTTCAGGGCACATGAAGAAAACCTCCCATTCAGTCCATCTGCCCAACTGGCTTCTCTTCTCAAAGCAGCTGGAAAAGACAAGCAAAGCAAGAACAGGTGTGGTGGTGTCACAAGGCTTCCTGTTCTGAGGTCTCGTTCACTCCTGAGTGCAGGTGACTGGATGCCTCTGACTCACCTGCACTGTCCTTGCTCCCAGGTGGAGCAGACGTTTAACCCCCGAGACAGAAGGACACAGATCTAGATTCCTGGTTGGCCGTTCTCGAGTTATTGTACAGTTTATGCACATAGGGACTCTAACACATGAAATACTAATTACAATAACCTATCAAGCCTTGCCTGACCAGCTGAACAGGTCCACGAAAAACAAACAAATACACCTTTCTCTCCCAAACTTGACTTCTTGCACAGCTCAGGGTTAGAGAAAATCACTTTTATATATAATCAATCTACTCAATCCGTTCCTTAAATGAAACCTGATGTTACTTTCTCTGGAGCAAATCATTAAAGAGGTATAGATGGAGTCTTGGAAATTTCCAGAAGGCACCTAATCTCTTTTCTTACCTTTGGTTTTAGTGATACCTACACCGGCTCTAATCTATTCTTTTAAGGTGTTAATCATTTGAGAGGGGAAAGCACATGAAAAATACAGGAAGCTTGCTGTGTGCACTTTGCATGCATAATTTCATTTGATTCTCACAATTCCCCATGAGATAAGAACTATTATAATCCCTATTTTATAATGAGAAAACAGGATCAGAAAAGTTAAATATGTGTGAGGTCACAGGGCCTTTAGGAAAACAACAGTAAATTACAGGTCAATTTCAAAGCATTTTAGCATTTTGTCAAGAACTACTTAGTCCGGTTGAAAGAAAATGGCCCTTATGACTGAAATATTTGCCCTGGCTACCAGAAACCAGTCCACCCAACACGCTACTGCAAACATCCTACCACAAATTCTCTTATCTAGCTAACACCAAATAAAAGGTATAATCTCCCTTCCAAGATAAGACTAGCTCTCCTTCATAAAAGAGAAAGTTACTTGCTGAAGAAGTTAACAGCTTTATGACATTTGTTAAGTCCGCTGGACTCTTGCTATTCAACTACCTTGCTTAATTCTAGCTATTCAGGAAGTAATTTATCTCGTGAAAAGTGTGAAACACTACAAAAAATCCCTTACAGATATACTGGTCGGACAAAATAAAAATTAAGGCATTCTTTATCAGCACCAATGTTAAAAGAGTGGTAATGGAGGGCCGGCCGAGTGGCGCGGTGGTTAAGTGCTGGCTTGGGAAGCCAGCGACCCCGGTTCGGGTCCCACATATGAGGGCCAGTGACACTGCCCTCAAAAAAAAATAAATAAATAAAATTTAAAAAAAAGAGTGGTAATGGAGAAAAAGATAGAAAAAAATTCCATTGCAAAGTCTTCCCAGAAGACCTACAAACACTTTAGTGAGGGGAAATGGGGGCTGAGGAGCGATGAGGGTTTCCCCCTTAACGACCCCAGGACGGGTAAATAACGGGCTGTTTCATTCCCGCACCGCTGCCCAGGCTGCACGCACTGGAGCCTCCCGGAATGCTGTGCCTCGCCAAGCTCATCCCTGCCCGTGGCCTGCACGGCTGTTTCCCTCCAGCTGGGGGGCTCCGTCGCTGCCTTTGCACGGCTGGCTTCCGGTTTTCCATCAGGAGTTCTTGCCTCAGACTTCCTTTCTTAGAAAGGCCTTCCCACGCTATCTAAGGGCACCCCTCCCCTTTGTGTCATGGCGTCCCGCTGCATCCTCCTTACAGCATGGATCGCCATCTGAACTCACCGTCTCTGCTCTTTCTCACATGCCAGCTCCGTGAGGCTAGATATCTTGGCTTTCTCGGTCTGTCCTCAATTCCCAGCCCCGAGTCGGCACATAACGTGTTAAAATGACTGCATGAGGCTAAGGGTAAGTGCCCTATAGCATACATACGAAAGAATGGGGTGCAAATGAAAAGACTCAATTTACTTCACTCCAAACTCTTTCCTTTACGCTCAAGGAGAATAAGAAATAATAGTTTATGACCCATGACAATAAAAACAAAGTAAACTGTATTCCTTGTGGAATGTTCCCTCCAGGTGCTGTGATGTCCAAACATCCTGCTTCAGTAACAGGCCAAATTAGTTACAAGTGGAATATTTGCAGAGCAAACAGCTTCTATTCTCCAGAACATAAAAGGCTTGACGGCCCCGCCAAAGAAACTCCCACTTGCTTCCTAGAGGAGGATGAGGAACCCAGGAGGGAACACCTGTTATTTTTTAGCAAAGCATCCAAAGGTAGAAAAGTGAAGGAACTTGGCCGGCTGAGTGGCATGGTGGTTAAGCGCTGACTTGGGAAGCCAGTGGCCCTGGTTTGGTTCCCACATGTGAGGGCCAGTGACACTGACCTCAAAAAAAAAAAAAAATAACAAAAGTGAAGGAACTTTCAAATCAAAGTTTTTTGTTGTCGTTTGTTTTTGAGGGCAGTGTCACTGGCCCTCACATGTGGGACCCGAACCAGGGCCGCTGGCTTCCCAAGCCAGCGCTTAACCACCGCGCCCCTCCGCCGGCCCTTGTTGTGTTTTTTTTAATAGACTTTATGTGTATTTTTTAGCTGAGCCATCCTGCCACCTGCTGGCCGCTCAGCGGCAGCTCAGCTCGGGCCGGGCATCGAACCGCCGCTGCTCAGAGCTCAGCTCGCAGTCCTGAGCGAGCTCTTCACCCAGCGAGCCACCCCTGTAACCAAAGTCCTTAATCTGTACAGTTCGATGGAAAGAAAAAGTGTAAGTCTCTGCACCGCATCTGCCGTTGGACACACCTCGCACTCCTGTAAAAGGAGCGCTTGAGCCTGAGAGCCGCAGCGTCCCGAGGGAAAGGCCCCTGAACCTGCGCTCACAGCCCCTCGCGGTGCGCCCCGCAAGCGGGGCCCGGCCCGGCGGCCCTGCGGGTGGGGAACGCCGGCCCGGCTGCCGAGGGGACCCCGTGTCGCTCGCCCTGCGCCAGGCCCCGCAGGCCGCGCCTCCCGCCGCCGGGACCCGGCCCGGCGCCCCGCTCCGCGGGCGGGGTGACCCGCTCAGAGCCCGGGAGGCGCCCCGCGCACAGTGGAGGCTCGGCCCCGGGAGACGCCCCGCGCACAGGGCAGGCTCGGGCCCCGGGGGCGCCCCGCGCACAGCGGAGGCTCGGCCCGGCGGCGCCGGCAGCCTGCGGCCTGACACCCGCAGCGGCGCGGGGCCTCCCCGCCGGGCCGCCGGCACCGGGGCGGGAAGCCGGGCCCGCACGGCCGGGGGCGCCCAGGCCCTCCGCCCCGCCGCCCGCTTCCCGCCGCACCTCCGCCGGCACCGGCAGGTCCTCCGCCGCCGCCTGCAGCGCCAGCACCGAGTCCAGCTGCCTGTCGCTCAGCAGCGCCGGGGTGTCGGCTCCGCGGTCCCAGACACTCAGCCGCTCCCGAGCGTCCCGCTCCGTGGCCGCCTCCGCCATGGCCGCCGCCCCCGCCGCCCTCCGCAGCGGCCGGGTGCTGGCGACCCCGACGCAAAGCCCGGGCCTCTTCCGGGACGGCCGGCCTTCCCAGCAATGCGCCGGCGGCGCGGAGGGGCGGGCCGCGCTAGCCCGACCCCGGAAGCGCTTCTGCAAGTCTGTGGGCGGGGCGGACGCCAGCGCAGACGTGGCTTTACACGGCGTACAAACGTTTCCGGTTGCGATGTAGACGGACAGGGTCAAGAACACAGGCCCTGACGGAAGTAGCTATGCCCCTACCGGTAGTCTCTTTCTCAACATCAATAACTTTATTGTTCCGTGTGGGTCACGGCCCCGCCGGCAGGGGCCTGCGTGAGCTCTGAGTCTACTGCCTCGGCCCACGGCGGGGTAGTCGGGGTGGAGTGTGTGGACTGGGAGATTTCCTTGTTGACAAGTCGACAGTTTCGGCCATTTGGGTCAAAACCACGTGTGCAAACTTTTCCAACATCCAGTAACTCCGCTGTTTAATGACAACATAAAAATTCAAAGATTTATGTGCTTCAGACACCATGAATAGTACTATCAAGTTACTGGAAACAACCTAAATATCCAACGTTGAAGAATTCGATAGATAATTCATAGCAACAAACAGGTAACTGAAATACCATTCTGCCATTTAAATCATGTTGTAGACTTTGAATAACAAAACAAAGCAAATAATGATAGTATTGCATCATAACTTAGAAAAATACTTGCGAGCCCATACTGATATAAATAAATGTATTAATAAATGGGGGAGAAGGGACAGCTCTACCTTACAGAAGAATTCCAATCAATAAATGTTTAAAAGATGAGGGAAATAGTAATTGTAGCAGTCAAGATCTAAGGAAGGATGCTAAAATTAGGGGATGAAAGTTATGTAAGATAATATTAGGGGAAGCCAGAGGATGGACATACCTAAACTCAGCACTAATTTTGCAACTTTTCTGAAGTCTAAAATTATCCAAAAGTCAAGAAATAAAACTCTCATGTTGTAGAAAATATTTGTCTTTGGGAAAATAGTTGTGATATAATCAACATGAATGATACAGTATATGATCCTATTGACCAAAAGAAACACGCCTAAAATATAGATTGTTGGAATCACTAATCATAATTTTCTCCTCCTCCTCTTCCTCGTCCTCGTCCCCCTCCTCCTCTTCTTTCTTCTTCTTTCTTTTCCTTCTCCTCCTTTTTCTTCTTTTACAATTAATGTTGCATTTCAGAGTAAGGTTTTTATTTTAATTATTCGACCTGGCTTCAGAGATTTGTATCCCCATCACATCAATCCACCAGTATTTCCTAAAGAAAGTCATCTTTTGGATTTGTACAGATATGTGGATTTAAGTACCTAAAACATACTTTCTCTTCTTCAGGCTAGACTGATCTCTGGTTGCAAAAATCTCAGAAATAAAGTTAATCCTGTTGAGTTTTGTGATGATACTTCTTCACCAAACATCATTCTTCAAGGGCCAAATATAAGCATCTGCTCTCTCCCAAATGCATTTCTACTGCAGATTTTCCTAAATCCATGATCACTCTACTTTCTTCTAAAAATTATGTTAAATTCCTTAAAATATTTTTCCCAACTGGTGATGCATGATGCTAAAGGGTTGCAGTGCAGGTCACGGTACCCATGGAAAAGATTCTGGCCTAGACTGAATGTTTAGTCAGCTGCTGTGTGGTCAAATGAAAAAAGGAGAAGGTAGATATGCAACACAAAAATGCCTGGATTATTCTTGAATTGAAGAATTGAGGGAGCTAAGGGAAGACAGCTGTGTCTGGTCACCCACTGGCTCTGTAAGGGTGAGGGAGAGACAAGAGCAATGAAGCAGAGTAACAGCAGTGTTTATGGGGTGTTTTCATTTTGCAGGACACTAGCATAGACATACATTATTTAAACAATGCAATGCTTGTTCACAATGTGGTAGAAAGCGTGGTATACAATATACTGAATTCTGCTTCACACTCTAGCACTCTTTCCTGTATGGACAAATATTATCTGCTCCTCCCCAAAGAAGTACAAATTTCCTATAATGGATACACTTTTATACTCTGTATTCCAAGTCAAATTTCTTCCTGTTTCCAGCTGGTGATTAGCTTATTCCCAGAAACACTACATGACATGACAAATACAACTACGGTTTTAATTTTCTACTATAATTCTTACAATATATTTACTTGATTCAAGTTTTAGTCATTGTTCCCATAAGATAATTCAAATTGATATAGCAAACACTCATATTGCATATATCTGAACATATAAGATACACATCCATATCCATATCCGGGGGTGGGCGGGGGCGGGAAAGACAGTGGAAAAAACAGGATTACATAGGCTATCTTGGAAAAAGGACAAAGGTGAGGTCAGAGTTGTCTCATCCATAAATGATCAAGGTCCCCGTATCACAATAGATGACATTTTGTTTGTAAGGTGTTACTTTGATTTCACTTTTGATGTCTAGGCAACCCATACCTGCAAGGCAAGGTATGGGTTGTTCTCTTTCATTTAGATGTAGTTAAATGAAATACAGGACACAAAGTGAGTTGTCAAAGACATTTGGGACGATGAAGGAAAAAGGCCACCTTTTATGCTCTTTCTAGAGGGACATTTGCCAACACTATCAAAACAGAGGCTGGAGAAATAAAAACAGCCCTATAATCCAGCAATTTCTCTCTCTGAGAATCTATCCTAGAGAAATTCTTGAATATGCAAAAAATATACATGTACAGGATAGTTTGTAATGGAGAAAAATGGGCACAGACTAAATATTTTTCAATAGGGAAGTTGTTTTGTTCCTGTTATCTATTACTACCTAACAAACTAACCCAGTGGTTTAGATTTTAATCCCTCTGGAATTCTCCAGGCTGATCTCGCAAAGCCTCTGAGCCTGGTAGCAGCTGTGCCTCTGGCCGTGGGATTCTTCCAGAAATACACTAAGTACATTCCAAGACCAAACTCCTCAACTGCTTTCCAACCAGTTTTTGTGTCACACCCCAGAGGGATGTGACCCAGTCTGAACAGCAACAAGGGTCTATTTCAACCTGGTTCTCAAGTGGCATGAGGCTCCAGGGCAGTTGACTGGGCTGAGAAGCCCTGAATCTAATGACCACCCCCGCCCCCTGCCCCATACCTCATAAAGAACCATTGCCATACGAGTACGCCACGAGCATCCAATGTGTGTGCTGTGTGTCGGAGCCCACAGCAGGTATGGAGGCCTCTTCTGGCTCTTCCTGGGGTCACGGCAGCTAGAAGCAGCTTCATGGTGATTTTCACAGCCTGTGCCTTTATTCTTACAGTACCAATAACACACACCAGTGCCTGGCCATGCCACCAAAGGATGGCTCTGACCTTGTAAGAATACAATTTCAAACTAAAGATCATATACTCAAACTCTTTCATTCTACAGATGAGCAAACTGAGGCGCACAGAGGTGAGGTGACCATCCCAAAGCCCTTTAGGCAGCTAATGTCAAAGCCACACCTGGAATTTAGATGATAACCTGATTTCTGTGCCTGAGGCTCTGTGAACAATCCCAGAATTTCTCCAAGTGCAGAGATGTACAAAGCCCTTAAAAGAACTGCAGTTCCCCAGGGTTGACGTAAATAATTGTATTAAGTTGCTTAAGTATGAACAAAAAGAGAACCTGACACAGGCTTTGTATGTCTATATCGACATAGACTTACCAGTTATGTACCAATAAAGGTATAAATCCAGTAACATTGAAATTAACAACGTTAATGAGATGGGCGATATTATCTTGCTGGAAAACTAAGTGGCTTCTGGCAAAGTGAAGATGGTGCCAACAACAGCTTGGCTCAAGGTGCTTACGTTACACCAGCAACGTGCTCGAGCCCCCTGCCATCTGAATGACCAGGAAGTCTTCTCTCGGGCTGGATCCCTGGTATCATTTTGCTTTTAATTGGCTTGTACACATCATTTGCAAATTCAATTAATCCCTGTTCTTTTTTAGTAGCTTAATTAAAATAGTCCACATCCACAAACAAGGAGGATGGAAGCTGAGATCACAGGGCAATCCTAAGCTATACAACAGTCCTGTTGATGCAGGATGCGTATGCATGTTTCTTTAAGTCTCTGAAATGGAAACACACATTTAAAGAATGAGTTTGAGAAATGCTGCACCGTATCCTATGGCCTGCTGCCCTAAGCCACAGACAGGGGTGATTTCCCTGTCATCGCTACAAGGGTCTGGAACTCCACATTCCAGAGCCAGGAAAGCCTTGCTTCCTAAGGCTTTTCATCCATGAATGACTGAGAACAGGCCCCTAAAAATGGAAAACTGCCTAAGGGACAAGAGGCAGGAATGTTCCAGGTCATAGAAGGGGGCAGAAAGTGGAGGAGAGGGACATAGATCCAAAGACCTCCCCAGGGTGGCACTTCATAGGCTCAGCTGGGCCAGCCCTGCTCAATGACTGCAGTCTGAGCACGGCAGACTCCTAAGAATGCCACATTGTAGGAATAGCTGCCGTTAGAGTAACACAGTGCCTCTCATTAGCTTCTCACTTTAACCCAAGGAGGACGAGGGTGGATATTATTATCATCTCCATTTAATGAATGAAGAAACTGAACCTTAGCGAGGTTTGTGACCTGTCGGATAACACTGGGTAAAGGGCAGAGCTGTCGTTGGAACCAGGATGCCAGACGAGACCTTCTCCTTCCCCTGTATACTAATATCATGAATGTGAGTGACATGAAGATATACATTTGAAACCGCTTGTACTTTTCTTGTTATGGGACCGTTCAGCAAGCCTGAGTCCTAAGGGCGAGCACTACTGGCTCAAAGAAACACCTGGGAGAGGAAAAGGTGTGGCACATTCTGTTCTACAAGGCAGGGAAGGTTCAAGTGCCAAAACATCAAGTCATGGCCCCGAAGAGGAGGCAGGCTCAGACACCAGGTTCTCAGGTCGCTTGGCATTTGACTTTGCTGCTGATTACACAGCGAAGTCACAGAATTACCAGCCAAGCTGCAGTTCATAGATTTTCGAGGTTGAAATCTTAGGTAATTATGCCTTTCTCCAAAATGTGCCTTGATTCTAAATATTGGTTGCAGTTGCAGACCGGCAGGTGTGCTAAGGACTCTGGCCTCTGTACTGAGAACAGGCAGTGGGGAGATGGCCAGGCTGAACCTGTGGGAAGATCCTGGGCAGAATAACATGTGCACTGACAGGGGCCAGCCCACAGGTGGAGACACAGGGTGGAGACTGTTTCAGTCACCTAGCAGGCCTGAGCTCAGGAGTGTCACGGGAGATGGAAAAGGGAGGACGAATGGAAGGTGTTAAGAAGATGAAGCCCACAGGGCTTGAGGATTGCTTGAATATGAAGTGGGGGTCTGGGCATCAGAGCTCCGGCAGCAAGTGGAGGAGTATGGTGTATACAATATCTTGCATGAACAGCTCTTAAAGGTGTGAGTAGGTGACTCCCACTCCCGTGGCCTGTACTTCTGCTGTGTTACTTACTCCCTGTCCCTCAAAGCACACCTACATCACCCCTGGAATTTCTCCATCGCCAGGTGACAGAGGAAGAAAAAACTTAGACCTGATTTACAGATGGCTCTGAATAACATACAGGCGTGAACTAAACATGGACATAAACAGCGTGACAGCCCCAATCAGGAGTGCCACTGGAAAATACTGGGCAAGAAAACCCTCCGAGTGCTCAAACTTCAAACAGAACCCTTGTACTCAGGACTGGAAGTCTGGGACCCATGGTCCTGGACACGGTGGTTAGGCCCCATTTGCATCCCCAGACCTATGACATCTGTGCACCACTCAGTGCTTTTGGATGTTGGCTCTTTGGATGCAGACTGCATTATCCGCGTCTCCAGTTGGGTTTAGCCAATGAAACCCTAGCAGGAAATCGGATGGGAAGAGTGAGCAGGGCATTTTTTTCACGCTCTCCGTTTCACTGCTGCGTCCCAGGCAATAACTGTGCCCCTCTATGATCCTGGCCAATGGCCTCTCCTCCACAGCGACAACTTTCACAGCTCTGGTAACATGAGCCCTAACCTTGCCCCTTCAGCCCTATAGGTGGTGATGGTTTCCCACTGTTGTCGTGTTTAGGTATATCAACAACTGTCTTGGTCTCCCTAACTGCCCACACCTGTGTAATTATTCCTTTCATTTAAGTTTTTTTATGTGAACCAACCCAGATAAGTTCTGCTTCTTGATGGCATTCTGGCCAGATACCACCTTTTGATTCTATTCTCCATTTTTCTTAACCTCTCCTGTTTTCCAACTCCTAATCTTATGCTGTCTTTGGAGAAATTTCTTTAGATCTAGTATCCAGTTTACTAATACGCTCTTTAACTATTTGCCTATCTATTTCAATTTCAACAATATTTTTTAGTTTTAAAGTCCATATTTTTGAATATTATCATTTTTAAAAATCTGGTTATTTTTATAATCTGCCTGGTTATTTTTATAGCCTTTTTTCCCTGTTTGGTTTACTCCTTTCATTTTATTAATTTATATCTGCATGAGGGTCATGCTTTTACCTTTTTCTGAAAATTATCCTTTAGATGCTACAAGAACGTAAGATGGAATGCTGGATCTCACCCAGGGTGTGCAGGAGACCTCCCTGGGAAAGATACAGCTGAGGACTGAGGGATGCCCAGCCATTTTAGCCATGGCCAAGTTGCTGGCCTGTCTCTCGGCCAAACTCTAGCTCCACAACCTTTTCTACCACTCTTGGATATAGAACAACATCCGGTTGCTCCCCGTGCCATGCTCAAGTCTCTGTGAAGCTGCCTCCAGGATTTCTCAGGTGTGTTCCTACTCCATGGTTTACACCCTAGGGGCACGTGGGGCATTCTGGGAGTTTTCCATGTTCTCTCACCATCCTTAGAAAGCAAGAGGTATATTTTCTCTGTTCTCAGGACTTTCTTGAGCCTCATCCACACCAGACTGTCATGGGGGACTCAAGTCACATGATGAAATGTTCACTTTCTATTAGGGCCCACTAACAAGTCAAGAGCTGTTTCTCTAAGGGAAAACAGCCATTTGCAAAAAAAAAAAATTACATGGCTTTGCTCCCAAATCCCAGGGATTTGCATTGTGATTCTCCTACTGGGGCTTCCTGTAGGCTCCACACAGCATCCCTCTCTACCCTAGACACCTCAGGCCTATGTCCCATGTGACTGAGCAGCATGCACCGCAGCCTGGACTTGCCACAGACCTTCTCCTGCTCTGGGTCCCACTCAAAACTGGCAACCTTCTAAGTTCCTCCATAAATAGGTCAGAGCAGCACATTCAAGTGTGCTGCAGGACACCTCCACAACAACCATGGTAATGGCCATGGGTCTCTTAGGACTCAAGGAAAGATTTTTATTTTGTATATACTTGGAGTAGTTGGCTTTGGGTGAACTAGCTCAGATCCTGGAACTGATATACTAAGAAAAGGAGGAGACTAAAATTACTAAATTCAGAAATTGGCGACATTATTACCAATTCTACAAAATAAAAGGATTATATGAGAGTACTATGAACAACTGTAGACCAACAAATTGGATAACCTAAATGAAATGGACAAATTCCTAGAAACACAAAACCTGCCATGACTAAATCACAAAGAAACAGAAAATTTAAATTACTAGTTATAGGTCTATAGCTAGTAAAGGAGATTGACTCAATAATCAAACATCTCCCAACAAAGAAAAGTCCTGGACCTGATGGTTTCACTGGTGAATTCTACCAAACATGTATGGAAGTACTAATACCAATCCTCAAAATTTTCCAAAAAATTGAAGAGGAAACACTTCCTAACTCATTCTATGAGGCCAGCCATACCAAAGCCAGAAAAAGACATGAACAAGAAAAGTACAGACCAATATTCCTATGAACAGTGATGTAAAAACCCTCAACAAAAATACTAGCAAACAGAATTCAGCAGCTTATTGAAAGTATTACACACCGTGACCAAGTGGGATTTATTCCTGGATTGCAAGGATGGTCCAACAAACGAAAATTGATCAATACAATACCACATCAAGAGAATAAAGGGAAAAAAAAAACATAATGAACATCATACTCTCTGGTGAAAGAGTGAAAGCTTTTCCTCTAAGATCAGAAATAAGGCAAGGATGCCCGCTTTCACCACTTCTGTTCCACATAGTACTGGAAGTTCTAACCAGAGCAATTAGGAAAGAAAAAGAAATAAAGGCATCCAAATTAGAAAGAAAGAGGTAAAAGTATCTCTGTTTGCAGATGATATGATCTTATATGTAGAAACCCTCAAGATTCCACCAAAAAAACCTAATAAATGAATTCAGCAGAGTAGCAGAATACTGAGTCACCACACAGAAGTCAGTTGGATTCCTATACATGAACAACGAACAATCTGAAAAGGAAATTAAAAACAATTCTATTTATAATAGCATCAAAAAGAGTAAAATAGGGGCCGGCCGAGTGGCGCAGTGGTTAAGCGCTGGCTTGGGAAGCCAGCAGCCTTGATTCGGTCCCACTATGAGGGCCAGTGACACTGCCCTCAAAAAAAAAAAAAAAGAGTAAAATACTTAGGAATTAATTTAACCAAGGAGGTGAAAGACATGTACAGTGAAAACTACAAAACATTGCTGAAAGAAATTAAGACATATATAAATGGAAGCACACCTCAGTTCATGGATTGAAAAGCTTAATATAATATCAATACTACCCAAAGCAATCTACAGGTTCAGTGCAATCCCTATCCAAATACCCACGGTTTTTGCAGAAATAGAAAAATCCAGCTTAAAAATTCATATGGAGGGCTGGCCGAGTGGCGCATTGGTTAAGAGCTGGCTTGGGACGCCAACGGCCCTGGTTCGGATCCCACATGAGGGCCAGTGACACTGCCCTCTACAGCTAACAACAGCTCCACCTGGAGCTGGGCTGTGCGAGCCCCGGCGATGGTGTGGGCTGCCATAGGCTACAGTGAGTGGCCGGCAGCCAGCGTGAGCGGCTGGCAGCCAATGTGAGCTGCCAATAGCCGCGATGAGCGACCATCCAGAGGCCGGCAACCGATTTGCCTCATCCGGGAAGAGCGCAATGTAATACCAACATGGACCAGTGAAGCAACATCCTCCGCAACTAGACTGAAGAACAAAAAGACAGCAACTTCTGTTCCCCTCCCCCAATTACCCAATAAAAATCTTTTTTAAAAAAAATTAAAAAAAAAAAAAAGGTGCCCATCACCAATCATTAGGGAAATGCAAATCAAAACTACAATGAGATACCACATCGTACCCATTAGGATGGCTAGTATCAAAATATAGAAAAAAGTATTGGAAAGGATGTAGAGAAAGTGGAAGGAACTCTCGCACACTGTTGGTCAGAATGTAAAATGGTGCAGTCGCTATGGAACAGTATGCAGTTCCACAAAACCAAAAGATAAATTTGCCATATCATCCAGCAATTCTCCTTGTGGGTATATATATCCCAAAGAATTAAAAGCAGGATCTCAGATGTTTGTACGTCCTTGTTCATAGCGGCATTATTCACAGCAGCTGAAATGTATCCCAAGTGTCCATCCGCGGATGAATGGATAAGCAAAATGTGGTCTACACATACAATGGGACATTATTCAGCATTATAGAGGCAAGAAATTCCATAATATGGTACAACATGGAAGCATTATGCTAAGTAAAATAAACCAGTCACAAATGGACAAACACTGAATGATTCCACTTATATGAGGCACCTAAATTAGTCAAAATCCTAACAACAGAAAGTGTAACAGTGGTTCCAGGAGCTGGGGAGAAGGGAAGGAGGCGTTACTGTTTGCTGGGTACAGGGTGTCAGTTCAACAAGATGAAAAGGGGTTTGGAGATGGATGGTGGTGAAGGTTGTACAACAAGGTCGATGTACTTAAGGCTGCAGAACGGTACACTTAAATGTTTTAAATGATTATTTTATGTATATGTTAAAATTTAAAAAATTAATCTCAAAGAAAATAAAAGAATAAAATGAAAGAAAAAAAGATTAAAAAGCCAAAAAAATACAAAAATACAAAATAAATTAATCTCAGCCTGAACTGAACACGGGCCAACGGAGGTTTTGATTTCTTTGAGCGTCACAGGAGAAACCTGGTGAATAAAGCAATCATTAGGAAATGCTCCGTGTCCCAATTCTCACCGACTCCTGGGTAACCTTGAGGTAACACCACATAGGAATCCCAGAGGTAATGAGCCAAACTTAGCAGGCTGCTTCCATTTAATGCAACAAATATTTATTGCATTAGCTACTATGTGCCAATTATTATGTTAAGAAAGCACAAAATAGTACAGCAAATAGAGTAGTGATGCAATTCAAGATAAAGTCGGCCAGTGGCCTTAAGCCATTCTTGATACTTGTAACCCTGGATCTAACATGTTGATTCCTTTTGAATGTAGAATCATCAGAACTCACACACATGCATTCAGTGGAGATAGGCAATAGCTTATATTTAGTCAGCTTCTCTTTCCATAAAGTATTGTGAGGTGTTTCGGAAATTTTTTTTTTTTTCAGCTGAGCCATCCTGCCACCTGTTGGCAGCTCAGCAGCTGCTCAGCTTGGGCCGGGAATCCAACCAGCAACCCTGTTGCTCAAAGCTCGCAATCTTGAGCGAGCCCTTAACTAACTGAGCCACTTGGCCGGCCAGAAATATCTTTAAAGATTACAATTCCTGGTTCAGGTCCCACATATGAAGGCAAGTGACACTGCCCTCAAAAAAAAAAAAAAAAAAAAAAAAAGTAAAGAAAATTACAATTAATAAGGAAAACCTCTAAGAGAAAACACAACTCTTGCTATCATATAATGAAATGAAACAATGTGATTTGAAAGGAAGTTTTTCGAAGGAGACAAAGAATTGTGTAAAACACCACAGCAGTTTAGAGGGTAGGTACCTGTTTACATAATACACTCTATCTAGGTTTCCCCCACTATCAAAAAAAAATAAAAAAAGTTAAAAATTTTTTAATTATAAAATATTACATTTGTTGAATAAGAACAAAATAGTTAAAAACTGAAACAGCAAAAGCTTCCTATTTATTCTTTCAGCTGAATTTTCAGTTTGATAAACACTTAGCATACTTTTAGAAACACTAAATCTTTAAAATGTAAACAGAACATTATATTTACTTCAACTCCTGTTTTTCTCACTTTTTGTCACTTGGACATCTGTATTCCAAGCTGGTCCTTTTTGTATTCAGGATTTTGTTTTAAATGATAAAATATAGGCTTGTAGAACAACCAATGTAATACAATCATGCATAAAGACAATAGTAATTCTTTCAACCCTGTGATGGTTAAATTTTACGTCCACACAGCCAGGCTATGGTGCCCTGCTGCGTGGCAAACTCTAGTCTAGGTGGCGCTGTGAAGGGATTTTGTAGACGTGAATGACACCTACAATCAGCTGACTTGAAGAGCACACTCCCTAACACCAGTGGGCCGTGTTCAGCTAGAGGTCTTGGGGTTTCCTGCAGAAGGAATTCTGCCTCCAGCCTGTAACATAGAAATGCTGCCTGTTTCCGGTCTGCTGACCTGCCCTACTGCCCTACAGACCTTATACTCACCTGTCCCCATGATCACGAGCCTCTTCCTTAAAATAAACCATGCGCACGCACTCACACACAGCCCTGCCGGTTCCGTTTCCCTTGAGAGCTGAGTTACGCAGGGGACGTATAGATAGAGGTGGTTTCCAGTTTTTCCCTCCTGGTGCTTTTGGTTATATTATCTCCATCAAGCTTTCAAGAAACAATCTATTCACTGTCCTTGTATTTTATTCCCATGCTTTGCTTCCAAATGGATTTATTATAATCTACCAAAACCCTGTCCGATTTTCCCAGCCGCCACTTTAACAATAAACAGCCTGACTTAAAGCCAAATGTGCCTAAGAGGTGCCACGATCCAAGTGAAGCCCTGCGGTTCCCAGGCGTTTGAGACTCACCAGCCGCCAGCCGTCCTCGCTGACCTTCACATCATGTCAGTCACGTACGGGTCTGTCATTTACTCTCAGGTAGGAGAGCTGAAACAAAAAGTCTCTCTTTTCCCCCAACCTATTTTTTTCAATAAATGACTATGTTTAATTCAAATATTAATCTAGAAAATACTTTTTTTTTAAAGATTTTACTGGGGAGTTGAGGGAGGGGAACAGTGCTGGGGAGTTGGAGGAGGGGAACAGACAAGCTGTTGTCCTTTTGTTCTTCAGTCTAGTTGCGGAGGATGTCGCTTCACTGGCCCATGTTGGTATCGTCATTGCGCTCTTCCCGGGTGACGCACTCACTCACTGGCCATTCGACGGCCGCTCACGGGGGCTCACAGCAGCTCGAGCCAGCTGCCGGCCAGCCCCACTGCAGCCTACGCTCTTGCCAGGGACTCAGGGCAGCCCAGCTCCAGGTCGAGCTATTGTTCACCATCTTAGCTGTAGAGGGCAGTGTCACTGGCCCTCATGTGGGATCCGAACAGGGGCCCTGCTGCTCAGAGCTGGCATCTCAAGCCAACTCTTAACCAACACGCCACTCGGCTGGCCCTAGAAAATACTTTTAAGTAATTAATGAATCATGTTTGCATCTCATCTACTGGTGATTTTATGCCAACCAGAGGAGTCTCTGTCTGGTCCACAGTTAACAAGGGACCCCAGCTCCTGCCTGGAGCCATCAAATGCTGGAAGGACTGCGAGAACTTGGAAGTTCCAGCCCTGCTGTCCTCACACTCCAGGTGCCTCGCCAACCCAGCCCAGGGAGAACTGTCACTGGCCTTGCTGAGCTGCAGAATATTTCAGATACTGGGAGGTGACACGGGGGTCCAGGCCATTCATGAGATGATCCCAACAGCTTTTCTGGGCAGAGTGAAATGTCTGCAGCCACGTTCACAAATGCTATTTCTACTCCAGCCTGCTGGACTCTGGAGCTTGTCTTTGTTTAAATGTTTCTCTTTGTCTGAAATAACCACAAATCATTTTTATAATTATGTATTACTCCAGTTTATTAAATAATGACACAAGGTTGATGCTACCTACTCCAACGATGTTTAAATAAAGAGCTCGAAATATAAAGGCGTCTTCACATAATGTATGCTATTTCAGCGCAAGAAGAAATATGGAGAATGAGATGTTTTTTCTATCGCAGATCAGCAACATTTAGCATCAATGATTACACAAATCCACAAGCAAACAAAAAATCCACTTTTCTCATTTTGGTTATAAAAGCTAAAAATCCTTTGGGCACATTTGAGCAATATCCAAGGGGGTGGGGGCAGTCAGAGCCACATCCTTGAAAACAAGGGGCCCAAATCTCCCAAACCCTTAAGTTCTTTCTTGGTCAGAAGCTTCAACAACTGCATTAAATCTTTCGGAAAGCAGAAAAGCCAACAGTTTAAGAGCCTCTTCTACAAAGTGTTTAATAAATCCACATTGAGAAAAAATGTATTTTTGTCTTCAAAACACACTTAAGTTTCACAGTGAGGTTTGAATTCTTTTTCATTCTGGTATGAACATGTACATGATTTTAATAATTTGATATAATGAATATTGCATGACATTTAGAAAGCATACGTACACTTAAAAACTAAAATGTTTCCTACATTAAAAAATAAAGAGTGGTTCATTAAAAGGAATCCTTTCAACGCAAGGAAATCAACAGTGAGAGCCTTTCTATAGGAAGCCCTTAACCACATCCACGGGATGTTTTGGTAAAAAGAAAAGCTGCCGGTTTATGAAGCTGCGGGTCAGTAGCAGGCATGAGGCTCAGAGCTCAGCTCTCCAGGGTCGCGTGTAGGGTCAGCCCAGGGGTCTAGACTTTCACCTTAGTCTGCCAGCGATTACCACCTACTGCCACCCCGCCACCCTTCTTTCTTCCCTTCTCTGCGTAAAGGATGTTGTCGTTAACGCTTATTTTTGGAAATAAAAGTCTGCTTGACAAAATTCTATTTCAAATTCATCATCAATAAAGAAGGCAAGATGGAAGAGACAGACTGGGAGGAAAGCTGCCCAGTCCGCAGAGGAAACCTGTGTTTCGTGTAGCTTCAGGGATCCAAGTGGGGCTCTGACCAGCACCCCCTGCGACGCGCCTGCCCTGGACGGCACAGCCCGTATGTTTTAATGCCCTCCCAGGGGACAGCCCAGGTACTCAGTGCGGGTACCCCTTTCCCGGGCTGTCTGCTATAAGTGTGAAGTTCTTGGGGCTCTCAGAGTCACTTTTTATTTTGGAAAGAATAAGAGGAAGACAAGAAACAAAGAGGGAGAATGATTTCTTTTGTCTTTAGAAAAAGGAAGACATGACATATGTCTTATGAAAAACTGGACAAACAAGTGCAGTACTAAAGAAATAGATTCTTTAAAAAATTGGAAGCAAGCTTGGATTTTCCATCCAAGCTAATAAGGAAGTCCAAGACAGGAACTACTTTAACCAACATGACCCAAACTAAAGTAAAAACTGGGAAATCTAGAAAAATCTTACTAATGGATAAAACCTTTTTTTCCCAAGGCCTTAAACAAAGGGCTAACCTCAGAATGACAATGACCAGCCTGTGATCAAATGCCTCCCTTCCACACACTCAGGCTGTTTACTCCAGGATCAGAACTGTATGATGTACACGCACTTATCCTATGCGTCAAGCCATCGCAACTATTTTCTTCATTTGACCCTCAACATCGACAGACTTTACTATCTCCACTGACAGACTGGGAAATAAACTTGGCTGAAAATCATATAACAAATTGCTAAGTGACCTAAAGACAGAACCCAAGCTGCCTGAAACACCTCCCACCAACATAGAACTTGTCTCCCTCACAGCCAACAGAACACACCATAGAGTTCAGACGTTAATACTTTGTAACAAGTCCTCACAAAGGTCAAGTCTTCAAGGCTGAAAATCACTTACTGTAAGTGAGAGATCCGCCAGAATAGAAAGTTATAAAGCAGTGCAATATTCCAGGGATCTATTTCCTGCACGGTGTGCACCTGGAGCCCAGAGCCCAGGTCTCCACACATGACAAGAAGCCAAAGCCCCCAAGCTCAGGGACAGTGACACCCTCCGGTGGGCGCTCGTCCTCAGTTCAGGGAGCTGCAAGGTGTCGCGTGCTGCTCTCCCCTGAAGAAAACAGCACATCATTCCTGGTCTTGCAAGTTTTCTTCAGCAAGAAACAGGCGTGTCATGTCATCTTTGATGTCGAAGGGCACTTTGATGGTAAGGACTGGCGTTTGGATGTGACCGTTTATGCCATTAAACACTCGACGCGCGCTCCGTGCCCACACTCAGCAGTCTGGACTAAGCTGGTCTTCCTGTCGCTCAGACCTCGGAATCTGTGACAGCCAAGCGGTGAGAAGCGGTGTGAAACACAGGAAGCTTTACTGGTTTGGAAGTTAGCATTTCCACAGGGGTGTCTCATGCAGCCTTGATGTGTCATAAATCCAATTTCTTCAACTGCTCATATGTCACAAAGAACTATAGTTATTGGTTAAGGCCAACGAAGAAAATGCCATCTTAACCCCAACACGTAAAAACAGACCTCCGAGTGGCACACTGACAAACAAATACATCTGGGCAGACCACACGCCATGGACGTGATAAGAGAGGCTGCATCCTACCTATCCTGAAAGGTCTGCCCATCACCCTCCCCAAGCCCAGCTTGGAACAGAAAGGTCACAGCTGAGAAATGCAAATCCCTCAGCATCAGCTCTAAGCCTATCCCCTCACTGCCTGGCTTTTGTGACTTTCCTGTGGCGGGAAGACTGCAGAAGTTATTCTGTGTGAGAAACGGCTTCCGCCAGGCAGCCTTCCACGGGGGGAGGCGCAGACAGGGACACACAGGGATGGTGAGCCCAGCACTCCCTACCTTGTCCTTCTGCCCTTCCATGTCTAATAACCCGCCACTCCTTTTCTACCTCCCGCTTTGGCATACAGGAAATAGTACTGATTGGCTGAATAATTGTAGAGCTAATTACTCTTTATCCTTAGGCACTCTCTAAAATAACATTCTAGAACACTGCTGCCAAACCACTTCCTTCCCCAGGGTGCTTGGGGATATAAAATAAATTCTGCCTCTCTTTGAAATCATAAATACTCTCAGCTTTTAGAACAATCTAAATAAAAATGTGTATCGATAGCATTACCTTTCAATTACACCGTCATTAAACCAAGGTTCAGAGTGCCTAGCACAGACTTTATACCTCCTGAAAAAGAAACTGAACAGTTATTTCTTGAATCAGAGGAACTTAAAATAAAATCCTACTTCTAAATTATAATTAATAACATGATAATTTATACAAACAATATTTTTTTTTAGCTATATCTTTTCCAGATTACTGCAACAGAAAAGGATACAATGATATTCCAAGGACCAAGTCTCAACCAATTTGGCCAAAACCCTTTGTATAGAGCAAAAAACCCTTCATTCTTCCATGTCTGTTATAAGGGGGAAAACAAGTTAACTTCCAACTTTTCAATTATGTCAAATGCATTAATAATAACGTCCAGACTAAACTCAATTTTTTTACAAATACATCTGTTTGGAAATCATTGCCCTCTGCCTGTTTGGTCTTTAAAAGCTTCTGCAGAGGTGAAGACACAGGCTCCATGCCAGCCACCCAGCACCCAAAGCAGACAACAGCAGTAGAATGGATAAAAAAGGAAATTTCATTCCAACCAGTCTTTAGCCTCCTTTCCACCTGGGCCCACAAATGGCTCAGAAATAAAGACATGAAGCAATGGTAGTAAAGACAGAACTCAGAGCACTGTTATTCCATGTTGTTGGATGGATAAAAATGAGCATGTTTGCTTCCTTAAAGCAACACTCGAAGTCTAGGGTGCAGCAGCATCGTCCTGGAAAATGGAAACCACAAAAGTGGTTGCGAATCTTCAGTTGTAGGCAATCTAGTTGGAGACACAGTCACAAACTCTTGTCCACTCGTGAACAGTAGGCCTAATTATTTAAACTGTGAATCAGAGTACTAACAGGGGGGTGGGGGAGGGGGTTACAAAACAGTCACGGTATGTAAAGCACAGCACAAGGAATACAGTCAGTAATATGGTAATAACTGTGTAGAGAGCCAGATGGGTACTAGACTAGTCAGACGGACACTTCGTAAGTTATACAAATGTCTGACCGCTATGCTGTACACCTAAAACTAATATAAAATAATACTGAATGTCAACTGTAATTGGAAAACAAAACAAAATAAAATTTGTTAATAATTCTTTGCTGATAAAAATAAATAAACTGAGAATTACAGTAAGATTGATGTGTTCCTTTGAGAGATATCTGAATGAAGGATACTCATTCCAGTTGGACTCAACAGGAAGGAGGTATCTTTTGGAAGGAGACACAGTTCAATGATCACAGAAAATATGACTATTTTCTCACAGCAGAGCAAACGTGTAAGGAAAATGAGCTTTCATTTTTAAATATTCATCTAGATTTTCTATTTATAAAAGTTAGCCCTGGGCCGGCCGAGTGGCTCAGTTGGTTAAGAGTTGGCTTAGAGGGCCGGCCGAGTGGCGCATTGGTTAAGCGCTGGTTTTGGGATGCCAGCGGCCCCGGTTCGGATCCCACATGAGGGCCAGTGACACTGCCCTCTACAGCTAACAACAGCTCCACCTGGAGCTGGGCTGTACAAGGCCCGGTGATGGTGTGGGCTGCAGCCCCTGCTGCAGTGGGCTGCCGTAGGCTACAGTAAGTGGCCCGCAGCCAGCGTGAGCGGCTGGCAGCCAAGCGTGAGCTGCCAATAGCCGCGATGAGCGACATCCAGAGGCCAGCGACTCATCTGCCTCATCCGGGAAGAGTGCAATGACGATACCAACAGTGAAGCAACATCCTCCGCAACTAAACTGAAGAACAAAAAGACAGCAACTTGTCTGTTGCCCTTCCCCGATTCCCCAACGCTGTTCCCTTCCACCAAATCCCCAATAAAATCTTTAAAAAAAAAAAAAAAAAGAGTTGGTTTAGAGTGCGAACTCTGAGCAACAGGGCCACTGTTCAATTTCCACATGGGCCAGTGAACACTGCACCCGAGCTGAGCTGTCCCTGAGCTGCCAACAGGTGGCAGGATGGCTCAGTTGGTGTAACAACAAGATTGCCTGTTCAATGGTGGCTACACCCACCCGCAACTAAGACTGAACTCCACCTTGAGCTAAGCTGCTGCCCACATGGCTCAGTGGATAGAGCGTGTGCTCTGAACAACAAGGTTGGACTCCCGCATGGGATGGTGGCTCCGCCCACCGCAACTAAGTAAACACAGCACCTTGAGCTTAGAGGCCAACTTACAGGAAGCCAGATGGCGATTGGCGCCCTCCACAACAAAGATTGAAGGACAACAATCTTCAAACGGTCCCCTCCCCCAATTCCCCAATAAAATCTTAAAAAAAAAAAAAAAAGTTAGCCCCAGTGTGTCAAAAGCTGTGTACCATCATCTCAGGGCTTTAGAGCATCACTCGCTCATCTTAGTTACACTAGCCCTCAGAATTTAGTTACTGCCTAGGTTAAATAAGCAAATAAGATATAAATATAAATGTATATATGGGGCAGTTTCATGAATCAAAGCAATCCACTAGAATGCTGAAGATTAAATACATTTGCTTATTTCACAATAATGTCCCTTCTTATTAATTATACTAACAAGGCTTATCTCATTATGCCTAGCGCTATGCTGTTTTATAGGCATTATCTCAATTATTTTTACAATAACCCCATGGCGTAGGTGCGATTACTGTCCCATCTCACTTATGAGGAAACAAGTATTGCATCTGTACCTTGACCAAAGTCACACAATTACAAGCAACAGATCCACATGTCTGGCTTGCCCCGAACCCTGTTTTTTTTTGTTTTGTTTTTGAGGGCAGTGTCACTGGCCTTCATATGTGGGACCCGAACTGGGGCTGCTGGCTTCCCAAGCCAGCGCTTAACCACTGCACCACTCGGCCGGCCCGAACCCTGTTTTTTATAGAAATTCCTAAGAGGTACCATGGAAGCTAATGAGCTGGAAGGAAGTCACAGCCCTATAGAGACGGACACTCATTCTCACCTGTAACAGGCAATCCAGGGTACCTGTGTAGCCGGAGCACCTGCCATCACGAAGGGCTTTCTGGTTCATCGCACGTGTTCTCACAACATCCACGGGGTTGGAGGCCAGGGCGCCCGCCAGACCACAGGCAAAGCTCGAGCTGTGAAGACGACACCATCGAAAATCATTCACCACCACCTCTGTCAAAGGCAGGAAACAGTCTCCCCCCAAACTATGTTCAAGTGACATGGAACAGATGAAACATATCAAACATGAGGACAACGTCTAAAGAGTTGCACAGACTTCCCAGAAACCAGCACTCCTGACACTGGCTTAAAAATTCCAGTCTCAGCTGAGAGCATCTTAGAGGCTCTGGAAAGACTCATAGAAACATGAAGGATTGTCCTCCCAGGATGGTCTATTGCATCTATTCACCTAAAAGCAGATGTCAGAGTAATCTGAGCCATGTCATAACCACAGTTTTCTTCAAGATCAGAGAAAAACATTTCCTCAGGGTAAATGCCCACCAGGGTCTTAGGTTCCATGGAACTCCCAGTCTCACCAGGATGGCCTCAGGTCACCCTTGGTCTTAGGGAGCTCAGTTCTCAGCATTGGCACACTAACATTAGGGCCACAGCTCTGTGCTGTGGAGCTCCATGCTGTTGTAGAGTGTTTGGCAGCTCCCTGGCCTCTGCCTACTCAGAACAATAGGAACAGTCTCCAGAAACTGCCAAACGTCCCCAGGGGCAAAATCGCCCCTTAATGGATTCAACTATGATACATCCATACTAACCTGAAGCTATCAAAAATAAAGTAAGTCTGGGCCGGCCAAGTGGTGCATTGGTTAAGAGCTGGCTTGAGATGCCAGCGGCCCGGTTCGGATCCCACATATGAGGGCCAATGACACTGCCCTCTACAGCTAGGATGGTGAACAACAGCTCCGCCTGGAGCTGGGCTGCGTGAGCCCTGACGACAGTGTAGGCTGTAGCCCCTGCTGCAGTGGGCTGCCGTGAGCTACTGTGAGGGGCCGGCAGCCAGCGTGAGCGGCCGGCAGCCGGAGTGAGCTGCCAACGGCTGCCGTGAGCAGCCGTCCAGAGGCCGTCGACCAATCTGCCTCACCCGGGAAGAGCGCAATGATAATACCAACATGGGCCAGTGAAGCAACATCCTCCAGAGCTAGACTGAAGAACAAAAGGACAGCAACTTGTCTGTTCCCCTTCCCCGATTCCCCAACGCTGTTCCCTTTCCCCAATTCCCCAATAAAATCTTAAAAAAACAAAACCACCCATAAACATACAGGAAGTGAGTGTACACAGTGTCTCCCATCAGGCCTGAGAGAATCAGGTGCTTCTTCGTGAGGTCATAGACAGGCAGCTCCACGCCAACGACGATGGCAGCCCTTTGGGCCGTGAGGGACACGCCCTGCAGGAAAGCAGTCAGGATAAAGGGTCAGAGAGCTCTCCGGAGAACAAGCCCTGCACATGTGCAAAGGCTCTATGCCACAAACTAGGGCCAGTTTTTGTTTTCCTGCTGGTAGGTAATGCGACAGGGCCAGCCAAGTGGCTCAGTTGGTTAAGAGCTCGCTCAAGAGTGCAAGCTGAGCTCTGAGCAACAGCAGTTCGATGCCCAGCCCGAGCTGAGCTGCTACTGAGCTGCCAACAGGTGGCAGGATGGCTCAGCTAAAAAACAAAACAAAACAAAACATGAAATACAGAGTGACAGAGAAGACCAGTGTGAGAAGTCAGAAGGTCCAACGCTGAGTTCTGATTCTGTCACCAACTGGATGACCTTGGGCAGACATTGGCCAAGGACAAGCCACTTCTCAGAGCCTCCAGTGTCCTTGTACTACAGAGAGGATTGTACTGGATGACCTTTAGGGTCTATTCTATGAACTGATGAGTCATTTGAAGAACAAAAAATAGCACTCCATACCAGTGCTTGTCTTCACGTAAAAGCCATGAAACCAAGAGATCAAAAAATGCAAAGGAACTGTGACCTAGAAACCCCTTCTCTGTCAAAAAAAAAAACAAGCAAACGAACAAACAAAAAAGTGCTCAGCCTTCAACCTTCACAGGATTTCTTACATAGGAATTATTGAAAAGGTACCTTTACATCATGACACGTTCCTTAGATCCCCATTTTACAGATATGTAAGTTATGGAAGAAGATCCCTTCAAGGGCACCTGTTGCTCCTCTTCCCTCACTTGGATTAAATAAAACGGTGGACATAGGAAAAAAATTTTAAAAAAAAAGGGAAGAACAGCTAGGTCAGTTGGGCTCATCAGGGCTCACCTTCCACAGTCCTCTGGTTCCCTCCTGCTGGTAAATGTTAATGAAGTTGCCGATCATGCCTCCTTGAATGGCGCTGCTCTGGGCCTGCATCCGGATCTGTGGGGTGTTTTAAAGACAAACATGAGAGGGACAGCAGCACATTCCTCCCCAGATGCAGAGCTCTGGAAACCATGCAATCTGTTGTTTCATAACCATTCAAAGAAAAAAAACCATAATGTAAATAGCACCATAATGGGGTTTAAATTATCGGCAGACTGAAAATTTGTAAGGACTGGTTTAGTCACTTTGGATGCAACAAGAGCCCCTGGCGGAGTCTAGAAAGTTGCATCTAGTAGCTCATTAACTGTCAAAAAGAAGAAACGTTTTTTAAATGGCCTTGGGAATAGGGAAGAAACTGGTTTTATTTCCCTATAGGTTACTAGGTAGGAAAGAGAATCTGATGGTAATTCTAAAGATTTAACATTCTGTATAAGAGCATCCAGTGTACTTGGCAGCACCGAGCAGAGACAAGCATATTTAATTAGCTATTCCAAGCCACTATTATTTCCAACCAGCTGAACAAAAGGAATGCAGGTGAGCTGGCCATGGGACGGCCACATGATGCCCGTCACAGTCTGTTTCACTCAAACTTACAAACAGACTTTACAACGGCCATGGAATTCACATGACCAAGATTCCAACAGAAAAATGCTTGCTGTAGCTCTCTGCATTTTCAAGAATGGAAAGGATTTCTTACTAAAAAAAAATCGGCACCTTATTTCGGTTTACGGAGCAAATAAATTAGCTCTAACTTCTGAAAGAGAACTGTTGTTGCCATGCTAGCACGGGAAAACGAGCCTAAATACAGGAGCTGCCCTTCTGTAGCCTTGATATTCGTTTAAGAGATTAATAGCATGGATATTTTTCTCTAGTAATATTATTCTGACATAGGGTAAAATTATGGCAAAGGTGCTTGCACTCGTGTTGAGCCTTCCCCGTACAGAAATGTAGTGTCCTCAGCATGCTGGGGCATAAAATTCTGGCGCTTGTCAGAATCTGTTAGCTTGAAAGCTGTCAGAGGGCAGGGTCCTTGTCTGACTCAGGCTGGGATTCTATGCACCAGCTAGTACAAGAACGAAAGAGATATAGGGCATTCTGGTTAAGTAAGAAGGGAGAAAGGAGAGGGAGGAAGAAAGTGGAATATGTGGAAGGATTCAAAAATAGCTCATGCCTAATTTTTATCTAGTTTACTCCCTGCCTTATTCCAAAAAAGGTTTAGGAAGGCTGTGTCCCTGGCATTGTCAACAAGGTCACCTAATATGTTATGTCTACTTGCGATAAGTAAATATTTCCATTAGTATTTCCTGAAATCAAATTAATGGGTAAATAGTGCGTTCAGAAATGGTCATTAATGAGCAGACTTCTGTAAAACTTGAAGCCCATCTACTTTATTTATTTATTTTTTGAGGGCAGTGTCACTGGCCCTCAGATGTGGGAACCCAAACCGGGGCCGCTGGCTTCCAAAGCCAGCGCTTAACCACCGCACCACTCGGCTGGCCCAAGCCCATCTACTTTTAATGAACCAATAAAACAAGGGGGATTTTCAATGAAAATTAAAATTCACATGCATCCAAGCCTAAATTGTTTTTTTCTGCCTAATCACCCAAAATCTCGTCTCTAAAATGAGCTCCACTTTTGAGCTCATCTCTATCAGTGGGAAATCCGCCTAGAGGGTATTTACAAGTTAGAGTCTTCACAGCACTTAAGTTATAAACAGGCTCACACATATACAGAGTAATGTTACATTCGCCGATTTTCATTAGCTGTACATTATTCTCAATCAGAAAGTGTGGAGCGTGCTTAGAAGATAGATGGCACTGCTTACTTTCAAGACATCAGTGGGATTGGCAATGGCTGAGGATACAACTCCAGAGAGGATTCCACACACCACATTGATGAGAAGGGTTTCATCTGTAAACAATGACATACGATTTGACTTTTCAATATACGGAGCTCTTCACACAAGTAACTCAAACACAGGTGAAACTCGTTTACATACCACTGTTCCTCTTAAAGAGAATAAAGAAATGTGAGCTTTATGAATCAAGTGATTTTAAAGGACGACAGCTTTTTGCTGGCTACAGGGATTCTGCTTAGCAAAATTTCTTGCAATCTGAAAAGGAACGAGAACCATCATGCAAGGTGAGTGGCCACGTACCACTTCTGTGTGTAAATGCAAACCACTGCGGTGATTAAGAGGAGGCATGTCTGGTAGGAGAAGAAGAAAGACATGCTCCTGTGAGATAATGTGGAGATAAAGCTGCAAAGTGCATTGCATATATTTAATCTGAAGGATAATGAAGCACTTTGAAAGCACCTGGGCTCCTGTTTACCACTCTCACATAGCAGCTGGCTGGTGTCCGTCCCGTTGTAAAAAAGGACAAAGTTCGGGCCGGCCGAGTGGCTCAGTTGGTTAAGAGCTCGCTCAAGAGTGCGAGCTGAGCTCTGAGCAACAGCAGTTTGATGCCCAGCCCGAGCTGAGCTGCCGTTGAGCTGCCAACAGGCAGCAGGATGGCTCCGCTAAAAAATAAAAAATAAAAAAAAGGACAAAGTTCTATGGGTTAAAGGAAAGTCACACAGTCAAACAGCAGAGGAGCATCAGAATTCAGTTCTTAATACTAAGAAATGCATTCCCTGCGATCCTGAAATATAGGTGACAAGTCCTATGATTTTAGAAAGTTTTAAGTTGGCTAGAACTATAACACCATATCCCCTATTCTAGGCATTTTAAAGATGAGGGTAATTAAAATGTTTGCTCCTTTGAACTGTTACTCCCCAAAATTCAGCTGGTAACACCTGTTTTAAGCACAGTTGATTTAGACTTTACACCCAGAGTTCCTCAGCAGCAGTCGAGCCACAAATAAGCTGCAGAAAATCTGACACAAAGCCACTCGAATAAAAAGACAAACAACCCGCCTCCTGTCCACAGCCGGGAAAGCTTCCCCACTCACCTTCCAGGCGCTCCACAAACAATCGCTTCAGGCTCTGGTAAGTGCCTATCTTGATGGTGCCGTAGGAAGCCTGGCGTAACATGGCAGGGGCAATGCTGCGGAGCCAAGGCACAGGAAAGCTCTGAAAGTCACGGAAAATTCTCGAGAAGAGCCATGCGCACAAATACAATCACACATGAGCCTTCCACAATCAAGCCACACTAAAAGATTTCTCAAAACTGAAACTCCAACAACAACAAAAGGGTTTGCTTTTTTTAAAATATAGGTACCATCCAAAAAGGATATAAATACATGAGTAAATATCAGGTCACTAAGTGAAAGTTCAGCCCCTCGTATTTCTCATTGAAACTGTCAGTGAACTTGTGGCTCTATCTGCCCGTTCCTGTGAAAATGGAAGGGCTTTCCTGCCTGAAGACGAAGCGCCTGGAGAAATGGGGCCTCTGGAAGCCTCTACGATTCTCGCACTGAGGCCTGGCACGCCCCTCCTGCCTCCCTGCGGCCCGGTCCAGTACTTCCTCTCCCTCCCATCACGCTGCCTGACCCCTGAACCACCTGTGGCATTACACACCCAGCTCCTGCTGCACCCCACACTTCCTCCTCCAGTGACAGTCTGGCTTCCCTCTGCCTCGGCATCAAAATCAGTGGCCAACTGACATCTCTGTTGCTAAATTAAATGATGCTGTTCTGTGAGTAACATTTTGCAGCACCTGCTCCTGCCCCGACTTTGTCCTACCTGCAGCTGTTTCCTCCCTCCCTTTGCTTTCCTCCCCAGCACCCTACCTGGCCCCAGGGGTTCCCCGAGCTCCGACCTATGCTTTCTTCTCTTCTGGCTCCACACCGCGGGGGGTGAGCTTATCTACTCCTGTCTAAAGGCTGAGGACTCGTCAAGTCATGATTCCAACATCCATCTATATACATTTTCAACTGCTTCCCAGATTTCTCAGTTCACATGTCCTGCACCGACTTCCAGATCAAGTAACCCACTGAATATGTGTGAACTAGTTATCTTCCCTGGCCCAACAATCACCTCTCCTCTTGTTTCCCAATGGAACCTCTATCTACAAACTGGCCAAAACCAGAAACAGAGACATCAGCCATGTCTCCTCCTCCCCCAACCCCCCTCCTATGTTAGGTCAAATATGTCAATCCTACGCCCCAAGTAGCTTTCTATTGGGTTGTCGGAAAAGTCATGACGTATTTATCTATGTTTTTTGTTGCAAAAATGCATCATGACTGTTCCGACAACCCAATAGACCATCTTCTTTGTCTCCATCCCCAGGGCAACGCCTCACATCAGGTCCTTGTGCCTCCGCTCCCTACGTGATGGCCTGATTCCAGGGTCGCCAGCCTCTAACCCTTTGTCCCCATGGCAGGCCTATCTTTTACAGTGGAACCTCATCACACCAGTGCCCCTCCTCTGAACCCTTCCATGCCTCTGTCTGCCACAGGCGTGGCACGCTCAGGTGCTTATAGGTACAGAGAAGCCCTGGCGAGGGCAGCGGCCTGGATCTAACTGCACACGAATGCACTACGCGAGGGGCTGGGGTTTGGTGAATCAGGGATACGTCCTGAACCCCATGCACTATTATCAGACGAGATGTGAATGAACGTGGACCCAGATGTTGGTTTCCCTTGAGAAGGTGGAACCCCAGGTATTTGTGTGCAAGTTCTCGTATTTACAGTATTGGCTCCATTGAAAAACAAACTCCTTCAGAGACTGGTGGGTAGAAGGGCTGTGAGGCACCAGTGTGAGGCCCGTGTCTACTGGACAAAACGAAGATGCTCAGCGTGGCCTCGGGCTGCCTGTCCTAGTGTCTTATCACCACGCCAGCCCCTCTCTTGCTTTTCTCCAGTTCCCATGCTGTATCCATGCTGAATCACTCGCAGTTTCTAGAATGTTCCATGCTCTCCTGCACCTACGACTGGTTCTGTATGAACATAGTTTCTCTCTATCACCTGGCTAACTCTTCTTGATCCTCCAAGGTCAGAGCCGGCGTCTCCTGGACCTCTGGGATGGAGGGGCCTTCCTGAAAGCCCGCCTCCTCCCTGTCCCCACAGTCTGGGGCTGATGCCTCTTCCAGACTCTAGCGCTTATCAGGCTGCACTGCAATCCTGTGTACTTATCTGCAGCCCGTAGTCTCCGACAGTTCCCTCAGGGCTACGTGCTGCTGCTGTCCCCCGTGTGACCCCCTCGTTCTGCTCTGTGCCCTGAGAGGCCGGTGCCTACGGACCAAGTCACCCAGTCTCCTAGGCCACTGACTTTCAGGATTCAGCCAGAAGATGGGGGGGAGGGAATGGGGGAGAGGGTGTGGGGAGGGGGGAGGGAATGGGGGAGAGGGTGTGGGGAGGGGGAGGGAATGGGGGAGAGGGTGTGGGGAGGGGGAGGGAATGGGGGAGAGGGTGTGGGGAGGGAGGGGGAGGGAATGGGGGAGAGGGTGTGGGGAGGGAGGGGGAGGGAATGGGGGAGGGAATGGGGGAGAGGGTGTGGGGGAGGGGGAGGGAATGGGGGAGAGGGTGTGGGGAGGGAGGGGGAGGGAATGGGGGAGAGGGTGTGGGGAGGGAGGGGGAGGGAATGGAGGAGGGAATGGGGGAGAGGGTGTGGGGGAGGGGGAGGGAATGGGGGGAGAGGGTGTGGGGAGGAGGGGGAGGGAATGGGGGAGAGGGTGTGGGGAGGGAGGGGGAGGGAATGGGGGAGAGGGTGTGGGGAGGGGGAGGGAATGGGGAGAGGGTGTGGGGAGGGAGGGGGAGGGAATGGGGAGAGGGTGTGGGGAGGGAGGGGGAGGGAATGGGGGAGAGGGTGTGGGGAGGGAGGGGGAGGGAATGGGGGAGAGGGTGTGGGGAGGGAGGGGGAGGGAATGGTGGGAGAGGGTGTGGGGAGGGAATGGGGGAGAGGGTGTGGGGGGGAGGGGAGGGAATGGGGGAGAGGGTGTGGGGCGGGAGGGGGGAGGGACTGGGGAGGGGGTGGGGGGCGGGAGGGGGGGGAATGGGGGGAGAGGGTGTGGGGGGGGGGAGGGAATGGGGGAGAGGGTGTGGGGAGGGAGGGGGAGGGAATGGGGAGAGGGTGTGGGGAGGGAGGGGGGAGGGAATGGGGGGAGAGGGTGTGGGGAGGGGGGCGGGACTGGGGGGAGAGGGTGTGGGGAGGGAGGGGGGCGGGAATGGGGGGGGTGGGTGGGGGGGGGGGGGAGGGGGAGGGAATGGGGAGAGGGTGTGGGGAGGGAGGGGGAGGGAATGGGGGAGAGGGTGTGGGGAGGGAGGGAGGGAGGGAATGGGGGAGAGGGTGTGGGGAGGGAGGGGGAGGGAATGGGGGGAGGGTGTGGGGGGGAGGGGAGGGAATGGGAGAGGGTGTGGGGAGGGAGGGAGGGGAGGGAATGGGGGGAGAGGGTGTGGGGAGGCAGGGGGGGGAATGGGGGGAGATGGTGTGGGGGGGAGGGGAGGGAATGGGGGAGAGGGTGTGGGGAGGGAGGGGGAAGAAACAGGTATCTCTTCCGGTCCCTGGGGACCACCAAAGCATCCCTCAACAACTACTACTGTCCGCTCCCTCAGGGCTGCAGCTGCTCTGCTTAACTATTCCTGTCCTTTGACAGGTCACAATTTCTCACCTGCTAGTTTCTAGAGACCTCATTTGTTCCCTTCACCCTTACGTAGCCCCTTCATTAATCTCTCTTCAATCAAAGCGCCAGATGAACCCTGTGTTGGGTGGGGACTCTGAGGGACAGCAGCAGGCCTGTGAGTCCCCTCCCGCCCAGTGCCTACAGCACACTGCTCATTCATGACTAACGAAAAGAAGCTCACTGCAATTCCTGCTCATGGAGATGCTCCATCATTTTCATTATGGCAAAAACCTGGGTAGTCACAATAGCCGGGGGAAGGGCTATTTTCAGAGTGAAAAACTAAATTACAGTTTAAACAAAGTGTAATTTTGTATTTGATGAGAATGAAAACATAGCTTCACCATGACATTTGCTACATAAAATGCATATATAGAAAATAAAATTGACATTAAAAATGAAAAATCTACCAGATTAGTTGCTCTTTTCAAATACTCCTCAAACTTTTACTTTTTCTCAATGAAGTCTTAGCCTGAAGTCTATTCGTCGGAAAGGTCGGCAGTGAAATAGAAACACACACAAAGGGCGCCTACCCCGAATACAACGCTCTCAGGCCTTCCTCTCTGCCGATCCTCACCAGCGCGTGCACCATCCCTCGGTACCTAATCTCTTTAAAGTTTGCATCGTTCGTCTGGCCTTGAATCTGGAGCCGGGTCTTGGTTAAATCAATTGGAAATGTACCTGGAAATTTTAAAGAAAGAAATATTTCACTTAATAAAAAGAAATCCCACTAAATAAAGGCTACATTTACTTAGTATACACACTACTGAAGAGATATTTAGATTATAATGTAAACTAAGAAACAATTAAGAAATGGCAGACCCTTTGCAATCTTTTTTCTATTTAAAAAGAAATTGGAAACCAAAAGATAGTTTTAAAAGGCATAAATACACTTTTCTTTCTTTACATTTTTATTTATGTTCCGTGTTATTCTACATGAGGAAACTGCACTGCTGTAGAAAGTAGATACATGAAATGATTTAGGCGACTAAGAAAAATACATTTTAAAATATGTTGTTTTTTACACATGTGAAGGCTAAAATTGGGTTCAATATGAACGAAGAGATAAGCTCATTTTGTAAGGAGTTTCTCACTTTGTGATAAGCTCATTTTGTAAAGAGTTTCTCCCATCTAAAAGTAAATGTTAATGGAGGTGAAATGTGTAATACAGAGCCTAACGGCCCACTCAAAGCTACAGAGCTCACTCAGTAACGTGACCCGTTGTGTCAGCGGGAGGACCCACAGCCCGGGGGACATGGGTGGGTGATTCACGCGCCTGATCCTGGACCTTGGTCTCCACGGGCAGCCGTCGTCCCAGACAGCAGTGACTGAGCCCTGGCAGCAAATGAAGTGACCAGCCCAGCCGCTGACTGGCACTCAGCAGCTGCTCAGTCAACGCTTGTTGGATGAATCATTCCAGGGAGCAAACAAAGGAATAAACAGGACCTGATGGGACTCAACTGAGGAAGTCACACACAGGACAGGGGTCACGTGCTGGTCAGGAAGTGACTGCTGGACGGCCAATCGAATCAGGTCAGGGAAGGCCTTGGAGGCGCTCCAACTTCTTTACCGCCAAATGTGTTAAAGGCGGGAAAGGATCAGGAAAACTGGGACCGCTGGAATCCAGAAATGATTCATAGGAAAGGATCAGGAAAACTGGGACCGCTGGAATCCAGAAATGATTCATAGGAAAGGATCAGGAAAACTGGGACCGCTGGAATCCAGAAATGATTCATGGGAAAGGATCAGGAAAACTGGGACCGCTGGAATCCAGAAATGATTCATAGGAAAGGATCAGGAAAACTGGGACCGCTGGAATCCAGAAATGATTCATACACAGGTTCAACTTTCTCCCCACTAACCTTTGAAACCTACACTGCCAGCAAGTAGCCAAAATGACTATTTTGTCTGAAAAGCATATCAAAGGAAGATTTTGAATTCTGAGATTAATGTTTCATAATCGCACATTCTGTACTTGAACTACGTTCCCATCAAGCACCAAATCCCAAGACCTTGGGTTTTAACCATCATCCCACGCAGCAGGAAAACGGCCGGACTCTCGCACCAGGCTCCGGGCCCCGGACCCTTACCACACTCAGCCGTGATGGAGGCCAGCCCTCCATACACGAAGGGCTTCCAATTGAGGGCTGACATTGTCATCGCTGTCCCTTCTCCTCCAACAGTTTTTCCTGGACACAAAAGTAAGATGTTTCAGAGTTGGAACCTCTCACACAGGCAGTTTCTTCTTGGAATGTGTTCCTTTGGAGAGTGCTGTCAGATCTATCAGTGAAAGCCCCCGCAATAAGCCCCAGCGAGCACCCCACCTACTACGCCCCAGGTCAGCACCGGCTATTCTCACGATCCCAGGGCCTAATTCTCACCCAGGCCTGCCGCACTCCAACATGCGGATTCCTTGGTAGGATTCCTTGGTATGTGTTCAGTGGAGTACAATGGAGGCGACTTTCTAGGTCGGCTAGTTCATCATAAATCTGGTCAACATTTGCTATTTGTTCGTCACTGTCTTAAGAGATAGCCTCCCGGGAGACACTGAAATCCATCAGGGACGCTGCAGCAAAAGATGCTGCAACCCATTTTTCAAGGTAAAATGACAATGCCTTAACATCACCCAAGTGTACTTCTAGTTCACACTCTGTAAATGTTAGTTCTCTTCTCTCACCCACGGGAAGTTACAGCTGGGAGGCAGCTCAGTGTGAAGGGAGGCGGCGAACTCCCGGGTCAGAGCAACACCACTTCCTTTCAAGAGAAGTTCCTGTTAACCTCCAGGTTTTCTCCATCATCCTCACCATCATCCTCATCATCGAAGCAGCCAACACAACCAATTAGAGGGAGAGCCCATACATTATTCACCAAGCTAAATAAAATACCTAGCTTTTGGAACTACCGTGGGGATTAAATACATCTATTTTTAAAAGAGCACAAAAAAGACACTCAACAAACGCTGACTTCCATCCTCCGTTCTCTTAACAGGACCCATGCACTGGGATGCAGATTCCCATGCCTGCCACAACCAGGGCCCTACATTCATCACTTGCTCTGCAGTTTCGTGTCAGCTGGTAAGTCTGGCCTCATGTCCATTAACAGGAAACACATGTGAGTTAACACACTTTTGTGTATAACTGTCAACTATAATTTCTGCTGGTTTAAAACAAAATTTCTAACGTATCCGTCATCACTGGCAAGCAACATGCCCAATGGTTCTGCTTTGCATGTTTTAGGAATTTCCCCCAGTCGACATATCCCAGGAGAGGCCTACCACCAGTCCAATAATGTCAGTTCTCAACGAGACCAAGCGGCTTGCTTCAACTCAAGGAAAAAAAAGGAACCCAAAGGGGACCCTAAGCAGATCTGCCAACAGCTATTTCTCATTTATGGACATTACACAAACTCAGAATGTAATCGTTACAAATGAGTGAGGCAGAAGCCCCCTAACTATGGAGCTTGAAAACCATCACATGCCTTATGTATTTTAGACCCCAAGACAAGCCTTGCCCCTAAAAACTCATCTCCCTATTACCCTTGAAAACATTTAATATTATCTGTACTTAACTAATGCTTAGTCTTACTAAATTTGTAACTAATGTGTGATTAACACTATATATTAGTTATAGGCTGTAAGAACACATTAATAATAAATCCGATTAATTGACTTACTGTTCAGTAGTACCTTCCCCAACCCATTCTTGGAGTTTGCTGAATCCAAGTTAAAAAAACAAAACAATAACTATGTAACAATGACATATGAGAGTACTGTCACTTGCCATTATAAAAGTGTTCAATATATATGATTTCAGTGGATCCCCACCCCCCCGAAAAAGTTTGGGATAGGACCGAAAAACAGGCCACCAGCCTAGTCTCAGCTGGTGAGGGCAGAGCCGGGCCTCCAACCCCAAAGACCCTGATGCAAGTGCAGCGTTCCTTCTGCTGCCACCCAAGGCTGTGCACGATCATAAAGGCGTGCTGGCTTTTTTTCATTAGTTTCAGGTGAACAAAACAATGTAATCGTTAGACATTCATAACCTTCACAAAGTGATAACCCCTGCCCCCAATCTGCTACCCCTCTGACATCATAAATAGCTGTTACAATTCCACTGACTCTATTCCCTATGCTGTAAGGAGTGAGGGCATTTTTAACTAAGGAGAAAATATAGGGTTGTTGGAAAAGTCATTACGCATTTTTGCAACGAAAAACATAGAAAAAAATATCTCATGACTTATCCGCCAACCCAATGTTACTAAGCAGCTTCGAAAAGATACTACTGATAAGATACATCTTATACACAAAAACGTGCTTAATTTAAGAGAAAAGTCTAAGAAAAAAATGTAATATTTGGAAGGTAGAGGTCCGGCCAAGCGGCATTAAGAGCTGGCTTGGGGGCCGGCCGAGTGGCGCATTGGTTAAGTGCTGGTTTGGGGATGCCAGCGGCCCCGGTTCGGATCCCACATGAGGGCCAGTGACACTGCCCTCTACAGCTAACAACAGCTCCACCTGGAGCTGGGCTGTGCGAGCCCCGGTGATGGTGTGGGCTGCAGCTCCTGCTGCAGTGGGCTGCCATAGGCTACAGTGAGTGGCCGGCAGCCAGCGTGAGCGGCTGGCAGCCAAGCGTGAGCTGCCAATAGCCGTGGTGAGCGACATCCAGAGGCCAGCGACCGATCTGCCTCATCCGGGAAGAGCGCAGAGACAAATGAGTGAAGCAACATCCTCCGCAACTAAACTGAAGAACAAAAAGACAGCAACTTGTCTGTTCCCCTTCCCCGATTCCCCAACGCTGTTCCCCTCCGCCAATTCCCCAATAAAAAATCTTTAAAAAAAAAAAATTAAAAAAAAAATAAAATAAAAGCAAAACATTTGTTAAAGACTATACTGTTATATGACCTCACGCCAGCTCACGGATTAGCTCCCTGGTTTCCTGCCACTACTTCTTTTGTTTTGCCAGTTTAGTTTTAGTGAGATTTGGCTCCCTTTTCTTCTGTTGGTTTTGGTATTAAGTTTTTAGATTAAAATCCAGAGGTCTGGGTTATACTCATCTTTAAATACTCAACTAGAGCTCAAAATTGTTGTGGAATTGCCTCCCCATGGTTTTCAATCACGTGGGCTGGAACTCACACCTGTCGGTTCCTATTCAGATGTACCACACAATAAACTTATCTACAACCAACGAGGGTCCACTCCTGTGTCCTTGGTTAAACTAGAAGAAAATACTTTCTAGTCAATTACAAGTTTTAAAAAGTAGCTAGGAAGAGGGTAAACAAATGTGGATTCCTTTCCATTTCCTTTCCGAATAGAAGACTAGATTCCCTAAGCAATCAAGACGACTGAGCTTCCCAAGTTCATGTGTGCTGAATCAAAGAATAATAATTTGGCTTTAAGTAGCAACCAGAGAGCACCAGGAGCTGGTCACATATCCAAACGAGAGCAAGTTCTAGCAAAGACTGGAATGTCCAGTAAGCTATACTGACCACAGCCAGCTGTGACAGGGTTTCTGTTATCTTAGGCTGAAATCTGTTCAGTAAATGAAACTATTTCTTTGTTTTTGAGCTGTCTTCAGAGGGGTTCTCCTTCAGTCACATTCCTTAACTTCCTAGCACAATTTTTGGGAAAAACCCCAACTCTACTGAAGCGCCAAGACTGACAGGCCAGACTGATGTGTCCTTAGCAATTGCTAGTGTTTAGGACGCATCTCAGCCCGAAGTCCTGGGAAGGGATTCCAGCTCGGCACAAATCCCAGGGCCAGGGACAACGGCGGCTGTCGGCTTCCCACTCTGCACCGCTCTGTAGACATACCCTCTGGCCAGACCCAGTGGCCACTTTTGCTGCCTTCCGAACACAATGCGAACAACAATAGTGGCCACTCTTGAATGTCTGGTATGGCAGGTACTGGGGGATGTTTTCTACCTAAAGGATTTTATTGAATTCTTACAAGTCTATGAAATAGGTATCATTATCCACATTCTGCAATTGAAGAAATCCAGCCCAAGAGGGCAAAGTGACTTTCCCTAGCCAAACAGCTGCAAAGCAAAAGCGACTGTCCAAAAACTGTTCAAAAATACCGGCACGTCGGCAGGTCAGAAATTCTGAACATTGAGAACAAATGTAAGATTTTCCTGCAGAGGTAATACAAAACTATTTTTAAAAAAAGCGTTTCTTGAGTGGCAATGTCTACACGGATTAAGAATTCCCAAGAATTCTCCCAACACTTAGGGAGCGCACTAAGTTGCACATCCTCTGAACTGCATTTTCTCTTGCTCAGCACTGACTTTCCCCTGACTTCTTTGCACGGCTGCATAGCACTGACTTTCCCCTGACTTCTTTGCACGGCTGCATAGCACTGACTTTCCCCTGACTTCTTTGCACGGCTGCATAGCACTGACTTTCCCCTGACTTCTTTGCACGGCTGCATAGCACTGACTTTCTTTCCCCTGATTTCTTTGCACGGCTGCATAGCACTGACTTTCCCCTGACTTCTTTGCACGGCTGCATAGCACTGACTTTCCCCTGACTTCTTTGCACGGCTGCACAGCACTGACTTTCCCCTGACTTCTTTGCACGGCTGCACAGCACTGACTTTCCCCTGACTTCTTTGCACGGCTGCATAGCACTGACTTTCCCCTCACTTATTTGCACGGCTGCAACGACAGATCATTAAAGCATAGCAGTCGCTCCTGGGACTCCTGAAAGCTTCCCGAGTTCCTCGCACACTCTCCATCCTGGGTAAGTTTTCGCAGTTTTACTTGCTCCCGTTCCAGTCTGAGGTCTCGTAAATCAGTCTAAACTTCCGTGCGCCCATCCAGCTTTGTCCCCGCAGTGCTGCCGGTCATGGACTTCCCCTTTTCCCGTTTTGTTTAAAGGCCCGGGACGAACACGAAGCTCCTCACGGACTCAGGAACCGTGCAGGGACCAGAAGGCCGGCGCCTGCGGCCGGCTCGCAGGGAACCGCGTCCGCCGGGAGGAAGATGCCCAGGCCCGGGGCTGCCTGGCCCCCGGGCGCGGGCGCCGGCCCGGCAGATCCTGGGCGCGACGGGAAGGGCCGCCGGGGCAGAGGCCGCCCCGCGCCGCCCGGTGCTGCCGGCCGGGCCCCCGCGCCCCTGGGCGCGCCCTGCACGCGGGCCGAGGTCCCCCGGGCCGCAGCCCCAGCCCCGGGGCAGCGGGCACCGCCCGGAGGGGCCCGGCCCGGGCGGGCGCTCAGGGCGCAGAGCGCCGCCGCCGGCTGGTCGGGAACTGCCCGCGCAGCAGCTCCGGCCCCGGACCTTACCTGGCAACAGGCGCCGGCCTCTGGGCGGAAGCCGGAGGCAAGGCTGCGGACCGCCGGGGGTGGCCCAGAAGCCCGCGCGCAGCCCCGCCCAGGCCCCGCCCGCCGCCTCGGCGCCCATTGGCCGCTCCCCCAGACCCCGCCTGCCGCCTCGGCGCCCATTGGCCGCCGCCCCAGGCCACGCCCACGGCGGCCTACGGCAAGCTGGCCCGTGGCGCCGCGGGACGCCCGGGAAACGGCTTCCCGCTGGTGACGCTGGGAATTACCGGGGCCTCCGGAGACCCCTTGAGATGGACTCTGGGTGAAAGAGAAGTTTGCAGCACCTACCGAGGGCCACGGAGGAGGCGCCTCCGCGGGGCTGAGTCTGTTTCAGTGTCAGGTGCGCCAGACAGTGCAATGGAGTCCTTCGCACGCCTTACAAAGGGACAGCCCGGCTCCCCCAGGGCGATGAGGCTTAGTGTCCCCGAGCCTCCGCCTCAGAGCTCGCACTTTTTAAGGAATGTTTTTTTTTCCAACGACAGTAAGAACTCTGTATCACACTAGTTTCAGGTTCGACATTTATATAGCTTGCCCAGTGAGCCCTCCGTAAGCCCAGCCCCGGGCACCACGCAGGTTGCAGTGTTAGTCCCTCTGTTCCCTGCGCACCTCTGTGACTTCAGTAAAGGCCCGTTTGTGCTTAACCCCGTTCACGTTTCTTACTCAGCCCCACGTCCTCTCCCACCTGGGGACCCTCAGTTTGTTCTCATCTGTGACTTATGTTTGTTTTGTTTCTTCGTTTTGGAGGGCAGTGTCACTGGCCCTCGTATGTGGGACCCCAACCGGGGCCGCTGGCTTAACCGCCGCGCCCCTCGGCCGGCCCTATATTTTGTTCTTTCAATTCTACATATAAGGGAAATCATATGGTATTTGTCTATCTCTGTCTGACTTGCTTCACTTAGCATAACACCCTGTCGTCCATCCATGTTATCGCAAGTGGTAAAATTTCCTTCTCTTTTATGGCCGACTAATACTCCATTGTATAAATGTACCACGTTTTCTTTATCCAGTTATCTATTGATGGGCACCTAGGTTGCGCCCATATCTTGGCTACTGTAAATAATGCTGCTCTGAACAGAGGGGTGCATAGATCTTTTCAAATTAGTGTTTTGGATTTCTTCAGACAAATACCCAGAGTGGAATTGCTGAGTCATAAGGTAGTTCTATGTTTTATTTTTTGAGGAACCTCCACACTGTTTTCCATAGTGGCTGCACCAATTTTGTACTTTAAAAAAAAAACACAAAAAAAAACCACAGCTTTTTAGTTTGAAAATTTACAAACTGACCAGAGTTGAAGGAACAGTACTTGAACAATATACTCTTCACTAAATGTTAACATTTCAAAACATTTGCATTCTCTCTTGTTATGTAGGGTTTTTTCCCTGAACCACTGGAAAGTTACAAATACTGCCGCACCCCTAGATACCTCACTATTATCACGTGCATGGAATTTAATATCATTCAGTGTACCATCCACAGTTCACTTCCTTTCATGGTCCCAAAATGTCGTAAACACACACGAGTACACACACACACACGTTGTTTTCAATTCGGGATCTACTCAAGACTCATTTACTGCATTTGATTTCACGCCTTTCTATATAAACTCCTTTAGTCTATTACTCTAGTGCTACTACACTCACTTAAAAAAAAAATCTTTTAAAACTTTGACATGTTTCAAAAGTCCAGGCCAAATGTTTTATACGCTGTGTCAGTTTGGATTTGTCAAATTGTTTCCTCATGATCAGATTCAGGCTAAACTTTTTAGTAAGAAAAGTAGGTGATGGTGTACTTCTGTGGGGACGCACGGTGTCATTTTGTCCCGTGATCCATGATGCCAAGTTGGATCACTTGGTGAAGATGTGGTCTGGCAGACGGCTCCGTAACAGATAACCTCTGTAGTAACAGGCTGAGACCAGGTGAGTATTTTCACCCAGCGGGAGTAGCACACACCGATAAACACTGAGCACATTGGGTATAAAGTAATTTTCTAATCCTATCATTCCTTCTATATATTTATTAGCAGCCATTTCTGTATAAAGAAGAGTACCCTCCCCCCTTCTCTTCTTTTTTTTCTTTTCTCCTCATCCTCCTCCCCTTCACAACACCCCTCCCCCTACTTCTTCTTGAAAGACAGTATGGATTCCTAGATTCATTTTAATTCAGTTATTATAATCAAATACCATTATTATTATAGGTGCTCAAATTGCCCATGTTTGGCTAGTGGAGTCCCCCTCCTTTATCCTTACATATATCCTATCAATCTTTGAGTGCTTCCTTGCTTTCTGACACATGCCCTACTAGCTCTCATTGTATTTTCTCTGCCTTAGGCAGAGAAATCCTAGTGGCACTTAGAAAATTAGATCCAAGTACTTGATGTGCTCATTGCTTCTGGGATAGCATTTCTTCTAGTCCTTTCTGTGGACAAAATAGATATAGATATAAATATAGATATAGATATATAGATATAGATGTGTATATAGGTATATACATATATATATTCATATATAGATATAGATATAAAATAGGAAACAGAATACCCTTCACTCAGTACTGTTTTGTTTATTTATTTATTATTATTTTTAAAGATTTTATTGGGGAATTGGGGAAGGGGAACAGCGTTGGGGAATCGGGGAAGGGGAACAGACAAGTTGCTGTCTTTTTGTTCTTCAGTCTAGTTGTGGAGGACATTGCTTCACTGGCCCATGTTGGTATCATCATTATTGCGCTCTTCCCGGGTGAGGCAGATCGGTCACCGGCCTCTGGACGGTCGCTCACCACGGCTATTGGCAGCTCACGCTGGCTGCCGGCCACTCACTGTAGCCTATGGCAGCCCACTGCAGCAGGGGCTGCAGCCTACACCATCGCTGGGGCTCGCACAGCCCAGCTCCAGATGGAGCGGTTGTTAGCTGTAGAGGGCAGTGTCACTGGCCCTCATATGTGGGATCTGAACCAGGGCCACTGGCATCCCAAAACCAGCTCTTAACCTATGCGCCACTCGACCGGTCCTCAGTACTGTTTTAAATCATTAGTTCATACTGATACCTCCAATTCAAAATCCAGCGCCATAGGGTTCACTCTAATCTTTCCCGTTCCCATATTTATATCTTCCTTCTCTCACAGTGAAAACCCTCGTTCATGTCAACATCAATAGATTTACTCATTTATTCTACTCTGCAATATACACAAACTAGTTTAGACTCACACACCAGGACTACCACCAGCAACAAACCTTCTAAGTTTAAGGTTTCTTTGCAGTTCTTTTTATCTTTATGATATGTGAGGGAGGAAGAAACTTTCTTCTATCCTCAAGGTTCTCGTAGCTGGTCTAATCAAATAGATTTAAGGCAGATTAGCAAGAGAAAATGACCAAATTTAATTACATACATATGGATGGGAACCCCACATATAGGAGAGAGTAAGAGACCCCATATACATGAGAGGTTCAAAGACAGAAAGGGAAAAGGAGGTAGATATGGCATTCTGAGCTAAGGAAGAGGTAAGGTATCTTGGGCTTCAGCGGGGAAGAAGGCCATGGCAGAACACAAGAAGAGCAGGTGTTCAGTAATTAGAAGTTTGCCCTGCCCTATAGAAAGGTCAAAAGAGTTATCTCTGACAATCTCTTATTATGGTCAAGGTCCCCAATTCAAGTTCTTCTGGGTAAAGGCACCAGGGATAGGGGACACAAGTTTCTCTTGAGCCTTCAGGATCTTGGTTGCCTTTAGCTCTAAACAATCCACATAGCACAGAGGCAAATCTTGGGGTGACTTGTTCTGAACCCCCACAGATACATCCTTCTCAATGGTGCACCGTTAGTGTTCAAGTACTTAATTTGCTTTTTCAATGTGGTTATTAATTTGATAGATCATTATATTTGTTTTTATTTGCATCAGTTTTAGAGTTGCTTTTTTCCTCCTTTTTATTCAATTTTATTTTTTGACTGGATGAAGCATTCACATTGTTCAAAATAAAATCTTCCAAATGTTATTGTCTGAAGACTGGCATTCCCTTTCCTGCTCCCTGCACTCTGTTCCCGTTCACCTCTTATCAGTAACCATTTTCATTTGTTTCTAGTCTGTTTTTCCATCCTCCCCAAATTAAGAATACGTATCTACATCTTTGTTAATTATCTGTTGCTGTATAACTAAGCTTTGCAGCTTAAACAAACATTTATTACCCCAGAGTTGCTGGGGCTTAGGTAGGTACCTCTGACTCCAGGTCTCTCACGGGAATGCTATGCAGTCACTTGTTAAGTCATCTCAAGGCTTAACTAGGGCAGGACTCGCTTCCAAGCTGGCTGTTGGCAGGCCTTAGGAGATCCTCTTTCAAGTTCACACAGGGGGCTGTGGGCTGGCCTCAGATCCTCCCTGGCTGTCAGCCAACCAACGTATTAGTTTCCTGCATTGCCATACACATTAGCACTAACTGGATGGCTTTAAAAACAGGAGTTTATTCTCTCCCCGTTCTGAGGACTAGACAGTCCAACGTCAGCATGTGTGCAGGGCCATGTTCTTTCTGAGGGAGAATCCTTCCTGTCCCTCTCCTGCCTTCGAGCCGGGGCTGGCTATCCTTGGGGTGCCTGGCTTGCCACTGCGTAACCTCAATTCCTGCATCTGCCTCCACATGGCATTCTTCCCTCTGTGTGTCTGCCTCTATGTCCAGATTTCCTTCTTATAAGGGCTCTGGTATTGGATTAGGGCCCACCTTAATCCCGTCTGACCTCAGCTCAACTTGATTACATCAGCACTAACTCTATTTCCAGAAAGGTCACACTCAGAAGTATAAGCTGAGTGACGACTTCAACGTATCATTTTGGGAGTCACAATTCAACCCACAACAGCTGGAAATACCAGCGCTCCATAAAACTACTCATAATATGGCAGCTTGCTTCATCCTACAAAGAGAGGGAGAGAGAGAGAGAGCAAGATTTCAGGATGGAAGCCACAGACTTTTTGTAACCTAGTTTACTAGTGATATCCCACTACTTCTGCTATATTCTGTTTGCTAGAAACAAGTCAATAGGTGCAGCCTACACTCAAGGGGAAAGATTACACGAGGGCATGAAAAACAAGAAGCAAGGCTCACTGGAGCCATCTTAGAGGCTGTCTACCACATTATACGAATAGTTTTCTTACCTTCTTACATGAAAGGCAGCACATTTTATTTCACCTTGCTTGTTTCACAGAACAATACACATTAGGCTGGTGCAACCGGAATTGCGGGTTTTGCAACCTAATAACATACCCTGGAAATCACCTCAAAGCAGTTCACCGAGTTCTTTCTCACCCTTTATTACTGCAGCGTAGTTCTCCATCGTGTGGATGGATCCAGGGTATTTAGCCAGCTTCCTATGGTGTGATAAGCAGAATTCTAAGACAGTTCCCAAGATTATTGATCTCTGGTGTACACACACCTTCTCCCGGGTATTCAGTCAAACACTAATCTACAGATGGCTGTGAAAGGATTTTGCATATGTATTAAAGTCCCAAATCAGTTGGCCCTATGGAAGGGAGATTGTCCAGCAGGCCTGATCTAATCTTATGAGTCCTTTAAAGCAGAGAGCTTTCTCTAGCTGGTCTCACAAGGGAAGTCGGAGCTTCAAATCACAAGAAGGATTGGACACACTGGCTTGAAGATGGAGAATTGCGTGGCAAAGCATGTAGGTGGTCTCTAGGAGCTGAGAGTGGCGCCTGGCTGACACCCACTAAGGAAATGCAACCTCAGTCCTGAAGAACTAAATTCTGCCAACAGTAAGGACCAGCTTGGAAGCACATGCATCCTAGATAGTTCTCCAAATGAGAACTAAGCCTCACCAACACCTTGTTTCAACCTTGTGATACCCTGAGCAGAGAATCTGGACACACCACACAGACTTCTGATCAACCAAACTGTGAGCTAATAAATGGGTGTTGCTTTAAGCTTGTAATAATCTATTAGGTAGCAATAGAAGACTAGTACATGTGACATATAGATTGTTTGCAATATTTGCTATGACAAATAATGATATAATGAATAAATGTTTGCATATATTGTTTTTATTGGAGGAGGTGAAGCTTCAGGGTAAATTCCCAGAAGTGGGACTGCTGGGTCAAAGAGCAAATGCATATGTATAAAACCTGCATCTGTTGATGCAAAATGATTATCTAGGAGTCCTTATATGCAGTGGTTTATTCAAGCCAGAAAGGCGTTATTTCCATGTCACCATGAGGGGGCTGAGGTCCCAGGAGCTAACTGGCCTGTGCCAGGCCCAGGCCCGCGGACACCTCACTCTCATTCCCTTCTCCTGTTTCTCCCACTCAGGCCTCAGGCGGGGCTTAAACAATCCCTCTTCTATTCTCCAACTTGAACTCTAAGCGAGTCCCTGGAGTTTTGTCCACACAGTGTTTTGAAATCAATACAGTTTGGACAGTACAGCATGTTTGAGGTATCACTTGAATCTTGCCATAAAAACAAGTCCAGTCCTCCAGCCTGTGGGGAATGTCGTGGCCATGCTTTCCTTTCTAGGGCAGGGAAAGAAGTGTGTGGCTTTTTCTACCCTCACTCTCATCTCCCCAAGTCCCTTGCAGACTCTGCACTACGTGGCACATGCACAGAAAGGCACTGGATTTCCCCCTTTCCTGCAGCTCCTTTTGACACCTGAACTCCACTATTACCCTGTGTGCCACCAGTTTCTGCTAATATACATGTAATCCTCAGGCGTACACACCTACTAGCTAGTCATTTAAATTTAGTACTTAGCAATACACAAGTTCCAACCTTTCAAGTATGAACATTCCTTTGTCATGTAAACCAAATTTTTTAAAACTTTGGAGTCTCTGGGCCAGCCGAGTGGCGCAGTGGTTAAGCACTGGCTTGGGACACCAGCGGCCCCGGTTCAGATCCCATATATGAGGGCCAGTGACACTGCCCTCTTTTTTTTTTTTTTTTTTTTTTTTTTTTTAAGATTTTATTGGGGAATTGGTGGAGGGGAGCAGCGTTGGGGAATCGGGGAAGGGGAACAGGCAAGTTGTTGTCCTTTTTGCTCTTCATTCAGTCTAGTTGCGGAGGACGTTGCTTCACTGTTGGTATCGTCATTGCGCTCTTCCCGGATGAGGCAGATCGGTCGCTGGCCTCTGGATGTCGCTCATCGCGGCTATTGGCAGCTCACGCTTGGCTGCCAGCCGCTCACGCTGGCTGCGGGCCACTCACTGTAGCCTATGGCAGCCCACTGCAGCAGGGGCTGCAGCCCACACCATCACCGGGGCTCGCCAGCTGTAGAGGGCAGTGTCACTGGCCCTCATGTGGGATCCGAACCGGGGCCGCTGGCATCCCAAAACCAGCGCTTAACCAATGCGCCACTCGGCCGGCCCGACACTGCCCTCTTAAAAAAAAAACAAAAAAGAAAACAAAACAACAACAACAAAAAAAAACCTTTGGAGTCACTCTAAAATAGATGGTGGTACTTTCAGCACGCTGAACTTGAGGACCCTCTGGATAACCTTGGGGCCCCCTGGGGCTTTGATCCACAAGTTGGAAACCACTACTTCAGGGAACAGGAACTTGGTTACATCATCAGAACCAGTTTAGAAACAACAAGAATAACAAAAAAGAAGTGGTAAGCCTAGAAACACATCTATTAACTATTCAGGGCCAGTCCCCGGGGACATGACCAATTGTCATCTATTCTTTGTCTTCAGCTTTCCCTACACCAGCTCTCCCTGTGTGGTTTCCATCTGACCACAGTAAACACTCCCAGATGACAATGTGGAAATGAAGACGTAGGTTCTACTTGGTTCTGGCCACAACGTTATTAGCTCTCTGTCCTCGGTTAGTTAATGACTCTAAGTCCTTACTTGCAAAATGGGAACAATGTTTACCCAAAAGAAAGTCACATGGGGGTGATGTGTGCAAAAAGACACCTGGGACTCGGGTTTTTCTGGATGCTGGGGTCGCGCAGAATGAAGGGCCTGAATCAGACCACCTTTAGGGGTGGCCTTCCGTGGTTGCCCCCAGGGCACATTTGGCTCTGTCTGGAGACATTGTTGGTTATCAACTGGGTGCTTGCTGTTGGCACAGTAGGTGGCCCCTATGTGCCTGCATCAGAACAGTTACTGCCCTGAAGTAGAATTAACTGTTGGCTTGTCAGTCTCCCCACCGGACAGTAAGCATCTTGGGGTAGAGACCCAGTCTCGTTCCCTGCTGTATTCCTGGTGCTCAGCACAGCACCCGACATGGTAGGCGCCCGATAAATCTAAACACATGTGAAGAGTCAATGTAATTGGGAGCTGGTAGGGAGATGGAAGGCTTTTTCCAACGGTCTACACCCCTTATTCCCGTTGATATCACCACAGTTGTGAGACATGCTCAAAGCGAGAAAGGGTTAAGAAAAACAGTGCAGGGAACCCCGTGAATTCTGGTGAGCTGTATTTGGAAGTCTCATTTATTTAACTTTATGTTACTCTCTGCGTTTACTTTGTTTTTATTATCCTTTTAATCTCTTTTTAATTTTTATGCCCAGGTATTGGCAAACTATGGTCTGTAGGCCACATCTAGCTAGTTTCCTGTTTTGCATGGCCCTAGAACTAATTATGGCATTTACACATTTTAACCTTTACATTTTATGTAAGTTCCTACTGAATACCCTTGATTTTGCCTCCTGGACTGCAAAGAGTAAAATGATTACAGCTCATCCTTGCCAGAGGAAGTTTGCTGATCCCTGCTCTAATCTTTGGCAGTCTGGTCTCAGCTGTGTTTTAGCTGTTGTGTCTTCAGCCTGTTGGGGCTCATTTGGCAGAGGGGAAATGGCACAGCCCCCAACAGCCAGTGGTGGCAGAAGCAACTCCCATGAGACCATCACAGAGACCTCCTGGCAGCCCGACAGGACGGGCTTGTACCACAATTCTCTTGGTACAATCAATGCAACTTACACACTTTACCAACTTCCTTTGCACCTTCAGTTTAAAAGCACAAGTATAAAATCAATGGCACAAGTATAGAATCAATTTCAAATTGAAATCACAAGGTAATCTGTCAAGTTCTCTGGAGTACAACTTCTGTTTTTATTACAGAGATGTCACGTAAATAACAGACACACAGAGATTGTATTACATTTTAAGGTTAATGCTAAAAATATTAGTACTATGAGTTTGATTTAGCTCATCATTTCTATATTTAATTCGAAACCTTTTCAGTGTTATATAATCATGTAATAATGTACCTAACTAATAACGGATTTATCAGCTCAAGTCAGCTGAGTAACTGGATAAAGAAAAAAAATCAGGGAAATTGATGAGATTATCTTGAAGAGATGTGAGACTGAGCCCCAATCTGGGAGCCATAGTCTAGCTATGTGTCCCCTTTTTATGGAGAGGAGTTATGTCTGATATGTAGCAGGGACCTCAAGTCTAGAACTTTCATTTAGAATTTATTTTCTAAATGACCATTTTGTCCCCACAAACCTAATTTGTTTGTGTCCTGTTTTAACTTTTATAGCCTGATTTAGGTGGAAGGAGAGAAGCAGTTCACATTTAAAAGACTCAGAATAGGGGCCGGCCGAGTGGCGCGGTGGTTAAGCTCTGGTTTGGGAAGCCAGCAGCCCCGGTTCGAGTCCCACATATGAGGGCCAGTGACACTGCCCTCAAAAAAAAAAAAAAAAAAAAGACTGAGAATAATAATAACTTAAAACTTCTCAACAGCAATTCTGGAAGCTAGAAAACAAATGAGCAATGCCTTAAATTTAAGGGAAAGTTACTGCCAAACTGTAATACCATGTCTAACCAAGAGAATTTAAAAGTTACAGACATGCAAAGTCTTAAAGAATTGTCTCTATGCAAGTGTCTTCAGAAAAGCTAATGGAGGCTATACTTCCTTAAACCTAAGGAATAGATTTTAAAAATGAAGACACGGGGTCCAGGAAATAGGAGAGCCAACACAGGATGGTGAGGAAAGGACATCCCAAGATGACAGAACATCTCAGGACAACAGTAACAGCCTAGACTGGATGGAACAGGCGTACAAGGGAATCCTAGGAACACACTGCCAAGAAAAAAAATGAAACTGCCAAATCACCTGATGGTTATGCAAGTGTTGCTAGGAGGCTTTATCCTTCTAATGGACATTTGGGGGTGAACTAGAAATAGGTACCCAGAAAAGTAAGCCGAAATAGTTTTTTAAATGAAGAATTATTAATTCCAGGGAAAACCAGAGGTTAAATAAAAAAAGAAATATAGTATACTATGTGGCTCAGCTGTAAGTAACATTTACAAAGTCAGAGTAATGAAAACACTACATATTGATTTAACCCAAAATTGGGATGTAGTTGTGATTAGAGGACGGTAAAGAACGCTGTGTGTCCATGTATATATGTGTGTGTGAGTGTGCGTGAGGGGTGAGTGTGGGCAGGCATTGAGAGTAAATCTCCGTTTTCAGTAAAAGGAAGGCTACAGATACTAAAAGAGAAAAACCAAGAAATAGCAGATAAAACAGCTATTTAGACATCCAGGAAGTAAATACCAGAAGAAACAGATGAAACTGATGAAAGTGGTTGCCTCTGAGAAGGAGGAGTCAGTAATGAAACATATTTTTCATGATAAATCCTGCAGAGCAATTTGACTTTTAGACCCATGAACACGTATAGCTGATTTAAAAATTAAATTTTTCTAATGAAAGAGAGAAGGATGCTCCTAGTGTTCATCCATCGTCGTCCGTCTCCTTCCCTCTACCGATCTCTGACTGTCAGAACGCGCAGGGCTCTGTCCTGAGTGCTGTCTTTTCTCTTCTCCAGCCATGCCCTCTCCCTAATGGTCTCGCCTAGCTCAGTGATTCTAAATACACACTTGCTCTCTCCTACCTCTGGTCACAATCCATCAGCACGAAGTAGTCAGTCGCAAAGCCCCACTTACATACAAGGGTGCTGTATGTGTGTATATAGGGAGAGGAAACAAAGTTTGGGGAACATCTGTCCAACTTTAGTGGGATGTCTTTCTATGACAATAACTGCTTCCCACGCCCACTCCTGCATCCCTCATCCACCTGCACAGAGCAGAGTGGTCTGGATGAAGCCTTCCTGCTGCCTGAAAACCGTTCATAGCTTTCCACAGTACTGAGCATGACCCCAACCCTTAGCCCAGCCTCGGAGGCCTGTGCGGTCAGGGTCACTCGGACGTGCCCACCTCTGCTTCACTTCGTCCGTAAATCCTGCACAGGTTGTGGCCTCCGCTTAGAACCCTACTTGTCCTGCTCCCCTCTTTTCACAGCCTGACAGTTTCTCATCGTGTTCGTCTCAGGTCAAATGCTGCTTCATCCAAGAGGCCACTGTGGTCAGCAAAAGAATGGCCCCCAAAGAAGTCTATGTCCTAATCCCTGGAATCTAGGAATACGTTAGGGTACATGGCAAAGAGGAACTAAGATTGCAGGTGAAATTAAGGTTGCTCATCAGCTGACCTTTGGGGGCGTTTACCTTGGATGATCCAGTGGGCCCAATGTAATCATAAGGTCCTTCTTCGTGGAAGACGGAGGCAAAAAGGTCCGAGAAGATATGACTACAGAGATGGTTGGAGTGATTTGGTGTGAGAAGCACTCAGTCCACCACTGTTGGCTTTGGAGGTGGAAGGAACCACTGGCCAAGGAACGTGGGCGGCCTCTAGAAACTGGAAAAGTCCAGGAAACGGAGTCTCTTCTAGAGCCACAAGAAAGGCGCTCAGCCCTGCAGATGCCTTATTTTGACACCGTGAGTCCCATTTCAGACTTTTGACCTCTAGAACGATAAGATTCTATTTGTTTTTTGTTTTTTTTTTAATTTTTATTGTTTTTTGAGGGCAGTGTCACTGGCCCTCATTTGTGGGACCGAACCGGGGCTGTTGGCTTCCCAAGCCAGCGCTTAACCACCGTGCCACTCGACTAGCCCTATGATAAGATTCTAAATGGGTGCGGTTTTATGCCACCAAGTTTACAGACGCAGCGGACACGAATGCACCCGCCCTGACCCAGCTGTGTCCCACCTGCCCCGTCTCCCTGCCATGTTAATGGGGTCTGTGTCTCATTCCCTCTTACAGCAAGCTCTCTGCTCCCTACTTGCAGACCCAGGTCTCAGGCAGGTAGGTCCATGCTTCTGGGGCCTGGCCTGGGCCTCTCCCCATAAACACTCAGGAATGTGTGGAATTCTTTTCCCCTCCAGTTATCTGGCACCTGGTGAGTTGACGGGCAGGAGGGTCAGGCAGGAGCATGAACAAAAAAGTCCCAACCCCTCCACAAACATGAACGAACCGGCCGGCTACTCCTCTCCCTTCGTGGAGGCTCAGCGTGAGAATCTTGCATCCAACGCCACGAGAATGTAAAATTTACTCATCTTCTTTATAATTCTCAGTTTCCTTAAAAGTAAAGTCATGGTCATACTTTCTTCAGAGAGTTTTTGAAAGACTTAAAGGAAATAGATGAAATAAAGAGCACGGTGCCCGGCATATAAGAAACACTACTATTACCACTGTTAGTGCTCCTGTCATCATGGTCTGCGTTATCCCAAATGTCTTTCCGTGTTACATACAAACGGCCACTACATTTAGGTAAAAACCAGTATTGCTAAGGACTTACGAGTCTAAATAAAGCCTTTCATATTTCTTAGTGGTTTTATCCTAAGGTTTATACTCGGCACTTTCAATTAACTTTTAGTGAGTAATACAGTTTCCAAAATACAATAGAAACAGAAAGCAAAATGGCTACTACTTACTTGCCTACTACTTAAGTAGCCTAAAATGGCTACTTAGATATAGTTATATCTTTGGGACACTAAGAAAACCAACCAATTTAACATGATTTAAAAGATCGATCTGAGCCTTAATTGTAATTGTCTGCATTTTTTTTTTAAGTCAATCATTTGATTAAATATTTTACTCTTTAATTTTCTGGGTTGCCTTCATGTAGACGCTGCCTAAGAAAACCATCAGACTTAAGTTTCTTGGAAGCAAAATAAAAATGGCAAACTGTAATCTCCAACAGATAGAACAAAAGGCCTTTCCTATGAAACAGAATTTGGGGAACTGGAAGACAGCTGTGATGCCTAATGCTGAGAGGCACCAGTATAAAAGAAACTCAACAGGTGGCTTCTGTGGGATCATTTTAGCCAGAGGCCTCCACAGCAGGCATCTCAGGAGTGTAAGGGAGGTCAGGGCTCCGGCCTGTGGCTGTGGGAATGCCCTAAAATATTCCAGTACATTCACAAAGTGCCTGGGGACAGCAAAACCAGCGCTGACCGCCTTTGTGTTTTGTTTTGTTTTGTTTTGTTTTGTTTTGTTTTGTTTTGTTTTGTTTTACCGCTGGGAAACTGGAAAGTTGTATGACCTTAAAGGGCCGAGTTCTCAGTTCCCAGAACTTGCCCCGAGCGCAGGCTGTCACGCCAGTTTTTGCCTCTGATAAAGAGTGTGCATGAGCTTAGCACAAGGACTGAACACACTGAGGGCATTACCACCCTGGTGATATTTGAAGGGGAGGGTCAGGGCAGCAGGCCAGGCCTGAGGCTGACAGTGTTCAAATCTGAGCAGCTCTGATGAGACCACAGCCGTTTATGCCCATGGCTTTCAAACTTGTTAAACTGTAATCCACATTGGGAAACACATTTTGCATCATGACCCAGTACACGTACACACATGTACGTACACACACACACACATACACACACACACCCTGAGGCCAACATTTCAGGAAAGAATACTTCCTATGACGACAGTGTATTCTGAAATTTTTTACTCCATCCTATTTCATTTTATTGTTCAGACTGTTCTAAACTCACCATTTCAAAAATACTGGTTATGAAAGTCAAATCAAATCATGATCTTTCTGAGCCATTCTGTCATTTGAGGGGCCTAGATGGCCCCCTTTTTTATCTCTAGAGTTAGAGAAGGTGAGTGGTCCAGAGAAAGGCCGCCACCACTTGCCTGGGCAGTGCCGGCAGTCTCTTGTCTTATGAGGTGGCAGTGCCTGCCCTCCTGCCTTCCTGGGGTTGGGTGAGGATCTGAGGAGCGGATTCCGTGACAGTGCCATGGCAGGGTAAAGGGCTGTGCCAATAAAAGTGGTTGGAAAGGTTGAATAGTGCTCGGCCTTGACCTGGGAAATTCCTCTCCCTGCGGGCGTGAATCAAAGAGTCTTTTCTTTCCTGTCAGACCAAAGCCACCCGTGGCCTTGTAACTGCCTCAGTTTGGTCATCATGTGTTGTTTTTCTGTGAATTTAACTGCTGTCTAAGCCACCATAAAACCGTTAGAGACAATAAATCTTCAGCTTGTCGCTGAACTTCTGCAGCTGAGTGGGGTTTGAAAGTCGGGAGAGCAGGAGGTTTCTGAGAAGCAGCAGGGCTGTCTGGTAGCCTTTAGTCAGGAAGGCACCTCCTTACGTAAAGTCTACAAAGAAGGTTAGGTCCACAAACCCACGGCTTCCGGGAGCCTGGAAGCGGCGGCGCCACGGGACCAGATCTTGCCCAGCATCATGAACTCTTACTCAAAAACATGGCGTCCGGGTCTGGAAAGAGGCGATGGGTGCACAGCACTGAATGCACTAAATGCCACTAAATACACTTTTAAAATGCTTAAGTCTTATGGGAATTTCAGTTTTTTTAAAATGGGGAAAAAAACCAGATAGGAACACATACCGCCAGAGCAATGAAAAGGTAGGGTTTTTTTTGTTGTTGTTCCATTTGTTCTATATGTGTTTCATTTATTCTATATTTGCTCCATATATGTTCCTATATGGTTTTTTCTGGCACTCAACTCAAAGTAGAAAATCTTTAGGGCATTAACTTTGAGCAAATGAAGATAGAAGGGAAGATAATTCTTCATAAATAGTAAAACAGCTGCAATCTAAAAAAAAATTAAAATGGCCAGTTTGACGTGGCTCAGCAGATAGTCTGGAATGGGGGCCCCAGAACTACTCATTGTTTCATTACTTCCTGTGCAATGTCTCAGGGGGCCTATGTCCCCACAATCCCCATCTGAGATGACCAAGAGTGGCAGTACCTGGTCTATCACCCAGTCACACAAATGGACCAAGGGAGCCCTCGCCGCGCCAACCAGAGGCCTGCAGTGGCCTCGAGCGAGCACCCACCCATCGGGGCATTTCTGGTGGACCCTACAGGCTGTCCATCAGATTCTTTCTTGGAATGTTGAGACACACGGAGCAAGTCTGCTGGTGAAGGCAAGACCAGTCGGTTCAGAGGCCAGATATCTGAGTCACCATGATGGCTCAGCCCAGAAGCAGGGGGCCCCAAGTGCCCGATTCTGAAGGGTCACCAATGAGTATTATGATGATGTCACCACAGCTGAAGTAATGGGGTCACGGCCTCCTCTGGACCAGCCTGCAAGACCTGACCCATCTCCTTTAGTTCCCCTTGGAGCCTTAAACTTAGCGCTAGTTACTGGAAGTAGCCTGAGGAGGTGTCTGTGCCTCGAAGCCAGGAAGAATCTAATGTGCACATAAGGGTCACGGAAGGAAGCGACCGAAGGCTCAGGGCACTCCGTGCTTCCCTGGCGGGAGGCCAGCGTGCTCACTGCTGTTGCCGGTGGGCGAGTGCACCCCGCACCATCCTCGGCTGCATCAGCCCCCACGCCTTTCCCAGTCCTTCTGCAGCTAAGCGTGGCCAGAACAAGTGCGGGCCAGCGAGGCAAGACTGGAACCCCTGGGGGAGTGTGTGAGGAAGGCTTCCCTTCTGTGTAAAAGGGCCAGGCCCAGGCGCAGCCGTCCTGGGCACGGCCCCACCCTCCTGCCTTGTTTACAGGCATGGTACCTGGAGCTGCGGCACAAGGTGATAGCAGGAGACTCTCGCTAAGAAGGGCAGGACGGAGAGACCAAAGGAGTCATAAGGTTCCTTGGTGGCACCACTAGGCCGCCAAACTGCCAGCGGCTTCCTACCTCCAGACAAAAACACTTGAACTGGGATTCATGACTTGCAGTTTTCCGGATAACACTGTAAAACCAATAATAAAATGTGTCTTTATAGACTGATAATTTCCTTAAGTGAAACTTTTTCAGCAAATCGCACGCTATGCATCCCACAGTAGGGTCCAACATTCCAACCACTTCTTATATTTACCATCTCAGGTTTTACAAGTCACTTTGGGTTTTGTTGAAGAGAGGCACGCAGGGGAGCCAGCCTCCGCAGAGGCCAGTGCCAGGCTCTGGGGGACACCCGACAGGGAACGGTTTATATTTGAATGTCCCTCCTCTTACACAGGTGCCGCCCGCATGAGCTGCAGTGCAGAGTTTCATGCAGTAGGAATGCGAAGAAAAGTCTGCATACAATTAAGCACCCTGCTTATGTGAAAGGGAGCTATTCTAGAATCAATGCAGCCCTACGTAAAATGATCAGGGGATGAGTCTTAGGGAAATGCAAGGCCACACACATATTAAATGTCTTCCAAAGTATTCAATAAATTTATGATCTAAAGAGCGCATATACAGCTAGCCCCGTCAAACACACACTCCACAAATACTGGCTAACTATAATAGCAAATTCCTCTGCAGAGCAAGCAGCAGCTGCCTTTCAACCCCGTGCTCACGCTGGAACTGGTAACAGTGTTGTGTCGGGTGTATGTCATCATCACCGTCCTGCCCCGCAGGTCAAGGCCAGGCCTTCCTTGATGGTTTGGGTAGTGTGAACACGGATGCCTCTCAGTGGAGACAAGCCAGGCTTGTTCTGCTAACACCACAGAAGGGCTTTGTGAGAGCCAGGTCTCTCTCTGGGTGACCAGGAACCCCTGGCCTTAATTTGGATTTCAGCGGCAGGGGAGAATTCTGCAGCCAGAGCCGCAAGGACCCATGTGACACCGTCACCCCTTCACCTACTCACCTGAAAAAGGGTAACTAGACTTTGGCTGGGGCATATTGATCTATTCACGGGAATGAGTGCACCCTACACTTGGTGTCTCTTTCCTAAATTAAAAAAAAACACAAAGTCCTACATAAACAAGATGACCCTTTCCCCAAATATATTTTTTTCTAATCAGAATTAATGGAAAAATAAAAACTAAGGGTGATTTGACAAATTGGTTTGTGTGTGGCGCTCATTGTCCTCTTTCCATTTACGCTGTGAAGAAGAAAATCTTGACAGGATGGCCAGAGGCCTTCCTACAATATGTTTTTCGTTGCAAAAATGCGTCATGACTTTTCTGACAACCCAATAGTTAGGACTTTATCACACGCAGCACGATGTGAGTGCATCCTTTAGGTAAATTCTCATCAGTAAAGCCAACCTGGAAATTTACCAGATGAGGCTGAGAACTAACTGTTTTCTGTCCTTCACTTTCTGTGGGACACCATGGGAGGACCATCAGGCCTGGTCCATGTTGAATGTCTCCAAGTGCGCATTTTATTACTCGCTCCACCCACTAACACTTAATCTTAAAATGAGTTGTCACAGCCACCTCTCCAGCAAGGATAGGGGGAAGGTAAATTGTCTGATGGTGGTGTTTTCACCACCTGCCATGGGAGGGGTGTATGATACTCTCCTATAGAGGACAATGGGATTTCCCAATGCTAATTGTGTCGCACTGCAGTCTGCAAATGTAACTTCTTTTAAAGATTCATAGTCACTTAATTCTCTGGTTCAGGAAACTAGAATTGAATTTCCAGCCACTCGTGTGTATCTGGAATCTCGAGTCTTGTTTCCTTTTGTGTTTAGTAGATAATGAAACAGAGCAGAAGAAAATATGCCCCCAAAACAAAACAAAACAAAACGAAACTGATAATACCTGTGGAGAGTGGTTTTTTTACCTACCGGGTAAAAATGGAAAACACCCACATTTGACCATAAATTTTATGTGCAGCTATGGAAAATAAATATCATTTCCTCATTTTGTTCATATATACTCATACATTTAACAATCACCAATTAAGTGCCATGCTGGGTACAAGGAACAAAAAATGCCTTTGCCTTGACAGGTTCAAGGTCTGATGGAAGAGGAAAAACAAGAATACATATGAGTCTGAAGAGGCTTTTGGAATGCTTCCTGGGGGCATTCCAGGAAGCATTTGAGCTGACCAAGTCTTAGAGCATGAATGAGGTTCCGCAGTTGAAGAGCTAAATTAAGATGACAGTAAGCGTGGGACTGGGAGGGCAGAGGCAAGAGAGAAGGAAGGAAGAATCCGCAGCGCATGACTAGCTGCCATGGAGGGGAGAGAATAGTGGAGGCAAACACCTCCTGGGGTCCTGGCTTGTGTCCTGAGGGGCCTGGTGGTGCCACTCACAGAGCAGAGGCTGTGGGGAAGGCGGCAGGTGAGACGTAAAGGTGATGACTCTGTGCGAGGTGTGCTGGTGTAAGGGGTCTAAGGGGCTTTATGTGCAAGTGTGCAGGATTCAACTTGCTATGTGGGTGTGCAGCTCAGCAACTACGTGGGAGCTGGAAGCGAATGTGGAATCACTGGAGTTACACAAGCAGTAGCCGAATCCCTCGCTCTGGCTGAGGGCTCCGGGGCAGTGAGATGATGGCAGTGGGGGAGGACCCACCTCAGGAGATGCCAACATGGACACGAGAGCCACAGAGCCTGTGGGCAAGGGGGCAGTGACCCAAGGAGGGAGTGGCCAATGAATCACCAAAAGGAAAATGAGGTCAATTTTGGAGTGAGGGAATATCACCTGTCATTCTGAGGAAGGAGTGAAGGACCAAAAGAGGATAAAGGGATGCTTTGGAGAGGAAGAAGAAGGCCAATCATAGTGTCAGGGACACACTGAGGTTGAGATTCACCAAGAGCAGCTTGTGGCACACACTAGCTCGGGAGTTGAGCAGCATCACGTGTCCACGAAAGATGAGGGAGTGTGGTAGAGGCCTGGGCCAGCTGGTCAGTGACAAGCTGGGCCATCTTGTGTGTTTGACCATCTTTCAGCAAAGAGGTGAGGCTGGGTGATCCCTGAGTTTCCTTCTTCCTTGAAGATGCACTCCCTAACACAGATGGTGTCCCAGCCCTTTTCTCAGTTCACCTTCAGGGTGTCCTACTGAGCCCCAGAGAAGCTTATCATACCAGGTACATGGTGGGTAGGATGAGACCAATCACAGGGGTCTTGTGCCCTACGGAACCCTGGAGCTCCTGGTCTCCTGGTTAGAAGGCCCCCGCTAGAACACCAGGGGGTTTGAGGGTGACTGCGCAGCTAGCTCAGGCCCCATGCCCATCGGGCTGCAAAGCTGAGGAGGGGCGGGGTGCAAGCAGAGATGCCTCGGTTCCACATTCCTCTCCGCTTTTCATAACTGTGCCGCAAGCTTGTCCCAGATCTTTATCCTGCACTTCATGCCAGGTTCCAACACAACAGGGGCCTTTTCTGACCAAGAAGTGAAAGCAACTGACCTATTTGGGAGAGCTCAGAGCTGCTGCATAAAAATTAAGCCTTTTAACCATTTCCTTTCATTTCAGCTATTGAAGGGATCCAGGTCCAGCTGATCACCTTTGAAGAAATAATTCAAATGATTTATTCAGGTCCCATGCGTCCATCTTGGATTTCAGTGCCTCTGTTCACACAATCATTTCCCTGTTTCCTCCTCTGAGTTAGAACTGAAGGCCCAGTCCTCACCAGTGGCTGGTCCACCATCACCCCCCTGCAGCTAGGACTAAGTACGTCGTAAAGGAATGACTTGTAGACTCCATAAAGGTCTTGTTGACACTATTATTTCAGTAATTAATATTAATAGCCTTAACCCTCAACCTATTGTGGTATTTCTCTTGTATTACTCCACTTCTCATAAGTGTATAGCTTCTGTCTTAGCTCTAGTGTTGATGCCGCATCTTGCTGTTTCTCTTTAGCATCAGGGAGCCTAGAATTTTGTACATAAAAGCCACTCAGTTATACTTGTTATTGGACTGTGAATCTAGAATTTCACCAAAGGGCTTCCTTCCCCTGAGCTCCCTCCAGATTCATCCTGACTCTGCCCCTGTTTGACCTCTGATTTTAAACACTGCCCTCTAGGAAAATCTCTCATCTCCGGAAAAACCCAGAACAGTCCAGGGAAAATAGCAGATTCAGGGAGGGCAGTTAAATGGAATTAAGGCTCCCGGGAATGCATGGATGACTGAAGACACACTGAAAAGAATTCTTCCAAAGAGTTCTGAGGCCAAATAATTACAGTTGGCACCTGAACCACACGGGTTTGAGCGGCACGGGTCCACATACAGGCGAATTTTTTTCAGTAAATATACAGTCAGCCCTCCGTATCCTCAAATTTTGCATCACAGATTCAACCAACAGTGTGCGGCAGTTGGGAATCCTCAGACTTGGAGGGCTGACTGAAGTTATACCGAAGTACTCTGTACCGTAAACTGAATCATGAGGCGCCACTAACCGAGAGGTGACCTTGCCATGGGACGTAGTTAGAGCTGACAAAGGCAATGAGGCAAAGGCTACCGTGGAATTCATCTAAAGAGGCTATGCTTTTAAAGATTTCCGGGGAATTACTAGAAAACCAAATTAAGAACATACAGTTTTAAAGACTTGGGACCAGGAATACACACACTACACTGAGCAGAATGTGACCCAGAAGAGGAGGGTTTTATAGGACAGCTTTGATTGACAGCATTTACCACTGTGGCTTATGTGTGGCCTTAGCTAGACGCTGCAGAGTTAGCCTTGGTAAGTGTCATCGTCAGTTTGGGCTGCTGTAACAAAATACCGCAGCCTGGGTGGCTTAGAAACGGCCGAGACTTATTGCTTACAGTTCTGGGGTCTGAAAGTCTGAGATGTGGGGGCCGGCATGGCCAGGTGCTGGTGAGGGCCATGTTCTCCCTCTGTCCTCACATGGCAGGAAGAGGGGTCCCGAATATAAGGGCACTAATCCCATCCAGGAGGCCTCCACCACGTGACCTAATGACTTCCTAAAGGCGCCAGCTTCTAATGCCATCACACTGGGGGTTAGGATTTCAAGATATGAATCTGGGAAGGGGGGGAAATTCATTCCACTGCAGTAAGGATAGGGTTTTTCTGATTTCTAAACTAAATAGGTCTGATTGTTAAGACTTCAGTTAATGAATAAGATATGGCTATTCACATTGTCATTAATTTATAAAATACTTGTTCAGTTTAAAATTTATTTTAGCAATTAACTCAGGTTCACAGCATATAAAATAATATCTGTGTGCTGTGTGTGTTAGATGCTTTATTTTGTTTAATCCTTGTCACACCCATAGGAAATAGGAATTATCACCCCGATTTCTAGGCAGGGAAGTAGAGGCTCAGGAGATGAATTTATCAAGCACCCTGATAATCACTGAACCTCCTGTATAGTTTTGCTTTGGGGGAGAGAATGCTGATTAATGAACACAAGCTTCCCATCTACTCCGTATTTTTCACTGAACATACATGTAATGGCATTCTGACTTTTATATATGAGACTCCTTTGAGTTTGTTTTCAAGCCTTACAAACAGGAAGCAGTGACCCCTACTCCCACCGCCACCCCCAAATGTTCTTCAGAGCCTGTTAGAACTATCCACAGAGAAATCAAACCTGAACTGCACACAGGAGTGGTCTCTGAGGGATGGTGGATAACATCAATTATTTTCTCTTTCGTGGATGACACAGGATAATGAACTTCTGAAAGTCAACCTGGTATCAAACTGAACAAGAAAGGGCGTCTTTTGTTATATGTAGCAGACCAGCAGGGAGCTCTTTCACTTCTCTGAGTTCCCTTCTCTCTACTTCCTTTCCTTAGCTCTTGACCCCATTCCTCGGCCCACCACCTCCCCTCAGTCCTGTTCCTTTCCGCCGCCCGAGGCAGCCCTCCACCCCGTCCTTCACCTCCATCCCCGGGTCCTGTGCTCCTCCCCCCTGGCTAGCTCCTGCAGGCCTCACTGTAGCCCACGGCCACTGGCCCCACCTCCGTCCTGCCCCGCTGACCAGGCTACTCTCCGTCCCAGTTCCCTCCCCTTCCTGGTTCCCTGCTGCCTCAGAACCAGATCCAAATGCCGGGGCGTGGACCCAAGGCCCTGGGCGATCCTCTCTCCCTTCACACCACACACATTCAGCTGTGCCAGACGCTTCCCACCTCCCCCCTCTTGTTCTGCTAACTCCCTGTGGTGGGTGGTTTATGAAAAGTGCCACAGTCATTGCCTTCTGGACATCCAAGATGTCCTCTGAGCGTCCCTCACCGAGAGATGGATTCCGTTTCCACACCCACTAAATCTGGACTGTGTGGGTTCTGAGCCTCTCACAGGGCTCCCCAAACATGGCCGGAAAGAAGCCCCGACTACATGCCAGGCCCCACAGCCTGCAGCTTCGGGAAGTCACAGTAGCACAATGTCATCCTATAACATAGGGACCTGAGAACTAGGCAGGCTCCCGGTGTCCCCTTGAGCTCTCCTGCTGGGAGGAGAAGGGGCTGAGTGCCACCTGGGGAGGGCAGGGCTGGGCCGCGGGGAAGGTGGCCTCTATAAATAAAGGCATGGAAATGGGGAAACCAGAGGCCTGCTTTGGAAGGAAAGAAAGCCACCATTCGACCTGTCCCGGCTTAGGGCCTCATGTGCGAAATGAGTTAAGTAATACCCACCTCTTAGAGCTCTACAAAAAAAGTTTTCCAAAAGTCAGCCCCTTTCCCCTCCCCCAGAGTCCTCTCTGCCTCCACAGTTTTCCCCAGGGAGGAGACAGCAGCTGCCGGGGTCAGTCCCGGGCAGGAACTGGATGGTCTGGCTGGACAAGCCAGGGGCACCCTCCCAGCTTTCTCCAGATGCGTTTCCTCTCCAGCTCTTCCTGGCTTTTGTTCCTCCCACTGACCTTTGTCCTTTGAACACATCAAACTCACTGGCACTGGCAGGCTTCTGATGAGTGCTTGTTTTCCTGCCCAGACCTTGGTGGGGTGGCCCTTTCTCATTGTCCAGGGCTCAGCTCAGATGTCACCTCCGTGAAGAGGCCTTTCTGGACACCGCCAACTCCCAGCCTGGGTTCCCAGTCACCTTCTATCACATCACTGCTTTCTAGTTTTCTCACAGCTCCATCTGAAATTATCCTGTGTACTCAAGTGATTGTCACTGTCCCGTCTGTCTCAGTTCTCAGCAGAACACGGGCTGCAAGAGAGCAGGGACTTCTTGGCTCACTGCAGGGTCCCCAGTGCACCCTTTGGAGTGTTAATAAGTCTTTGATGAGTGAATGAACGGCATAAGATGAGGATTACATGAGATGATGAGCTTAAGCACCTGGAAGCTGTCAGGCACTCTAAACAATGGCATTTATCATTATTACTGTTACTATCATCATTCTTTTGTTGCAAGGCTGATCTGTGGATAAGGCAGTCATAGTGACCTCAAGATGGGAAAGCAGGAAGCACTGATTTTTTTCAAGAAAGTCACCCTTCTCTTCTCTGGAGGACAAGGGCAAGACCTGAAGAGATTCACCACAAAACTTCCAGAGGCAGCACCGGGAGCTGGTGAGAGCACAAGCCCATGGCTTTGTGCTAACCAGCTGTGTGACCTTGGGTAAGTCTCTCAACCTCTCTGAACCTGTTTCCCCATCTGAGAAATAAAGTGAATTCGCTAGATGCTGCCTAGGATCCCTTCTAACTGAAAACGTCCTTCATCCCCTCATACTGTTCTCGCCTGCCTCCAGGAAGAAATGTGAACAAACTAGAGAGACAGAGGCAGCCCGCGGGTTCCAGAACCAAATACAGTGGTCAGTTCCCACATGATTGGGCTGTGCGGGTTCCTCCTCCCTCGGGATGGGAGACCCAGGCGAGGTCTCGGAAAGCCGCCTCTGTCTTTGGCAGAGCAGAGACAGCCCTTCTTTAACACTTAGGATTGGCAGTTCTACACCCGGCTCTCCTTGCATCCTTAAAATAACATCATGAGGTGGGCTCCATCTTCATTATCTCCATTTTACAAGACGGTGCCAAGACAGGTCACAGCTAAAAAGCAACCGGATTGGGACTGGAGGCTAGGTGTGTGTCCTTCTTACCCCCTCCGCTCCCCCAGTTGGGCGGGAATTCCCACCTAGGGGTCCCACACGTCTGGATCATCAAGATCAGCGGGAACATCTTCAAGACGTCCAGGGCGCGCCCAGGCCCTCCAGAATCGGAATCCTTAGGGGTGCCGCCCTAAAGTTTTCTAAAGCTCTCCCGGTCCCGGTGATGCTCAGCCAGACTCGGAAACCACTGCAATATACTGGCTACGCAGCCACTTGGCAACTGGAAAAGCATCCGGGGAATGTTGCCGACGCCTTGGCGTTGTCAGTGTGAACATCATTCCCCTCCCGGGGCTGCGCCCGCACCCGCGGTGCCCTCTGCTGGACACGCAGGAAAACCGTAACTGCAACCAACTCTCCTCCGGGGGAGCATGAGGGGCCCAGCAGCGCTCCCAGCCCCTTCATAATGTCAAAAAGTATAATACAGCACCCCACGGTGATGTGGAGGTGACTATTGCTGATACCTGCTGACTGAGAAAAGGCATGGTGGCATTCTGCTAATGAACAAATGAATCAAAAATGTGCTTTTCATGAGAACAGTACTAGTCACACACTTGGGAGAAACACTTACTTGGTTTATTTGTGCTTTGTGGCACAACTGGGTAAAGAGTTGCTTCCCTAGAAGTTGCCCAGACTTTGTCTAGTCTTTCTTTCAACACGTATTTATAGAATATCTAGTAAATACGAAGCACTCTTACACGCAGAACAAGACAAAAAGTCTCCCCCGGTGGAGTTTACAGTCTAGTGATGGAGACAGGTATTAAATACATGAACAGACAGATAAGTGTGTACTTACACACGGGAGTCAATGCTATGAAGGAAAAGAACGAGGTGTTGGGAGCCCTAGTTTAGGAAGGATGGTCAAGGGAGAACCCAGCTAAGATCTGACATTTGAGGTGGCACGAGCCCTGCAAAGCAGGATGGGGCCTCCAGGCAGCTGGAGGAGTTCTTTGAAGCTCACAGGAAGCCACAGGGGCTGGGCATCGTGACGGGGCTGTGAGCTGAGCGGTGGCGAAAGAGGGCGGGTTAACGAGAAGCACTGACTATGTGACAGGCTCTGTTCCGCCTGCTGTACACGCATGCTCCCATTTCATCTCCACCAGCCTGAGGAAGTAAACAATAGTCTCATCTTTTGAATTTTATAGATGAGACAACAGAGGCACAGAGAGATTATGTACTTCATCCAAAGTTCTGTAGATGGTAAAGTATCTAGTAAAACTAGGATTTAAACCCAGCTTTGGCACGCAGCCTCAATACTTATCGATTATAGCAGTCCCCCCTTATCTGGGGGGGATACGTTCCAAGACCCCTAGCGGATGCCTGAAACCATGGGTAGTACTGAACCTTGTATGCACTATGTTTTTGCGTAGGCATGCAAACCTATGATAAAGTTTAATTGATAAATTAGGCACAGTCAGAGATTGACAACAATGACTAATAATAAAATAGAACAAGTATAACAACACACTGCAATAAAAGTTATGTGAATATGTTCTCTGTCTCTCAAAATATCGTAATGTACTGTACTCACCCTTCTTTTTCTTGTGATGGTGTGAGATAACACAATACGTACATCATGAGAGGTGAAACTTTGCCACTTAATATTTTTGGACGATGGTTGATTGTGGTACCTGAAACCACAGAAAGTGAAATTGTGGATAAGGGGGGAATGCACTGCCTTCTAGGGATTGATAAGGAGCTCGAGTTTTATTCTAAGTGCAATGAGACATCGTTGTCAGCTTTTAAGCAGGGGTTCTGAGTGATCGCTCATATTTTAATAAGATTGTGCTAACTGGGTAATAGATTATAGGGAGGCAAGAGCAGAGGAGGACAGATGGAAGGCAAGTGTCAGTTATCCAGGCAAGGGATGAGGTGGCTTAGACGGGGGTAGCAGTGGAGATGAGGGAAATGGAAGGATTTAATACAGAGGTGGGGGTGACAGGTTAGAGTTGGGGTGAGGGAGAGGAAGCTGCGAAAGATGGCACCCAAGGTCAGGAAACTGGATAATGGACCATTGACTGAGATGGAGGTGGGGCAAATTTAGAAGAGTAGAGTTTAATTTTGCACACATTAGCTTTGAGATGCCAATGATACATCTAAGTGAAAAATCAAGTAAGCTACTGGAAAACTCATAGACATCTCACACTCAAAGTGAACTCTTCCTTCATTTCATTCTAAAATTCAGAGGAGACATCTAGGCTATAAGGAAATGTGTTGTTTTTAGCATAATAGGTGCCATTTAGAAATGTATGTTGCTACCTAAGGAGAGGAGTCCAAGTACCAAACCTCAGAAACTACATTTGGAAATTGGATCTGGGAGGAGAAGGGGAGGAGGGAGAGAGAGACAGACGGACAGAGAGGGAGAGAGAGAGAATGCATCACACATGAGAGCCTGAAGCGAGCCGGTAAGGAAGAAATGACAACACAGAAGCAGGCCAGGGCTGCGCTCCTGTTAGCCTCTGAAAAACAAAGACACGCCTCTGCCCTGTTTCCTTCCACATGGGGAGCCACAGGCCCAGACGCAGATTCAGTGTCAAAATCTAGGCTAGCAGCAGGGAGCCCGGGAGCTTGTCTGAGCCCACTCATCACTCTACAGGAGAAAGGAGCAGGCGCACCCTGAAATAGACAGCATCTCGTCACTTCCCCGTAACGCTCAGTCTCCTGTGGGGCTCACAGGGCGCCACGGAGGAGTGGACAGGGTGTCACAAGCCTTTGGGAGGGCATTCCACTCTGAGGGCGGCAGGGGCTAACCATTATAGGCCTATTCTTATTGTCATTTCCTGTGGAGGTTTTCTTTTTTTATCTTTCCCCGCCATTGCCCCAGATTTCAATCACTTCTCTTTCCACTTTATTATCTTCCCCCAGAAAGCAGTATGGTTTTAGCAATCATTTTGTCCCCATAAGCCCATGATAACAATAATTTCATTGCTAGTTAATATGCTGGTTACAACGTTGTCTTTCACTTACCTTTTGGGTGCTCAAGAATGGCTGCACCCAAAAGACAGAAAACGTTTATGAGGTTTTGTCTCCGTGGTAGGGAGAAAGACGGATCTTCACTGAAATGTCCAACTAGCACACAGGGAGCTGAACTAGGCAGAGTAGTCTCTGGCTTCTAGCCTGACAACCCAGAGGTATTATAGAAGCGTCTCTGAGGAAGGACTACCATTGAAAAAAACAAAACGATCATTTTTCTCAATTATAAAAGGATCTTTTACTTTAGGATGGAGCTTCTCAACTGAGCACCCCAAGCGCCCGCCCGGGGATCTAGTCAAATGCAGCTTCTGGTTTGGGAGGTCTGGGGTGGGGATGGAGATGCTACATTTTTAATAAACTCCCAGGTGATGCTGAGACGGCTGGCAAATGGATCATATTTTGAGTGCCAAGGACTTAGCAAACAAATAAACAAAGAACATTTTGTTTATATTCTTTGATTTATATAAATCAGAAAAATTATATATCATTCTGTGAATTTGTCTCCTCAAATGGAACTTCTGCTTCCCACTCATACCTCTGTCCTGAAATTGTCCCTGCCCACCCCCAACAGCACAGGCAAGGTGGTGGGGGGGGGGTGAGGCTGTCTGGAAGGTGGGTGTGCGGTGGGGGAGGGCCGGAAGGAGTCTGGTCCTGCCTGTCTGGGACACCTGGTGCTTTGCCTCCTTCCTCAGCACGGAGTTCAGATGCAAGGATCCTCAAGTTCAAGGGTGAAAGAGCCCGAGTAGGTGAAGAGCTGTCTAAACAGGTGAGATGGTCCACACCCAGGGGTTCACTTCTCCACCTTCCCCTCCAAGGCCCGAGGTGGGAGAACTGCATTTGAAGGGATGCCTCCCCCTAAAACGGTCCTATCTACCTGGCAGGATAAAGCCTCATCTTGATTCAGGAGTGAGAGACTGCAATCCTTTGTACCTGGAACTTCCTTTCTACCCCAGGGCTTGTCTACCCTCCCTCTCTTATCTCCTCACCACCACCCTCTTCCAACAACAACAAAAAACCATACATTCACTTCAAGAGGAAACATTGAATAGAAAAATATGATATTCATTTCCAAAACTTCTGTCTCATCCCAAACAGAAACTCTGTGGCCTCACATCTCTTTTGCAAAATGTAGTAATTAGAACCCTTTTTATAAAAAAACACTTTCCTGCATCTGTTATTTGGAAAGTCAGGATAAATGTTTGATGGGGATGGTGCATGAGGAGCGGCTTTGGGAGGCCCAAACCTCTCCCATTTCTTGACCTGGAAAGTGATGACAAGGGTGTTTGCAGGGTGGTGACACTGTTGTAAGCATGGGGAGGAGGACAGGGACATGGAAGAGCTAAGCAAAAGAGGAAATTTCCTGCCACCACGAAACAGGCACACATAATATATTCATAGAAATAAATAAAATCCAAAGGGAGAGTGTCTGCCTGTTTATGTAGGTGGATTCAGACACGGATTTACTTAAAAACAGACAGATATGTAAAATAACTAATTTCTCGGAGGCCCCTCTGGAGCAAAAAGGGGACTTCTGGGGTACTGGTGATGATCTGTGTATAGATCTGGGTGCCTGTGGCATGGGAGCGTTCTGTTTGTGAAAAGTTATTGGGCTGTACACTTACAATATGCACGTTTTTCGGTATGCGCATTCTACTTTCATAAAAACTTTTCTAAACACTAACAAGTCCCTTCTACTCTTCAGATGCTACTTCTGGGAAGTACGCAAGCCTTATTTGGTTGTTAGAGTGAAAAAGAATGCATGCCGACGTGTAGGGCTGAATGGCAGTCCTTCCCACTCATTAATTATCCACGAAATGAAATTAGGCCTGACCCATCAGCCTGCTTGCTCCTGAGGGGCGGAGGGGACTGTAGTGACTTCTCCAGGGCATTGGCCGGGCCGCGACCTGGCGACACTCACGGCGTGGCCCAGGGCGTGGGACCCAAGAACAGCCGTGGCCGCTGACTGAGTCTGCTTCCAATGAATGGAGCTAAGATGGGAGTTGACTGGATTCAAGATGGCTCCTTCTGACAAACAAACAAACAAAAAAAAATGGAGAGAGGTAGAAGAGGGGAGAACGAAGAGAATCTAAATAAAAAGGAAACTTCTGTTTAGATAAAATAATGATCTTTGACTCCAATATTCCTCCAAAGCATAAATCACCCTATATTTTTTTTCTTTATGTCATGGAAATGAAAACTAACACTTAAATGGAATTTCCTCTTAAACTTTCTGTTCTTATTAACTCTGAGATTAGGCCTACACTGAAGAAAGCTATAAGAAATAAGCCATATGAAACCCATGGCTAATTTACTGTGGGGTATTTTCTGATGAGAGCTGATGCCTGGGTGTCTCACTATGGGACATTCAAAAAATTCCTAGAAAAAATGATTCTTTTTACACAAAAATGGTGAATAACTAAGTATATTTCTACCCCTCTGGCCCTCACCCCGGCCTTTTTTTTTGGTTGCTACGAGCTCCTGAGCAGGTCTGGAGCCCACCGCTAAGGGCTGTGCAGGGCTCCGTGTCCCCGTGTGACCCCATCCTCACCCGGTTTCATCTTATTGTCTGCCTCTCATTTGTGGTGGGCACCAGCTGCCTCACTACTTTCTGAAGCGGCTGCTACATAGAACTCTGTAAGCTGCTACCATTTTTTCAAGCAAGGCAAAGTATAAGAAAAAGAAATCGATAAACTCTCCAAATTATGCTATCTGTATTTCCCACACCAGTGTGGTCTTCACTTGAAAGAGTGGAGAGTAGAAGATAAGCTATCATGCTCCTGCCGCGCGCGTCAGCAAGCATCCACCCACCCGTGCTTCACGGCTCCCGAATAAGTACTTGCTGCCATTTTTAACAAAATAATTTGTGGGTACATTTTTCTGATCGAAACCACGCTGTGCGCACACACATGCTCATCCTATGCTCATCAAGTAAGCAGAAACCCATCTCCTCCCAGCGACACAATTTAGAAATGGGTCTCCGTCAGCTCGTCTCAGGCATATATGCTTCCTGTTTCTTTGGTGCATTGTCCTTATAAATTGTCTATGTATAATATAAACTCCTCTCCCATACTCTATTTGTATTATAATGTCAGGTATCTATGAGAAGAACGTTTTAGAAAGTAAATGTGACATTACATGTGAAAACATTATTGTGATAAATTACAATCCAAGCATTAAATCAGCACCAAGGTCCCCTTGCCCATGCTTTCCTCAGCCCAGCTGCCTCCCAGTTAGCCACTGCTATCAGTTTGATGCATAGCCTTCTCGAGTTGTCTGTGCTTTTGCAAATATATACGTGTCTATAGCAATGCACTGGTTTTATTATGTGTCTCTGTGTTAAATGAATGGCTTGCTGTACGTTATGCTGTTCTATAACCTGTTTTTCCCGCTGAACAATGTCTTAGAGATCTTTTCCTGCTCCAGGGAAGGGCTCTTTTCTCTGCTCACTTATCCAGGCAGCCTCCTCCAGCCACTAGCTGCTAGTCTTTCATCTTTGTCAGTCAATGGCACAACTGAAAACTTCAAGTTGCTGGTCATACAGGAATTCAGTTATTCTGTAAACAAACTCAGGCTCAGAGGGTCGCGTCTCTGCGCGGCTGGGTCTGGCTTCCTCAAGAGGACCGGCAGGGACTCAGAAAAAGGAATAAAGAGCGAGAGACAGGGGTAGTTTAAAAAGCAATGTGAGGCAGGGGACTCTGTCTGATGGACAGGAGCCCAGAATCTGGGCAGACTGCGGCTTTTATTGAGGACAATCAGGGAAGGCACTTTGTTCTTTCCGAGGTCTGTAAATCACATGCGTCACCCAAGAATTCAGCCACATGCGCCACCCAAGATTCAGCCACATCTCCCTGTGCCCCACAGACCACCTCAGCCGAAAGACCCTTTGATCAATACAACATTGCCTCCTACGGGAACAGTTAATGATTCACTATGACACTTAGAGGCAAGAATGCAAGGAGGACTGCTGTTAGCTTCTTGGGAAGATTTCTACCTTTTCTGGCAGGCTGTTAGCTCTGCAGATAAGGGATTACAGGCCCTTTGGCCCCGTATGCTTCACCTCCTTGATTCCTCTCAGGGTACCCTCCAGATGACACCGGGCTTGGGCCGCCCTGATGAGCATATTTTATTTAGGATCTTGCACCTATTTTATAATTCTGCACATATTTCGGGTCTTGCCCGTCATTGACTGACCCGCCCTCTCTCCTAGGGTCCCATGAGGCTCTGCTGTTATGGCCAAATGCAGGGAGGCAGATGGCCAGGCTGCTGTGAGGCCACTTCAGAGAGGTTAAGTGACTTGCCTAAATTTATGCAGCTATAACTTGCAGAACCAGGATTTGAACCGAACTCTTCTTTGAAAGTAGTGTACTTACCAGTGTGGATGGGAAAGCTGTCTTTACATGCCTATGCTCTGTCTGGTTTTCCCTGAAGGCATCATGTGATCCAGGAAAATGCATATATTGATCTTAGAGCCCATAATGGATCCCGGAGCCAGCTCTTCCACCTTCTAGCTACGTGACCTTGGGAAGTGAGTAACATCTCAGTGTGTCATGCTCATTTACACACTGAAGGAAATAAGTGGTCTGTCTCCCAAACATGGCTGTTATGAAGACTCAAAAGTAGTAATATACACAGAAGCACTTTGTAAATTGGACAGTACTACAAAGATGATGAATATTTGAATGTGAAATGATTTTTTCTTCTGTGAAATTACATATATCTATCATCTATCTGTCTGTCTGTCTCTTGTTCCTGACATGGAGCTCCTACAATCCTCGTAAACAGGGGTGCTAAGAAAATCTCTTGTTCTAATATTTAGTCTTTGACGTGGTACCTGACTTGATGTAGGGCTCCAAGGTCCCTTGGAATTTCCCGGGTGGTGGTGGGGTCTCTCATGCTACTGAGGCATCACTCGGTGGGCTCCTGGGTCGATTCAGGACGGAGCTGGTCACCAGAATGACTCAGCCCTGATTAGAAGCTTGGACCTTTTGGCACCACCCCTCTCGGCCGGAAGGGCAGAGGGGCCAGAGATTGAGCTAATCATCTACCTTGGATGGAGCCTCCAGGAAAATCCCGAAGTTCCTGGTTTGGAGAGCTTTCGGGCTGGTGAACACATCTCTGTGCTTGGAGGGCGGAATCCCAGCCCCACAGGACAGAAGCTCTTGTGCTGGGGGGCGGGTTGTGGTCAGACCTCCCCTACGGATCTCCTCTCGTCATCTGGCTGTTCATTTGTGTTCTTAACAAACTCTTTATAATAAATCAGCAATAGTAAGTAAACTCTTTTCCTGGGTTCTGTGAGCTGTTGTAGCAAATGGAGGATGAGGAGGGAGTTGTGGGAACCTCCAATTTGTAGCCAGTCAGACAGAAGCTGCAGGTGACCCGGGACCTACTACTTGCAATTGGCATGTGAGTGAGGGGCCGTCTTGTGGGACTGAGCCCTTGGCCTGTGGGATCTGGGTCGCTGGTGTGAGAAATGGATTGAATTATAGGACGTGCAGCTGGTTTGGAGAATTGGTCGGTATGGGGAAAAACCCACTCATCTGGCGGCGGAAGTATCGTGTGTGAAGGTAAAAGAAAAGTGTGTTTTTCCCTAGGCACCTTCACAGAGCTGAGAAGGGCAAGACTGCTTGGAAGTGCGTTTCCTTAGCAACATCTAACTACTTGTTTCAAAATGAATTCTATGTGTACAGGTACAGTTTATGAAAATGGTATCAACCTTCATCCCTATAGTAAAGGATAGACTATACAGGGTAAGTAAAAATGGGGCAATAAAAAAATTATATGGGGGCCGGCCGAGTGGCGCATTGGTTAAGCGCTGGTTTGGGGATGCCAGCGGCCCTGGTTCGGATCCCACATGAGGGCCAGTGACACTGCCCTCTACAGCTAACAACAGCTCCACCTGGAGCTGGGCTGTGCGAGCCCCGGTGATGGTGTGGGCTGCAGCCCCTGCTGCAGTGGGCTGCCATAGGCTACAGTGAGTGGCCCGCAGCCAGCGTGAGCGGCTGGCAGCCAAGTGTGAGCTGCCAATAGCCGCAGTGAGCGACATCCAGAGGCCAGCGACCGATCTGCCTCATCCGGGAAGAGCGCAATGACGATACCAACAGTGAAGCAACATCCTCCTCAACTAGACTGAAGAACAAAAAGACAGCAACTTGTCTGTTCCCCTTCCCTGATTCCCCAACGCTGTTCCCCCGCCAATTCCCCAATAAAAAAAAAAAAATCTTAAAAAAAAAAAAAATGATATGTTCGTATATTCCTACAAATAAATTTATATCGTATATAACATATAGGAATATGATGTATGTATTTTAACTACTATATTTATATTTTTAAATTATATCTATATATCAGATGACAAATTTTAAATATATATTTTTATTATATTTACCTCATATATTCCTATATATATTTCTATAACTTTAGTTCTTGGACTTTTGAACAAATTTTTAACATATATGGTATTTCAAATAGAATTAAAACTTTGCTCTAACAGCCATTATAAATTACTATGCACTAGTGTGCCCTATGAGGTCTGAAAAAAATTACTTTTCCATAGTTAACATTCCAGTGAGTCCTGCTAAGGCAGCCTTGAAAAATAACTGTTGCTGTAACAACAGCTTGTTTTCTTCCCTATTTGTCTCAACCATGTGATAAATTTCAAAGATGAATTAGACCAATTAAATACTGCCTCCAAAATATCCTATAATTGATTTTCACTTTTTTATTCATTGCTGCCCATATCCAAGATACAAGTGTTGTGTTCACTCATTCTAAAAAGCTGAAGACTGGTGTCAGAATTCAAAGCATCTAGCCATATTCAAGCATGTATTTATTCGTTTATTCAAACAAAAGGACCCAACCGGGAGCTAGAAGTCTGTAAACTCAAACCCTTCCTCTCTGCTGTCCACTAATTGTCCAAAAATGAGAAAAGTAAGGACAATGTAATGAATTTTTCACAGAATTAAATGTATTCGATTTAGATGGTTAGCCATTCCGTTCACGAAATGGCGATGGTAGACTACAGTTGTGGTTGTATTTTTAATGGGTTTTATCGACAAACTTATACTGAGTTCCAAATTTCTTAGGAAGTTATTGGTGCATAAAATCCCTAAGTCTGGGAAGCACTGTACTATACTATTTTAATTATAAAAATTAGACATGTTAAAGATTGAGAGTCCCAGTGGTTATAAAATTAAAAACAAAAAAATTTCCTAATTCCTTTCTCCACATTAACCCCAATTACAATTCCCATAGTAATCACTATTAGTAATTTATTACGAAATTTATTACTGAAAAAGATTTTATAAATATGCAAATACATGTATATTCTTTTCCCCAAAAGGGATACTGATAACTGTTTGTAGTACTCTATAACTTGCTTTGTTCTCATAATGAAATTTAATTATCTTCAGACCTTTTTTTTCAAAATCCTAAAGTTTCTTCGCTATTCCAAAATTGTACTGGTCTCCCACTTATGAGCTGAATTCCATGAGGTTATGGGGAGAGACGGGCAGACTGGCAGGATGTACCAGGAAAGGGGGAGACAGCCACCAACATGTTAGTAATCTGGAAGGGAGATAAAAATTAGTATGGAAATAACTCTAATATTAATTAATTAACTAATTAATTTCTATGGTAACAAAGTGCATACACTCAATGATAATTCTGTGAGGCAACACAGAGAACCTAAGGCTAACGTCAGCCACTGCTTCATAGCCATCAAATTTCCTTCCGACTCAATTCTGTGCTTTCTCTCCCCACATGCCACAGAACATAGAAGTGCTAAGACAGCTGAGCTTGACACTGCTCACCCCTTACCAATTTTCCACCCATAGGAAATACAAAGAATGTTTTGTAGCCACTCTCCAAACTAAAGGCTGTGTGATTAGGCTCTGGTAATAAGAAAAGAAGTGATACATGCTAATGGTGGTGGGTCATATGCCCCTCCAGTGTCTTTCTTATTGGGATGTATTCAGTTGTCGGAAAAGTCATGAGGTATTTTTTCTGTTGCAAAAATGCGTCATGACTTTTCTGACAGCTGAATAGATATGGTGATGTGGTTACCTGAGTGTGTGTTGGTGGGGAGGGTAGATGGACCTCAGGATGGAGATAGAGGATAAAGCACTCAATTTCATCTAACATTTTTTCATTCGTTAAGAAAAACACTTGAACAAACATGAAAAATATTAGCAGTTATTCACTGTAGTCTGTGGATACTTGAATAATTTTTAAATTTTGTGTCTGTATTTTCTAATTTTGGGGACTTATAATTTCAAAACATTATCACATTCATCAGTTGGAATATTTATGCTAATTTAATGGCATTTTAGATTAATAGTTAATGACATGGAAGAATAAATTTAAAAATACTTGAAGTTTTCTGATAGACCTAAAAATAAATATAAAAATACTTGAACAGTTTTCTGATAGACCTAACTAAGATTAAGAATTTATTGGGACAGCCGAGTGGTGCGGTGGTTAAGCGCTGGCTTGGGAAGCCAACGGCCCCGGTTCAGGTTCCACATACAAGGGCCAGTGACACTGCCCTCAAAAAAAAAAAAAAAAGAGAATTCAGAAGCTGGGGTTATCCTCCCAGCTGACTAATTAATTACCCTAGTAATCTTGTACTAGATATTTTTTAAAACCTAGTCTAAAAATGATTAAAAGTAGTCCCAACCAAGAGATCTTTGAATTGGCTTAGTCACAGATCTCTTCTCTGAGAGCAGCTTGGAACAGAAAGTGGCCTATGCTTAGAAGCCATCTGATGGGGAGGCTGCTTTAATGGTAATGGGACCGTTCCCTTTTTTAAATCAATAAACACTGATTGAGAGAGAATATTAATTAACATGGCAACACTAGCTGTGTTTTTTCCTATGGTTTACAAATGCTCTATAATGTGTATTATTATTTTTAGAATCAGAAAAAATTCTATTTTTTAAAGTTAGAAATACTCAAATACTTAAAAACATCTTAAGAGTTGATTATTTTCCATTAACAAAAGACACGGATGGAAGTTATATATTATTGTGTCGCTTGGTTCCCCTTCTGAAAAAGGAGCCTCAGCTAGTCTGGGTGTTGCTGGGAGCTGGTGGAGTGGGGGGAGGGGTGAACACCCTGCTAGGCCTTGGTATCTCCCGCTGAGCATAAACCACCTCCCAGACCAACAGCAGACAGGGACACTTTGTGACAAAAACACGAACCTTGTCCAAAGGGCTACAGAGTCAAAAATAAGTATTTGCCAAATCTTGGGGCATATATTTTTTTACATTCTCCACTGAAATCAAGCAGTTGATGCTGCCAAGAAATATATTAGAAGAGAAAGTTTACCTAAATCAATGGATTTCAAATCTAGATCCATATGAAATGCCTCTTCCCCTGGAATCTGGTACCAATGCACACATATAAATCTAAAATCACAAAACAATATTCACCTTCAGTACACTGATTCTATTTTATTTCCTATTGTATTTCTTTTCTTTTCCTTTTTTTTTAAAGATTTTATTGGGGAACTGAGGGAGGGGAACAAAGTTGGGGAATTGGGGGCGGGGAACAGACAAGTTGCTGTCCTTTTGTTCTTCAGTCTAGTTGCGGAGGACGTTGTCTTCCCGGATGAAGCAGGTCGGTCGCCAGGCTCTGGATGTCGCTCACCGCGGCTATTGGCCGCTCACGCTGGCTGCCGGCCACTCACTGTAGCCTATGGCAGTCCATTGCAGCAGGGGCTGCAGCTATGCCATCCTGGGGACTCACAGCAGCCCAGCTCCAGGTGGAGCTGTTGTTCACCATCTTAGCTGTAGAGGGCAGTGTCACTGGCCCTCATATGTGGGATCCGAACCGGGGCCACTGGCACCCCAAGCCAGCTCTTAACCAATGCGCCACTCGGCCGGCCCTCTATTTCATTTTTAATAAAGTTGGCTGTTATTCACTAAATTGTTTATCAACTCTCAGTTTGAAAAGCACTATGATAACAGGTCTTAAATATACATTAAATCCAAGTAATTAATTGTGACAGTATTAGATTTACTCTAATTAAGAGAAATGAAGGGAACTTCATTTCATCCATTCATTCAAAACAATTATCCTGTTCTAGTCGCTGGGGTACAGCAGTGAGTCAAACGAAGCCCCCCCACCTCACAGAGCTTACATTATAAGGCTCTGCTGTCCAATAGTTACTAACCATGGGTATTTAAATTTAAATTAACTAAAATTAAATAGGCATGAACATCAGTTCCACAGTCACACTCAGCCACAGTTCAAGTACTCAATAGCCACGTGTGGCTAGTGGCTACTATATCACAGAGAGCACATACAGAACATTTCCACATCACACAAAGTTCTTTGGGATGGCACTGCTCTAAGGGAAAGAGTGTTGCCTTGCAACCTGAGTAGGGGAAAAGAGCAATGAGAATTCATTACCGTATCTCAAAACGAAGGGGTTCAGACCACACACCAAGAAGTCTGGGGCTGGCTGTGTGGCACGTTGGTTAAGAGTTGGCTTGGGATGCCAGCTCTAAGCAGCAGGGCCCCGGTTCGGATCCCACATGGGCCAGTGATGCTGTGCCCTTTACAGCTAAGATGGTGAACAACAGCTTGACCTGGAGCTGGGTTGCTGAAAGTCGCCAGCGATGGAGTAGGCTGCAGTGGGGCTGCAGTGGGGTTGCAGTGGGCTGCCCTGAGCTACCGTGAGTACCTGGCAGCCAGCATGAGTAGCCGGCAGCTGGCGTGAGCCTCCGTGAGCGGCTGTCCAGTGGCTGGTGATCGACTGCCTGAACCGGGAAGAGAGCAATGACGATACCAACATGGGCCAGTGAAGTAACATCCTCCGCAACTAGACTGAAGGTCAAAAGGACAGCAGCTTGTCTGTTCCCCTCCCACAATTCCCCAATAAAATCTTTAAAAAAAAAGAATAGTCCAGCTTGGCAGGTTCATTCCTAATCACCTTCAGTCACCATCATATACTGCATTCCAACTCCCTTGCCTAATTCCTTAGCAATCAAACCCCATTTCCTAGAACTTGGCTGACTACTTTCCACACTACATCTAAGCAGCTAGGAATTTCTTATCCTAAATTACTGGTATTCTGCTTTGCAAATCAGTCTCTTACGGGCTTCAACCTGAACCCCAGTGAGCAAAGTGAAGACCTCTAAGCTGAGAACCAGACCCTTTGCACTGTGGGCAAAGCATGGACTTCTAGCTGCCTACATTCCTCCTTAATAACAAAATTCTGACTTTATTTGGGGTGGCAATGGGCCAGCGTCAATGAGCCAGAAGAATGCCATTCACTGCCTTCCTCGCAACTAGATGCATCCTTGTTGTTCAGTGGGGTTTCTAGAATAGCTCCTTAGAAGGGAAACACCCAGGTAAAACGCACCCCTTGGGGCCTTCCCCTCTTCTCACTGCCTGCGAGAGGGATGTGACGGCTGGAATGCCAGAATCTGTTGCAGACCGTACAGGTGGTGAAGAAAGGAGGACCCCGGATCTCTGATGCCCCTGAAGCCACTCACCATGGCTTCATAGCTTCAGTCGGGACTACGTACCCTTGAATTTCTTTCCTAAGGGAGAATAAACACTCACGTGGTTAGGCCACAGTGGTCAATCTCTAACCAACGAAATGGTGACTCCTCCCCACGTTCTTTTCTCACATGAGGACTTGTGTGAAGAGGCTAGAAGACACATTCTTTGAAATCGCTTTAACTGCAAGATACCAAGTCATGGTCAGCTGTAAAATTTAGGACTATCCTAGATTTTGTTAGAAATCACTGCTTTGTAAGGAATGTTCTAAAAAATTGTAATGATGCCTAAGTAAAAGCTAATCAGGTTAGATAAAAGCCAAATCCTTGCGATTTTGTCAGTAGCTTGCAATTAGTGACTAACTTTTCCCTATTTGTATTACTGTTGTTCTAAATCGGTATTTTCAAGGCACCGCACAGATTTTCTAGGCCATAGGGTGGAGTTTACAAAAAATCCTGAAATTCAAATCAGATTTTCCTAAGATTCTTTTTTTAGCTGAGCCATCCTGCCGCCTGTTGGCAGCTCAGCAGCTGCTCAGCTCGGGCTGGGCATCGAACTCCTGTTGCTCAGAGCTCAGCTTGCACTCTTTTAAGTGAGCTCTTAACCCACTGAGCCACTCGGCTGGCCTAGATTTTCCTAAGATTTTATGTTTTAAGATGTCTAGTCACTGATTCCCCTCAGCTATTAAATATGAACTTGAGATAGAAATCGCATAAGGACCAAGCTGAAGTCTTTAAGTGACCCAGTGCTAATGTTGTGATTAAACAGAAGAATGTCTTTAGTACATGTATCAATCAACCTGCCTCAAATACTTCCAAATAACATAATGGAATAGTTTCAGGAATACTTTGAAAAGTAATAAAACTTGGGAAGAATTACACATTCAAATGGAACCAATGTTTCTGATAACCTATTGAGGATGCTACGCATTTTTTTATCTTACTTCCTAAACTCTTTTAACTCACAAAAATTCCATTTCATCTTAGGCTCAAGGAGGCTGAGTTTTCCAAGGTCACAGGCCTAATAACACATACAGTGAAGATTTCAACCTCGGGTGCTTTGACTAACTTCAGTACTCCTTTTTTTTTTGAGGGCAGTGTCCCTGGCCCTCCTATGTGGGACCCGAACCGGGGCCGCCGGCGCCCCTCGGCCGGCCCTACTTCAGTCCTTTGTTCCTGTGACTATTTTTATAAAAACTTGAAAAAATGTTTTTCATTGAACCTAAAACTGGAGAGGAGTTGAGCAGAAAAACATATTTGGAATGGCACAAGCTCTCAGGTTCCATAGAGCTGCGCATCACTGCCCTCAACCTAAGACGTGAGTAAATAGGGGCAGTTGGCTTGAGTGCTCGGTAATTGGGTCTCAAGGCCAAATGACACGTGGGCAGGTGGGAAGCCTCCGGCACCCGGGGTGTCCTTTCAACACGTTACTGTGACCCCATCCCCGTCCCCCAAACACGGGACACAGTTCAAGGCCCAGCGCGAAGCAGAGACAGGAGCGTGTCGGGCGGTCTCCGGGGCGCGCACGTTTCAAGCCGGAACCGAGCGGACGGGGGCCGCTTCCCCCACGGCGACGCAGGCCTCGGAGGAGAGGCCGGGAAGAGCGCGTCCGCAGCCGCCGGCCTCGTGGTCTCCCCGTAACCGGGAAGCGCCCCCGCGACCGGGCATTAGACGTAAGCCATCCGGGAACCGGCCCCTTCCGCGCCCAGGAGCCGGGGGCGGCTGGCTCGGGGCGGAAGCGCGACGTCACTCCGTCGCGGCCGCACCCAGGCCCCGCGCTTCCGCACGCGCTCCGCCCCCCCGGCGCCCCCCGCGCCACGCAGCGCGGCATCCCCGGGCCCAGTCCCCGGACGCGCGGCGGCCCCGCCCCCACGCCGCGCTGCGTGCCACGTCACCGCTTCCGGCGCTTCCGGCGGCGCAGCGGGCGATGACGTAGGGGACGTGCCCTCTATATGAGGTTGGGGAGCGGCTGACTCGGCCTTTTCCGCCCGCTCCCCCCTCCCCCCGAGCGCCGCTCCGGCCGCCTCGCGCTCGCTCCGCGCTCCAGCCAGGCCCGCGCCGCCGCCGTCTGCCGCCCGCCGCCAGCATGATCATCTACCGGGACCTCATCAGCCGTGAGTGGGGGGCGCTGCCGCCGGGGCCGGGCCGGGCCGCGCTGGGGGAGGGGGAGGGGCCGGGGCCGGCGGGCAATGGCGCCGTGACGCGCGGGCCTGTGTCCCCCGCGCAGATGACGAGATGTTCTCCGACATCTACAAGATCCGGGAGGTCGCGGACGGGCTGTGCCTGGAGGTGGAGGGCAAGGTGAGCGGGCGCGGGCGCGGGCTTCCGGCGGGGGCGCGCGCCGGGCCGGCGGTGCTGGGGGCGCGGAGGCGGGGCCGCGCGCGGCCGGCTGCCCACGTGGAAGGCCCGCGGGGCCGCGCTCAAGCCCCGGCCGCGCGCTCCCGCAGATGGTCAGCAGGACGGAGGGCAACATCGACGACTCGCTCATCGGGGGGAACGCGTCCGCCGAAGGCCCCGACGGCGAGGGCACCGAGAGCACGGTCGTCACGGGCGTGGATATCGTCATGAACCACCATTTGCAGGAAACCAGCTTCACGAAAGAAGCCTACAAGAAGTACATCAAGGATTACATGAAATCGTAAGTCACGCTGAAGCCCGGCCGACTTGGAGGGTCTTGAGCAGCGGCCGCGCGTCGGGGAGCCTCTCCTTTTTTTTATTGATGAGCTCACAGGGCTGCTTGCCTGATTTCTATAAATAAACCAATGTGAGCAGGCTGCAGCAAGCACTCAGGTTTTATGCTTCAGAGTAGTACTTTGGCAGTGAGTTTCCGTGAAACCCAAACTACTGGACAGTCCATCCTGCTGGACTAGTAATTTCGTGACCCGCTCGGTGACAGCTGCTTGCCTTTCCCAGTGAGTCAGTGAATGTTTGTTCCTTTGGTATGGACTTCATGAAAAAACATTTTGCTCAGAACATGATGCGTTAACCTATTAATAAAATATCGTTTTAGAATCAAAGGGAAACTTGAAGAACAGAGACCAGAAAGAGTAAAACCTTTTATGACAGGGGCTGCAGAACAAATCAAGCATATTCTTGCAAACTTCAAAAACTACCAGGTAAATAAATGTTTGGACCAAATTACTGTACAGTTTGAACTACAAGGGTATAAAATTAGTTGCTTCATGAGTCTTCATAATTGTTATTTTTCGGGGTGCCTGGCGGGTTTGAATACATTATAGATTTCACCTCCAGTGGTGCAGGCTGTAGAAGGTAGCTGCCTCTGTGTGTTTGCCTGTCCTGTCTTGTGACTCCACAGTTTCTCCCCACCCAGATGACATTCTTCCTCTCATGAATCACTTGTTAACCTCCTAAGTGGTGTCTTGTTACCATGGGGCTCTGATAGATTCAAGCTTGTCCTGTTGGGGAACTTTACTGACTTTTCCTTACCTCTTAAGACTTAAAGAAAAACCTTTCACAATCTGGCTCGTTTTTCTGGCTTTCATACATCCTCTGGCCATGAGATACTTACTTTCCCCGTATGATGTGCACTCATTGGCAGGCTGCCTTACGGTGCCATACTTGACTGTGTGAACAGGCTTGTAGGGTTTAGAATAGTATATTTGGGGCTGAAGGGAAGTTTCTAGAAAGCCTGAAGTGTTGGTGTTTCTCTTATTTTGGTCATCATTAGTGCTTTGGTCAGATAGAGGTTTTATCAGTGAACATTTTTTCTCCGAGGCATCAGCTTTTGTAGAAATACTCTTGATTGATTCGTGGTGTTCTGGACCCTTTGACTTCAGTTTGTTTTGATATGGCACATCTGCATATAATGGTCTAATTCTGAGTATTTGTTTGCTTCCTAAGTTCTTTATTGGTGAAAACATGAATCCAGATGGCATGGTTGCTCTGCTGGACTACCGTGAGGATGGTGTGACCCCATATATGATTTTCTTTAAGGATGGTTTAGAAATGGAAAAATGTGTAAGTATAAGGAACTGGGTCGAAATAATCAGTAATGTGAAAAAAGAAACATTGTAGGTGTGCTGCTCCTTCCTGCCACTGGGATCGGTAGAATGGGTCAGTGGTTCTTTTAGAATGAGGGTTGCGGGTAGGCCTTGTTTCTCTTTGGACTCTAAAGAGGGCGCTTCACATGTAAAAGATATTAATGGGATAGAAAGGCTTAGAATATTCATTATCCAGCAAAAACGTACTGTGTCAAAACCTTTTTCATTTGGGTTTACTGATTACTGGCAATTGATCATCGAAAGCCTTGATACTAGCTGTTAGTAAGTATTGTTTAGAGTTGGCTGTTAAACTGATGCAAATTACTTCATAAAAATAAATGACTGCTATGCAGGGAACTGCCGGAAGCAGTACAGAAATGAAGGCATTATCCTAGCTTTCAGAGGCTTTCCTGTAAGTGAGGAGCAAGATAAACTTAATGCTATACTAAACAAGAGTAGCAGCAGCAATGCACAGCAGTGACTGGCCAAGGGAATTAGCCAGAGACTGTCGGAGGGTTTTGTTGGCAGAACAAATTGTATGTGAGTGGGACTTGCCGCAAAATGAGACTTCTGGAAAAGCTTCTGCCTCTGATTTGGTAAGGATGGCTCTGCATCCGCTGATAGACCTTGAACAATTGGATGTTGTTCTTTTGGTTTGCACTAGGATGCAAAAGAAAAAAAAAATCCCTGCGCTTTCTGCCTGTCTTTGTGGCGGCCCAGATTGAAGAGGGGAATACATCTGCAGCCTAAGAGATGTTGAACATTCTCTCATCGGGAAAAGACGTTAATACAGTCTTCCTTGTTTTTGCAGTAACACAGTTGGCTGTTGGGATCCATCACCTGTCATCATCATAACTGGCTGCTGCTTTTCATCCACACACCAGGACTAGGACAGATGGGACTGATGTCACCTTGAGCTCTTCGTTTATCTTGACCTTGATTTATTTGGAGCGGAGGCAGTGTTTTTAAGAAAAACATGTCATGTAGGTTGTCTAAAAATAAAATGCATTTAAACTCATTTGAGAGAATGCCTCTTAGTTTAATACATGTTTAAATCCATCCTGTGTAGTGTTCCTGGAGAAGCTAGAGCCTGGTAGACCACTGCTATAAAGCTAAGACTGTCTTCAGATAACTGCTACAGTGAAAGCTCCTTCTGGGACTGGAACATAAACACAAGGATCTAAAGGCTTAATTCGGAGTTGAAGTGAAGGGAGACAGACCATGCTCACAGCCAACATTTGAAGTGGATTCCTTAGACATTTCATCACCTGCAGACGGAAGTAGTTAACTCTGGAAGAGATTACCAAAAGAATAAAAAGACACTAATACAATTGGAAGCAAAGTTTTGTCTGAGCTTCTTTATCAGATATCGTTAGGACCACGTTCTAGAGAAATCTAGACATCTCCTGGAATCGTAGAATAAGCTTTTGTCAAACTCCGTGGAACGGGATTGGCAAACGCGCTCATCCTGCCACCTTATTTGTATGACTTTGAGGTGGTGTTTACATCTTTAAATGGTGAAGCTCAAAATAACTTAAGGGATATGAAGCATGAAATATAATTTGTGTCCCTCCATATTGGGACACTGCCGTATTCGTTCATGGGTCGACTGGCTCTGGTGCTAGGAGCTGAGATGAGTGACAAACCTGGAGGGCCTGTAAATCCTAAAATAAACGTGGGCCTTCACAGGAAAGGTTTGCTTCCCCTGCTTTACAGATGAGATGATTATAGATGCAATGCGAGGCGGCTGATGGGCAGAGGAAAAAGCAACTGCTGTTACTGTATTTGAAAAGGCTGTGGGTGTGGGGTGAAGATGAAAACGCATCTTTGACAAACCTCCAGCAGTTATTGTCTGCTGCTGAGGTCCCAGTGCAGATGCAAGAAAGAAGGGTCCTCGCGCTTTCTGTCTGTCTCATTGTGGCAGCCAAGATTGAATGGGGGAGTACAGGGAAAATGCATGGGCTTTTCCAAACTACCTTGTGAACAGCTGAAGAGCCTGTTTTTTACTCCCAAGAATCTAAAATATGAATTTGCAAGAGAAGTTGGGAAGGTATTTCCCTCTACCCAATGTCTTCTAGTTAAAACAGAAGGCGGCGGGCTGGCCAAGTGGCGCGGCGGTTAAGCGCTGGCTTGGGAAGACAGCGGCCCTGGTTCAGGTCCCACTTATGAGGGCCAGTGACACTGCCCTCAAACAAAACGGAAGGCGGGCCATTGGTTCTTTTTTTTTTTTTGAGGGCAGTGTCACTGGCCCTCATATGTGGGACCGAACCGGGGCCGCTGGCTTCCCAAGCCAGCGCTTTACCACCGCGCCACTCGGCCGGCCCTGGGTCTTTGACCTGGTCCTGTGACATGACCCCAGAGTGAACAGTGATTGGCAGTCAGCTTTGCCCCTGTGACTTGCAAGTCCATCGTATGCTTCAGAATTCCAGACATGCTAACTGAGGTGCTGGTGCCCCCTGGTGACTGGAAGCAAACCCAAGTATTGGAAACCAGTCGAACTAATTTATAAGGCATTTCTGATTTCTGACAAAATGCAGAGAAAGTGCCAGTTGCTAATCAAGGATCAAGGAGGCCACTCGCCTGACCTTGGTAACAGTGAGGAGAGGATTTCAAGCAGTAGTCAAAGCTGAGAAGATGATAACCTGAAACATGGGAAAGTTGGGAGAACAGGAGTAACTAGGAAGTAAAGAGTTCAGGTAGTTGCCCAACAATGCTTATTTTGTATCTAGTCACTCCTAGTCAGGTTGAGATGTAAGTGGTGTATTTTCTGAATACAGAAGGCTTATCGATAACGTTCTGTGTCACTGATGCTAAGTGTGAGGCAGACATGTTGCTAGTGGCCTTTGAGGCCTCCGCAGTTGTATGAAGATATGGTGGAGAAAGGACAGTGTCTGGAAAGCCTCTAATTGACTAGGAAGGCTGTGGCTATCTGGGGCAGAGCTTTCCAGGCAAAGCAGTCAAGTGGAATGCTTGCCATGTCCTGGGGACATGGTGCCCAAATGCTGGCCCCAGGGTGGCAGGAGAAAGAAACCAGGTGATGCAGAAAAGCTACCTGAAGGCTTGGAGCAGAAGGGTGACATAACCTAAAGATTGTTTGGATTACCCGCTAGTGGGGTCAAAGCAAAGAACAAGGGTGTGTTAGCCCTTTTGGGTGAGGTCACAGCGGCTTGGGCTAGGGAGGAAGTGAAAATTAGGGGAACAGGATGTTTGCTTGTAGGAGGTGAAGGGATTTAAAAGTGAAGAAGTGCTCTGTCCTGAGCTCTGGGAGAAAGTGACCATTGACATGGGGAAGACGAGGACGGGAAATTGAGAATTTGATTTTGGACACTTTAAATTTGAGATGCCGATTCTCGATTCCATTGACTTAAGAGTGGAAATGTGTTTGACTTAAGAGTGGAAATGTGTCAGCTGGAGACAGATCTCAATACCTGATTTCTGAAGCCAAAACACTGGGTGAGGTCACCTAGAGAGAGGGTAGACTCAGCCCCCAATAGACGTGTCAGCATGATGAACCAGCGAAGGTGATTAACAAGGAACGGCCCCCGAGGTCCAAAAACAAAGCGAGTGGCCTGGAAATCAAGTGGACAAAGCAAGGAAAGGACAGTCATTAAGGTTACCTGTTGTGAGATGGGCACTAAGGGTGGTAAACTTGGGAAGTGTTTCAATAGTAGGGGAGAAAGCCTGATTAAAGTAGGCTCGGGCAACATCAAGTTCAGCAAATTGCCCGTGAAATGTACTAATACAAGTATGTTTATTACATGTGCATCTGCGTAAGTGATAGGTGTGTGAAGAACTCACTTGAATCAGACCTTTATCCTAAGGTCTATTTAAATGACTAGTAAATGACCTGCAGCGTTAACCCATAACTACAAACTAACTGACAGTTTAGGTAAAATTGCAAGAAGAGCAAAATCCTCAGCCAACTTGAAAAAACAATAACAAAGCAACCTAAGTTTGGAGTGGATGTGTGCATGGAGCTGAATGACCTTGGCTGGCAGAATATGCAGTAAATAAAATGGAATGCAAATCAGTAGAGACCACATCTTAGTGACCCATCATTTTACTTGGTAGGTCCTACACAGCCCTTAATTATAATAAAAGATGGCCAACAGCTGCCTGGTGGGCCACAAACCTATTCTTGAAAAACAACTCTAGCGTTGTGATAATTGAAATGTTTCCAGAGACTGGCCAAAAGATCTGGGAACTCCATGTTTTTGGCTAGATGTGTGACCCTCTGGGGCCATGGACCACGCTTGAAAATAGTACAGAGTTGAAACATGGGTTTCTGCATAAAATGGCACCCACTTACTGCATACTGAGTTCTTCGGGTGACGTTCCATGATTCCAAAGGAGGGGTCTAAAGTGTTTAACATAGTCAACTGGCCACGGTGCTGCACGCCTCCCACTGAGTTAACATTAGCTGCTGTGACGGTCATCTCAGATTCTCCAGACAGTTTACAGGTAAATCTGGCAGTTTATATTTGCCCCACTGAAGGGGCCTCATGTTGGGCCATGGGAGCCGTTAGTGGATGTCCATCCAATTCGGGGAGAAAAATGCCAACTGTGGAAGATTCTTTATTGAACAACTATTGGGTGGTTGGAAAAGTCACGACGTATTTTTTTCTGTTTTTCATTGCAAAAATGCATCATGACTTCCAAGAACCCAATACCTGTTTGATGTTTCGATTATTCTCCTACCCAAACACTTGAGGTCCCCCTGTGATTATGCATCGTGCTCTCTGAGCTCGAGGTTGAGGCCGGCGGCAGGATGCCCTATGAAGGTTTTTACATGTATGAGTCAACCTACAGATGGAGGAATAAGGCCACTATCAGGACTGGGGTCCTCTCATGGAGGATGCAGACCATTGGTAGTGGTGAGTGCAGCGTTTTTCATGGTGATGTGGACTGCGAGACCAACCAGGTATTGAAGGTCTCATAGTCCAACACTTAAGTTTGACACTAGTGATCCAGTGGCGTACTTGCTGGTTTCCATCACGTATAAAGACTTTTGACATGTGCGGCTTGCACGTGTCCTCATCTGGAGCACAGGGTTATAACCTACCGCTCCGTCGGGAGCTGGTAGGAACAGGGTGAAGACTTCGCTTTCCCTAGTGTCCAAAGCTAACTAATGCCCCTGGCATGTCTGACCTTTTTCTTATCCTCTAGACCCCAAAGTTAGGTCAACGTGTGGTTCCGTGGGGGGGCGTGGCATTTTGCTGAATCCTGAAAGTGACCCCCATGTCTCACCCCTGGCCATGCTTCAGAATTAACTGGTATGATTTTTTATGCTGATGGAATTCTTTGCACTCCACATTCCAGGGAGGTTTCTGTGTGTGAAGGCTGAGATGTCCCCCTACTTGCCGGCTAACAAGTTAGCCTGCCACAGCTGCATACACATTTCTGGGTCAGAGAGACAGTTGATTACTCAGCAGTCATTTAGCTTCCTACCAGCTAAAGCTAAGTCTCCTCATGACTGCTGCTGCAAACCAGGTCTGCTCGTACGGATGCTGTGCAGCTGTGGGGACTCACCCACAGGAACTTACACTCGGCTACCTTTTCTCAGCGCACACCTCAGCATCTCAATTGTGCTGTACATTTTCTTTAATTGGATCTGCTAAAACAAATGAAAGATGCTACCATTTTGCATCAATTTGGCAAACTCATAAGAAAAAACTCACTATTTCAATGTCTAGAAGAAAGCATGTGGAGTGAGTGATATTTTAAAAATTGGGGTTCTAAGTAAAGGCCCCCCCACTTACTGGCTGTGAGAACTTGAGAACTGTAGCATCAACTGCCCTAACGTTCATCTAGGAAACATGCTAACAGCTTCCCTTGTTGGCTGATAAAATAAATGGAGGCTGTCATAGGGGACCCCTGACCATAAGAAATTCTGAAAATACTGGTCTCTACTGTGAATCAGGTGCTAGATACAGGATGCCTGTTGTCTTAGACTTTTGTCTAGCTCTGAAAAAACGTTTCAAGAATATATTTAGCCCATGCATATTAATCCTTCTTGGTTGCTATCTTCAAACCCTGTTTACAGGCCCAAACTTGGCATCGCACACTTAGTGTTTGATGGATGGCTGGCAACGTGGGTCTAGAGTAAACCCTGGATGGGAGCCATGAGTCCAGACCCCACAGCCACAGCCCTCATCGAACATGAGATGATTAAACAGGATGATCCCTAGTTTAATCTCTAGGTCCTTTCCATCTTCTATACACATAACTTAACCGAGCCTATCATGTGTTGGTTCTTTTATTAAATCTCATTGTAGCCACTCCGAGATTCTTGTCCAGGGCTAACAATCAGTTAAACTCGGCGATTCTAACTTTCCTATCCCGTGTGATACTTTCCTCCCTACTCATTTTTGTTTCCAAAACAGAACATTGAAAATCCAGAGTTGATCCCAGTCTTGAAAGTTGGTGCCTTTTCTCGGCCCATTTCTGAAAGGCAGTGTGAAATGGGAGGAAAGGCCCGTATGTGCTGTTGAGCCTGGGCCCAGCTTGGAGAGGCCAGACCGCAGCACTCTTCTACCCCGTCTGGGAGCAGGATGGACAAGACACATCCAAGGACATCATGGAGAATGGCCCCCGGTGTAGCTGGTGACGCTAAAGACATCTAGAGCCACACATTCCATTCCCTCCTGAGAATTGGAGGTCTAAGAATCCAGACTTAGAGTGAGTGGTGTAGAAGGGGAGATCATGGTACAAAAAAGGGAGAATCCTACCTGCCCAGGGCTGTCAGGCACTGGCATGACTTTTTAAACTAGGCTTTAGGGAACGAATAATGTGGCAAAAAGGGATGCAATTCTGGAGTGGTTTTCATGTATGCCTTCACAGAGGCAAGAGACTGCATGTAAGCACCAGATGACAGGTGGGTCTTTCAGCCTTATGACTTGATGGCTTCTGTAGAGGCCTCATGATGTGGTTGCAGTTTACAAGGTCGAACAATTAAGTTTGTGAACTCATCCTAGAAAAAGTGCTACATCCCTCACTGCTGAATATCACTATGGCCATCTTCAAAGTACTCCCCTTGGGAAGCTATGCACCCACACCAGTGCCTAGTCCACCCTTCAAAGCAATTTTGGAACTCTTTCTGGAACAGCCATCAGAGCTGTCGTCATATTACCCTTGATGTACTGAATATCATCAAAATATCTTCAACATTTCCTTTATCTTTGGGTAAAGAAAAGTCATTGGAGGCCAGATCAGGTGAGTAGGGAGGGTGTTCCAATACAGTGATTTGTTTACTGGCTAAAAACTTCCTCATGGACAGTGCTTTGTGACCTGGTGCATTGTCGTGATGCAAGAGCTATGGATTGTTGGCGAAAAGTTCAGGTCATTTTCATTTTTTTCAAACAACCTTTTCAGCATTTCCAAATAGTGAACTTGATTCACTGTCCGGTTGGTACAAATTCATAATGAATAATCCCTCTGATATCAAACGGGTAGCAACATCATTGCCACAAGTTCATGAACTTAATTGACATACATCGTATTGTTTGACTTCTCTTCATGCTTGGGCCCTTGTTCTATCTTCATTCTGTCCTGGTATTTTTGGATCCTGCCTCCCTCCCATTGAGATTCTGGTTTTAATGGAAGCCAAAAACTAGGCCAACCTCACATCTATTACAGGCAGATTTTTTTTAGTTCTTAATTTTTTTTAGTCCAAACTTCAATGTGGCTGGGTTGAAAGTGTTTTGAAGTTGGGCTGTGTGGTGAATTGGCTGAACGAAGGTCCCAGTGGCCTACCTGTACCGCTGCCCTTTACACTGGCTTTGGAGCTCTTCCGACCAGGAAGTGATATCGCCCTCCCCTCCCCACCAACCTTGTGACTTGCTTTGACCATGAGAATGTGCCAGAAGTGTCAGTGTGATAGTTCCTAATTTAGGCTTCAAGAGACCTTGAGTACTTTTCTCTCTGCGAGCACTGCATCCACCAGGAGAAGTCTGGGCTAGCTGCTGCTGGAGAAGAGATGAGTCACTGAAGCTGATGCGCCTAGAGCAGCCGGTGGTGGCCTGCCAACTGCCAGCAGATGCACGAGAAAGCCGGGCCAAAATGAAACCCACAACTGCCCAGCTCAGATGCACCCAGATCGCTTGATACACCAAATCAAGCTAAACAAATGGTTGTGTTAAGCCACCAAGTTTTGGGGTAGTTTATTATGCAGCCTCTTTTTGGTAACAGTTAATTGTTTCAGAAGACAAAGGGATGGTTCGAATAATTAGAACTACAGTTGACCCTTGAACAATGGGTTTGAACTGTGTAGATCCACTTATATGTGGATTGTTTTCCATTAGTACATACAGTATTATAAGTATATTTTCCTTATGATTTTCTTAGTATTTTTGTTTTCTCTAGCTTTAATGTAAGAATAAAGTATGTAATACATACAACATACAAAATATGTGTTAATGGACTATTAACATATTGGTAAGACTTCTGGTCAACAGCATGCTATTAATAGTTAAGTTTTGGGGGAGTCAAAAGTCATATGTGGATTATCGACTGCATGGATCAGTCCCCCTAATCACCATGTTCAAGGGTCAACTGTACAATGGCTCCCACACTTATAGCACCAGCCAAGTCTTCTCCCTTGAACTCCAGACTCATATGTCCAACCACCTACTCAACATCTCCATGACTGAAGCAAGCTCTTGATAATAGCCTCAAATTGCTCCTCCTAGAGCCACAGCCTTCCCTGTCCCAATAAATAAATACAATTCCATCTTCCCAGTTGCTCAGGCTGAAACCTTGGCCTGAAATCTTTGATCTCTCTCCTTCACATTTCTTGTCTAGCTTATTAGCAAATTTCATGGCCTCTACCTTCAAAATCTATCCAGAGTCTGCCCTCTTCTCTACCTCCAAGGTTACCACTCTGATGGAAGCCACCACCACCTCTTGACTTGATCAGTAAAACAGCCTGCCAAATGATTTCCCTGCTTCCAGACTTAGCAGGCTATAGTCTCTTCTCAACACACTCATCATTGTGATCCTTCTAGAACTAAGCCAGATCATGGCTCTTCGCTCAGAATCTGCCAGTGGCTTCCCGTCTCTCCCAGAGTAAATATCAAAAGTCTACAATGTCCCAGAAACCCATAATCGGGACCCTCACTATTCATGACGTCATCTGCTCCCCCTCCTCACTACACTCTTTGCACACCAAATACCTCAATGCAATTTGAGACATATACTAAAAAATAGTTCCTCGTGGGGCAACCGGTTAGCTCAGGTGGTTAGAGCACAGGCTCATAACACCAGGGTTGCCACATGGCAACTGAGTTGCACCTCCACAGCTAGACTGAAACAACTATTTGACTTGGAGCTGATGGGTCCTGGAGGGATGCACTGTTCCCCAATAAAGTTTAAAAAAAAAATAGTTCCTTGTTTATCTGAAATTCAAATTGAACTTTGTATCCTGTATTTTACCAACGAGGCATACATACAGAGATTTCGCACTGGTGGTCTCCTCTGCCCAGATGCTTTTCCCAGATAACCACTTGGGTCTCTCTCACAGGTCATCTTGTCAGAATTAAAGAGGCCTTCTCTGACCACTATGTTTAAACCTTTACCTCCACCCCAGTATGGCCAACCCCTTTCTTTGCTTTATTTTTCTCCTGGTGTTTATCACTATCTAGCATACAATGTATATCACTTGCCTATTTGTTTACAATCTGTCTCCACCTTAACTCCATGTAACTTCCAAGAGGGCTCGGCGTGGCCTTGCTCAGTTTTGGTTTGTTCACTGCTGTATCCTGAGTGTTCAGGACAATGCCTGGCACTTAGCCAGTAGGTGCTCAATGCACGTTTGTCATCGGATAAAGAATGATGTCAGAGATTACACACAGTGTGCTCAGCGTGGCCTGAATAGGCTTCTTTTTTAAAAAAATAGAAATATTTCATATCATAGCTTAAATTGTTTAATTTAAAGGTTATAGCAAAAAAAAAAAAAAAATTCAGTTCTTGGCCCTACCAGCTCCTCCCAGGCTATTTCTGTCTCTGGAGTCATCACTAGCTGCGTAGTGACTGTTTCTTCTTCTTTTTTAAATATTTATTTATTTATTTATTTATTTATTTATTTTTGAGGGCAGTGTCACTGGCCCTCATATGTGGGACCGAACCGGGGCCGCTGGCTTCCCAAGCCAGCGCTTAACCACCACGCCACTCGGCCGGCCCAACAATTATTTCTTGATTCTTCACATGTCCTGACTATGTATTTTTTTTAATTGAGCCATATAGTACAAATTTTTTATTTTTATTTATTTATTTATTTATTTTTTTTTTAAAGATTTTATTGGGGAATTGGCGGAGGGGAACAGCGCCGGGGAATCGGGGAAGGGGAACAGACAAGTTGCCGTCTTCCTGCTCTTCAGTCTAGCCGCGGAAGACGTTGCTCCACTGTTGGTATCGTCATTGCGCTCTTCCCGGATGAGGCAGATCGGTCGCTGGCCTCTGGATGTCGCTCATCGCGGCTATTGGCAGCCCACGCCTGGCTGCCAGCCGCTCACGCCGGCTGCGGGCCACTCACCGCAGCAGGGGCTGCAGCCCACACCATCACCGGGGCTCGCACAGCCCAGCTCCAGGTGGAGCCGCCGCTAGCTGCAGAGGGCAGTGTCACTGGCCCCCACGTGGGATCCGAACCAGGGCCGCTGGCATCCCAAAACCAGCGCTTAACCACCACGCCACTCGGCCGGCCCAACAATTATTTCTTGATTCTTCACATGTCCTGACTATGTATTTTTTTTAATTGAGCCATATAGTACAAATTTTTTATTTTTAATTAATTCTTAATTGTTTCTGAAGTTAGTAAGTTTCACCTTCCCTACTTCTTAGTTTTCACAACTAATTAGTACTCAATACTAATCTATCCCCTAAGCTCTCAGCAAGAAATGTAAACGTCACCAAAAATTGACTCAAAATGAATAAAAAAAACTAAATATATAAGACATGAAATAATAAGATACATAGAAGAAAATATAGGTACTAAACTTAAGGTCCTTGGTCTTAGGATTTTGTGAATTTGACCTCAAAGACAAAGAAAGTAAAAGCAAGAAAAATGAATGGGACAATATCAAACTAAACAGCTTCTGCATAGCAAAAGAAACCATTAATAAAAGAAAAAGGCAACCAACTGAATGGGAGAAGATATTTGCAGACAACACCTCCGATAAGGGTTTAATATCCAAAATATATAAAGAACTCATAGCTCAACAACAAAACAAACGAATTAAAAAACGAGCAGAGAGCCGGCCGAGGGGCGCGGCGGTGAAGCGCTGGCCTGGGACGCCAGCGGCCCCGGTTCGGGTGCCACATGTGAGGGCCAGTGACACTGCCCTCCAAAAAATAGATAAAAGAGCAGAGGACCTGAACAGACACTTCTCCCAAGAAGACATATACGAACGGCTAACATATATATGAAAAGATGCTCAACTTCACTAGCTATTAAGGAAATGCAAATCAAAACTACAATGAGATACCACCTCACACGCGTTAGAATGGCTATCATCAACAAGACGAGGATATGGAGAAAAAGGAACCCTCATACAACAATAGAATTACCATATGACCCAGGAATCCCTCTCTGGGTATCTATCCCAAAAAATCTGAAAACATTTATCTGCAAAGATATATGTATCCCGGTGTTCACTGATGCATATTCAAGACATGGAAACACTGGAAGTGTCCTTTGATAGATGACTGGATAAAGAAGATGTGATACATGTATACAATGGACTACTACTCAGCCATAAGAAAAAGTGAAATGCTGCCATATGTGACAACATGGATGGATCTTGAGAATATCATGCTAGGCGAAATAGGTCAGATGGAAAAGTCAAGAACCATGAGTTCACTCATGTGAAATATAAAACTAAAGCAACAAATGAACAAGACAAGCAAACAAACAAAAACTCATAGATACAACAATTTGGTGGTTATTAAGTGGGATGTGGAGAGGTAGAAGAGGGTAAAGGGGGTCAACTATATGGTGATGGAAGGAGATCTGACTTTGGGTGGTGAGCACAATGCAATATATAGTACATGTATTATAGGATTGTACACTTAAAACCTGTATAATTTTATTAACCAATATTACCCCAATACATTTAATAAAATTTTAAAAAAGTTTTTTTGAAGTGCTCCAGGAACCTGCTAGACCCACTATTTGTTTTCTTGGTGAGCTCCCTTGTGGAGCCTTTTGCCATCCTGCTCCAGTCTGGACTGGTGTCCACACCGACTGCGCTGTGGTCACGTAGAAACTTCTCTGCCCCTCAGCCTGGGATTCCTGTCACCCTCCGAATCCCATTTTTCCTCTTTCCTTCTTGGTGAAGCAGCTCTCTAACAGCTTATCAAAAGGTTGCCATTTTTTTTTTCAAAACCTTGCTTGCATAAAATATCTTTATTCTCTCACACTTGATTGATAATTTGACTAAGTATGGACTTCTAGATTAGGAATAATTATCTGTCATATATTTGACATTGTCCAGAAAACCACTGTATTCTAGCTTCCAGTGTCGCTATTGAGAAATCTGCTGTTCTAATTGTCAATTCTTTGCATGTGATTTGCTTTTTTGGTTTTCTGCAAGTTTTTTTGTTTTGTTTTGTTTTTTTAGCTGAGCCATCCTGCCACCTGTTGGCAGCTCAGCAGCAGCTCAGCTTGGGCTGGGAATTGAACCAGCAACCCTGTTGCTCAGAGCTCGCACTCTTGAGCAAGCTCTTAATCAACTGAGCCACTCAGCCAGCCCCTCTTTTCTGCAAGTTTTTAGGATCTTCTTTTTGTTCCTGATGTTCTGAAATTTCATGTCGTTGTTCCTTGGTGTGTTTCTTTTTAAATTTCCTATGAGACACTTGGCCATTTCAAGTTGGAAACATGTTTTTCATTTCTTGGAAATTTTCTTGAAAAAAATTTCTCAGTTCTTACTTTCTAGACTTCCTATTCATCAGATGTGCAGTCTCCTGAGATGCTTTTTCGGGGTGATTTTCAGCATAATGTGGGCATCACATAGCTTTCAGTGCCCTGAAGGAGGCCAGTATATGTACAAGGCGTCAGGAGGCCGAGGCATGACAGCAGCACTCATCAACTCCAGGCTGCTTCTAGTTCATGACTTGAATGTGAAGAGATCACCTTGTCAGTGTGTGGCTGCGTGTCAGGGTCTGTGGGTAACATTAGGGCAGGTTCACCCAGAAGCGTCCGGGATCAAGGAAAAATCAGATTATCTTCCTCATAGTTGCACCATGTTGTATAGACTGAAATGCATTTTTACGTATTTATTTCATTTAACATGGGTTAAAAATCTTGTAACAGGCTCTTTGGCTGCCCTCATGGAATAGTGAGTATGGACTGAGGCTGACTGGGGGATCCGAGTCATGATAACTTACCAGTCCTCAAGAAGATAACCTTCCTCCCTACATTAAAGGGTCTTTTTTTAAAAAAGGTTTTATTGGGGAATTGGGGGAGGGGAACAGCATTGGGGAATCGGGGAAGGGGAACAGACAAGTTGCTGTCCCCCTGTTCCTCAGTCTAGTTGCGGAGGACGTTGCTTCACTGGCCCGTGTTGGTATTGTCATTGCGCTTTTCCCGGATGAGGCAGATTGGTCGCCGGCCTCTGAATGGTCGCTCACCGCGGCTATTGGCAGCTCACGCTGGTTGCCAGCCGCTCACGCTGGCTGCCGGCCACTCACTGTAGCCTATGGCAGCCCACTGCAGCAGGGGCTGCAGCTATGCCGTCCCAGGGACTCACAGCAGTAGCCCAGCTCCAGGTGGAGCCATTGTTCACCATCTTAGCTGTAAAGGGCAGTGTCACTGGCCCCCATATGTGGGATCCGAACCAGGGCCGCTGGTGTCCCAAGCCAGCTCTTAACCATCGTGCCACTCGGCCGGCCCCAATAGTGCTGTCTTAAATTGCCACTTTAGGTCCTGCTTACCCTGGCTGCCCACACTTCTTTCACAGCCCCACTCCTTGGGCAAACCACAAGTTCCTTAACAGCCAACTTTTAATTAGCTCCCTCTCTCTCTTCCCCCAACAATCGAACCTAAACTATCAGAGCAAAGTCTTGCCCTGCATTGTTCTGGCTGTAGCCCAGTATGCCCAAACTATCTGTGGAAGAGGGCTGATTTTCTGGAAATTTCCAATCTGTTGAGGACTGCTAACTTTTGTAAAATATAATAACCACGATTTCAAGAAAAGTGAGTTTGAAAATCTAAAGGAAAACATGCCTGTGTTATGCCCCTCTCCTCTCAATGCCCTGCTCACATCTGACACTTCGGGTCACCAGTGTGTGTGGGTGCCCCTCACCAAGTCTCCGAAACCAGCTGTGTGTCCTGCAGCTCAACGCAGTGCTGACACTCTCTACCTGGAGGCCGCGTCACATGCCACAGGCTGCGGGCTCAGTTCTAAGGCCGCCCCACCCCTTCAGATGCCCGTCCCAGCCCAGGTCACCTGTGCTTCTGACATGCCTGGGTATAAACTGGAGGTTCCCACCACCTCCTCCTTGGGCTTGATTCATTTGCTAGAGCGGCTCACAGGCCTCAGAAAACACTTTACTTGGTAGATTACCAGATCGTTATAAAGGACACGATTTGGTAACAGCCAGATGGAAAAGACGCATAGGGCAAGTTGTGTGGAAAAGGCAGAGCTCCCAGGCCCCCTCTGGTGGGCACCCTCCCAGCCGGTACGCGTGCTCAGCACCTTTTCAAACCCCGGTCCTTTCGGGGTTTTTTGAGGCTTCATTACATAGACAGGATTAATTGCATCACTGGCCACTGGCGACTGAACTCCATCTCCAGCCCCTCTCCCCTGCCCAGAGGGGGTGGGGCTGGGGGTGGGGCTGAAGGTTCTAGCCCTGTTAGGCCCCGCCCCGCCCAGCAAACAGGCCTTATCACCAGGAGCTTTGCAGAAGGCTCCTCGTTAACATAGACGCAGGTGTGCTTGAAAGGGACTTGTTCTGTGTTAGAAAAACACACGTTTCACCTTTGTTCTCTGGAGCTATTCCAGGAGCTGTGAAAAAAGATACCGCCATTGCTCTTAACACTTAGGAAATCACAAAGGTTTAAGGAGCTGTGTGCTGGGTGAAGACCAAATATGTATTTGTTATAAACCACCACACTGCAGGAAAAATACGAAACATACAAAATACAGTTCTAAACTTGCGTTTATTCTTCTCCTTTCAGGTTATTAGATTTCATCTTCATATACAACCAACATCACGTTATTCTGTCAGATGCCTTACAAGTTTCCAAACTCTGTCTCTGCCCCAGACTGTGGACCACACGCTCCTGTCAGCACAGGGCTGAACTTCACCTAGTTCTGAATGCTCAGCTTTGCAAGCAGCCATGTCAGCCCCTTTTCAAAGACTTTCAAAACCTGAACAACGTGTCCCTAATGTACTTATACCAACTTTTATTGAGGCATAATTAATATACAATCAACTGCATCCGTTTAAAATGTATAAGAAAAACTAGGTCTTCTAAAACCTGGATTTATCTTCAAAATACATCCCGGCGATGGCACCTCTCACTACCCTCCCAGCCCACACGGAGCCAGGCCACTGTCATCTCTGGGCTGTCCATGGGCCGTCTCACTGCTCTGTCCTGTGTAATCTAAGTCGCTCCTCCCGCTATCGCCCCTGCTGGCCACTCCGCACTGCACCGAGCCCAGGAGCCCGAGGCCTGCCTCCTCCTAGGAACCCCAGGTGATCTGGCTGCTCCCAGTGATTTCAGCTCCAGCACCGCCCCTCCGACGTCCCCCACACACTCCTGGCTTTCTGCTTAAGCTTCCCCAGGTTGTCATGAGACTTACACTCTCATTTCTTAAGGTCTCAGCTCTCCCCGCAGGGCCTTTTCCTCACCAACCATCTAACACGGCAACCCCATCACTCTCTGCCCCTCTCCTGCTTGATAACAGTATTTTGAACAAACTCAAAAAAAAATTTGGAGGCTCTGGCTAGAAATAAATGATAAAGATTTACTCAAGGGTCTTAGGGTTTGCAAATAAGAAACACAATAGGCGGGCCGGCCAAGTGGCGCATTGGTTAATAGCTGGTTTTGGGATGCCAGCGGCCCTGGTTCGGATCCCACATATGAGGGCCAGTGACACTGCCCTCTACAGCTAAGATGGTGAACAACGGCTCCACCTGGAGCTGGGCTGCTGTGAGTCCCCGGGATGGCATAGCTGCAGCCCCTGCTGCAGTGGGCTGCCATAGGCTACAATGAGCGGCTGGCAGCCAGTGTGAGCTGCCAATAGCCGCGGTGAGCGACATCAAGAGGCGGGCGACCGATCTGCCTCATCCAGGAAGAGCGCAATGATGATACCAACATGGGCCAGTGAAGCAACGTCCTCCGCAACTAGACTGAAGAACAAAAAGACAGCAACTCATCTGATCCCCTTCCCCGATTCCCCAACGCTGTTCCCCTCCCCCGATTCCCCAATAAAATCTTAAAAAGAAAACAAAAACCCTATAGGCAAAAACCCAGAAGTGTACCCCGCCAAAGGAAAGTTAAGAGTTCTTATAGTAAAAAGTGCATTCTTGAGAATAATCAGCGCTGCACTCTTAGGCCTAGGATTGGTCCACGATGTTTCTCTGTCAGATGTCACACAGTGATGGGTGATCAGCAGGTTATCTGGGGGTCTGGTGCATACCCAGGCATTGACCCATGGACTGGAAAGTTTACGTGCCCAGGCTGGCTCAAACAAGGATAGAATTGTTTCCTCATGGCTCAACATACTTGACTTGAGCAATATACCAGCCTGGCTATAGTGACTCCATTTTACTTCTTCACCGTATTCCTCAGGAAGTGCCTCCTGATGCAGTATCATGTGTGTGCTGCTGTGTATCCCCCTCCCTGTACCCCGTGCAATGTAAGTTCCACATGGGCTTTGTTTCAGTTTTAGTATCTAGTGTGGGAAGCCGACAGCCCCCCAGTGTCTGACAAGGCCACATTGCCCTGCTCAGCACTGGATATTAGGGGTGCTGCCTTATGGTTGGTCATGTAATATCTCCTGCCTCTAAGAACCCATGTGCCTTTCCTCCTATAAGAGACAATATACTCACTGCATTTATGGCAAGTTCCTGTATACCCCAATGAGCTAACTACGCAGCCAAAGACGGGTAAGATCTCCTAAATGAGGGGAGACAACCTAAGCCAGGCGGTAGTTCCGTGGGGAACCCCTAAATTGAGATATTGGGGACTCAAGCCCCTTTGGAAACTGAGGCATAGGCCTTTGGCCACATAGGCCTAAAAAAGCCAGTCTGTGAGAAACAGACAGCCTCTGTGAGAAACTGGTGCTATCATTCGTCCTTGCCTGTGCAGCTGTGAAAGGTTTCCTTGGAGACCAGGAGACCAAGGTCTCTCGGCCATGAAAGTTCTGATAAGAGGCAACTTACTGACCATAAGTTATTTTAATTAACAGCCTTGTTTTAACTCTTTGTTCTGTACATTGCTAGCAACAGATACTGAAGCTTTGACTGAGAAACAGATGTTACCCTCTATTACAAAAACATGCAGCTCTTTGTAAGATAGGAAAAGTTTAAAACTCCTTTTGCTACTAAGTATTATAATCACATAGAAATAGTTTCTTGCCTAAACTCTTGGCAATAGTTCAAGTATATGCCCTGTAAGGTAGCCATGGTAACCACTTTTTAGATGATAAGTAAAATCCTTGAACAGGCCACAGTGTACCCTGGAAAGATACAATTACAAAAAAGTAAAAGTTCTGAGTAAGGAAAAACATCATGGTCATGTGAAACATAACTTGTAATTAAGATAATAGTCAAAAGCCCCTATAAAAGGAGCTAGGCTTTAACAATAAGGTGTGACACTTCTGAGAACCTCTTTCCGGTGTCTCCACCTTTTTTCTGCCTTTACTGTAATAAAGATTTTCTGTCTTTCGTATCGCCGACTCCGTGTCCACCTTCTTGGGACCCTGGTCGGCGGGGGCTGGCCCCCCGCAGTCTAGAATGCTCTCTGGTGGGCACTTTATAGTGAGCACTTCGTAAATACCAGGGGTGCCAAAAAAATGTACACAAGTGGATACTTTGGTCAGTGTTGCTCAAGCAGTAGTTCGCTATCATCAGAAGTGTCTGGACGCTGATGGGAACCACTCTGAGCACCTCTTGTAATTGCAGAAGTCAAACGTGACTTGTATTCATCTTTCGTTATCAGCATATATATTTATGTTACAATTTTAATAGATTTTTTCCTTTCTTTAAACGTGTCTAGGGCTGGCTGAGTGGTGCCGCGGGTTAAGCGCTGGCTTGGGAAGTCAGCGGCCCCGGTTCGGGTCCCACTTATGAGGGCCAGTGACTCTGCCCTCAAACAAACAAACAAACAAACAAACAAACAAACAAACAAACAAAAAGTGTCTATATTTTTTTGGCATCTTTTTTTTTTTTTTTGGCACTCTGTATTTCTGAATGAAGCACAAAACAAGAACTGAAATTGGAAAAAGAATATGGGCTTAAAAATCTAACAAGAGTGTTGACATTAAGCAAAATTTACTTTGCCTAAAAAGTGAAAATGCCAGGAAAGGCCTGAAATCCACATTTCTGCCGAGCAATTAAGCAGTAAGCTCTGCCCATCCCCAACTTTCTCAACAGAGAAAAAGACCTCACCCAGTGCTGCCCACCCCTAGGAGGCACACATTTCAAGGCATTTGTCTGGAAAACAGCCATTATTGTGATATTGAAAGGTGTTTGTATGCTTTTTAGTGTAGTGTCAAATCTTTTGGGAAACGTGCAATGACCCCCCCCCCCACACACACACACACACATCACCTCAGAGAAAATTCACAGATCGCTTGCTGTTCAGAAGCACAGCCACTGCCCCAGGAGAGGGCTGGGTGCCTCCAGGGAGTGCCATCGACGGAGACCCAGGCTGTGGCCCCGGCTGTGCCGGCTGCGGAGAGGAGAGGGGCCGAAGCCTTCCGCGGGAGCGCCTCCCCCCGAAAGGGCATTTTGGGCCCAGGCCAGAGCGCCCACCGCGGGGATCCCAGGGGGCAGCTTGCCCGGTGCCACTGCTTTCCAGAGGCCAATGCTGTTCCGGAGACGCCTCCATCCTTCTGGACTCTCCTGTTCTGCCTTTTCCTAGCAGAATGGACTCGAACTTGCCCAAATTAAAAAACAAAAACAAAAAAGCAACTCATCACATGCCCGTCTATGTCCTCCTCCTCCACCCTAGTTTCCGGGACTATGACAAGAAGCGGCGCCCACTGATTACAGAGTGGCCTACTGCGCTGCCGCCTGGACAGGCCGACGGGCTGCTGGCTCTGTTTTGGGAGAAGGAAAACGAATCTCCAACAGGTGACGGTGCTGTGCAGCTCCAACAGCTTCCTGCCTTGCCTCTGACCTCCACCCCAGCAGCTATCCACGGATGGGCCATGTATGGAAGCGTCAGTATGTCCATACTGGGAGTGGTTCAGGGGAAGACAAAGGAACAGGAGAAAACGATAAAGAGCATCTTTTTGGCACAGCCAAGTTTCCTTCAGAACCAGGGGCACTGAGCAGACATTTTTACAGCCTGATGGAGAAGAGCCCAGGCCTAGTGTGTTGCTTAGCAACAGAAAGTGTGAATAAGAACCATAAAGGTGGAAACTTACAACAGAAGACAGGTGGCACAAAGCCCATTATTGAATGCTTGATGGCCAACTGCGGACGGAGGGAGGGAGTCTTGCTTCCGAGTATCTCTTTGCAGAAAGATACGAAGCATTCCTTTGCCAATGAATGGAGCAGAGCTGTTGGGATATTAAGTTCAGGCGGATTCTGCCTTCAGCTTAGGGCGTGGGCATTCTAAGATGGCCAAAGTTACCAGCATGGGTTTATTAGGAGTTTTTCCTTTCTGGAGATATTAAGTTCTGTACAAAGCACAGAACTATCTTTATGCGAAGCTCTTCATACACACACCTGCTGTCACCCTTTTGTATCTTGCTGTTTTGCCCTTGATTCCTGCCCTTCCCGACCCCAGAGAAGCATGAAGGCAGGAAGGTGATGACATGGGGGTGAGGGGGACAAACTGTCCTCCACCCTCAGGTTCTTCTGGTGGGTCCAACAGTCAAATACACAGGAAAAAGGTTAGCAAGAGCAAATAGCCAGATTTAATACACACGTACGCATGGGAACCCCACACACTAGAGGTTCGGAGACGGGGAACATGGGTGTCTAAGACAGCCTGAGCTCGGGATGAGGCAAGGGAGCTTGGGGGCTTCAAAGGGTCAGTGCAGGATAAGAGCAGACGCGTACTAAATAAAAGTTGGTCCTGCCCTATAGATAGGTCAAAAAAAGGTGGCTCTGTAATCTCTCATGAGCAAGGCCCTAATTCAAGGTCTTCTCGGTAGTTCAGTGGGGGCAGAAGTTTCTCTGGAGCCTGAATCTGAAGTTGCCTTTAGCTCAAAACAATCTTCAAATCACACAGGCACATCTTGGGGTGACCCATTCTGAACCCCCACAACATAGCGGGGTGAAGCGTGGGAAGGGTAACCAAACTGATAGTTAATACCTGAAATCTTACCCTGGTGGCTTCTGAAACCAGCAAACATGAAAATATAAGAGGAGGGGCCGGCCGAGTGGCGCATTGGTTAAGCGCTGGTTTTGGGATGCCAGCGGCCCCGGTTCGGATCCCACATGGGGGCCAGTGACACTGCCCTCTACAGCTAACAACAGCTCCACCTGGAGCTGGGCTGTGCGAGCCCCGGTGATGGTGTGGGCTGCAGCCCCTGCTGCAGTGGGCTGCCATAGGCTACAGTGAGTGGCCCGCAGCCAGCGTGAGCGGCCGGCAGCCAGCGTGAGCTGCCAATAGCCGCGGTGAGCGACATCCAGAGGCCAGCGACCAATCTGCCTCATCCGGGAAAAGCGCAATGACGATACCAACAGTGAAGCAACATCCTCCGCAACTAAACTGAAGAACAAAAAGACAGCAACTTGTCTGTTGCCCTTCCCCGATTCCCCAACGCTGTTCCCCTCCGCCAATTCCCCAATAAAATCTTTAAAAAAAAAAAAAAAGAAAATATAAGAGGAGTTGAGTCAAATGATGGTATGCTAGCTCGCAAGCAAAATTCGACAGACTTAGCAACCACTTCTCCAAGTCTTCGCAGGAGGGTTAGACTGGGCGATGAGACTTGTGTGATTTTCTTAAAATGTGTACAACCAATAACCACAACCCATTAGTGGCACCACTAAGGTATAGATAAATGTGGGAAGGAATGAAAAAATATCTGCAACTGGTTACAAAAACGTATGTGGGTAAAGTTTTCCTTTTTGGAAATCACACTCCCAGCTGCAGCATCTACAGCATATTTATAGAAAAACAACTCCATTAAATTAACTCATATATGGCCAACGTACTTAAAATGGCCCTGGTAACATTTGGTTGGTGTAGTTCCCCGGAGGGCCACCAGAGGGCGCGCAACGCCCACACAATGCCACAATGGTAAGGTGCAGTTCACAAGACCCTGAGACCCAGCCAGCGGCGGTTCCAACACGCGGCCTCCTTGCTGGAACGCGGCCTGGCGAGGCAGGCTGATGGCCTCGGGGCCACCCGTACGGCCTGGAAGACGGCGGGGCTAGTGCTCAAGTTGGAGTGCAAAGCCCCGCCCTTGTTTTAGTTGTGGTTTGCAGCAGGCTTACTAAGAAGGTCTTTCTCCCCTTGCCCATCTCCAAGGGTTCTCACGGTGTCGGAGAACAATGGCAGTCCCTGGAAGGGTGTAATGACAGCCTGGTGAATACACAGGTGGGACTGGCGGGATGTGCACACCCACAGACAACGAGTGAAATCGGCCTTGCCTAACCAAAGGAACTGACGTTTGGTCCAAAAGGGACAAGCTCTGAAAAAATACTGGAATTCCCTTTTCTTTTTAAATACATATCTGACTCTCTTTAACCTGTGTACTGTGCCTCACTGTATTAACGATCTGTTGCTGTGTTATAGACCACCCCCTAATTTAGTGTTTTAAAGTAACAGTAAGCATGTATTACCTTGCGGTTTCTGTCCGTCAGGAACTCAGGCCCCACTCAGCTAGGTGGTGTTAGTCTGGGGTCTCTGTTTTGGGGTTCTGTCAAAATGTCAGCTGAGTCTGCAGTCAACTAAATGTCTGACTGGGCTGGCAGATCCACTTCCAAAAGTTCACTCACGTGGCTGCTGGAAGAAGGCCTCCATTCCTCGCCCTGCGGACCTGGTCACAGGGCTGTTGGAGGGTCCCCACAATATGGCAGCTGGTTTTCTCCAGAGTGACAGGTCCAACAGAAAGCAAGGTAGAAGCCACAATATCTTTCATGAGCCAGCTTTGGAAGTCTCACACCCTCGTTCCCCAATATCCTGATGGTCACATGGGGCAGTCCTGTTCAGTGTGGGAGGGGACTCAGCACCCCAGGAAGTGAATACTAGGAGGTGGGGATCACAGGAGACCCTCTTAGAGGCCGATTACCATTCACCGTGTTTTCAAAATGCACATTTAAACCTCCTTTCCCATGTGCATTTTACAAATTTTGAGCGTGTGTGTGTGTGTCTGTGTGTTTGTCCTATCTTTAATTATGTGTGTATGTGTATAAATATCTCACAACTGCAAACTGATGTGAAAGGTGTCTCTTTCTGGGAATGTCCTCATTTCTTTCTGCATGCAGACTTTCTAGAAAATGCCAATTATATTAAACAATAAAATTCAATAAACATTGTCCAGGGAGCTAGCTAGTGGATCACTCTGCTTCATAATTAATTTTCTTGTAGATGACCTGACACTACCTGGAATGAAAGGTCGCTAGAATGATTCTTACATTCTTTTCTCAAAAATGAGGGCTCTAAGACAGAAATTGTAAGCAACCTCAGAATGAGAGGATGGCTGAGGACTCACAGTTCTTACAGTGACCTTGGATGACATGAAAATGTTAAGAGAGGGCTCTGACAATCATTCAGCACAGCCTCCATTTGTGCCAACAGCACGGACAGTGCTCAGGCAGCAAACAGCAATGACATTGATCTGAACACACTCTGATTGCTGCAAAAATTGCAAGAGTGGCCCTTGGCTTCAGAAACATACCAGAGTGCGATTTGCAATGATCTTTGATGGGAAAGGGCCTGACAGGATAATGTCAAACCAAGAGCTTCTCTTTGTATCAAGAAAGTCAAGTGTAACCTTAACAAACCCAGGGAACATGGTTGTTTCTTTTGAGGATGAAGAATAAGGCCGAACCGAGGCTAAAAGCAAAGAGATTGTCTCAAAACTAAGACCCTACAATTTCTATGGAAGCCCAGTAACAACAATCCTTCTGTGGGGAGTGAGGGTAGGAGTGGGGGAAAGCCAAGTTCCATCAAAACTATGCATCTCTGTACCCGTTTAGGGGAGCACCCAGGATGGTTTATCATTGTGCTCAACAGCACTGTGGTTAATAGCATTTGGCTTTCGGAGTTAGAGGCCTGAGCTTAAATTGTCCCTTCGCTTCTCATTGGTTGTTATGAGTCCAAACATATTAGATAACCTGGCTAAGGCTCAGTTTTTCCCTATGCAATATGGAGATAATAATTACCTTCCTGGGTAGTTGTGAGGTTATCTATCTATTATCTATCTATCTATCTATCTATCTATCTATCTATCATCTATCTATCATGAATCTATCATGTATGTATGTATGTATGGTCTCTCTATAGATCTGTATCTATGTAGATCTATCATCTATCTGTATCTATGTAGATCTATCAATCATCTATCTATCTATCTATCTATCTGAAACATAACATGACATTAAGTAGTATTTCTCTCTAAAAAATAGGATAAGCTCTCCGGGAAAATTTGCACAGGGAGAATGTGTGATGCCCCAAATTTAGATACTGTACATGCTGGCATTTCCAGATCCCCAGAACCATGGCCAAGTTCCCACCTGCTCACCATAAAACAAAGTCTGTTAGTTAACAAGTCCTGCCTACACACAAAGAAGTCCTAGTCAAATACTGAACTCCACCATTTAAAAAATGTGGGGCCGACCGAGTGGTGTGGTGGTTAAGCGCTGGCTTGGGATGCCAGCGGCCCTGGTTCGGGTCCCACATGTGAGGGCCAATGACACTGCCCTCGAAAAAACAAACAAAAAAAATGTGAATAGGCAAGAATCATTGAGAAAGCCTTCAGCACAAAAGGTGAAGACCAAGATGAACAAACAGAAAACAGACATAATTCGGGGGACAAAGGGGAACAATAACAACAAATAACAATAACACTCCCAAGTACTATCCTCAGAGACATTCACAAAGGTAGGTATCTCTGCTACTATAACAAAAGAACATGATGCCATAAAATCAAAATGAAAGGACTGAGCTTTTGGAGATGGAAACATTTTAATTAACACATTTTAATTGAAAGAAAATAGATTGGAAAATAAAGATGGGGAAATCTTTCAAACAAAGTTTTAAAAAGACAAAGTAGAAAACTGGAAGAAAAGATTAGATACTTAAAGAATCAGTCTAGGAACCAACCTCTGACTAACAGGAGTTTAAAAAAAAAAAAAGGGAGAACAGAGAAAATGGAGACGACATTATCAAAGAAAGAAAGAAATTCCCTGAGATGAGGGGACATCTTTAACATTGAGTGTCGAGCCTCCTAATGGAAAAAGACCCATGCTAGGGCACATCAGGTAACTTACTAAGACAGACCTAGATGTGAAATACTCGATGTGCCTTAGACTGGGTCACCTTTAGTGAAATGTCAGAACACTGACGAGAAAGAACAATTAAAAGCTCCATGAAAGAAAACATTAATATTAGTCCCAGAAATGACACCGTGTACCAGGTATTCTAGGCACTATTCTTCTAGTACATCATTTAATCCTTACAGCTGCCCCGCGAGTACGTATTATCATTCCTATTTCACAGACAAGGCCTGACGTCACACGGCCAGCAGTGACGGAGCCAGGGTTGTCGGGCAGTCCAGTTCCGGAGCCTGGACCTGGAACCATTCCACAGACGGCCTCCCGAAGTTCACTGACAAGGAGACACAGCCCTCTCCAGCAATTCTGGGTGTTAAAGCAAAATGGCTCAATGCAACAATATTTCTGAAGAAAATGGTTTCAACCTGGAATTCTATACCCAGCCAACGTCTCAGTGAAGTGTGAGGGGCAATAACGACATTTTCAGACACTTCAGATTGAGAATACTTCTTACATATCCTTTCTTAGGAAGTTATTTGAGGATGTAATCCCTAAAAATAAGGAAGAAACCCGAAAAAGGACTAAGAAGAGAACTCCCACTATGACAAACAGTTAATCCAGTGTGGAAAAGATGACTCCAAGGTCTGGATGAGAAAGAGGAATGCTATGGAATAATTAGCATTACTGACACCTTGAAAAAACTTGAGGGTATGGCAAACATACAGGAGGAAATAAAGGCAATTGCAGGGAAACAGAGAGCTGTGGAAGAATGTCAGTCTGGACAAAACGAGGCTGGGATGGAGCAGGTAGGGACGGAGTGGGGACTGATGCTTTTCTTCAGAAGCTCTCCATTCTAGTTGAGCTGTGATCACCACACACATAGCACTTGGATGTCAATATTTATATCTACATCTAGGTATAAGTTTTTTTTTTTGTTTTGTTTTGTTTTGTTTTGTTTTTCCATATGTGGGAACCGAACCAGGGCCGCTGGCTTCCCAGGCCAGCGCTTAACCACCGTGCCACTCGGCCGGCTCTAGGTATAAGTTTTAAAAGGAGTTAAGTGTTCATATTTGAGTGGGTTGAAATAAGGAGAAGCTCATTCTTCCACGCAGATGTTGAAGCAAAATAAAACAGGGAGGCTGAGCACATCTGAACGCAGAGAATTTTGGGCTGGCCGAGTGGCTCACTGATTAAGAGTTGGCTTGGGAGCGTGAGCTCTGAGCAGCAGGGCCCTGGTTCGGATCCACATGGGCCAGTGATGCTGCGCCTGCTACAGGTAACAGCTCGACCTGGAGTTGAGCTGCCATGAGTCGCCGGCGGTGGCATAGGCTGCAGCCTCTGCTGCAGTGGGCTGCTGTGAGCTACTGCGAGTGGCCGGCAGCCAGAGTGAGTGGCCGTCCAATGGCCGGCGACCAATCTGCCTCAGGTGGGAAGAGAGCAATGACACAATGTTAACATGGGCCAGTGAAGCGACGTCCTCCACAACTAGACTGAAGAACAAAAGGACAGCAACTTGTCAGTTTCCCTTCCCCAGTACTCTCAACGCTGTTCCCTCTCCAAATTTCCCAGTGAAAAAAATGAAAAAAAAAAACAAAAAAACTCAGAGAATTTAAACAGCAAAAGTATGTCCTTGAATAGGTAAGAACAAACCCGGCTTGTTGTCAGAAACAAAATCTTTAAAGGCAGAGAACTTGAAAAGCTCTTTAAAGCAAAGCTGGGCAAATGGGTTGGAGAGGCTGGTAAAGCCGTTTATGGAAGCCTGGCCCTGGTGGATTTTCCTAGCAGATTTGCAAACTGTTTACACGCTGGCTCCGGAAGCCTGAGTGGGATCAGGATGGAGTCAGGCGTGGACACACCGTGACTGCGGCTGCGTGATGCTCGTGAAGATGCTGGCTCTTCGTCAGCACAGCAGGATCCCACAGACACGGAGACCTGTGGCCGAGGGTGTTCCGGGCAGCTCTAGTTTATAAAGTAAAGCGAAGAAACAGAACCCAAGCCTGCGAATGCCCTCGGTGTCTACTGTGGTGGAACGTGTCAGTGAATCCTGGGCCATCCGTATCACCGACCCTGTAAAGGAAGGAGGCTGAGCTGTGTAACTAATGTCAAAAGATGTCCACGTTACATGCAAGATGCAACTTGCAGAGAACATATGCTGAGTCTGAGTGTGTTAAACAGATTTTCATACACACCCTACACAATGTACTTTGCTTTATTTTTTCTTTTGTCTTTTTTTTCTTCTTTTCCCTCACAATGTACTTTTTAATGAAAACACTATTTAGTAAAATAAAATGTATGAGGCCTCTCACTTTTTTATTTTATTTTTTTTATTTGAGGGCAGTGTCACTGGCCCTCATATGTGGGACCGAACCGGGGCCGCTGGCTTCCCAAGCCAGCGCTTAACCACCGCGCCACTCGGCCGGCCCGAGGCCTCTTACTTTTGTCATCAGCTTTTTTGGGGGAGTGAAGACAGGAGTCAGAGTAACGACGAGGCCAGACTAACAGACCAGGGAGAGAGACAGGCCGGGGAGCGCTGGTGGGTGAAGCAGCAAGAACTGGCAGAGACAGGCAGGGAGGCACAGCGGCAGGAAGACGAGCAGATGCGGAGGGCCCCAGGAGCTCAGTGTCCTGCGGGAGGCTAACAGTCTGGGGCCAGTCCTCCTGTCCGCCTCCCCGGGAGCCTGTTCAAATCTAGCGGCATCAGTACCAGCCCAGCAGCTCAGTGGCAGTGCTTAGTGTTGTCCTGCCCGGAGAGACCTTCCAGGGGGCGTGCCGAGCTATGACAGTGACAGCCAACGCTCCCGGGGAACTGGCATCTAATTATAATAACGGCTACCACTCGGTGGCTATATACCAGTGCCCATCATTTGTTAAGCCCTACTCTGTGCTATAAGTATTAGCTCATTTTATCCTTAGTGCTACACGGTAGATGCAGAAAGGCTCAGAGAGGGTAGGGAGCCGGACTCAGGTCACACAGCCAGGGAAAAAGCAGAGCTCAGAATCAGAGAGCAAATGTTAACCTCTATGAAAAGACTTAACTACTTATTACCCCAAGGATGATCTTCTGCTCCTTACACTTTCCCGATTTTCTACAAGGGACATGCAATCTTGATTGGTAGGGGTGGGAATCAAATTAAAATTTAAACAAATTGCATCCTGGTGAATTCCAATCAGGGGAGGTTGTGGTGGGACCACCGCGACGCTGGGGGAGGGGCCATGTTCCTGTGGGGGGCGCGGAGGCTGAGGAAAGGCTGGGACAGGCGAGGGCGAGTCCCGAGGACCTAGATACCAGCAGGGAGCACGGCCGCGGGCCGAGGTGGACAGGAAGGGGTTCTGCCCAGGCCCTGGTGCCCTCGCCTGCTGGCGAGCTCCCTTCAGCTCAGGGTCTGCCGGCCAGGCAGCCGGAAGGACTCTTCTCCCCGCGCAGTTTCCTCCAGCAGAGGGAAGGATTAACCAGCTCCAAGAGCTGCCGGACACAGGGACAATGGCTAAATTCAGTTTATAAATTTTAACCAGCCCAAGACCCCCTCACCAAGGACACAGCAGGCCCCAGTTCCTCGAGCCGCATGGAGAGGAAGGTGTGCTCTTCCCGGAAAGCCACTGGAGCGCTCTGGGGGGGGAAGTGGGGACACATATCTTGTCACTCCATGCAAAGGTGTGGCTTGCTGGCACGAAGCAGGGCAGTGACCCTAGGGGGCCACTCTGAGTGGGGGGATGTTGCCACTCCGTTACCACCATGCCAAGGCCTCCTTGTCTCTAAATAAAAATATCACCACCAGCATCACCACCACCACCACCACCCATGACCACCATGACCACCACCACCATCACCACCAGCAGCATCACCATCACCATGATCACCATCACCATCATCACCATCACCACCAGCATCACCATCACCATGATCATCACCATATCATCACCATCATCACCACCAGCAGCATCACCATCACCATGATCATCACCATCACATCATCATCACCATCACCACCAGCAGCATCACCATCACCATGATCACCATCACCATGATCATCACCATCATCATCATATCATCACCACCGTCACCACCAGTATCACCACCACCACCACCACCAGCATCACCGCCCATGACCACCATCTAGCTGATGGTGTCGGCTCACTGCCAAACTCTCCCAGTCTCACTCGTCTGGCTCATCTCCCCCAGTTCCAAACTGGCACCTGCATGTCACTGACTGGTAACTCCAGACTTCCAGTCTCTAGCTCCATCTCCAACTGCAGGCCAGGCCTGTGAAGTCCAAATGGAGACCGCCAGTGCTTGTCTGTATTCATCCATAGTAAACTGTCAATACTTGACGGTATCAACCCACAGTGAAAAACTGAAATCGCCATTTCATTTTGGACCTTTCTTCTCCTTTGTCCCCCATGTACATCCCTAACTCTGGGTCTGCCTTCAGCATATCTTTGTTCTTCTCATCTTGTCCATTTCCATTTTAGTTCTCAAATTTGGTATCTATCGCTGTATTCACTTAACAAGTATGTATTAAAGGTCTCTGAGCCACTGTGCTAGATAAAGGGTCAAACACTAATTCCAAATCCAACTCTGTGGAAAGCAACTGCATGCGTGGCCTTCACTCCTGGCAGCATGGTGTCCCCCCCACCCCCTTCCCACACCTCTGCTGACAGGCCCGCCAGGCAGTCTGGGCTTCAAGAGCAGCTCCAAGCACACAAATTGCTCCCAAGGGCCTATGGGTTTCAGCAGTGCCCGTACTTCCCAATTCCCACAACTCCCTACAGCCTGTGACTCCAGCACCACCTGGAGGAAATTTAAAATGTAAGTGAGAATTCTCACGCATCCCCCTGGGCATGTCTGCTGGCAGAGTGACACCACCCAGGGCAGCTGAGAAAGGCCGCAGGGGGCATGCTAACCACCAGTCCTGCAGGTTTTGTCAAGTCAGTGCTTCCATGAAATCAGACTCAGGATGTGGTGTCCAGGACAGCATGTCCTCGGTTCCTCATGGGTCAGCTGTGGACACACTGCAACACTGTGGAACGAATGCTCCAGAAAAGGGCCCACAGACGCCGCCAAGGCAGTTCCATCCCCCATTTCAGGGTCCAGGGCACAGATTCATTCTTTTTGGCTTAAGCCCATTTGTGCTTGTCATTTGCAACTCAAAGGGCCCCCACCTATACAATTAACATCTGCATATTATTTTACAGATGGCGGGTACTTTGGGGGTACCCTTTACAAGAGGACATGGAAATGCAGGGGCTGTGCCAGGCAGCTGCAATCAGAGCCAGTCCCTCGTCTGCGTAGGAAGCTTTCAGTGGCCCCACTGCTTTCTGAGTGGGTGTGGTCCTCACCTTCTTTGGACATGATTAATCTGAAGTAGAAAACATTAGGAGTTGTGTTTTCAATAATTATGAGTATTTCCAGTCTGATTTGTTTAGGTCCTTCTTTCTTTCAAATTCTGGGCAATGGGGCCTGTCCTATAGTCATTTTGTGAGACCGACTTCCCTTTACACAAGTCATCAAAAGCCTCGAGGTGCTGCTACGCTGCGGCCCACCCCTCCTTCCCGCTCTAGAGCGAGCTGTTCCTTCCAGTTACGTCTTCCTGCAGCCAAGCGGCGGGCAGTGCCAGGAACACTCGATGAAGTGCCTGCGGGTCTGGCTGATGAGCTTCTCCATTTCCTTCGGCAGGTCCTTGAAAAACATGCTAAGACAGCCTCCAGGCTGACCCTGTTGCCTGCTCTCAACGGTACAGTGCTGTTTCTCGGCATCCCAAGCTCCCAGCCAGTCTGTTTTCAGCCCGCACACTCACACCCATTTTTATTAACTTGGCAAGTCATCCCTCATGAGCTGCGGCATCACCACCCTCTCCAAGCCCAAAAGTAGATCCAGTGTTGGGCATTCATTACAGCTGAGGATGGAAGGAGCAAACAACTGTTTTCAAAATAAGGTTTATTCATCATTAAATAAACAAGAGAGGCCTGGGACAAGTTCTGATATGGAGGTTCAAGGTATGGGAGGCCAAGCGCTGCACCAAAGCAGCAACGTGCCCAGGCCCCTTGCATCCAGGGATGGGAGGGTCTCGGCCGCTCACGGAAGCTAATTAGGGCGCGAACCCAGGAAGGCCTGAGCGTCACGCGCCCTCATTTTCACCTCTGGGTCCCCAAAGCGGGCGGGACTCCAGGGTAGGGCTGAGCGCGCCTGCCTTCCACGAAGGCGCGTTTTCTCTTTTCCTCTGGCATCTTAGCGAGGCCGCGGTGGTATCCGCTGCTGTCCGTGCTTTGCCCTGCCCCCCAAAGACGACAAGAAGAAAGATGCTGGGAAGTCAGCCCAGAAAGACAAAGACCCAGTGAACAAATCTGGAGGCCAGGCCAAAAAGAAGTGGTCCAAAGGCAAAGTTCGGGACAAGCTTAATAATCTAGTCCTGTTTGATACAGTGACATATGGCAAACTCTGTAAGGAAGTTCCCACCTGTAAGCTTATAACCCCAGCTGTTGTCTCAGAGACTGAAGATCCACGGTTCCTACAGGACTTATTAGTTTCAAAGCACAGAGCTCAAATAATTTACACCAGAAACACCAAGGGTGGGGATGCCCCAGCTGCTGGTGAAGATGCAGAACAACAGGTCCCACCAACGGTACATTTGGAAAAATAAAACTTTATCAAAAAAAAGAAGCGCTTTCTGCCCCTATCCTTATTGCTCGTATCACCTCAGATGTACAATAGAAGTCCGACCTCCAAGGGCAAGGAAATTGGAGCAGACCCCCTCGGGAAGGAACCTGGGGACCTAACACCCCAGATGAGTGGCATTTTCAAGGGCGAGTTTACGCACACTGGGCGACAAGCACTTCCTCCGCTCCCTGTTTACATCGGGACAGTCGCCCCAAGGAGGGTCCTCATCAGGAAAACCGACAGCAGGGGGGGACCCAGGGCTGACTTCGTGGGTGGGGAGGACAGGCCTGGCGTGCACGCCCTGGCAGCCCTGGGAGGTCAGGGGCAGTAAGAGACCTGGCCTTGGGGCCCCTGAACCCACAGGGTGCCAAACCAGTCAGCAAGGACTCGAGGGCCAGCCGATATTCAATTTGTCACACACTGGAGTTAGCGTTTGGTCTGTTTGAGAAAAACAACTGCTGTTAGCCAGGCGTATTGGATTTCCCCAGTCCTAAGCTTCTCACCCCTGTGGATGGCTTCTGGCCATTTCCTGGGCAGTGGCTAGACATGAAAGCTGTGAACTGCGGGTTACCTTTATCCTTCAGTGACAGCAGCTCTGGAAAGAGTCAACAGCAAACAGCAGCTGAGCGTATGAGCGTACACTATGGGCAGGCGCCAAGCCCCTTCGGAGACTTGTCACGCACCCTCAGGGCCCGCTGGGGACAGGTGTTCACACCTCTGGGCTTCAGGGGAGAGCTGGGAGGCTCACAAGGCCAGGTCAGGCCGTCAGCGTTCCCATCTCAGCACAGGCTGTGCTTTTCCAGGAGAGCCTGCAACCTTCCTATAAGCTGTCCATGGGCAGGAAAACCCCACCGCCCTTTATCGGCTTTCTGACTGAAAACTTGGATGAGTGCAACTCATCTGGACCTGGCTCACCAGAAGCAACCACGGAGCTTTATGAACCGTGGGGCTGGGACCCCTCCGGGGGATGTGGCTGAGCCGGGCCTGCCCAGCGGGCTGCGTTTCGCCTCCCCGCCGACAAGGCTCTGACACCAGACGGAGGGCCCTGGTGCTGGCCGAGTGCACGCCGGCCCGGCCTGCCAGTAGCAGGCAGTGTGCCGTGAGCAGCTTCCCTCCTGGGCCTGTCTGTAGATGGGGGACGGACTCGCTGGTTTGTGAGACGCCGAGTGCTGTTTCAGCGCCCATTAGCCGTGTCTGAGCTAAGCTGTCACCTCGGCCTCCTTGGAGCTGGGAGTCGAGGGTTTTAAACTGCTGCTGAGAGAATGTGTGCAACGGTCGTTATCGCTGCTCTCACCGCAGTTCGGGCCCTTGCACCGGGCGCTGCACCCAAGGCGCTGGTCCTCCGTACAGCTGAACCTGTAAGCACACGCCTCTCTGCCCTCCTGTAGGCTGGCTTTCTCCATTCTTGTATCTTTATGTGGGAATCACAGGCATTTTAGAGCTGGGCGGCCTTTTCCTCATAATTTTCACCATCACCTTGAAACTCACTGGGGAACCTTCTCCCCCTCACCGTGGACGTCCAGGCACAGGCTCGTACTGGAGAGGAATGCAATGGGACAATGACCTCAGGACACTCATGTCCCCAGAGGCGCATTCCTGAGTAACTGGCCCCGTGTGGGAGGGGCACTGTGGTCACTTTCTGGAGTGTGTCCCAGACAAGCCCTTCCTGGGGCCCCCTGCGGCTCCAGCGCCTCTCTGGCCATACATCTCCCCACTCATCAGATCAGGCGTGGACACCGCACCTGAGACGGGCAGCAAGGAGATTCTCCTCGGGAATCTGGAGATGGGAGCAGGAATTAAGTCGGTTGGCTGTGGGAAGCCGAGCTGACAAGTCATGTCACACAGAGGCCAGAGCTGGCACGGTGTCCATGATGGGAACACGAGCCTGGGGGGTCCTGGGAAGCCAATCTGCAGGCACACGGTGGGGGGCAGAGGCAGGCCAGGGGCAGGGACCACGTGGCCCCGAGAGGGATGGCGAAGGGCTGTCCTTTCTGCCAAAAGATCCTTGGGTAGGATGGAGCCCAGTAAGGGCTGGGTGACAAGCATTTTTGGATGCATACAGGCGTGTGAAGCAGGTGTGCTGGCGGCACGAGACAGGAACGTGAGTTCCAGAAATAGGCCATTCCCTACTTGGCTTCACAGCATCACCTGTCCCCTGCTTCAAGGGCCCCCCGCTCTGCACTCACCAGGCACGTCCTTCCCTTTTGGGGATGGAACGTACCTTCGTTAACCCTGCAATCTCCGCAGGCAACAGCAGGCCTCATACACGGTAACAGCCGGCTTCTCCTCTTGTCCAGACAGCTGTGCCCACAGGACGGGTGAGTCTCCCGGGCGCCCTGGACCCCCGCCCCAGCACCCAGGGTCGCGCCCAGCATGTGGCAGGGTCAAATTTGATAACCATCTGAAGAGGTGCAGTGAGTCCCCTTCTCCCACATTTCCTCCAGGGAAAGGTTCTTCCTTGATGGCAGGACTTAGGGGTTCCCGAACCCCACGCCCAGTGGGGTAGGAACGAAGCATCATGTACCGTCGGGACTGAAAAAGCATGCTGCACACGAAGGGAGCCAGCCACTGAGCTGTGCACACAACTGAAGGGGGCGAGCTAGCCCTGCCCAGCGCCTCATCCTGTCCACCTGGGCCCAGGTGACGCGACCCAGCCTGCAAGTTCCTCCATCAGACGGAGGCTGTCTACCACCTCCATTACTCGGGAGCCGTGTCTGTAAGCACGCGGGGGTGTGGGCTCTCGCTGCGACCACCCTGGGAAGGAAGGCTGCTCCCTAACGCCCTTGCACGTTTTCTGCACTGCCTGCCCCTTGACCCTCACTGAACCCCAGGCCCCTTCAAAGCCCACGCGAGGCCAACTCCTGTAAGAAGGCGTTCCTTACTCCCCACACGTGGAATGCATCCCTTCCTCTCTGTGCTACTTCCATGTTTTACAGTTTGTATGTGATAAAGTGAATGCTGACAACGTACTTTCTGTGTCAGAGCGTTCTAACTGCTTTACGTACCTTGACTCATTTAAAGTTTACCACAATTCTATGAGACACTCTAATCCTATTTTTCAGATGAGGAACCTGAGGCATAGGTCAGCAGCTGGATTAGGTCACAGGCTTTGAATCCAGGTAGCTCTCAAAGCATTCTGCCATTATTCCTACTGCTGCACGTAACAACACACTACGCTGCCGTATTCATTTGTTTCAAAGTCCTCTTCGATACTAGGAGGTTCAGAAAGTAAGGACCGTTTTACCTGTTCAGCTCAATACCCGCTATTGGCAGTCCCAAGAGCACACGGGCTTCCTGTGTGCTCACTGGGCCACGGTGGCCCCTCCACTGTGACAGCCCCGTCAGCAGCTTTCTCACGAGTCTGGGGCTGAACGTCACTGGGTGGTCTAGGAGGAGAGAGACCCTCGCACGTGGCCATCTGCAGTCGTTCCTGGGAACTAGCTCATCTGAAACGAGGGCCAAAACAGGATAGGAGGCGAGTCTCTGGAGCCAAGGCGACTTGGGTAGAACAGAATCAACGCTTTCTGACTCGGGAAAGGTAACTCTTGAGATGTCGCTACCCATTGGTTAGTGAGGAGAAGTCAAATGTGAGAGCTAATGCAGATTATATCTCAACAATAATAATTAAAACCACCACAAACCCAAACACGAGAGGCTGGCCGATAAATCAGAGCTGTGGGCAGTCACCAGCCCACAGCCCATTATCCACACACAGCGGTGACCACGGCCTCCGTTCCAGGGAGCTGCTCTGGGCTCCGAGTCTGGCTCTGCTCTGACTGCCTCCTGCGTGGCCTTGGTTCTTTACCCTCTGAGTGCCCGAGGCGCCACATCTATAATACAAGGTAATAAGAGAACCCACGTCCTAGGGTTGCTGGGAGGATTAAATGAGGCATGTGAGTCAAATGCTTGGCATACTGCCTGGCACAGTACGGGTCCCATAAACACAAGCTATTCTTCCTGCTTACTCAGTGACACAGGCAGAGAACTGCTGGCATATGAGGCACACGATCACACCCCCGTCACCTTTACCCCTGGTGCTCAGCACACAGTCGGTGCTCGGTGGGTTTTCACTGAATGAACGAATCAATGAACGAACGAATGCCAAAGTGGTTCACAGGCTTTTGTTCAAGGAGAGAAGCTATTGGGTTGTCGGAAAAGTCATATTTTTTCTATGTTTGTCGCTGTAAAAATGCGTCATGACTTTTCCGACAACCCAATAAAATGGCAATCAAAAGTAAAGCTTAAATGTCATAAGGATGCTTTAATTTAGCCTTCTATTAAGGAGATGGATGTACCGAAGACATCCACTGTTATAATAATCATTCTTAGGCACTGTATAAATCTTTCTGTGTATCATGAATTATCAATGGTTAAACGGTAGTCAAGAAAGTTTTAAAATCAAGTATATATTACTGCATTCAAATGCTTTAAAAATTGGAAATCCATGTAGAGCATAAATGGCACAATGAATTACCTGGGACATTCTGGCTGCCTGACATTTGGGTCACACCCCTGTACCTACGCGGCGTGGCCACTCGTCCACATTCTATTTCCCACTAGACTGTGGACGTGCTTCTGGTTGGTGTTTCTGCACCCACAGGGCCTGGGCTATAGTCACGGTCAGTCAGTCGGTCACGGCCAGTAAGCAGCCAGGTGGCCATGGACACCTGGGAAAGTTCTCAGTCCAGCAACATATTCTTCTGCCTACTTATGATGTATGTACTTATTGTTCCATGAAACAATAAAAAACTCTTATCTCCTTAAGACCTTATAAATACAAATGTTAGTATTTTAAAAATTGGTACACTTCTAAGAAAATCATTCTTTAAAACCCTAAATTTAAGACTAAATGACTTGATAAGAATTGACTTTAAACTATAAGCTAAACTATTTAAGAAGTCTTTCTTCTTTAGATGAGTTGTAACAAAATCAGATGAAAGCTGTTAATTTTCTTACAATAAACCATGATAGGCTTATGCTGCTTGTCTGTCAGGGGTCACATCGTGCTTTGGGGTTATGGATGGTGGTGCCTGCTCCCAGGACAGGACGGAGAAGGGTGCGAGTACGTGAAGGAAAGGAGCCTTCAAGAGCGGTCTCTGGCCGTGCGTCTCGTACCTCAGGGGCCTGCTCTGGACTCCGTCAGAAAGAAAGGCAGCTCGTCATCTCCCAGACTCGTACACAAACGCCAGGGAGGAGCCTACGTGTTGAGACGAAAGGTGGGTCAAGGCGGGTCTGCAGCGGGCGAAGTCTGAACATCAGGTAGCGCCCCCCCGTCCCAACATTCCACTGGGCTCCAGAACTCCCGTGGGGGTCTAAGGGTCCACTGTAAAGTCGCACGCCCTACCCGGGAACTTGAATTGTAATAGGAATTCAAATGTTAGCCAAAGGCGTTTGACCTGAAGAGGAGGGAGGCCCCAGTTCATCCTGTGGGCAGGGACGGGTAGGTGCCTGGATTCAAGCAGGGGCACTGATGACAAACCCGGCTCCCCTCCACAGCCCCGGGGCTCGCCATTGTCCTGGTTCGGAGGTGAGACTGGGGGTGTAGGGGAGGGTGGATTCTGGGAAAGCACACACTGGTGGTTACTTCACCCCAAGGGTAGGGTTCCCCCAAAGTGGGATCGGTACATATGATGGTCTGTTGGACAGGAAAGGGTTCTGGGAAATGGAAATTTAATCTACCTCTCAGCACGATTACTGATGATTCAATGAGATATTTTAGAGCATTTAACACATTGCCAGGCACACAAGGACCTGATAAGTGTTTACTCTTATCTCACTGAAATGTACCAACAATGATGAAAACAAGCTTAGAGAAAATCTGTTCCCAGACCATTACAACAACTGCAATTCTGCTGAAACCCACGAGCTGCTTATGATAGAACAGAACAAAACCCGTTTTCTTTTTTAAGATGTTACTTGAGAAGTTACTGTGGCAACATGTAATTTGAAACCTTTCCAGTGCCCAGTCACCACAATCTTACTACATTCTGACAGTTGAAACATCCCCTAAGTGTGTGTGCTGGTTGATTTTAACAATCGCACCTATTATACGCGGCCTTCCTGTCCTCTCAGGATGTGACCTCTTACCAGGTGCGTATCTTCCTTATCAGCCTTCCCCTCTCTCAATCTCACAGTAGTCATGGGGTTTATGATTCCTACTTCCTGATTTTGGGCTGTCAAAAGCATGTTTATCAGAGCAAGACAGTCCTGGAATAAAAGAATATGAGAACCCAGGCGGAAGGGTGTCTTCCATGACCAACAACCACAATTTAGTATTAAACAACAAACCATTCCAGAAAATGAAGCAGGAATGGCACCAGTCTACCACCTAGATTAGCTAGCCTACTGAACAGGTGACAGTGTTTAAAAGATGCAGGCACTGTCAGGTACGATGAGAAAAAAGTGAACTAAGACAAGCTGATGAACCAGGTTTGCAGAAACACCACAGCATAGCTTCAACTGACACAGCTCTACCCTGCAAATCTACCAGCGGCTACCAAGTTCAACCTGGCAGGCACTGTCAGCACAAACACAAAGGTCAGGGGCAGGACGAGGTCTGTGTTACGGCAGTGCCGTCCATCGAAAGACAAGGTTTGGGGAAGACATATGCTGTGACCCAAGCACATGGCAGTACCCGGAATTCTCAGTTCTATACAGGTTTATCACATCATCATCCACCTGCTTCTCGACACCACGCCTCGGGGGATCAGAGCTGGAAGGCAGTGGGGGGACATTTGTTTCTGCACCAGAACCAGGCAGGAGGCAGGTGGGGCTGGGGAGCGAGCGGGGCCCCCTCCCTGCATCAGCTTTATTTTAAGGTGGGAAGGCAAGGACCAAGCCTCGCTCAGTGCAGTGGTGGCACTCACCTCAGCATTCTGGCGTGCTGCTGGTCAAAATCAAGTAATACAGAAAAACGTTGATCTCAATGGGTAGATATTTCCTTGATTTCATTACATAACATTTCCTTAAATTTCTGGCATTTGCTACTTCTTGGTTGCAAGCATGTAGAAGCAACAGACAAAAACGTAGAAAGCAACTTTTCATCATATATAGTTTGTGAAAGCTTTTGGTCTTGTTTGTGGGTATGATTTTTGGATTGCTTAAATACAACAATATTTTGTGCTAGAAAAACTTGAACCATGGACATGTATTGCTTTTATTTAAAATCAGTTAAAAAGAAAGATAAGAAACATTTCCAGTCCCCGGGAGCTGACATTAACCTTTCTGTCCACACACAGTGGCCTTACCCTGCAAGTGGCCTTACTCCCTTAGTTTGTCACTGTCGTTTGCCATGTGACAGTCAATCCATGCCTGCTGAACATTCAGTCAAGTTCTGGGGCAAAGTCAGTCTTTGAGAACCTTAGAACCTCAATACAGGAGACATATCTTGAACTGTTGGGTAGGTACTTAATTTCTAATTATTTTAAAAGCAAATAAACACCAACTGCCCATGGCTTTCTCCATTTCTTATGCCACTACTGAGGAAAACTACTATCCTAGCTAAACATAAATGCTCTCCTTTTATTAACATGTGTGAATAGGAAACATGATCACCTGTAAAAAAAAAACAAAAGACAGCGCTGCTCTTCGACAATTTCAGAATAGGGAACTTTGGCTTTTTATTCCTTCTGAATTTCTGTCATTGAATACGTTTTTCTTGCTGTGCCATTCACTCAGGATTTGTATAATCTCAGCTCCTCAGATATAAAAACAATTTAGAACCATCCCTAATTTTACATTTTAAAAGTTACTATTCAAAAAGAAGAGACTCTTGGGCCGGCCGAGTGGCGTGGTGGTTAAGCGCTGGCTTGGGAAGCCAGCGGCCCTGGTTTGGGTCCCACATATGAGGGCCAGTGACACTGCCCTCAAAAAAAAATACCAAAAAGAAAACTCTTAACCCTCAAACCCTAACTCCATCACGAGTAATCTGATTTAATACAAGTCTATAAATAAATTTGTTCTTTCTCCTCAAAAAAACACTTGGGTAGCTTCTCAAGAGTTACCGTTTAAAAATTTACCTACAGAAATGAAAGCATCGGCCATCCCAGCCCTCGCCCAGACGCCGCCCCAGCTGGCGTGCCAGCGTGCGCCGTGTGCACGCGGGCGGCTCCGTCTCCTCAATCGCTCTTCTCCTCGCCTTGGTAATGTCTGTACTCCGGCTTCAGCTCCCATGTGTTTTTGTGGATCCCTTTCACGTTCTGAATACCAATTTCTTGTAAGATCTCCTTCAGGTACACCTTATAAAACAAAACAAAACAAAACCCAAACCGATGGGATTATGAAGGCAGAAAACACAATTTAAAATGAAATGAAAAAAAAAAAAAATGAAATGATACACCAAACCACATTTATGGGTAATAAACATTAGGATCCTGAAAGCCCAACAAGATTTTTCTATCAAGTTTAACAAACCGCCTTTTGATCCTACACATGCAGTCCATGATAACGGCATTCTGTATATGATCATGTGTGTTCCAGGGGTTGAAAGCCCCGAATGCCAACAACCTCAGAGCTAAAAAAAACCCCATGTCCAGATGAAAATGCACTGACAATTCCTGGCGCCCAGTGGTTATTAGGATGACTTGCCCTAGAGTTCCGTGGCCTCACTCAGTTCACAGTCAGAGAGGGTTATTCTTACACCAGCTGTTTTGGAAGCAGCAGCAAATATAAAAAAATGACGAATATTTTTGGGACAGTGATATTCCATGAAGCAGGCACATGACAGGCAGCCAGAATTCTCAGTTCTAAGGTGTGTTCTCAGACTTGCTATCAGGCCCCTTAGTTTTGCTGTGTAATAAGGAAAGTCGTTATTTGTGTTTGCTGTTACTTGTATCTTGGCAGAGCTTGTCACGACACGGGAGGGATAAGAAGTAATAGTAAGACACGGTAAAAACCGTGGGGGCTGCAGCTTGCTTGTGCTTAGCTCCTCCGAAGGAAAGAGGCAGAGTGACGAGATGGGGAAGGGCTCTGCATTATGGTATTTTAGGTCCTAAAAATTCAGCAGATATCAATTAAATGATTACTATACTTGTGGAAATGATGGCGCTGATAAATGTGTTACGAGATCTCACCTTTGATTGCTAATGCACAAGGGCAAAAGGCATTCCATTATAAACTGACCGATATAAATTATAGTGCCGTACCTCCTTCTTGGAGAGAGAAGTTAATTTAGGAGTGATTTTTTTTGGGCTGCAGAACAAACCAATCCAACAATTTTTGTGTGTAATGCTTCAAAGAACCGGCTACAGCAGTGCAGTGACTCATCCCATTGATGGAGAATGTAATACTTTTTTATTGAGATGACGCACTAATTAGAAAAACGGTTGCTAAGCTCTTACCTAGGTAATGTTTATGCAGTGCCCCTCCCCAGTGTGGTGTTAGCTTACCTGATTCGGAACCTTGTGGGAAGCCTGCTCAGTAAGCCCATTGCTTAGGCCCCAGTGTGTCAAAATTTCTGGGGCCAGGCCTGGGAATCTGCAGTTTGAAAGCCCCCTCGCCGGGAGACTGATTTAACTAAAGCGCTAGTGTCGGCTTCTGGGAGTCTCCCAGCGCTAACACTCAAGGACCTCTGGCCCCTGAAGCCTTCTCCGAGCTCCCGCCCCCGGAGATGGCGCCTTAACTATCTAAGGCCAGCTGACACTGATGGCATGATGCTCTCCAGTTTACCAAGTCTCACTTAGGCCCAGCAGGTGGCAGCAGGAGCCCAAGGAGGCCTGGCTTGCCGGGAGGAGGCCTGCTGGCCTCCCACACCTTCAGCTGGCTGCACTGGTGCCCTGGGAATGAGTAAGAAGGCTTGGGACATCCGGTCATGTGCACGCCTGCCACCCGCCCCTTCAAACTACACTTAAAAAATGGGTCATTTCATAAACTACTTTCTAATTAAACAGGATTCGTAAATGTAAAACGATGGGTTGGGGACAAATGATTTTCAGTTTAGATGCCAAGCGCGACATCTTTGTAAAATTCCCAAAAATGGTTTATTGGGAGAGTGACTGGGACCCTGTGCACAAAGTCATATGAGAATGGATGCTTTGCAATGGGGCAAAGGGGAAAGGGCATCAAAAGGGCACATGGCTGCCCGGCAGAAGTTCTCCTGACTTCAAGTCTAACGTGCCCATTTATAATTTAGATACAGAACATGCAAAGACCCAAAAGGGTTAAACACAAAATATTAAGAAAGTTTTCAGTGTACAAATTCAGTTGCTTTCATGTGTAGTCCATCCTTGTTTTGTTAAAACTAGTATAATAAGATTAGGGAGTATTTTGGTTTTTTTTTATGAAGATGTCACTCTTTTCCTTTTTAACAGTAGGAATGGAATGAGATATTCAGTCTGTCAATTGATTAGTCAGCTAACAAGGAGGATTAGGGTCACATTATCTAGCCATGGTACAGAATTCTTGGGGGGCGGGTCACAGAAGCAAACCTCTGCACTTCTAGCATGGTCCAAGCTGCAACCTAAGACCACCTTACTCTAGCCAAACGAATTAACTTGGCACAAAGCATCAGCAGAGAAAGTGGCGGTGATGACAGGGAGACACAGGTCAGAAAAGCCCTGAAGGGCAAGGCACATTCTGTTTAGAAGCTTTCAGTGACTCTCCCCTTGGCAGAGAGGCTCAATTCCAGCTCTTTACAGGCACCCGCCTCAGGTCTGCCTTTACCTCTGGCTGCATCTCCGGATACTTCCCTTTACACATGCCCGCCCTTTCTGTGTCTGCAGGCTTCTAGGTTTTCCCATATGCTCCTCCCTCTCTGGGGAATGCTTATCCCCTCCTGTCTAATCTGAACTCTTACCCTGGAAGACTGTCTCAGAACAACTTCCCCACAGTCCCTCCTCTCAGGGCCAGCCTGCACTGTGCTGTTATAACCCGTTCCTCACACTTCTGTCTCTGGCCCTCTTACGGTGCCTGCCTGTGCATCACAGAGGCTCTGTGCACTTACGCGAAAGCATGAACCAGGGAGCTGAGAGGACGGGGAACGGGCTGGGGGGGGGTTACTCAGCAGGGCCACAGGAATAAGCTCACTCTGGCGCCTTTTATTTTCAGAACTCAGGCTCTCATTAACTTATTGGGCAGTGACTCAGTTTGAGCAATACAAGCTGATTGGTTAAATTGTATTACCTGAATGTGAATGATTACTAATATCTGTATTCTAGTGCTAAAATACTGCTAGAGACAAAGCCAACCGAGAGGAAATTTTCAAGGTTCTAACAGGATGGAAAATTAACTGCTCATCTAACTTTCCTTTTTAAAAATTCATATAATCACAGTATTTATTTTAGCACCTACTCTGCACCAGATACAAGTCAGCCTTTACCCTCACAGAGTCCGTAGTTTAAGATAAGGGTGAGTGGGGCGGAGGGCCAAGGCATACAAGCAGGCAATCAACAAATAACACAGAAGCACAGTAACAAGGACAAATACATGGATATTATGGGGAGCCCTGAAGAGGGCTCAGCCCTCCGGAGAAACTAGCTCTCCCCCTTACTTAGTCTAAACATGACTTTCCAATTGCATCTCTGCCTGGCCACTTGTATTCTGAGGGGTTCTGGACCTGAAGAGGTCACCTCCCTTTCACACAGGACTGAAGCGATCTCCCGCTGCTGACTATGTGCCGAGCTGCAGAACAAGATGTGAAGGAATAAACTGGCTGAGGTCCAGCGGTTCTCCATCACAGGGCGTGTGGGCGAGCGTTTACATTAAGTCTGGATGCAGAGGAAAAGGGACAGAAAACTACAGCTGCCTCAGAAGGGAAAGGCGGAGCACAGGCTGGGCCAGACGTCGCGCTTAGGGGGTGGCCTGCACACACTGGTGTGGCCAGAGGCCTCAAATTCCTAACCTTCAAGACAAACCAGTGTGGGGGCAGGACAGTGGCCTCACATGGTCCTCTCTCCCTTCCTTCCCTTCCCTCGCCCCACCCCCAGCTACTTCTGTCATCTTTTCCTCTCCTGCCCTGCCAGCCCAGTGGAGGATTTCTCTGCATTTCATTTTATCAGGAATTTCAGGGTTAAACATTACAAAGAAAGACTAGATTATCTCTACGGTTACTTTTACCTTTAAGATCCTGAGTGAGATACACACACACACACTACACACACATATTAGCATGCTCTGAGATATATATATCATACACATGTATCATAATTATATATATACATACATCACGAAGAATAAGTAGGAGCAGTTTGGGGAACGGTGGCGTCACTTTAAATGGGGGCGTTTGGGGGAGGGGAGGCTTTGAAGTGCCGCAGAAATCAAGAGTTCCGTTCCTAACGCACTAAACTGACCTGAGATGACAGTGCCGTGATTAACACCGATGAGGTGCTACCTCTGGCAGGCAGTGCGGACCAGGCCGTGGGCCTGCTGGGTCAGGGAGGGGCACAGAGCCCTGTCAGGTTCACTACACCTCGGCTGGGCTTTTCCTGGGATAATCCTGACAGATGTCCTCTTTCTGCTTAGGGGTGGCCAGCTGGGAGGTGCATCAGGGGCTCGCTCTGGTGACCACATCGCAAGACCCTGCCTAAGAATAAGGACAGCACACGAGGAAGGCAGAATGATGGGGAGAAGAGGACTGATGGGGACAGATGGTCCTAACTGAAACTCCAGAATCTGGACCCAGCCAATGTTTAAAGCTAGATGCATTCCTGAGCCTCCAGCTACAGGAGCCGATAGTCTATTCTTGTTGAACTCAGTTAGTTTGAGTTGAATTTCTATTCCTTGCAACTGAAGGAGTCCCAGCCAACTCACAGATTTATAATAGCACACACCTGCAAATAAAATTTTATTTATTTATTTTTTTTTTTGAGGGCAGTGTCACTGGCCCTCATACGTGGGACCCAAACCGGGGCCACTGGCCTCCCAAGCCAGCGCTCAACCACCATGCCACTCGGCCAGCGCTAAAATTTTATTTTTTGACGGGAGAAATTCTCAGTATATCAAATTTTCTAGTCACTTTATCCTTAAAAAGCATATTTGCTGTATGTTACTGATGCCCGATTTTGCTGAAACTGCTTCTGCCAAGCTTTGATCCGGCCTGCCTGGCTCACGCTCCCACCTCCGTATGGCTGCACTGCTGCTGTCTGTCAGCAGCCTGCTGCGTGCACAGAAGCAGCGGCTGCTAGGCGTCACTGGGTGCTGAGGAGCTTGAAGTTTGGCTATCGAGCCGCATCAAACGCAAAGTCATGTAAACCTTGGCAAGTTTATTCTGTTGATTTGCACTTATTTTAATAAAAGTATAAACTGTTGAATAACGTATTTTGAATGAAAAATGGTCCAGTGGCTCCACATGACCGGGGGCTGCTGAGTTGGGGGGAACACCAGTAATTAACGATAAATTTCCCTGAAGCTTGACCTGAAAGTGGGTGGATATAGCACAAGGAAGTTGAGTGGTTCGGCTGTACTCAGAGCTGGTCTGGAGAACACTTTTACCAGGAATGCAGAGTCACAGGAACACGGGTAAATGGGAGCTGCGTTAGAGGACAGGGCTCGGTGGTCTGTGCAGTTTGTGTTTCAAAGCAGCAATTAGAATTTCCAACTGTATTTTTGAAGGAAATGCTATATATGCTTCTATTTTAAACATACAGTAAAATATGAAGATTAGATATAACACTTGCAAGGTGGGAGACCAGAAATTGCCAAGGGAGAAATAATAGAATCCCTCCGGTATTTCACTTTAGAAGGGGAAAAAAAGCCCAAATTTAAACTGTATAAAAACACCCCTTTAAATAGATACAACTGTGTTTGGATTCTTCATCAGTCACCAGGGCCTGGTCTTTTAAACTGGCTTGTTTGCTCTTTAAGTCACTGACTGTTCATGCAAGTCACATCCTGGGAAGGCGAAACACACTCGACCCGATACCAGTTTTCCTAATCAACAATTTTGCTTGTAGAAGTGAGGATTTTAGGAAGAAGAATACAGAAAGGAAGGAACTGGAAAAACAAGAAACTACTTAAAATTCACTCAGAACATGTCAAAAATGAGATTCTAAAGGCCAGAAAGCAGATGGTAACTTGAGAATACAGTGGTAGCACTAATGACAAAGGGGACGTGTTAAATGACACACTTCATGGTTAGAAACTCATCAAAAGTGACACTGGAGGCCACCAGAAAATGAGGGAATGGGGCCGGCTGAGTGGCACGGTGGTTAAGCGCTGGCTTGGGAAGCCAGCGGCCCCAGTTCGGGTCCCATATATGAGGGCCAGTGACACTGTCCTCAAAAAAAAAAAAAAAAGAAAGAAAGAAAGAAAATGAGTGAATGTCATTAAATGCATTTACTAAAGATGTGATAACACGGGTAACGTCTCTTTTCTTCCCTTCCACACAAGGCTCCAAAATTTGTTAATAATACTAATACCAAATATTTGTACAATACTTTGCAGTTGACAAGGCAGCTTTCATGAACATAAATTATTTATCGGGATCCTGTAAACTAGATATTATGGTAAACATATTTAACATCTTAATTTTATATTATAAACACTTAATTTGAGCACATTGGCCGTTTTATATTAAGTATGTCTTATGTTAAGCAATAAATGTTAAATAATGCATTCAACATTAGACGAATGTAAGTATCTTGGCCAGGACTCTCTGGCTAAATGATGGGGCTGGGACGTGACTTGAGGCCCCAGGGCTCCAAACCCGTGCTCCTTCCATCACACCAGGCGGCCTCTGACCTGTGTCACCTGCGCTGATCTTCGGGCTACACTGGGCTCCTTTATTCTCTTGTTGCTGCTCAGACTAAAATCCAATCAGTAAGTGTGTGCAGATGACCATTAGCACAGACTCACTTCTTATGTGAACCTTTTAAAGGGGACAGTTACCTACACGGTGGAGAGTTGGGCTTTGGACACTTCCTTTGTAGGTCAATGGGCTTTGCCAACTCAGTTCAAATGGGAGAGGGGGGTGGAGGGAAAGAGATGAAATAGGTGAGACTCACAGACTTAGAGCTGGAAGGGGTCATAAGGTCATCTAGTCCAGCTCCCTTAATTTTAGAATTGGGAGTGATTTTCCCAGGTCCGACTGAGGTCCATGGCACAGCTGGCACCCATGGTGACCACGACCTGCGGCTCCTCTAGGCAAGGGCACTAGCATTCCACACTTCCTTGAAACCGGCTCTTTGTCCCCAACCCTGCCATAAATGGCCCGAGGCCTGTGAGATCCATGTGAGGAAAATCCGATGGTCCTGGGCACTGGGGATGCGGCCATTTCCTTTCTCCAAATCAACTCACCTAAGATTTACTGAGTTTCTCCTCTGTTTTATAGAGTGTATACTATTTAGGGATATGAATAATATACAACTGTCTTCAAGAACCTCATGCTTAGGGCCGGCCTAGTGGCTCAGTTGGTTAAGAGCTCGCCCAAGAGTGCGAGCTGAGCTCTGAGCAACAGCAGTTCGATGCCCAGCCCGAGCTGAGCTGCCACTGAGCTGCCAACAGGTGGCAGGATGGCTCAGCTAAAAAAAAAAAAAAGAACCTTATGCTTGCCAAGGCAATGTGGTCTCTAAATAATAAAACTAGTATAAAATAATTTAGCTTCTAAGATCAGGGGTTCACCAGCCCTTTGAGGGTCCTAGGCCTTCTGTGAGAATCCGATATAAACTACGCATCTGCTCCCAGAAAAACTCATGCGTTTTGACATATGCAGATTACCGGATCTCCCAAGGCCCATGAATTAAAGCAAGCTCTATCATAAGACAGTCACTGAGTACCACCACATATAAATTATCTGGAGAACCAAACTGAGAGAAATACTAGCTATCCCTTTTCTTTGATGCAAAACGAATCAACTTTAAAACCACGTCATTCCATGTTAAGGCAAAGAAACTGCTTTCTCTAGTACCATCGCATTGTCCCTCTACAAACGACTACTTTCCCACAAGATTTTGTGTGTGTTATTCCAGGAAAATAGACTGTCTGCATTCAGAGTTTCAGAAATGGCCTTATCATATTGATATAAAACACAAGGATAAACTTCACTGAAACCAGCAGACACGCGGCTCAGCTAATGAATTAGTCCATTCCAAATGTGTCATCGGGTTGGGACGCCACGCCTGAGGTGCTGAGGCTGAAGAAGGCGAAGCCATTATGATGAGCTGATGCGAGTGCAGCAGGAGCACTTCACTCTTCATTAAAACAACCATTCAGATCTAGTGCAATTTACATTAACTTCTTAATGAAAAAGTAAAAGGATGAAGTACAACAGCAGAGAAGTAGCTGTAGAAGTGGGAAACTGCACAATACTCAAGTTTCATAACCCATTTCCTAAAGCTTTGAATAAATCAGAAAAAAATGTGCCAAGTTCTTTCATAAACAGGGATTTGGTTAAACGTTTTAAAAAACTGGTTATGGTGTTACACCACCAGGTTATCGTGTTAAACGGACCAGGCAGACTATTCCGGGAGGATACTGGCAAAGTGAAGAAAAGATAAAGGAGACTGGACAAAAGGCTATAAAAAAACAGGTTTTCCATTTCCAAGTAAAACCTGGAAATACAGTACTGACATAATTCACTCTGACTCTTGGCTAACATTTTAGGGCGTGAGGCAGTTAAATGGAGGGGAACAGGGCTCCAAGGCTGCAGAGAGGATTTGGAGCCCTCGCTTGTCACCAGCATATTAAATGGACTAGAAATATAAATTATCAGCAGAGAGGCACAAAGTCTGGAGAAGTGATAAAAAATGACTATTTATAGAACAGAATTTCTAAAACATTAAATTTTTCCTTAAAAATGGAGAACAGGCGAACCCAACCCCAATCTCAGCAAACACTGTGAGGCAGCACTCCTCCCGTTTACAAGGACCTGACGCTTGCTGGGGAGATTCTGATTTAAGAAAAAAAAAGGAAAAACAACCACTAGAGAACAGCCGCAAGACAGGGCTAAGCTGGCTCACTGTGACAGACCAGTAGGCTCTTAAAAGTATACGGTTCTTCTGAAACACATTAAAAAACAAAACAAAACAAAACAAAAACCAAAAAGACTAGAAATGATATAAACAGGCATCAAGGATCAGTCAAAAGGAGGATAAATCCATCTTTTCTTCATATGGAACTATTAGCATTAAATGTATTTGAAATTCAAAATAATGAAGCTGACATTGTTTTTCTAAAGCTGCGGTAAGACCTCTTTTCCGAGTGTGGACCTAAAACTGCTGTAGCACACGTACATGGGCCTCCTTCATGGCCCACTGCCCCGGTATCACACGCTTCCTGGGTAGGACACCCGGAAGGGTCACAGCGAGCACATACATACCACAGGCTGTTTGGTGATGTCCACTAAGTCCTTCAGATTGTAATACTGATGTTTCTCAAAAGCCGAAAACAGCATATCCAAAACATATTGTTTATCAGCCCGAGCTCGTTTTCCATCTTCTTTCTTTTTCCTTTCATACTCAATCTACGTGCAAAAGCAAAAGAAATAAAAGAATCAATTCAAATACTCACTCCGAAACACAGCCATTTTCTTTTGAGCCATCCAAATAACTTAGATTTTAAGCTTCAAAGCAGACCAGACCTCCCCAGGTCTTTGAGGCTCTGAGTGTTACATGGGTATTAAGGCCCGCCCCTCTGTAAGCCATTTTCATTACTTCCTCAAGCTTTATGTAATGTGTCCGTTTCTCCCCAAAGAGGCTTTCTTTGCCAGAATTGCATCACTTCAGTGTGGCCCTGCTTAGCTCATATTGATCAGAAAGTCTAACGTGCAGTTTGTCTGTTTCTAATTACCCACAACACAGTAAGGTTCTCTAACGCAGGCAGTTGGGTAGGTGACACTTGCAAAATTGGGGCCGGGCACAGGGTAAGGAGGCTGGCAGATCATAGAACATGGTCTCCAGGAAAGGTCAGGTTTGTGAAGAGCTGGTAAAAAGGTAAGAACATGGTCAGTGATGGGGCCGTTGCCCCGATTCTGTATGACCCCCCATACTTGTTTCTGCTCCCATAGAATGAGGTGAGTGATGGCAATTGGGGAATGCACAGACTCTTTTACTGTTACCATCCAGGCCCTGCTCATTTGTAAAAAATTGCCTTTTTTATTGAAAACATGCAACTTTCAGTTGATTAAGCTTTTAATTTTCCTAGAAACTCTTCATTTTGATAAGGCATCAGGGACTTGTTAGAGGAAACATATATAAGGTGTGATCCAAAAATATGGTGAATATTTAAATAAAACAAATTTATTACAGTAAAAGACACATTGCCATTAATCCCCCTCAAAACACTCCCCCCTCGCTTTGAACACACTTATCCCATCGTCCTTGCCACTTTCTGAAGCAGTTCTGGACGTCCTCTTTCGTGAGTGTCGTTAGCTGCGCTGTCATGGCTGCCTTGATGTCCTGAATCATTTCGACTTTGGGGAAGAGCCAGAGGTCACACGGTGCCAGATCCGGTGAATAAGGTGGATGAGGACACACCGTAATGTTTTTATTGGACAGAAATTGCTGTACCAGAAGCGATGTGTGACATGGAGTGTTGTCATGATGGAGGATGAAGTAAAGACATTTACGAAAGAGGACTTCCAGAACTGCTTCAGAAAGTGGCAAGGACAATGGGATAAGTGTGTTCAAAGTGAGGGGCAATATTTTGAGGAGGATTAATGGCAATGTGTCTTTTACAGTAATGGAATTTTTAAAATTTAAATGTTCACCGTATTGTTTGATGATACCTCATATAAGCTGTAGAGCCCACCAGGTGAAGACAGCCACAGCGGGATGGGTGACAGCTGCCAGAGGACATCTCCTGGGCATCAGCTGGAGTAAGTAAACCCGGGGGCTGGCTTCAAAGGGAATGACATGCATCTCAAAAACTCCAACTAAAGTGCTGCATCAATTCCAGGCTCATGGAGTCAGGCTTCCTCTCTTTTAACAATAGAGAATTATTATCAAAAAGATAAAATTTAGTTTCTGCTCATGTTAAGACTAAAAATACATCTTAAACAAAAACAGAAACTTTCAAATTAGTGGCACAACGAATGTCTTCAATTAAAAAAATTACAAACTAGACAAGGAGAAATCATCTTAATTTTTTTGATATGTAGACCATGTCAGGGAATGAGGGGATAAGACGGATGATGTTGAATGGTACAAGCTTGCAACAAGTAGTAAATAAGCCATAGAGAGAGATACGGTGCACAGTATAATGAATAGACAATATTGTACTATATGACAAGCATATTACCACAAATGTATCAAAGCAACACATTATATATACACGCCTTAAATTTACACAACGTTACATGTTGTATTTATTCCGTTAAAAGAAATCCATTCATTTCTTCAACAGATCCTGGACTAGGGGCTTTGCGTTGCCTCTTACAAAACATATCCCCTCCTTAGGGCTCATGGTAGAGGGCCTTGAACATTTTAAATGGAGTAAGAGTAGATCACAGGAAAATGCAAATGCATGACACAGACTGCACTGTCCGGGAGGAAAGAAGGTTTTCTGAGTGGAAAGGGCATGGCAGAAAACAACTAAAAAGATTTACTAGGCGAGAGCACAGGGACCAGAGGAGCTGAAGCCAGGCTGGAGGGGAGGATCAGAGGGCCAGGACCAGGGGGACCACAGGAAAAAGTGCCTCAGGAGAAAGGCAGAAGTTTAAAGTCGGCCCCAATTCAGCGAGACAGGCGGCTGCAAGACAGCAAAGACCAAAACCGACGGACCTGAGGGCCAGTCCAGAAAGAACTTGCTTTCTCCAGGCTCAGCAGACGGCTAGGACTAACAGAAGGGCTGCACGGCGGAGCCAGAAGCATGACAGGCCAAAACTCACCAATGCGGCAGGGGCCTCCGGAGAGCATCGCCAAGCCTTCAGGGTCTAATGCTCTTAGCCCCGTCTTACTGACCCAAACCTGGAAGGGACCTGCTTCCCTGCTCAGAACTGCACTAAGTTCAAGCCCTGAAACCCTCCCACCCCCTCACTGCACTTGATGGGTTTATGCTTTGTACAGTGATGGACAGTCGTGAAGGGGGGCCTGATAAAAACATAGGGAGAAGTCTGGACTGGGGACGAAGCTGTTACAACACTTTACTCTGGTCAAGTGTGAGGTAAGAGAAAGTGAACTTGGGATCTAGAAGAGAGGGAGAGACTCAGACTAAGGAGGGGGATGAGGCTTGAGTGGCATGTGGGATTGCATGCAGCCAAAGGCCACCGGTCTTCAAAACACCACCAAGGAAGGAGGGCCCAGCAAACGCCCAGGGCCAGGCGTCTGTTCTGTGTGGAGGCACAGCGACTTGATATTCTGTCTGCCTTCCTTTCCCAGCTTTCATTTATAATGCTGAAAGCAGACAGAAAAAGTTCAATTCAGGAAACAGGAAAGAGGAGAAGTGATGGTACACTCTGCTTCCACCCTTGGAAGTCTCTCTCTCATGTAAAAGGGCTGGAGAAGCTAGGAAGATTAACAGGAAAAATGTATTCAAATAAAGAAAGCTGCTGGTAAAGCAAGGTGGCGACCTCAGAGAGGGCACAGGCTCTAGTTTGCCGGAGACAGGAAAACCTTTGGAGTGTTTGGTATTAAGTTGTCCCATCCCAGAGCCACGAATGAAACGTAAGAATTTAGACTAAATTACAAAGAAACTTTAAAATCAAACTGAAAGGGTAAGATTAAGGGTTGGATTAAGTTGTGATTAGATTAGTATAGTTAATGAATAGTGAGAAAAGTCCCAAATTCTACCCAGATCTTTTTTCTTTTAACCTTGGTTTTCATGCTTCAATCTCAAAAAGACTGCATTGAATGAGCTCTCCTCATTCAAATTAGGGAAAAAAACAGACCAATACCGGGGGCAGTGCAGCCTAATTTTACTCTGACTAGTGCAATGAAAACACTCAAAAGTAATCTGAAAACCCAACACATAAGATAATAACAGCAGTGACAAAAACAGAAGTATTATTCCTCATGAGAGAAATTTAAGGGCTAGAAATTGAATGCTACACTTATTTAAAAAGTGGAACATCTCTTTAGTGTTCTCAGGGCCTGCACTACGGGACAACCTATAGAAAGAGACAGTTTGAAAACAAAATGTTTGCACTACAGCAGTGGGTAAATAGTTTTTGATCATTTCCAGGGCAGGCTCATCGTCCCGCTCTGCTCTGTGGTGCCAGGTAGGTTCAATGTGCATAAAACTTAAAAAGGAACTGAAATGATTTCCACCGTCATTAAATTACTGATGACTCATTTTATACTCCGGACAAAACTAAGGTTCCTGGGGTAACTTTTCTTTTTAAAACTAAACAGTGTAGAAATGATGATCCTAATACTGTACTTACAACTTTGCACTACCATTAAAATTAATGCTACAAATAAAATGACAAATGATATGCACCAGTCTGTTTAGGAGACTACAGTTTTGAGATAATAGTTCTTTTTTTACCTCTTTTCCCTTGGGGCATTTTGTTTTGCACTGGCACTGGAAGGAAACAATACTCAGAGCAGTCAGATATCTACTTGGTTAGCAGCCACTACAAAAATATTAGTAGGACAGTGACTGGGCTGGAAATAGTGTTTATATTACGTGAACTTTCATTAGCGAGCTTGAATCTGCCCCCAGTGACCACAGATCACTGCATAACCAGCTGCATAGAAATAAATGTCAACTCAGAATGAACTTCAAATGTAGACTCCAATCACAAATTGTTACAATCCCCCAAATCCATCATACACAATTTTACTTTCACAACAGAAAACGAATTATTCCAGACTGACATGCAATCCAACGCCGAAAACCCACTGTGTTTTCACACATGGATGTGGCATCGAGATGTGCAGCCGTCATTACTGAAACCATAATCACAGACTAAATTATAAATGCCACCCACTGCCAATTAAAACATTGCAATCCAGATGTCTGTAAATTTCTAGACTGTTGTTTGCAGAAATACTTTGATTACTTCGTCAAAGCAGTCTTTGTGGAGGCTTTTAACTTTGGAAGTGAGTATGACAGCCCTGATTATCACGGTTTGAATTTTAGAGCCTTAGGAAAGCTCCCCACCCCCAATGCTTCTATTTCTGCCTCATGTGTGGAAATTAATTCTTTAGAGTTGGTCAATCCCTGCCCTGCAAATTCAAATGGACAAAAGCACGGAGTAGACTCATACTAAACTGCGACAAGCAAACATTGTTCAAAGGCCTGTGTGATCCAGTCCTGCGGGCATCTATTTTAATCCGAATTCCAAATTTATACATAGAACTGAGAAAACAAACCTACCCCCCCCCCCCACCTAAACACCCTGAGTTCTGCAGACTAATGTCACTGGTTGCCACGCTGAAGGACAGAGTATGCATAAAAACTAATTTTCTCTCTAGTTCCTGGGGGCTTACCTTAAGATTTTATGTAATTTTATTCCTTCCAACAGTAATTTCCTAGTTAAGTTTTTCTAGTTCTCTATCGCTTTCTGACCAAGAGCTCTTGCCACAAAAAAGGAGAGAGACAAATCTTTTTTCAAGCTGGGGGGTGGGAAGTGCGTCACAGAGGGGATGATAATGAAGATAAAAAAAGTATTCTTTTTTGAAAACCTCAGGTCTGGTGGAAAGGGGCTTCCTGGTCTCCTCCCAGGTATCATTTCTGCCCCCCTTCTGCCCCCCAGGGGACAGCAGGCAGACCTACACAAGGTTCTGGCTCTCTGGAGCAGTGGCTGATGCCAGAATTACCCCGGGAACTTAAACATTCAAGACAGCTGGCCTCCCCATCAGATCAACGAAACCAATCTCGGCCTTTCCAAGCTCCCAAGTGACTCCAGTCTACAGCCAGCACCGACGCCACTAGCTAGACACGAGTCCTCACGAGAAAAGGTCAGAAGACTGGGCTACTGATAAGAATGCTGTGAGGTTTACAAGGCTACGATAAAGTCCACCAACTCAACCGAACACATGTGCAGAAGCACCCTGACATGCAATCAGAGGTGAGGGGGAGCTGGAAGGGGTCTTACACGGCAGCTGACCACGTTTTGATTATATGCCTTCAGCAAAAAATTTAAAGCATGAACTTATGTATATCTATTTGTAAACTGGAAAAATGGACTGTATTAATATGCATAGATACTATAAAGCTTACACACAAACACTTAAAGGGATGAAATAAAAACCAAACATCATTTTAAGAGTAAGTTCTGTCAAAATTACAAGATGCTTTTTTGTTTTGCGCTCAAAATATAGGGACCTGTCTTCATGCTTGGATGCTCAGTTTTTAAATGAGTTTGAAACGGTGATAGCTTCCTACCATCAACAGCTAATCTAATTTAAGGTACGGCACACACAAAGGTCAAGGGTCACTATGTCAGTTATTTTGACAAGTCTCCAGCTCCAGGCCTTGGGGACCGCAGGCTCCCCTGCCAGCTGGCTTCCAGCTCGGGTTCTGCCAATGGGAGGAGAGTAGGACGAAGAGAGGGTTTTTCCTTTTTTTTTTTTTTTTTTTTTGTGCTGTGGGAGCACCTTGGATAGCAACAGCTTCTGGATCTCTGGTAACCAAGCCCCGTGTCCCTTTTCCGACTCAAGCCTTTCTATTTTGTATCCGTACATCATTTGTAACTAATTCCCTATGTCAAGGCCCTTTCTGCTTGAAATAGCTAGAGTTGTTTTTCTTTCCCTGATAGACACTAAATGAATCATCATTAAAGGCACGGAATGACAAGCCATATTTAAAATGATATTGATAATTTCCTTTTTGGAAGGGCCAAGTTCCTGTCAGATCAGATTACATCATCACTATTTCTACCTCATAAAGTGACTGATAAAGAGATCCTTTTACAAGTCAAAGAAATGTCAGTGTTTCCACTTTTCTTGTTCACGTATGTGCTTTATCATCTTTACAGTTTCTTTGCAGGAATCTTTTAGCTATTCGTTCATTTTTTTGAGATTAAGTTTAGTTAACAAATGCTGTAATCTGTAAATTCCTGTATTTAGCATCAAATCTAAAAAGCCGAAGGAAATGTAAATGTGAGTTGCTGAAAGCACCCCTGTCAACCCCTCTGTGTTGTGTAATTTCTGGTCTGAAAAATGCCTGACTAGCACAAGGACTGCCTAAGGGTGCCAGGGCGAGCTCAACAGCAAATATTTCTAAGCCTCAATTTTTTCCTTTATTAGGTGAAAAACAAAAAATACAAATTCAAATATCACCCCCCCAAGGGCCCCCTTGTAAATCTTACTTAGACAACCCATTATTTCCCAAAGTTTGTTTTCACTACTTCAAAGGGTGGGGGAGAGGAATTAATGTTCACATGTTTGCGAAGTGCAGGATTAAACAAATTCCTAAAGGTTCCCAACATTAATATAGTAAATGCACGTCAGTTTTGAAGAGGGAAAATATAATTGGAGCCTATGAGTTCCTTTAACACAGAACCCTTTTTACACAACTCTTTTTTTTCAAGGAGACTCACGAAACTGGTGTGTCAAAAAATGCACCTTGGAAAATGTTGGCCTACGTGTGGAGGTTTAAGTTCCACAACTTAATGAAGAGTGAAGGGAGAGGAAAGGCCGCTAGGGGAGGAGCCTGCCAGTCAAATCCCAGGAAGGGGAGCGTTTCAGGGCTCAGCCTTCAGGGCGAAGCCAATGACGAGACAGCGCTCACTTTACAGCTGCTTTTGGCCCAATAAGTGTTTCCCGAATGGCAAGTATGTACGTATGATATCCCAGAGTTTGTGAACTAAAGAGATACACTTGAACTTAATGCTTAGAATGACTCCATGTACAAAGTGGGAATTCAAATATTTGGAGATGCTTATTTACATGTACATGTAAATTTTTCTATGTGCCCTAGGCGGGTGAAAAGTTTCTTTCTGATCAAATGTAGACGTAGTTTTACAAATACACATACCGCATACCGTTTTCCAGCCCTCTTTACACTAATTTTTGTTCTTATTTTTATCCTGAGGATGTATTCAAAGAACCTCAACTGTTAAAATAAAATACTAGGACTCATGTTTATATAGTTTCACCTGGCAAAACTTAGAAAACATTTCAACATTATACTAAGCTTAAAATTTTTTATTGAATGTCCTGGTTACACCACCATTAAGTCATTCTTGTTGAACTATGTTGATGTTTCACCATCTTAAAACCAATGTCCCCTCTGATAACAAAACTTACCCTCTTCCTATGGTTGGTATTATACTATACTACTTAATATGCTTTTAGAAGCTTTTGAGGTGCACCCACCCACACCCCATGGAAAAAAATTACTAAACATTCAAAAGATACAACGTGGTAGATAATAGTCTGTTTTTATGTAAATAAAATCTTAATAAAAATTACTATTTGACTCATCACTATAATTACATTAGTATAATGACTCATTTACAGTATGACAAGCTTAACAAAGGCAGATACCATGAATTGAAATGTCACTTAATGTTAAAAAGTCTTTAAAGTGGATGTTACCCTTTATATACTCACAAGGTGTTCAGAACACAACATATTCAATACTTATTAGTAAAAACAATGCACAAATATCTTAAAAATTTGACATTTGGAATCCATCTTCCGTACCTGCTGGCCAGGTGGTTACGGCACCAATGTCACTACGAATATGAACTTGAGAAAGGTCAGAGATTCGATACCAGCAAAGTGCCAGCCCTGACTGAACGGGGAGAGATTATGGTCTGTAGCAGTATAACAAGACTGGAATTCAGGAAAAATGATTATGGTACAGAAAGGCGGACTCACTGCTTCCAAGGAAACAGAGGTTACACCCTGAGCGAAAGGGCACCACCAGAGAACAGAAAGAAGTGATGGCACCTTGAAGACGGGGATTTTATCTCCTCAGTTCTCAGGCACAAGCAGGCATTTGCAAACATTTGTTGTTGAGAGAAGACAAACCTTAGGAATCGTAGGGCATCGTGGCGGCAGGCCCGAACGTGCATCTACAGCTTTCTCCCCTTTCACATCCCCACGGGAAAGCTTTACTGCCCACTGCACCGAATCAGACACTGTGTACTCACTGTGACAATTCCAACACTTCCATGATTTTATAAAGAAGAAAATTAGGACAAAATCACTCTGCGCCTACCATCCAAAAATAATGACTGTTAAAGTATTTAATCTTTATTTCTGGACATTTGTTTCCAATCTTCTCCAGCTTAAAGAATGTATACACATTTCTGGGCACTTGTCTTTCTTACCAAGCTTCTCTCCACAAAGGTTGCATCTCTGCATAGCTCATGGAAAGAGGGGGCTTTCTCATTCTGACTGTGCTAAAAACACACGGGAGTGGAAACTGCACACAGACGCCTGGCCCGTGAGTGGAGTGAGGAAGCCCACTCAGGGCTACGGGGGGCACACCGAGGAAGGAAGGAAAGCCCATTACGGCCTGGACTAGTTCCTTCTCCATTTCCACCTGGCTGCAGAAAACTGTGCGTATTCCCATCTCAGAACGCACAAGATGAGGACAGAAGAGGACACCACGGCAGATTTCCGTCTGCTTGGCTCAGCCTCCAGGAAACAGGAGGAGGCCTCTTGGGACGGTCTGACAATGCTGTCTCCACTTTCCTGCCTGGCCCCTGCTTTAGTTTCATTTCCCCTAAAGCATAACCAGAGGCTATAAAATCAGAGCCTGGCTGGATGCAACTGAACTTTGGCCTGCTCCATTTAACCCACAAAGCGTAGCAGGTTTTTAAATTGGAGTGTCTCTGGAAGGGGCATGTGCCCTCCAGCTCTCCTCCTTAGGCTCCAGCATTCTGCTCAGGGGGACGCCTGTCCGGCCCTGCAGGCGCTGCTGTCCCTCTTATAAAACAACAGCAGGAAACGCCAATATCACAAAGCAGTGGTTTGGCCGGCACTGCTCCGTGTCCCCTAACGATCTGGACACTGGAGGCCAGTCTTAAGGAGGGTTCACTCTTCCCGGACTCAGCATCAAGGGGATCTTAAGCAACCAAGTAGGACACAAGGCAACTGCTCATTGCTCCTCTGCTTGGGCTTCCTTTTCTTTTCAGAGAACCATCCATTTCTCCGTATATGACAGGCTCTTCAAGGCCCCCCAACCTGGAGCCCTAGCAGCACTGCCGGAGCCCTGAAGCAACAGAGCTGCTGGCTAATCCAGAGAAAGGCTCTGCTGCCAGGCTGCCTGGGTCACAGCGTCGGTGACGGGCTGTGAGCACAGTCAGGCAAGCACTCTGCGTCTCGGGGACTCCATCTGAACAGTGAGGACAATGCTGCTGGCTACCTCAGAGGGCAGGTATGATGAGAAACGGGCCACTGGCTAGGAGGCACTCAGAACGGTGCCTGACACCGAGCGTACACAACATGCATACAATGTACGTGTGTACTGCATACTGTGGAATATATTGTGTTGTCGAAAAAATCGTGACGCAGTTTTGCAATGAATCACATAGAAAAATACATCATGAGTTTCCCAACAATACTATATATAACATATATGATAGGCTTCAGGTAATAAGGTTTAAAAACATAAACAGGCCGTCCTCACTTTGCATGGTAGTATGAGACCGTAAAAAAAGCCTGTGAAAGCTGTAACTATGCAAAGCAATCTTAACAATCAATGGGAAAAATCCCCATTGTTTTATGATCTTTAAATTTTTTTGTCAAAACATTAAAAACTCTCAGTTATAAAAGAATAGAAAAATGGAAAAAAAAGTAAAACTCATATTGATTAAGGATACCATAATTTAAAACATCAGCAACAGTGAAAAATGAAGTGTTTCATTGCTCTGGGAAACTTATCAAGAGTAGTGTTCGCTGGCCTTGGAAGCCAGCGGCCCCGGTTCGGTCCCACATATGAGGGCCAGTGATACTGCCCTCAAAAAACAAGAGTAGTGTGAACAGGCTGCCTTCCTTGGCCATCTAACTTTAGGTACCAGAGTGACACCTTTCCAGGCTGGGCAGACTGTCATGCTCCTCACTAAGTCTGGGTAACTCCAGCTCCCGACAGCAGGGCTTGCGGCTGCCCAGGTCCTCTGAACCTGCGCTTGTGATACAGATATAACAGGATGAAGCAAGACACAAGGCTTACATTGTGTTGATGATTGGCCACGGGTTTGTAATTGGTTGTCACAACTTTGTCGAGTTGCTGTGATAGCCTTACAGGTTTGGAAGATTCTTCTATTTGCAATCTGAAAAAGAGAAGGCATTATCAACAAATCCACTCGTTCATTAGAGTGAAGCCTGAGGAGTTATTCCTATAATTCTTCTTACTCTAGAACTAATACCTAATAGATAAAAGGTAACTTCAGAAGATATACCAGCCTTAATGTAATACTTCAAAAACACACTAAATACATACATGACTATAATGTAGACACTAGACCACAAGCTAAACAATCTCATTATAATTCTAAAATCTCCTTCTAATCTTATACTGTACTATCAAAACTTTACTAAAAACAAAGAAGCTAATCAGCTTTAAATTTCTGGAAAAAAAATGCATGTAAAAATGAATTAAAGTATATACCTAAATTTAATTAGGTATTAATTCAAAATTCAAAAGTTAATTATGAATTCAAAACTTCTAGTCGCTTGACAAGGTAAAGGTAAATAGAAAGCCACCGGGTCTGGTTGCTGTTTCAGTGGATAGGGCACACGTGGGCATTCCCATCAACACAAAAACTTCGATCGGACAGCGCCGGTCTATTGCAGGTCTCCATCTAAATTAAAACGTAACCCACAATGCCGCCTTTGAAAAAAGAGCCATAAAATAAACATATGACAACCTTGTACAGCATATTACAAAACACAGTACCTAACTAGTACCTACATATTCATGTAGCAATCAGGAGGTTTTGTTTTGGACTAAATGTTACCGTATTTAGTAACTCACACTCCACGATTTACTTCTTATTTTAAAAACTAGATGAATTCATTTGGTATATCAACACAGTAAATCTAAAAGTGTTTTAAGGGAGAAAAAGTACAGTTTTCCAAGTTGACTTTTTTTTTTTTTTTTTTGAGGGCAGTGTCACTGGCCCTCATATGTGGGACCCAAACCAGCGCCGCTGGCTTCCCAAGCCAGCGCTTAACCACCGCACCACTCGGCTGGCCCCCAAGTTGACTATTTTTAAAGAAACAAAAGTATCACTGTACCTTTAGACTTCTCATCAGTAAGACATCAGAATACAATATGCTTAAAGCACTACAAGAAAGAAATCACCAACCATATCTAGCTAAATCATAACTGAAGAATAAGAGTGAAATAAAACTATTTTTGGACAAAAAAGAAGTTTATCATTCATAGATAATCACTGAGAGAGCTGCTCAAGGATTTTATTTCAGTAAGAAGGAAAATGAACCCAAAAGGACCTACTGGGATGTAATGGTTATACCAAAAAATTGAGAACCATGTTAGAAAATTGCCTACTTAATAAATAGAAAAAAAGAATGTGGTTTTTAAAAAAAGAAAGTGTAACTTGGAACTAACATAAAAGGTAGGAAGGAAGAGATTAGAATTAATACATTTTAAGATTTCTGTATGTTTCTAAATTTTCTGCAATAAGCATCTATTACTTTTTAAAATTATTAATTTTCCCCAATTACAGTTGACATTCAGTATTATTTTACAGGTGTACAGCATAGTGGTTAGACATTTGTATAATTTATGTAGTGACTCCCCTCCCCCGCCAAAAGTCTGGTACCCACATGGCACCACACAGTTATCACAATACTATTGACTAGATTCCCTGTGCTGTACTCTACATCCCCATGCTTCTTCTGTAACAACCAATTTGTACTTCTTAATCCCTTCACCATTTTCAGCCAGCTCCCCAATACCTCTCCCCTCTGGCAACCATCAGTTTGTTCTATCTATGAGCCTGTTTCCGTTTTGTTTGTCTGTTTATTTTGTCCTTTAGAGTCCACCTAAGTGAAGTTACATGGTATTTGTCTTTCTCTGTCTGACTTGTTTCACTCAGCATAATATTCTTGAGATCCATCCACACTGTTGCAAGCATCTACTACTTTTATAACCAGAAAAGGAAGTATACTTTCTTAAAAAAAGATAGTTTCTTGGAAGGTTATCTTGAAAGTCATAAAAATGTTGGTCATTTAAAGCCCATACATGTTCAATATCATATATTACTTTATTTGAATGGGGCTTTAAATTCTTTGGTTCAATAGACAAGAAACTAAAAATCATTTTCATTTAAAATTCCTTCAAAAGCATAACTTGCAGTATAAAAGATACCTGTTTTTATAACATTCTTATTATTCAATTCCTTGGAAGAAGTTAATTTTCTATCTATTTCTTTCTGCCTATTTTTAGGTATATAACATCGATTCACTCAGAAGATAATAGATATCTACCAATTGCTTTTTTAATTTGAAAGCTATAGGTTTTGTTTTTTTACTATGATCTCCAAATTCAGTATAGTCATTTCTGTATTGAAATATAAATATTTTAATTCTTCCAATTATTTATAAATCCAGTTATCCTTTAATACACAAAATGATTGTTTTGTAAAGAAAAGTACTCTAGAAGTGTCTGTAGAAACTTACGTAGATGTAACCATAAATCATATGTACAGTGTTACTTCCCTTGTCATGTGACCAACACTTTCTGTGAGCTGTGAAGGAAGCACTAGCCAGAGGCCCAGAAGGGAGATGCCCACCTAAAGATGCTGGACTCAGCCTGGCAGCGGCCTCTTAACTGTTCTTGGATGGAACACAAGCTCCTCCACATGACTCCACGTCCCTGTGGAATCCAGTCCCTGCTAATCTCCCACGTCTGCATCAGGCTGCAGCTGTGCCAGCAAGTGATGGCTGGGCCACCCCTCTGCTGGGCCCGGGAAGGCTGCGTGAAGGCGTGCTCTGGTGCAAGACCAGCCTTCAACACCGTGTGTCTGTAAAAGGAGCTGCAGCTCCGAGGGAGGGCTCTGGTGCTGTGACAACGGACGGCATGCTGCTGTGAAGCGGAAATCCACCGCAAGGGGGGCACTTTCCGGGAAGCGGGAGACTGCTCATGCCAGAAGGCTGGGTGGCAATGACTCCTCCAAGCTGACAGGGTGTCTCAGAGAGTCATAAGGGAAGCTTCTGAGAGAAAAAAGTGATTGGAGATAGACAGGAACGCTTCCAAAGGTGAGAACGAAGCACGTGCAGCTCCTGGAGGAAAACACATGGCTAAGTGGCCGCCTGCTTGTGAACACCTTTGCAGCTATCCTAACCTGACCCCCCCGCCCCCACTGCAGTCCCCAGGGTTTGCCCTCTCCAAACAGTAATCCATCTGTTAGGCTTCCCTGTTTCCATTCTCATTCCGCAGTGTCACCATCCTGTGACACCCTCAAGAAAGGAGGCATGTAGTGCCTTCCTTCCACATTAAAAGATTGGTCCCATTACTTCACAACTTGAAAATTCCTCAGGGTTCCAGTTTGCTTAGGGAAATGTGTCTTTATAAACAGTAGCTGATTCTGGTCATGCTCTGATACTTGACTGTATCTGAGGAATTTATCCGCAGCGGCTGCAGCCTCAGTCACATGGCACAGCTTCTGTTCACTTCTCATGCAACGTTCTAAAAGCCAATGCCACCACCCACCGAGTGTCACACAGTTCTGATCCTCAAAGGATTTCATCTTTTAAATATATACAGGAAAACAATGAACTAACTTTTTAAGAATAAAGAGCACATATAAAATTTAACCTTTTTATTACACATTTAAACAGTCAACTTCAAGGGTTCTGTTTTAATTAAAAAAGGACATCTTATAATTCAAAATGCAAAAGGTTAATCTATGGGCTGAAAATATATTTTTGAAGAGCTAAATCTTAAAATACTTTAACCTTGAATAGTTTAAAATAATTTAGCAGGATTCTTTACTTAACACTAAATAATTCATGTAACATTACCTCCTGAAGTGTCAGAACAATCTGCAACTCTGCTTCACCACTGAACAATGCACTAAAGGAAACACCACTGACTTCAATGAGCCTTCAAAGTCAAAATAGGGTTTAGCTGAGCTTGTACAAAATGATATAATTGGGAAATATTTGGTTTGTAAAGCTGAACAGCAAACCACATGCAAAGGTTTTAGGCTGGACCGGGAGCGAGCTATAAGGCTCAAGTGTCCTGACCATTTAAAAACAAGGGTCTTCAATTCCCAGCAAGTTTTAAAATATGTTGTTAGTTTCAAGAAACAGTACTAGAAAAATAATATTTTGTGGTCATTTAGACACAGCCAGGCCTCGTTTTTCTTCTGTTTTGTAAACCATTAAAGAATACTTATTGCCAATTGTTGTACTACCACCAGTTCCAGACAATTTATAATATACTTCCACATTCTTAGAAGGCTAGGACTCGTTCAATTACTTGTCTTTCTGGAACTATTTAAAGAGTCAGTTTTATCTCTGAATTCTTCCCAACAAAGAAAAAGCTCAAGGGCTACAAGATTTAAAGCTAAAATACTAATAAAATGACAACAACTATTAGAAATAATAACAGACATTTAAAGAGCAAAGCTGAACTGGAACTCAGATCTTTTTGTTTTACCCCAAGGTTCAAGCAGTTAATTAATACAGTCCTTAAAAGTATGCAGTCCCTTCTATATAGTCTTCTAGAAGGCTGTATAATAGAATAAAACCTCAGTGTTTACTTCAAAATAAGTAATTCTCCTTGACATTTGTCAACTTGCCACAATTAGCCCAATTACACACACACACACACACACACACACACACACACACACACACACGAGCACATTCTCCTTTACAACACCGAAAAAAAGATGCTTATTAAGTCAATGTCACTTAGTCAATAGGCTACAATCATGGGCCATAATCACCTTCACTTAAAATTCCTGAAAGACCTTCGTTATACTTTAAGATTTATGTACTATACTGGGAATTCAGGTTATTTAGAATTTTTTAGAAATATAAAATTCACGGTAAAAAAGAAAAAAAGAGTAGCAAAAACATCCCCAAAATATTTTCAAGGATGAATACTAGTAAGATCTAACAAAATGGGGGGGAAAGCCAAATTTTACTGTCATAAGCTGTTGGCAAATTGGGGAAGAGAAGTCTACAGGTTGCAGTCAATGGACCCTTCACTTACCCCACGGGTACACACAGGGTTCCTCACACAAAAATAACTCAGAACGTATTTGTTTTTGTTTTTTTTTTTTAAAGATTTTATTGGGGAATTGGCGGAGGGGAACAGCGAGCGTTGGGGAATCGGGGAAGGGGAACAGACAAGTTGCTGTCTTTTTGTTCTTCAGTCTAGTTGCAGAGGATGTTGCTTCACTGGCCCATGTTGGTATCGTCATTGCGTTCTTCCCGGATGAGGCAGATCAGTCGCTGGCCTCTGGATGTCGCTCACCGCGGCTATTGGCCGCTCACGCTGGCTGCGGGCCACTCACTGTAGCCTATGGCAGCCCACTGCAGCAGGGACTGCAGCCCACACCATCACCGGGGCTCGCACAGCCCAGCTCCAGGTGGAGCTGTTGTTAGCTGTAGAGGGCAGTGTCACTGGCCCTCATGTGGGATCCGAACCGGGGCCGCTGGCATCCCAAAACCAGCGCTTAACCAATGCGCCACTCGGCCGGCCCAGAACGTATTTGTTAAGCAAATGAACAAATGAAGTCTTATTGCACATCTAGAGCACAGAGGAAAAGGCTGAATCCCGCATTAACGAATACCACCATAATGCCTGATTTTATACACAAGGACTACTTTCACACCTAAGCAGAAAACCCTACAAAATACTGCCTTGCTAACCTGGTTATCAACCACAGAATTAACCAACAACAAAATTCACCCAACAGCCAGTGTTTCCATGAGCAACTGCCAATGTAGGAGTTACTTTGCAATGTAAATATCAGTACTTTATATTCACCTAGCTTTTGTGTGATAGCTACACTTGATTGCAATTTATTTGCTATTCTTAAAATGATACGTTTCACAAAAGAATGTGTATTTTCTTAAGATTTTGATTTCATTTCTAAAAGGGAGAGAGGGCAACGCAGTGAAGGAGGTAAACAGTGCCTCCCACAGGGATTGAGTGGGGCAGGAGCTGACATTTGCAGGAGGAGAGAAGGCCCAGGTGCACTGACACCTGGCCCAGAGTTAGGTATCAAAACGGGACATTTCCGGAGACAGCCCAGCCTGGGAGCAGGAGCACAGAAGGCTGGGAGAAAGGCCAGGTGAGGTCATAACCAGGTGCGCGCAGAGCTGACGAATATGAAAAGGTTCCGGTGATGCCTGGTTTTAAGACAGTGCATTTATAGGAAGTTTCAATATTTTGGGAATAGGACAAAGACAGCTTCTCAAAGGAATTGTCAAAATAGTACACTTTTATCGATTCGAATGTGGGTTTGAGTGGCAATGAAGAAATTTTAGAGCTTGCAATTGACAAGTAATCTAATTATAGCCTTATCTGGCAGATCTACTAGAAGGATTATAGGTAGTAAATATTAAATTACTTGGCCAAGAGTCTCTTACAAATATGTATTGTTCATAAACATGAAAACAGGGACTTTCTCGGATCCCTAGGGCCTGCAATAGGCAGGGGATATAAAGTGTTGAATAAATAAGGGAACAAAAGGACAAGAAGAAAAGTTTTAGGCTGCATTTGTTAAGAGATGGTAATTTGGTTGTCAAATCGTATGATTTACAGTAATACTATGCTAACATTTAGATTTGGCATTTAAGAAAAGAGAATGAAATGCACTAAGGCTTAATTTTCACTCTGCAGGAAATACCCAGTAAAGGAAAATATTATCTACTTGCACGGTTCAATATGGTAGCCACTAGCAATACGCAACTGAAACCGAACCTGCTTGGGACCCCTACAGAAGAGACCCTGCAAAGTCCCTGGCCTCTCCCAGCCCTGGAGCTTAACAACTGATCAACCCCTTCCCTGTGGTTTGAGCTTGGAATGTCCCCTGGCCCAGTTCCGTGCTTTAGATAATTACCCTGAAACTCATGCTTGCTTACTGGTCACAATACCCCAAGCTTACTGATCCCAATCTCTACAGCCTAGCATTCCTTCCAGGTTGCTGTCATCGCTGCTCCTGGGTTGATGGCCACAATGGAGAGGCTCATCGCTGCTCCTGGGTTGATGGCCACAATGGAGAGGCACATCGCCAGAGGGAAGGCTCCAAGCAGACCCCCGGAACACCATGTGGGCTCCGGAGGAATGTCCAGGTTTTCCCTTACATATCCCAGGCTGCTGGGAGGATGCTAAGACCGTTTTTGGAGGTGTTAACCCGCTGCTTTCTCAGACCACCGGTTCTCTGGTAATAAACGCTTTTTCTGTGACCCAACTCCTGTGTCTGTCTATAGGCTGAGCAGCACAGGCGGCACGAGCCCCGGACTCTTTTGGCCTCTGGTTTCTCAACTATTTAAAAGTAATTAAAACTAGACAAAATGAAAATCTCAGTTCCTCAGGCCCACCAGCTACAGTTTATGTGCTTCAGAGCCACAAAGCTGTAGGAGCTACCATATAGGCCAACACGTGGGCACTTCTATCTCAGCAGAATGTTCTACTGGACAGCACAAGAGAATCACAAACTCGAATGTCCACGGGGACCTGTCGAGTGGAGCAGAGTAACAGTGAGGGGTGGGTTGCGGTGCACCCGCTCCATCCCACCTGGGCCACAAGCCAGCACCCACTGACTTACTCTGTAGGAATGCAAGCCCGCCATTACCGGACAGTCTAATTATTCAAGAAAACGCAGAGTCAGATTTTTGTGTGAAGTCATTTATTAAATACTGCCAACTAATTCAATTAAAAAAACAGGTCACTCTCCTCCCCCCCAAAACATAAACAACCCCTCAAAACCAATAACACACACACCAGCTACACCAGGCTACTAGGGGGCAGCCTCCTGGCCTGTGTATCTATACTCCCAAGGGTTTCATTTCCTGTTTTAAGCAAAGCAGCAGCACAGAATTACGAATTAGTACTAAAAGTGGCAAAGTCAGGACACCAGTGTGTCATAAACACTGGCATCCAGGCAAAGGTTTTGCTGAGGGACCAGCACTTCCCTCCACCTCCAAGCCCACGCTCCCACCCTGAGGCGAATCCATGGGACGGCTGACGGACAAGCCCAGACTGTACTCAGACTAAGGATGGAAAAATATGTCCTATACAATACAGAAATGTGATCGTTCTTGGCTTTTTATAGAACTGGAAATTTCATATGATTCAATCTATTCGCTCCCTCTAAATGACTTAATGCTGAGCTGAATTCTTCTGCATCAGAATAATTGAAATCGCTAATGAAGTCCCAGTGTGAGCCCATCACCATATAGTTTCTCAGAGGCAGAGAGGGAAGAAAATGCCAAGGCTTGTCACCTGTATCATAACTGCATCTTAAATATAATGAAGCAATTCAGATGTCTTTTCAAGTTGGTGTACTATCCCAATTTAAAATATTTATAGCTATTTAAGAAGATGTTATTAGGTCCAAAATATGTCTATTACATTAGCTGACAAAATGTTCAGCAGAGGCCTACACCTCGTGATTCACACTGGACTGGGTTTTCTCCTAGATTTTTTGTTACAAACAACAGCCACCCACAGAAGTTTTTGGTCTGTGTTGATTCAGGTGAAATAAATGACAGTGTAATGAATGTTGTTATGTAAGTGTTTTGGTTTTGTTTTTCTGATTGCTGCCTAATTTCTGTTTTCCACTGAAACAATGTAAGATTATCAATCCCTTGTCATACGCTTACTTCAAGGAAAAGTCCATCCAGCATTCCAGAGGGTATCTGTTTACCTCTGTTAGCTCAACACCACAAAACCTCCACTCACCAGTCCCAAACATAAACAGCTTACCTCACTGCCACAGTATTCGCACTATGGCAGGTAGTTTCCTTTCCCCTATAGTCTTTCTTCCAAAAGAATGCACTAATCCTTTTGAACTTAAAGACATGTCAGTGGGTATCTTTAACCTCAGCAGGAGCAGCTCTCCAAAGGCACAGCAACGCTGGCTTCCGCCAGGACAAGACACGCGCAGGCTGGAGGCTGGGGGTCAGGAGGCCGCAAAACTGGTTCTCAGGAGTCTGGTGAGCAACACGGCAGCTCAGGTCTGCACTGGGTGAAGTTTTTGTTCAAATAATTATAAACTTTTGTCACTTGCAACTTACCCACTGCAATACCTTTTTTTCATTAGTCCCAAGTCAGGCATGATTTCTTGTATCATTTCATGAGAGGAAATTGCTTTTCACCTTGGAACGTTTGGATTCCAATGTAAGTGTATGTGTGATGGGGGAGGGGAAGGAAGAGGGGACAGGAAAGGGGGACCCAGAAGGAAGGAATGGTATTTGATGGAAGAAACTCTTTGTGGATTATGGTTTTTGTGGTAATCAAATACTCCAGTCACTCTTTTTAGTACAGGCATAAAGAAATACACGAGGAAAAAGTGTGTAGCTCATCACCAAGTAGCTACTCTTTCTATGCTAGAAGTGAAATTACCTTAAACTCCAGTGGATGGTGAATGACAAAAAAACAGATAAGTTTCAGGAAGAACTTCTCATTTTATTTCCCTCCTCTAAATTCCACCGAAAGTAAAAAGCCTAAATAATTTGGTATGGTTCCCACGGGTGGGGGCGAAAGCTTACCTATCAAAAGGTCTAGTACTATTATAACTTAATATTCAAAAGAGGAATAAAGAAATATCTTTTGTGTTCAGATTCATGTCAATAATTACGCATTTAAATAAATCAGACTGGGGGTGACCGGTTAGCTCAGTTGGTTAGAGCGTCGAGCTGACAACACCAAGGCTGCCGGTTTCATCCCCACATGGGCCACTGTGAGATGCACCCTCCCTAAAAGAGTCAACTATGCCACCGCAATATGAAAGCAATGAGTAACCAATGACCATGGCTGCTCCCCAATAAAATAATTAAACAAAATGATCAGACTAAAGCAAACCTGTGGCATATAAAATGACCTTGAGTAACGCTTAGTCTAGAAAGAATGTACCATATCATGGTATGGCAGTGACCGCGGTCAAGTTGAATCAAGTTAATCAACCTCTTTGTCACCTTGGTGCCCTCACTGGAAAAAACGAGCATTATAACAGAAATAGGTGAGATAACCTTTATAAAACACTTACAATATGGTCTGTCCCATTGTATCTACTCAGTACATTTTAGCTATTATTGTAGTTATTATTATCACTCAAGTAGCCACAGTGGACAGAAATGTATGGGAGTTATTTAAAGAAACACAACTTTTAACAAATATCTGGTTCACTGACGGGAGTTTAAAACCAAGATGTGTGGAACTGTGTCCATCCTTTATTTATTTATTCTGATGGGGTATATTTGGCTACATCAGGTTAGAAGTTCTTTCTTTGATCTCCCCTCTGATGTTTTCAAGGACAAGAAAGTTTCCTTCTAAATGCCCTTCAGCTGCAGGTAACACATGTGATGCTCATGGAAGCGCTAATTAGAACGAATTATAATTCAGCCAAAGCACCAAAAGACGAAAAATAGGGTGGCTTCTTGCTTTGGATAACTCAACATCTGATTCAAAATATTCACTGCATTTTAAATGTAGGCAAAATATTTTTGGATTTAATCCTTAGGGCATTCAATTCAATCTCTCTAATATATACGCCTTTCAACCAGTAGAACATGTCTGAGTTTAACAAAAGTAGAAAAATGTATCTGAGCAGAACATTTCTGTAAGTTATCCAGATAACTCATACCCATTTTAAAATTAACAGCCTCAAAAATGATCTTTCCTGGGCCGGCCGAGTGGTGCGTTGGTTACAAGTTGGCTTGGGACACTGGCTCTGAGCAGCAGGGCCCTGGTTCGGATCCCACATGTGAGGGCCAGTGACACTGCCCTCTACAGTGAAGATGGTGAAAAACAGCTCCACCTGGAGCTGGGCTGCAGTGAGTGGATGGCGACGGCGTAGGCTGCAGCTCCTGCTGCAGTGTGCCGCCGTGAGCAGCCGTCCAATGGCTGGTGAGCAACTGCCTCAGTCGGGAAGAGCGCAATGACAATACCAACATGGGCCAGTGAAGCGATGCTCTCCACAACTAGACTGAAGAACAAAAGGACAACTTGGCTGTTCCCCTTCCCTGATTCCCCAATAAAATCTTTAAAAAAAAAAAAAAAAATCATTCCTGTCTTCCTCATCATGTTGAAATATGATTCAAAGACGTTATGTAATTTTCTTCCCAGAGGGTCACCGTCAGACAAAGGGCATGGTGGGTGCAGCTCTTATTCCTTTCCTGCCCTGATTGTGAATCTCTTACTCTGGCCAGCGTCCCTATTTTTTGCTTTCTTAACCTCTTTAGTTGATTTCCCCTAGATTTTCTATATATGAGCTCTGGGTTATTTCATATGCATTATTTTACCTCACTGGCCAAATCTAATGCCTTCCGGGAACATTCAACAGAAACACTTAGGCCCATTTCCATCCACAACCCCTAAGGATTAGATTTTTATATCCTTTAAACACTTTGCCAGGCCCTTAGTTACACTGACCCTCATAAATGTCTGTGTGTTGGGGTGGGGAGAGGGGTCAGTTCAGAGAGCACTTAGAGGGCTTCCTTCACCTTACACAACTCAGGTTTCACCATCCATTTCTTCACCCAGATGACTTTCATATACAGAAAAGGAGTTTTGCCGAAGTACTAATTCTAGGGTCTCCCCACCCAGCTGAGTGACTCCCACCTCCTGCTTCCGTGCAGATTCCCCAGTACAACAAAATCCCACAATGATGTGTGACTCACAGCAATGACTGGATGAGAGAATGGAGGACAAGCGGTCACTGTGACGTATTGGGGACTGCCACGCTCTACAAAATTCTTGAATCACATCATACATATCTTGATTAAAAGCACTAATTTCTCTAGAAGTTAAAGGAAACCTAGACAGTGCCATTAGGTATAAGACTGCCACAATGAGTTCCTTCAGCACCACTTTTCCATTTTTGAAATTTTTAGCTTTGTAATTTTTACAGTAAACAGTAAAATAAACATTATAGCAAAGGCTATGAGGCTAATAGAGAAATTAAAACATGTGGGCATAATTAATTTCATAAAATTTCCATTTAATTTGCTAATTTCACTAGCATTTGAAACTGCTAATGAAAAATTAGAAATAAGAATAAAGATAGATGCCTTTTTATTCCCTCCTAAATGTGTCCTAAGAAGCCAGAAGAAAACTCAAGTTAGGCCTTTCACTGTGCCAAAATAATAAACTCTAATGCATTACTTGTAGGATAAACAGAATGCAAAAGGCTTTCTTTTTCATTAAGGATGAAATGCATTCATTCATTTAAGGTTCGAATTTGATTTTGAGAGTTTAAAGTCTCACACAGATTTTACATTTGTGGATAAAATTCTTTTAAAGAGAAACTTCTAGAAATTACCATTAATATAATAAAATTAACTCAGTTTTGCAACAGAAATAATAATGCTTATATGTTCGTCATATTGATAAAGTGCTGAGGATAATTATTACACGAAGATTTTCTTTTTTCGTCAGTTCATGCTGCCAGTCCTTTCAATAGACGCTCAGCTGTGACTACTCTTTTTAAGCTCCCCAAACTGTTTATCCATTGACTGAACAGCAGGCCCCTGGTTTACCATCATTTGGGGGAATTGTGGGACACTGACATGAGGTTCTCCGGCCCACATGCAAATTTCTTCTTACAGACGGCCTATGGATAGATTTATTAAGAACTGAGTATGTCATTTGGTGAGTTTAATACAATAATTTTTCTTACTATTAGTAGAGGGAAGAAGGCATTATAGAAATATATGTTTCAGTCTGATGTTTCTAAGAATACAAAATACTACCTGGTTCAATTCCAACACTGTTTTTTGTAGTGGTCTTAGTACAAAGACGACAGACTTAGCACACAGGAAAAGGGTTTTGAAACAAGATGTGGGTGGAAACAGTCCTGATGCTTTATGGATTTAGACTCGCGTGTTATTTTATGTGCATCGCTAGCTCCATTTAGAATAGGGCTATTTTACCAGGCTCTTCTTCATGAAGCTCTGCTTAGTCATAGAAAGACTGCTATTATGGGTCTAAAACAAATACATAAAAATTTATTCTGCATCATCAACAGGCATGGATGGTCCAAGTTATTTACAGGCTACTTAGAGTCACGATGCACATTCGAGACCTGATGGGCAAAACCCACCTCGCTGTGCTAAGCTGTCGAAACGAGCCGCCTCTGGATCATTGGTCTCTGTAAATGTGGCTCTGGCAGACGTCTTTGACGAGGCCGAGTACCCGCAAGAAAGCATAAACTCCCATGCTACGTTTTCCTCTTGTGATGATGGTTTTTCACCAAGCTCTCTCCCCCAGCTGCCTCGAGTGTTGCTAGCTGATGGCAAAGGAAACATCTGTGTCCATGGAACAGTCCAAGGTAACACGCTCAAATAGCAACCGACCTACAGCTTTGTCTTTCAGCACCATCGACTCAACAACCGAGCTAGGCAGGAACAGGTAAGAAAGTGTGATGTGTATGTACACACACAGTTGAATAAACACATTCTCTCTAAAACATGCCTATGTTTTTCCTGGTTAAATATTTAGAGCCAAGAGAGCAATGAACCGGGTCTTGAACTTCCTTTATTTTTATACAGATCGAAAGGAGAATATAGATGACGAAAGGGAGGTGGGCTGCAGGTTTAATTCACACACAAGGTAGTGGTTCAAGTACAGAGTGTGTTTGATGAGAGCAATTTAGGTGTGAAGTGAACTTGGTGGTTTAAAGGGAGCCTTTATATGTTTATAACACAAGGTGCAGCAATAATTTTTACATCACTTATGATTAGACCAGGTTCTTGACACTGAACTCGATCACCACAAACAGGTCATGTTCTCTGAGTGGTGGATAGTCGGGAATGCGTACCTTCTGTGAGATACATGTTTAATGCGTGAAATCTGAAGGAAACGCATTTAAAACATGAAAAGAGATTCATGTAACTGTTGGCTGAAGTAGTGACTAAAGGAATTTAAAGTGCGTGTGTAGGCGGGGAAATGAATGTGGAAATGTAGCTCAAGGGGGCTGACCTAACAGAAATTAGACAATAAAAGATAAACTACTGTGATGAGAGGCACTTTCCAATTTTCATATTTATTATATTATAAATCAAAGGCTTATAACGAGATTTATTTAAAATGGTTTAAAACTAATAAGCACCTAAGATTATTAAGCAGCCCCAATGGCTAACTTTGTCATCCATTCCTCTAACTCCCAAAAATATTTAGGTTAGAGATAAAATAAGCTGCTTATGGTGACAGAAGCAATGTTTCTTGAGCCAGCCTCTGTGATATACACCGCAAGTATGAATCATTTCTCCAAATTGAAATTTCTATGATCAATGACTATGTGATGGGTGCCAAAAGAATACAACAGTGGGATCAAATAACTTGAATTCAACAAATTGGAAAACACCGTTCTGCAGAATTCCAGTTGCCTCCGAGCAGCAATCAGAATCATTAGCTGCATATCATGTCCAGGCACAGGAAGCTACCTGGGCAGACACTAACCACGGCCCTGTTGCTATGGTGACTAAGCAAATCCAGCGAGTGGCTACTTCATTAGTGGCTCCACGAAACTATAAATGCTGGAATAACCAGGCAGTGTGCGGCCATCAAGTGCACTGAGGTTCAGAGGGAATTTCTGAGAAGGTAAAATTTAACACAGGGCTTTAGCAACCTTCCAAAATTACGAGGAGAGGTTCTGATGCTGGCTGGCACCCAATCAAGCTGGGGGAACACTTAGAGAAGGTGACGTGAGGCCCACGGAGGGTGCTCGGCTCTGTTGGGGACCAGCTGCTAGGGTGTTGATATTGAGAGTGAGGAGTGACAGTCACTGACACGCTCAGGATTCCCTACTGACGCACTGCCTCAGACTGGCCACTGGGAATGGGCTTGCAGACCGCATGGCTTTGCTGTCTCTCCCTCAAGGGGCTGAAAAGAGGCATGAAAGGAAGTTTTCAACAAGTTTTAACTGGAAAGAATTTAAACTTACATTTAAGAATGAAAATAAAAGTGGGTATAAACTTCTCTGATACAGTGACACAAAATTAATGCTAGAATTGTGTGTGTGTGTGTGTGTGGGGGTGAAGAATGAGAGGTAAAAGGAATGTCAGTTCAGGCTGTAAAGGCCTTTGTGGGCCAGACTAGGCCGGGAGGAGAAGCAGCGCCTGTCAGAGGAAGATCAGTTCCTGGCCATTCACTCCTGAGCCGCAGCCGTAAGCAGAAGGCACCGGGTAGGAGAGACTGGTGTCAGGCAGAGCAATCGCGGGATGAACAGAAGCTGCAGGCGCCAAGGGCTGGAGGGCAGACAGGTGTGTGAGGGCGGCCCTGACACGGAATTGAAGAGCTTTCTGGAGTCTTAACGGAAGGCAGACCCAGTGTCAGGGACTGCGGGGGAAGCAGGGTGAAAAGGATCCCAGCCTTCCCCGCGGGCGCCCCCACGGCAGAGCTTGGTACTTGTGAGGAGCCTGCCGTTCCCGGACTCCGCCCTTCCTCTCCCCTCCTCCCTGGCAAACTCCGGGGGGCCAGCGCCTCCCGGCAAAGCCACCCCTCAGGCCCTCGGGGTGCTTTGCTCCACTTCCTTGTGCCTTTATTCTTCTGTTTTGCAGCTCTTGCTAGAGGCCCCACAACTCCCAGAGCCACCTAAACAGCCCGGTGTGAAAGGGGTAGAAACGGCCCAGTGTGCTACTCAATTACATGCCACCTAATGCCATCAGTGTCCATTACCTGTCAGGGGCTGTGTTAACTGCTGATTTACACGCCTTTTAAAGTCCATTAGCAAGAACTATTATTAAAACTGAACTCTTCAATGAAGGCAAATGAAGGCCAGACTACTCGAGAGGAAACTAACTCAAGCAAAACTTTTGCGATACTTGGTTCCTTTAAACGGGTTTACTGAGGTATAATCGACATATAATATATTGCAGATACAGTGTACAATTTGTTAAGTTTTCACATATACCCACCTGCGAAACCCTTGCTATTTGTTTTAGAAAAACGGCCCAGCCTTACAACCTGGGTTTCTTAGTGCTGGATTTTGTTTTCCCTGTGGCGGAATTAATAAACCCACACTGAATAGATATAGTTAAAGTTATTGTCTATGTCTGATCAATCATCTCAGGAACTTAAGGACAGAGAAGTTTTATTTAACATTTTTAAATAAAATGATAACTATGAACATATATATTTATATCAAACTCTTCTAAGTTTTATATACTAATGAAATACTTAAAGTCAGTGTACATTTTCAGGCAATATAATGATATGCTTAGAAAAAAGAACACTAAACAATGATAGACTAGAAACACTGCACATAAACAAAAGTAGCTTTCCTATATTCTAGGAATAAAATATAAAAACACATAATATTTTTAAAGGAAAAGCACTTGTAACAGCAACAAAAATATAAATATACAAAGCAACCCTTATAAAAATGTTCAACCCTATATAAAAAAACTACACATTGTTACTAAAAGATATAAAAGAAGGCCTGAATAAATGAGAGGACAGCTATGTTTCTGAACAGGAAGATTAAATGTGCTAAGAAGCTAATTCTTCCCAAATGATTTTATAGGTTAACAATCAAATTTTTTACTGAATTTTTCAATTAAAAAAATTGTTCTAAAATTGACATTTAAGACTAAACAGGTAAGAAGAATTAAGAAAAAAAATAATAATGAGGATCATAATATTCTAGGCATTAAAATATGTTAAACCACAATAATTAAAATGACACGTTTCTGGTATAAAATTAGAAAGATAAAGCAGAAAACACAGGTAGAAACGGGCCCTAGGATGTGTAAGTACGAAATTTATGATAAAGTGGTATCACAAACCCCTGAATAAAGGAAGAGGGATTCAAATAATGCGCTTACCAGAGGAAAAGCTCTACCCTCTAGAATACGCTGACAGGGAAATGTGTCAAAAAGAAAGCAAATGAAAAAAAGAAAAAGAAAGCAGGCTTAAGGGACATCTAAGTGAATAGCAACCAAGAGTACACTTTTAGAGCTAAGTTTACAACATGACATACATTCTCCAATTGATTTTTGATTATTAGATTAATGCAGTCACAGTGTATAAAATGTGTCAGGTACAAAAAGATACATGATTAAAAACAAGTCTTCCCCAGACATCCCTGGAGGCAGCCTGTGACACAATTTCTCTCTCTTTTTTTTTTTTTTTAGCGGAGCCATCCTGTTACCTGTTGGCAGCTAAGCAGCTGCTCAGGTCGGGCTGGGCATCGAACTGCTGTTGCTCAGAACACAATTTCTTATGTACACTTCAAGATGCATTCGAGGATACTTAATTTTTAAATATGTCATTGGGTGCAAATGTTTTGCCTTTGCTCTAGCTTTCTAATAACTGCTGTCTTTGGGAGAAAGCTTGTCAGAAGCCAATACTGTTCTTACAGAAAAATGAATTGGTGGTGGGTATTAAGAGAAAAGAAATCACCATACTTAGATTTAACCATAGTTTTCAGGCATTTTATCTCCACATAAAGGTAATAAGCAGAAACATAAGCCTGTGATTTAGAAAATAGACTTCTGAGAGAGTTTTGATTACAGGAGAAATAGCAGTCAGGTTACATACTGCACTACACTGCCCTCGTCCATGTATAATTTGACAACTGTACCTCATTATTGAGAATTCCTTATCAGCCACACTACTATTTCTCAAGTTGTGCTCCGCGGACCACTTACATCAGAAACATTGGGTTGCTTATTCACAACGCATATTTGTAGTCCCAACTCCAGACCTGCTGAGTCAAAAACTCTGGGGGTTGGGGCTGGCCATGGAATCAACATTTTGAGCAAAGTTCCCAGGTGAGCTGCGTACACACATCACACAGAGAACGACAGGTACGACTTAGGGCCCCGCAGCACAGAAACCCTGTCTTTCTTCTTCACTGCAGCATGGCGCCTAGCACAGTGCCTGACCAGTAGGTGCCCTGGAGTGCATGCTGAAGGCTTCATGAATGTACCTGGGACTGACTGCAGAATATTGTGATATGTGATCAACACCCAACGGATTCTGAAATTGCATGTTTCATCCATGACAGAAATTTGAATAAAGAGCAGAGAAACGGGCTTTGGCAATCAACAGCTTAATCGAGTTCATTTAGTTGTATGACTCAGTTTTACAGCAAAGCACTTGGAAAGATGTCATGGAATTTAATAAGCAATACCTGATTCTGTATCTGAGTTTCAGATAGGCGATACCAGTATGTCATGTCAGCAATAAGGACCGACTGCCCAAAGGGAGGACTAGGAAATGAGATAGTCTACATATTTTCTATTTTGTGATTTATTAAATAGAGTGACATCTGCCCTAACCAGACCCAGGAAAGAAGCAAAACAGCACCTCAGCAACCAAAACAGATGTCACGAGGCCAAGCATGACAGATCTGGGCACTTGACTCACAGGCAAGCCCAGGAGACCTTCCCTCAGTCTATTCAGTCTTCTTTTTACACACATTATTCATTCTAATAGAATTTTCAAACTGGTGTCCTAGCTCACAGGAAATTAAAAACACTAAATCAGAACAAAGAGAGAGCTGCAACTGACAGTAACACAACAATCAGCGTGACAGAATGACAGCTTCTGGGAGGGGAGTGAAGACCTGTATGAAACAATCAGGACTCCCGAAGGGTCCGAGTGCGTGACCATCTTGTAAAAGGGTAACTAGCCCCACTCTTCTTGACAGTGTCTGAAGCATCCGCCGCATAATTCAAAACCAGGCACTCGCAAAAAAAAAAACACAAATTAAAAGAGAAGGCTAAGTCATGTTCCCAACACATTTTGTATAAGCGGTATACGTACACTATGTAATATATTTCATTCATTAAAGCTAATTACAATTTTTGTTTTAAGTAACAAACTTTTCAAAAGAATTCAGTAACAGCTCTTTGGAAAACTATTAGAAACGATTCATTCCTCATTTCCAGGAAGGAAAAAGAGACTAATATACCCAAACAGTACAGGTGGTTTACAAAACAAAATGTCCTTAAAAAAAGTCATTTCAGTTATCTCTGTGGACATGGTTGGCAATTGTTCTTATTTTCTATACATGAAGGGACCATATAGCACACAGACTGCCATTCCGTTACCATTTAGAATCCACATGGGAATTGTTCTGGAAAAGTCAGGGTGCTGTATTCCATGAATTATTTTCATCTTGAAGGTAATTTTTTATGAAAAAGGAACATTTAAAGTTTATATAACAAAAAACTGTGCTGCTGAAATGCAGTAAAAATAACAAAAAGAGAAGTATAAACTCCTAGTAATTTAATAAGCTGCACTAAAAACGCCATATGGCCTTCAATGTAATTATGTAACCAGTATTGAAAGTTCTGTGAACAATAATAGCATTTGGCCGCCACCACGCCCACCCACTCCAAGACTGGTGTGTGCATCAGACAGCACTGGTAAACAACGGATTTGTAAATCAATTTTAAATATTTCACATTCACTTAGCCTTACAAAGTGTGTATGTCTCTCCTATAGAACCGCATCGTTTTGTACTATGTAGTAAAGTCTTCCAAGGGTAGTTCACGAAGCAGATTTAGTATTTTTCTTCTAGAAACTACACAGAACGTTGCCCATCAAAGAACAAACTGCCGACAGTGAGCAACTCAAGGGCAGGGAAACGTCTTCCTGGCTTGTTCCTGAGCGTCTGGCACATGACAGGTGTTCCATGTTCCCGAGTGAATGCGTTTACAGTAATGTGTAAAGCTTGGGCTGCACGCCCTTGGTGTGGCGGTGCAGGACACTGATTCTCAGGGGGAACTGGTTCTCCAAAGCATTAACTTTAGTTTCAACAGGTAACAGCTAATTCCTTTCCAAGCTGTAACACACCTCATGTGTGTCAGCATACCAAAGACATAACATTTTAAAGAGAAAATGATTTCTTTTGAGATTTTAAAATTAACTTTGTAGGGTCCCATTGGTTAAGAGCTGGCTTGGGATGCCAGTGGCCCGGGTTCGGATCCCACATATGAGGGCCAGTGACACTGCCCACTACAGCTAAGATGAACAACAGCTCCATAAGATGAGCTGGGCTGCTGTGAGTCCCCGGAGGGCATAGCTGCAGCCCCTGCTGCAGTGGGCTGCCATAGGCTACAGTGAGTGGCCGGCAGCCAGTGTGAGCCAAGAGCTGCTGTGAGCGGCCGTCCGGAGGCCGGCGACCGATCTGCTTCACCCGGGAAGAGCGCAATGATGATACCCACATGGGCCAGTGAAGCAACGTCCTCCGCAACTAGACTGAAGAACAAAAGGACAGCAACTTGTCTGTTCCCCTTCCCCGATTCCCCAATGCTGTTCCCCTCCGCAAATTCCCCAATAAAATCTTTAAAATAAATAAAAAAATTAACTTTGTAATGCTTGTAAATTAAATTAAATATAAGTTAACTCCATTTTTTGAATTCAAGAAATAAAAAATTATTAGAAGTTAACCAAGAAAAAAAAAATCCTGTTAATCTTCAGATAAATCTCCAAAATGCAAAAGGCTGAAGAGATTATGAAAATCATTCATTCATGAAACAAATATTTATCGAACATGATCACGTAGCAGGTGATATGCCAGGTAACAGGGTTACTGTCAATGTCACAATTATTAATTAATTAATAAAGATAGTGCCACACAGAAATAAGTGCTAAGAATACAATAAAACCGGATGTTGGCTTAGCAAGTAAGTAGGCGGTGGGGAGCTGTATTTTTCACCCAGGAGTGGTCAGGAGGGTCCGTCTGTCTGAGGAGGGGGCATGTGACCTGAGCACTCATGACGGAGACGAGGCTGATGTGCTTAGATCTGGTGGGAGACTTGCGCTGAGGTGAAGCACGAGCCCTGCAGTGGGGCTGCCCTGGCTCCCCCGAGGGACACAAAGCTGCCATCTCGGCCGCTGCCCAGCAGATGAGAGAGGCCTGGGAGACAGAAGCAGCTTCGGGACCAGATCACGGAGTTCGGAGGCCAGGCCCCGCGGGGTCCTGGCAGTCCTGAGCAGGGAGTAGTGGGAGCTGATCTACACTAACGACTCTGACGCGTGAAGCCTGGTCTACAGGGGGTGCCCGGGGGAGGAGTCCAGGGCAGCAGCAGAGGGAGCCCAGCTCTATAAGGCAGGCGCCGCCCCTGCAGTCACAGTGTGCCAGCCCTTCGAAGGACCCTGCAAGTGATGCAACGCAGCGCTGTCACCGCTTTGAAATTCTTAATGATTTCTGAGCAAGGGGCTGTGTGTTTTCAGTCTGCAAAAGGCCCTGCAAATTAGGTGTAGGTGAGCGAGAAGGCAGCTTAGGCCAGTGTCGCAGCAGCCAGAGGTCCTAGGTAGCAGGTCAGGGTGTACAGTGCTACAACTGACAGAACTTGAACATGGACTAAATGTGTCTTGTCAGGAAAAGAGGAACTGTGGGTAACGCCCAGGCTTTTCACCTGAGTGGAAATGGGGGAGATTGGGAGAAACTGCATTGGAGTGACGGTGGGTAACAACCAAGAACTCAGCCTCAGGCAGTGAAGTTAGGGTGCCGTGAGGCTTCCAGGGGACCATTGTCTATATATGAGTGTGACGGTCAGGAGAGAGTGGTCTGGGCTGGAGATACAAATACTAGAGCTGCTGTGTATGTATTTTCTAAGCGGGTGGGATCACTCAGCAAGACAACATGGGGGGAAGAGTTCAAGAGATAAGTGGGAGCTATGAAGACTGCTGAGGCAAGAGGAAAACCCAGGAGGGTCCGAGTAACCAAGGACAGGTCCCGGAGGGTGAAACATGCTCAGTGAGTGACGGGGGCTGTCTGTCTGCGCGGGCTCACACTGGCTGTACCGGCCGGGCTGGCCCGCCGCACGCCTAACACACCCTGCTGCCTTGGCCCCGATCGCCTGTGCTGCTGTGCTGCCCCTCCTGGAAGCCCTCGCGCCCTCTCTTTAGCTACTGAAAGTCTGTGGCTCCTTTCTCTCTGACTTCACCGAATCCGAATTTTCTGAAACCAGGTATTTACTGACTGTGCCAACCTCTGATATTGCATACAACAATACAACATCCTAAATTATTATTCAGTACCCGTGTATCACCCATTTCCCAACAGATAAGCCTTGGTTGCTTTTTAATGTTACTACTTACAATACATTAGATGTTCAAAAAATATCTGTTGAATAAATGAGTAATAAATGACACTCTGAAGCTCTGAAATATGGGGAAGTAACAGAAGTTAGATAAACAACTTGGCAAGCAACAGCTGAAAACGAAGTCACTCACTGTGACCCAAGTTCCTGGCAGCTTGTGCGACAAGAGGCGTGGAACCTGAGTCGCATCCCTCTCATCTCTTCCTCTCCTCATTCAACAAATATTTATTGTGCACCTATTAGGTGCTAGGCCCTGGTCCAGTCATTAGAGAAACACCGGTGAATAAAGTAGACAAAGTCCTGCCCTGAGGGGCTGTGTTTCATTGGGAATGTCCTTCACTGGCATATTTGGTTTTATATAAGCTTACTATAAGCCCATACCTTCCTCTCCTGTTTTTCCCACATGTCCACTACTTTTTAGTTTGAAAAGTTTTAACATTATTATTATTATCATTAATTCCATCCTTTCAGTTTTCCTCAAATACATATCACATTATAAGAAAGAGGTTTTAGACATTCTGTGGCCTTCAAACTAAAAAGCAAACAAACACAAAAAACCCAGTAGACAGTATATGACAGCTGTGACATCCTCGGGTACAGCAAAGAGAAGTGGATCTTCAAACTGATACAAGTACTAGCTCATCAGAACTACCCAGAGCATTATAGATTTCACACAAACGTCACACAAATCAAATAATAAACTCCACAGGCATGCATAAAGTCTATTAAAATTCTACCTCTGTCCTGCAGATATATGGAGTTTTGGAATTTAATTAAGTTACTACATCAACGTTCATTTTTAAGTTGTAGGATCTGAAATTTGATAAAAATTCTAGACAATGAAGCAATTATATACCTGACATAAATCCTGTATTATCCTGTTTATTTTATCTTGTAACAGAACAACGGTATTAACAAGATTAGTTTAAGTTGTGGGGTGTTAGGGCAAGGGTCTTAGTTTAAGTTGTGGGGTGTTAGGGCAAGGGTCATTCAACACAGAGGGGATGGAAAGGACAGTTCCCTTCCCTTTTCCTGCTGAAAAACCAGGCAAGTTTTGAACTGTGAAGGCCCCAGGGGGGCAAGCCTCTGTCCATCTAATGCACTGGAACCAGCCGGGTCTGGCTTCAAATTCCAGCTTTACTATTTACAAAATTGTGAGCTTGGGCAAACCATTTAACTTCTCTAAGGCTCAATTTTCTCATTTGTGAAAATGGAAATAAGATTTCTAAAAAAAAAAGTAACTGAAATGAATATCTAGTTAATAATATAGAAGCGTGACTGAAAATCAGTTCCCCTAAGCAGTCTTCCAAAATTTTTTAAACAATCCCTTCTCTTTTGCTACTTGTAAACTCAAGGATTCTCTTTTACAACTCAAGTTTTCTTTACAAGGCCTCCCATGGCAACTGTACTTGGTCTCAAGCAAGAGGGATGACAGTATAAAAGACACCTATGAGTCAGGCTTCCTTGTACTTCTTGTGCTTTGACTTCATTAGTTCCTCCCAGTAGTTAGGCTGGAGGAATGATTACCATCATTCCTGCTGATTCACCGCACTAACGGGGACCCTCATTCCCCAATTAAGGACCAAGTGGGACCTTTTCTTAGTCTTCAAGCGTTTCAGAGAATCATACACGGAGGGCTGACAGTTCCAGTGCCTGAGAGGACCCGGCAAGCAACGTAAATGTGAGGCCAAGTGGTCAGATAATAGGACTTGCAGCCCTGCGGGCGAGCAGAGGCAGCTCTTCCCCAAGCTCGCCCGTTTCTCAGTGCCCAACGGTGTCACACCAAAGGGCACATTCACATCAGAGGCAGCACGGATCTGAATAATTACTGTGACACTTTTCTGGAAGGTGGTGGAAATGTCTTGATGAACAAAATCTGTAAATCACCACAGTTTTCTGACAGATAAAAATAAAAACACTTGAGGAAGATCACCTTTTACAAATTTGTACAGAAGCACCGGGTGGACTAGTCGTGAAGGTCCCGGCCCTGCTAAGGGGATCTGGCCACTTCGGTGGGCACGTTCAGCAGCGAGTTTTAAACCCTCCCCAAACATCTACCCGTTTGGCCCCGGAAGCGAGATGGTTGTCCTGTGACAAGTCCATCCACAGACTAAAAGGTCTACCAATTTTGTGTTTGGGGCTAACCTAGAAATGGTATAATTCCAATGACTTTTCTTTTTTTCCCATTAAAACAAAAAATTGGCCCACTAAAATACCCTGAACAGGTAACCCAATGGCTATGATTTCACATGGAGAAATAAAAGGCTTATTAGACTTATGCCCATTCATTCTTTTTTTTTTTTTTTTTTGAAAAGTTAAAAATTCCTTAATTTTTTATTCCTGGTACCACTACCACAATTTACAGGGCAATATACCTGATGTAATGAAAAGAAAAAGAAAAAGACAAAGCTACAACAGATAAAAGACCTCAGGAATGTACATCTAATTGACACTACATTGCATTAATCAATAGCTGCAATTTTTGCAAACTGTGGCTATGACAGTCCCGAACAAGAAGGGTTTCCTGTTTAAGCTGCAGTAACTTTTCTGACTATGGATCACCGTTCTTTCTGTGGCAGATTTTTACAGTTCCTCTAACGCATTTGGGACGACTGTCTCAAAGGAACCTGCAGCTTTCCTGACAACTCCTCGCTCTCTCTCCGGCTGAGAACTGTAGCCCTTTTCTGCTGAGTTTCTGGAACCTTCTGCTACCATACCCACCACTTCCACCACCAGATCCATAACCACCACCATAGGGACTGCCCAAGCTTCTTCCACCAAAACTGCCCCCAGCTTTCATGGGTCCATAATTTGATTGTTGTTGTCCACTATAATTTCCAAAATCATTGTAGTTCCCACCACCATAGTTCCCACCAAAATTTCCCCCTTCATTGTAACCATCATACCCTCCACCACCACCACCACATCCCCCTCCTTGGTTTCCATGTCCTGGCCCTCCACCACCACCGTAGCCTCCTCTGCTGCTATAACCAGGACCACCGCCATGGTTGCCACCATCCCCTCCAAATCCATTATATCCACCATCACCTCCTCCATAACTACCTCTGCTGCCACCGCCACCACCATAGCCTCCTCTTCCTCCAAAGTTTCCACCACGGCCAAAGTTACCCCCACCACCTCCGAAGTTTCCTCCGCGACCCATAAAGTTGCCAGATCCACCACCACGACCTCTTTGTGATCCAGCAGACTGCATTTCTTGTTTAGAAAGGGCCTTTTTCACTTCACAATTATGGTATTTCTGAACAACAATTTTGTCAACTGTATCATGATCATCAAAAGTTACAAAAGCAAACCCTCTTTTTTCCCACTCTGCCTGTCTTCCATAACTTCTATGGTTTCAGTCTTGCCATACTTTTCAAAGTAGTCTCTCAAATTATATTCTTCTGTATCTTCTTTAATACCACCAACAAAAATGTTCTTCACTGTTAGATGGGCACCAGGCTTTACAGAATCCTCTCTAGAAACAGCTCTCTTTGGTTCCACTACACGCCCATCAACCCTGTGTGGTCTAGCACACATCGCTGCATCCACGTCTTCAACACACGAGTAAGTAACAACAACAAAGCCCCTGGAACGTTTTGTTTGGGGATCTCTCATCACCACACAATCCGTGAGTGTGCCCCATTTCTCAAAATGTTCTCTTAAACTATCATCTGTAGTTTCAAAGCTCAGACCACCAATGAACAGTTTTCTTTTAGGTTCCTTATTTTTCCAAAATCATTGTATAGGAAATTATAGGTGGTGGGAACTACAATGATTTTGGAAATTATATTTTTAGGTTTCTGTTCAGGTTCCTTTGCATCATGGCCCTCCATTTTGAGACCGGACTCGCCTCTTCCAACTCGAGTTCAATATCCCCATTCATTCTTAAAACGTATTCAGAATTGACAGAATAGAAAGGACCAGAACAGGATAAAAAGCAGATGCCTAAAGGTAGATATTATTAAGGGAAAGGAGTGAAAACAGGAGCTACCCAGATAATAAGGATAAACCTCCATGTCTCACAGTTTTGCCTGAGGTTAGTTAGCCCTGTTGATTTTCAACTGTGAGTGAACAAAGAGAAATTGTGTGCTGAAGTATTTTTATCCTGCGAAAGCTGTGAGACTGTAGAAATATCACCACATGCCAATACTGCTTCTCAGGGCTTGTAGTTTGAGTCTTAAGCACAACAAAATGCATTTTTAAAAGTATTAATTCAGGAGAGCCTCATTCAACAAAGTATAACTATAAATCCTTCACTTTAAAATGCTGATTTTTGGTCAATTACTCTACTAGCATTTATTGAACTTAAAGCTGTTAGAAAGAAGATGAACAAGAGTCCCTGTAGACATAAAAGCAATAAAAGTAAAACAAAGAGCAAAATGTAATTAGTGGTCTATGAGGAAAAGCGAAGCGCATCTTGGTGCAGGTGGTGATTTTCCGTGGGGAGAAAAGGGCTCAGGAGATGGCACGTCTGAGCTGACCCACACAGGGTGAACGGAGCCTGGCAGGCAGGGACGCAGGGAAGGGAGGACACGGCGGCACATGAAGAATCTGGGGAGAGCGAGAGCGACTGGTGTTGACAGGGCGTACACCTGGAACGGCAGCAAGGGAAGAAGGCCAAGAACCCCGAGTTGCATCAAAGAGTGGGCAGAAGGGGGGACCCCCAAAGACCATAAGTTTAGGGTGATACAGGACCCTGATAAATTCCTCTCCCCCTCCTATCTTAAAGTGAAAGCATCGAGGACTTGAAGAAGGGAATTATAAAACCTTTGAGTGCTGCTGAATTATGGAGGCGCTTTAATTCGTGAGCTACATTCCCAGCAGCCTTGACAATCACTGGGAAGTCTCTGTCCCCTCAGAGCAGTAATCGGGGGGCTATGGGGACAGCTGATCTGGGGAGGCAAGAGGGCAGTCCTGAGCGGCCAGCCTCCGTTCCGCGGGAGGACCTGCTTGTCCAGGTAAAACGCTTGCCCAGCTTCTATGTAGCTTTACCCCACTGGTATGTTTGCACTTGGAGGACAGCTCTCTATAACACATTTTTAAATTATTATATTTTAATGAAGACATCCAGCTTCTTCACATAGTCCATTTTAAAATGGTAATTACAAAGGAGCAGTTGAAAGGAAAAGGGCATGAAAACAAAGACGCACTACAGCAGAGAAGGCCAGCTGCCTTCCTGGGTCAGCTGCTCAGAAGGACTGCCCGTTCCCAGGCCTTTACAAAAATCTTGGATTAAAAAAGGCTTATTTTGGGCTGGCCGAGTGGCTCAGTGGGTTAAGAGCTCGCTCAAGAGTGTGAGCTGAGCTCTGAGCAACAGCAGTTCGATGCCCAACCTGAGCTGAGCTGTCAACAGGTGGCAGGATGGCTCAGCTAAAAAACAACATTGGCTTTATTTTAAAAGCCACACGTTCGGGCACCTCAGGAGAGTCATCCAAGTATCCTTCAGATGAGGATGATAAGGCTGTTTACAAAGCCAGTGTGGGGAATTTGGGAATTATCCTTTACACTTTTCAGGAAGATTCCAAACAGCCAGTAGAAGAGTTATGAACTAAAACTCCACGGGGTTTTCCGCTATACGCATGTAACCGACGGGGACCATGGCAAGGAGCCCTTGAGGATGGAGAAGCGAGCAGAGGGCAGAGACCGAAGGGAGGCCTAACTCAGCTTCCCCGGCTGACCTCGGCGGCTCCCAACCACCACATCGGGACCTCGGTCTGGCCACGAGGACTATCATCCTGGGCTCCGTAACAAAATCCTCAGTCTTCCTCTCCCCTCTACTTCTCTATCAATAACTCACACTTTATTAAATGAACTTATCTACCATAGGGCAGGGGTTCAAAAAAAAATCCTTGTGAGCAAGCCTCTTCCATCAAGAGAACGGGATGGGTTCGGAATAGCTCCAGTGGTTTTAGGTCAGGAATTCTTACTCAGATAATTGTTGTAAGTGTAATAGTTACTATTCACTGAGTAGCTACTCCGTGTCAGATACCTCGTGTACTATACAGTATTATTTCATTCCATCTTCATCATGGCACTGAGGCTCAGAAAGGTCATGCACATGGGCCAAGACCACACACCCGCCAACGGGGAAGCCAGAGCCCAGCTTCCTTGCTACCTCCCACCATCATCAAGGCATCTTCGGAGACCCAGGTCTGCTTTCTGATAAAAGTCCTGACCCTCTTCAGGGGCGCAATCAAGCGTGCACGGGTGCCAGATGATGCTTCCTACTCCTCAGCTGCTGCCACTGTGGACAGTCCACCCCTTCCGGCCTGAGCAGCGGCACGTGCTTTGGATGGCACCCAGCCTGCCTCCCATACACTTGCACAGGTGGGCCCTAACTGCCCCACCTCTTCTGTCTTCACCAGCACGTTTATTGCTCAGGGCTAGGCTCAGGCAATCCTGGGGGCTGCAGGTAGCCATCTTGCTACCAGGAGAAAAGCCAGCCTGAGGCCAGTCCAGCTGAAGACAGACAGACCCAAGAAAATCAGAAATAGAGCTGCAGCACCGACGATACTGAGAACTTCTAGCTACGGCCACAGTAAAGCCCAGAATACCACTGGATCCCATTATGTGAGTCAATGAATTGCTTTTATTTTTAAGTCAGTTTACATCAGGTTTTCTGATACTTGCGAATGAAAGCAGCCTGATATAAGTATATTAACCCTTAACTTCAATATTCCCCCGAATTCTGTTCAATAAAAACTCTGTTTCAAATAAGACCAGCAGGAAGCTCAAATCCAATACTATATTTTCCTGGTCCCCAATTATCGTTATAGGACTCCAAGTTATAGCTTTGACCTCAGAAAAAGGTTTCTCTACGATTTTATTATTCATTTTCCTGTTCCACCCCTCCACAGCCAGTGTTCTGTTCCCAAAGGGAATGGCTTTTCTTAGGTTTTCTGAAGAAAACCCACAAACACTGAAAGAATTAAAATTTTTTGAGACCAGTATTTTTCAATGAGTTGGTGACATACACATGCAGAAGTTAAAGAGCTGTATGTTTTCGTACTGTGACTTTCCTGTAAGAAAACACATATTAGGGTGACTGTCTTATATTTATGTCCCTTTATAACATGAATTATAAATAGGGTGTTATATAATTTATTATTCAACTATTATATAAATTTATTGTTATTAAGAAAAAACTCAAGATGCTTAACTAAGTTATACTTAATAAAACAAATTTTAAAATTTTAGCTGGTCCATCAGCTATAAGCTGATGTTAAATGTATTTACATTTATCAATTCAAAATAAATTTCCTTCTAGTATAGTATGATTCAGATCCACACAGAAAGCAACAGAAGCAGTGGAAAATGTCTTTCCTTTTGTTTTTTAGGTTTTCTTGGTGGCTAAATGGATTCTTGCAATACTAATTTCTACCTTTATCTAAATAAATGACAGAATTTTACAAACTAACAGAATCTTACTTAGCTTTGATTATATGGGAGTTATAATTCTCATAATATTTGACTAATTTATCAGCTAAAAGTTAATAGCAGAGAGCTATAACAATTTATTACTAAAATTAAATTCCGACTAAAGTAACACTAATCATTCCTAAAGAGCATTATTTATAAATATAAAATACACTTTGTAATATACCCAATTATGTTACTAAGAGTGTATGTAGTTCAGCTGCCATTTGCTAAAATATAATTCAGTAAAAACTCACTCAGTAAAGAGAAAAATTTACTGACAAGAAAGGTCTGATAAAAAAGGCTTTTTCTTTTAGGCCTCTGTAAATGGAAGATTTTTATTCAGTTCTTTCTTTATATTCTGAAAAAGTTAACTGTTGATGAAATGTTCCTATATTTGTTTTATAATCACTTTGCCCCTCTCAGAGCAAGATAAGTGTGCGTGCACATATGTGCACGTGTGTATGAACTGAGGAATCAACGCCAGGTTCCAGTGCAGGTCTGAGCACAGAAATGAAAGGTGCTGTTGAGCCTGTTTCTGGGTCCCGTTTGCCATTCCTTTCCACTTCAATCCATTTCAACTCAACGAACACTTTCGGATATTCAGCACTTGCAGTAATACGTTATGCTAAGTGATGAGAATATAAAAGAGCAAGGAGGGAGGGGGAGCGCAAAGAACAGGATGAAAAATAAAACTCCCAGTCCCTGTTTTTATGAAGTTCCTAACTTTGTGGAAGATGCAGCTATGTACATACACCTAAGCAGGAGAAAAAGTAGACATTTACATACGCCATTACAGAAGAATAAATAAGTATGTGGGGACACAGAACAGGAGGGTGGCAGACCCAACTGGAGTGGGGAGTAGGAGCTGTGAGGAGGTTTCCCCGAGGCAGTGACAACCGGGTGGCTTATTAAAGGCAGGAGGTACGTCAGGCCTGTACGGAGAGATGCAGCAGCAGGTAAGATGTGAAAGTGCCTAGCACATGGGGTGACAACGCCCAGTGTGACACACCTATCAGGCATCTATGTAAAGGACAATACCTGAAAATGAGGCCAGGAAGTAAGACAAGAGCCAGGTTATCAAAACTGTGCCCGCGGGCCAGCTGAGTGGCACAGTGGTTGAGAGCTGGCTTGGAACGCCAGCAGCTCCGGTTCGGGTCCCGCATGTGAGAGCCAGTGACACTGTCCTCTTAAAAAAAAAAAAAAGAAAAGAAAAAAAAAAAGAAAGAAAACCCGTGCCCTTCCTGACCTAACGCCCACTTGTGAAACATCCAGGTAGAGGCTGTGTCAAGCACTGAACTGCCAATCTGTCCTCAAACACTTGTATTTTGGTGTCACCTACATCTGGAAATCTGCCACCACGTTTCTGTTCCCCACCCCCACTATATTACCAATAAATACTTTTTTAGGTAATAGTGTGTGTATGTCTTCAGGATTAAAAACTAAACTGTCTGGAGCAAGAACAGTATCTACTGATTTTTTTTTTAATTGAGCCTTACTTGGCGATCACAGTAGGCACTGAAAAATGTTGAATAATGATAAAGTACATGCAACACAAGCATGACTTAGGTTACTTTCCCATTTTAATAATCCACCCTTTGGTACTCTTCTCGAAGTTTAAGTACTTTCTTCTTCTTTGTTTTTATGTAAATTGTCAACCAGAACTTAAACCGGATCTGGGAACTGGAAGAACTTCCCTTTCGTCAGTGTACACGGCCTGTGTGAGGCACAGAGCGGTACGGAGCAATCGCGGGGTTCACCGCGCGCGTGTCCCCGACACTGCCCTCGTCTGGTCCTGGAGAAGTCCGTCTCACTGCAGGGCGAGATGAGTTCATCAAGTTCATCAGCTTCGTCGGCTCGCCCTCCTAGTGTCCTCAAGACGGAGCGCCTCAGCTTCCTTCTGACGAGAACCAGCCGACTTCATGATTCCGGCACTGTGTACCTGGGTTATTGCGTCGGCCTCTTGGCTTATCTCCCCACTTTCGGTCTTTCTCCCAGGGCCACACCACCAGCCCTTTGCCTTCCATGCAGCCTGAACCTCATCAGCGCCTTCCGAACAGCTACAGCACACACAAGTGTGAACTTCTTACCGTGTAAGACTCTTCAACAAGTAATTTAACAAGCACACAAGACTCGAGCATTTCAGACCTTACCTCCTGCCACCCATTCACTCAACAAATATTCACCGACTACGTACTACATATAATGAACTACGATAGATGCTGTGTGCACGCGCGCACAAAACAGGCACACACACCAACAAAACAAAACAAAAACCAGGCCTGAACCGCACTGCTGCAAAGCTGGCAATGAATACAAAGTATATCATGTATTAGGAGGTGTCATGTGCTATGAGGGAAACACAAGTACAGAAGGAATAGGGTGGCCTACACCTTATTATAGTAGAATCCGAGAAGACTTGCAAGAGCGAGGAGCTAAGCCGTGCGGTTACCTGGACACAGCACGTTCCCAGCGGAAAAGCACGTGGTGTCAGGGCCGAAGATGGCACTGTGCCCGGAGTGCTCCTGGGCGAGAGCTCTGCGGGGCCAGTGTGGAGCACGGTGCGGGGAGGGCAGCAGTACGGTAACCGTGTCCGACCCTGCAGACCACTGTAAGGACTTGCATTTTATTCTGACTCATACAGAAAGCACCAGCAGTGACATGTGAGCGGGGGATGCCACGATCTGACAGCTGTGAGGAGAGCGGCTCGGGCTCCTGTGCTGACGAAGGACCAGTGCGGCCGAGGTGGACGCCGCGGTGACGCAGGTGAGAACTAGGGCAGGTCACGTGGGTGGCGAGACACGGTCAGACCACACATGTGCAGTATTGTAACAGTCACGGAGTTTTCTGACGCTCTGGGTGTGGGGTCTGAGAGAGAAGTCATGGACGGAGCCCAGGTTCTGGACTGAGAAAACGGGAGGGCAGAGTCGGCGCTAATTCCATGAGAAGCCAGCTGGGGCGCAGGTTTGGGGAAAGGCTGGGAGTTCCACTGTGGACGTATTTAAAACGTCTGCTGGACATGGAACCAAGCTTTTGGACATAAAGGTTTGGAGTGCAGCTTTTGGACATAAAGGTTTGGAGTGCAAAGAGAGGTCTGGGCTGGGGCCTCTGCCTGTGCTGCCTCAAACCAGCCCGACTCCGGGCCTGCAGAGCGGCTGGCAGGCCCTACCGGGCTCCCCGCTCTGCGTGCCGCGCGCCTCTCCTTAGAGGATTCTCGCTCCTGTCGTTTTCCGCTTGGTCAGACCCTCAGCCTTCAAGACTTACGTCACGTGTCATCTACTTTCTAAACTCAGATGCTTCTCATGCCCTGAATCACTCTGTTTTCTTAGTCCCTAAGAAACAGAACTATTCAGTGGCTGGTCTGTTAGCATGCTCTGAAGGCTAAACCATTTTAATGTCGTTTTTGGTAAGAAAGCAGCAGCCATTTCGTAAGCACAGGTGACTTGCCTGCTCACCGTCAGAAATCTTTAGAAACCTTTAAAGAACATTAAGACCACAGAAAAAGACCTTGGCCAGCAGCTGCATAACCAGGTTACGCATTCCCCAATTTTAGTACTTATTTGAAGAAGACAAACCGTCACAAAGACTTGTATATAATGAACTTTACAGGCTAAAAACAAAGAGAAAAGCGTCTTCCGCCTGGGTTCTGAAGTTATTTTCTGCTATAAAATTTTTCATTTTGGTTGTCATCCTTTTACTTGCCTTGGGGAGGCATTCAAATTAGAGGAATTATTGGACAAGAAAACCAGTCTCTTTGTTTCATTCCCAAGAGACAGCTCTAATCTAATTCAGAGACGGGGAAAAATTAAAAAGACGTGCAATTCAGAGATGGTCCAGCAGCCTCTTTCACAGATGAGCACACGACAGTCCGGAGAGGCCGCTGCTGCCCTTGAATGTGCTCCCAACTGCCAGCCCCGTCGCTACACTCTGCTGAAATGCAAGTGCAGGAGCGCAGGACTTTGTCTGTTTTGTTTGCCGCTATTTCACATAGTTAAGTGCTAAAACGAACACATTTATAATTCTAAACTACACGGGGTTGAAATGCAGTCAATATAAACTATAAAACAGTACAACACATTTCTCAGGGTTTACAAATTGGTGACTCTCTGAAAGTCATAAAACTTAGAGTATCTGGACTTTGTAGTCATCACCTTTAAATACTAATTACAAAATGTTACCCATATACAAAAGTCTGCGTGGGGGGGAGGGGGGCTGACACAAAATCTCAAACAAGTTTATAAAAAGCTCTCTGTAGGTCAAGAGAAGAGGATGATGTTCTAGCAATATATTTACTTTATATAGTATGGTATTCATTATGGGAAGATTATAGCCTTTGAAAATAAAATAGTACAAAGATATGATTACATATCTTTAGAGAATCAAGATTTATAATGTCAACTAAAAAGAGAAGTTTAAAAAGTCTGATTCCAGATTATATTAACACAGTAGCTTCAAACACCCCAATTAAGCAGTCCAGGTTCTGAAAGTTCCCTTACCAAAGAAACTCTTACTAGGCTTTTACTTTTAAATTGAAGTATAATTGACACATAACATTACATTTATAGGTGTAGTTTCAGGCATACAATATAACAATTCGATAACCATATATGTTGCAAAATGATCACCACAATAAGTGTAGTTAGCATTTAGTCACCATCCAGTTACAAAATTAGTTTTTCTTCTGATGAGACCATCTAGGAATCACTCACTCCCTTAGCAACTTTCAAGTATGCAATACAATATTATTAACTAGAGTCATCATGCTGACATACATCCCTGTAACTTATTTATTTCATAACTGGAAGTTTGTTCTTACTTGGTTTTAAAACCAAACAGCCTTTGAAGAAAACACCTTCAACAATAACCATAGTTTGTGGTCAACAGACAATCTAACGTATGTAATTTCAATTCCCAAAAGGAAATATCAGGTATTATTTTAAAGGTAAAAACCACCAACCTCTTTAATCTCATGTAGTTTTCACTGGCAGCAGGTCGGCATTCAGCTCTTTGTACCACTATTCCTTCCAAGGCAAGCTTATCTAGAATGGGAAGGAAAAAAATTAACAAATGAATTCAGAGATAACATGTATCATTTTCAAGACAGCATTTGGACACACTAATCTCAGTAATAATGACTACAATAAAATATAATAATAAAAATCAAGGAGACAAAGGGAATATTTTTAAGTTTATAGTAGTAGTATTGGTCAGAACAGAGAAAAACCTTATTCTCGGCTGGTAAAAAATGGGGCTCCTGTCAGGCTTGTTTAATGGGAAGCTGCAGCCCCTGCTGATAATAGCTTTTATACACTGAGCTCTTTCTTAGAGGGTGGTTTAAAAGGGCATCAAACCAAATAAAACATTTTTGAAGGGTATAGAAGTGACAGCATCTTTGACAGAGAAGTAACTACTAAAAACACAGCTAGTCTAAACCACTAAATCGAAGATATATATGTATATATATTTGTGTGCGTGTGTACATGTACATATATTGGGGGTGCCAAAAAAATGTATACACATGACTTCTATTCACTTTTTATCAGTATATATTGAGTATTACAATTTTAATACAGTTTTTTCCTTTCTTAAAATGTATGCAAGACGGCCGAGTGGTGCGTTAGTTAAGAGCTGGCTTGGGATGCCAGCAGCCCCGGTTGGGATCCCACATATGAGGGCCAGTGACACTGCCCTCTACAGCTAAGATGGTGAACAACAGCTCCACCTGGAGCTGGGCTGCGTGAGTCCCCGGCATGGCATAGCTGCAACCCCTGCTGCAGTGGGCTGCCATAGGCTACAGTGAGTGGCAGGCAGTCAGCATGAGTGGCCCTCAGCCAGTGTGAGCTGCCAAGAGCTGGTGTGAGTGGCCATCTAGAGGCCGGCGACCGATCTGCCTCAGTGGGGAAGAGCGCAATGATGATACCAACATGGGGTAGTGAAGCAACGTCCTCCACAACTAGACTGAGGAACAAAAGGACAGCAACTTGTGTGTTTCCCTTCCCCAGTTCCCCAACACTGTTCCCCTCCCCTAATTTCCCAATAAAAATCTTTAAAAAAAAAAAAAAAGAAATGTATGCACACTTTTTTGGCACCCTCTGTATATGCAAATAAAATTCTAGAATCCACTGTGACTAGAACAGCTAGCCTAGAAAACACTGTGAGGCCAGACAGGTCACTGTCTAGGTTATGCTGTGTATCAGTTCTGCCTGCCAGCTGCTCTGACTTCTGTTTTCAGCAGAATTATTAATTTGGGTGCATCCAAACACAAGGATAATTTTTCCTACCATTAGAAAGAGTTTTCTTGGTGACCCTGACACAGAATTCAAGAGAAACCGAAAAGGAACACAGAAGTTAGCACCTGGCACCACAGACCTACTAGGCAACATGCATCGTGTAAAGTCACCTGACAGACCTCATCTTATCTGATGATACATATGACTGTGCCCTGGTGGCACCACCGTTCCTGCAGTGTGGAAATGCATGACTGGTGAGGAACAGCTATGGCTCGGCCATATTCCTGGGAGAATTCACCCAGGCTCTGAGAAGAGATTCAGGAGACCCTTTGGCTCGTGAGCAATGCATGGATGACTCATCCTGTAGAGTGAATGACGCAAAGCATTCCACTAATGTTACCCCCATGCCTCCTGTGTGAAGGGTACCGTCTAGGTGCTGCGGAATCCATGATGATGAAGATGCAGCACTGCCTTTAGGAATCATGCAGTTCGCCTGGGAGACAGATAAATGAGCCATAATGTAGACTGCAGACAGAACCATGTCACTGCGATTTATACCATAAAATCTTCATAGGATGACTGTATGTTTATCTCCAAGATCCAGGGGACTCCCCACTGCAGCCCCTTTGTATTAATTGTGAACATACTATGTGATTCAGTGATTCAAGGTCCCTCAGTACAACACACACAACAAATCTCCAGTGCAGGCTGGTGGTGACAGAAAGAGCAGTGGCGAGAAGCATGCCTACCTTATACCAAAATATGCCAGGAAGGAAGTCATAGTAAGTCCATAATTATTTTATATTAAATTTAAGTTGAAACATCCAAAAATAATTTCCTCTCATTAAATGAATTTGGTAAGATTAAGATTAAAATTTCAGTTTTCTTCAAACAAAAACTAATCCTGGGGCCGGCCGAGTGGTGCAGTGGTTAAGAGCTGGCTTGGGATGCCAGTGGCCCCGGTTTGGGTCCCACATATGAGGGCCAGTGACACAGCCCTCAAAATTCAATGTATAAAGTGTCTTAAATGCATGAGAAAAGTCTGCTATTGAAACGTATGTTAATCCTTTTTTTTTTTTTTTTAAAGATTTTATTGGGGAATTGGCGGAGGGGAACAGCGTTGGGGAATTGGGGAAGGAGAACAGACAAGTTGCTGTCTTTTTGTTCTTCAGTTTAGTTGCGGAGGATGTTGCTTCACTGTTGGTATCATCATTGCGCTCTTTCCGGGTGAGGCAGATCGATCGCGGGCCTCTGGATGGTCGCTCACCCCGGCTATTGGCAGCTCACGCTGGCTGCCGGCCACTCACTGTAGCCTATGGCAGCCCACTGCAGCAGGGGCTGCAGCCCCCACCATCACCGGGGCTCACACAGCCCAGCTCCAGGTGGAGCTGTTGTTAGCTGTAGAGGGCAGTGTCACTGGCCCTCATGTGGGATCCGAACCGGGGCCGCTGGCATCCCAAAACCAGCGCTTAACCAATGCGCCACTCGGCCAGCCCTGTTAATCCTTTTTTAAAAACGAAATACATCTATCTAGACTGCTGTCCCTGAAAATCATTTTCTTGTAGATTCACGTGCTCATCACTGTGGAATACAGGAAGAGCTGCCTTTTTTGACCGCTCCTCACCTACTTAGCAGTGCCTACTCCATGTGGACAGGAATTTAACTTTTGGTTAAGGTCTTTGCTGTCAACCTTCTCCATATAACGCCCGAAATGCTTTAAAAAGCATCCAAAGCAGCTGGGCCCACTATTTTTCCATCAGGGACACTCACACAAAGCAATAAAATTCCCTTTTCAAACCACGTTTTCTGACCATTATATCCCATTTTCAAACTTCAATGCTTCTCAAGGGCAAGGAAAAGTCTTAATCATCAGCAATAAATTTCCCACTAATTGGCTGCTCTTAACAGTACATCTCTGTTCACTTGTTCTCATTCTCCTCTTAAATAAAAGTTCAAAAGCCAATTTATTTATGATACAGCTCCCTAAGCCAGACTTGAAGTCTCCACACACCTTTTAAAACCTCACAGGAACATGTTGTCCTATGCTTTCTACTAAACCATGCTTTTTTTCTTCTTCAAAACATTGCTTAAGATTTCAGGGGAAAGATACTAAACATTACATTTTATTATTTAAGGCATTTGTACAGCACTGCTGTAAATGTTGAATCATATTCAGTAACACAGGAACCCTCATTTGAAACTATTTTGTTGGCCCAGTCTGCAAGACAATAAATACTTGAAAAATAATCCATGTTTTGGCTCACACATGTATCAAATATTTACCGAGTGCTTTTAATATAAAAGAAAACGCAAAAACACATCAGGGATCACAAAGATAAATGAACCTGGTCCTGCCCTCAAGGAGTGCAGATCTAGGAGAGCCCATCACCAATGGTCTGTGGCATGTGTTCTCAAAACGTGCGAGGACCGCCAAAGAACTTCCAATCCCGTGGGGCTGATCCACTGATCTTTACCCTCTCAGGAGGACAACTGAGAAAGGCTTAGAAAAACAGAGTGAAAAAGGCTTGGTACTGTGGAAATTGTTTCGATTTCACAGACCCCTTGAAGGATTTCGGAGACTCTGCGGGTCGCATTTAGAGGGCTGCTGGTCAGGGACGGTGAGGCAGGTGTGTTAGTCATTGCAGCACCCCAGAACCACTCAGCACACCCTCAGGTTCCCCAGACGCTCAGCTCTCCTCTTTCAAATCTAAAGACAGGAGCCCACGGCTCACCACTCACGGGTGGGTGGTAGGGTCACTCTAGCATCCCACACACTTCTGTTCAAACTATGCTAGAACATGTTCATGCTAGTTTTCTGTTAGTAATTATGCAATCTGATGACCCACTGCACAGTCCCGTTAGTTATGGATATGGGGAGAGGGATGCTTCTATGGAAGCTCAACTCAGTGCTTTGGTAAGATCTGAGATAAAGGGAAGTTGCTAAGAACTGTCCAATTACATACTGGACAGACAAGTGGAGACTGGCAGAGAAATGCAAAGCTCTAGGGTCTGCATTCGTACCATTTCACAGTGTCTAAATTCTCGCTCCTTTTCCAAGAACCTAAAATTGAAAATCTAAACTAAATTGTGGGTTAAATCTGCACAAGAAAGAGAGAGAAGGTGCTCAATCAGGATCCTGTGCAGAAAGCAACGGCCTTGTCCTACGTGAACTGGTAACTAAACGCACCTTTGTGAGTTTTAAGAAACAACATTTAGGACAGTAGGAATGTACAGTGATATCATTTTATGATTCTCTACCCTTGAGTTTGAGTTTAACTGACCGACTACTGGTCCTTGCATCTGGGCTGTGAGATTCTACTGTACAAAGTAGAATTTGTTAAGGGTTATAAGGGCTGTAAGACAGAGACATACACAGAATATTGGGCTACACACACACACACACACACACACTCTCTCTCTCTCTCTCTCTCTCTCTGTCCGGCTGGGGACCAGAAAGAGCTGTGAGAGAGAAAGCCATGTCTGTGCTGGGCCTTAACAAATGGGTGGGATTTAGACTGGGAGGTAAGTCAGGGGACACTGAAGGTGGTGGGAACAGCGTGTGCGATGGCTTTCAGCTCCTCTCTGTCTGTCTCTCGCACTGGGAATTTTAAACTAAGGGACTCCCCACACCAGAAATCACTGAAAGGACAAGGTCATGACTGCTCTCTAAAGAGAAGCCACATAGCTCATTCTACTGAAGACCTTGGCCTTGGCTCAGTGCCAACCTTTCCCCAGGCTTGGCCATTTGTTCAAATCTTCTTTGGATTCAGGGAAATATCCAGAAACCTTTCTAAATTCCCTCCCCAAATCCCCTCCCCAGATCCCACCCCCCCTTTTTTTTCCTAGATCGGTTTAATATTTGGTTTCTGCTACTTACAGCCAAAAGAATCTTAATGAATATGAACCCATACTTTTGATGATTTTATTTATCTATATCCTGCCAACTAGCTTCAGAAAAAAATTGAGAGATTTAAAAAAGTATACAAAGCACATCCTATAAGAACTGAAGGCTTCCAGCTCTGATGCTGTCACAAATGGTGGTGTTACACTAGGGAGGTTACCTCATATTTCTGGGCCTCGGCAACAAAGTTACGGAATCTCTGAGATCTCTTCAAAAAAGAAAGAAAAAAAAAAAACAAAACAAACCCAACACAACTGGCCTTTCTCTCTAACTGGGGAAGTTTTATTATTTCATTAATGTTTATTTTGTTTGCTCTGATATTTTCTAAAAGATCTAGATATGATTAAATTTTCTTGAGTAGAAATTAAAGAGAAACTTTCTTAGAACAAAACATTGAGAAGCTGCCCAACGCTTGAAAATACACAAATGTCTGCTCTAAGCTGAACTGTCCTACTCTGTATCTCAATTTGAGATATAGTCTGTTGATGAAGAACCCAGGAGTGACTGGCCCTTTTAGCAATCAAGGGCATTCCTAATTTGCACGAACTAAATAGACGGAAGCAGGAAGGGTGCTTACTAGCATTGGCATGTAAGTAATGACAGCAGGTATGTTAGGGAGACAGTCGGCCTCAGGAGTCACAGGCAGTCACCTCAGCTCTGGATCCATTTCAATGGGGACGCCCTGAAGCACAGACGAGCGAGCGCTGGTAACCAGGATCTGAGGCTGACCCCGAGACTTGCGACGCTCCTTCCCCGATTCCCACTTACACCCTATCTGTCCGCCCTCCCTGGAAAAGGAATGAAGAGATAATATTTCCACAGAGCCGGTACATTTAAAAGGTAAATCATTTTCAATATTCCTCTTAGTCTCCATTCGCATTTAAAATATTTTCCTAGCAGTTTTTTGGCCTGTGGTTCACAGGGTAAGGCCTATTAACGCAAGCTACTTGGCATCTTAACAAACCAGTTAGGCGAACTTGCAATACCTCTCTTTTAAAGTGATCTTTATTCTATTCGAATGTATGAATTAATGTTCTGATTTCTATGTAATCTTCAGAAATTCCACGAATAAAAGATCGTACTCAGTTGGGTCAGCACTGGATTACTTAACCTCAAAAGTAACAAAGAGCAGTCATATAAATATTCCCCAAAGTTATCTATTCATGTAAGGTTTTCTTATAATAATATTCAAATTACAAATGTCTGATGCACTGGGAATTCCCAATTTTAAACCAAATATTGAAACCATAATTTGAGAACTAGATTTAGGATTTAGAAAATATCTCAACTTCATCACTCACAGTATGGCTCTCTGACTCTCCCCTCTGGAGGGAGAAGGGAGGTTGTGTGTATATATTCCTACACATAGGATGCTATAGTTTTGATCGGACAGTATCTGTGAACTACGAGACTGACTGCCCAGGAGCAGAAAAGAAAGCGGTGAGTTAGGTTCAAAATCAAAGATAGAGGCCTGGGTGGAGTTTGTTCTCTGAGGCTACAGAACCTGCAACACACTTTTGATCAAAGAAATGACTTAGTGAGTGAGCATTTTAAAAACAAACATTCGCATGTTTTCATGTTTACAAAGCAAGTTCACAAGTTATCATTCCTCCCACACTTCAGACTGCAGTCTCCTTTTTGCTTGTTACACCATACGTATAATTAATCAATATAAAAGCCTCTTAAGTACAGATGTGGGCACGATGCTGTGATGTTGCAGAAACAGACATAATCTCTAATCTCAAAGTTGCTTTCAAGAAGAGGCTGAAAAAACTCCAGAAATAAAATACAGTTTTATAAAAATAGGAAGTAATGCTGCGTTGTAATAATAAATGAAAAAGAGCAGCCGGAAAACCACAGGACTGTAATAGTTTGTTTCAGTTAGACCTTCATCAAAGGGTACAGCCTAGCTTTGGCTGCTGCCCTTGAAATTAGAAAGAATTCAGAAACAACAACAAGAGTGATTAAACGGGTAGAAAAACAAATCCTTCCAGGAAACATTAAGTCTCCTGGAGAAAAGACTTTTGCTGTAGTGCTGTATTTTAGTTCAATAGTCCCCAGCAGTGTGTTAGCTGTGATGAGAGGCACAAGGGAAGAAAAATACAGACCCCTGTGCTTAGAAAGATTACGATACACTTGAGGGGTACAATATTGATGAAATACTTATAGTCGATCCAATGATACGTATTTTTAAATCCACTGAGTAGGATCTAAGTTTCATTAATTTCATCCTCCGTAACTCCTGTTCTCTTCGCCAAGTTTAACTAGTAATAGGAGCAATAATACCACACACTAGGCTAGTCCTTCCTGCTTCCCAGGGTACATTAACAGGAAGTCATCCTCACAACTAAGGGTGGGAATTATGTCCCCATCATTAAGAGCTCCTTTGAGAGAAGTTTCCCTTCCTGAGCTCATCAGTGTCCTTAATATGGAAATTCTTCACTCTGATCATTAGAACCACCTGGAGCTTTTGAAAAACTACTGGGCCCACTCACACACATTCGAGTCTAACCGCATTGTGAGACAAGAGGTGGTGGGATTTTTACAGCCTCCCTAGTGAATTCCGATAGGCAGCAGCCAGGGTTGAAAACTGCTGCCTTAATATCCCCCCCCACCACTTTTCCTCTTCCTGTTTCTCTATTCATTTTATTTTCTGATGGTAATGAAGTAATTGCACACAGAACTGCTCAAATCTAAGATATCGTCCATTGCAATACCATTATTTTATGTCGTTAAGATAAAATACTGCCAAGAAACATTTACAAGCCCATAATTTTAACATATACCCTGAATGTCTTAACATTTCAGAAATGTTGAATGTCAAAACATGTGCAGTATAATAGAGTTCTCCACTCCTAATTTGTAATCACTCCACTCCCTGTGAGTAGGAAGCTCGTTGCTCCCCTGGGCCATCACATCCTGTTCGTTGGGTGGGCCCTGTCTCTCTCGTCCACACCATCTCACCACTAAAGACACAGAGGATCTCCGATAAGAGGATAATAGAAGGACCAGTGGTAGGGGTGGCATTTGGGACCAGAGACCCTTCTGGCCACTGATGTCAAAGCAATATTACTTTCAAGTTTTCTAAGTCATGTCCCTCATTTTGAGATCGTAGATAATGGCTATTAATTTATAATACCTCCTCCCCAAAGAGAAGGCAAAATTCTGTTCTGCCAAATAGCACTATAAAAATGAGTTCAATACAATAATACAATTTCCGTGTTCATTTGATGGCTCATAGAAATGCTTTGCTCATATGGTTACAATAAAATTTTCCAGTGAATAATAATGCATAGGCTACACTTCACAAAAAGGGAGAAAAATTGTTTTAAAAAAACTTAAATGACTTCTGCTTATAGAATTATAAAACACAGCTTTCCCTGAAACAGTCATCTCCCAAAGTACATTTAAAATATGAATATGATTTGTAAATTGTTTTCAAGATTACCTCTGTAATGAAAAGCTAAGCAATGTGGATGGAATTTGGCCCAAACTTCTTGGTTCATCTGTCATTTTTATTAGCACTCCTTTTGATACATAGCACTTTATTCTTTTCCACACTCCTCAAATGAGGCTTAAAAAGTGGCTTCTCCGAAGACGCAGCTGAACACTGCAAAACATTTGCAATCATCTAACTTGGGTTACCATCCCCTCCTTTCCCGCCAGAGGTTATGTCCAGTGCGTGGCAGGAGAACACAAGCACTCTGCACGGTGGTCAGAGTCCGTGGCCAGCCAGCTCCGGACGGTAGGTGAGATAGCACCTGTGTTAGCACACTCCCAGTACCAGCCAACATCTAATGCTGACAGGCTTTCTATTTTCAAACGAAACGAAAGTCTGGACATTCAAATAGAATTAGATTAAAATGGAGAAGTTCTGAATTCTTAAAATATGTTAATACATTACACTGCAATTTATTAATATCTTTATTTTTTTCACAAAAAGTGCTAAAGTAAAATAGTCATGGCTGACTATCAAAATTAGTGTTTCTCACATTAATCATGGTAATGACAATGACGCCGTTTTCCATCAGGCGTTGGCAGGTAAGATGGGAACGCCTCTCACTGGCCTGGAATGCACATCACGAAGATTAGAATCACCATATACTGGAAGGTTTTGCTAGAAGTTGGCTGGGAATCTGGGCCTAACTAATGTACACACTCAGACCAAGCACCTGACAATGGCACTGCTTTTTAATTCCTCAAATTGGCTAAAGGAGTCTTGTGTGTGTGTGATTATAGGTGTCTAAGAGGTAACAGAACGCCAGTAAATGGCTAAGGTACTGAGGAGGAAACGGTACCTTTTAAAACCGATCATCCTGCCTGCACAGCTGATGAAATGCTCGTCTAGTGGCTGTAAGTAAGCTAATCTCTGACTCATGGGTTAAACTCTTCTACCGAAATGACTGAACTGATGACCTCCAGTTTGGACCTGCAGCAAGGCAGAGAAGTGCAGGCACAGAAACTGGGTATTTCCCTTGATACAGGAACTGAGGCACCACTGTTACAGTTTGGGCTGTGTGGGCCTGACCTGCACGCCCCAGGACAAGCTCTCCTCAAGCAGGTACGTACAAACTCAGAATAGGCTAAGAAGGAGACAAGCTGGCTTTCCCCTGAGGGGCATGTGGACTCCCACAGGCAGCAGTGATCCACACCCCTGCACCCCGCAACCATCTCGCTTCAATCGGGACGGAATGGAGTGTGTGGGGCCTGCTGGGGCCATTTTTCTTTCTTAAGACTGCATGTTGGGGGCAACAGGACACAAAAGAAAAGCCCTATGGATTCATATTGGCTTCTAGTCAGTCCCTAAGACAAGGCGTCCGTTTCACAACTGTTGCCAGGCCACAGGTGGCAAACAAATCATACATATCAGGTGTGCAGAAGACAGGAGAGAAGTCTGGAGTGAGAAAAAGGGACCAGGGTTAGAGGCACGTGATGGGGTGGTTCAGTCTGCCAAGGCCAGCAACTGAAACAAACGCCAAGCGCCCGTGGTTTTAGAAACGAGGCAACGGCAACCAGAGGAGAGCAAGTTAGTAGTGGAAGGCGGCCCTGAAGGGATGGCCCCCGAGGTCGGCGGTTCTCACATCCCACCCCGTGGAAGCCCACCTTCTAGCCGCACATCTCCAAACGGACCAAACAGGGCAGGAGGCAGATCTAGCACTGCAGTGTTCAGCTGTATCACTTCATTTCAACACATTATTCAAAGAAGGTTCCGGCCCAGTCTCTACACTACCCTACAGCCAAATCCTGTTCATGCTGATGTCTGTCAAGTTCACTGAGAGGAGTCTACCTAGAAACGCAATTGTTATACTTTCGCTGATTTCGCAAGTATATGGGGCTACTCACGTGTTGTGACGATTAACGTAAGAATCCCATGAATACATTTCCAAAGTTGAACCCAAAAAAATCAAAATCTATTCACTATTTCTTAAAAAGTCCTATTCATAGAAGAGACTTAATTCCAAAAAGGGAAAGTCAACACACATATGAACTTGTTAGGATATCACAGTAAACTTACATGATCAGCGGTGGCCATCAACAAACTGGGAAGTCCCAGATGAAACACTAAAAACTCTCTAGAATGTAGTTTTATCTTTGGTAAAATAAAGAGACTGAATGTCATGGTTTCTAAGCAAAAATTCAGCCCTAGAAAATGTTACGCCTTAGATTTCTCATTTGATTTCAATAGACTTTTGATAATCTCAACAACATATAAGTATTAAGTTCAAAATCTGCTATAATTAAGAATATGATTTTTTATATCTGGAAAAAAAACTGCCATTGTTTACACAAAATATAAGGTAAGCATTTTTAGAAAAATCTGCCCCAATATTTCTATCAACATACAGTTGAATAATGTAAAAGTACCTTTAATGTAAAAGAAATATAAATCAATTTAATATAAAATCTAGTCTAATTCTGAGAACAATGTAGTTCCCCAGAATAATGGGGTGGACAGACCAGTCAAATCATAGTGTATCGGGGATAATGCTCACATTTCTTACAACTGGGCCCTTACATTCTAGACTTGAAAGCTCAGACCACAAAATGCTTCGAAAGGCAAGTTACAGGAGAAGAAGTAAAAAAAAAGAAAGGGGAAAAACACCAACACATTGTCTCAGCTTCCAAGTTTAAAAAAGAAAAACTTAGGTTTAGTCCTTTCTCTCACCTTTTGTGAACACTGAAAACAAAAAAAAACAAGCTAGGTTTCCCATGACACTATTTTATAGCAGGTATTTTAGATCTGTCTTTTTTAATTCTCTCTTTCTCTCTCTCTCTCTCTCTCTCTCTCTCTCTCTCACACACACACACACACACACACACACACACACACACACACACCGAGAGAGAGAGAATTTTCTACATCAGCCCAATTCTTTTGTTCAGCACTGAGGCAGGTTTATGGTGAAACAAGATTATAAATTTTCCACAGGAAATTTTTTTTTTTTTTTTTTTTTTTTTTTTGAGGACAGTGTCACTGGCCCTCATATGTGGGACCCGAACCGGGGCAGCTGGCGTCCCAAGCCAGCGCTTAACCAATGAGCCACTCGGCCGGCCCTCCACAGGAAATTTTAACTGAAAAAAATGTAAACGATTACTGCAAAGGCTGTGTATTTGATTTTTTTTACCTCTACGGTCAAAATAAATAAATAAAATAAAATAGAGCCTTTTGTTAAAAAAACGTTGAGAAAATTTCTTGTCACTTGCTAAAGATCTCCAAATCCGGATCACATGCAAATCCACTTAAATTCAAGTGCAATGTCACAAATAACAGGTTTCAATATTCTTGTTTGGGTCTCTGAAAAGACCACACCACTGTGAAATGTGTGACTTTTTATAAGAGAGAAAATTCTATACTCCTAGCTCCTTTCTCTTTAGGCTTTCCTACTGATAATTTACCTAAAAAATGATACTAATTCAATATACATTACTCTCCAAAAGATGATAGTGTTATTCAATATTAAGCCTTTCTAATTAAGTAAAACTTAATAGATATTTAGAAATGGATAAAAGCTCACACTTGGCTAGAGAATCAAACATTTGTAGTTGATTAATCGCCAAGAGGAAATTCAATTTCTTCTGAGTAACTTTAATTACTTCAAAGAATATACATGAACATCTTTTCACAACAGATTCCTTCCCTGACACAGTTAAATGCAAATTGTCTTTTCCCAGTCTTACTCCAGAAAGCTCCTGCATACATAGCTGATACGCCACCTACTGCAAAACTGAGCTGACAGAGCAGGCGGTGCTGCCAGCATTTCCACTCCACCACCAGGCTGGAGCTGAATAAAGGCGTGTTTGTGTGGCAGGGTTTCTTTTTTAAAAATCTCAAGGCCAAGAAGAACAAGCTGCAATAGCATTTGCAGAAATGGAGCGTAAAATAAACAGGAGAGAAAAAGAGAAGGAATACGAAGGGCAACACAACAGCCCGGATGTCGCCGACCAGGGGAAGAGCTGCAAATCCACACTGATGACCCTCAACGTGGGAGGGTACCTGTACATTACTCAAAAGCAGACCCTGACCAAGTACCCAGACACGCTCCTTGAAGGGATAGTCAACGGGAAAATCCTCTGCCCGTTTGATGCTGATGGTCACTATTTCATAGACCGGGACGGGCTCCTCTTCAGGCACGTCCTAAACTTCCTACGAAATGGAGAACTTCTGCTGCCCGAAGGGTTTCGAGAAAATCAACTTCTCGCACAAGAAGCAGAATTCTTCCAGCTCAAGGGACTGGCCGAGGAAGTGAAATCCAGGTGGGAGAAAGAACAGCTAACACCCAGGGAGACCACTTTCTTGGAAATAACAGACAACCACGATCGCTCACAAGGACTGAGAATCTTTTGTAATGCCCCGGATTTCATAGCAAAAATCAAATCGCGCATTGTCCTGGTGTCCAAAAGCAGGCTGGATGGGTTTCCGGAGGAGTTTTCCATATCGTCAAACATCATTCAATTTAAATACTTCATCAAGTCTGAAAATGGCACTCGCCTCGTCCTAAAGGAAGACAACACCTTTGTCTGCACCTTGGAAACTCTTAAGTTTGAGGCTATCATGATGGCACTGAAGTGTGGTTTTCGGCTGCTGACCAGCCTGGACTGCTCCAAAGGGTCAATTGTTCACAGCGATGCCCTTCATTTTATCAAGTGATTACCTGGGTCACAAACAAAGACGGCGAGCATGCAGCCAGCACGCTCTGGGAAGCCACAGCATCAAAGGCATCCCAAGTGACTGCCCAGCCAGCTCTGTACTCACAGCCTGCTGCTGCTCAATTACTGGGAGCTAACGGTATGTAAATTCTATTGCTCAAGGTGTCCTTCTGTAGGGTGCCTGCTGATCGGACTCTACACTCTAAAGGAAAACAGTGGTCTTCTATTTACTGTAAATAAAGACGGAATGCTTTTTGCTATTTGTTTATTTTTCCTTAAGCTGTCTTTCAATCAGAATGTCTTGGCAACCTCCACAATAAACAAGCATGTATATTATCGTTCCTGTTAAGTAAATGGTAATAAAATATTTTAAGGGGCTACAAGATTTAAAATCCTGTCTATCTATGGCAAAAATCTACAAAGAAACTGAACTGGTAAAATTAACCATTGAGAGCAAAATAGATGTGCAGATCTACTAAAACAGAGCATAGTGCATCCAAATGAGATTGTTAAGAAGGTATTAAAGCTATTCATTTAATTTTTAATGGTAGGCACCAAAAGCTTAGTCATAGTTTCTGTAACCGCATACTAGAATTATAGCAGAATTGATATACTGCTGAACATTCCTAGAAAACTGCCTGATGAAAATAAAAAAAATAACATAAAAAGTACTACTAGCTTCTTTGCTTGCATTAATAATTACAATAAAAAGTCATGTGTCACTTTTAAAACAAATATACCACTTGATGATTTCACACATTATTATGCATTGATGAAGTCAACTGGCAGGCTACAGTAACCCTGGCTGGTCTGGCAAGTGACAAAAATCAGCAAATTTATTTCTCTGCAGGCTGCACTCCATCCAACACAGCATGGAATTAGAATAATCCAGAGCTCATATTCACTATCACCCTAAGTATCTATTCATTTTCCAGGCTCAAAAATGTTAAATGAGCATCACTAAACATTATTCTTGGGAAAGAACTTCACTGATTCTTTGCAGTACCTATTTGGGTGCTAAATTCCAGACTCACCCAGTTGTGTTTAATTTCTTTGTGGTAAACAAGAAATTAATTTTTTAAATTAAGTTTTACATATGGCTGTCTCACTCATCTTTAAATGTGTGTGCATTTTTTCCTCCCAATGAGCTGCTACTCATTTCTACGCCACTTTTTTTCTTTGGATTCTAAGAACAAATTACATCTTAAATTTGTTCCTTTAAAATTTAACCATTAAAATTAGTAACTAAATCTTAATTTTAATAAACTTCAACAAATGATTTCTGAAAATCTTGACTGAGGTTACATAAATTAGCATACATGCCAAAAGTTGGCTCACACATATAAATTCAGAATAAATTAGCAGCAGAGCTGATATTCTCAGAACTACAAGTGACTTCTAGCTACAAGATCTAAGGTAATACAAAAAGTTGGCTGCACATACTAAGATAAATATTTTAAAATCTATTATACACAGAAGTCCTTTAAAAAAATCCACATTAAAAAAAACACAGTCCACATCAATTACACAATCTTCTTTTATGTGTAACAAGAAAAAGGCTGTTTGTACTAAAACATCAAATTGTCTCTTGTGTACTTGAAAATGGTTTAACCAGAATTTAAAGGAACTATGAAAACAGAAAAAAACAGTAAGCTCTATTTTAGCAGTTATTATAACTGAGCTGTTTATATACGTCTCCAGTTTGTGCAGTGACTTTTCCTTGGCATTTGGACTTGGGTAACTAAAAACATGGTAGTGATTTAATATCAAATCAAGATTTTCTCTAACCAGATTTCATTACAGATAATAAAAATAGCCCTGATATATCTTTTTACAGGAGATAATAACTGAACAAATCTCATTAGAAGTATTATAATTAAGGTTTTTGCATCAATTCACAAGAAAATTTAACTGTTAGAACAAAAGTATTATTGATGGAGACCACTGCTTAAAGATACATGTCATTCCTTTTTATGTCTGTCTCTAAAAAAATCATATGTGGATGTGTTTAATTCCTTCTCAAGCTTTTGATAAATCACGATACCCTAAAACAATTTAATAAACTACAAGTACATTTGACTAAACTGATTACTCTTATGTAACTTTTCATAAATGTACCTTTTAAAATTCAAAATTACCTACACTTGGATTTACATATTCAAGTGCCTAAATCTTTGTTGTAAGTGTATAGAAAATATGTACTTTTAATTGTATTATTAATATTTTAAAAAGTACTTAGAAATACTTTCCATTAAAAAAAAACTGAAGAAATCATACAAAATGCCAATTGTAAGTCAGAGTGAAGCTGTCATAATATTTTTGTTTGCACTGATTGAAGAATTTCTTCCTGAAATCTTTTCTCCAAGGAATAGACTTTTTTTTCCCTTTTCAGATGGTAAGAAAAGTAGGTTACCATACCGGCCATAAGCCAACATATACACCCTTGTATTAGGAATTGTCCCATACAGTGATTATGGCACTGTCCTTAAAATATGAAAATAAAACATAGCTTATGGTATACTACATTTCTAAAATGTATATGGAAGCACACAGAACAAATGAAACACTTATGAGACTTTTCAAATAATACAAGACAGACAACTACTATCCCAGATTGAAGATGATACTGATTAGCTTGTTCATTTATCTTTTTTAAAGAAAATTAGTTATGCTTCAAATGCCATTTTAAGATGATAATAAAAGGTAACATTTTTTGTTTTATCACATGGCAGATACCATGCTACGAACATACACTATCTCAATTAATCCTCACGCTGACCCTAAGGAAGGTGCTATTATTCTTTCCTTGCTGATGAAGAAACGGATCCAGAGAGTGCAGAGTCCCGCTAAGGTCGCACAATAATTAGGAGATAACGTGGAACGACGCCTTGAAACGCAGGCCTCCCAGGTCCAGGGCGAGCAGGGACCAAGCCCGCACCTGCAGGCCCGGTAACTGTAACACCCAGAACCTGGGAAAAGCAGACATTCACGGCCTATGTGCTGATTGCAGAACACCCAACACAGGTTTGCCTCACTTGATAAAATCTCACAATGCAGGAACTTTTAAACTGTTGAGTGAAAAACTAGATTTTGGGGAAGCAAATAATATTTTTAGTGTCACGTCCTGTCACCTACAAGAACATGACCTGACTCATCTCAAGGGTAAAGAAAACCCCAACTCTGTCTATTGGTTCATCTAGGTTTTCACACGCCGGTTAGCTGCAAAGGAGATTAACATTAGGGCTTGCACGCCCACCTAACCGACATACTGGAAGAAAAAATGCGTCACAGGGGAACACCCAGGCCTCTGGAGTCCAACTTGGGTTCAAGTTCAATTTACTTCCACTAACTTGCTTACATGACTGTTAGCAAGATTTTAAGCTTCTTTGAATGTCAGCATCCTCCTAGTGGAATGGAGATAATAATGCTTAGTGGATAGGGTTTTCACAAGGCTAGAAATGTTAAATGATATGTAAAGTACCTCACCCACCAAAGACTTCCAATAAGCATTGGTTATTATGTTATCAGGTATAAAGGTATCTTCCTGACATAACCATGAATAACAGGCACAAAAACACACATTAATTTGACTTTCAATTTAGACATGAATAAAATGGAGAACTTCTAACAAGGCATGCTTAATACTGTACTGTACCATATATAAAAGTTAACACTATCTCTTGCTATTATATAAAAAAATTGTATATTGTAAAATTCACTAGCTGAGGGGTATATAGAAAAATAACAAAGTTAGATATAAAAATTTAACAGTTAACACTGAGGTGTTTGGTGAAGCCAAGGGCTATGCATTAAGTAAATTCATTCCCAGTCTTCATTCCGCATCGCACTAAGACTTTAAATGTAACTAAAGGATGTAGAAAAACATTTTTAAGTAGAATTTTAATTATCTTTACCTTTTATAAAACGGATATATTAACTAAACAATGATCTTTTTGGTTTAAGGCAGCGGGCAAAAAAAGGTGAGAATTTAAAAATCAAAGTAAAAAGAGACATATCAACTCCACTAACGTTAAGAATAGCTAATAAAGTAAAAAAGAGCTGAAACCTCTTCTACAGAAACTAAGGGTTTCCCAACAAGGGAACAACCACTATTCACCTACCTCTTCCCTTCAAAGAATGTATCTCTGGCTATTTCTCTGACTTTCAGGAATTAGGACATTATCAAGCACACTTCCCTGGGAAAGTGGGTGAATGGGTGGGAGGGAGTGAGAACAGGTGGGCTGGCCCCCAGAGCTTTTAGCAGGAAACGCCATGCACTCGCCCCACGGAGTCACTGGCAGCAGTGCAGTACTTGGTTCCTCCTGTTACCCAGTACCCAGCCTTCTCGTCTTTGTCAGTAACTGAAGCCTGATTCTGTGTGGCCGTTGCACCCAGAGAAAAACCAGTATTGCCCAGTGTTCTGTGGCTGCTACGTGTGGCCAACTACTAACTAAGTTCCCCCCGATAGAATAAAGCAAAACTCGCAGGGCGTCGTTTGGGCTGTGGTCCTGTAGAGGGTTTCCAAGTCCGGGGAGCCCTTGGCGTTGCCCTGCCGCCTCCGTCTCGCGGCCTGGGGTGGGGACGTGTGGCTGTACCAGCAGAAGTCATCCTGTGTCACAGTGAGGATGGAAGCCATAAACTAATGATGGCGGACCGCTGCTGAAAACCATGGAATGGCCATACAGCCCTGACTTATTACCTCGGAATTCCCTTTACACAGAAGAAAAATATGTTTAATTCACTGCTACTTTGGAATGGGTGTCCATCCTAGCAGAGAGAAGTGGGTAGAGCCCCTTTGGTAGAGGAAGAGACGAACCCACAGTTAAGCAACTTGCAGCCTCCCAAGTTCCAGGCCTTACGCACGGTGTGACGCCTCCTTCAGGTCAGACACGGGGCCTCAGGGAGGGCCTTGGCAGAGGCCTCGGGCCTTGAAAACGGGAGGGTGAAGCTGAGGAAGGTTGGCGGCTCCCCTCATTCGCCTAGGTCGAGGCCTGGCTTGTAATACTGGAGCACGCCAGTCATCTGACGGGTCCGCTCCGTCAGGTGAGTGTGAAACGAGAAAACACCAGGACAGAGACCCCATTTCAGGTAGGCAGAGGAACAACGGCATGGATTTCTGAGAAGTGGTCGGTCTCTATTATACGGCCCTCCCTCGCGCTGGGCTGGGGAGGAGTGTGAGGGTCAGTGGGGAAGGGCAGGAGGGGGCCCCCTCGGTGTCCCTAGAGTACCCAGCGATTAGAAATGCTGAGCACCCAAAGCATCAGTACGCTGCTTGAGCCTTTGGGGGGAGTGAAGTAAGGAAACTAGGACAGGGAAACGGAGCCTGAAAAACTGGCCTGGTGAATGCAGGAAGACAGACATGCCAATTTTTTAGAAAGAATACGGGATAAATGAAGAAAGTTACCTAAGAAGTATCCCCCAGACAGAGAAGGGTCTGGGGCCTTAAGCAATTATACGGCCCTCCCTCGCGCTGGGGTGGGGAGGAGTGTGAGGGTCAGTGGGGAAGGGCAGTATTATTACCTAAGGGGCCAGTATTATTACCTTCAGTCTCTAAACTAATAAGCCTGCAGTCAACTACTCAAATAACTAGACACATCCCCCCCAAGAACATATCAACAGAAGGCTCGAGAAGAACTACTGCTAGCTTCTCACACTGAAGTTAAAATACTGGGGCTCCAATGCTAAAGCTCATACTTTAAAAACAAAAATCAGATCAAAAGCAACCCAAAGGAAAATGGCAGGTGAGTTTGAGTTTTTCTGGTTCTATAACCAGAGTCTGATGATCCTCTAAGAGGCAATACCCACTCAACCACAGGAAGACTTCTTTGTATTTACTTCTAAATAAGTACTCATTGTGTTTGTATTATACAGGTTTAAAAGGTAAAACAAAGTTATTATTGCTTAAAACCTTATTTTCCACAGCCACCTGGGAGGCAAATTATTTATAAATCATTAGAAGATGTAAACACGAGAATACACATGTAGAAAAAGTCCACTGGAAGGAAAAAGTGTTTTGAAAATTGGCAAACTAATAAATGAAAGATGTCAACCATGACCAACACAGTTAGGGAGCCCCACCTGTCGCCCTGGAATGCAGGCGTCTTTCAGCTTCTAGTCATTTATAGGGAGGGTGTTCATTAACCCAACAGGATGGAGACCAAGAGAGCTTCTTACTCGAAAGCACCCAAGAAAGATGCCTGCTAACCTAGTCCCTGCCAAACTTTTTCAAGATCAGAAAGGGGACAGGCCCAGTGGTAGTGCTAGGTTAGTGGTTCTGGACTGAACACCCAGCTCACTAAAGCTGCTAATAATATCCCCTGCTTGGCTTCACATTAGTGATAGATTTCTTTTAAATTTTATGGTAAGTTTATGGTAAATTTTATGGCAATTTTCTTAGATCTGTATTTTAAAAACATGTATACACTGGACAATTATTTAAAACTGTCTTTGTAGCCTAAGGTCCTTCCTTACCTTTAGTAGATTGCTGAATTAGGGGCTCAGATTACACAGAAAGAACAGCAACGATGACGACAATAATAAATATAAACATAACAGAGTAAAATAAAGAATAAAAGGTCACTGCTATTTACTGAGCATTAACTAGTGCCAGGCACTGTTGTTATTGCTGGCTGTCAAACTTACAAGTGGAAAAAAAGTGTCTGAGGTTTCCAAGCTCCTGAGAGACTTCGCAGGGTTTTAATTCATCAGTCAGCCAGGTTCTAGAGCCCACTCTCAAATACCACAGCATCCCCAAATTTTCCCTTTAGCTTTGAAAAATAGAAAACTGTGTTTTTGTTTTTAACTCCATCTATGTAAAACAGTGTTCAAACAACTTTACAATGTAAATATGATTGTTTTTAAGAACATTAGAAAGAAATGTTTATATATAGATAGATGTTGAGATATTTAAAACACCCTTAACTATTCGTTCAAGGATTCCCCCCTAACCTCTCTGGGTCAACCTTTTTTTCACGCGGACGTATTATTTTAGAGTAATAACTACTATGAATAAGAAAATAAACTCCAAGCTGCAATTAGTTGAAACGTGTGTGACCCTTTCATTCTGAGGCAGCCAGCAAGAAGGGGGGGTGTCTGAAGAGAACTGCTGCCAGATATATGAATATCACTTTTGTTTTTTATGACTGACTATGGCAAGGACCACGTAAGAGATGGACCAGCACAAAAATATACTTCTTTTAAAGAAAAAGTCATGCTGTTGGCATGTCACTATGCCCTTCTGAAGAAAGCATTAAGAGATACATGAAAATTTAATAATTTGTATTGAATAAAAAATTAAAGCAATGCATTAAGGCAATTAATGGGCCTCAATTACATAAGCCTGCAAAAATAACATTTCAATCCATTTCACTACCAACATACACAACTAGAGGAAACTAAAACGAGCAATCATTGTTTACAAACTATAAGCAATACTGATCAAATTAAATCAGAGCGTATAATTAAGAAAAATGTACTTATTAAAAATTAGGGCCGGCTGAGTGGCGCGGTGGTTAAGTGCTGGCTTAGGAAGCCAGCGGCCCCGGTTCGGTCCCACATATGAGGGCCAGTGACACTGCCCTGAAAAAAATAAAAAAATAAATAAATAAATAAAATAAAATAAAAAAATTAGATTTTAAGGGCCGGCCGAGTGGCGCGGTGGTTAAGCGCTGGCCCTAGTTCAGGTCCCACATATAAGGGCCAGTGACACTGCCCTCAAAAAAAAAAAATTAGATTTTAACATCAAAGGAAATAAAGACAGGAAGTGTGGAGAGGAGAGAAAAGTATGGTTGAATAAGCAAATCAATTCTACAGAAGCATTTAGTGTACAGTTGGCTTAAAAACAACATTAATAACAAATTATAATAAATATAAATATAAATAAATTAATAACATTTATTAGTCACCTAGAACTCTGAGGAAAAGAGATAACTCTATATAAGATACATTATTTTCTCTCTATATAAAATTATAAATATATATCTAAAATAGACACAAAATACTGAGTCTAAAATGGAGGCTAAAATTCTACAGTGGAGCTGAAAAGAAACTGTATATTTTGTAGAAGTCATCCATGGGCCTTTATTGAAAAGAAAACGGAGGGGTTCTAATGTTGAAATCTAGACAATGAAGGGATAAGTGAAAATCAATAATTCAGGAATAAGATGGCATGATTAGAAAACTAGAAGTACAGGGCCGGCCAAGTGGTGCGGTGGTAAAGCGCTGGCTTGGGAAGCCAGCGGCCCCAGTTCGGGTCCCACATATGAGGGCCAGTGACACTGCCCTCAAGAAAAAAAGAAAACTAGACGTACAAATTTATTTAAAATTAATCCTAAGGTTAAATAGCAAGGGAATTAGTTGTAGAATAAAATGTTAATCTTTAAAATCTTGATAAAGTGAAAATACAATGAATAAAAATTGAAAAATTGTGGTTTCAGGAAAATAATGTCCTAATTATTTATAACAGAGACTCAACAGATTGTCAAAAAGTAAAACCTCTAGTTAAAAAAAAAAAAAAATGACTCCAATCCCTTAATTCTTCCTCCCTCGCATTCACACCCCGCACCCTCAACTCGAGAACTCTTTATTTCTTATGGAAATGTAATATTTATTTGATATTCAACAATTCTTTCTGTCCTCATTCTTCTGTTACTTCAAGTAAATTAACTATACTTGTTCCTATTCCCTATAATGGTGGGCTAGGTTATTCAGATCAAATCTACCACCGAAAAGAACAATAAAAGCTGAATAAAATCTTCCAAGTATCAAAAAGACCTCAAGATAATAAATAATCACCAAGCTCCAAATATAGGGAAAACAAGAATCCCTGAGGCCATGGGCCAATCCAAAGGAGACCCTTTGTTTAGACAGTCTCTCAAGGCTTGTTTGCGGGAAAGGGTGGAAGGCGGGGAGCAAAACTCAAAGTCCAGACAGAGCCTGCACAGGTGGAAAGCCTTATAGGATTCCCGGCCTTAAAACACAAAACAAAACCCCAAAGGAGCACACCCTCTGCAGGTGACGGGACCTGGAAAACCCGATGCGCTGTGAGCAGGACAACCACAGGTCCCCGTCTGCCGACACGGTATCGCTTAGAACACCCCTTTCACCCCACAAATGTCCCAGTCCACCTAGCGGCAAGCCTCTGGCTGTCCCACCAGAGACATGTCGGCCCTGAGCATGGCTTCATGTGGTTGTGGCAGTTTGTCTCTGCGGGTGACTGCCAACAATGTCTCGATCCCTGTAGAAGGAACACTGTCATGGATTCAAAAAAGAGCCAAAGAGGACATCTAGAAACAACAAATATAACAAGTAAAATTTAAACCTCACTGAAGAAGTTTAAATGGCAGATTAGACACAACTAAAGAAAGTTTTAGTGAACTGGAATCTAGGAAAAATGAATTTTCCAGAATATAGCATGGAAAGTGAAAAAAATCAGGAGAGACACATCGCTTCTCTCAGGCCCTTCCCGAAGCCTTTACTTTAGCCAGCCCTGTTCAGTCTTCGAGATTCTGGGCACCGAGCCCCTGCCCCCTGCACTGTGTGAGCATGTTCGCTGCCCACCCTCAATGCTCCCAAAGCATTTTCGCCAAGATTCTCCCCTTCAGGAGCTACCACGCCCCGTTAGCGGAGGAGGGAGAGCAGCCAGCAGCACAGCTGGATTCACACACATCTAGCCCCGCGCCTCCCACCCCACGGCTCATCCGTCACGCCCTGGCAGCGGCCTGAGTCCTTTGTGCTCGCCGGCGTCTGCACGCGCTGTTTCAGTACCCGACACGCCTGCTTTGCGGGCTTAAGGCAGACCCCTCACTAATACTGCAGGTCGTAACACAGAGGCTGGATTCCCACCCACCCAGGATCAAGAGCAGCTTCCTCTTCTGCTCCCCTGAAACGCTTCTCCCTGCCACCCCCTCTTTCAGACAATAAACTCGGAGGACTGGAACTGTGCCTCTTCAAAATATTTGGTTCTTAGTATAATAACAATCTGGTCATCCATTGCTGGTCAAATTCAATCTGTTCAAGTCACCTTGTGTTAGTTATTGTTCCTCCCAGAATAACTGAGGATCATGTGATAGAACTGCGACTGTACAAATGATAACTATTTATAGGCTATACTTATTTTCTAGTTAGTGCATCACAGTCTTTGCATCCTAAATTATAGTTGGAAAACATAAACACCCCATTAATCTCTACTGCTCAATTTCTTAATTGCCTAACCAAATAAACGATATGAGTCCATCCCTAAGATGGGTCTGGTGACCTTCAGGAATATTAAGATTCCTACTCCAGGGTTTGTTTTTTTTAACCTGATACAGAATGAATATCAGAATGCTTTGCAACAGTCACGCAGGGTCCCCAAAGCACTTAAACCTGTTTATTTTTAAGTTTTGTCTTGACTCCTAGAGCAAGAGCGACACGGCACATTACTGTTCTGTCCTGTGTCCAAAGAAATATAACCTGGCTTTTTCCTCTTCTCTTCACTTCTTTCCTACCCTTTCCATGGCAGGAAGGACACAGACACAAAGTGAGAAAGCTGGTCTCTAGTTCTGCTTCTCAAAATCATTTAAAATAACTCTGCTACTTCAAAAAAGAAGACTGGACTGAAATCAGACAGTCTCGACCCAAATGTTTTCAGGGATGGGGCAGGTAAAATAAGTATGTGAGACAAGTGAGTAGGAGATAAGAAATAATGGATACTATTCTGGCCATTGGAGAAGGAATGCCCTAGCTAAAATCATCAATGTCCATTAAAACCAGAACAAAAAGCAAGCCAAATGGACAGGTCTGGAGGCTGGGTTCACGTTCTCAACCCTGGAGTATTTTCGTAACCATAACACATAAACTTACGAGTGACATTCACGAGCTCACCTCCGAGCTGATAATCTTTAAGCACTTCCTCTTCTACCTTTAAAAATCTAACGCAAAGAAAAGGGCCATGCGGACCATGGCTCCCAAATTATAGACTCCTACATCTGAGAGATACCAGTTTCAAAAGGCCAGACTTTGCTGGCCCCTATTTAACGGATAATGAATCGATGTATTTTCATATCTTGTCCTAAAACATCTTTGGTCTACTACTTAGATCTCCATTTTCAGTCTACAGTATTCTTTTCTCAATATACTTTCCTTTCACCTGTGCAGCAAAGCCACTCCTACCTGCAATGTCAGAGTTGCTTTTAGTAAAATGAGTTCTCTTTCAGCCAACAACACACACACCAATTCCTCCTACTTAAAAATGGCCTGGGTCAAAAGTCAAGTGCCCTCCTCCACTCGTAAGGTGAGAAAATTACGCTTTAAACAGCTCTGCTTCTAATTCTATAAATTAAGCCAGTAAGAGTCCACTGGCCGAAACAGCCATGCCTGTACAACTTTCCCAGTGATGCACAGACAATGGGACAGACAAAACCTGGTGCTGCAGTCACTCTCAGGTTCCCAGTCAAATGTCAAATTGTAACTCACAGGGTCAGCTTCCGGAGAAATCCTAACAAGACAGAATCAGTACACTGGAACTACAGGTAGGGTGGGCCCCAATCCGGTGTGTCTGGTTACGCAGAGACATAGCAGAGGTGCGTGAGCACAGAGCGATGACCACCGACCACACAGAGAGGCAGCAAGAGGGCGGCCGTCTGCGCGTCCAGGAGAGCGGCCTCAGAAGAAACCAAAGCTGCCAGCACCTTGACCTTGGACTTCCAGTGCCCAGAAGTGTGAGAAAATAAATTTGCTGTTCAAGCCACCCAGTCCGTGGTATTTTGTTACGGCAGCCCTAACAAACTAATACAATGTGATTTAATCCCTGTGATCTAATTTTTTTTCCTGTGATCTAATTTTTTGAACCAACTAAGAGATCTGGAGAAATGTGTGTTGTTCTTGTGCGTTTCTTTGTGAATATTTTTATTGAAATAGAACCTACATTTAAGAAAAGTACATAAATCATAAGTTTATAGCTTTAATGAATTTTCATAAAGTGAATACGTCCATATAACCACCACTCCAATCAAAATATAAAACACTGGTTGCTGTGCTTTGCTTTTTAATTTATGGATTCAATATTGAATTTTCTATACTAATTTCTTATATTTCTTGGGTAATTTTGGTTTCTTCCTAATATAGATTATTTTTAACTTTCAATCAAAGGTCTTATAAGTGGACATAACCAGTATTGTTTAGAAATACTGCACTATTAGAAACATTAAACTTCATTACAAAAATTTTCTACTTTTCTAACAGGAAGAGACTATGGAGATCTTTGTGAGACACAGTCTGGTCAACTTTTACACAGGCTCCAATTAATTTCTCTTCCTCCCACTGAATATCTTTTAGTATTTTTTTTTCCTGACAAGACTTAGAAGCAAGTAAAGGCTTTTTTTGGAAAATGAATGTCAGTTGAAATCAGTGATGCAGTTAATTTATTTGAATTATTTTCATGACTTTTATAGTCTTGAAATGAAACTTTCCAACAAATGATAGCTTTTCCCAGCTAATGAGGTACTGTGCATACAGAGTTTCTTCCCTTGCAACTGTCTTCCTGAGTAAATTATATTCTAATGGCTTTTAAGCAGTCATTTCAGAAAGCTGGAGAATACAGAGAATGTGCCTGTCTGAACGACTGGGGGCTGCAGTGGGAAAGAGGGTCAGAGGTGGCATCCAAGGGCACCTTCCTGAGGTGGTGACGCCAGCTCATGGGGAACTGGAGAAGTCTGATGAAGAGCAGGGCAGGGGTGAAAGGACGTGTTTCCCCAGTAGGTCAGAAGGGGAGGCTGTCACGGGAGCCCAGTGATGCCAGCGGCCATGTGGCGGCCACACAGGGCGGGGGCAGAGACGGCTGCGGAAGGTGGCTGTCCGTTGGATATTCGCTGGGGGCAGCTCTGGGGCAGCGTACGCAGCGGCCCAGCCACTGAGACGGCCCGCTGGCTTCCTCCTGAGAACCCACCTGCCGCGCCGCCTTCGGCTGTCTGGGTCTAGTACAGGATGCCGGAGGCGCAGCGTCCCCAGGCGCCACACCAGGGTTGAGAACCGTTTGGATGCAGAGACACTCAGAGAGAGAAGGCTGACACACATCAGCTCTCAAAACAGGGCAGAAGCTGGCTCTGCGACGAGGTGTGAACGTTCAGGTAGCTTATTAGTGAGGCGATCCCAGAACTGGGAGAGAAATGGGGAAAGGAGGCAGGAAGAGGAAAGCGGTCGATGAAGAGATGAGCTTAGAAAATGGGTACGAGCTGGGTACCGCTGGGGACAACTGCTGCCTAAGCTGCCGGACACTGGGGGCCGGTGTGGAACGTGTGCCCAGTGACGCCAGGGGGCCGGGTGTCTCCCCACCAACTCCTGGCAGATCTTACCTGCCCTCCAGGGAAGGCTGTCAGGCAGAGACACAGGCTGGCCCCCGTGCCCAGAAACGGGGATGGCTGAGGGCTGCGGGCGGGCCGGAGAACACCCAGGGCGGTCATGCCGAGGCCCTAAACCACAGGAGTCGGGACCTAACTCGGGGATGTCAGAAACATCAGCCTTCACCTAGAAGCTGAAGGAGGAGGGCCGAGAGCAGCTCAGAATCATCAGACATCCTCCTTTGCTAAATAGCACAGGGGCTCCTCTCCAGAAACTCCTTAATTTAACTCTGATACATGACAAGTTACACAGGGAGACAAAAGTCTGCCAGATTCTGCCCGGAAGTTCCGCATAAATATCTGAAGGAAGCCTGTGCCGCCAACAGCCCAGGGTGGTGTCTCCTCTATAAGAGGTTAGAGGAGAAAGCCGCAACTTCCAACCATAAAATGTTCTCAAGAAAGGCCTTTTAGAGTGAACCAAAAAAACACACAAAACAGTATGTGTCTGGAGAGTTTCCCCTCCACTTTGGAATAATTAATGATAGAGGATAGCAAGAAACTGTGGACAGATGCATATACATAAGAGTTCTCTTCTTAAAAAGGCTTTAGCTGGGTTTCTTTTCAAACACAGCAGCCTTTCAGAGTAAGCTAGCTCTCTGTCAGTGCTGCCACACCCCTGGCCAGGTCACACTTCCATTTCTAACAGCGGGTACGGACATGTAAGAATAAGACTGCTTCAGAACCTAAAAATGTTCACTAAGTCATTTTGTATTAAAGACATATGAATTGACTTAACTTTCAAAAGATTTATCGCAAATGCAAAAGAAATCAGTTTCTCTATTCTTCTTGATCAATCTAACTTTTCAAGAAACTGATCATCTAAATTGAGGTTTGCACACAAATTGTATATTATGTCCCTATTGTTTACATTGAGATATACTGATACATTCTCTATCCATATTAACTATATTAAATAACGCATTAACTATATTAAATAACATTTATTCATTACAGAAATTCTTTGTGCTACCTGCTTCTATTTTATTGTTAGCTTTTACTTTTAAAGCCCTCTCTATTCCTTAGAGTTTGGTCAAATTACATCGACAAGATTTTCTTCTGGATTTATTGGGATTTACTTGTTGTGCTCGCTTTGGCAGCACGTATACTAAAATGTATCTATTTGTTAACTTTAATTTTTGAATTTGAAAATAATCATAGCATTCAGCAAACACTGTTTAAGTATCCGCCACCCCTCTGCAAAAAAAAAAACAACAAAAAACCCCACTGTCACAAGTCTGACATCAGTGCCTCGGTACAGAAATGATTTTCTATTGTCCCTTTATCAGCCAGCTTTCGCAAACAGTCCTGCAGAAAGATGGCTTCATACCTTCATAGTAAAACAAGTGACCTGATGAATGGTATTTTCTCTAGTGGGGCCTTTACAAGTGGATGCTATAAGATGTACAACTGCAAACTGTGACTTCAGATAGAGCTGGACCATAAATTAGGAAACAGAACATGAAGAGGGAGAAATAAAGAATCACTGGAATGTGAGCACTAAATAGTTCCCACTGACTAGATCTATGCTGCTATTTTTGAATTACTGTTCATTTTTTTCTAGGGATCATAATGGTGGCTATGTACGGATTCAAGGAAGGCTTCCTCATGGAGATAGGTGCTGAAGAATTTAAGGATGGAATGGTGTGTTGTGTGAGGTTTCCTTTAAAGTAACCCAGTGAGGTACAAAGGGCAGTGGCTGGGGTGTAGCTGAAACAAGAATGACCGGCCATGTTACTCACCTGAGGCGGGATGACAGGCACATGGAAGCTCACTACACTATTTCTCTACTTTTGTACATGCTTAAAATGTTTCCACAATGAAAAGTTTAAAAAGACGAGGGGGGATGGGAAAGTGTACTTCTCTTACCTGGTAAGCTTTTATCGTGAAAAGCTCTATAAATAATTTTCTCGATGAATACATAGTTGAGAAATCAGCCACATTTCATTTTTATATTGCCTTTCTTTCTTTATTACATACGAATTGTTAAAATTAAAATTAAATCCAGCTTGAATTAAAGCGGGTGAGGCAGACACACAGACGACATCTTTCTAAATGTAAAAATTTTTTCAAGAGCAGTGAAATATTTGAAACACCATATTTATTGCTCTAAGAATTTTCTTCAGTCAGGACTTGTACAGAATAAGAGAAATGTGCTTTTATGGTTGTGGTAAACACCCAAAATTGCTTTAAAGGAGTAATGTGACAAGGACTAGTGAAAAAAATAGGGTGCTTAAGAGTAGTTACTTTAAAAAAGAAAAAGACAGTATAAAGACGAAGCCTCAAGAACAGCCTCCAATAACTACACAATTTTTTTCTGATATAACAAAAGAGAAAGAGCTGGGGGTGGGGGGGAAGCGAGGAGGAAACCAACAGAAACCCACCACTGGGGAGGCGGACAGGTTCTGGTCGCTCCTGCAGGCTCCTTCAAACAAACCGCTTATCCGCAGACTCGCTTCCTGTGCTTTCAGGCACATGCAGTCAACCACGGCGGGGAAGGCCTAAGCTCGCAGGTTGAGGAGGCGAGGACATCTCAGCCATCCCGCACACCCCCGCCCAGGAAGGGGCTCCGTGCTTTGTCCAGCGCCTCCTGCCCTGTAGGCTCCCCGCCCCTGCTGGTCACTTAGAGGCCATCTAGGTCATCAGATCAGCTGCCGCGGTGTCGCAGAGCTTGTGTTCAGTCCCCTTATTGTACTTAACAATGGCCCCAAAGCCATTCACATAGCTTTTATTACAGCATTTTGTTATATCTATTCTATTTTACTATTAGTGCTTGTTGTTAACCTCTTCCTGTGCCTGATTTATTAATTAAATTTCACCACAGATATGTATGTACAGGAAAAAACATGGCGTGTGAGTATATAGGGTCCGGTACTACCCGCAGTTTCAGGAATCCACTGGGGATCTTACAACGTATGCCCTGTAGATAAGGGGGGGGACTACTGTATTTTGTAATTTTAATATCATTAATAGTTACACCAAATTGCTTGTCCCTGAAAGTAATAGTTTCTCTTACAGTTGCCCAAGATTACTCCTCCTCGGCACTACTGACATTGTGGGCTGAATAATTCCTTGTCGTGAGGGGCTGTCCATGCACAATAGGCTGTTTAGGGGCATCTCTGATTATTAGATGCCAGTAGCACACACCTAGTGGGACAATCAACAATGTCTCCAGGGAGTAATTAGATGCCAGTAGCACACACCTAGTGGGACAATCAACAATGTCTCCAGTTAGCAGCTGGCTTGGGACGCCAGCTCTGAGCAGCGGGGCCCCAGTTTGGATCCCACATATGAGGGCCAGTGACACTGCCCACTACAGATAAGATGGTGAACAACAGCTCCACCTGGAGCTGGGCTGTGCGAGCCCCGGCGACAGTGTAGGCTGCAGCCCGTGCTGCAGTGGGCTGCCATAGGATACAGTGAGCGGCCAGCAGCCCACGTGAGCAGCCGGGAGCCAGCGTGAGCCAAGAGCTACTGTGAGCGGCTGTCCAGAGGCCGGCGACCGATCTGCCTCACCCGGGAAGAGTGCAATGACGATATCAACATGGGCCAGTGAAGCAATGTCCTCCGCAACTAGACTGAAGAACAAAAGGACGGCAACTTGTCTGTTCCCCTTCCCCGATTCCCCAATGCTGTTTCCCTCCCCCGATTCCCCAATAAAACCTTAAAAAAAAAAAAAAAAGTCTCCAGTGCCACCCAAGTCACCCTCAGGTAGGAACCACTATACTAGAAAACATATAAATACATAAATATACAGCTAGAAGGTGGCATGTTAGAAATATATTCATAATCCGAAGACAATGATCAAACAGACTATTTTTGTTTCTGCAGGGCAAGCCCAGCAGGGAACTGATGAAGGAACTGAGGTTTATCTTAAGTGAAGCTATACATTGTCACAATGATCTGTAGCATTATAGAGACTTAGGAGATAAAACTCAGCAGGGCAATGAATGGTACAAATATATATGAATAAAGTAAAATTATATCTTTGTATAAAAGAAGTTGCTCTTAATCACTGATAGTACATTTCAAAAATCTACCATGGGCCGGCAGGGTGCTGCATTGGTTAGGAGCTGGCTTGGGATGCCAGCGGCCCCGGTTCAGATCCCACATATGAGGGCCAGTGACACTGCCCTCTACAGTTAAGATGGTGAACAACAGCTCCACCTGGAGCCGGGCTGCACGAGCCCCGGCGACGGTGTAGGCTGCAGCCCCTGCTGCAATGGGCTGCCATAGGCTACAGTGAGTGGCTGGCAGCCAGCATGAGCTGCCAATAGCCGCGGTGAGCGGCCGTCCAGAGGCCAGCGACTGATCTGCCTCATCCGGGAAGAGCACAATGACAATACCAACATGGGCCAGTGAAGCAACATCCTCCGCAACTAGACTGAGGAACAGGGGGACAGCAACTTGTCTGTGTCCCTTCCCCGATTCCCCAATGCTGTTCCCCTCCCCCAATTCCTCAGTAAAAATCTTAAAAAAAACACAAAAAACTACTATATTGCTGAGGCAGGGGCGGGGGTGTTTCATTGGGCTCGTTATATGATTTGCTTCAGGATCTGTCTGAAATGTTCAAATACAAGAAGTTAAATTTTTCCCATTCTAGGTCTCTCTCTGTTTTAAACGCTATTACTCATGAAGGGATGGTGCGCCCACACTCTGAAACCCACTAGTGTAATAAGCGGGGGCCAGGCTTACAAACTACATAATGCGGGCCGAATTAGAGCCTATGCAAACCCCATTTCTCTCATCAATTAACTAAAATCACAGTGGTCCCTATGTCACACAGGCTTGTCAATGAAGAAACTAAATAATTCATGTGAAGTGTCACCACAGAGAACAAAATAAGGGTTCAGTCAGTTACGTATATGTTAGCTATCACTGCTTAAGATGTAAATTTAAATGCTTGGATAAAAAGTTTCTTTAATTCTTTCAAAACAAATAGCTATGAGAATTTTAAATGATACAAGGTACTCTGTATCACAGCCAATATAATCAAGAATACAGTTCAAGCGCAGGCTTCAGATTCATGTCGGCAGCCTGTCCTATTCGGCTGTGATGCAGGATTTCGTGGCTAACCTTTGTCAGCCCTGGGTGCCCCAAACTGGGATTAGTGAGGCCGTGGGCTGCCGTTTGTCTTTACACAAAAACCTTCTGTACTCTGCATGCTTTTTCAAAATAAAGAATATGAACTGCTTTTCAAAGTAATAAACCAGACTGTAAAGTCTCAGCTTCTTTCCATAGGGAATTAGTCGATTAGCACTATCACCATATCAACAGAATACAGTTTCAAGCAACAGAAATAAAAAGCCATCCAAGTAACGGTGTCATCTATTACTACACTGAGAGGCTATGTGGCAGACAAAGGAAACCAGCTCCATGGCATTTCTTCCATTTTAAATCCTGATACAAGGACAGCGCTCTTATGCGCAAAGAGCGACAGAAGAAAGCATGCCACAGTGCAACAAACTTCTTGAATGAGGTTTTTTTTTTTTTAAGCAATAAAGTCATTTGAAAAAGCCAAAGATAATGAATCAGTTTTTAAAAATTAAAATATTTTAAAATTAAAATTGTTTCAATGACTTCATTTGAATACCTCTGCAATTCACACAATAAAATTTGTTTTACTAAGCTGAATTTAGTTTGTAAAGAAGCCAGATTCTTCCGAGGATCTTAGATATACATGAATCAAAACAATGAACCAAGTTTACATGAAAGCTATAGAAAATCAAAAGAAAAAAAAAATGTGTTTGCACAGCTTGTCATTTCCTCCAGGTATGATTAAAAACTTCCTAAGTTGTTCTCAACTGCTTTACAAAACAGGAAATGAACAGGGTTGATAATAAAAGCTGAACATCTCAGAATTTTAGTAATAGGCAAATACAACATACAATAAAGGTTAAAAACAAAAACAAAACACCTGGAGGATGCTTTCTGACACTCTCCATAAAAATCATAAACAAGGATATATAGAAAGCAGAGGTCCAAAATAAAGTTATTTAACAGAAATCACAGCCCAAACTTCCGTAAATTTTAGGCATATTTAAGTGGAATTCATGAGCACTAAATTTGGAGGTTTTGGTTACCTTAATAAATTCATAACAACGACTAAAACTGAAGAAAAAACAAATGTGTCAACATTCCTTGTATAAATTATAGGTCAGTTCTTTGGAAGAATACTATTACAAATATTATCTCATTCATACAGTGTCAGTGTGATTATTACAAGACAGATATACTACATACCCCACACTAAAAACCTCTGAACCTCCACAACTGCTAGAAGTTTGGACAACACGGCTTAACCCGGCTCTAAAAACCTTCTTGGATTTTTTCCAGTGAAGTTGTCAAGAGTTTGTTGTAGGCGATTGCAACTCATCACAATGAGTCACAATCATACACACTAAGTCCAGGACAATGATTACCTCTGGAAAGGGGGGTGGGGGTGGCCAGGAAAAAGAGAATGGAATGCCAACTCTATCTAAGATGTTCTATTTCCTTTAAAAACATAACATGGCAAATACCAACAATTATAAAATATGGCCGCAGCTTACACTCTTCTCGACATTTCTATAGGGTTGAAATATTTCATTATAAAAAAAGTGAAGAGTAAATCATACATTTTAATGAATTTCCCTTGTGACTCCAAACCTTAATATTATCCTTTCACTCCATCCAGCTCTTGCTTTCTCTTCCCCTCCCCTCCTCCCCAGATGATTCAAGCTACAGGATATGCTAGCCGTGTACTTACGCATGCATAACTGAATATGAAAACCCATAAACATGCTTTTTACTCTTTCTAGCCAGTAAATAAGACACGCTTTTTGCTTCTAGGCTTAGTTTTTCAGTGCAGACATGGCTCAGGCAGTTGGCAGTAAATTTCAAAGCTGAATCTCTGTAGTCAGCCTCGAACCTTGGGGGCATTTCAGGAAATATACAAAACACTAAAGCATACATCTTTGTTTCAGCTTGTTCTTCCTCACAAGTATATGAGTGTCAGAAACTGGTGAGATTCCAAATGCTGACTAGCATGGCTGCTCCTCAGAGTAAGCAAGAAAACAGAGCATGCTTCCTCCCTCCACAGGGCCTGTGCCCAGAACTCCCTGGGGGGGCTGGGCAGTCTGCACGGGGCTTCGAGATGGCTGCCACGGCAGGACCCCCGGAGCTGCCAGAGAAGTCAGCAGACCCCAGGCGGCAGGCATCTGCTCAGGCGACCTAGCATTTCTGTTACGTATTTTAAAAAGAGCTTGTTTTAAAAATGTAGTTCTAAATATGAGGAACTACAGTGGGGCTAGTCACACATTTTCTTAGAGCTTTTGTTCTCTTACCTACACAATGGAGAGTTGATTTAAAAGTGATTCCTGGGCCAGCCGAGTGGCGCATTGGTTAAGCACTGGTTTTGGGATGCCAGCGGCCCCGGTTCGGATCCCACATGAGGGCCAGGGACACTGCCCTCTACAGCTAACAACAGCTCCACCTGGAGCTGGGCTGCGCGAGCCCCGGTGATGGTGTAGGCTGCAGCCCCTGCTGCAGTGGGCTGCCATAGGCTACAGTGAGTGGCCGGCAGCCAGTGTGAGCTGCCAATAGCCTCGGTGAGAGACCATCCAGAGGCCAGCGACCTGCCTCATCCGGGAAGAGCGTAATGACGATACCAACAGTGAAGCAACATCCTCCGCAACTAGACTGAAGAACAAAAAGACAGCAACTTGTCTGTTCCCCTTCCCCGATTCCCCAACGCTGTTCCCCTCCACCAATTCCCCAATAAAATCTTAAAAAAAAAAAAAGTGATTCCTCTTGGGATTGTGGAGAGAATTAAGTGAAGCAGGATATGTGAAGGCAGGTTATACACCAACATATAAGTGTAATAATAGACACTTCAAGGAAATAGTTTAACAGAGGCTCAAATCCAGTCATAAAATATGTACTGAACTCTTGATATAACCAACAAGCCCTGAAACTGGCAGCCCACCGCGATGAGTGATCCTGCTCTGAGAAGCACTGGACGGGGGAAAGGTCTACATTAGGCTACAGCCAGTAAAAAGGATTCAACAGAACACAAGACACCTCAAAATGGAACCTACATCTTTTCTTAATGCAGCACACTAAATCAGCATTCTTCAGAGTACAGGCTATGGAGGGGTCCTCATGACCACGTGGGTGTCCACCAAGTTAAAACTGTTTTCATTAAAATACGCAATTGCCTTTTCCGTTGTTATTTGCATTGATGGTGCCAAAGCAAAGGCAGGTAAAACTCCTGGGGTCACCACAAAGTTAACTGTATTAGCGTATTCTTTACCATCTCCCACTACAGCTAAAAAGTCAGTTTCATTTAAGAATGGTCTTGCTGGACAGTAAAAAGCAGGGTTTATTCAACTCTGACCCTTGATACACATCTTTACTCTTCTGTGACCCTAATTGGGAAGTCACATTAAGCACTTGAGCTGAATGCGAACGCAGGATGCCTGTGTCAAAGAAAAGCATTTATGTGGTTATTTAAATTAGAAGCTGATGTAGCTTCTTTTCTCAGGAAGATCATTTTTATTTGCAAGAATGATTGACAAACTATGGATAGTCAGACTCATGTATCCGAAAGATATTTTCTCAAAATGAATGGAATAAGCCCATCTTTTCAAAGAAAACAACTGACAGTATGTGTTGCCATTAATAAAATTCAACCTTTGAAGTCAAAATTAGAAGTTTTGAAAAGTTTCTACCCATCACAAGCTTGACAACTCTCCACTACTTAAAGACTTTCTGATTAAATCAGTGATGCTAATGAATGCAAAATTTTGATATTGTATAATGAAATGTGTCAACATGTGGAAGAACTGCATTACTCAGTGAATCATTATTCACCAAATGATGGATGCATGATGTTACAAAATCATGCATAATGAAAGACTCCTTCAAAGTACAGGATAAAACCGTTGGCTTTCATAGTAGCAGTATAAAAAGTTTGCTGATAGGATTTCAGACTCTATATTGCAACTCATCGTTAAGACACTACCAGTTGCATGGCGATATGAAGTACAGCACAGAGAATATAGTAAATGATGTTGCAACAGCTGTGTACAGTGCCAGGTGAGCACTAGACTAATGGGGGATCACTGCATAAATTATATAAATGTCTAACCACTATGCTGTACACCTGAAATTAATACAAAGTAGCACTGAATGTCAACTGTAAGTGGAAAAAAAATTTTTTTTTAAAAAAAGAGAAACCACCACTTGTAGAGTTTTGGTGTTGCATCAAAAGAATGATCTGAAAACACTATTAAGTGTTTCTCCCTTTTCTAACCACATATTTGCAAAAGGTCTGAATTTTCTTCAGATCCTTCAACCAAAATATCATTGCTGTAGACTGAATGCAGAAGCAGATGTGAGAACTCAGCGTGTCTTGTAAGAGATTGGCAAAATGCCACTCTTCCCATTAACTGTTTTGGGAAATGGGTTTTTTCTATAAAAATGTTATTTATGTTAACATGTAATATGTAAAATATGCAATAAAGGGGCCCTGACACTAAAAAGTTTGAGACCACTGTACTAAAGTGATACAAGATAATTACAGTTATGATAGATTAGGCTAAATAAAATCTCCAGGAGTCCAGTTGCCATGCATATGGTGTATGCACATGGTGATAATTCAGGCAACACATTGTAATAATTCATGTTTAAAAGCAATAAGGAAAAAAATCCAATAAAGAAGAAAACAGCTGTTGTTTGAATGTTACTAAGCATGCATACATATACATGAAGCTTAATTTTAAAACTTCTGAAAATTATTCGAGGTGTGATAAATATGGCGAATGTTTACATTTTTTATAATTTATTACAGTAAGTCACATTGCCATTAATCCCCCTCAAATACTCTCCCTCCCTTCAAACACACTTATCCCATCATTCTTGCCACTTTCTGAAGCAGTTCTGGAAGTCCTCTTATGTGTCCTTAGTTGCACAGTAGAGGCCGCCTCCATGTCCTGAACCTATTCAAAATGTTTACCTTTCATGGTCATTTTGACTTTGGGGAAGAGCAAGAGGTCACACGGTGCCAGATGCAGTGAATAAGGTAGATGAGGACACACCAAAGTGTTTTTATTTGACAGAAATTGCTGTACCAGAAGCAATGTGTGACACGGAGACTTTCTGGTGTGATTAAACAATACAGCGACTGCTGCTGCCGAGTGCCATCTAAGAGAAAAGCAGGGATCTTCAATACAGGAAGCAGTGTGTCAAACCTTAGTAACTAACTGTGTGTGACAAGTTTCAACTTATTCGGTTCAGTCAGTGGGGTGTGAGCTACGGTTGCGAGGAGGTGTGCTTTAAAGTGTGCCGTAAATCATCCTCCATTATGACAATGCTCCATGTCACACATCGCTTCTGGTACAGCAATTTCTGTCAAACTTTACGGTGTGTCTTCATCCACCATTTCACCGGATCTGGCATCATGCGACCTCTGGCTCTTCCCCAAAGTCAAAATGGTTCAGGACATCAAGGCAGCCATGACAGCGCAACTAAAGACACTCACGAAAGAGGACTTCCAGGACCGCTTCAGAAAGTGGCAAGGACGATGGGATAAGTGTGTTTGAAGCGAGGGGGAGTATTTTGAGGGGGATTAATGGCAATGTGTCTTTTACTGTAATAACTTTTTTTTGGGGGGGGGGCAGTGTCATTGGCCCTCACATGTGGGACCAAACCGGGGCCACTGGCTTCCCAAGCCAGCGCTTAACCACTGCGCCACTCAGCCGGCCCTGTAATAATTTTTTTTTTAATTTAAATTTCAGTATTGTTTGATCACACCTTGTATAACAGATATCCCATTCTCAACTTAATGTTTCCAAAAGCACCCAAAAATTCAAGTTAAAAAATGAAAATGTTACCTTCATTTATATTTCATTTACCACACTTGCAGGACAGTAGCACCATACAAAGCAGATTATAAATTCTTTGTTTTTTTAAAAGATTTTATTGGAGAATTGGGGGAGGGGAATCGGGGAAGTGGAACAGACAAGTTGCCATCTTTTTTGTTCTTCAGTCTAGTTGCGGAGGACGTTGCTTCACTGGCCCATGCTGGTATCGTCATTGCGCTCTTCCTGGGTGAGGCAGATCGGTCACCGGCCTCTGGATGGTCGCTCACCGTGGCTATTGGCAGCTCACGCTGGCTGCCGGCCGCTCACTGTAGCCTATGGCAGCCCACTGCAGCAGGGGCTGCAGCCTACACCGTCACCGGGGCTCGCAGCTCAGCTCCAGGTGGAGCTGTTGTTAGCTGTAGAGGGCAGTGTCACCGGCCCTCATATGTGGGATCCGAACCGGGGCTGCTGGCATCCCAAGCCAGCTCTTAACCAATGCGCCACTTGGCTGGCCCCAGATTATAAATTCTACAATATCAGTTCAGTTTTGAAAATGACTGGTAATTCAGCATCTTCAAAGAGCATTCCCATAGATATACATTTTTTCCTCAAATATAAATGAATACATTCTAAGACATGTGTATTGGTGTATGTTACCAAATTCAAGCTTGAAAGTAAACAGGCAGGTCACCACCAAACAAATTCCCACATCCTTCCAGTTATCTCAGCTGAGGCGTTGTCCAGGGAACATGTCTTATTATGAGCACAGTGGTTAACCAAGTGTACAGCACAGAGCACAGAACTAATCGGATTAGCAGAGAGAAAGTCAAAGAGTCATCTGCTCCAAAAAAAACATATAATGAGCAAGAAATAAAGAGGGGAACAAAGGAATTTAATATTCAGTTTTGAACCTCAAATGTCTTAAGGAAAAAGACTATTAACTTTGAAGGGAAAAAACCCATCCTTTTATCACTAATGAATCATCTCATATAAAAACCACTGTAAGATAAACTATTGCAACATGTTTGTTTGAACAAGCCTGTCTACTTTCTATGTGCTCAGTCCTATACTAGACACTCCAAGGATAAGCATGAGACATGGTGCCCTGCCCACAAGGTTTAATTAGGGGACAAGTGTAATACAAACCTCAGTGCCATACTAGTCCAGATGAAGGAAGTCAGCACAAGCTAAAGCAGTAAAGGGAAGGATGCTTATGACTGTAAAAGGTAAATAAGTTTCCAGCCAAGGAAGATCAGAGGCAGTTGTCAGGAAGGTAGGATAAAAGGGAAGGGATTCCAGCAGATGGGACCAGGAGAGGGTGCTGACCTGTTTAGAGGACTGCTTTGGGTTAAGTGGAATAAAGAAAGGTACATGTGTGATTTGTACCATAGAAATGACCAAATGAGGCAACTGACTGAATGTGAGAGTAAGAGGAGGGCAAGAATTATTATGGGTAAGAGAATAGACTTACAACATGTATCATGGACAGATGGAGAATAAAGGAATGAAGACATGAATTGGATTGCATACCTTTTGGGTTTCAGGTGATAAAAAATCGAAGTAGACTGTCTGTTGCGTCAACTGAAGATGGGACTGAGCATGAATGAGAGACGAGGCTTTCGTCCCTGCTACTGCCCTGGTCCAAGTTTCTGCCTTCTCTCCCCTGATTACTGCAATAGTCACCAGCTTCCACCCTTGCCCCCCAATGTCTCTCCTCAACCTGCCAGCCAGGGTGAGCTTTTAAAACGTGAGATCCAATCACTGTTCTGTTCAAAACCCTCCAGTGGCTCCCCATTTCACTCCATAAAATCCCAAAACCTTGTAACGGTTTACAAATCCCTCTCTGGTCTGCCACTGCCAAGCCCGTCCTCTCCAGCCTACCAGCGTACCAGTCCTCCCCCTTGGCCATCTATCCCACCCACATGGCCTCCTTGCTAATCCCAGAACACACCAGGCGGCTCCCACCTTAGAGTACAAGTGTGCCCTTTGACTTGAAAACTTCTAGTTGGCCAACTAACTCCACATGGCTAGCTAGCTCTTCTGAGGGAGTTCTAGACTTTGTTCAAATCCCATCTTCTCAACAGGCCCATGCTGACCGCACCCCACCTCAACCCAGTACCCCTGAGTTCACACCTCACTTTTCCCCGGAGACCTATCACCTTGTAGCCAGTGATACAATTTACTTATTTGTTTGTTGCTGTTTCCTCTTACTAAAATGTAAGCACCATGAATACTGAGATTTTGCTCACTAAAGTATCATAGTCTAAATAAAAAAGGGCCTGAAAAAAGCAAGGAAAATATAGATTTGTTGAATTAATGAACTGCTACAGAGGGGTCGAAAGATAATGAAAATTCAGAGCAAAAGGCCACCGTGTTTCTATCAGCTCTAACCCTGCCCATCTTCCCCAATATTTTCTAACTCATTAATGATCTCATCATTCATCCAGATGCTCGAGCCCAAAAAGCTTGGAAACCATTCAAGATTTCTCATCTTCCAACTCCCACACAATAAATCCATGAGCAGAAGCTGTCAGAATGGCCTCTATTACCTCTAGAACAGGCTCCCCATTCCACTCCCCTGCACCAGTTCAAACCCTTTCATCTCTAAACGAGACTACGAAGTCCACACCTGAGCTTTTCTCCTTAGATCTCACTGAGGCTATTTAACAAATTTTTACATAGATATGACAGAGTATGACAGGTAGGAGAAAGCAAAGTGAAGAAGAACAGAATACTTCAAGGTGAGAAAAAGGAATTTTATCTTCACTTTCTTTCTTCCAATTCATACACAATTATTCATATACTTCAAGGCCCCACTTTTGAAACCTTTCCCAGCTCCTCAGGCGGAGTGTGTACTTTCCTCCTCTCTGTACAGAATCTATGAGAGCACTTTCTATAGTGACTATTTCTTCACCTATCAGTTGGCTAGCTGAACATGTGTCTGGTCTTATTCTAGCACAGGGCCTGGCATTAAAAATGTCTGTGGAACAGATGAATGATCAATTTCTAGTCTAGAACTGGCAATTATAAAAAGGAAAGTCTAAGTGTGAACAAAGGTAAGGGTGCCAAGGACAAAAAGAAATGGAAGTTATCTAGCTACCAACCAGCAGTAGATAAAAATGACTAAACTGAAGACCCAAAGGGGAGGGGGCCCGCGGGGGAATGAAGAGTAAACACATGAGGCATTTCCACCTAGATAGGGATAGAGAGATAAGGGTACTAGCTAGTAGAATCCCCATGAAAATATTTAATAGAGAAATAGATTATTCAGAATTTCACAGAGAAATGTGGAGGTGGAAGAAGTGCTAACCTAAAATAGCCTTTAAAACTAAGACATGTTTGGGGATGACGGGTTAGCTCAGTTGGTTGGAGCATGGTGCTGATAACACCAAGGTTTCTAGTTCAATCTCCACATGGGCCACTGTGAGCTGCACCCTCCCTAAGAGTCAATTATGCTACTGCAGCACAAAAGCAATGTGTAACCAATGACCATGGCTGTTCCCCAATAAAATTTAAATAAATAAACAAGACATGTTCTCTCAGACAGGAATACCCAAATAGATACAAATTAATTGTAATCATAAAATGCTCATGAAATAGATTGTTTTAATTAAGGAGAAAGCAATGTAAAACATATCAGTACCTTCTCATCCCATCCTCCCAAAGACATTCAAATATATAGAATTTAATCATTAGAAAAACTGGCTGAAAAGGGCCTGTCAAAGACCAGTAAAAGTATGTTAACAGAATGAATGAAGGTATTAAAATTAAACTTAACACACTGAACTCAAATGAGGTTTAAATTTTCTTATAAAATTCTGTTTTACAGACCTGTATAAAAAGAAATGAAGAGTCTAAAAAGCAATTTTTAGGGGGGTGGTAGATGAGGGTAAAAGGGATCAAATGTATGGTGATAGAAGGAGAGAACTGACTCTGGGTGGTGAGTACACATGTGATATATAGATGATGTATTACAGAACTGTACACCTGAAACCTATGTAACTTTACTGTAAACAATTGTCACCCCAATAAACTTTTAATTAAAAAAATTTTTTTTGGGCCGGCTGAGTGGCGCATTGGTTAAGCGCTGGTTTTGGGATGCCAGCGGCCCTGGTTCGGATCCCACATGAGGGCCAGTGACACTGCCCTCTACAGCTAACAACAGCTCCACCTGGAGCTGGGCTGTGCGAGCCCCGGTGATGGTGTGGGCTGCAGCCCCTGCAGCAGTGGGCTGCCATAGGCTACAGTGAGTGGCCAGCAGCCAGTGTGAGCGGCTGGCAGCCAAGCATGAGCTGCCAAAAGCCACGGTGAGCGACATCCAGAGGCCAGAGGCCAGTGACCCATCTGCCTCATCCGGGAAGAGCGCAAAGACGATACCAACAGTGAAGCAACATCCTCCGCAACTAAACTGAAGAACAAAAAGACAGCAACTTGTCTGTTCCCCTTCCCCGATTCCCCAACGCTGTTCCCCTCCGCCAATTCCCCAATAAAAAATTTAAAAAAAAAAAAAAAAAAAAAAAAAAAAAAATTTTTTTTCAAACAATAAAAAGCAATTTTTTATAAACGGTACAGTTGTATGGCTTGAGGGAAAACAAAACTATCCAAGGTAACACCTGCCTTGTGTATAGTTCAGTGTAAAATACATGCCCACTTGATGTAAAATGGCTCGGTTACTTATACTTTGGCAGGTTCATGACCAACCAACCTAACACCAGAGCGGTGACTCTGAAGCTTTTTGGGGTCACAGTCCCCTCTGAGACTCCACTGAGAGCTACAGTCCTGTCCTACAGAAAAACATGCCGACATACATCCATACCTAGCATTTTAGATATGTCATGGCAGTCACACAGAGCCATGGAACCCAGGCACAGAACTGATGTCTTAATGAAGAGAAACAGCAAATGACATAAGGCTCCTCAGAAAAGAAAATAAACTGTTAAGAACAACTCTAGAGCTTTTTTCTCAGTCATCTGGGCAATCAAAAACTACTGAACATAAAAATCTCTATTGGAGGGCCAGCCGAGTGGCTCAGTTGGTTAAGAGCTCACTCACGAGTGCGAGCTAAGCTCTGAGCAATAGCAGTTCGATGCCCGGCTAGAGCTGAGCTGCCAACTTGTGGCAGGATGGCTCAGCTATTAAAAAACAAAAAAACAAAAACAAAAAAAACTCTATTGGCTGAATCTGATGAAGTGATATACACCCAGATAGAGCTAAAATGCATGCACATGCCTTAAAATAAACTTGAAACCTGAAGTGTTTAAAAATAAGATCTAATATTAATAATAGTAATAAGTTATTGATCATTTACTATATACTGAGTGTTGTTCTATATTCGTATTTATAAAGTATTATCCCCATTTCATAAATAAGGAAATTAAAGCACAGGAAGATAACAAAGAGAGTCAATGAACAACAACATAAAACAAACGGTTAATGACATTAAGAAGAAAAATCCCAGGGCCGGCTGAGTGGCGCGGTGGTTAAGCGCTGGCTTGGGAAGCCAGTGGCCCGGGTTCGGGTCCCACATATGAGGGCCAGTGACACTGCCCTCAAAAAAAAAATAAAATAAAATAAAGGAAGAAAAATCCCCTTATAGTGTACCCCATCTAATAGCAACTTAGCCCAGTATTTGTATTATCACAGTTCTACAAAGCAGAACATATTGTCCAAACTCCACAAGAAAGAGGGCAATTTTGATGCTTTTCCATATTCCTGCCAAGATAATCCTTATAATACCACATTCCCGTTGGAGTACAATGCAACCACACATGTGAACACAAAATGTTCAAAGAATACAAACTAACTACAGGATGTCCACGATTGGAAATGGAAGACTGATTCTGAGGATAACAAATCCTAGCTTTCTAAATCGCTATCTTTTGTGTTAAGTACCAGCAATAAATCATGTTCTGGAAAAACTAGCAACATAATAGGACGTAAAAAATCTGAAATCAGGTGCCTTTTTCTACCGAGGAAGTTCAAACTATGCTTCCTTTTCACCATCTTGGTTCCACGCCTCTTCCACTCCAGGGCAACCATAAAAGTAGGAAAAACTTCACAAGCTCAGCAGCTCCCACTAAACCCCATCAACCACAGACAAATGTCAGATTGCCCGGGATGCACCCACCATGATTCCCACGATGCAGCAAACACCAAATGTTTGTTGAATGGTTTCACGTTCCTCAGGAGAAAATGCTTACCATTGTCTATTTCCCATAATACTACACTACAAATTATTAAAGCATCAGAATAATGCAATAAAACAAATCTTTTACCTTAAACCACATGACAAAAAAGATGCAATTTACCATATTTTAGAGTCTACGTCCCAAGGGGTAAAAATGGAAAACGAACAATTTTTTTTAGTTCAGCTTGTGCAGCTAATGGTAATCCAAGACACTGCAAAAAATTTATGTGAGCATATTTCTTTTTTCAAACAATGATATTCTAAACACACTGTAATTTTTACAGCTTTCTTTGTAATGTTTAATGAAGATACAATAAAATCATGGATCTTTTATACCACCAATAAACTTTTTGAATTATATATGAGAAATTAACTCCATGAAAATAAGGTGGGCTGCTGCTTTAATAGCAATACCCTAAATTCACTGAAGGTTAAAAACTAAGAAACAATGAAAATAAACATATATTCATACACATATGCCACACAAAAAATTTCCTCTGTATTTAATTCACAAACTGAAACATCTGCTCCTGATTTACTGAACTGTTAAAACACCTCAGGGCAAACACAAAAAGTTGAAATATTTTTTACGCAGAGCTTATTTACACTATGTTTTACACAGAGCTTCTTGGAAATCAATACCAATTTAAAGAAGTTGATCTCTGCATTAAATAGTCCCTCTTAGTATAGAAAGCACGTGAGAGAAAAAATTCAGACTAAATACCCTCTAATATTACGTAGTATTTTTTAAAACGCAACTTATAGTTGCTGAATATCACTTTACCAAATCAGGCAGGCACGGGTGACCTTATCTTGGCAAAACTCAGGATACTGTTTCTTCAACATCCTAGAAGGCAGCTTGATGCACCACACTCTCCCATCTGCTTTGTTCTATTTCTTCAGGCCCCAAATGGAAATTAAATGTTTTGAGTAACAGACAAAATGCCATCAATTATAGGAAAGCACTCGGAGCACAGAAGAAGCATGATACCAGTAAGAGAGGTGGGAGCAGCCTTGGTAATCACCCCCGAGACCATGTTGAGACAGAAAAATCTATAGAACATGTGCGGGAATCATATTAAATATTCTCTTCTCACTTACCCGATGAGCTCTCAGTAAATACTGTTAATGTTTGTCCTCCAACACTCTGCAAGACAAATGGATGTTCTCTCGGAGCACTGACTGAAGCTGGCTTTCCGCCAATATCATGAATATTTGCAAGATCCTCATTCAGAGTAAATGACACCTAAAAGACAATTTAAGCAGAGCTTGTTACAATAGACTTTTGTTTTCAAAGTATCTGTACAGAAATTCTGATTATAATTCAAGTATTTTTAAAAATGTGAATCTTTTCCAGTCATTTTATTAAGCATTTAAAAAATTTCATCCAACAATCTTTAATACTCAGTCATAAAAAGAGAATCAATTCCCATCTGTCAGAATAATTGGGCTCATCTATCATTATAAATACAAACAGCTTTCAAATGTTTCCTCTGACCTATGGCTGAAGAAATTCTATTTCCAAAATAGAAATAGAATTTTTCTCTCTAGGGTCTCTGAGGTCAAGAGACTATGTCTTATTATATTTATATCCTTAGATAAATAAATATAAAAATATATGTATTTGTGTTTATCTCCTAGCAAAGGGCCCGACACCTAGAAGGAAAACAGGATTTGCTGAATAAGTCAGTATTTTAAGAGTATTAAGAAAGTGATTACACTTGAAAGGGGAAAAGTGAGCTATTTAGAAAGACTGAACACTCCCATAGGCAGAAGATAGATGTCTTTTTTTAGGTCTTAATGACTACTGTATGAGTAAGTACATGGTGCTGTTTTAGTTTTGAAAATTTAACGAATACAACTACATGTTTACAAGGATACCTCAAGATTGAGGTTTAGAATAAAAAGACACAATAGGTGTTCTTTCAAAATGATTTTTTCTATATACCAGATCTCCCCTAAAAGAACATCAAATCTTACATTGAAGGGATTTACAAACATAAAATATTGGTCTCCCTACCACACAGAAAGATTATGAAGCATTTATTAAATATTTCTCTACCGAAAATTATGCCCTGGACTTAATGGGTCAACATCTAAGGCCCTCAAAAATCCACAAATGCCTCTGCCACACTGCAATAATGTAGACTATTACAGAAGTAACACTAAGCTGTGTAAGTGCTGAGAGAAGGGGTACTTTAGGTCAAGAGAGAAAACTCCTGAGAATGAACTAGAAAGGGGTCCATTCACACGAGAACGACGTTTATACTATTATGTGTTCCTGACCATCAGCCACTAATTTGATGTGGAGTTTTCCAGAAAACAAACACCACCCTCTCTTTATTACTACTAATGCATAGTAAAATAATCTCATGTTTTAAATATAATTTAAATAGAAATTATCTTACCTCGGTTCTTCCTTGATTCCTAAAAGAGAGAAAAGGAAAATTTTAAAATTATTTAGATTTTGTTTTCTTCAAATTTATGCTGAGGATTACAACAAATAACACTACTAATAGTTACATAAAATATTACATTTACAGAGATTGATATCTTGGCTTTCCTCAACTAGCCTATTTGTCAGCCTATAGGTAAAACAGAAGTCGCATTAGCTCCACAGAAGCATTTTATTGTAAGTTTGTATCACTTATCACTCTTACGACTTGTGCTAACAATATCTTATCTAAATAATGATCTCATTACAATTTTTATCCTATTTCTGAGCACTTTGGGCATTCATCAGCATGTGAATGCGTACGTAATACCAAATATACAGTATTTCGGCAAATTTTACTATTTATTTTGTCTGGCTGAAGATGTTTCATTTACCTAACAAAACCTCAAAGATCAAAATTAAATTCAACAATGTTTTAAAATTATAAGCAATTTTCTCCTCTATGAAAACAATATACGTCCATAAACACGCAGATAAGCAAAAAGGAAGTTTTAAAATAGCCACAATTCCACTGTTATCATCTTAGTACAGTAAATACCCAGACTATTTTCTATATATTTGAATTACATGCTTTCAAATGTTATTATTTTTTTTTTACAAATACGGAATCAATGTACACCTTATATAATAGCCTAATTTAAAAAAAAAACACCATATATTAAATACCTACTATATGCAAAGTACTGAGTGTCAGGTGCCCCATGTCCCTAGCCAGCAGAAGATATGAAAGCTACACCCATACCTATAACAAGACAAATTTTAATGTGTAATTAAAGAGAGCCACAGTGTGCCAGGGTCAGGCAGGAGGGCAGCATTTCTTCCACTTTAAGAGGAAAGGAATGGCTCAACCAAAGCGGCAGCTCTGAGCTAAGTCTTGAAGGGTGCTAGGGTTTCGGCGGGCTGGGGCGGGGCTATAGGAGCAAAGCAAACAGCTGAACAAGGCCACAGGGGAGTCTGACCATGAAAATGCGATCAGAGCCGGCTGGAGGGGAGAGCACACAGTAAGAACAGTGGCCGCGAGCTCTAAGGGAGGTGGGCCCCCACCACGGAAGAGCCTGTAGAGCACAGGCCGGAACTCGGACTCCAGTCCTTAGGCAAGGGAGAGCCAAGTACTGACTGCTTGAACAAAAGAATAATAAGTACCGAGATATGCTCCAAGAAACCTGCACCAGAAAAGATACACGGGATGGGTACGAGGGCCAGTAAGAAAACTACTGCCTCTGTAACATCAACTGAGTTCCAGCCAGCCTTCATCCAGTGGCTCTGTCACTCGCTCACTGTCATGAAGTGTCTGCTATACGTCCACTGGGCATTTTGCCAAGGGCACGGTCTAGTATGAGAAGGGGTCTGTATCTTCAAGAAGGTCCCAGTTTAATGAAAAAGATCCGATCCATGAACAACTACAACAGAATAGCTTTGTGACAGAGGTACAACATGCTGTCATGGAATGCAGAAAAGCAAGCACGGAAAAGATAAGCTGAGTGGGGGACGAGGTCACCAACAGGGGGGCACTCCAGGCTGAGCCAATAATCCAGCCGAGCACCAGATGTGGGACGGCAGCCAGCACATTCCAACATCAGTGAATGCAGGCTGAAGTCAAGCGGCAAGGGGCCTCTCCCCCCAGACTGAGGAGCCCAGAATCTTAAACAGGTCTGTGTACTGCAGGACTTCCCAGAGTCTTTCATATTAAAATGCAATGTCAATCTTCTTTTTGTTGGGAAATTATCTAAAACAGAGGTGAAAAGCTTTTTCAGATTTCACATAAAAACATGAATTTGCAGCTTCTCTTATGAAGATTTGGCAATCATGCACCCCCAGTTCAGCATGACGACAATCCCCTGGACACACACACGTGGGCAGGCACTGAATTCCTACAGACCCTTCCCTATCACCCTGAACTTGGCTTCCACAGACACTGAGTTACACTCCAGTTAAGACAGAGGCACACACAAAGAAATGGAGAGGGTTCCTGACTAACCCCGTCACATAGCTAGTAAGTAACAAGGTCAGGATAAAGCCCAGGGCTGGATACTCCTAAGTTCATACTCATACCTAGTATCCGAGGTGTGATCACAAAATACGGTGAATGTTTAAATTAAAAAATTCATTCCAGTAACAGACACATTGCCATTAATCCCCTTCAAAATATTCCCCCTCGCTTCAAACACACTTATCCCATCATTCCTGCCACTTTCTGAAGCAGTTCTGGAAGTCCTATTTCATAAGTGTCTTTACTTCATCCTCCATCATGACAATGCTCCATGTCTGTCACACATCACTTCTGGTATATGACAATTTCTGTCAAATAAAAACATTACGGTGTGTCCTCGTCCACCTTATTCACCGCATCTGCCACCATGCGACTTCTGGCTCTTCCCCAGTGTCAAGATATTGAAGCAGCCACGACAGCGCAACTAAAGACACTCACGAGGACTTCCAGAACTGCTTCAGAAAGTGCTTGTGCCCTGGGGCTGCCCCTCTCTCCTGCTGCCAGAACCCGTTCACCTTGTGAGTGAGCACACCGGAGAAGGGACACATGTGGCCACTGCCCCAGATGACAGCAAGCTGACCACCAGATACATGGGTGAGGCCATAGCCAGGAACACCAGCCGGGCCAGCCCCAACCACAGCTGCCCATGGAATCATAAGCAAATAAGACAGTTTCTAAGTTTTGGGGTGGTTTGTTATGAAGCAAAAGTTAATTGATAAAGAGGAGGATAATGGTGACAGAAAGCTATTTCAGTGGAGTTGCAGCATGGAAATCTGGCTGGTATTGGGTTAAGAATGAACGGACAGGAAAAATGGAACGGGAGGCCTTGGGCTGACCCTGGCCGAGCAGTGGGGGCTGCCCGTCCTGACACGGCCGCTCCCCCACCAGGAAACTATCCCAAGCCTCTTCCAACGCCGCTACAAATGGAGACAGCGGCACAAGGAAGCACTTAACTCGGTACATCCAGTTATGCCAACGCAATTGCACCTATGAATAAGACGTGGGGAGAACGGAGGGATGAGGGAACTATACACGCTGCTGCTTCACTGCCGGTAAGTTTTACCAATAAATTTGACTTTATATTTACAGCTGTCGGAGGAGGGTGTGTGTGTACATGTGCACACGGGTCCCTACAGGGCACCTAACCATCTCTTGACAAGACTTGACATGCTCATTATTTCTCATTTTCCAGGTAAATCATCTGAAAAAGAACTGTAATTGCACTTAAAAGCACTCGTACAATTTTTTGAAACAGCTTTTTAAAAAGTCAAAAATATATAAATAACTTACTTGGCAATCCGCAATTTCCCAACTTCACCTCTGCCAGGGGCTTTTGCCCACTGCTGTGACAAATATTTAGGGACCTAGAACAAAGTAAAATACTAATAAGACTATGTTTTGGGCATTAACAAATCTTTTTAAACATAAAATGATATCCTGCTTCAATCTGACTTTCCACCGGTAATAAATGATCATTAAGTATCAAGCTCTCAATGTTCTGCACCGGCAGGAAGGAAACTAAGATATGCAAGAAATCACTTTAGCTCTCAAAGAGTCAGTCAACCAAACTGGTGACACCAAACTAACACTGGTCAAATAACCTAACAAAAATGAAGTTTTAACATGTTCCCAAATAAGTCCAACAGGGGTTCAGAGATGACAAAGGCTACCAGGAAAGGCCTCTCAGGGGGGCAAAACACTCTGATGGTATACAGAGAGTCACCACCGAGTTTAAGATGACTTTAAAAGTTAAGTTTTAACTTTTGCATGGGATTGTGACTATCATGAAGCATCTGCTGAAAGACAAAAAATTATTAAATAGCTACAATGTACACATACTACTTTCCTGACACTATCATAAGCACTTTCCACATATTTTCGCATGTAACCCTCACATCTTTATGAGGCAAATACTGTTGATTACCCCATTTTACAGATGATGGGTCTGGGGCACCAGGGATCATATATATATTTTAGCCAACGTTATATAATTAGCAAAAGATGGAGCCAGGATTCAAACCCAGGCAGTCTGGTTCCAGCATCTATGTAAACAATACACTATATTGTGTCTGTAACTAGATACATGCAGTCAGAAGGGTAAGGGAATACATGTTGAATCCCTACTATGTACCTCACCTCATTTCTTCTAAGGGGTTTGAACTCTGGAGTCATCACATACCTTTATGGGTACGCTATCGTGAGGAGTGAAATACTATATATAAAGCACGAAGCATAACACCTTACAGAAAGCAAGCTCTCAGTGAGCGTCAGGTGTCGTCATTATTTCCCAATAATCCTGGAATGGTAATAGGAACAGAGCTTCCAAAGCTGGAGGTTCCCACGAAGTAAAACCAGGGTGCTGTTACAATATCAGAGGAAGTGGGTACCACTTAGTCAAAGGAGCAGATGGCCACAATATTCTGTCAGAACTAAGATCAGACGCTGACCGGCACAAATCCTGCCACAACATTGGGATAAACCCTTGACTTCCTGGACCGGGTAAATCATTACCTACGGCCTCTATATTGAAATACTGCCTAACAAGTCTGCCTCTGGTTCTTGCTTTGTCTTTGATTTTTAACTCCAGGGAACCCTGGTGTCAATTTCTCTAACGCAAAGAGAAAAAGTACCTCATGCAGACAGCAGCCTACTCTACCAATCAACTGCAAGCTCTATGCCCTAATAAAGTCCTCAGGGCAAAATGGTGTCTTTTCTTTTCTTTTTCTTTTTTTTTTGAGGGCAGTGTCACTGGCCCTCATATGTGGGCCTGAACCGGGGCCGCTGGCTTCCCAAGCCAGTGCTTAATCACCGCGCCAGTCGGCCGGCCCCAAGGTGTCTTTTCTTTACCATATTCCAAGTTACTGGTTCAAATGAGCCCTATATGTAGATACCCTAGGACTTTCTCAGTAACAGTATCCCTTCCACAGTCTGTATTTCAAGCAACTGTCTGACCACCTACTCCTAACTTCCTGGCTCTCTCCTCAGTACTTGGACTCCAACGATGAACTCTTCCATGCCCTGAAATCACAAGGCTGTCTACACTGCGCCTGATCTGCTCATGCCTTCCCTTCTCTCTGTAAAGGACCTCGCTATGGCCACTCCCCGTCTTGCTCCATCACACGGGCTTGGCAGAAATTAAAGCCAATCGGTACTAACACCTATTTTAATTTATCTATCTCCATTATTTGATTTGATTGTATGCCTGCTCTTCTTTCACACTTGCAACTGAGCAGCTGAAGAGAAATTCACGATCATGCTAACTGGTCTCACCTGACATACAGGCTACTAACGTGCAGAGAGGCCTTTCAGATGCCTAATCGGCGCGCTCGCGCCCTGCAGCTCTCACCTCACCGCGTGTTCTCCCCTAACCTGTCACACCGCTTCCTTCCTCTTCCCTCTGTGCTGACAACCTGACTGCCTCCTCCACTGAGGAAAGACAACGATCAAAAGAGAACCTTGAAATCTACCACTGAGCCTCAGGTGGGGCCCTACTCGGCTTTCCCCTCTTAAAACAAGGGATGGGTCATGACCAATCAATCCCTCCTCTGGTGCACATGTGCGCTTTCCTTCAAATCTACCCTTTCCCTCCTCCATCCCCTCTCTACTTACTGTCCCTCCATCAGGAAAATGGCGATGGGGATATTCACACTCAGGGTGCTTTCTGAATGCGGCAGGAAGACTCCAGGACGGCCCCCAATGAACCCCACCCCAACGGTCACACGCTGTGTAACGGATCCTGGAGTGAGAACAGGACCTGTGACTTGCTTCTAATCAGCACAATACGGAAAGGTGCTGGGACGTGACTTCCGTCACAGGTTCCACAGGAGTGAGACTTCGGTCTTGCTTCTCACTGGCTTCCCGGTTTGCTCTGATGAAGGCAGGAAGCTGCCGTATGGAGAGGCCGGTGAGCAGGGAGCTAAGGGTAGACACCAGCCAACAGGCAGCTGGGCACTGAGGCCCGGGGACGGACTCTGCCGACCCCAGGAGCTCGGGGACAGTCCTTCCCCAGTCACACCTTCAGATGAGACTCCAGCCCTGGCTGACACCCAGACTGCAGCCTGTGCGGGACTCTGAAGCAGGGGGCCCAAATAAGCCATGCTAGGGGGCCTGACCTACAAAACCAATGAAATAATGAACGTGTTGTTTGACGCTACTAATTCTCTAGTTAATATGTTTATATAGCAGAGATAAACATTAAGTGACAAGTACTCTCCTAAGTGTTTCAAATACATTAACCACTCAGCCCTTACACAATCCTTTGCTTTTGTCCACCTGACAAACGAGGAAACTGAGGGGCTGGGGGGTGAGCACACGCCAGTAAGGGCGGCCTCGTCAGTCTGTCCACACACTGTCCCACTGTCCCACTGACTGCAGCTGCTCCCCCTGAGGTTTTCCTGGCACGTGTGCCCCCCACACACTCACCACGTGTCCGGGTGAGGGTTCAGGCCCCGCTCCCGTGCCTATCACAGGCTCTGGGAGCTGCTTCCTTCCCGTCAAACCCTTCCTTCCCCTGGCTTCAAGTGCGCACACTCTCTCGATTTTTCTGCTTCTCTGGGCCCCCCTTTTTGGTCGCCACACGTCTCACTTCTCAGCCTCCTGACCTCGGTCCTCAGACCTCCCGTATCTGCCCACTCCCGATCTTATGAGATCTCATCCAGTCTCGTGGCTTTAACACCATCCGACATTTCTCCAACTGACAGCAAGGCCAGGCTCTCCCCGCTGGTCCCCATGTACATACCCGGCTGCCGACCCAAACTCCATCTGAATACTCAGTAGACATGTGAACTTAAAATCTTCACAGAATTCCTATTGCTCCCTCGTAACCTGTCCTCCTCCAATTTTCCCTGTCTCAGTATGGAAGTCACCTCCATTCTCCCAACTTTGGAGTTTGCCTGAATACTCCTTTTTTCCTCACATTCCACATCCAGCCAACTGACACATGCTCCCCGCAACCGTCACAGTCCAGCCGGGCCCCGGCCGCTTCCCCCCGATTCCAGGGCTCCCATCCGAGCCCCGCCGCCTCGCGGTAACTGCTGTCATAGCCTCCCGTTTCCTCGCCTCTGCTCTTGCCCACGTCGTTTCTGCTCAATGCAGCAGCCAGGGTGCCCATCTTCCAACGCGCCTCAGGTGACTGTGACGTGCTCGAAGCCTTTCGATTCCTTTAACAGACACCTCCACAGTGCTCACTACATGGTAGCTAGTTTTCTAAGCACTTCGCAAGTATCACTTCACTTAATCCTCACAACTCGATCACCATCCTGCCATTCTGCAGATGAAGAAACTGAGGCACCAAAACCTTTCCATTTGCCAAGGGTCTCCCAATTACTGGTGGTGAAGCCAGGACCCTGACCCCATCTAGCGCCACAATCACCAGGCCCTTCTGCCTCTCCATGGCTTCTGGTTTCCCAGGTTGCCCAGTAAAACTCCTGGGGGGCTTAGATGACTCAGCCCCTGGCTAGCCCATGGCCTCATCTCTCTCTCCCCCCCGCCAACCCCAATCTCCTTCAGGTCCTCCTTATCAGTGATCCCCCCCCCATTTAAAAGAGCATACTTTTTGGTACCTTGTACCCTGACTTGTTTTCCTTCAGAGCACTTTTCACCTGCTCTGTATGTATTTACTGTCTATTCTCCGTCCCCATCAGGATGTAATTTGTGTTTTCTTTACTGCCTACCCCTGGCACCTAGACTAGGCTGGCACATGCTGGGAGCAGAGCTGTTCCTTTAATGACTGGATACTGTTGAAGAAATGTTAGCTGCCGTTAATGGAACGACAATGATGGCTTAATGAGATATGCCTGGGATACGGAATTCAATTTTAATAAACCTCATTGCATTCTCAGGGGGAAACTTATTTCAGAGATCTACCTTAGAATAAGCGGCAAAAAGGGGAAACGTCGATAGAGGGGAGCATTTTCCAACCTGCCGCTGCCCCTTCACAGCTCTTCCTTGACCTGCTGTTAAGATCAAGGGGAGACAGGATGCTTTCGAGCCTTGGAACCCTGCGATGACACCATACTTTTTCAACGCACCAACCAGGTCAGAAGGCTGATCAAACTGCTGCAGACGATAACTTACGTCATCTAACAAGAAAATAGTTCTAAGTGAAGTTAACTACATACCACAACTGAAATAAATTTAACAATCAACTTCAGCACAATGGATTATACCTAATACAAGCAACCAATTGCCAACTTAGAAAAAGATTATGTTCCAGAAGTTAATTAATAAAAACAAGTTTGGTACTCATACTATACTGTCATCATTATTATAATAAAATTATAGGTTCCCAGGTAAACCCATCAGCTTATCTAATTCAAAAAGCCAAAGGACTACACCCTTGCAATGAAAAACAGAATACAAGGATAGCATGTCAATCATAGGTAACTCTCTACACCAACAGCTTATGCAAATGGGCTTCCCAGAAGTTCTGCCCCATTAACCCTAAGTTTGAAAAAAGTGAGGAAAAAAAAAATGGTACACAGTATGATTCCAAGGCTCCAAAATATTTTTTGGACAGCTGATATTTTAAATTAGAACATTTTATTTTTATAACAAAATTGTATATATTTAAGGTGTGCAATATGATTTAATACAGTGAAATGATTACTACAGTCAAAATTAACGTTATCATCTCCTCACATAATTACTTTTTTGTGATGAGAACACCTGAAATCTACTTTCTTAGTAAATTTCCCCCACACACTCTTGTCAACATGTCACTTGTAAGACATCTGTGTTGTTTCTACTGTCTTCACATTAAAAAAAAAAAAAATCAGAGACAAGATAATGGGTGCAACAAAGGCTATTTTCTCAGGGTTTCCGGAACCAGAGAGAGTGACAGAAAATGACTCGCTGAAGCATTACTCCCTTAGGGAAACCCCCCTGGACCTCCAGGTCAAGTCCCTTTGTTGTTTCCATTCACAGAACAATATTCCTTGCTTCAGTGTCCTTTTCTCTTGTAACTGCTTTCATGAGGACTATCATTTGATTGATGTCTGTCCCCCGCAGTAGACTATAATCCCTGTTTACAGAGCATGGGCCATTTTGCTGACCATAACGCACTCAGAGCCTAGTCCTATGACTGGTTGGCCCAATCGGTCCTCCCACCCACCCACTCAGGCTGGGCAGACCGGTAAGGCCAACCCTGCCTTTGAAGTCAAGGTTCAAGTGACATGCACAGACTTACTCCCCTAAGCTTCTCTGTCAACTTGGCTTCACGTCTCTACTTCCCCATCTACTGGTCTCCAAAGCCCTGCTTCTCCGAAGGACAAGCAAATGAAGGACACTGTCATGGCCGCTGTGATGTGACACCCATTTCCCCGTTTAGGACTGAGGGCCTATTCTCCCAGCTGCTGGAAGTGGGGCCAGATAGCCCTGAGCTGTCAGCCTTCTGGAGTCACCTCCATGATGAGAGGCCCTTGGGCCAAGGTCACATAACACACACTCTTGGTTTTCCCAGGGCGAACCACATGCAAAGGCTGGCAGATACAGGGTATAACTTGCCCCAACTCAGGGCAGCTGGAAGGCTCCCCGTGGACCTGCCCCGGCTTTCACTGAGACTGCAGCACACCCTCTGCCCAGTCCTGCTTGAGCCCTTTCCCTTCGGGGTGGTGATCCCGAGAGGCCTCTCTACTAAACCCCTGCACCCTAATCTCCATCTCAGAATCTGTTTCCCAGGGAACCCGATCTGTGACAGGCAACTCCTGTGCTCTTGAAAATCAACATATGAAGCTGACGAGACCAAAGATCACAAAAATGAAGTCCTCACCTCACCTCTGATCTCCAGGAAGATAACTCATTAAAGGGACCCAAGGGGGGAATCTATTCCCAGCGTAAGTTTTATAGCCCAATAGACCTAAATCTGAATCATTGTCCTATGCTTGGGTGAGATAACTAACCTCCCGAAGCCTCAATTTTACCATCGGAAAAATATAGGTAATTAGTACCTACTGCATAGGTTCGCTTTGTAAAATAGTTGGTGCACAAGAAATGTAAGTTTCCTTTTCCCCTGTGAGGCTGTGGGGTATCACCCATCCCACTCTCGCCTCTCCTTGGTATACAGCTTTCTCTTTGGCAGCCAATGTCCAACTGCTTATCTGCCTGTGAAATAACTAAAGCCGAGCTCGGCGGCATTTGAGTCATTGAGCGAAGAACATAATATTCACAGGGGAGGCTGTCTATCTCTCTCCTGTCCTGGTCCTCTCCTCCAACATCAGTCAAAACGCTTATAAGAGGAAGGCTGACTGGGCTAGAAGCACATCTTTTTGGTGGCCACAGAACTGTTTAGACCTGCAGCTCTTGTGAATACCTCCACCTGTCCATTCCCCAAAAAGAGAGCATTTCTTATAACTCAGGGCCCAGGACGATATTCATCACTTACAAAAATCCCCCCACTCCTAATAGCCTTGCCGGCTGTCTCTCCTCCTCTTTCCCGTCAGTACTTTACCCTCTAGCCGGCCATGACCAGAGATGATTTTTCTAGCAGTCTAAATATTGGAGCCAAGAACATCAACCACCCGTTTAAATCGTGCTGTGGGAGAGGGCGGGTGTATGGCAGTGGCATGGCCAGTTGGTGACCTAACAGTGGCACAGACTGAGGGCCTACCAGGGACCAGCTCCCAGACAAGGGACAAACTGTGACTGCTTACTTGTGTTCACAGGTGACATCAATTATAAAGGGAAATCCAACCACATCTATTATCTATCAAAGCTTGTTTGGATCCTTACTCTCTTGTAGATTTAAGATAGTCAAACCCCAGAAACGTCATTTCATTAGGGCCGGCAGAGTACAGGGCCTTGCTATTCTAGTACAAAATCCACTACATTTGCCTTTTCCTGAATAGCTGCAGTTCTCCCCAGTCTTGCTGGGAAGGTTTTTCTAACATCAACTCCACAGGTTCGTTCCTCCTAACTGCCACCTTCCCCACGAAGCTTTCCCTGTTCCAGCCAAACAAGCTGTTTCCCTGCTCAAAACTCTCAGAGAGCTTACATGGACAAGTATACCTCCTACTGCACTCAACTGTTCTACACCAGTCTAGTTATAGAATTAATAAAATACGTACAAGGTGGCCCATTAACTTTTAGATGCTCTAAGAAGAAAGTCACCTATTTTGCAATAAATTATCCTCAAAGACCAGAACTCAAGGTATCGTTTATAATGAGAAATGTTAATGCACAGAGAAAAGACTTGAAATCAGTGTGTGTTCTATTCACAAATTCTGACTGGATTAGACTTAAAGACACACTTTCTAAGCAAATGTTATATTTTAACATCACACAATGAAAGCTGAAAATGAAATTTACCATTACAATTTGATGCACCCAATTCATTACTGATTCAGAGATGAAAATCCAAGTATGCTCAAGATATGGCATGAAAATCACACTGGATGCGAACCCCGGTGCAAATGAAACAAGTTCAAACTATCTGACAGGTGTGCAAATCAAACCCCATTGCCTATTAAGACTCCTTTAACTAGAGCAGAAATAAAAGTTGTCAAATAAAGGGAAAACAAGAATGGATTTTAGAACAGAAAGTATTTACTAGCAATTTCCCCCTCTTTCAATGATAAGGTTGTCAGAGGACAAGAACTGACAAAAAAGTCCTTTCACACCCGGGAAGATTTGCAAACCTGTGATTTTCTTTGACACATAAGATTAGAAAAAGAAACACTGCATGCCAAGTTGATACCGGGAAACTATGATACTGTAAACGATAAAGAATGAAACATGATAACTACCTCTGTAAAACAAGAACAAATCATTGGCTTGAATTGAGTTCTTTTTAGATAGGAAATGTATTCAAACCACCATATGGGAGACGATCACTAAAATTTTTTTAACTTCATTTGAGATTCATTACATTCTTTCGCATTCTCATTTAGTCAATCACCCAATCCTGACAACTTACTAAAAAAGTTTCCCTAACTCCTCAGACTTCATTATCACAAACCAATGATCCTGCGATCATTTTCTAATTTTGTCTCTGGTTATCTCCCCCTGAAACTTTTTTCCCCCTGAAAGAATCCCTTGCATCGCTGCATTATTTAAAAGCCCCCAAAAGGTTCCTCACTTCCTAGAGACTAAAGACATCCGCATTTTACTAGGTAGCGACATGAGTTTATGTTCCCCATCTTGTTTCACACAGGCCCTGTGCTCAAGGCATGATACATACTAGCCTCCTCGTCATTTTGCAGGACGCACCGTGCTAACATGCCTTTTCAGCCTTGCGTCTCTGTGCCCCTCTCCATGGCACACTGTGCTGCGCCTCTGCGCACCCATCCCAACCCTGGAAGGGAGACATGTATGGAGCACTGACTATGCTCCAGTCATAAACGCATCGCCTCAAGTTCCACCGTGTTTTTCACGCTTCCTTTCCATCTGCAAGGCAGATCTCCTTAATGGCTCTCCTCCACGTAGCAAGTCGTAGGAGAAACACTCGTTTATTCCATCTTTTCTCGTCATGCCGCTCTATAGCTGTGACAAGTCCAATGAGTGCCGGAGACTGACGCTGGGTTGAAAGTCAGGGAGCATTCATTCATCACATACCTGCAGGGCAATCGCCGCGTGCCAAGCACAACTCTGGGCGTGACAGGCAAGGCGTGAGTGTGCGCGCGTGCCTGTGCCAGTGCGGGGACGGGGGGCAGCCAAGGCTGAGCACATCAGCACGCTTTGAAGACTATGTTTGTCGAGCGAGCCACTGATCTGGAGGGAACCGCTTTAAAGCGCAGGGCAGGGCCGGCCGCGGGGCGCGGTGGTTAAGCGCTGGCTGGGGACGCCAGCGGCCCCGGTTCGGGTCCCACATAGGAGGGCCGGGGACACTGCCCTCAAAAAGAAAACCAAACAGAATAAAGAGCAGGACGGGACGGGCCTCTCAGGGGTAACTGCTGAGAACTGTCACGTGACTCAAGTTTGAACTCAGCCACGTGACTCACGGTTTTATGTAGCACACCACAGCCCCCCCCCATTTATTTCACTTGCGGCCCAAAGACCCCTAGCCCCGTCCCAGGGAGCCCGCCAGGGCCCGGCGCTCCCGGCCCCGCGCCAGGGCCTGGCCGCGCTCGCGGGCCGCACAGAGCCCCCTTTCTGACGGCCGGGCTCCCGCCTGCAAGCCGCCGCCCCGGGACGCGGCGCCGAGAGCCCCCACCGCACGCGGGCCCCGCCCCCCGCACACGTGACGCCCGGCCGGGGACCGCGCGGGGCTTGAACGCGTGCGGAGCGCGGGCCCCAAGCCGCCGAAACCCCCGGTCGGGGCCCGGCGGCGCGCGAGCCTCACCTTCACCAGCCACACGCCGGTGTTCTGCTTGGCGCCGCTCAGGTCAAGTTCCCCGCGCTCCGCCATGAGGACACGCGCGACCCCGAGCGGCGGCTTCGGGACGAGGAGCGCTGCGGGGAGACAGAGGCCGGGCCCCGCGCAAGCCGCGGCGGGAGGCCGACTGGGCAGCGCCGACGTCCAGCCGCCAGGAAGCCGGGGACCCGGGGAGCGAGGAGCGCGCCGGCGGCGGCCTGCAGCTGCGCCTGCGCGCCGCCTACGTCAGGACGGCGCGCCGGTGCGGACACACTTCCGGGGTCCGCGACGGGCGCGAGTGGGCGTGGCTACGGGTGCAGCCTGTGTCCGCGACGGGCGCGAGTGGGCGTGGCTAAGGTGCCGCCTTGTCCGGGCGCGCGAGTGGGCGTGGCTACGGGTGCAGCCTGTGTCCGCGTGCGCCAGTGGGCTACGCGGGTGCAGCCTGTGTCCGGGTGATGAAAACATACAGGGTGGGCTGGGCCAAAACGTCAGCAATGCGTGAAAAGACTAGGTCAGCAGAACTCAGGAAAGCCTCAAAGCAGAAAAGTGGGGTTCAAAGAGACAAAAGCTGTCAGTATATCTCCAACCCTGGCCAAGCAGAGGCAGCATTGGGAGGAGAGTGCTGGAGTAGTAAACACAGTAAGTGAATTAGCACAAGTGAGCACTGGGGTCGCACTGAGTGGCCTCGGGCCTACTGAAAACATGCTGTTTCTAGACCTACAAAAATACAGCAGTGTCTCAACGGAGAAGCTGCCTGAGCACCTCCTAGTAGGCAAGCCAAGCACGCCTCTTTCAGACGCCAAAACCCAGAGTCCGTGTCATTAGGTCGGTGACAGCAGACATGTAAGACACAAGCGTGGTGGTTACATTGCCCTGCTTAAACCGTTCCCTGTCTCTCTTCTTGCCTCTAAAATAAAATTCAATCCTCTCTACACAGGCCCTCTTACTTTGACCGCTGCCAGTCAATCCACCCACCACACATCCAACTATGCTGAACCCATCAGACCTCCCCGAACATGTCAGGGTCTGTTATTTCAGGGCCTCTGCACACTCGATCCCCTTTAGTCAGATGCCCTATTCTTCACTTAGCCTCACTCTCACCCCACCACCACCCCCACTCTCACCCCATCCCACCCCACCCCCTCCTCTGGCAAACTCCTATTAGGTTTCCAGACTAATAGAAATATCAACTCCCCCAGAGAAAGTTCGTTTTGCTTCACATATCACAGTGCGTGATGCTTCCCACAACTCATTATAATATACATGTTTACATGCTGCCTTTGCTTTCTAGACTATGAGCTCCTCCTACGCAGAAATACAGCTTTTTTCATCTTATATCCACAACATCTAGCAACATCTATTGTCAGATTTCAATAGGCTTTGGCTGAATGAATATTCACGAAAGAGAAACAAAAAGTAAGATATTGTAAGAATGGCAACTAATACTATATTGAATCATGCATCCAATCTATGCATATAATTGAACAAATTCCATGTCTGTGAGCATAAAGGAAAAGCTATTCTGTCTCTGAAATCAGCGGGGAAAACTATTAGGAAAGATGGAAGACCAGGCATGCATTGAAAAGGAAGGTTGCATTCTTGTGTCACAGCTTGAGAAAGAGTCTCAAAACATATAAAGGACTAGGGGGTGAAGAGAACTGCTTTAAGCTTTAATCAAATAGAAGGAAAACAATTAAATAAAAGACCTAGAGAAAAGGGAATTAAGCTAGCCTGGAGCACCCTGGTAAGAGACTTTAGAGTAAAGAATTAGGACCTTGGCCTTGATCTATGGGTCGTGTGTGTGTGTGTGTGTGTGTGTGTGTGTGTGTGTGTGTACATGCTTACTGGGATTGGGGGACAACAAATACCTAAAAAGAAGAAAAAGCTAAAGGAGAAAAGAAAAGGTGACTATTTAAAAATGATTATATAGGGAAGAAGAAAATAAAACCCCAACAATGTATTGAGCACCTCATCCTCACACGCTGTTGAATAAAGAACAAACTCCCCTTATCTGTCCTTTTCAAACCTCCTTCCAGCTTGAGGAGGGATACTTATGAGCTGCAAGAAATCAGGAGGATAGAGGCTCTGTGAACCACATTCACAGATTTACTCTGGAGACCAACACTAGCAGATATTGCAGCCAGATCTTTCCTCTCTGAAGTCCTATAATACATAAGCCAGACGTTGATAATTTTGGCCTCATCCAACTTGATGTTCCTTCCACATGATCCCAAACCCTTACTACCCATTGTCACACATGTTCTCTGGATTTCTGCTCATATAAATTATAAAACTTAACTAGTTCTTTTAGAGGATAGCACACCTCCATAGGTCACAATTTGTACCTTGTCCTTAGACGCCTGCTGGAATTTGAGTCTAGTTACAGGTCTAGAAGCAAAGAGGGGTGGTGAGTGGTGGGTCCTGAGAGAATCAGCATTGTTATCTGCCGTCACAGTTTCCTTGGACAAGTAGGGCTAATCCCCTCAGAGGGGGATAGGAGGTAGAAGGGTAGCTACCCCTGGAGGTGGGGAGGCTGGTTCTGCTGCGGGGAGGCCACTTCCACCGGCAAAGATGAGTCATCAGAATTTAGGGACTCAGTGTCCCCAGCTTTATCAGGGTCTTCCCACATGTCTCTATTCCAGCTTACAGGATCCTACTCTTTCCTAGTCAATACTGCCAACGTAACAGCAGACACCCTATGAGGCTGAGACTTCAACTTGTGTTGTAATTCAGCCAGGCACAGGACAAGAGTCTATGCTTGATTTTCAACCATCTCAGCCTGAAAGCTTCAGAAGACAAGGGTCTCCTTCAGGGCATCCATAGAAGCTTTCAGGTCACTTATGCAGTGCTTGAGCTGGGAATTCCAATCCCTGAGCTCATCCCTCTCTTTCATCATCACTTTGTCCAGCAATATTAGAAGTCACCAGCCAATCTCATTATATTGGTTAGTTTTCTAAAGATGTTGAAAAGTATCATATACACAGTCACTCAGATCCTTGCTTCTTATAAGTGGCAGATTAGATTATGTCCAACAAGAAATCTGTTGACCAATCACACCATGGACTGTCAGATTTCTCTTTACTACTGGAAATAGAGTCATTCACATCTTTAAATCTAATCAGAGTAGACAGCCAATTGCAGAAACCCTAGAACCAATTCAGAAAACTCATTCTTCACATTCTTTTCCTCTAGAACCATTCTCAGGACCAAAATCTGTATTAGTGTTCGAGAGAAAGAGAGAGAGAAACGTTTATGATATAAACATTTATATCATAATTTATATATTAAATAAAATTATAGTTAGGAAACAACTCTGAAATACTTGATCTGGGTGCCCAGATAAAAATCACAAATAAACAGTAAGTCCTAAAATACCATATTAAACAGATGGAGAGAGAAAGAGATGATAAGAAATTGGTTCACACAATTATGGAGACTGAGAATTCCTAACATCTGCAGTTGTCAAGCTGAAGACCCAGGAGAGCTTATGGCATAATTCCAGCCTGAGTCCAAACATCTGAGAAGCAGGAGAACCGAAGGTGTAAGTTCCAGTCCAAGCCCTAGTCCAAAAGGAAGAGAAGATCGATGTCCTAGGTTAAAGACAGGTAGAGAGAGCGAATTCTCCCTTCATGAACCATTCTTCCCTATTTTAGCCTTCAATGGGTTAGGTCAGGCCCACCCACACTGTGGAGAGCAAGCTGCTGATTCAAATGTTAATCCCTCCAGAAACACCCTCAACAGACACATCAAAAATAACGCTGAACCAAACAATCAGACAACCTGAGGCCCAGTCAAGTCGACACATAAAACTAACCATCACCAGTGCAGCCCAAAAAGCAACTCTAAAATTCTTTACTCTTCCAGGTGATTGACTAGTCGAGGTCTTATTAAGTCATTTAAGACACAAATGCAAGTCAAGGAGGGAAGGCTCAAGTATGCACCGCTGGCTGAAATTTTCCCAAGAAACCCAGGAGTGTGTGGGCCAACCTGTAACTCCACCTTCCCTTAGGGCTTGGATTCTGGTCCCTCGAGGCAGCCCAATCTGCTTAATAGGAGAACTACGTTCTCTTAGTGGGTCTTCTGGATCAGATGCAGCAGGAACAAATCTCCCAACCATTCAGCCACCACCAAACATGCTTCAGTCAACATGAATGTTCGCCGCAGCATCTGGTCCCTGGACAAGCTCATTAGCACCCGCTGAGGGTATGTGCTAAAAATGCAGACACCTGAGCCTCAATCCACATGAACAAAACCAGAATGTCTGGAAACTGACATTTGAGCAAGCTCCCTGGGTATTTCTCAGGCACACCAAAACTGAGAACCATTGTTCTAATCCCACATTAACAGAGTTTATTAGAACCAGGCCAGGCTCCAAGGTGTGAGGCATGAGAGAAAGTTTACCAGAAATTTTTCTCTTTGTCATTTGTCATACAGCTGGAATTCCTCCATGCCTGGTAAATTCCGAACACCACAATTCTATCATGCAGCCATTAGAGTTCCAAGCAACAAAGCCGTCAGGGGAGATGTTACAAGGGAGTTGAGGGGATTAGGATGATATTAACAGGTGGCTGAGTCCACGTTCCAATATTGCCCTTGGCCAATCAACATGGGCCCAGTGCCTCTCCAAGCCAGAGATTCTCTTTGTTCACGCTCACTCAGAAATATAGGCAAAAAACAACAACAAAAAAACCACCATCACAAAGGCCTTCTTAGTAACCCAGACTTACTATTTCTTACTGTTTAATGGTTACTATTGGGTTGTCGGAAAAGTCATGACTCGTTTTTTGCAACAAAAACAGAAAAAAATACATCATGACTTTTCCAACAACCCAATATATAAAGATTTTCAATAAAAAATTACCAGTGAATGTGGCAATGTGGTAATTAATTAGATTTCTCCTCCATCGATGATGTCAGAGAGATGATTTTGCTTTGATATTAAGCCAAGGCTATAACACCCCATCTCTCAATTCTCCCTGCCTGTCCCTTCACCTCAACAGTTTTCTCTTTCACAGAATACCTGCCTCCCCTGGGAGACTCCTGGTTTCCCCAGCCATGTGCAAACAGGAAGAAATGCTCCCTAAAATCTTTTCCGTAGAAAGCGTGAGCTTCAGAGTCCAACATATTTTCGAGTCCTGGTTCACCTGCAAGCTGGCCTAATTATTTTAATGCCTCTGCACCAATTTCCTTGCTTATAAAATGGGATTATTATACCTACCTCATAGAGTTTTTACATGAATGAGAAAACAAATCAAAATGATAACACTAGTTATATGTTTAACTATTTGGTAACTGCATGAATTACAGTGAGTTAAATAATTGAAAGGAAGCACAAAAGATTTATTGTAGGCAGTGAAACACTGGTAAATATTTAAGCGCTGGCTTTCCTAACCCCGTCCCTGAAGAAGCCCTGCTTTCCAGTGTTTGCTGATTTCTGTGGTGTAAGTGCTTCTCCCCGAGCCCATTTCAATCTACCACATGACGTCACCAAACGCAAAGCTGGAGGAGATGCATGGCATCACGCCATTGCACAGTAATTTCACCATGTGGGTACGTTAGACGTAAATAAATTCAAGGGCATAGATCATAATAAAATAAATAGGAAGTGATGCGTTTTTAGTTTTTATTACCTTTGCGTTTAATCTAATTTATTGAATCGTTAGTGTCCTGGAAAAAAGGAGTACCGTCTGCAAAACCTGAAAGGAGAAAAACGTGTGCTGGCTTCTGTGGAACAGAGGATGCCAACGCACGGAGCACAGTAAGTGGGGAGGTGGTGACAGCGCCACTAGCTGGAGAAGGAGTGGGAGGCCAGGCCACGAAAGGCCGTGGGAGCCATGTTCAGAGAACCTATCAACTCCAAAAAGTTTTAAGCCTGAGTATGAAATCATCAGATTTACATTTTTAAGAAGATCCCTCTAGCTGCTGTGGGGATCATTTGGATGGGAAGGGGCCAGCATGGAAATGAATTCAGATTAGTTCTGACATTACTGCACTAATCCAAGTGGGAGAGGGTAGTGGTAGGATTGGGAAGGTGGCAGTGGAGATACAGACCATGGATGACTTGGAAACATATAGACTTAGGAGGTAGAATTGACAAAGCTTTGTGATTCTTTGCTGTCTGTGTAGCAAAATACCATCTACCAAGTGGTAGTTCTGTATAAGAAAATACAACAAAACACGTGCGCGCACGTGCGTGCGCACACACACACACACACACACACACCCCGAATTGCTCCTTCTGGGGCATCAGACAAAACTGCATGCATTTTGCCTGATGGATGACATTCAGCTGAGTCTGATGTGACATACAACTGCTGTGGCCTGCAAGAAGCCTTGACTCTCATTAAGACATTTGATGGACCTTTGGGGGTTACTTTGGGAATAAAGTATTAAATAAACCATGATAAAATTTAACCTGTCCTGCTGTAATGAAACCCAATTTGTTTTCATATATAATTTACCAAAACACTTATATCATACTTTATATATTAAATAAAATTGTAGTTAGGAAGCAGCTCTGAAATACTTGATCTAAGTGCCCAGATAAAAATCACAAGTAAACAGTAAGTAAACCATATTAAACAGATGGATCCTCGGGGCTGGCCGAGTGGCCCTGTTGGTTAAGAGCTCGCTCAAGAGTGTGAGCTGAGCTCTGAGCAATAGTAGTTCGATGCCCAGCCCAAGCTTAGCTGCCGCTGAGTTGCCAACAGGTAGCAGGATGGCTCAGCTAAAAAATAATAATAAATAAATAAATAAATAAATAAATAAATAAATAAATAAATAAAAACAGATGGATCCTCACTAGTGTTCAGATTTCAAAGCCAGAGAAGTCATACGTGCTGAATATCAATGAGGAATTATGTCCACATTGCTGCTAAGAGCAAAAGCTGGGTCTTTCCTACTGATGGATGAGATTTTCTGCCCAAATGCACAAACATTAGGGGCAGGGTTAGGTGAAAATATTAGCTCCAGCGAGGATGTGCCTCCTGCATCCATGGCTAGAGTCCAGAAAATATGAGTTTAAGGCTCCTTTCTACAAGTAGCACTTGTGCCACAGCTTAGTAAATGCAATTTTTCCTTCTCTCTCATTTAAGTGATTGAGCTGAGATGGCTGTGCTCTGTGAAGTTGTGGGGGACACAGGGTTCTTCCATCTTATTATTTCTCCATCTCGGGGGTATTGTCCTGATCTGCAGAGCGGACCACAGCGTATGTCTTTTCCAACCAGCAGGAAAAGAGAAAGGGGAAAGGATTACACATCCCTTTGGCCAGAGCTTGAAAGTATTTTTTTTCATAGCAATGTTATTCACAATAGCCAAAAGGTGGAAGCAACTCATGTGTCCATTGATGGACAAGGAAGAACAAGATGTGATATACACATACAATGAAATATTAGTCAGTCTTAAAAAGGAATGAAATTCTGACACAGGCTACAACACGGATGAAACTTTAGGACATTATGCTGGGTGAAATCAGCCAGTCACAAAAGGGCAAATAGTACGATTCCATTTATATGAGATTTTAGAGTACTCAAATTCATAAAAACAAAGAGCAGAGTGGTGGTTCCCAGGGGCTAGGCGAGGAGGGAATGGGCAGTGATTATTTAGTGAGCACAGAATGTCAGGTTTGCAAGACAGCGGAGCTCTGCAGAGAGATGGCGGTGATGGCTGCACAACAGTCTGGATGCACTTGATGCCACTGAACTGTCAGGTTTAAAATGGGTAACATGGCAAATTTTATATTACTATGTGTATTGCCACAATTTTTAAAAACTCCTAAAACTGAGGAGGTGGGGGTAGAAGAGGGTAAAGGGGTCCACTATATGGTGAAGGAGAACTGATTCTGGGTGGTGAACACACAATGCAATATATAGATGCTGTGTTATAGAATTACACACTTGAAACCTATATAATTTTACTAACCAATGTCACCCCAATAAATTTAGTAAAATATTTAAAAATACCTAAAATTAAAAAGAAATAAAATTTTTATAATCTAGATTGTTCATACATTGCTCTCTCTCTCTCTCTCTCTCTCTCTCTCTCTCTCTCTCTCTCTCTCTCCGCCCCCCTCTGTTTTTTTGTTGTTGTTTTTTAACTGGATTAGCTGTCCTGTACATTTTCCTATATTCTGGATTTCGCTAATTGCATCCCCATGGTGTCATCTATGATATTTCTCCCCGCCTTTTATTTCCTACAAATAAAATAGGGAATTAGATCTCGAGGTATGATCAGACTCAGGTTTGACTTTGGTGGAGGTGCAGACTGTTTACTTCATATGTGTTCTGTGCACCTCCAGCATCAGATGTACCAGTCTGGTTTTCTTTCTTTTTTTTTTGAGGACAGTGTCACTGGCCCTCATATGTGGGACCAAACCGGGGCCGTTGGCTTCCCAAGCCAGCGCTTATGGTGTTCTTTCTTTATGGTGTTGGCATTAGTTGACTTTTATTGCACAGACCCAGTCATTCCTTAGGGACTGCAAAACTGTTATATTCAAATGCTACCATTCCTTCTTTGGAGAAACAGCATTTCCATGAACTAGAAGATAAAAACTTGGTTCTGGCACAACCTGGAGTGGAGGCAGTGTGAAATTTTCATCCGGTGAAGGCTGGGTCCTTGGCTAACAAGTATTTTAATTCAAAATTGCATTCTGCACACAGGACGAGGAACTCCAGGGAGACCAGCTTTCAATCCATCTGCCAATATTCTGATTCCTAGGCTCACATCTTCTTCATATCCCAACCTCAAAGCCATAGTCGTTTTTGTTTTATTTTTCCCCACTACCTCCTTTGATCACCTGTCAAGAAGAGTTGCCATGGACCATTAAAATGGGAGCCCCCAAATTTGCAGCTCGCTGATTGCCTACTTGTTTTTATTCCTAGATATGATAGATTTCTACAGCAGTTGCTTGTCAAGCATTTAGAAAGAAAGGGCCTGTCTTCCTCCTGGGATTGCTAAACTAAGAGAATCAAGTGTCAGGTAACCCCACTCAGTTTGCACACATGTTTGGCGCCTGGACATCGGCACCTCACTGGGTGGCCACCAAGTGGGGATGAACTGGACTGGGTTGCTGAGTTTTTGCTCCGTAACTAACTGCCCCATGTAGACACATCTCTGTAATGCCTCAAGACCAATTAACTCAGACTACACTTGGGAGGGCAGAACTGATCAAGATGGAATGACTCCTGAGAGGAGACAGTAGTTAGTGATATTTCTGCTCCACTGCAATTTAATTCTCTGGCTTCAAAACCCAGATTCCACTAGGCAGGACAGAAAGCCATTAGCTGTAACTTCTCATTTTTATATTCTTTTGTTCCTGTGTAACCCTCATTAATAAAATAATCAGAATTTTCTTACTTCCTGAATCCAAACAGCACTATGTAAATACCATTTTAAAATTGATTTTACTGTATTGATTCTTTTATAATTCCTGCCAGCTTTTAGAGACCTTGAGAAATGAATGTTTTGTTGTGAAAGGGATGTTAATTGCCTTCCCTGAAGTCAAACATCCTCCTTGTAATTCTTGAATCCAACAGCCACTAACAACCCAGATGAAGGATGGGCCATTAGATTTAGACATACAAGAGTTATAACTGAGCATTTTTTCATTTAACTCTAATGCAAATTTGTTTTCGGTAGATTATTTTGTCTTTTCCTAACATCTTCTAAATAAAATAATTACTGTGAATCTTTAGACTCAGTTTATTCATTATCTTGCTTAACTGTATGAGGCTTCGTTCCAAGAATCTCTTCCCTCAATGACAAAAATCTCTCTCTCTCTCTCTCTCTCTCTCTCTCTCTCTCTGTCTCTCTCTCTCTCTCTCTGTCTCTCTTTTACGGCATAAAGTGTGAGTCACTGATGATTTACAAAGGGCAACTTACAGTCCTGAATTTTTGTACTGATTGTGGTGGTGGGGTTGGCAGGTGGTAGAGAGACAAATCCTAGGATAAAAATTCCTCTCCATATGCAGATAGACTTAACAAATATCCTCTTGGGTGAGGAGACAGACTAGAGCAAATATGTTGTAGTGTATGAATTTAGATAATGTTCTATGTATTATTTAAATTCTGCCAGACAGGAAAAATGAAAACTATAAAACTTATGTTGAGAGAATGCCAGAAGAATCTATTTTTGGATGTGAATTATTGCCGATCTTCTTGGGCAACTCCCACTGCTTCCATTGGCTATGAGCCTGACGTGGTTTTAAAATATATCCCAGTTCTTTGATACTCCTTCCTTCAAAATGTGAAGCCTAGTACTCCTCCCTCTTGATACAGGCCAGTCCTAGTGACTCATTTCAGACCACAGAAGGTGGTGAAAGTGAAGTTACATGATTTCCATGGCTAGGTCATAACAAGGCTAGCTTTCCACCTTTTTTCATTCTCTCTCTCACTCTCTCATTATTTTATTCGGGCTATTGCAATGGGGGCGGGGGGCAACCTAGCTATGAAGACCAGAGTATCTTAGCAGGGTGCTTCTGTCTCAGACTTTTCTAGGAAGCAGTCACAGGTTGCAGATGGGGTGATTTACAGCTTACAAGCAGAAGTCTCAACAGTGATTTTATAATACAGTGAAATCATCAGGCTTTCTACCCCATTTTGCCTGCCCAGTTGCTATAACACGTCAGTTAGCAAGCTTTGCTTAGTTCTGCACATAGATATGCTAATCATTAAACAGATCTAACCTGTTGCCTAGGAATTACTGAAACCTCCCTGCTTGAAACTACCTCCGCAAGGAGATAAGGAAGGTTATGTGCAAAAATAATGATTGTTTATCAAAAGATTTATGGGAACCTCATGACTGAGACTACAGCAACCTAAGTTTATTGACCAAGAACGAAGACGTTTCACCATCCATCTTGGACCCTTGATGATGTCAGATGTCTGTGGTCATCGATCACCACCTCGAACCCCTCCCATTACCCCCTTCTCTGGACATAAAACAAACCTGAATTCTGTACTTTCTCACAGTGGCTCGTTAGGACAATGCTCTGCCATCTGCTCAGCTTTCTGACTTTCCAAATGAAGTCAGTTTTCCTGCCCCGACTCCTTGTCACTCAACTTATTGGCTGTCGTGTGGCGAGCAGTTTGAGCTTTCACTCGATTGCAGTCTGAAGAGAAAGGTTTTTCTCTATGGTGAGCTAGTTTCAGGGGGACAGTCTAATCTTAGCGAATCAATTATGAGACACAGAACAGGAAATTAAAGAACCGTGTGGGAGGTCTGTCTTGTCAGCAGGTTCAGGCGGAAGGGGAAAGGTCTGCGTCTGTCTGGCCGCTCACTCATCCTGGAGGAAGGCAACCACAGTGACACTCCAGCTGCCGTGTGGTGATGTCCCTGCTTAGAGATGCTCACGTGTAAAGAGTATGTGGACAGGAGCCAACTTGCCAGCACCGAATAGCCAGCTACGCGGGCCCCTTGGGAGCATCTCCTCCTGCCTCAGTCAGGCCTTCTGATGGTTTCGGCCCTCTGGCCTTTGAATTCTCCAACTGAGGCCCCAGCCGTCACAGAGCAGACATAGATAACTAATACAGGCTCCTCCTTTCAATATATAGGTGTACTGGGGTTGGTAGAAAGGCACCCCCTCCCCTGCTCCTTTAAAATCCCTTCTTAACACATAAGAGGCAAATAGGACAGCATCTAGGAAAATAAGAATGCTTTCTCTAGGAATATCCATCTAGAGAAACCTGAATCAGCCAATGTTTTGTAGTACATGAAAGAAATGACAATTTTATCAATGGACGCAATTTAAAAAACTCTTCTTTTTAGGACATACAGAAGACCAGTAGACACATGACAAGATGCTCAACATCACTAATCATCAGGGAGATGCAAATTAAAACCACAGTGAGATGTCACCTCACTCCTGTCACAATGACCATCATCAACAAATCAACAAACATGTGTAGGTGAGGATGTGGAGAAAAGGCACTGTTGGTGGGATTGCAAATTGGTGCAGCCGCTATGGAAAACTGTTTTCCATAAAGAATTACCTATGACCCAGCAATTCCATTTCTGGGTATTTATCCGAAGAAATCCAAAACGCTAATCTAAACGATATAAGCACCCCTATGTTCATTGCAGTGCTATTCACAATAGTCAAGGTATGGAAGCAACCTAAGTAAGTGCTGATCAATAGATGAATCGATAAAGAAGATGTGGTATACAAGGAGAAGTCCGCGTGCAACCCAGAAGCAGGACTTCCCCTGCTCGTGCTGGCACTCTAATCTCAGGCTTCCAGAACTGTGAAAAATAAATTTCTGTTGTTTATAAGCAAACTAACAAAAAAACCTGGAAGATGTGGTGCATGTATACAATGGAATATTAGTAAGCCCTAAAAAAAAAGAATGAAATCTTGCCATTTGTGAAAACATGAATGGGCGTAGAGGGTATTATGCTAAGTGAAATAAGTCAGACAGAGAAAGACAAATGCCATATGATTTCACTTATGCTTGGAATCTAAAAGAACAAAAAACCAAAATACATGAATAAACAAAACAGAAAAAAACCTTATAGATGCAGGGAATAAACCAATAGTCGCCAGATGAGAAGGTGGTTGGGGGGATGTGTGAAAAAGGTGAAAGGGATTATTAAGAAGTTCAGATTCCCAGTTATAAAAATAGTCACGGGGATGTAAAATACAGCACAGGGAATATAGATAATAATATTGTAATAACCATGTATTGTGTCATATGGGTACTAGACTTATATAACTCATTTTGTAAGTTATATAAATGTGCAACCACTATGTTGTACACCTGAAACTTATATAATAGATAATATTGTATGTCAACTGTTATTGAAAAGTAAATTTAAGAAACAAAGATATTAAAAAAACCCTCTTGGGCCAGCCGAGTGGTGCATTGGTTAAGAGCTGGTTTGGGACACCAGCGGCCCCGGTTCGGATCCCACATATGAGGGCCAGTGACACTGCCCTCTACAGCTAACAACAGCTCCACCTGGAGCTGGACTGTGCAAGCCTCGGTGATGGTGTAGGCTGCAGCCCCTGCTGCAGTGGGCTGCCATAGGCTACAGTGAGTGGCCAGCAGCCAGCGTGAGCTGCCAATAGCCGCCGTGAGCGACCATCCAGAGGCCGGCGACCGATCTGCCTCACCCGGGAAGAGCTCAATGACGACACCAACATGGGCCAGTGAAGCAACGTCCTCTGCAACTAGACTGAAGAACAAAAAGACGGCAACTTGTCTGTTCCCCTTCCCCGATTCCCCAACGCTGTTCCCCTCCCCCAATGCCCCAATTAAAAATCTTTAAAAAAAAGAAACAAAACCCTCTTAACCACGTCTCTTAGCACCTAGGTAAATCAGTTTATTTAGTATACACTCCCAAAATACTCATTTGTAATGCAACATGGAAAATCACACCACAGTCTAATTAAAAATCTTCAGTCTAATGAATAAAATGAAATAGCCGCTACCATAGGAAATTTCTGTGGTGTATGCTTTAAGATGGAAATACCAATGAAAAGTTTGAAATTTAGTACCTTGCTACTGAAAGTGTGGTGCCCAGACTGACACTATCTGATCACTTCAGAGCTTTGTTAGAAATGCAGCATTGGAACCTTACCCTACTGAATCAAAACCTGCATTTTAACGACTTCCCCAGGTGATTCATATGCACAGGAAACACTGAGAATGGGGGGTGAGGGGATGGTTAGTTCATACAGTCATTTGTTCAATAACTCTGCCTCGAATATTCATTGCACTCGGGGTAGAACAATGCAAATCAGAAACTTTCAATTCCCTTCCAGCTGTAAAGTTTAATATTTTTTAAATCAAATTCCTTGACAGGTAGAATTATTTTTCTCTGGCTTTTTTCCTACCGTCACATGAGTGTAGTTACAGCATCATGCAAGTTTGCATAGGAAGACAGGTGCCAGAGAACGTGGGAGGAAATGTCCTCATTGGAGAAGTATGTGCACATACATTAAATAAAACATGCACTGTGCCGCTGACAGCTTCCTACAAATTGCCTCCATGAGGATTCCAAGGGTCTCTGGCTTCACTTTCAAAACACCTCCACAAATGGCGGCGAAGGTTCACCTTGTTTTGGAAACACGGAGATTCTGACAGCATGTCCAGCACCCACTGTGTGTCCAGCACCCGCGGGGCATGCCAGGAGAAGTGGAAGGGGTACATCCGAAGGAGAAAGCCCCAACTTGCTTAGGTTTGCCACCAGCCATGGACTAGAAACCTTTTCATCGTTTAAATTCCATTAATAGGCCCTGAGCAGGAAAAAAAAGAAAATGGGGAGGAGAAGAAAAGGACAGAGAAAAAGGGAAGTAAGATGAAAGAGAGGAAGGAGCACAGCGCCATCAGGACTAACCTGCGGTCCTATTCAGTGGTCTCAGGTGCCTCAGGCTGCCTGCCTTCCAAGCAGCTCCTTCTGTGAGCAGCCAATAAAGAAAAAGCTAAAGCTATTATTTAAAAATGTCATTTGCTTTCCTCAGAGGTCGGATTTCCAAAGCGATTCCTTTCAAAGGTTGAAGGCAAAAATTGAGTTGTGAGACAAGATACTTGGCCAGTTTTATAAAATCGCTCCTTTTGGACCCCCTCGTAATTAGTATTTCTCTTTCTATGCATATGAGAAACACGGTGCCGTGCTGCTGTAAATGTACATACATGTGATTAAACAACATGCTTCAGAGGGTTTGTGGGTGGAGTAATTTTGTTAAACTGATTATGCTACTATGTGTCAGTACTTTTGAGTCTTAATGAGTGCCTGACAGTCACATCAGGAATACATCAATAAATACTGGTTAAATAAATAAATGAAATGGAGTTCAGAAAGGGAGCAGAAAACGTAATTTAGACCCCCTCTGTCTAAGGACTCAGCAGTTGGTTATATGGCCAGTCATCAGCTGCTACCTCAGCAAAGCTATTTTAATGAAAAGGGATAACGTTGATCTATATCCTTTAGTTTCAGTTTGACTCCACAATAGCTCAATATTATGGTCTTCCAGGAGCCAGGATTGTTAAAAGTGATGCTGTATGAGGCCAACGTATAATGGCCAATTAGCTATGTAACTAAAACATCTTCCCAAACCAAGCATTCTCATAATGAGTTCGGTTTGTGAGTTTAGAATTATAATGAAGAGAAAGCAATGTTTGAAGCCCTAAAGACTCGTGTGTGTGTGTGTGTGTGTGTGTGTGTGTGTGTAAGCAATGGCTTCTGCAGCACACTTTAAAAAGTACACACTTCAAAGAAGCTGGCTGAATGTTTTATGTTCACTATGTGCTCATTAGTAACTGCTCTCATTTCTCCCATTTACTCCTTTTCTTACTGATCTTAAGGATGCAATTAAAATCCCAATGACTGTGGTTTCTGCGAGACAGATAAATAGTACCTGACCCCATGTGGTCTGCTGCATGAACAGAGATTGGGATTTCATCTTCTAGCAACTTGATTTGGTGTGGTTGCCAAGGAGACCGTTGGTATCTCTTTATCCTAGGTGCCATATTGCTTGGAAAGAGTTACAACGGCTTCGCCTGTTACTTTCCCAGAGAGAACACCTGACAATGCATTCGGGCACCAACACTTTAAGATTCTGCTGGTCAGTTTAATGTTTTGAGTGCCTCTGGCTTTGGAGTGTACCTTGGAGCGTGTTGGCATCTAAATGAGTATACCCTCAGCCATGGCAGTGCACTTTTGTTAGAAAATAGAAGCCTGTAACAACAGCTCCACCTGGAGCTGGGCTGTGCGAGCCCCAGTGATGGTGTGGGCTGCAGCCCCTGCTGCAGTGGGCTGCCATAGGCTACAGTGAGTGGCCGGCAGCCAGCGTGAGCTGCCAATAGTCTCCGTGAGCGACATCCAGAGGCCAGCGACCGATCTGCCTCATCCGGGAAGAACGCAATGATGATACCAACAGTGAAGCAACATCCTCTGCAACTAAACTGAAGAACAAAAAGACAGCAACTTGTCTGTTCCCCTTCCCCGATTCCCCAACGCTGTTCCCCTCCGCCAATTCCCCAATAAAATCTTTAAAAAAAAAAAAAAGAAAATAGAAGCCTGCATGGTCAGCCCCTGGGCACCAAATGAACAGGCCTGTTTTGTTGTTTGTTTCTTTGTTTTGTTTTTATTTCCCATGGCTACTCACCCCCTCTAAAGATCAGAGTCCAGAGACCATGAATAAATTCCAGCCTTATACACAATGGAATACTATTCTGCCATAAGAAAAGAGAAATGGTGCCATTTGCAAAACATGGATGGATCTTGGGATTATTATGCTAAGTGAAATAAGTCAAACATCAAAAGTCAAGAACACATGATTTCACTGATATGTGGAATATATAAAACTGAAAACAACAAAGGAATAAGACAAACAAATGAAGAAACAAAAACTCATAGACAGAGACACTAGTTTAATGGTTACCAGAGGATAAGGGGAGAAATGGGTGGTAGATGAGGGTAAACGGGATCAAATATTTGGTGATGGGAGGAGAACTGACTCTGGGTGGTGAGCACACAATGTGATATAGAGATGCATTACAGAATTGTACACCTGAAACCTATGTAACTTTACTAACCATTGTCACCCCAATAAACTTTAATTAAAAAAAATTCCAGCCTTGTTTCTGTGACTCTGGCCAAGTACCCTCTGATCCCTTACAACATTGTTCACGAGGATTAAAGACAGTAATGAAGACATGTGGTCAAAACCTATTTGTAATTGCAAAGCAGGTGTTCCAGGGGCAGCCCCCTGGCTAACTTTAGGAGCTCAGCCACCAGCATGCTTATTAGGGAGCCCTTAGGCCCCTTAGGGTCAGCACCTGTGGAATGAAGCGGGAGAGTAGGAGACACTTAGCTGTGAATGGATGAAGGCCCAGCACCAGCCTCCGCCAGCCCTCAGGTGAGCTCTGAAGCTAGAATGGCCCTTCAGGATTGTCCTGCGTGGGGCTGAGATGCCCAGGCCTGTTTTCCTCTCTGTTACGGACTGAATGTTTGTGACCTCTCCACATCTGTATGTTGACGCCCTGACCCCCAAGTGTGATGGTATTTGGGTGAAGCTTTTGGATGATGATTATGTTTACATGTGGCCATGAGGGTGGAGCCCCGTGATGGAATCGGGGTGTCCTTATAAGATCAGGGTTCTCTCTCTCTCTCTCCTTACAGTGTGAGGACACAGAGAGAAGGCAGCCATCTGCAAGTCAGAAAGAGCCTCACCGAAAACCTAAACAGGCTGTCACCCTGATCTTGGATTTCCAGCCTCCAGAACTGTAAGATAACAAATGTCTGTTGTTTAAGCCGCCCAGTCAGAGTTATTTTGTTGTAACAGCCCAAGCTGACTAAGATACCCTCCATCAGCTATTAGATATAGGCTCCCCAGGGTGGGGCATGACCTTTGCCTGTGCTGCTCAGGTGGTTCACTGAAGGCTGTCTGGATGGACACCACCATCACTGTTACCTCTCACTCTTCCTAACGAGAAACCTCACTCTGTCCAGATATTTTATGTCAGGCGGAGAGAACCAGCTCAGTACTGACTTCATGTTTCACTGGTTCACCTCTGGCTCCACTCCTTCCCCGTTTTTGAACACCTCTTTAAACAGTGGTTCTTAATTACCTTTTCATCGGTGAGACATCCAGGGATTCAACACATGTCTATTGGCAATGGTGACGTTTTGCACCTGTGATTCTCCCCAGGTGGGAAGAATGGGCTCATTCTTCCACTCGGGACAATACATTAGGGTCTTGGAACAAATAGCTAATCACATCCATTCCATGAGGAGTTTTACTTTCAAGTTTGGGAGAAACTCGCTGTTACTTTTATGTACCAAACACAAATGGATTTACACAGATGTAGACCATGGTAAGATTTGCAATTTAGAAAGGTTTCTTAAATTAGAATGTAGACCAGGTGGGGAAGAGTGAGAGTAAGGAGGTTATTGAAGGGCTTCTAGTCAAACACTGTAGCTTAAGTGCACATTTTTTTTCCCAATTGCTTCTTCCCCAAATCCCCATTAAAAGGATGCTACATATACACGTTTTTAAAAGTACAAACAGAATAGTGGAGAAGGGAACCAACGAGGAAGGAACTCAGCACCATTTTGGAAGCTAGACAACAGATGGAAGCATAGAAACGGACTCAGCTACATGGAGAAAGGTAGGTCTCAGTGCTTGGGCAAAGGGACTGCTGCATCAGGTCGGGATGTGATGCAATATATAACAAGCAGAGGCTTTAATATATGAGGGTTCATTTTTCTTGTATCACAAGAGGTCCTGAGGAAAGTGGTTGCCAGCATTGGTCCAGTTTTTTGTCTATGCCTCCTCTATCTTTCTGGTCAGCAAGACTTTGCTTGTTGACCTTTGTTTGCCTCCTGGTCACACATTGGTCCCTGCAGCTCCACTATCATGTCTGCCTCCAGGAAAGACTGAATAAAGGGGAACTCTCATGGCAGTCACATCTGTACCTTTAATTAAGAAAACACTTTTGGGCCGGCCGAGTGGCGAGGTGGTTAATCACTGGCTTGGGAAGCCAGCGGCCCCAGTTCGGATCCCACATGTGAGGGCCAGTGACACTGCCCTCAAAAAAAAAAAAAAAAAAAGAAAACACTTTTTCTAAGTCTCTTAGCAGATTTCTGCCTACAACAAATATGGTAAAAGGTGGTCTCTCATGACTACAAGAGAGGCTGGGAAAGTACTTTACCTAAAGCCAGGCACCTGGCTACCTTAAAGGTCATTGATGCCCTGTTAGCAAGGAACAAGTGGGTAGATTTAAAAAGTTGTTTTAAAAAATTTTGTGAACTGGACATTGAGTAAGTATCTGACAGTGTTGGCCACGGATACCCACAATAAGTGAGTGATTTGCCTGAAAGGCATCAGGTCTGGTGGAAGGGGTGATGAGCAGACTGAAACCCTTGACATTTGTTAAAAAGCTGTTGACAAACCATGGGGACACCTGTGCAGACTGTCTCCTACACCCATCCTGCCAGCACTCAACCTCACCCCCTTCTCCCCACCGGGACAGGAGCTATTCTGTAGAGAAACTGAAAGGGGAGTAGCCCTGGACCAGGGGCCAGGCTCAGCAGAGGGCAGGAGTAGATTCAGACCAGGGGCCGGGGACTCAGGGACAGTGTGCGTGTGAAATGGCAGCACCAAGGAGACTGTCCCACTCTCCGATGGCAGCTGCTGTGTGGACCATCCAGGCGGCAGTCCAAAGTTTCTGTCCTGGAAACAGGAAGCATCCTCAGAGAACAGACCTCCTGACACTGTCATTTTTATGTCTTAAGTGTTAATGAAAAGTTGTGGTTTCATTTACTTTTTTCCACTGTGGTTAGAACCACATCCCTCTAACAAATTTTTAAATTTACCCACTTAAATATTTAAGTGTACAGTGGAGTAACGCTAACTCTGTGAACACTGTTGCCCAGCAGATCTCTAGAACTTTTTCAGCAGTGCAACCTAGACTCTCTCTACCCATTAAACAACTCCCGTTCCCCCTCCCCCCGGCCCCTGGCAACCACCATTCTACTTTCTGCTTCTCCGAGTTTTAGTGAAACGGCTTGACCAAAGGCTTAAGACGTAAGCAAACTAAATCAAGCCGTGTTTCTAAACAAGCAGTTGTGAAGTAGGCTATTTAGACTGTGCTCTTGAGAAGATGTGCAGAACAAGGGCCAGCCGAGTGGTGTGGTGGTTAAGCGCTGGCTTAGGAAGCCAGCCGTCCCGGTTCGGTCCCACATAGGAGGGCCAGTGACACTGCCCTCAAAAAAAAAAAAAAAAATGTGCAGAACAAACTCTTCCAAAACAAGATGAGGTTTGAAAAAATCAAACCCTTGTATTTGGTCAGGGCCAATCAGTAAAATTCCTGATACAATGGCCTATGATAAAGACCTGACTGATTGGGTGATGGACCGACAGAGAGTTATCCTGGGAGAGCCTCTCAGGCATTGAATTCCCAGTCTTCACAGAAAATAAACATGGCTTCTCTAGGTTAAATAATTAAAACTGTGCCCCTGGGAAGAAATAAAAATCAATGGTCTGTAGGTATGGAGAAGAGTAAGTAAACATGGATGAAGAAACATAGATATAATGAAAAAATAAATTTAAATCCATTGTCTTAGTACTCCATTTTATTTATTATGAATATTCTGATCAGTTTTATATCATTGAAATATGATATAAATATTTTGCTCATCTTTAAAGTAATTACCGCATTTAAAGGAATCTAAGGCATTAGACTTGCAAAGAATTTAATTGACTAAATTTGCAAACCAACATTTCAATGCCTGGGAAGACTCATTTGTGAAATTATGACTCTGATTTATTAGTTGTGTAAGTAGTTTCTGAATATTTAAAGGAACATTAGTATTGAAATATTAATCAATTTGGGATTAGACAAAGTACCAGGAACAATGAGTATTATTCTTCAGGAGGAAAAGTGCTAGAGAGTTCAACACGGTGAGCCTTTGAATGAACATGCACACGGAGAACCCAGTTGCACTCATAGAAATGTGCATTTTAATTAGTTTCTTCATATGTGTAAACTTGCAAAACGAAGCCCATTCTCAAGATACTGAATACTTGGATCACCGTCACCTGTTTCCTCATGCTCTTTGTGACCAGTGCTTCCTGTCCCTTTACACCGGCTCCACAAGGCAAAACTGGTCTGCTTTCACTTACTATAATTATTTTGAGATTCATCCATATTGTTGTATAGGTTAATAATTTGCTCTGTTATATTGCTGAGTAGTGTTCCCTTATATGCAGATATCCCAATTTATTATTCCATTCACCAACTGATGGACATTTGGGATATTAGAAATAAAGTACTCTGAATATTCATGTACAAGTCTTTATTTGAGCGTATGCTTTCATTTCTCTTGGATATATACCTAGGATTGGAATAGCTGGGTTATCTGATAGATATATATTTAACTTTTTTTTTATAAATATACTTCTGCTTTTTTTTTTTAAGGTTTTAGAAATTGGGGGGCGGGGACAGCCAAGTTGTTGTCCTTCAGTCTTAGTTGTGGAGGGCTCAGCTAGCTCAGGTCCAAGTCCGGTTGCCATCCAGCTGCCTGTTGGCAGCTAGTGGCCTCTCAGCTCAGGCGCAGCTCACTGGCCCATGTGGGAATCGGACCAGCGACCCTGTTGCTCAGAGCTCGTGCTCTTAACCAACTGAACCACTTGGCTGGCCCTGTATTTAACTTTTTAAGAAACTTCCAAACTGGTTTCCAATGTGGTGGTTACATTTTATATTCCTACCAACATAGTTTGCAAGTTCCAATTGATCGACTTTGTTGCAGCATCCTTGGAATATCTAGTCTTCATACTTTAAGCCATTCTACTGAGTGTGTAATGATATTTCATTGTGGTTTTATTTTGCATTTTCCCATTACTAATGATGTTGAGTGTCTTTTTATGTACTTATTTGCCATCTATAAGTCTCCTTTTGTGAAGTATCTGTTGAAATATTTTGTTCATTTTTTTTTATTGGATTGTCTTGCATTATTGAGTTCTAAGAGTTCTTGTTATATTCTAGATAAAATCCTTTGGCAGTTTTGTATTTTGTGAATGTTATCTTTTAGTCTGTAGCTTGCTTTTCCATTCCCTTAACAGTGTCTTTTGAAGAGCAGAAGTCATTAATTTTTCTTTTTTTTTTTTTGAGGGCAGTGTTACTGGCCCTCGTATGTGGGACCCGAACTGGGGCCGCCGGCTTCCCAAGCCAGCGCTTAACCACCGCGCCACTCGGCTGGCCCAGAAGTCATTAATTTTGATAAAACCCAATTTAACAAATGTTTCTCTTACAATTCATGCTTTTTGTCCCTTATCTAAGAAATCTTTGCTTATGCAGGGTCATCAACGGTTTCTCTTATGCTTTCTTTTACAAGATTTACAGTTCTAACTCTTACATTAGGTATATGATTCATTTTAGTCAATTTATTTAGGGTGTTAGGTAAAAGTAAAAGTTCTTTTTTTTTCGTATGACAATCCAATTGTTCCAGGGTCATTAGTTGAAAAGATGATCTATTAATGGTATAAGATTACTCATTGAATTGCCTTGACAACTTGTCAAAAATCAACTGACCATATATGTCATATATGGTTGTATCTCTATTCTGTTCTGTTGAGCTATATGTTTATCTTATTTTGATAGCTCACTGCCTTGATAAATGCAATTTATTGTAAGGCTTGAAATCAGGTACTGTAAGTCCTCCAAAGTTGTTTTTTTTTTTTTTTTTACAAAATGCTTTAGCTATTTTGGGCCCTTTGTATCTCTATATGAATTATAGAAACATCTTTAATTTCTGCAAAAAACCTGCTGGGATTTTGATTGAAATTATATTGACTCTATAGATCAATTTGGAAAAAATTGCCTTCTTGATAATATTGAGTTTTCCAGTCAATGAACATAATGTATTTCTCCATTTATGTATGTCTTTGATTTCTCTCACCAATGTTTTTGAGTTTTCAGTGTACAGGTCTTACACATCCTTTGACAAATTTAGTCCTAAGTATTTCATATTTGTGATGTGATGATACATTATATTGTTTTTAAATTTCAATTTATGAGTTTAACTAGTATACTATATATACAATTGCTTTTTAGTACTGGCCTTGTAATCTGCAACCTTGCTATAACCACTAAGCTGGGACATTTGTAGGGCTTATGTTATGTGTTTTTCCTGTTCTCAGGAATCATTGTTCAGTGCTGCCTAATGCTAAATGTCTGAAAATTATGTTTTACATATTTTTCTTTTTTTTTTCTTTTGTTGTTTTATTTCAAATAGAGGAATAAACCTGGTCATTGTTATTCCATTGTGGCTGGAAGCAGAGGAAGCCAATCAGATTTTTTGTCTCTCGCTCTTTAATGATTGGACAGCTTGGGATCATGAAGTTTTTGATTAAGGCCTCCAACATGAAAAACAGAGAACTAAACAAAGAGTAACACAAAAAGAATTTAAGAGAGAACTTTAAATATTTTAATCAATAGCCTCAGATTACCCAGCAAAAGAAATATAAAAAGCTACATACTGGGCCAGCCGAGTGGCTCAGTTTGTTAAGAGTTGGTTTAGAGCGCAAGCTTTGAGCAACTCTTAACAAACTGAGCCACTCAATTCCCACATGGGCCAGTGAATGCTGTGCCCAAGCTGAGCTGCCAACAGGTGACAGGATGGCTCAGCTGGTGTAACAACAAGATTGCCTGTTCAATGGTGGGCTATGCCCACCTGCAACTAAGACTGAATTTGGCACCTTGAGCTGAGCTGCCACCTGGATGGCTCAGTGGATAGGGCATGCGCTCTTAACAACAAGGCTGCTGGTTTAACTCCCAAATGGGATGGTGGCTACACCCACCTGCAACTAAGACTGAACTCAGCACCTTGAGCTTAGACCACGATCTGGGAAGCCAGATGGCGACTGGCGCTCTCCACAGGAAGATTGAAGAACAACAACTTGGCTGGTCCCCTTCTCCAATTCCCCAACACTGTTCTCTGTCACGTCCTGCGTGGCAAGGGCAAGTGGGACACGAGAGGGGCGACGCAGATTACAGAAGAACAAGAGACAGAAGTAAGATAAGAGCGAGACCAAGGGACTCAGCCAAAGACTACTGAGCCCAAGGGACTCAGCCAAAGAAGACTGAGCCCCGAATCGGGTCAGCGCATAGATTTTATTGAGAATTTTCAAGGAAGCAAACTGTAACAAATCATTAATGGTGGTTTGTAGTTCTCAGGATTTACACAGTCTTTTACTCCCCTGTAAGTGCTCTCTCCAGGGTGCACTGTGACTTGCTCTTCCATTAAAGGATTTATCTTGTTTTATACTGTGATAACCTCTGAGACTCATACCCAGTCTCTGCCTATCATCTAAAGAATGTTTACCATGACTACCTAGCCATTATCCCAAATTCCAGCAGCTAGACTCTCAGGGAGTATACTTGAATTATTACTAAAAGACTAGCTGTTACCTTGTTTTAGGGTAAAAGCATCTAAAGTTTTATTCCTATGTAAATACAAAACCTAGCAATTAAAGGGGTCTCACACCACTCTATCTTACAGAAAGCTTCAGTATCTGTTGCTGCAACAAGGCACTAAACGAAGGAATTTACACAAGGCTGTTAACATAACTCATGGTCAGCAAGCTGCCTGGAACTCTCATGGCCTGGAGACCTTTGGCCTCTGAGGAGACTTTTCACAGCAGGGCCCTTAGGCAAATGCATCAGTTTCTCACAGGCCTGAGTTTGTCAGAGGCCTGTGCCTCAGTTTCCAAGGGGCTTGAGTCCCCAATATCTCAGTTCAGGGGTTCCCCACGGAACTACCGCCTGGCTTGGGTTGTCTCCCCTCTTTTAGGAGATCTTACCCGTCTTTGGCTGCATAGTTAGCTCATTGGGGTATCACAGGAACTTGCCACAAATGCAGTGAATATATTGTCTCCTATAGGAGGAAAGGCACATGGGTTCATAGAGGCAGGAGATATTACATGATCAACCATAAGGCAGCACCCCTAATATCCAGTGCTGAGCAGGGCAATGTGGCCTTGTCAGACACTGGGGTGCTGTCAGCTTCCCACAGTTCTCCTCCCCCAAATCCCCAATAAAATCTTTTTTTTTTTTTTTTTTTTTTTAAAAAGCTACATACTTATAGTAAATTCTAAGAGACTCTGGGGCAGGCCAGAGCGATACTGATGGAAACTCAGAGTGCCAACCAAGGTGAATTTAGCAAGGTGCTCAGGGCTCAAGACTTAGGAGACAATCTCAAGTGCAGGTTCAGCACTGCTGTGCTCCCCAAAATCTAGTTTCCCATCTACCCCTCCCAAGTCTGCCCCACTCCCCTGTCTTCTGGCTGTTTTGCTCCCACTTTCTCATCTTCCCTTCTATAATAGGCTGAAGTAATGGCAGGCAAATGTGCTTCAGAATTTATATAATTTTTTGCTATTTAAGTTTAGGCCATGGGTTTATTTTTATTTTTTAAAAGTTCTAGCAGAGATTTCTTCCCATTTTGTAAGGCTGAATTTTAATTTTTTAAAGTAGAGTATCGAATTTGCCACCTCAAAATTTTGCAAGCAAAAACCCCCTCCAAAATCACCTGGAACATGATAATCATTTGTAATCCATGTATTTGTTATAAAGAATAAAAAGAGTATGAAGAGAAAAAAGTGGTGGAGAAAATGGAAGTACCCAAAACATGTTTTGTTCTCATTAGTCAAGCAAATTATACTGTCCATGGAAAACTTTGTACCTCCAAGATGTAAGGACAAAATTTTTCAATCAAGTGATTGAAGCTGAAAGTGCATGCTAACATATTAGAAATAGAAGAGTACAAATCACTATGGCAGTCTTCAGTCCACTTCTAAATATCCACAGAAAGCATTTCCAAGCAGTGCAGCAGCTTTGGTCTGTGAGATGGCTTCAGCGAAACAGCATTATCATGATCTACTGATCTTCAAGACCAGGAGATGCAGATAAATCTTTAGTCAATTGTAATTCGAGAAGGAGGAAAGCTTTATACTGCACTGGTAACTTCCCCATCAGCCAAAAACTATTGGCAGAGCTAGAAAAAAAGCCTTGCTACAATTCCAACTTCAGCTGGAAGGAAGTGGTAAATTAGTATTCCTAAATGTGTAGTGTGGTGACCATGAGAGGAACCCAGGGCTGAGAATGTTGTCTGTACATTACAACTTTTAAGTAGGTCACTAAAATTTATGATAATAATTTAAATATTTTGATAACATTTCAAATTTGCTCATATATCCCAGAAGTCCATTCTATGATGCTCATATTTAGCTTTGGTCTTGCCTTCGTCAAAGTCTTTATTTTAACATATGTCCACTAAGCATTCAGTCAGTTTGTGTATCTGTTAAGTCTTTCTGTTAGGTATATATTTTTATATGTATTAACATGGCTTTTCCACTCCTGCCCTGCCCTATTCCCTCACTTCCTGCTAATTTTCACTATTATTTTACATGTGTTTTGGTTTTGGCTAAATTTTATTTTAGTCCACAGGTCACAGGATATCAAGACAGGATGTGGTTAATTTACAAAAGGAATAAAAATCCCCTAGAGATAGATGCAGGGACTCATGTGGCTTCGGGTTTCCCATTTTAGAGAGAAAGGGAGACATTTAGGCTAAGCAGGGATTTTGTTGTTTAGAAATTCAAGTACAGGTCTTGCTCTCCAAATTCACACTTTTGTAAATCAAATTCATCCTTTTGCAGATCAAATTTTTCCACAAAATGTTTTCTTCATATTTGTAATAAAAATAAATCCAATGTTAAGTTACTGTTAAAATTAAACATTTTATTGCATGTATTTAATAATAAACATAAAATATTTATTTAACCTCAGAAATACTCATTTATTTATATATAGCTTCATTTATAATGGTTCTCCTGTCACTGCTCATGGTAATTTCATATACATTTTCATAAAATAATTATGACAATCTGTAGGAGTAATAGCTGCAATGGAATGATTAATAACACCTACTAATTGTTCATGGTTTGTTGAATCAGCCAAAATATTTTTTGTACAGAACTTAATTTTTGAAAAACAAAGGTGAAATCAAGGCCAGCTGAGTGGCGCAGTGTTAAGAGCTGGCTTGGGACGCCAGCGGCCCTGGTTCGGATCCCACGTATGAGGGCCAGTGACATGGCCCTCTTAGGAAAAAACAAAAACAAAACAAAGGTGAAATCAAAAGTTAATACACCAGGGCTGGCCGAATGGCTCAGTTGGTTAAGAGCTTGCTCAAGAGTGAGAGCTGAGCTCTGAGCAACAGCGGTTTGAGGTCAGCCCGAGCTGAGTTGCCGCTGAGCTGCCAACAGGTGGCAGGATGAAGTTAATACACCAGCTCATGTGACCATGCCAGCGGTTAGAGGACAAAATGTTTCTCTAATGGTAGCAATAAACATTCAGGGAATGGTGTGGCATGAAGTAATTGTGTATTCTATGGTTACTTCAAGTATTTTTTGCGAATTTCTTCAGAGACTATTGCAGAAATTGGATGGAGATAATCTGGAGAAAGTGTGGTTTATTTTGGACAATGTAAGTCTCCACAAAACCCAGAAAGTACGTGATCTGGTTGGTCAGACAAGACACGCATTATTATTTCTACATACTCTCCAATGAACCACACTGAAGAAGTACTTTCAAAAATTAAGTTCTGTGCAAGAAATATTTTGGCTGAACCATCAAACCATGAACATTTAGTAGATGTTATTAATCATTCTGTTGCAACTATTACTCCTATAGATTGTCATAATTATTTTATGAATATGTATATGAAATTACATACCATGAGCACTGGCAGGAGAGCTGTTATAAATGAAACTATACATAAATGAGTATTTCTGAGGTTAAATAAGTATTTTATATTTATTATTAAATACATGCAATAAAATATTTAATTTTAACAGTAACTTAACTCTGGATTTATTTTTATTACAAAGATTAAGAAAACATTTTTGTGGAAAAATTTGATCTGAAAAGGATAAATTTGATCTGCAAAACGATGAATTTGATTTGCAAAAGGGTGAATTTAGAGTGCCAAACTCCAAATTCGAAGGTTGAGTGACTATAGTTGTGGACTGTTTGCAGCTGATGGGAGCACGATAGTCAGACAGCCAGACAGCGGCTGTGCTTATGGCTTCCTGACGGCAGCTTCCCAGCAGTGGCAGGGGCAGCAGCCATCTTGGCCAACTAATTCTCTGGTTATTGTGGCTTTGGTTTATGGGTCTAGGTTTTTACGGTTTTTTGGGTTTTGTTTTCATTTTCCTTCCTTTGAACAGTTCTGTGAGCTCCTTATACCCCTCCATAAATTTGTTTGTGCTTACCTACCTAGAGAGGATTCTATTCTCAACCATTTTGGAAGCTGACCATTCATTCAGTTTTGATTTTGTAACCCACTAATCCCTTCACCTACATTATCTAATTAATCATCACATGACCAAGAGTTAACAATATTATTTATTTCTATTAGCAGATGAGGAAACAACTTTTCCAATCTCTTCTGAAGGTAGAGAAGGGATATCGGAGTTAACTTTTTATTACAGAAACTTGCAAGAATAGTATAAAGAGCTCCTGCGGACTCTTCACCCAGAGTCCCCCATTGTTAATATTTTACATTTGCTTTATATCTTCTCACTCTCTTTCTCCACACACACACAATTTTTTTTCCCTGAATCATTTAAGAGTACATTGTAGATATTATGCCCCTTCTGTGTGTTTTCTAAGAGCAAGAACATTTATTTACATAACTATAGTACAATGATCAGGATCAGGAACTTAACAATGACAGCATACCATCCTCTGGTCCACAGGCTTTATATTTTGCTTATTGTTTCAATAATGTCCTTTATAGTAAAAAAAGAAAAATTCTGGTCCAGGATGCAATTTAGATTAATATTAAAAAGTTGCATTTCATTGTAAAGTCAATTTGGTTTGCCTGAACTGGAAGAGTTCCTCAATTTGCCTTTGTCTTTCATAACCCTAACGTTTTTTGAAGTTTATATATAAGCCACTTATTTCAAAAATGTCTCTCAATCTGGATTTATCTGTGTGTTTGTTTTTTATTGGGGAATTGGGGGAGGGCAGCAGCGTTGGGGAATCGGGAAAAGGGAACAAACAAGCTGCTACCCTTTTGTTCCTCAGTCTAGTTGCGGAGGACGTCGCTTCACTGGCCCATGTTGGTGTCGTCATTGAGCTCTCCCCGGGTGAGGCAGATCGGTCGCCGGCCTCTGGATGGTCGCTCACCGCGGCTATTGGCAGCTCACGCTGGCTGCCGGCCACTCACTGTAGCCTATGGCAGCCCACTGCAGCAGGGGCTGCGGCCTACACCATTGCCGGGGCTCGCACAGCCCAGCTCCAGGTGGAGCTGTTGTTCACCATCTTAGCTGTAGAGGGCAGTGTCACTGGCCCTCATATGTGGGACCGAACCAGGACTGCTGGCTTCCGAAGCCATCGCTTAACCACCGCGCCACTCGGCTGGCCCCCAAGTCAGCTCTTAACCAATGCGCCACTGGGTCGGCCCTATCTGGGTGTTTTCTTGAGGAAAAATTTTAAATATATATATATTACTCGTATGTTACAAAGAATTCAAACAGATAGCTGCTTAAAGGAGAAGGTAAAAATTTCCTCTTCAACCCCTCCCCCATAAATAACTGTTAACAATTTAACTTTTTGAACTTCAAACTGTTACTTAAAAGTAATTTCTTTATTTCAGCATGCGTTGCTAGAAGTTTAAGAACATTTTCCTACATGACTGAAATAATCAGTACCTTAAAATCAATAATCATTCATTAATATTATCTAATACCCAGTCCATATCCAGTTTCCCCTAATTGTTCCAGAAATGTTCTTTACAATTAATTTGTCCATACCAAGATTCAATCCAGAATCAGATATTTGTCACTGGTCACTATGTCCCCTGACTCTCTTTTCATCCCAAAGAATCTATAATGTTGAATGGTAAGAAACACTATGGCAGGAAAGCACCAATCTTTAACATTGACCTTGGGAGTCTATCAAAAAGAAATTATTTGGCTGAGTTTCCAAGAGATGAGAGGTTGTCCTTATGCCAGTGGTGAGAGCTGTCACCACTGTAGGTCAGAACCGGTAACTCAGAAACTGGTGTTTTGTGTAGATCACTGGAGACAAGTTCTAGCCAAGACACAACGCCTCTCTATGCTTTGATTTTCCTCTTTTGCAATGCAAATGAGAAAGTATGTGACCCCAGGGGTTTGTAAGAAAAAGCTCATCATCGATCAAATATAAAGTATTAAATACAAATACATTTGACATAAAAATTGCATCTAAAGCAAACAAATGGAAAACTCAAGCCACAAGGAATTAGATGATGAATAGTTAACTCACACAAAGGAAGAAAAGCCTGTAGTCTGAAGATGTTTTGTCTTTTGATTTATCTTTCAATTTGTTTTCAATCTTTTCGTTTTTATATCATATTGATGGTATGTGTGAGTTCAGTAGACCAGATACATTAATAGGCCAAAATGGAATATCATTATATTTACAGATCTGAGTGTTGTGGGAGTGAATTTACAGCCATGACACAGGAGAGCAAACACTAGACAATGTTTCATGAACATCCTTTCAAGTCAGCAAAATGCTATGACTATTGCTTCTAAAGGAGAGTTCAGTTTGTTTGGGGATTTATTCCATTGATTATTATCTCCTATCCTCTCACATGTGCTGGGCCTAGAGAAACGAATCCTTTGTTTATCGCTCCTTTGTTTGTAAGCATGTTAATAAGCCTATAGAGGCACATTTAATGATGATTCATGGACATAGTTAATGGTCACTTGCGGGGGTCCAGCCTCCGCTAACCAGGGTTCAAGAAGGTGTACATGGCGTCGGCGGTCGATAAAAGACAGAAACTGGTTGTTGCAGTAAAGACAGAAAATGGAGAGATCGATCTCCAGTTTATTTGTTGCAGGCTTTATGTACATTTTTTAGGTAGGGGGTACGTGCAGGCGTACGTGTAGCATGCAGGAAAAATATGCATTACCTCAGTGAAAAGTAGATCATTAACTATTTACCAGAAACCTACAGGTCAGTGAAACCTTAGGGAGTCAGTTTCTCAAGACAATTTTTCTCCATTAACCCTGATAGCCATTTTTCTTTTGTGTCCCAAGGAACTGGCCGTCCTCACCACATACCTCAATAAGTAGTAAGCACCCTCCAGGTGCAGAAAGAAACAATGAAAGCAGAAAAACAAGTTTATGCTTCACCAAGCCCACTAAGGCCAGCTTGCAAGCCCCTCAATATTGGGGGTCATGGCCCTCAACAGTCACTTATGAACATTTCTGCTGGCTGGAATAGTGGTCCCCAAAATTCATATTCACCCAGAACATTAGAATGTGACCTGATTTGGAAATAAGGTCTTCAAAGATAGAATCAGTCAAGTTAAAGAGAGGTTGTTTTAGGTTAGAACAGGCCCTAATCCAGGTCCTTATAAGAAGAGGCAAATTTGGACATAAACACACTGGGAGAAGGCCATGTGATGATGGTGGCAGAGATTGGAATGAGTCATCTTCAAGCCAAAGAACACCAAGGATGGTGGCAGAGTTAAGGGACAAAGAGAGGGCCTTCCTTAGAGACTTCAGAGAGAGCAATGGCCCTGCTGACACCCTGATTTTAGACTTCTGACTCCCAGAGCTGTGAGAGAATAAATGTTTAAGCCATCCAAGTTTGTGGTAATTTATTACAATGGCCCCAGGAAATGAATACAATACTGCAGTGTTCTATGTAACCGGGCTTTGGGGAGCTGACTCATTCTAATCAAAATTCACCAACTGCTTTATAAACTCAAATTTCAACTTATTAATCTGCAGCGCGAAATAGCTGGCAGGATAACAGGCATTCCCCGAGGGCACACCACTTGGCACACAGGCCCAAAGCGTAAGTCAGGAAGGAGCAGGAAAAACTCTAATACTCATCAAGCATGTGATATGGTTCAGGTACCGTGTGTGTCACCAGTAAATATAAAGTTACAACTCTGATAAGGGTGGTGAAGAGAGCTACTGAGGCACACCATGCGCAGAACTGCAGACACCCAGGAGGTCAGGGAAGGTGGACCCTTGGAAAGGAGGTGGAGAACAACAGGCATTAAGAAAGGGAAGCATGGCAGGTACAAAAGCCTTGCATATTCCAGGGACTGAAAAAAGGGCTGTGTGCCTTGGAGTGGGGTGAGGTAGGGAGGTGTAAGGTTGGGGCAGGAGAGAAAGTGAGGGGTGACACATGCAAGGGCTCCTAGATGGGCTTCAGGTTTGTGCCTTTCTCCTAAAGGCAATGAGATGTTAATGTTCATTTTACAAAGGAGTGACATGATCTGATGTGCGTTTTTTAAAAGATCACTCAGGCTGCAGTGAGGGAGGAGATTGTGATGCCAGCAGAGGCCCAGGGTTTGGGACTGGACAGACCATACCTCAGGACACACTCTGTGAGACCCCACAGGGCCCCCCCAGTGCCAGGGAAGTCCCCCAAATCACGTTCCTCCCCATCCACCCAGACCACGTCTTGGGCAGAACCAGGCCTGAGCATTTGCCTGAGTTATCCAAGCAGAGAAAGAGTAACTGGAATGCTTACTGAGATTATCAGACTGGGTTAAGGCAGGTTTGGGACCAGATGTTTACCCTTGCTACTGCAAATGATGAGCATTCTTAAGATCAGGTCTGTAATGGGATAGGATGACATAGCATTCTATATCTACACCTGAGTGTGAAGTGAGTCTATTCATAATCCTGACCCAGGTGAAGAATAAACAAACACCCATATACACCATAAATATCCTTCCACGTCAGGATACATACGTGTATGGCATTCTTTTGAATGGCTGCAGCAAGCCTTATGTGGGTGTGCTGTCATTTATTGAACTATTTTCTTATTTATTGGTAAGCAGTTCTTTCTCTGGCATTTTGCTATTACACCAGCATCTTATACTCTCATCCAAGCACACTTCTGGGAGATATTTTTTGTGGTATAGAGTCTGAGGCGTAGGGCTTCCAGGCCTGAGGGAAAGCATATTCAAACACTAATAGATCTTGGCAGACTTTCTGAAAATTTTTCAATACCATAATTCTATCAGCAGTCAGGCTGTGTCTGAACAACACTTATTTCTGCCTGGGTATATGACACACACTACACTTTCATACGTGTTGTCTAATTTTGGGGGAAAAAAACCCAAACTTTTTTTGAATTGATTATCAAAGTGTCATAAGTTTCTGAGGTGGAGAAAATTCCTTTCAGTTGACCTATCAAGGAAAGCACTGTAGATGTTTGAATAAATACGTGAATGAGCTGGTTCTCACCTGGGTTGTTCAGGTAAGGAACCCCCCAGGGAGGGGGGGGGCCTCTGGCTTTGCTGAACTTGTATATCAGGATAAGGCGGGAGGCAGAACTGAACCTGCTGCACCCCAGGACGAAATGTTTCAACTTGGCAGGTGGGATGGGCACTCTGGGACCATGAACCTGGGATGGAGAAAGATGGAGGTAAACCCAGACACAGCAAAATAAAGGGATTTTGGAAGCGGATGTACCATTTTCTAGAGTTCACGGAAGTCTCTTCTGTTTGTGTCAGTTGTGCCTCAGATTATGTATTTAACCTCTTCTTAGAGATTTTGTGAGTTGATTACTTCTGGCCTTTCTCCCAGGAAGGCATCTGTACGGCTTCCATGCGTTGTTCCAACACAATCTAGAGAGGCAAGGAGAGACAATTCCGGGTGGCAAGAGTGGAAGAAGGTAAGGAGGCGAGTTGCCACTGATGGATAAGAGCCTATCAGAAGGCTTGCTCTAGACACTGCCTTAGAAACAAATCTAAATCTGTTTTTACCCTCCCTTCAAAACCTCCACGAGCAAGTGAAGGAGAGGGCGGGGATCATGTAAATGTTGGGCTGAGTCCAAAGGTTCTGATCGCATTTTTGGAAAGGGGTCCAGGAATCCTCGCAGACAGTCCTGAAGGGTTGAGGCATGGTGCAACTGTGCTGAAGAGAAGCCCAAGTACAGCTGGATGTCATCAGAAAACGAGACAAGACCAATGGGAGAGACGAGACGGGAAGTGTGACAGCCACTGAAAGCTGGGCAAACTGAGACAGGAAGGACCTGGGCTGCTCAGAAGGTTAGAAAGATGAGTAGTAGATCACCGGTAAGCCCAGAGTGTGAACGGGTATACCTGTTTTGTAGTGCTAAGTGCTATAGTAACAAATGCCCATAAACGGATGGCTTCTGACAACAAAGATTTATTCTCACACAGTTCTGGAGGCCAGAAGACTAAAGTCAAGGCATTGGCGGAGTCATATTCCCTCTGGAGGTTCCTGGGAGAGAGCCCATTCCTTGCCCTTCCACCTTTGGGTGGTTGTCAGCTTCCTTGACTTGTGGCCACATCACTCCGAATCTCTGCCTCCATCTTCATGTGGCTTTCTTCTCTTTTGTCACCTCTGAGGATGCTTGTCATTGGATCTAGGGCCCACCTGGATAACGCAGCATGATTTCATCTGAAGATCCTTAAATCAATTACATCAGCAAAAACCCTCTTTTCAAATCAGATTATAGTCACAGGTTCCAGGGTTGAGGGTGTGGGCATATCTTTTGGGGCCACCACTGAACTCATAACAGGGGGTGCTCCATTCAGAGGAACCCTGGGAGAGAACGCAAACCTTTTAACAAAGGCCGCGATGATCATGTCTCCACTGTCTTTAAGTCCCTACCTCCACTATTCCCCTGAGCTGAGGGGGGATGAATTACTTTCTGTCCTCAGATGAAAGGCTTGTCCATGCCTCCAGGCTTCTGTGTATGCAGTTCCCCCTTTCGGTTTTAAATAACCACCTTGGTTGCTGGAAAGACAATGAAAAGGACGGAATGGTTGTTGGGAGCAGGTTTAGGCGACGAGACGAACAGACTCTCTGGGTCCAAATGTTTCCATTTCATCCATTAAAGCTTGCTTTGGACAATCTGGCTATGTTCTGGGGGTCCTTTTACCATTTCGTCTGGCTTTACATAAGTAGTTGTTCAAAGGTTTCTTTGTGCGAAGTGTAACAAGTTCTCTAAGATTTGAGTTCATATTTACTGATGAATAGCAGCTGGGCCCCGAAGTCATTCACTTTGGGGTCCATGATGTTTGCCTCTGAGCACATGAGTATCTTAACAATTTGTTTTGTTTGTGCCTCAGGAGAGGTAAGTGGGACCGAATGAGCTGGATGCTCCCGAAGCTGCAGACGCCTTGTTTTGGATGCTCTCAGCAGATTGGGGGACACCAGTTGAGGAGAAATAAATGCTTGAATATCGATGGAAATAGTCAACAGGAAACCAACGTCAAAGATGAAGCCACAAAGCCAGTGTATTCGCATCTGTTATTGCTTCATTGTCATTAGAGCCTAAGGTGGATTACGAAAATATACAAACATCTTGCATCTTGGAGTTACACCTGGCACGCTGTGAAATCATGGTGGGATATGACTGCCTATGCACTATGCCTATTATACTATAATGGAGTGACTTTAACATGTAATGTAGCGTTCCCACATGATAAAAATGGAGCCTGTCAACACAAAGGCAGATAGAAAGGGTATTGCTTATTAAAGATCATAAATAGTCTAGGGGAAGTTAAGAGGCAGGGAGGAAGAAGAGACCAGCATGGCAGACACGAGAAGGGGTAGACTATCTGGGGTATAGTGAAGGGGGATTGGGAAGCAGGAGCAAGGCGGGGCCCGATCTAGTGCTGCTCACCCATGAGCTATTTCTACTTGAGTAAAACATGATCACTGTCCACACTGGCCCCATAACCTCTTGTAGGGATTCACAGGACTCTTGACTTTCTATGGCCTGGACACCACTGTTCCTACCCGGTTCCCATCAGTGCAAGGGGCATGGCTTACTAAGCCTCTGAAAGGCAGGATAGTGAAGAAAACAGCTCACCAGCTTCTCCATCTCGATCCTGGGAGAATGTTGGAGCAGAGAATTTACAGACGTCAAGGTCAAGGCATGGACTTGAAGGCGAAACCTCCAGGCAGAAGCTAGCTGACCCGCGCGCTCTCTCAGTGCCTCTGGAGCCTTCTGGGTAGCCCAGTGCCTGCGGAAGTCATCCTTGTGAGGGTGAGAGTAAGCCAGCCCCATGGGCCTTGCCTCCACCTCACCGCCTGCTCCAGCCACAGCAGAGATGCCAAACCCGCTTGTGCCAGGGCTCTGGCCAGAGATGCGGGGGGCACGGCTGAGGTTTAACAGACTCAGACCAGTCATTCGCTGTGTCTGAGACTGAATGTCTTTCTCTACAAGTTAAAGATGATACTGCTAACATGAAGGTCAGTATGAAGACAAATGAGATGCATCCCTTCATTCCTTCTTTCATGCATTCACTCAACCAAAATTCTACGGTGACCCCCCAATGACCCATGCCTTTATACAATGCCTCCCTTTGAATGTGGGCCAGATCTGTGAGTATGATGGGTATCACTCCTGTGATGAAGTTGTGTATTATAGCAAAGGTTAAGGGATTTTGCAAATCAGTTGATTTGAGTTCATCCAAAGGGAAATCATTTTGGATGGCTTTGAATCAGATGAAAGCCTTGAAAGAGTCAGAAAGATTCCCCTGCTGGCCTTGAAACAAGCCACCATAAGTTCTGTCATTGCAAGGAAATGAGTTCTGCCAACAACCATGGCAGGTTAGATGACGATGTGGGACCTCAGATGACGCCCCATTCCTGGTGCTGGCACCCTAACCATAGCTCTGTGAGACGCTGAGCAGAGGACCCAGCTACGCCATGCCATGTCTCCTGATCCACTCTCCTGAGACTAAGAGATCATAAATGTGTGTTATTTGAAGCCCTGCATTCCAGGCAATTTGTTATGCAGCATCGTGCTACGTGCTGGGGACACAGTGGTCCACAAGGCAGGCACAGGCTGGCTAGGAACACACGCCAGGAACTGGATGACTAACTGCTGTCTGATGAATGAGAAATGGGGGAGGACTTTGGAATTAACTCCTCTCGTGGCTCCTTCGTCAGTGAGCGTGGTTCTTTCGCTGCAGGCCTTCTGCCATTATTGGAAGGGGAATAGGAAGTGCAGGAAGGAGGAGGAGACAACATGGCGCAGTCCCTTCCGGGCAGGCAGAGAAGGGAAAACCAATCCCCTTTCAAGGAGTTCTGAGAGGAGGAGGGGGCAGAGGGGCAGCCCACATGGGCTTGTCTCCCCACCACCCCACTTCCTCCCCAATGTTGGGGGAGGGGGAGAGGTTTTAAACAATAAAAAAGGTTTGGGGGAGATTTCAGAGTAGGAGATAATTTTCTCTCTTCTTTGGGTAAATACCGGGAAATTTTCAAGTATTGACAGTAAACTATGAGTGGATGCAGGCAGAGGGAGGCCTGGAAACAGGCTCTCATTTGCTCCTCTCCCTCCACTACCCAGCCCTCCGATTTGCAGCCTCCACACTCAGCTCACCCAGTCCCACTCACCTCTCCTGAGATGCAAAACAAAACACACCTTTAGGAGGTTTACATGCCCAGAGGCAAACTTATCATTTACCCCAACTCCAACCACTTTGCAAGCAGCTGCTATTCATGAGTGAACATGAACTCACATTTCAGAGAACTCTTCACATTTCACACAATGAAAGAGATGGTTTTCAACCAGAGGAGAACAGGGAGCCTGTAATTAGCAAGAGCAAGTGTTTTCTCTCACTAGAGGGATGGTGGCTCTAATATAATACAAGGTCAGACCACTCTTAGCAAATAAGGGGGTTGCTTCTTCCTCTCTCCCTCCCCCTCCTCCTCCCCCTCCCCCTCCCTCCTGTTTCTCCCCCTCCCCATCCTCCTCTTCCTCCTCTCCCTTCCTCCTCTTTCTCTCCTCCTTCCCCATCCCCCCACCTCCTCCTCTAGCAACTGATGCATCTAGAGTATCATTGGCCTAAAACAATCTGTACCTTAGAGTGGTGGTTTTCAACTAGTACAATTTTGCTCCCCACTGAACATGGTGGTGTCCGGGGACATTTTTGGTTGTCAGAACTAGAGGGGGTTACTACTGGCATCTAGCTGATAGAGGTCATCAATGCTGCTAAGCATCCCACAATGCACAGGACAGCCCCCAGTGAAAACTATTCAGCCCAATGTCAGTGGTGCTACTGAGAAATACTGCCTGGGGGAAAGCACAAGTTGCCAAGGGAGCACCCGCCCAAATGAGGGTGAAAACGGGAGCAGGGGAGCGGGGTGCAGTCAAGGACTGGCCTGAACACAGACCGTGGGGTACCTGACCCGTGAGGGGCCTGACCAGGTGAAGCCTAGAGTGGGAGGTGGTAGAGAGACAGGGTGAGTCTGCAGAGGTGAGCCTGGGTTGGGAGGGAAGAATCTAGAAGCTGTGCAGACTCTAACCTCATTCCAAGGTCCTGGGGGAGACACTGGAGGGTTAGAGGCGTGGCTGGGACAGGCTCAGGTTGTGTTTGTTTTTTTTTTTTTTTTGAGGACAGTGTCACTGGCCCTCATATGTGGGACCTGAACCGGGGCCGCTGCCTTCCCAAGCCAGCGCTCAACCATCGTGCCACTCGGCCGGCCCCAGGCTCAGGTTGGCCCTGTACTGCTTACAAAGGAATTTCACCTACCCTCATTGGATCTTCCCAAAACTCAGGAAGGAAAGGAGTCTGTTAGTATTTCTATTTTAAAATACAACTGTTTTTCATGACTTTCTTCACTGTGTAAAGGGACACAGACTGCTCTCCTGCCTATGGCAGGAAGACACGGTGGGGCAGAAAGAGAGGAAGCCATGTTTTCGACCTTCCACATGCAGACCCGGCCTTCCACATGCAGACTTGTCTAAAGGGTCTTTACTGCCTCATTCGTCCTCTGACCAATGTGTTCTTGCTCCTGTCATTTTCCCTTTGATGAACCATGACCAGACATCCACTACTTAGAACCACAAAGTTTAATCAAGTTCTCCTCCTGACTTGTTGTGGCATTAGTTGAAATAAAAATGGACTATCAGAAGAGCTCATTATGCATACGTTACAGTATTATCACTGTAGGAATTGGGTTAGCTAGTCAAAGTCAAGGGGAAAATGTGAAAACTTCCTGAAACCAGATGTCGGCTGAATCCATTACTGTGGGAAGGTGAGCAGCACAGAGAGGCTGAAATACTGGGGTTCAGACAGAAGTGCCGCAATTCACCACATCTCACTGGAAGTCTGGCTCGATCACATCTCACTGCCTTTCTGAGGGTTTCTTACCCGCTGTCCATAGGCGGAATTCGCAGTGTGCTGACATCCCGGGAGGCTCCATGCACCTTCCCATGGACTCTATTTATAATGTCCTCCAACCTCACTGCTGATGACGGTGCAGTGGTTTGCCTCCCGTTTGGCAGGTGGTGAGGAGGAGGACTGAACTAGCTGCATCATTTGCTGGCCCAGGGCAGTAGTTGCTTAACAACTTCTCTGGTCTATCCAGGAGACATTTGCCTATAAATACAAATTAAGTGAAGACCAGTAGAACTTCAGGAATAATTTCCATTGGCAACCATGTTTGTTTTTAATGGTTTTACATGAGTGGCTAGGCTGCTGTTTCTACCACCGCATTTCTTTTTCTTAACTGTAGGTGACACGTGACAACACTGTGCTCAACTGTCTGGCATCCAAAGTCTTTCACCATCTGCCCCACCTACTCTGCCTGCTTTTCTCCCCCCCACCCCGATTGGGACCCCAATATGGATTCAGTGCAGTATTCGCATCAGCGACCTGCACTGCTCATTCAGGAAGCCTGTTTCAATGCCTCCTTGTTTCAAGCAATGTTATTTCCTCTGTCTAGACTGCTCTCCCACTCCACTGGAAAACTGCTGGGGTCTTTTAAGATTCACTTCAAATGATGCACTTCTTGGTGTAGACAAAATGGCCATGGTGGAATTTTGGGAGATTTTGGGAGTCAGTCAATCTCCATGTCCTTTGACCTGTGCCTGAATGTCAGTTTAGTTCTTGCACTGTCATTTGCAAGTATTGTAGATACCCGCCTGGCTCATAAGGATTTGCCGCCTTGGGGAATTGCTACCCCGATCCACAGGTCTCAGAAGGGGACCTCTGGCATTTGTAGTATAAGACCCACAGTTTTTAGGGCTAGCACTTGCTGCCCTGTTAAGATTCTCTTTTCTGGAAATTTTTAATTGGGATGCAGGAAGAATTAGGTCATTCTCATTATGTGGCTGGAACTGCACCTTATAAATGTACCAGCAGTGAAGCAGCCATCTTCACGGTGAGCCGGTGGGGGACACAGGAGAAATAAGTCCATGGAGAGAGAGAGGAGTGAGCCACATCTGTAGGGAGGGGCAGAAATGGAGATGGAGAGAGGCCTCGAAGCATCACAGACCTTCATTTCAGTTCCTTTCTGAAGCCCAGTCCAGCCACATTCCTGTTCTCGGAGACCACGAAATAACACCGTATCCTTGTAATAAATCCTTGCCTTTTCATTTCTTTTCTCCTCAGTTGCAGACTACAGCACTCTAGGCTCATTTGGTGGTGCGAATCCCCTCTCCTGGTTTGAATTACTTTTCTATTTTCATCTCCAGCCCTTCAGCCCCTACTTTCTTACCTGCAACTCCACTGCCTAATACCAGTAAAGAATGAGGGTGGGTGTGTGGGCAGGGCATAATTGAAGGAAGTGTGGTAATGAACTGACCATTGCTGAATCTGGGAGCCATTATACTATTCCCCGTGCTTTTGTATGTGTTTCAAATTTTCCACAAAATAAAAGGTTTTTTTAAAGCTTTTCTTTATAATTACTGACTTGATGATCTAAAAAAATAAGCGAGGAAAGAAAACTGCAAAACCTGCAATGGAAAGGTGATACTAATTATTGTCATGATCTAGTAAGGGAAATAGGCAAGTAAACATGCCATTATCCAACACAATTAGCTTCTATGATAGAAGAATCACAGGGTAGCCTGTGTGTGGGTAAGTCACTCAACCCAGTCTGGGGTACCAGAGAAGGAAGACTTTGGGGGACAGTTGTGTCTGCCCAGGCTGCCATGGAATACAGCTCTGTCTGGCTTCCATGATGACGAGACTCGAGTGCATGTCTACCCACTAGTACTACTACTGGGCTCTGTTTTAATCATTCCTTTTATGTCCCCCTAGACACCTGCTCACTTGAAAACACACTCTCAGTCCACACTGGCTGCATCTTCTTGCCTTAACGGAAGTCTGACTCTCCCTGGAGACACTGCCTCCCTGTGCGCCCAATGAAGAAGCTGTTTGTCTCCCCACTCCCTGGGCTTTGCGCCTGAGGGCAGGCAAGGCACTGACTTTCACTGGTCCTTACAAAACTGTGTTCAAGTTTCTGCATCCTAAAAAAAAAAGAAAGAAAAGAAAAAAGAAACCCTGACTCTCTGTGGGTCTCACCTTTCTCTAATAAACCACATCTCTCTTTCCCTTCGTCAAAGAATAGTCTATGCATATCTGCACCTCCTCACCTCCCAGGCACCCATCAGGCTTTTAGCCTCACTTCTAGTTCTTCTTGAGTCAGTTTTGATAATTTCTGTGTTTGTAGGAATTTGTCCATCTCATCTAAGTTACCTAATTTGTTGACATACAGTAGTTCATAGTATTCTCTCACAACCCTTTCATTTCTAGAAGGTCAATAGCAGTGTCCCCTTTCATTTCTGATTCTAGTAATTTGAATCTTCTCTCTTTTTTGTTGGTCAGTCTAGCTAAAAAGTTTTGTCAATTTTGCCACATTTTTCCAAGAACCAACTTAGGGTTCATTGAGTTTTCTCTAGTATTTTTCTATTCTCTGTTACATTAACTTCTGCTCTAACCCTTATTCTTTGGGTTCAACTTGCTCTTCTTTTTCCAATGTCTTAAGGTGAAAGCTTAGATCATTAGGTTTCTTCTTTCTATTAGAAGGTGCTTATAGCCATAAATTTCCCTCTAAGCAAATTTGCAAGCTCTAATTGTTTTTTGTGTTTTTTTTAAAGCTGAGCCATCCTGCCACCTGTTGGCAGCTCAGTGGCAGCTCAGCTTGGGCCGGGAATCGAACCAGCAACCCTGTTGCTCAGAGCTCGCACTCTTAAGCAAGCTCTTAATCAACTGAGCCACTCGGCTGACCCTAATTGTTTTCATTTTCATTCATCTGAAAGTATTTTTTAATTTCCTTGTGATTTCTTCTTACTAAAAGTAGTGCTGCAATTTCCAAATGTAATGGACACATATTTTGCTTGTACTCAGTGTGGCATTTGACACTGTGGTCACTCCTTCCTTAAAATTATCTCTTCTCCTAAAGCTTTAAAAAAATGTGTTTTGACTGCTTTCCCTCTAGCTGTGTATTCTTTCAGGGACTTTCATAGGCTCCTCCTTTTCCACTCGCTCACTTAGTGTTAATGCTTTTGTCATTCCTCTGCAGGATGGGGGTGGGGGAGATACCAGGAATCAAGATGAAACTGAAGATATCCACCTTGGTTTCAGTCTGAGCAAAGTGCTACTGTGAAAGGGAGTGAATATGGCCCAAGAACAACATGAAGGCTGTTTCAAAGCAATGCCCACAGGGTTGGGAGTTTGGAAACTGGTTCTGGGCCCAGGTAGACCTCTGTGCTCTGTGGGAAAACACAGTGGGCTCCTGTGCTGTGTCTGTAAAAGGAGGACGTGGAACGAGGTCAGCATGGCAGGTGCAAAGGAGAGGTATGAGGAGACCAGTGCGATGGAAAGGAGCAAGAGGGAGAAATAGGCCACTTGGTTCAACAAAGAAATACAGTTTTAAGACCACCAAGGATCTGATAGGTGCATTTCACATTTGCGATGAAACCTGGGTCCCTTTTGTCCTTTCTTACCTCCTTATCTGTCCTAATCATTTTAGCTGAATCACAATTGAAAACTATCCTTGTTGTGGTTCAATGCCTCCATTTCTTAATTTTTGTCATAAAGAGTAGAACACGGCTGGGCATGGCTCACAGCCACAGTTATAAGTCTGACAATTTGGCAATCTAAGTTTTTAAAAATTTACTGTCAGTTTGTCTCTTGTTTCACTGTTCCTAGACTCAGTTGGAGAGTCACTGTCAGGTACTGATAATCCAATATGTGCCAAATAGGGATGATATCATTGACACTGTCTTTTTTCATGAAAAGCACTCTTGAGAAAACAGAGAGGTTTCTGTGACATCCAACAGAGCACATCTATCCATTTGCATATCGTAGGATTCAGTTGTAGTCACCAGATTTCGTTGACAGAAAGTCATCATGGCAATACATAGTGAACTCTTCTTTCTGCTTAGCACATATTCGTGAACTTGAGAAATGTGTCATGAATGCACCCAAGGTTACTAGTACACTCCTTCTCTATTATTTTTACTCTAAAATAGCCAAAGGAAGAAATTATAGAATTTTCTAGATCTTGGTGCATAGATAGCTACATTCTTCAAAATCCATCAGAAAAGTTGAATTTGGATCTTAGAACTAAACTTTTCTAGTCATTATTTTGAAAAGTGTTACAGCAAAATAAATTAATGAAAGCTTAAGGACAAAAAAATTCCAGTGAGGATTCTATGCATAACGAGCATAATGGTGACAGGATGATGATAACTAACCATCAAGAAATGTTGAATTCTATGCTAAGCACTGACATAAAATATGCAAAGAGAACAAAAATATTGTCCCTGCCCTTGGATGCCTTACAATCTAGTGAAGAAAGAGTATGCATGCCTTCTGGTAGGCAAAAATCTAAGGTGGCCCCCAAGACATCAGCCTCCGGTGTACACACACCTTTTCCCAGTTAGTACATCAAACAATAATCCAGATACTGCTATGAAGAGGTTCTGAAGATGTCATTAAAGTCCCAAATCAGTTGATCTTAAGATAGGGAAACTGTATACACATGGGCCTTACCTCATCATTTGAGCTCTTAAAATTTATGTCAGAAACAGGAGAAGTCAGAGACTTAAAGTGCAAGAGGGTTTCAATGTGAGGAAAATTCTTCAATGAAGATGGAGGGGGCCTTGTGGCAAGGAATGTGGGTGGCCTTTAGGAGATGAGAGCCACCCCTGGCTGACAGCAAGGGAGAAAAGACAGATCTGAGTTCTACGACCACAACAAACTGAATTTGGCCAACAACCTGAGTGAACTTAGAAGGGAGTTTTTTGCCAGAGCCCCCATAAAGGAACACAGCTGGGCCAGCACCCTGAGCCATGCACAACCCTGAGCAGAGAACCCAGTCAGACCTGTCCAGACTTCTGAGCTACAGAACCCTGAGCTCACGTGTGAGGGCTGTTTTAAGCCGCTAATTTTGTGATAACTTGTTACGCAATAGAAAACTACTACTTGTATGAAAAGAGGACAATGATAATAATATAAGAAAGTTTTCATGTCATACATGCAGTTGCAGACATGCATGTGGAAAGCACCTGTCTCCATGACAGGAGATTATATGTGCAGATAATGTGGAAGATTCTGGAGGCTGTTTCTGAGAGTCTGTGCTGTTAATGTAAGTAAGAGCTCAGGCTTTGCAGTCTAAGTGACCAGATTTAAATCCTGACTCTTACAAGATGTTGGATGATCCGTAAATTACATATCGAGGGATAGCCTGAAAAATAAATGAAATATATACACCTATTAGAATGGCCAAAATCCTAAACAGTGACAACATGAGATGCTGGCGAGGATGTAGAGCCACAGGAAGGAGAGTCCCTTCTGAGAGTTCACTGCTGACAGGAAGGCAAATTTGCCACCAGCCTCTTTGGAGGACAGTTTGGAGGTTTCTGCGAAACTCAACATACTTTTACCATATGATCTGGCAATCATGCTCCTTAGTATCTTTTCAACTCAAGGGAATTGAAAACTCCCTGTATGTCCACACAAAACCTGCACACGGATGTGTATAGCAGTGTTAATCATCAATGCTGAAACTTGGAAGCAAGCAAGGTGTCTTTCAGTAGGTGAACAGATAAGCTGATCCAGACAATGGAGTATCACTCAGCACTAACAAGAAATGAGCCATCACATCGTGCAAAGCCATGGAGGAAGCTTAATCATGTGAATGCCATTACACATGTGTCCATGCCCATAGAATGTACAACCCCAAGAGTGAGCCCTGAGGTAAACCATGGAGCCCGGGTGATGACAGCATGTCAGTGCAGGCTCATCACTTGAAACAAATGTTCCATCTGGTGGGGATGTTGATAACGGGGGAGACTGTGCATATGGGGGAGAGGGGCCTATGGAAAATCACTGCACTTTCCTCTCAGTTTTGTTGTGAACATAAAACTGCTCTTAAAAAAAAGTCTTGGGCTTGGCTGAGTGGCGTGGTGGTTAAGAGCTGGCTTGGGACGCCAGCAGCCCCCGTTCAGATCCCACATATGAGGGCCAGTGACACTGCCCTCTAAAAAAAAAAGTCTCACAAAAACGGTAAGTGAAATACTACTGAAGGCTTAGAGAGTGGCCTCAAAAATGAATATAAATGGAGCATTTATTAAGATAAATGCTAAGTAGTTACTGAGTACTAGAATTTCCCTTGATGTCGTCCACAGAACCGTCATCTTGAAAGCTACGCCATGGTGTAAGGACTCTACAGTTTCACTTGTTTGACAAATCTCACATTCATTCCCCCTCTCAAGTGTCGCGGTGGCCGTAGCAAATTATAGGGCCCGAGAAATCCTGCAGTACAGAAAGCTGTTTAACTCTGAATAACTCAGTTATTTATCAGGCTTATCTGATCGCAGAACCCTTCTATCAGGAAACATATACCATCATCCAGGAGAACAATTTCTGGGGAACTTATTTTAAGAAGCACAGATATAGACAATTCATTCACGCATTCATTTATTCAAGTACTGAGCACCTACTGTATGGCGGGCACACTGCTGCGAGCTCATAGGGAGAGGCAGGACTCCGGTTGCTTCACACACACCCATGGGCGACCCACACAAGACACAAATAATCATCAAACACATGATTGAAAACTGTGAGGTGCTATGAAGGAGAACATGAGAGACTATCATTTAGACTGGGAGAGGGTCAGAGAAGGCTTCTTTGGCAAAGTGACATTTCATCTGGGGTCTGAAAGATGGGTAGGACCAGTCAGGTAAGGAATGGAGGGAGGACAGCGTGCCTTCCAGGGTTTGGAAACAGAGCAAATGGGGGAAGTAGGCAATATGTATTAATTTGGAGAGAGAGATCCAGGCTTCAGTTTTGGACATAATTACCTTGAGATGCCATGACATAATTAGAAATATACATTTGGTCTCTGTTCCCAGTTCCTGGCACAGAGCTTCTAAAACCCCCAGTAACCTCCAGATTGGGTGAGGGGGTTGCCTTTTGTTATTCATAATAAGCCCTTTTGCACCATATCTGAGTTTATTCTAGTGAAGTGACTCTTGGAGGCTGGGGCTGGTTGCTGGAGGAACTGACCTTGAGACTAGAGGACTGCAACTTTCATCTGCCTCCCCCCACCCCGGCCTCTGGGGAGACAGGAGGGCTGGCGATTGGCTTAATCACCAACAGCCAATGAGTCAATCAGTCCTGCCTATGGAATGAGCCCCCATAAAACCCCTAAACAACAGGGTTTGGAGAGCTTCTGACTTGGTGGAAACATGGAGGTGATGGGAGGGTGGTTTGCCCACGGAGGGCGTGGCAGCTCTCACACAGGCACCCTTCATCCCATACCGTGCCCTCTGCATCTCTCCCACTTGGCTCTTCCTGAATTGTACCCTTCATAATAAACTGGTAATAGCAAGGAAAATGTTTCCCTGAGTTTTGTTCTAGCAACTTATCAAACCCGAGTAGGGGTTCATGAGAACCCCTGATTTATAGCCAGTCGGCAACCTGGGACTTGTGATTGGTGTCTGAACGGGGGACAGTCTTGTGGGACTGAGCTCTTAACTTGTGTCATCTGATGTTATCTCCAGGTAGACAGTGTCAGGATTGAAATGAATTGTCAAACATCTAGTTGGTGTCCACAGAGAATTAGAAAATTTTTTGGTGTGGGGGAAAAAACCCACATATTTGGTTTCAGAAGTATTGTGAATCTAAAAGCCATTTTTTTTTTCTTTTCCATGCCCATGAGATATATAAGGGAAATGTAGTAAGTAATTGGATATGAGTTTGGAGCACAGAAAATAGAGTAGCCTAAATAGTTAAATTATAATTTGCTTATATTTCAGTGAATTTTTACTAAAATTGTAGCACGTGACAAAGAAAAAAACCAGTGCTAGGTGTATGAGAAATTAATCACCAAATTTTGTGCCTGTTCTAACCAGGAGAAAAATATCTGAGTGTGTCTTTAATTTAGTCTTATTTTCCTTAAAAAGAACAAAGCTCATTCTGGTGAGTCAGGCTTCTACTCCCTCCCCACCCCCACCTCACCAGTCCCAGCTGGTTCCAAAGACAAAGAGGAAAAGTGTTTGTGTCTGCTTAAAAATGGAGTAATTAATGATGTGGGGAAATGATTTTTCCTTTATTTGCTTCTCAACATGATGGCTTTGAATGACGAAGGATAGATGGTTGGATTGAATAAGAATATTACAAGAGAAAAAAATATGAGAGATGATTTGTCTATGTTGTATAAAGAATGCTCAGGTGTTTAGCAGATATGCTGCAAAGATCAAGATGGCTTCTTAAAACATCTAGAGACTTCCCAATGTAAAACTCCTAGGAACTATGACATCCACATGGAGTCTTGGGCATCTCAACAATACTAATCAGAATTGGGAAGCTGGGGTTATTGCAGAGAGATGTGTTGCTCAAGTTTTCCTGGTAAAAAAAACAATGGTGGGGATATTTTTGGGGGGCTGAGGACACAGAAATCCTGGGGATAGCAGCACTGGAAGCAAGACGTGACTGCTTGGTCCACGTCCTTTGTCAAGATGCTTCCTATTCATCCTTGATATCTGAACTCCAGTTCGAGGAAACCTGACCTGGTCCCCTGCCATCCCCTTCCCCCCAACAGGTCAGGCATCTGTCACAGGCTCCCACGGAAAGCAGTTCTTCTCATAGGAAACGTGTTATATGTTGTAGTTAAATCATTCATTGTGTATACAAGCAGAAATCTCAGTCCACAGCTCAGGTGAATGAGAAATATAAATTTATACTTCATAGTCCCATTCAACCATGGTGGTAGAAATATAGCACTTTCAGTCAATTTGGGGTCCCAAAGGGTCCCATATTTCTGTAAGGCTAAGCTTCCAGAGCGATATAGAGAAGGAGGAAGAAAGGAAGGTATTGGGAGTGACCGCTTTGTCTTTAGTGACATCTGGTCAAGACTCTCTCTGTTAAGGTACCTGGAGTCCTAACTGGTCTATTTCCTTAAGCATCTAGCCTATTGGACAGCGGCAGCCTGAGAAGCGCTCAGAAAAGCTTTTTGCCCTGTTATACCTTCTCTGGGCAATGAGCACAGCTTTACTATTTCTGGGGGAGGAAACAAGGAAAGGAAAGGAAATAGCTAAGAAATAGAAAAGAAAAAAATTAAGAAATATTATCCCAAAAGAGGAAGCAACCTACGTGTCCACCAATGAATAGATAAACAAAACATGGTCTACACACAGCCAAAAAGATATTGTTCATTCTTAAAAAGAAAGGAAATCCTGCCACATGCTACAACAGGGAGGAATCTTGAGGACATAACACATAAGTGAAATAAGTCACAAAAAGACATGTTGTATTATTTCACTTATATAAGTGGAATCAAAATCATAGAGACAAAAGCAGAATGGCAGTTGCCAGGCAGAGCCTGGGGGAGAAGGGAATGGGGAGCTGTTCAGTGGGTATAGTTGCAGCTTTGCAAAGTGAAGAGTTACAGGGATGGATAGTATTGATGGCTATACAACAATGTGAATATACTTACTGAACTGTACACTTAAAAATGTTTAAATTGGGGCCAGCCGAGTGGCTCAGTTGGTTAAGAATGCGAGCTCTGGGCAACAGGGCCACCAGTTCCATTCCCACATGGGCCAGTGAGCTGTGCCCGAGCTGAACTGTCGCTGAGCTGCCAACAGGTGGCAGGATGGCTCAGCTGGTGAGAGCACATGCTCCTAACAACAAGGTTGCTGGTTCAACTCCCGCATGGGATGGTGGCTACGTCCACCAGCAACTAAGATTGAGCTGAGCAGTCACAAGCTGCCTATGGGCAGCCGGATGGCGACTGCACTTGGAGCTGAACTAGCTGCACCCTCCACAAGTAAGACTATAGGACAAAATCTTGGCTGTTCCCCTTCCCCAATTCCCCAATAAAATCTTTAAAAAATAAAAAGTTTATATCTGTATTCACTGAATATAGGCTGCTTTCACAGAGACAAATGACAATGGCTTAAAAGTTTTAGGTTGTATGTATTTTATCACAGTAAAAATATTAAACACACATGTAATTCGTTTAATACCTTTCCCTTTAGCTGGAAGATAAGTTCTGTGAGAGGGATCATGATCATATTCATCATTTACTGCGATATGCCCCCCACCCTTTAGTACTGTGCCTAGCACACAGCAGAGACCCATGAATATTTGTCAGGTGAATAAATAGTCCTAGGAGTGGGATTAGGGGACAGGGTATGCTCAGGAAATCAGTGTCCCATATAACGCATTACCCAGAAAACACTGGCGGGAGGAGTCGCATCATTTGCTACTGATAATATTCAGTTGCCATAGTGCTTGGGTGTTTGTGAATATATATTTTGATTCAATATAGAAAGGGAAGAAAACAAGGTATCGTGTTACATACCTGCAGTCACTGGTCCCCTGCAGAAGAAGCCTTCTTCCTATTGAGCCTTTTAACATGATAATGATTTTTAAAATTGTATATTATTGTATTTTCATAGATTAGCACAAATAGCTTACACTCTAGCCTATAAAATTAGACAAAAGATGAACATGTCAAACTTTTAATTATAAAAAAATAAAAGACAGGGCCAGCTGAGTGGCTCAGTTGGTTAAGAGCTCGTTCAAAAGTGTGAGCTGAGCTCTGAGCAACAGCAGTTTGATGCCCAGCCTGAGCTGAGCGGCCGCTGAGCTGCCAACAGGTGGCAGGATGGCTCAGCTAAAAAAAAAAAAATATATATCCTCTTTGGGCCAGCTGAGTGGCTAAGTGGTTAAGAGCTGGCTTGGGATGCCAGAGGCCCCAGTTCAGATCTCACATATGAGGGCCAGTGACACTGCCCTCAAAAAAAATAAAAATAAAAAGAAGACAGAAAGGATGTAGCAGGGAAGTGGGGAAAGGAGAACTAGGGGGAGCAAAGGGGAGAAATGGATGGCTCTAGGGAAACAAGGAATTGCAACTGAAGATAATATTTATTAAGATGAAAAATTAGTGTGCCTTTGACCCAGCAATCCCACACCAGGGAATCTATCCTAGAGACATAAATCCACTGTTCATAAAAACACATGTTCATGGACTCTATTGTAGCATTATTCGTTGTGATACAAGCTGAAGACAAAGCCCATGGCTGAAAAATTTATGGCACAGTGAAACCAAGATTTATTATTCAGCCACTAAAAAGACTGAATTAATTGACCTGGGGAGCTTTCTACAAGGTATTGTTGAATGAGAGAGAAAGATGCAGAAGCGTGTATATAATACAGTCTCACTTCTGTGAAGCAAAAAAATGACCCCAAAACCTCCAACTCTCTCTACACGATTTTGTGAGCATGGAGAATAATGCGGGCAGAGGCATCCTTGGTGAGGGACCTGGCTTGTGTGTGTGTTGCTGTGGGAAAGGCTGGTGTGGGAAGGGAGGAAGAAGAAAAAGAAAGGAAGAAAGAAAGCAAGTAGAACAAAAGCAAGCTAAAATACTGCACTCCAATAATAAAAGCACAGATGATATGCATTTGCATAAAATTCTGTGTGGTATAGAAAAACGTTTTAAAATTATGCAGAAGAAGTTAACTGCTTCCTTCCTGAGGTCAATGCTCTTTAGCTGTGATTCCGTCCTCTCTGAAACACTCTTGTTCATGGCCGAGGGATGAGGCAGCCTTAATTTAGCAATATTGACCTCTAACAGAGATTTCCTCTCTCTGCCTGCTGCCTGGCATGGGGGGCGCCAAATTACTTATGTATAACAATAGAATAGGACCTTATAAGAGGCTCCCAGGGGTAAAAGCATATATGACAATTGAGTGAGAAGAAATGGGGGGAAAAATCTCTTGGATGGTACCATTTTTGATTTACTCTGGTATCTAATTATATCCTTATCAACCATGAAAAAAACTTACAAAGAAATGGTAGAGTTAAATCTGAAAGCCTAAAAAGGGGCCCTGATCTAGTCTCAGGAGCCAGGGAGTTGACGTTTTCCTGAGGAAGTGATTTTGAGCAGAGAGCTAAAGGAGTTAACCAGACCAAGCAAGGAAGAGTGTTCCAGAAGGAGGGAACAGCACACACACAGTCCCTAACCCCGTGGGACAAGGCGTGTTAGAGGAATAGAAAAGGGTTTCATTTAAGCAAATATATAAATTAGTTCTTTTCCAAGGACCCGATCTTTATAGCTAGTGAAATATATTCACACCAGCTCTAAAAGACATCATTTATTTTCTGTCCTTGGAATATCCACTGTGGATGCTTCCCTGGCAGGCCAGGGAAAGCTGACATTTGGGAACATGTAATTATCCTTCATGTAAGACCTGGGTAAATGAGTAAAGTCTTTGTGTGGGTGACCTGAGAAGAATTTGGCAAAGTTGTGTGTGTTATTTATGATTTTAAATAATGTTAGGAAATAGCCCAACAATTTTGTGTGTATAATATATTGAAAGGCAGTGGCTTTGAAAATCACTTGCCTTTTCCCATTAAAGGAACAAATTGGCAGTTGGCTGATGGATCCAGCTTGCCACGTGGGCCGAGAGAGCCACAGAGCCATTTTCAGACACCACACCTGAAAATCAGCTGCATTGCTTTTTAGTTTACCTCCCGTCAAAGCCCTGTTAAGTGTAGTCATGGTAAACTTGAGAGCGTCTAGTATGAAAAATTCATAAAATCTTTCTGCGCGGCTTACTGTGCTCTTTCTTATTGCTACTGGGTAATCAGGTTTTAAATTTTAATGTGTTTCTCTCTTTGCTTTCTCAAAGACATAACCTTCACCCTGGGTGGCTGTAGGCGGATATCTGACTTGGAGGAGATGAACATCTGTGATGGGAAGGGAGCAAAGGGGAAGTTTTGGAGGTCAAAACCAGGATCAGGCAGCTGGGCTATTGTCTCGAACATGGCTTTTGCACAGTGGTGTCTTTAGCATCCCCAGGAAGCAGGCCCTGGTATAAGGTTTCTACATAACAACATAGAAAAGACACCTCTGAGGAGGGCTGCCAGATGAAGCACAGGGTGCCCAGTTGAATTTGATTTTCAGATAAACAATAAATAGCTTTTTAGTGGAAGTGTGTTCCAAATATTGTATGGGACGCACTTATATTAAAAAATGACTCGCTGTTCATCTGAAATTCAAATTGAACTGGGCACGTTGTGTTTTCATCTGCTGCTCCCGGGCCATCCGACCCCTGAGGTCTAGGACAGCGAGGCAAGCATGACTGCATAGTAGGAAAAAGAGATGTGGGGAAACACCAGTCATGCTGACCATCTAAACTCCGACCCCCTTTGCTCTGTTTGACCGGAGCCTGCACTCACCACAGAATCAGAAAGTACCAGATACTTGCTTTCCCAGCCTTCCCTGAATATAAACAAGGGCACGTGCCAGTTGGGCACATTCACGCTGACTTCGACTAGAAGCTGGGATTTGGAAGAGGCAGGTGCAGTGCAGAGGCCTGTTCTGGTGACGGGAGGTAACAATGATGTTGGCAGCATCCAGTGGCCAGTATTTTCAGTAGAGGAAGCTGTGAGGTCCAGTGCCCATGGCAACAGCAGCGTTTCTAACGACTTCTTGTGAGCATTATTCCTGCCTGCATAGCAAAGGAACCTGGTGCTGGCCCTCGCAGGGGGCCTGAAGGCTGTCCGGTGTCCCTCTGATGAGTTCCTTTGCTTCTTAACTCCGTCTGAACCGTATAGCCATTCTGGGGCTTTGCAGCCAGTTGTGAATGCCCAGCGGGGTTTGTAAGGACCAGTGTCCATTTGGATTGCATGGTGCTTGTGTTCTATGGGCTTGTAAATATCTTGTTTGTTTGTTTTTTTATTTAAATTTTAAAAACTGTGCTAAGAAACACACCACATATAATTTACCATGTTAGCCATTTTTTAAGTAAGTGGACAAGTCAGTACATTGATGCTATTGTAAGACAGATCTCCAGAACTTAATCTTGCAAATCTGAAACTCTGTACCCATTAAATAAAACTCCCCTTTCCCCACCCTCCCTCCAGGCCTCCGTAGCTACCATTCTCCTTTCTGTCGCTATGAATTTTACTCCACATACCCGTATAGTGTATAATTATATAATATTTGTCCTTCGGCATCTGGCTTTGTAAAATACCCTTGAGGTTCATCCATATTGTAGCAGTGTCATGGTTCCCTTCTTTTTAAAGGCTGAGTAATACTCCACTGCATGTGTAGACCACATTTGTTTATTCTTTCATCCATCCATGGATACCTGGGTTGTTTCCATCTCTTAGCTATTGTGACCAAAGCTGCTATGAGATTGGGAGTGCAGGTATCTCTTCAAGGGCTTTTATTTATTTTTTATTTATTTTTTTTTTTTTGTGATTATATATATATTCAATTATAGTTGACATACAATATTATACATCATCAGCTTCAGGTGTACAGTGCAGTGATCAAGCCTCTACTCCATCCATGAAGTGGTCTCCCTAACAAGACATGTGACCATCTGACACCCCACAAAATATTTACAACATTATTAATTATATTCCCCGAACTGTCTTTCATATCTCTGTGGCAATATTGTAGTTACCTATTTATGCTGTCTAGCCCCTTCCCCCTCTCCCTCACCCCCACACCCTTCCGAACTAGCAACCATCAGTTTTTCCTCTGTCTATGAGACTGTTTCTTTTCTTTTTTCTTTTTTTTTCCTCTGAGCCTTTTTTTTTTTTTAATTGGTTTTCGGTGTACAACACAATGCAATAGTTATACTCTTTACCCCCCAAAGTGAAAACGCCCCTCCCCCAGTTCGCCACCCCACTGCCCCCCCATATCATACATATCCATCACAACTCCCCTGACTCCCTTCCACAGCATACTCCACATCCCGTGACCACCCACATATTCAGTTGCAGTTGGCATACAATACTATACAACATCAGCTTCAGGTGTACAATACAGTGATCAAACCTCTACTCCATCCATGAAGTGGTCTCCCTAACAAGACATGTGACTATCTGACATGCCACAAAATTTTTACAACATTATTATATTCCCTGAACTGTGTTTCATATCCCTGTGGCAATACTGTAGTTGTCTATTTATGCTGTCTAATCCCTTCCCCTTTCCCCCATCCCCACCCCGCTCCCAACTAGCAACCCTCAGTTTTTCCTCTACATCTATGAGTCTGTTTACTTTGATCGTTCACTCAGTTCTTCAGACTCCACACACAAGTGAGATCACATGGTACCTGTCCTTCTCCAACTGACTTATTTCTCACAACATAATAGTCTCTTCACAACATTATCAATTACATTCCCAGAACTGCCCCCATATCCCTGCGGCAACATTGTAGTCCCACATACACTGTCCAAAACCTTCCCCCTCTCCCTCTTCCCCACTCCCTCCCAACCAGCAACCATCAGTTTTTCCTTTATATCTGCTTGATATGATGCGGCAACATTGTAGTCCCACATACACTGTCCAAAACCTTCCCCCTCTCCCTCTTCCCCACTCCCTCCCAACCAGCAACCATCAGTTTTTCCTTTATATCTGCTTGATATGACGTCTATCTTCTTAAATTGTCTCTCTGGGTTAGCTTGTTTACCCCTTTCTTTTGTTTAAAAAAGTCCTTTTAACATTTCTTGCAATGCTGGCTTGGTGGTAATGAATTCCTTAAGCTTATTCTTTTCTGAGAAGCTCTTTATTTCTCCTTCAATTTTAAGTGATAGCCGTGCTGGGTAGAGAGAGCAATCTTGGTTGTAGGCCTTTATTTTGTGTCACTTTGAGTATCTCCTGCCACTCCCTTCTGGCCTGCAGAGTTTCTGTAGACAAGTCAGCTGTTAGTCTAACAGGAGTTCCTTTGTATGTAACCTGCTGTCTTTCTCTTGCAGCCTCTAAGATTCTGTCTCTGTCTTTAACCTTTGCCATTTTAACTATGATGTGTCTTGGTGTGGACCTGTTTGGGTTCAGCTTGTTTGGAACCCTCTGCACTTCCTGGGCATGTATGTTGATTTCCTTCACCAGGGTAGGGAAGTTTTCAGTCATTATTTTTTCAAATACCTTTTCAACCCCTTGCTTCTTCTCTTCTCCTTCTGGTATCCCTATGATTCGAAGGTGGTTGCGCTTCACCTTGTCCCATAGGGCTCTTAAACTATTTTCATTGTTTTTTATTCTTTGGTCTTTTTGTTGTGCCAACTGGGTGAGTTCTGCTATTTTATCTTCCAAATCGCTGATCCGCTCCTCTGCTGCATCTACTCTACTGGTGATTCCTTCGAGTGTGTTCTTCATTTCAGTTATTATATTCTTTAGTTCTAACAGGTTGTTTTTTATGGTTTCCCTATCCTTCTTTATGTCCTCGATAAGTTCCTTAAACATTCTTATCATCAGTGTTCTAAACTCTGTCTCTGAAAGGTTGGATCCCTCTGCTTCATTTGGTTCCATTTCTGGAGGTTTCTTCTGATCTTTTACTTGTGACATGTTTCTTTGTTTCCCCATTCTGGCTGTCGCTCTGGGATTGCTTTGATGTATTAGATAGATCACCAGGAGAGCCCTGGCTGGATCACGCAGGCACACAGCTCACGGCCCAACACTCCCAGGAGAACTCCCAGTCTCAGCCTGTCCCACTCAGCCGCTCGCAGATCAGGCCGAGCAGCCCGACAACCAATCACCAGCCTGGTAACTCTGCAAGCGGAGTGTGGAAAGCAGAGACCCAAGGCGGCTTGCGTGCTCCCGCGTCTCAGTGAGCAGCCTGTTGGAGTCGGATCACTCCCACTAGGCGTTTCCCTGGCAACACAGCACAAGCCGAGCAGAGGGTGGGGATCCGAGGCGGCTCGCGCACTCCCGGGTCTCAGTGAGCAGCCGTGAAGCCGGAGGGCACCACCCTGCGTTTCCCTGGCAACGCAGTATAAGCTGGGCGGAGGGTGGGGATCCAAGGCTGCAGGTGCGCGCGCACGCACGTACTTCTGCGCCAATTCCACCAGACCAATTAGGTCTCGGACCTGATCCTTCGTGGGAGGGCCCAAGCCCGACAAAATGGCGCCCTCCTTACACCACTCGCGTGCAAGCTCCGCACCACGGGAACAACAATCCAAAAACCTCCAGCCTTTGCACCAAAGGTGCTCAGTTCAGTCCGTCCCCACAGGCTCCCAGCTCACACAGCCACTCTCTCCACCGGGAACCAGGTAAGTGCTCACCGGCGAGCAAGCCCGGGCGCCGGCCCCACTGATTCTCCAGCCGCTCTTAGCCTCACCGAGCTGAGCAAAGAGAGTCCTCACTAATTTACTGCCGGCTGTCTTAGAACTCCTCTTCCCGGCAAAGGAGCTCCTGGGCTGGTGAGCTTAGGGTGCGGCCGGAGGGTCTCTCCCCCAACCAGACAAGCTTCCCACAGCTGGGGCTTCCCTCACGGGGCTCGCCCCCTCTCGTCTCCGCCCGTCCTACCAGACCCGACGTGGCCTCCTCTTTAAGTTCTTCGTTTAGTGGTTCTGTTCCTCCAGTGTTCCGGGGACCTCCAGGGTTGAATGCTGTATAATTTGCTTGTAATTTTGGTGTGATCCTGGGAGGCAGTTAGCACAGCATCTGTCTATTGCGCCATTTTACCGGCGAGACTCTTTTCAAGGGCTTTTAAATATTATAAATTGCTCCTGGGTGCAACCTTTTATCTTGGTTAGGCAGAAGGAGTCTCTGAGACTTAGCTGTCTAAAGCCTCCCTCAACTCCAGTGTGGCACACATCAAGTCTAAGGTGTAGGGAGGAGCTTGATAAGGTGGAGACGAGGTAAAGATAAGCAAAGACCTGAGCAGGTGACAGCACACAAGCCGATGCTGGCTGGGAGTCACAGACGCACCTCAAGGGGTCCAGTGAGGGCAAAAGATAGCCGTTCATCACAGCATTTAGTGAATAGCATGTGATAGGCACTCATATGGCTGCTGGTTTGATTGGATGTCTTGGTTTAATACCTTCATTCACAGAATGTCAGAGTTTGAAGAGACCTACGACCCCTCACCTGGTGTGTGAATTGGTGATGTCTGAATGCCAATGGGTTTATATCATACCTGTGTGTATCTGTACCAACACATCCCTCTGGCTCTATCTGCCGCAGGGTCAAGTCTCCTTGTTTAGTTATCAATGGCGTTTCATGTGTGCTTTATTTCCTTTTGTTTTTATTTAACTTATTGGAGGTAGCAGTGGTTAACAGCGTGGTATAAATTTCAGGAGCACAACTTTATAATATGTCATCTGTAGACTCCATTGCGTGCTCCCCAGGGAGTCTCGTCCCCTTCCGTCACCATGTATTGCGAGCTCTCTGATGTTGATGGTGATGATGACGGTGATGGGCAAGTGTGAGCTGCCAGGGGGCTTGCTCTACCATCCTCTCGATAACAATATTAATAATATTAATATCTAGTATTTAATAAACGTCTGCTGTTGTGAAGATATTTTACTGGGCACTGGAAGAACAAAAATACCAAGGCCAAAAAACAAACAAACAAAAAATAGTAATTGCCTTTAAGGAGCCAGTAAGTCTAGAAAAGGAGATGGACCAGTCAAACACATACAGAATAATCAGATAATTGTTTGTATAAGAATATGCAGAAAGCACAAGACAGGCCAGGCTGTGAGAGGATCAGGAAGGGGATGGGTGGTGGGGAAGAAGCAGGGAATATGGATGAGGAGCTTGCCTGATGGACAGACTTGGGGAGCTCGTCCAGAAAGAGGGGATGGAATGTGCCAAGTAAGGAAGCGCAATGCTTGGGGCTATCACATCCAGGCCAGTGTTGTAGCCACAGAGCAGGGAAGGCAGTGGTGAGGGAGGTGGGGAGGCAACTGTGGAGGCTGGAGAGAGGGGGCAGCATTCAGCTCAGGAAGGGACTTTCATGTGATGCAAAAGAATTAGTTTTCATTATGTTGGAATTGAGGATCTTTGCGGAATTTTGAGCAATGGATTGATATGCACATTAGAAAGATCTTGCTGGTATGATGGTTGATAGAGGTTGAGGCTTAAGGTAGAGGGAGACTGGTTAGGAGGTGATTTTAATATTTTTAGGAGAGAAGGATGAGAGCCTGGACTAAGGCAGTGGTGAAGGGGATGGGAGGAGGAACAGAGAGGAGATATTTAAGATGTACATGTAAAGGGCCTGGTGATGCAGGCGAGAGGGAAGGACTGGAGGATGACCTCTGGTTTGGTCATTTGGGCTCCTGGGTGGATGGTGGTGAGGAGCTGAGGACGAGGAGCCCATGGACTCTCCAGGTCAAGATAGTTAATACTCATTTTTATCCACTGCTCTGAAGCTCAGAAGAAATTTCTGGTTAAAGATAGAGACATAACACTGACCAGTCCCCAGGTTAAGGATCTCCAGGGACATCCAATGTAAGGATTAGGAAGCATGGGAACAGCCAGCCAAGGAGATGGAGGAAGAAAACCCAGAGAGTAGAAGAACAAGAGAAGGTCATGGTTAGGCGGAAGTTTTAAAGAGGAGAAAGTGATCAATAGCGTTAAATGCAGCAGAGAGGAGCAGGACCAGGGCCATTTAGTTTAGCAACTCTGCGGGGGAGAGGCACTGGGAGAAACTGCAGTGGAATAGTATGTCAGGAAGTCTAAAGACAAAGGTAGAGAACTTTCTAAGGGCTTGGCTGTGAAAAAAAGAGAGAGGATGACAAATAGAGTCACTTAAAAAAAAAAAAAGATAGGACACACTTGGATTGACTTATATACTGAGAGGAAGGTGCCAAATGAGAGGAAGGATTGAAGCTCAGTAAGAAAGAAGTAATCAAGGGAACAAAGAACTTGAAGTGGGTGAGGTGGGGGATGGTGAGTTGGAGGAAGGCTGGTCCCTGCCTTTGAGATGTGGAGAAAGGCCACGGGGAGAGGTGCTGATAAAAATGTTGGTCAGTAGTGATGAGGGGAGGGGCTACACAGGAGCATTTGGGGGAGTCTGTGCCCATGGACTCTACTCACAGTGAACCAGGACTCGGTCATTTGATGTTGATTCAGTGGTTCGAGGGCAGACTCCCAAGGCACTGCTGGGGTTCACATTCTCTTTCTGCCATTCACTAGCTTATGACCTTGGGAAATTTACCTAAACCCCATGTGCCTCAGTTCCTTGATCTGTATAATGGAGATGATAATAATCCTCAATGGACTGTTGTAAGAATTAAATAAGTTAAAACATGTGAAGGGCTTAGAACAGTGCCGGGTGGATAATAAGCCCCGTATAACAACTATTGTTGTTATTATCATCATCTCCACCATCATTATTTGCTGAGCCAGAGGGTTTAGGGTGGAAGGTTAAAGGATGTAAAGATTTGGATCAGCTGTTGAGTAAAATAGGAGAAGGGATTAAGAACATGAAAGACCCGCTGCTGAGTGATACTGGGGAACACAGATCAGACAGGAAGATAAAACTTGGCAGCAGTGTGATTTTCTGATCAAGATGGCAGAGTAGGTAACGCTGTACTCACCTTTTCTAAGGCCTACATCAATTACAATTAAACCACAGAACTACCCCCTGTTCAGAATCACCTGAACTGAACTGAAACCCTACAACTACAGACATACAGAAGAAGCCATGTCAAGACTGGTAGGAGGGGCAGAGATATGGAACAGGCCAGTCCCAAACCTGCATGTGACCATTAAAAATCAGGAGGGATATCTTGGATGCAGAGGTACCCCCCAAGAGAAGGAGGGGTCCCAGTCCCACACCAGGCTCCCCAACCCAGGGTTTCAGTGCCAGGCAGAGAAATCCCCACAATGTCTGGCTGTGAAAACCAGCAGAGATTGTGGCTGAGTGAGACGGAGGGTAACTGCAGTGCTGGATGCTCCTCTTAAAGGACCCGTGCACTAACTTACCTGATGATGGACTCAAATGCTCTGAGCACCAGTGCTGGGGCAGCAGCTCGAAAGCCTCCAGGGACATATGGGGAGGACTTGAACTGTCTGGCTTCAGGGTGAGGGCTGCAGGGGCAGGATTCCCCTGAAGGGAGGAGATGGCGGAAGCCATTGTATTTTTTGTGAGCCCTCCTGCCTCTTGGTGTGCACACATAGGCAGCCTCCATATTTGAGTCTCCATCAATTGCCCTGCTCTAGTGATTCTCTGAGACCCCACCCCACCCAACATTCGGGCACACCCAAACTGCTTCCAGTGGCTTTTCTATACAATCAATCTGCTTTAGTTCATGCTACAGATGTTCATAAAATCTCTCAAATGTTCACAAAATCCAAATAAGAAGCATCAGGTTTCAGTATATCCTGTATCTCTAACTGAGCAGCCTTAAGCCCAGCACTAGCAACAAGTGGCCTTGGTTCACATTTGGCCTCTCAAGGCACCTCCAATGCAGGCAGTGGCCATCTGAAGATTGCTTTGTTGTGGCTCATATCAGGTGTCCCTGGATAGGGCCATGCTGTGGCTAAACTTGGCCTGCAGCAGGTCCCCTCCCAGGAGGCATCGATACTGACACATCTGGTGGCCAGTTTCCCACCAAGCCAAAGCATCATCCAGCCACCTCCAAGGATGACACACCAACAGGGCAGACTGGGCAGCCACCAGAGTCTTGTTAAAGTGAACCCTGCTATGTAGGGTCAGCTCTTGAACCACAGCTCCTCCACTTTAGTCACGGCCAGTCCTCACAAGCAATCAGCCTGAGGGTCAATTCCTATCACTGACGTGTAAACAGCAACCAAGGCTCAATTACAACAGGAGGGCACACACAGCTCACACAAAGGGCACACCTGGAGCACCCGGCTCTGGTGACCAGGGAGACTGCAACACTGGATCCCACAGGACACCTACTACATAAGGTCACTCTACTAACCCCAGGATGCATAGCTGCCCTACCTGATATAGAAACAAACACAGGGAGGCAGCCAAAATGTGGAGACAAAGAAACATGTCTCAAATAAAAGAACAGAACAAAGCTCTAAAAAAGAACTAAACAAAATGAAGACAAGCAATCTGCCAGAAGCAGAGATCCAAACACTGGTTATAAGGGTGCTAGATGACCACAGGGAGAACTTTAACAAAGAGATAGGAAACATAAAAATGGAAATAAAAACATAAGAAAGAACCAGTCAGAAATAAAGAATATAATAACTGAAATGAAGAATATATTAGAGGGACTCAACAGTGGATTAAATGAAGCAGAGGATTGAATTTAGCGATTTAGAAGATAAGGTAGCAAAAACACTCATTCAGAAAAGCAAAAAGAAAAAGGAATCCAAAAAAATGAGGATAGTTTAAGGGGCCTCTGGGGCAACCTCAAGCATGCCAATATTCACATTATAGGGGTACCAGACGGAGAAGAATTGAAAACCTATTTGCAGGAGCAGGCCGAGTGGCGCATTGGTTAAGAGCTGGTTTTGGGATGCCAGCGGCCCCGGTTCGGATCCCACATATGAGGGCCAGTGACACTGCCCTCTACAGCTAACAACAGCTCCACCTGGAGCTGGGCTGTGCAAGCCCCGGCGATGGTGTAGGCTGCAGCCCCTGCTGCAGTGGGCTGCTATATGCTACAGTGAGTGGCTGGCAGCCAGCGTGAGCTGCCAATAGCCATGGTGAGCGACCATCCAGATGCCGGCGACTGATCTGCCTCATCCGGGAAGAGCGCGATGACGATACCAACATGGGACAGTGAAGCAACGTCCTCCACAACTAGGCTGAAGAACAAAAAGACAGCAACTTGTCTGATCCCCTTCCCCGATTTCCCAATGCTGTTCCCTTCCCCCAATTCCTCAATTAAAAAAAAAAAAAAAGAAAACCTATTTGCAGAAACAATGACTGAAAACTTCCCTAAGCTGGTGAAGGAAATAGACATTCAAGCCCAGGAAATTCAGAGAGTCCCAAATAAGATTAACCCAAACAAGCCCACACCAAGACGATACATCATCATTAAAATGGCAAAGTTTTAAAGACAAAGAGAGAATCTTAAAAGCAGCAAGAGAAAAGCAGTTAGTTAACTACAAAGGAGCTCCAATAAGACTGTCACTGATATCTCAACAGAACTTTGCCGGCCAGAAGCCTTTGGCAGGAAATATTCAACATGATGTAAAGACCTACAACCAAGATTACTCTACCCAGCAAAGCCATCATTTAGAATTGAAGGACAGAAAAAGAGCTTCTCAGACAAGAAAAAGCTAAAGGAGTTACTCATCACCAAACCAGGATTACAAGGAATGTTAGAGGAACTTCTTTAAGATAAAAAGAAAAAAAAAGACCAAAATTATGAATAATAAAGTGGCAAAAACTACATATTTATTAAAAATTACTTCCAATATACATGGATTAAAATGCTCCAATAAAAAGATAGGGTGACTGAATAGATAAGAAAACAATATGCTGCCTACAAGAGATTCACTTAAGATCGAAAGGCACACACAGATTGAAAGTAAAGGGATGGGGAAAAGATATTTCATGAAAATGGAAACAAGAAAAAGAAAAAGAAAAAAGCTGAGGTAGCAATACTTATACCAGACAAAACAGACTTTAAAACAAAAGCTGTAACAAGTGACAAAGAAGGACCCACTTCTGGGTATTATACAAAAAACAAACAAACCCCAAAACACTACTTTGAGAGAACCCGTGCATCCATATGTTCACTATCGCCAAGATGTGGAGGCAGCCTGGGTGTCTGTGGATGGAAGAGTGGATACAGAGGAGGTGGTGCATATATACAATGGGATATTGCTCGGCCATGGAAGGGAGTGGGTTCTTGCCAGTGGCATTGGGTGGGCCTGGAGGGTGTTGTGCTGAGTGGAGTGTCAGACAAAGAAAGACAGATGCAGTGTGATTTTGCTTATATGTGGAATATAAAGAACAAACAAAACAGAAACAAACTCATAGGTCCAGAGAACATTTTGATGGTTGCCAGATGAGAGGAGAGTTGGGGTGCATGGTGAGAAAGGGGGAAGGGATTAAGCAGTACACATTAGTTTTCACACAGTAGTCATGGGGATGTAGGGTACAGCATAAGGAATATAGTTAATATTGTAATAACTACAAGGTCTGACAATGAAGTTTGCAATCTTGTTGCAATGATGTTGCTAACCTTTTTTTGATATCAGAGGGATTATTCACTATTAATTTGTACCAACTGGAAAACAGGTAACCAAGGTTACTATTTGGAAGTGCTGAAAAGGCTGCGTGAAAAAGTTAGATGACCTGAACTTTTTGTCAACAATTTATGGCTCTCTCATCACAATAATGCACCAGCTGACACAACACTGTCTGTCAGGGAGTTTTTAACCAGTAAACAAATAATTGTATTGGAACACCCTCTCTCCTCACCTGATCTGGCCCCCAATGCCTTCTTTCTTTCCCCGAAGATAAAGGAAATATTGAAAGGAAGACATTTTGATGACATTCAGGACATCAAGGGTAATCTGACAACAGCTCTGATGGCCATTCCAGAAAAAGAGTTCCAAAACTGCTTTGAAGGGTGGATTAGGCACTGGCATAAGTGCATAGCTTCCCAAGGGGAGTACTTCGAAGGTGACTATAGTCATTCAGCAATGAGGTATGTAGCATTTTTTTCTAGGATGAGTTCGTGAACTTAATTGTCCAACCTTCGTATGTATGGTGTAAGATAGGTACTAGATCTATCAGGATGATAGATGGGAGCAGGTTGGAGGGAGTGTAAAAGGCGAAGGGATTCAGAAGTACAAATAGGTAGTTACAGAATAGTCATGAGGATGTAAAAATAAAACACAGAGGCTATAATCAGTAATATAGTAATAACTATGCATAATTCCAAGTGGGTACTAGACTAGTCAGGGGGTCACTTCTTAAATTATATGAATGTCTAACCACTATGCTATACACTGAAATTAATATAAAATACTATTGAATGTCAAAATAAATAAATAAAATGTAAAAACAGAACAAAAAATGGCCCCAGTGTAAGTCTGCAGAGCCATGGGATGCTATCACTGAATAACCCAAAGAGATACATTTCATTTCCCTTTTCTAGATTTGGAAACTTGGGGTTTAGAGAGGTCCAATCACTTGCCTGGGGTCACACACAGGTAAATGGCAGACACAAGTGACTTGACTCCTGCGCTCTGCCTGTCAACCACACTGGTTTACAAAACACACCTCAAAGCAACTCCCACACCAAACTGTCATGAGGCTTTGAAGCTGCTGCAGGGTGACGATGGGGCTGTCACACGCCCGGGGAAAAGCCAAAAGAAATGGGATAAACAGAATGATCTGACTTTGTGAAACGCTTCTATGTCATTGGCTAGCGACAAGTCTAGGTCACAGGTCCTTTACTGGAAACACAAAGCCAAGTTATTACAGATTCTGGTAAAGAAGTCCTTTTGATAAATGGACTCTTTATTCCGGGACTTGCCTCAGCATTAAAGCTTGTGGGACAGACAATTTTTATTATCTGGAATACGTACGTGGTGGGATTCTGCAGCATCCAGCAAATCAAGGTGATGAGCTTGTGTTTGTTGACTGACTAAGTGATAGTTCTGGAGGTGCGGTAGGAGAGTGAGGGAGAAAGACTGGGAGATCCTTCAGAAATTAGTTTAGGAGAGGAACTCCTATCAAAAGGCTTCCTAGCATTTTTGTTTTTTTAAGATTTTATTGGGGAATTGGGGGAGGGGAACAGCGTTGGGGAATCGGGGAAGGGGAACAGACAAGTCGCTGTCCTTTTGTTCTTCAGTCTAGTTGTGGAGGACGTTGCTTCACTGGCCCATGTTGGTATCGTCATTGTGCTCTTCCCGGGTGAGGCAGATCGGTCGCGGGCCTCTGGATGGTTGCTCACCGCGGCTATTGGCAGCTCACGCTGGCTGCCGGCCACTCACTGTAGCCTATGGCAGCCCACTGCAGCAGGGGCTGCAGGCTACACCGTCGCCGGGGCTCGCGCAGCCCAGCTCCAGGTGGAGCTGTTGTTAGCTGTAGAGGGCAGTGTCACTGGCCCTCATGTGGGATCCGAACCGGGGCCGCTGGCATCCCAAAACCAGCTCTTAACCAATGCGCCACTCGGCCGGCCCGACTTCCTAACATTTTAAAGTATAAGCAGCAGCCAGAAATTACCTACACGTCTGCAAAACACTTGAGATCATCCAACCATATTAAGTGTCCTTCTGACAGCCATAGCCCTCCCAGCTTTTAGATGGTAATGGCACAGCTGGTTTAAATGGGTCTCCATGGTTACAGGCATGCTCTAGTTTCCATGGTTACATTTCCCAGTCCCTCGCAGGAGTTAGATATATATGTTAGATATACTTGAAATTTCAAAAGATTTTTCCTTCCTCCCCAGCCTACACAGATATCTAGGGTTTGAAGGTCTGGGGTAAAACTTTCAGTGACCTCCTGGAAAGAAAGGGGGAAACAGTAATAATATTTGGGACAGTTCTGTCTATTATTGAATGAGGACAAGAGGATTCAGTGGGGAAATACTGTGGCAATGGAATGAAGTCCCTATATTGTGAGCCTGAGCATTTTGCTTAATTAGTGGAGGAGGCAACCTGGGGTGAGGAAGCAATATGCTATTGTTTGGATATGGCTCCCCGGGGCTGGGGTGGGAGCTGACCAAAGGTGGGCGCTGGGTGCTTCTGTGTCAGCATCCATTTAAAGCGGTCATTCCTCTCAGCCATAGCAGCACTGCAGGTCCCTGCAGGAATTCCCCCACAACCCTCATTTCACATCACTCTTCTTGGCCCATGGGGCTCCACTAGGCATCGGTGGGGAGGTACCAGCCCAGGTCAACACACATCAGTGGAGCTGGCTTTGCTCGGCAGAGGGAGCCCATGTGGAATTCTAGTGCCTCCTTGTGGTATTGCTAACATTTCCAGTTTTTACCTCACCCTCGAGAAAAAAAAAAAATACAAGTTTTTACTACCGCATTTAGGAAGCAAAAAAAAGCCTTTTTCCGCGCGTTAATGTATCCACCCTTGTACAAATTTTACTGAGTATCTATTTTATTTCTATTAAGCCCTAGAAATAGCACTAATAAAAAAGATGAGATATTGTCTTCAGAGAGGTCACGCTTTGGGTATGGAGAAAGGAGAACAAGTGAATGGTTCCTGATAGTCCAGGGTGAACAGGAGGATGCCAGAGGGAGGGGCCCGTTGGCTGGGAGGCTGTGCGGGCCATGGAACCAGAGGACGGCTCTGGGCTGGATGCTCAAGGATCCTGCCCCTCAAGTTGCAAGATAAAATACTGACAGTGTTTCATCAAAGGGGGGGGTCTGTCATCGAGATAAATCAGAGCACAAAATGTACAATAGTAACACCTATCTTTAATGGGTTCGTACGCCTGCTACCTTCAAAACAGCTCTGCAGTCAGCAGCAGGTACAGACGGTGGGAAACTGGGGGAGAGGCTCTGGGTATCAGACCATGCAACACAGGATCATCAGCTGGCAGCCAGGGAGCCGGGGGCAGAGATGGTAGGCACCTGCGGGAAGGCCCAGGCTGCTCACTGGACAGAGGTGTGTGTGCGTGTGTGTGTGTGTGTACGTGTGCGCGCGCAGTGTGGCACGAAGAGAGGCTGGGAGGAAGGTGCACAAAACACCTCCCCTTCCTGCCAACAGGGATGGCTTTCTGAGCTGGTCAGAAGAGACGGCCCTTTAATCTGAAGGCTATGGAATCATGGAGAGATTTTAAGTAAGGGAACGACATAATCAAATTTGTATATTGCAAAGGTCATTTTTTTTTTAAAGATTTTATTGGGGAATTGGCGGAGGGGAACAGCGTTGGGGAATCGGGGAAGGGGAACAGACAAGTTGCTGTCTTTTTGTTCTTCAGTCTAGTTGCGGAGGATGTTGCTTCACTGGCCCATGTTGGTATCGTCATTGCGCTCTTCCCAGATGAGGCGGATCGGTCGCTGGCCTCTGGATGGTCGCTCACTGTGGCTATGGGCAGCTCACACTGGCTGCCAACCGCTTACACCGGCAGCCAGACACTCACTGTAGCCCATGGCAGCCCACTGCAGCAGGGGCTGCAGCCTACACCATCACCGGGGCTCGCAGCCCAGCTCCAGGTGGAGCTGTTGTTAGCTGTAGAGGCAGTGTCACTGGCCCTCATATGTGGGATCCGAACCGGGGCTGCTGGCGTCCCAAGCCATCTCTTAACCAATGCACCACTCGGCCGGCCCCAAAGGTCATTTTTATGGCACTATATTCATCATAGCCAAGTTCAAAGGTGACTCCTGCGCTTTGGATTGGGTGACTTTATTAACGGGAGGTTTGCCCATTCACAGAAAGAGGAGAGGTTGGAACATGGCAGTCACACTGACTGGTTTCCTGTGCGTTCTCCCAGAGATATTCTTCGCTACTACATGCATATTTGGATTTAAAGCAAATAATGGATTCTATGTGGTCATGTGTTTAAGTGCCCGTGGAGACACTGGCTTCCATGGGCCCGTGGAGATGGCTGGCCACCTGGGATTTGGGGTGAATGAAAGCAGTCTGTGTGGAGAGTTAGCTTTGAGGGTCTTGGGCTCCTGGAGGCAGAGCACAGCCATAGGACAACAAGAATGGGAAGAGAAGACAATTTGAAGGACACTTTGAAGTACTTAAGAGGTAGGTAGACAAAAGGACACTAGTAAAGGTCGGTCGTGGACCTAGGGATTGACCGTTCAATGCCATGTGCATTGAAGGGACTGCCATGTGATCTTGAGTTGACCCGTTCAAGCCCATCCAGCTTGGTGGGCCCCTGACACAAACAAGATCAAGGTGCTTCCTCCAATTCAGGCATCATTCATCCCCCCAGGGGCGGGTGGCTGACGCAAGCCAAGCCTGAGTCCTCCCAAGGAATTATGACTTCTTAGGAGAGAAAACATTTTAAAATGTCGATACATGGCTGTAGCATTCGTATACCCTGGCCTGAGGATGGGGCGAGGTGCTTAGGTTGCCCTGTCCCCAGGGCAGGGGTGAGTAGCTGGGTCACCCTCATTCCCAGCGCAGACCCTCAGGAGGCCCAGGTCCTGTGCTCCCAATGTCAGGATCGGGCCCTCAGGGCTCACTCTGCACCCCACGAGCTGAAACAGCCTGCTCCCAGGAGGGCAGGCTTTCTGTCTCCTGCCCACCCTTCAGACGGAGGCCCTGCTGGTCAGGTGGCCATGTATGTTGGTGCCCCCCAGGAGAATGCATCCATCTCTCCATGTGTGGCAGCTATACTATGTCTCTGACACCCCACTTTGGAGTACCCACGAGGTCACTTTCTAAACGTGTTCCTGATGCATAGGGAGCAACTGGGGATACAGTTCAGAGCCCTCTGGGGGGGGGCGTGGAATTGGGAAGCTTATAGGGGTACTGCCAGAGGCTCGCCTCGGCCAGCAGCCAAGTTTCCTGCAGCATGCTCCCCAGGGTAAGCTCTACTTTGTCTGAGGTCTTTGGGTTCAGGGAGAAGACGAAGCGGTTGACATGAGCCGGAGCATGGAGCACCAGCATGGATGGAGGCCACCACCAACCAGGGCCCAGAGTCGAGCTGAAGGCTGTCTTCCCTGGGGATTTCCATGCATTGACAGAGATATTCTAAGCCACACACACACACACACACACACACACACACACACACACACACACACACACACACACCTATATCAGGATACATAGAACTAATCTTTTAAACAGCAGTGTTGTGCTCTTGTCGAATGGAGGCAGCAATGGGCTTAACCAGTCCCCTGTTGATGGGCATGAAGGTTATTCCCAATCTCTTACTATTACAGGCAATACGCAATTAAAAATGACATGTCACTTTACATCTGTGTGAGTATATCTATAGGACAAATTCCTAGCAGTGAAATGACAATGCTGGTATATGTAATCTTTATGGGTATCAGGCAGTTTCCCTCTAAGAGGCATACCGGTTTATATTCCTATCAACCATGTGTGAGAGAATGCATTTTCTACCACCTCGCCAACACAGGGTGTTGCAACATTTTTGATTTCTGCTCATCTATTGGGTGAAAAATGATATCTCATTGTAGTAGTTTAGTTTGCCTTTCTTTTTTATGAGAAAAAGTTAAGGTTCCTTTCATATATTTAAAAACTGTTTCGTTTCTGTGCATCATGTGTTCATAACCTTTGCTTATTTATCTATTGGCCTGCTGATTTTTTTTTCTTGTTGAATTTTTCTTACTTTTATCAACTTTTTAAATGCTAAGGAAGTTAGCCTTTTGTCTGTGATGTGAGTTGCAAATATTCATTTATCTTTTGCCTGTGCTTTCTATGCAGAATTTCTTTAATATAGTCCAATTTATGAGAGCTTTATTTTAGGGCTTCTGGATATCATGTTATCTTCAGGCAACCCTTGCCCATTCTGAGATAATAAAAGTAAATGCTCCTACATCTTCTTCCATTTTTATAGTTTCACTATTTTAAATTTAAAAATATTTAAGCTATCTGGAGTTTATTTTGTTCTACAGTGAGGCAAAGATACAACCTATTGTTTCCCGCATATGTCTGAGAGTCTCAACACCATTTATTGAGTAACCCATTCTCCCCCGGTCACTGATTTAAAATGGCTTCTTTGCCTTTGTGTCTTAGAACTTTCTAGAAGAGATGCGCTTTAATTCCATTCCTGCCCTTGCCCTTGAAGGAAGGTTCATTGTTATTGTGGTTTGGTTTTTAAGTATGGGAGAGACTTGAGCATGTTTGTATGTGGAGGGAGCACAGCCGAGGAGGCACAAACGGGTCCATGATGAGAAAACAGGTCAGGGCAGCTTCTGACAGATCCTAAGAGTTGATCCGTGTGCCCGCCTCCAGCAAGGTTTTCTCAAGCTGTCAAGGATGCTTTTTGCATCTGTGAGGCAGCGTCCCTTCCCACTCACACAGCGCCCCCTCCCGGCCTGTCTCTTGGTCTCTCTTCTTCACCCAGTGTGGACTTTGTGTTCATCACTTGTGTGCCTTTATGGGCCTTCCTACCTGGATCTTAACGCCCCAATCTGGATCGTCTGGGCAACTCATCGTGCCTCCTGCTCGTCTCTGCTCAGTCCCTCTTGCTCGCCCTGTGGAGTTTATTCCACATCTTCCGGCTTCTCGCCCTTCCTCTCAGCAAATGACCTGTCTTATCTGAGTGAACTGCAGATTCTTTACCTGGAGTCCATGGTTGGGATTCAGGAGGTTGGGACACTGAAATTAGATGTAAAAAATTGGGGTCATGAGGGGCCGGCTGAATGGCGCAGTGGTTAAGCGCTGGCTTGGGAAGCCAGCGGCCCCGGTTCGGTCCCACATATGAGGGCCAGTGACACTGCCCTCAAAAAAAAAAATAAAATAAAATAAAAAGAAAAATTGGGGTCATGTGCATTTTTGAGAGGTGAAACATCCATAGTTTTCATCAGATTCTCAACACCCAAAAGGTTAAAAAAATCTCTACCTCAGCAAATTAAATATGCTGGGTTTAATCTCCCTTAACTTTCTGGTCTTTACCCAAAAATGTATCTGTACCTATAACCACCGTCATTTGCTTTTCTCTATTTTTGGAGGATATGAGATTCCTCTTCCTGTTTAGTCAAGGTCAACCCCTAGACTTTGTCCTTTAATTCCAGCCTTTCAGCTAGATTATTTTCTCTTAGTTACCCTGGTTCTCGCCTCCACTGTTCTTTCCTTTCAAACTCCTCAACACAGACATAACTCAACACCACCGCCCCTCTGTTGCCTTCTCTTTCTGTCTTGTTCTCAACTCACCCTTGCCGGGGGGCAGGCTGGTGACTCTCCTCTGATCTCATCATGTCCTGTGCGTATCTCTGTCCGGTGCTGCCGCACTGCATTGTGGTAGCTGTGTGTCTCTTCAATTAGGTTGTGAAGTTGAGGACCACGACTCAGTTATTTTCGTGTCCCATGCATCGTGGGAGCCCCGTAAATATCTGTAGTCAGGAGTTGGCCAGTTTAGCTGTTCTCTGGACCTCCTCCTTCTCTGATGTCTTTCCTTGAGGTATAGAAATGAGGGCAGGAAATAGTTTTCCAGGTACACATACCATAGTTTCGTCCAAATGGAGCCCAATTTTTTTTTCTTGTATTTCTTTCTTCTCCTGTATTACCGAATACTTGACTTTTTCTTCTTTTGGCTCTAGCTACACACTGAGCTGATTTAAATGACTCCTGAACCCTTATCTGCACTACAATTGAGAACTCAAAGCTCATATTCTAATAAGCATAATTTGTATTATTAACACCTAAAAGTTGTGTCATTACTGCCCACGCGGAAGCTCAATTGCTTGCGAGGAGGTATAAAAGAAGCTCATTTAAAAATAGCTACCTATGAAAGGAAAAACAAAACCCACCTGTTATTCTCTTTAGAATGATCCATTTACAAATTACCTAATTGCCAAGCGCAGTGGGCCATCACCATCATGATGACATATTTGGTTGCTAATTATAAACAAGTGTTTATTCAAGAACTACTTCCATTTGACAACACTTTTAAAAAATTCACTTTTAACTACTCCATGACAGGCTTTTTACTGATGCTGATTGTAGTGTTTGTTGTTGTTTTTTTCTTTTCAAATTTCTGTCTGATCAGAATATATTTCCTTCTTTTGGTAACAATACCTCCAGGTGCCTTTAGTGACCATAATGGCACAGAGACTAGAAACCTGCAGGGCACCTGACAAACCCAGCGGTCCACCAGAGCCCCTTATGACGATGCTTAACTAGAAGTTGCTAAACGAGAACCCCATCTTGGGCTTTAAGAAGCGAAGGTGAATTTGCTTCCTGTCCTATTATATTGGTTTCCTAGGACTGCTGCAAAAAAATCACCACAAAACTTGGTAGCTAAAAACGACAGAATTTATCTTGACAGTTGTGGAGGTAAGTGTGAAATCCAGGTGTCAGCAGGGTCACACTGCCCCCATGGCTCTCGGGGAGAATCCTTCCTTGCCACTACAGCTTCTAGGGGCTAGTCGAGGGCTTTGGCGTGTGGCAACGGAACTCGTCTCTGCCTCCATCTTAACAGGACCTTCTTCCTGATCTGATCTCTCAGATCTTTCCCCTTCCTCTTATAAGGACACCAATGATTGGATGTCAGGCCCACTCTCTAAATCCAGGATGATCTCATCTTGAGATCCTCAATTACATCTGTAAAGACCCTTAATCCAAATGCCATATTCTGAGGTCCCAGGTAGACATGTCTTTTGGGGGTCACTATCCATCCCACTACACTTGCCTCTGGCACTCCTCTGGACCCCGATCTCCAGGTGCTCAGGAGATGAACCTGAGATGCTGCCATTCCTTTTCCTGCTTCTCGCCAGGTTTATGATTTGGGTTTTTTGGCCCCAACTTTGGCTGATTTCTCTCGAGGGCTGCCTCAGACAATGGACGCCTTCTATCCAAGACACATGATTAATTGGCAGTGTCAGGAAGCTTCTGTGCTCTCGATCGGGTTGAAGCTGGCAATTCATCATAGTTTTTTCATTTCTCTTTCTTCTCTTTTCTTGTCTTGTTTGCAAATGAAAAGGCTAACTAAATCATTTTGAATTGTATTGTGATTCATAAATTGAAGCACAAGGTACTGAATAAACTGCAATGGCCTCATTTCTCACCTACTTTGTGCTAAATGTACTTCTTCTTGTCAGAGGATTTCATGGAAGCAAATGAGTCGCGGACAAGCAGTACTGTTTTATTAGGCAGAACACACCCTGGCTAAGTCATCTCTAAAGCAGTCAGTGTGCTCATGCTCCCTCCCTACACCCTTCCACGCCAAGATTCATAACCATGACAACTGGGCTAGAGGAAACCCAGTGAAAAAGGGGGTTCTCAATAGCCAGACATTAACATTGGTGGACTGACAAGTAGGCAGGTGATATCCCATTTTGGTAAACAAAACACTGGTATTCTTATTAGAAAATTGATGGGAATAAAATATAAGATGGGGCTTATAGCAACATCAGACGTTTTTGCTTTTGCATGCACTACCTTGTTTCCAATAATAGCACCTTCCCTTTATTTTAGGGAGCCACCTTCCCAAGTTCTCAGTCTACTTGGTTTAGATAAGGCTTAACCTATCATGGTGGAGATAAGAACTAGCCTGGGCTATTGTGCGTTGTTTTCTCCTGACCTTAGGATTAATTCAGGGGTGAAGGAGTAACCAAACTGGTTTTTGGAGCCAATTAGCATCAGTCCTTGGGCTTTGGTTGGAACCAGTGGGAAAGAGCAGCTTTCTTTTCATTGAGTGGCTAAGCTGGTAGGATGTCACTTTAGAGGTGCTGCTGTGCATGTCTGTCACCACCTGGAGAGCCCACCTAACGATGAATTCCACACAAAGGAAAGCAGGTTGAGGGACAAGGAAAGAATCCCAATGACATAATTTGGGCATCCTGTTCCAGTTGTACCTAAAGCCAGGCCTGCTTTCTGGACTTTTCGTTACATGAGTGGATAAATTATCTTTTTTTTTTTTTCTTTTCTTTTCTTAAGCCAGTTTGAGTTAGGTGTCTATCACTTGCTTCCAAGAGTCCTGATAAGTATAGGAATTTTCTGAGGTCATAAGAAATGTATCTGTCTACAAAAGTTGTCTGAGTGGGCCCATTATCCAGGGGTCTACAATAATGACAATGATCATTTACTGATGGGTTTTGTGCTAAAAATTGCCTAAATGTGTCACCTCTTGTAATCTTTGCAACACCTTGCAAGGTACTATTGTCCCCATTTTAAGACAAATCATAACAGATGTTATGAAACTTTCTCAAGTATACACAGCTAGTGGCAGGGTCAGGATTTGATTCGAGGCTGCTGTCACTTGCATAGTATAACTCCCTTATGCTAGTCAAATCACCTAGTGACGAACATAACAATATACCTGGCCAGTTTAAGCAGGCCTGGAAGCTGCACGAGCAGGGAGCTGCCCACCTCCACTGCAGTGCTCCTCTAGTGAAGCAACAGCATCGCCACCACTCCACACACATCGTGGGGCTCCAACATGTTGGCTCACACCAGTGATGCTTGGAACTGGGTACCAGAAGTGCCACCACTGCTGCTGTTGTTGAAAGTCTGGCCACCTCCACCACCATGTCTACCAGGTGATTCTGGGAATTCCTGATTCTTCCCTTTACTTCCCTTGGAGTCCCAATCCCAAGCAGGTGCATCTGATTGGCAGGGCCCAGGCCATATACCTGTGCTCTAGCAGCAAAGGACGCTGGGAAATGAGTTTGCCATCTAGCCTCTGAATCAAGAGGCTCAGTGGCCACAGCCTGACGTGACAGTAACCTGACATTTTTTGATTCTAGGAATCTTAATATGCCATGTTTGGACTAAACCAACTTTGGTTCTCATACTTCGGAGTGCATTAGAAGTACCTGGGGAGCTTGACAAGAATTGATGCCTGGGCCCAAACTCGAACCTACGATAGGATCAAAGTCTGAGAGTAAGGCTAGGACATCTATACATTTAATAAGCTCATAGAGGATGATGATGAACACCCAAGTTCGAAAAACAACAACTTAGAGGTGCTTCTTGACAAAATTGGTCCATAGCATGTTTGTCGACTTGGCCCCTCATCCCCCTAAATCTAGGTATTCCTCAGTTCTGGAAATGCCGAACTAAAGTTGCAGACCTGGGTGTTGATATGTGCTCACTGGAAGGGGTAAAAATGTGATTTTTAAGAAAAATTCTTTATGATTATCTGGCAAAAAGAAATACTCTGAACCCTTCTTGTCATGTTACTTTCTTAGAAGGGTCAGAGTGCAATGGATCAACTAACACCTTATCAATTGACAGGTGAGTTCTAATCTTGTCTTGATTAACTGGTTTGACTGGCAAATATTTTTAACACTAAGAATCTCGGTTTTCAAATATGACAACTTTATTAACCAATATACAAGGCCATTGTGAAAAAAAGATGAATTTAAAAGACCATAAAATATCCAGTTAAAATGAAGATTGAAGAATGGGCACAATTTCTAGATTTACTTTCTGGCCAATAAATTAATTATGTCTGTATCTGTGGTAAAAAAAAAGTAGCAACCTTAGGCTAATAAATTGCCTTTTTTAGGTTTTAGTGTGAATGAGGTACAGTATTATGTATTCTTAAGTGAGCGGAACAAAATGTGTTGCTTTCAGGCATTATCCCAAAAGATAAAAACCATCAAAAGTTATATACACAAACAACTCCATTTCTTCTTTGGAGTCCAGTGATAAAAGGAACAAGTTTATTTGTATCTCAGAGCACTGATTTTATGAAGGGAAAATTGTTGGGCTAAATATCTCATCAAATAGCCTGTTCAGCCAACATTAATTACTCCATCCTAAAGAAAACAAAGGGAAGGTCTGCAAAGGGCTGGACAGTGGCAAGGTGGTCATCAGACTTACAAACGAGATTTGAAATCCTTTTCAATATGCTAGCATAGGTCCTTGAAAATTTTCAGTCTTAAAACAATCATGTACCTTTGCTTTTTTGACATTTTTAAAACCTATTGTTATCATTATTAATAAATGCAGAACAGATCTAAAAGTCAACTCAGTAGCTTTTGAAGTTCTTTAGTTAAAGTAATACCTTAGCTGTCAAAGCACCGGTATCTAAGACCTCAAAGTACGTCAGGAACATTAACTGATTAATTTCCTCCAAAAAAAGTAGTCCCAGGCAGAGGCCGTCCTTGGAGTTCATCTTTAGCATCTCATTGCCCCCTTCACCCTTTTGATAGTCAGCACTTCTAGGGAGTTCTGTGATCTCATGGGACTTCCGGCAGCCAGGGACAAGGAACTTGTAACCTACCTATTCCTTCTACAGACTTCTCCATTTTAGAAGGTGTCTTAGAGCCTTTTCACAAAGATGGCGCCAAAAGCAAAGAAAGAAGCCCAGGCCTCTCCTAAAGCCAAAGCCGAAGCCAAAGCAAAGGCCTTGAAGGCAAAGAAAGCAGAGCTGAAAGGCACCCACAGCCACAAAAAAACAAAGATCCGCACGTCACCCACCTTCTGAAGGCCCAAGACACTGTGGCTCTGAAGGCAGCCCAAGTATCCTTGGAAGAGCGCCCCCAGGAGAAACAAGCTTGACCACAGTGCCATCATCAAATTCCCCCTAACTACCGAGTCAGCCATGAAGGAGACAGAAGATAACAGTACACTTGTGTTCATTGTGGATGTCAAGGCCAACAAGCACCAGATAAGCAGACTGTGAACAGGCTGACACTGATGTGGCCAAAGTCAACACCCTGATGGAGTCTGATGGAGAGAAGAAGGTATATATGTTCAAGCTGGCTCATTATGATGTCGCCAACAAAATTGGGATCATCTAAACTTAGTCCAGTGCTGAATTCTAAATATAAAATTTTTTCACGGAAATCAATCAATCAATCAATCAATCAATAAAAAGTGCCTTAGAAAAAGCAAAGTGTAATGAAATTGAATCACCACTGAGAGTAGAATCTTGACTCTCACAGCATCTGGCTGGTAAAAATTTGAGTATTGAAAACTTTTAGGCATCAATTCCCTTGGTATAAACGATAATCCACGCTTCACCATGCCAAGTATTATTTGTACTGGTGATTGTAGCTATCAACAGAAAATTACTGCATATTAAGAATATTTAACAGAAGTTAGGTGGAACACACAAGTATAGGAAGGAAGGGGGGTGCTTTTTATAAAAACATACAGAGCAGCGCAATGAGATCCCAGATGGCAGAGCAGATAAACGCTGTGCCTGCTTCTTTCCATGAACACATTAAAATTACAACTAAATTATAGAACAGCCACTCTGGAGAACTATCTGAAGCCTGGCTGAACACGTTTCATAACTAAGGATATAAATTAGTAGCCACATCAAGACTGGTAGTTGGGGCAGAGACTCGGAACTGGCTAACCCCAAGCCTCCGAGTGGTGGCTGAGAACTGGGAGGGACATTTCAGCCGCAGAGGTTCCCCCCAGAGGAGAGAGGGACCCTCGCCCCACACCAGCCTCCCCAGAATACTGGTGCCGGGAAGAGGAGCTCCCACAACATCTAACTGAAAAGCAGTGGGGACTCCGACTAGCATAGACTCGCTCACTCCCAGGCACTCGCCTGGGGCTCCAGCGGAGGGACAGTGACTCGGCCTGTGTCGGAGACATACTGGCGGCAGAATGAGCTGCGTTGCTTTGGGCTGAGGGCTGGGGGACAGGCAGCCTTTCCCTGTGAGGGCCTTCTCCCACGCAGCGGGCAGGTTGACGCCATCGTCCCTGTGCTGGGCCCACCCCCACACGGCCACACCTGGATCTGGTGGGTCTGGGAGCTCCACAGCCCCGCCCTGCTGACTCACTGGGACCCCGCCACACCCAACCCCCCAACGCTGGAGGCGCTTTGTTTTTTCTAAAGATTTTTTTATTGGGGAACTGGGGAAGGGAACAGCCAAGTTGTCCTTCAGTCTTAGTTGTGGAGGGCGCAGCAAGTTGGCTCCAAGTCCAGTCGCCATCCGGCTGCCCGTTGGTAGCTCGCGGCCGCTCAGCTCAAGGTGCCACGTTCAAACTTAGTTGCAGGTGGGCAGAGCCCACCATCCCATATGGGAGTCGAACAGGCAACCTTGCTGTCAGGAACACGTGCTCTCACCAGCTGAGCCATCCTGGCACTTGTTGGCAGCTCAGCTCAGGCGCAGCTCACTGGCCCGTATGGGAATTGGACAGGTGGCCCTGTTGCTCAGAACTCACTCTCTTAACCGAGTGAGCCACTCGGCTGGCCCGGGAGGCACTTTCTCCATGAGCAGCCAACCCTGCCAGCATTGCACTCAGCACTGGCACCAAACCAGAATTTACATTAACCTGGTGACCACAACTCCTCCCACTCTAGTGACTCCAAGACTCTGCTTCACCCAACTTGTGTACTGCATGAGGCGTTATCAGGGGCTGCACCTTAAAGGAGCTGGCAGGTGGCTAAAGGCCTTGGGGAGCCTGGCGTTTTGCAGTGCTACCCTAGGCTCTACCAGTGGCAGCCTTCCTCGGTTCACAGCATGACCTTTCCCACCCACCTCTGGTGTTAGCAGAGGCAGTGAACAACCACAGATCATTTTGTAGCTCTTACTAGGTAGTCCCTGGCTAGTCACAAGGGGCCCCAGCATCAACATACTTGGAGGTTGGCTTCAGACCACAGCAGAGCACTGCACAATTCGCCCCACAAGTGGCACACGCAATTAGCACTACAAGTGGCACCAGAGCCCACTAGTGCAAATACCACTCAGTGAGGTAAGACACCCCTGCCCCCACCCCATAGCAGCCTGTAGCTGTGGATGTGGTCAAACCCTACAGTCAGTCAGCCTGAGGGTCAATCCCACCTACTGATGTGCCCATGGCAACCAAGGCTCAACCCACACAAGAGACATACCTGGAGCACCCAGTGCAGGTGACCAGGGAGACTGCACCATTGGGTCTCACATGGCACCTACTACATAAGACCACCGGGCTAAGACTGGGAGACATAACAGATCTACCTAATACATAGAGACAAACAGAGAGGCAGCCAAAATGAGGAAACAAAGAACTACATCCCAAATGAAAGGAGAAAACTCCAAAAAAAGAACTAAAAATGGAAGCAAGCGACCTATCAGATACAGAGTTCAAAGCAATGGTTTTAAGGATGCCCAAGGAACTTAGTGAGAACTTCAACAAAGAGATAGCAAGCATAAAAAAGGACATAGAAACCATACAAGAATCAGTCAAAAGTGAAAAAATATAATAACTGAAATGAAGAATGCACTAGAAGGAATCACCAACAGACTAGATGAAGCAGAGGATTGAATCAGTGATTTGGAAGACAAGATAGTAGAAAACACCCACTTGGAGCAGCAAAAAGAAAAAAGAATCCAAAAAAATGAGGACCCAGTAATCCCACTTCTGGGAATTCATCTGAAGAAACCCCAAAACACTACTTCAAGGTGACCTGTGCATCCACATGTTCATTGCAGCATTCTTTACAATGGCCATGATGTGGAGCCTGGGTGTCCACTAATGGATAAATCGATAAAGGCAGGTGGTACATCTATAAAACGGAATATTGCTCGGCCATGGAAGGAATGGGTTCTTGCCATCTGCAGCGGCATGGATGGACCTGGAGGGTATTATGTTGAGTGGAGTATGTCAGACAGAGAAAGACGTGATGTGATTTCACTCATATGTGAAATCTAAAGAACTGAACAAATAAAACAGAAACAAACTCAGATACGGAGAACATATTGATGGTTGCCAGATGGCAGAGGTGTTGGGGCTGAGCGACAAAGCGGAAGGGATTAAGAAGTACATATTGGTTGTTACACAGTAATCGTAGGGTATAGCATAAGGAGTATTGTCAATATTATAATAACTGTATGGTGCAGATGGGTATTAGATTTGTTGCGGTGATACATGGGAGGAATTGGGGGCAGGGTGAAAAAGGTGAAGGAATTAAAGTACAAACTGATAGTTACAAAACAGTCATGGTGATGTTAAGAAAAGCACAGGGAATATAGGCAATGATATGGTAATAACTATGTATAGTGCCAGGTGGGTACTAGATTAGTCAGGGGGATCACTTCTTAAATTATACAAATGTCTAACCACTGTACACCTGAAATTAATATTGAATATCAACTGTAACTGAAAAATTAAAAAGGGGGGAAAAGGTGAAGGGGAATGAGGTCCAAATTTCCAGGTATTAAACAAGTCATAGGATGTAATGTACAGCATGGGGAATATAGTCAGTAATACTGTGATAGCATAGTACGGTGTCAGAGGGTTGATCACTTCTTTAGGTATATAAATGTTGAATAACTGTGGTATACTGAAACTAAAATGATACTGTATGTTAGCTATATTCTAATAAAAATCTTTAAAAAAATTGAAAAACTGTAAAAAAATGAACGGTGTTGTGATCACTGGTAGAAATACAAAATAAATGGTTTCTGTAAAAATTTTAAAAAATATATAAAAGTAAAAAAATAGTGCAATGATTCTCAAACTTGAGGAAATAATTGTTAAAAATGGAGATTTCCTGACTCTAGCCTCAAAGATTACCATCAATAGAGCTGGACTTGGGAATCTGCATTTAAACAAGTTCCCCGGGTGATTCTGATGGGAGGTGGTTCACGGGTTACAAATTAAGGAAATATCTAGCGTATTCTCCAATCCTTAAATGAACAGGTCTGCCATGTCTGGAAGTCTAAGGGATAATGGATATTAATTGAATTCATCTGGTGTGATTTAGCTCTGAAAAAAGAATGTATATCATTCTCAATAATTAGATCTAAGAGGAAGAACGGAACCATAATTTATAACAGACTCTAAAGAAACAAAACTAAAACAGCTCTACTTAAATAACTGCAGTTTGGTGATACAGTACAGGCAGAAGTGGGCTGTACTGACATTCTGATAACTGATGACCGTTACAAGTGGGGTTGCATACAGGGTTACAGAGCACAGGCCTCGCGCATGAACTCAGACATGTTTGGGAAATTCTGGACGGCCCGTAGGAGAGACCTTTGGTAGTAGGAGCCCCTCTGGGCAGCCCCTCTGCGACTGGCATGACTAAGAAGTGCCTCCTCTGAGAGGCTCCGCTCACCTGGGAGGACTGGGTTAAGTGCGCTGGTCCGGGCTCCTGGGTATCAGCAGCCAGGCCCACCCCTGAGCAGATTTCTCAGTCCCAGCCGCCCACACTGGTGCGGTTCTTCAAACATCACTGATAATGCTTCCGGGCCTTTGCATATGCAGACGGTCATATTTCACACCACTGGCTAGCTGCTTTTGCATTTTTTTCGGTTTCAGCTTACAAGACATCACTCCAGAGACTTCTTTCATCACCTTATTTAAATAGGATTCCCATCCTCAACTCCGTTAGTTGTCTTTCACTACTGATTTCTTTATAACACCTGCCACAATTTGCAATTACTTGCTTTTTTCACTGTTTTATTATGATTGGCATACATCACTGTGTAAGTTTAAGGCGCAGAACAAGGTAGTTTGATTTACATATATTATAAAATGACCACAACAGGTTGAGCTAACATCCATGTTCTCATATAGATGCAATCAAGAGAGGAAAACTAAAAGGGGAAACATTTTCTTCTCCCTGTGATGAGACCTCCCAGGATTTCCCCTTAACTTTCCCACGCATCGCATAGCAGTGTGAGCTGTACCATCATGGCGTACGCTTTCGTGACCTTTTTCTGCTCTCGCATCAGAACACAGATGCCCGGGGCAGGGCGTCTAGGTTACCCACCTGTGCACACCCGTGGTCACTGGCACAGACTCTCCTCTCTGGAAGGCGGGCTACGAGTGTCTGGGTCCTGCAGTGCTCGGGCGCCTAGCACACACCCGGGCATTTACGACATGTTCACCGAAGGAATGAACAAACATCATTTCTTCAAGACACACTTACGATAGGGAAATGGCCTGAGAACTCCAGCGCCCTCTTCCTTTGACACAAAGTCCAGATTCCTATCATTTAATGCTTAGCTTCTGTATTGCAAAATGTCTCTTTTGGTCACGTCCCCAGTGCTGTCTCCCTAGTAGCTTAGTTTCTAACTCTGACCCTACATAATAAAAAATGGGACTTAAAAAAAAAGGGGTTAATTTACTCCCAAAATTATAGAACAATACATGTTTTCTGAAAAAAATTTGGGAAGGAAGGAAGGAAGGGAAGGAAGGAAGGGAGGAAGAAAGAAAGAAAGAAAAAGAAAGCTCATAATCAACCAATCCTGCAAACCTCCACCAATTGTCACATGGCCCTATGCCATGCACTCAACAGAACCCTGGCTATAGCCTGGTGCCAGTCCTATATCCATGGTGCTCTTAAGAGCGTTTCCAATTTGCTTGCCTTGCATTTCTGATAGATAGTTAATATTTGTAGTTATATTGGGATAGAGAAGACCCAGCAAGTGAGTTGGGGTGAAAGACTTTTTCACAATAGCCCATAGTGACCGGTTGGTCAGAACAAATTACAGGATATTCTCTTTATGGATATTGCCTGCTTCAGATAAGCTGATAATATTAATACCAAACAAAAATAAAAAACCACAAGTTCTCAGATATAGATGAAACTTTATTTATACATAAAAAATTACACCTCAGGAATTCTTTTCTAAAAATCTTTTAATTGTAAAGTTCAAAATGAGAAGGTTGAAAGGGGCAGTGCATAGCCTTTTAATTTTGTGCACACTACAGTCACAGATAGTTTTATAAGCTGCAAAAATTATACCTCTCCTATAGTAGGAAATGCATGACCTTTTCTAACTGTAGACTTAAATCACATGATGGCATCGAAAGTCAAAAGAAAATAAATTAACATTCTGAATAGAAGATATGGTTTTGATCTCTGACCACTTCCCTCCCTGTTAATTCTTCCTTGGGTATATAACTCAACAGAGAATTGTTTCCCTAACATTGCCATGGGAAAAGTGAGAGAGAAGTGATAAGGGCTCTTGCAAATAGTCTAAAAATGATCTCTCATAACCACACATTTCTGATTAATAATATTAACATTATCCACACTATCTAAGAAATAAAAAGTGCCATAATGTTCTGGGATCACATAATTTATATCATAACCATTCATCTTCTCTGGAGCACGTAAGCTCAGTACCATGAAAATCTCAGCCTCACTTCTAAAAACCCCTTGAATTCAAAGAACCATTGAATGTTCAAGTGATTAAATGTCAAGTGATTGCTACATGCAAACAAGATTGAGAACTCTTAGTAAGGCCCTGGCTTGTACTTGAGAGCAGGGCTTAGTTTAGACATTCTGCATAATATATAAAGGATTTATCTGATAAAACAGTCTTATTATGGAGCTAGCCACCATCTCTCACCTTTTGTCTCCCTTACCAATACCCCCACTCACTAAACCCACCATTTATTTACTAGTAATGTGGTAAATTTGAAGCATCTAAATCTATCTCAGACAACAATTTAGAGAAGTGGACAAAATCATATAAATTCAGGTACAATGAACTCAAATGTCACCTTCATCAGTAAAGACCGTTCAAGTAGCTTCTTCACTTTTTGAAATTACCGTTGCTCTTTTTAAGTTTCAATAGAGGTCAGTTTTATAAAACTTGGCTAAGAAGCGTAGGACATTAAAAACGTCTTATTAGAAAATGTCAACCGTCTCAATTTTCTGTCAGGTGTATTGATTCCATCAGGCCTCTGGCAGCTGGGAAGAGGAGAGGTGGGGGAACGAACACCGTTCCATTCTGTGCACGTAGCTACTTGGTTCCTTCATTGCCAGTGTTGTGATACTGGGGTGAGTGTCTCCCTGGGGCAGAAGACCTCTGCTCTGGCCTCAGAGGGGCGCCAGAGAGCATTAGACCCAAGGTGGCAGTAAGGAGGTAACTTGTGGAAAGGACTAGGCAGAAAGAAGAGGCGGTCATGGGCTCGCCAAGAGTGAGGGGCGAAATAATAAGTAAGTAATATAGAACCATCCCTACCTCCTTAAGACGAAGAAAGCAAAGCAAAAGTAAGTAGCCGCAGATGATACTTTTACTTTAAAAAAATACCCAATTTCCCAAAAATACATGTTAGGATTTGTAGAAGGATGAGGAACTAGAAAACATTTCTTCCTTTCATCAGGGAAAAAATTATAACAAAATTAAATAAAAGCAATGGATGCTGCTGCATAAAGATTTGTGTCCAGAAAATATCACCCACGAAAAATGACATCTTTTGTCAAAAGGTAGCTCTGTTCAATTCTGATTGAACCAGAAGCCTTTTCATGCATTTGCTTAGGAGACTAATTCATCTTTTTCACAGCAACACCCCTTGAGTAGGCTACTATTTACATTTGTTATGGAAAATATCATTATACTCCTATGAGTAGAAGGAGAATCATTTGTACCATTATTTGAACAGTGAACTCAATTTTTCATAAAGCCCAAATGAACTAGAATCAGAATCTTTTCCCATTAAAACCTTGTGCTTTATCGAGGCTAGAACACAGGACTGGCACAACAATTAGTATCAATTTGTAGGGAACTATCACTTACAGAATTTGAACTTTAACTACTTAGAATTTTCTATTTAACATCTTACAACATTCCAAACTTAAAATGCTCCCGCTACGGTGGTTATGATTACCATGTTTCATTTTTAAAAAAAGCCTATTCATGACTGATATAAAATATCTGTCCCCAATAAGTTAGCTAAAGTCTATTAAATATAAATGGGTAAAGTAAGGTCAGAGGAAAGTGAGATAAGGGTCAAGCAGAGTTTCAAGACTCTACAAGCTTTGGTTGGCTGCAGAGCTGAGCCGGGGATGTCACAGTGCAAATGGATAATGGCACATCGTGTCCCGCAGCTCGCCTCCCCCTAGGAATACTTATTAATGCTGAAAAAATCAAAATAGTGTTTCCTCAGCACATGAGATAACACAGAGATCTTTCTTTCTGACTTAAAAACAAACAGACCAAAAAACCCAAACAACAAATTAAAAGCCCTGAGTTAACAAGCAAACTGTTAACAAAACAGTCAAGACCTCCATACCTTCTGTTTTCAAGGAAATGTGTACTGACCGCTGCAGTTTGCAGGGAGAACCCGAATCATTTCCAATTCTTGGGTTTCCTGCTGGGACCCGGCCCATGGCCCAGGGCAGTGCAGGGACTTGGACAGGGAGGTCCTGGAGTGGCCGAGGCTCAGTGCGTCTTCCTGACTAGGTCTGACAGGGTACTTGAGACACCACAAAAATTAGGGCGTGAGGGGAAATCCTCTTACTTATTTGAAGAAAAGCCCACGCTTTCTCAGAAGTGAAAGACACATTAAGTTCTATTCTACATAAGAAATACTAGTTTTATGTTTCCACATGACTTTAAAAAACAAACAGAGCAAGGTAAGCTTGTATGGTTTTTAAGGTAAGGAATCTCTACTATTGGGAAACTCAAAGCAAAGGAATAAAGGTAGACAGATAAGAGTGTTCTTCAACTTTTCTTCATTGACAGGGAAATCCCCCTAAGTAAGAATAAGAAAATTCAGTAAGTTGGAAAATATTTCTAACTTTAACTGCATTTTCCTTAAAGCCACATTTTAATATTGATGTAGGTTTTATACAATTCAAAAACTCATGAAGATGTTGCAAAGCAGCCTTAGCTTTTATGTGATTCCTCAATCACCATGACGAGCCCTTGTCAATCTGGGCTATAAACGAATGATGTAATGGTTTTGAACCTTAACGTCTGCAATCTTTAAAAACAATGAACATTTTCTAATTGTGATTCTGTTTAACACAAAGATACGAGCAAACCTCCTTTCTTCCTCCTTGAATAAAGCATGCATATTTACTCAACCTTTAAACCAGTTTCCTTTGCCATTTCTCATAAACTAAACTTTTATTTTAGCATTTTTAATAGCAATGCACTGTTAGGTTATTATGAGGACAAGGCTACTTTTCAATAAACCACATTTTTAGTCCCAAAAGATTGAATTTTCAAAAATCAGTTTACTCATAAAAAAAGACTCATAGGTTAATAATCTACCTCTTATGAAAAGAAATGGATTGTTGCATGTATTTATAGAAAAAACGTATTTTTAGAAAAGTTCAAATTTATCGGTATGAAAATATACCTCACTGAAATATACTTACTTATAAAAACATACTGCCTTTGCCATGTGAAAATCTGGTGTTCAGTTCTCTGGATTTCTTTATTAGGGCTTTTTTCTGAGCTTCATCAAACCGATTAACCTTGAGGTCCTTATCTCGGTCAAACGGTGTTCTTTCTTGAGGCTTATTTTTATCTTCAGCAGCCTTATTCTTTAATTTTTTCTGATGAATGTCCATAAGAGATTCTGATCTTTTTGATTCCTGGGGAATGCAATAAAGTAGAAATAAACATCTTAGTTTATATAGATTATTGACAGACTATGAGAGTGAAACAAAATATTTAAGTGTTAATGGTGAACTTTAGAGGGGGCTAGTTACAAACCCAAATAGGTTTTCAGAACCCAAGACAGCATCTATGAAGAAAATTTGTATCAGAGGCTAATTCAATTCAACCAAAATGAAGACATCTACTAACTAAATGCACATACTCAAAAAAGAGCAAGACAGATGAAACCAATGTTTAAACAACCAGAATGAAAAGCATTGTGTGATGTATCAACACTCGAGTATAAACTAAGAAGGTGGGTGAGAAAGAAGGAGCAAACAGATCTTCACTTGGGAGCCTGGTTAAAGCGCCACGGATGTGCTTGTCCATGGAGCCCGCACGGGTGTCTGGGAAGGGAAGGGCAGTACCAGGCTGGAGCAAACCCAAGGCCATTCGCCACACATGGATGGACCTCCTAGAGGGTATTCTAAGTGAATCAGTCATACAGAGAAAGACAAATACCATATACTTTCACTTATATGTGGAATCTAAAAACCAAAAAAGAAACAAACTCGTAGACACAGAGAACATTCTGATGGTTGCCACATGGGAGGAGGGTTGCGTGAAAAAGATGAGGGGATTGAGAAGTACGAATTAGCAGTTACAAAATAGTCATGGGACGCAGTTAATAGTAATGGAAAAACTCTGTGTGGTGCCAGACGGGGTGCTGGGCTTATCCTGGTGATCTCTTTGTCAGGTACATAAATGTCTAATTGATATGTTGTATACCTGAAACTAATATAATATTGTATGCCAATTGTAATTGAAAAATTTAAAAAAGTAATCATTGCTTTATAGAAAATAATCACTTGCCATCTCCCTCCCCCGAATCACCCAGGTTCTCGTAACGGATACTCTTCAGATGTGGAATCCACTTTGCAGATCATTTTTTCTGCAAGTGGGGGCTATTTACAAACCCAGTTTGTTTGGTATTAACAGGGAGAAGAGAGGGTGACCACACAAAGGGGAAGTGGAGGATGGAGAACTAGAATGTAACAGAAATATAATTAAATATGAATATATAAATGCTGTGCTATTACAAGCTATGCTATTAATGTAAAAACTCGATTTTTTTAGCACCATTTCTCCACATTGTGCCCCTTTTCTCGCAGGTGAGAAAATAATTCATTAATGAGACAATAATGATGAAGGTAGACAGGCTATCGAGGGTTCGAGGGGGAGGCCTGAACACATAAGAAAAAGCTGGAGGAAACAGGGAACAAAGTTTGGAGATGTGAGAAAAATGAAGTTGTGGAGGCCCTACTGAGAAAAAGGATTTATACTGATGAGCAAAACTGTACAGAAAGAAAAAAGAGCAAACAAAAATGCAGAAATAAAGATGGCAGGTTTCTATTTCCTGATACTCTATACACACAGTTCCCAATTTATGATTTTTTTTGTGTTTTTTTGTTTTTTTTTTAGCTGAGCCACCCTGCCTCAGCTCGGGCTGGCATTGAACCGCCGTTGCTCAGAGCTCAGCTCGCACTCTTGAGTGAGCTCTTAACCAACTGAGCCACTTGGGGGCCGCTGGCTTCCCAAGCCAGCCCTCAACCACTGTGCCACTCGGCCGGCCCCCAATTTACGATGTTTCAACTCACCATTTTTTGACTTTACAATGGTGTGTAAGCGACACGCATAATTAATTACATGAGATATTCAATCCTTTATTATCAAACAGGCTTTGTGTTAGATGATTTTGCCCAACCGTAGGTTAATGTAAGTGTTCTCAGCACATTCAAGGTAGGCTAGGCTAAGCTAGGATGCTTGGTAGGTTAGGTGTATTAAATGCATTTTTGACTTAATATTTTCAACTTACAATGGGTTTATCAGGACATAATCTCATCGTAAGTCAAGAAGCATCTGTCTTAATAAATTAAACATCAATAAAGATGAGAATACAATAAACCACTGGACTATTACAATCAATTCAAACAATCCAAGGTCTCAAATTTGTTAGGAGAAAAGAAATGAACTGTTAATCAGTTCTTTCAGTTGTACTCTGTCTGTTTTAGCATAATTTGCACATTGTGACATACATGACCAAACTATCACAAAAAATAATAAAAGCCCTAGAGCAGTCAGTTCATTAAAAATCACACTGAAGGCCAATCCATGCAGAGATCAATTTGCTAAGTGGCCAATTTGCTGACTTACCAAATTTAATCATTTAACAAAAACATGTGTGTTTTATAACAATTTATAAAAGCCAGAGCAATTTATGTGAAATGGGATGCTTTTTTAGTAGCTCTTGAAAATTGAGTAAGATTCCAGGTGTTTGGTTTTCATTTTGTCTTCATGGTAATATTTTAAAAATAGTGTTCGATTTATCTACATCAAGAGTTATAGGGTAGTTCAGTCTTAAGACTATGTTAATATTTTGAAAAGTATATCTCATAAGTAACCAAAATTTCAGCCTGAGATTAGAACCCAAATATTTTGATGTATTGTAGAGTCAATTGCAGACATCATTACACATACCCCTAAGTACTTCATCATGCATTTCATTACCTAGAGTTCAATATTTGTTTACGATTTTTTCTTTTAAGGTAAATTGAGAGACAATGAAATTCACAAATCTTAATATTACATTCACTAAGTTTTACAATTCAAAGTTATGTCAAGATTTGGAACAATTCCATCACCAGAAAGCTCCATATGCCCCTTCCTAGTCAACCCCCACACTCCCACTCCAACAACCACTATTCTGATTTTTTCCCACCATAGATTCATTTTGCTTATTGTACAGCATCATATAAAAGGGATCACAGAGTATGGAGTTGGGTAGGAAGTCTCGTGTAAGACATTTTTCACTCAATGTAACAACTCTGAGATTCATCCACGTTGTCACATTTACTTTTAATTTGTCCCTTTTTAATGCAGACTACTGCAGTATTTAATTGTATACACAGTTTGGGAATGCTTTCTCTTTGATGGACACCTGGGCTGTTCACAAATTTAGCGCTTATGAATAAAGCATCTATGAACATACTTGTACAAGTCTTTCTGAGGCTACTATTAATAAAGCACGTTTAAGTCTTCGTGTGGACATGTTTTCATTTGTGTCTTATGTAAATATCCAGGGGTGGAGCTGAAGGGTCACAGGGAAGGTGTATTCTTAGTTTTATAAGAAATGCCCATTTAGAAAAAGGCACAGCTTGTGAATTTTCAACTTTTCTTTTCTATCATAACTCATTATGACTGTAAAGTTTGCCTCTGTCACTTTATATTACATCCCATGCATTTTCATGTTGTTTTTTTGTATCATTCAAGTTTAGTGTATTTTTAGCTTTCATTATCATGTCTTCTTTGATGCAAACTTTAAACTTTGAATTTTTCTAATTTGTATAGGGCTTTTAAGTTTTCTGAATTTTAACTGAAATTCCTGGTGGTCAGAGAATATGGCTTTCAATTTTGTTAAGGAGTGACTTTTGAGCTTGTCAGTTCTCATAAATGTTCCACGAGGGTTGAGTATTGGGTCAGTTTCCAAAAATGTCTCATGTGTGCCTTACCATTTGATGTACTGGTCTGCATATGTCCAGTAAGTAATTCTCACTATAGTTTCCATGTTTGTGTAACTTCTTATTAACTTATACCTTGGGCATGGAACAGAAGGTTATTTTCCTGAACCTTTCAGGGGGTCATGGGGTTCAGTGATTACATTTATTCTTTGAGCTGGAACAACAGTTATTCCCCGACCACCTCCTCCCCACCCAAGTGAGAGAATATAACAAAATAATGATATGCTAAATGAATACTGATTGTTCAGTTTATAAATTTAGATTGAACCATATTTTAAAAATATTTTTTCTCCCATATTTAAATCTTTACATGGAACATTCCAAATCTGCTTATAATTTCAATATGTAGAGACTGAGGCTGTCTAGGAGTTCATAGGGCTTACTTTCTGATCACATGCTACTGATCTCCACAAATTAATTTTTTGATATATGACTTAAGTAAAAAACAAAAACCACAACCAAAAACATTATATGAGATATACATAAAAAAACACTAAACATTTTTCAGGACAGACGTATGTAAAAGACTGAGATAAAGAGAAGACATGTTAGAGAAAGAGAAACAAGAAAAAGAACAAATGACAAGCAATTAAAAGACAGGAAAAAAGGCTGCATATTTTACTCTCTGACTTACATTGTACGAGGAGACCTGCTCAGCCAATCTCTTTTCCCTTCCTGACAATACACGCTCTTCATCCTTCTTGGTGAAAGACTTCTTTGCCTCTTGTGTCTCCTGAGGAATGAACACAGATAACATGTAATTAAGAGAAAACAAAAAAGAAATACTAGCATTTTTACTCAGATTGAGTCATCAGAGACTAAACTAAGCCAGGCTTGTTGAACCTCTTCTGACTAGAAATGTTAATCTACTTGATATGTTAATACTTGATATGATACTTGATCTGTTAATGTTCTAAGATTTTCCTGAAAAAAGAAATCAAGGGAAAAAAAGAAAAAAAAAAAAGACAAACCCAACTCTAGCCAATCAACGAACTGAAGAACCACCTATGTCTTGAACTCAGAGATGAGTTTGACAAACAATGATGAAGTGTAGAAGAGAAAATAAAGCTTAAAAAGAAATTTTGTATTCGTTTTCAAAACTTGGAAAATTGGGCCGGCCAAGTGGCACATTGGTTAAGAGCTGGTTTTGGGATGCCAGCAGCCCTGGTTTGGATCCCACATATGAGGGCCAGTGACACTGCCCTCTACAGCTAACAACAGCTCCACCTGGAGCTGGGCTGCGAGCCCTGGCGACGGTGTAGGCTGCAGCCCCTGCTGCAGTGGGCTGCCACAGGCTACAGTGAGTGGCCGGCAGCCAGTGTGAGCTGCCAATAGCCACGGTGAGCAACCATCCAGAGGCGGGCGACCAATCTGCCTCACCCGGGAAGAGCGCAATGACGATACCAACATGGGCCAGTGAAGCAACGTCCTCCACAACTAGACTGAAGAACAAAAAGACAGCAACTTGCCTATTGCCCTCCCTCAATCCCCCAATTTAAAAAAAAAAATCTTTAAAAAAAAAAACTTGGAAAATCACTCTTGAGAGAATAAATTACAAAAAAGACATACAAGGTACACAGATTGGAAAAGAAGAAATAAAACTATCTTTAGTCACAGATGACAAAACTGTCTATGTGGGAAATTCCAATGACTTAACAAAATAAGCTGGAACTATGGGGTTGTCGGAGAAGTCATGATGCATTTTTGCAACGGAAAATATAGAAAAAATAAGTTATGACTTTTCCAACAACCCAATAATAACTATGTATAGCAAAGCTGCAGGATACAAGGTCAATACAGAAACTATACCAACAAAGAACTGGAATTTGAAATAAAAAGAATACGCCAAACAACGATTTACCATAGCACACATACAGAAATTAAGTACGTAAACTTTCAATAAAATTTAGTTAGAAAAAAAAAATTCTGGAGAATATAGTGCCAACCAGGAATGAAGAAGGCTCCCTAAAAACAACTGGAAACCATTGTTCTCAAAGCAAATTTTTATACTGTTGATATTTGCTGACAAAAACCAGTGAGGCCCTTATAATACAATTTTTATCTTAATAATGGGCTGCAACAACACTGTATTTAATAAAGTACAATAAAAACATAGGAATAGCTAATTTCTTACTTTTCCATAAAAGATTTCCCAGAAAACTGATGCTTCTACTTGTAAATATTTAGAGAAAAACAATGTTATGGTAGATGGAGATAGAGACGTAACCATTTACTATTAAGAGTTAATAGATCTAGTCAGGACTGGGAGGCAAGAAATAACAGATCTTATTCAGTTAATTTATGCATCGCACTTCTATTTCTCTCTAAAGAGCAGTTTTACCTCTTTCAGGTAACGTTGGCCAAGGGAATGTGAGAACATGAATCGTACAGGAGATGTATGCTGGGGAATCAAATATAAACAAGTGGGCTGAAGTGGTGGACACAACCTATCAAAATGGAAATTCGGAAAGCAAAAAAAGAGAACGACTAAGATCTGTTTCAAAAATTAAAAATCAGTCATGAACTTTATTTATTTATTTTTTTATTTTTTTTATTTTTGAGGGCAGTGTCACTTGGCCCTCATATGTGGGACCCGAACCAGGGCCGCTGGCTTCCCAAGCCAGCGCTTAACCACTGCACCACTCGGCCGGCCCTTAGTCATGAACTTTATACACAGGATCGAAACTACCAGAAAACGAATAGCTTTGTGAAACTACATAGTGCAGACCACACATGCAGAAGTTTGTGGTACTGTGCTGTGGTATAGTACCACAGACAATTTGAGGGGTGTTAGCAAGCCCTTTATGAGTCCACTGTAAACACTGAACAAAGCATTTTCAGCCCTGAAAAGAAGGAGCAGGTCTAAAGAACTTGGTCACAAGCCTCATCACTTCTGTCCAAATCGCACTGCCGAGCTGCCGTGTCCGTTTCCCTCTGAACAGGACTCCCTGCACATCTGCCTGTGGGTTAGCAGCAAGGAATGGAAGGACAGAAAAAACACGCAGAACTGTAGGCACAGATATAAAGTCCGTGTGAGCAAGGGGATTAATTGTATTTCTGGAGACAACCTTAAAGGCTACGTTATAAAAACACCACCAGTATGTTACTTTTCCAAGAGACCAGGGAAGTGAGATTAGGCAGGCCTTTAACACCAGTCATTCAGAGGGCAGCCCACATATCTTCTGCCCTCTGTGTGTTGGTTCACCCCACCTTCCTGTGACAACTCTCGGATTCCCTTTCACCTTCAGGGCGAAAGGGAACTTACGAAGTTGCCACATACTCAGGGTGGGGTGCTAACATATGGAGACCTCAACATACCATCCACATTTTAAGAATAACACGACTTCACGAACACTTCTCCACTACAATGCAAGCTCCTTCAGGAGGCTCTTCATAGTTCTATCACCCGCAAACAACAGAATGCCTACGCAGGGGTTATAGCTACAGAATGAAAACAGAAATCCTCATAATTCTAGGTACCAATGAACAAGATAAACAGAGTAAGGGGAATGAATTCAGTGTGCCATTGATTAAGTCAGAGCCAACAAAGCTATAATCACAAGGTGCCAATTAGTTAAGTAAGATTTGAATGGGCTATGTTAATGGAATTAAAACCTTGGGATGGAGTAACTGTAAGGAGTAGTGTGGGGACACTGGCTTTACTCCTCATTTACAACAAGATATTTCGTGATAGAAAAGATTCAAGGAAAGAAAATTTGAAAATAATAATGCATTTTATGCATACTTTTGTGGGTATATATTTTGTAAATCATTTAATGTATTCATGAAAGTGCTTCTTTTGTTTTTTTTTTTTTGAGGGCAGTGTCACTGGCCCTCACATGTGGGACCGAACCGAGGCTGCTGGCTTCCCAAGCCAGCACTTAACCACCATGCCACTGGGCCGGCCCAGTGCTTCTTTTTTTATTGAGGTATAACTGACTTAACATTGTATTAGTTTCAGGTGTACAATGTACTGATTTGATGTTTGTATATATTGTGAAATGATCGCCACAGAAAGCCTAGTTAACATCTGTCACTATACATAGTTACAATTCTTTCCCTTGTGAAGAGAACTTTCAAGACCCAGTGTCCTAGTTAACTTTTTTTTTTTTTTAGCTGAGCCATCCTGCTGGCGGCTCAGCGGCAGCTCAGCTCGGGGCTGGCATCAAACTGCTGCTGCTCAGAGCTCAGCTCACACTCTTGAGCGAGCTCTTAACCCACTGAGCCACTCGGCCAGTCGGCCAGCCCCCCAACCCCCCCCCCCGTCCTAGCTCCTTTCAAATATGCGCTACAGTATTATTAACTATAGTCCCCATGCTGAACATTACATCCCTAGAACTTACTCATTTTATAACTGGAAGTTTGTATTTTTTGACCCCCTTCACCCATTTTGCTCAACCCCCCACCCCCACCTCAAGAAACCACCCATCTGTTCTTTATATCCATGAGATTGGTTTTTTTGTTTAATTCTTTAGATTCGACATATAAGTGACACCACACAGTATTTAGCACTATCAATGAAAGTGCTTCTTGCCTATGTTGACAGTAACATGACACTTACTGCAACTGAGAGTTTCTACATATCATTTATCTAGGTTTTGGTTTTTTCAAGCTATTTTAAAAGATACACTGTCACGGAGACAGTACGATGTTGTATAAGGATGAGGTATGGAGTTTCTGACTTCAAGAATTTCAAGTTGGAAAGGTCTACAAAGGAGTTACTGTTCATCCCTTACCAGCACTGCAATTCCAGAGAAGCTGACCTCATGGAGTTTAGTTTCTCCCATAAACTGAAGTCAATAAACCCATGTCTCAAGGTTTTCTAGAGATTTAATTGAGATAATTTACTAGGAAATAGTAAGCAACTGGTGTCACTTGCCTTCCTTCTAACTTTCCTTCTAGGGGACATCTGTATTTCCCCTTTGGAATTATCATTTTAAAAATAGTACCCGTACATAACTTTGCCTTGTCTTTTCAAAATCGAGTCGACACGGACAGAAATATGTGAACAAACCCTTTCACCTTAGCTTTCCTTTCCCGGTCTGTTGGGGTATCTGTCCAGACTGATCGATCTCCAGACTTGTCATCGGCTCTTCTCTTAAACGTTCTGGGCCCAAGACCAAAGCCTCTCAATTCCGGAGGAAGCTCAGTCATCCATGACTCCCTTGTAATTGGTTTAAAATCCTTGAAGAAAAACAAGAAGTTAAAAAAAAGAAAAGTAGCCTGGAAAGAGTGTGTGTGTATAAAATACTTTATAAGTGATTATGTTTCTCAATTGAGGCTGTAAAGTTAATAATAGACTTTAAGACAAATGATTTAATAGAAAGGATTGATGTTTTTGTCATATACATTACAAGTATTTTCACCTAATTTATTGTTCACTTTATTTTTTGCTATGCAAAAATTTTTAAGCAGGCAAACTTGCCAGGTTTTTCCTTTCATAGCTTCTGGGTTACCCAGCTCCAAAATTTTCTTTACACACACAGACTTTAAATGTCTATTTTTAAAACTTAGATTTTTAATGTAGTCTATCTCTTAAAGTACGTATATTTCAAACTTACTTCATCTCCTTTAGTCAGCTTTTCCTTCATTCTCTGGGCCCTTTTTTCAAACTCTGTTGTCACACTGTAGCTAACTGGTCCCTTTGCAGGCATTGGTCCAACAATGTTCTCATCTTCACTGCTCTCTGTTTCCTTTTGAAACAAGACATTACCTTTAAACAAGAGCAGAGCTGCAGGTTGTGGAAAATGATCCTAAATTACTTAAAATTTAGCTGAAATTGATTACCTAGAGACAATAATACAAAAAAAGAAACAATGTACTGCTGGGTAATTACTGAGTGACAAGGACCTTTTCTGTGCCTTTGACAAGTGCACCGCACAGAGAGGACACGTCATGGCGTGTGGATTGCCCACCTCTTGTCCTCTGTCCCTGGCAGACCTCATCACATTATTTTGGCTCTCTTCCTAACAGGCAAAGAGGTGGCCCTCACAATTCTTTTCAACATGATATTCTAGGTAATTACTGTTGATTGGTCATAGATGATACAAGTTGAGACCATCTACATTCCTGGCCCAGAAAAGCTCTTTGGAATAAGATGCACACAAGTGAGATGTTGCTGGAAGCGGTAGCAGCCTGAAGATTCAGTACAGTCGCTGACACAGAAACGCTGGGCAGATCCTCACAAACACTAACCCGAACCCAGGTTCATGTGATTCCCAGCACGCCTCGCCTACCCCAAAGATGTACCAGTACTGTAACAGTTGAATTCAGTTTGTTCTTAATAAATCACTTTAATAAAGGGTTTTTATGTGAGACTCAGGGTCAGATGCTATACACGGTAGGGTTTAAAGCAGTCCTTATCCTCAAGAATAAGACACAGTAAGAGGAACAATAAAACACACGTCCTCCAGCTCGGACTGGCAGCTTCTTCCTCTTATTTTCCTAACTACCAGCATCATTTGTACTGTTTACATTTCCCCCACTAACCACTGAAAAGTAACGTCCCAGCTGTGGTTTCTCCTCGGAACCCTTACAAGTGATTCCTATTGGTACAAATCACTATGTACTGTCTTGTGGCATCCTCTAAATCATTCTCCTTTCCTCCCTTCCTCCCTTTCTTTCTCTCTCCCTCCCTCATGCTCCCCCCAATAACTACGGACTATAGTATACGATGCCTAATTTGATCCTCATATCAAAACTGTGAAATGGCATTATTATTTTTCTTTTTGAGGAAACTTAGGTTAATATTTCAAAAAGTTAAATACCTTGTTTAAGGTTATAAAACTGGTATCTAAGACTCAACTATTCTAAGATCAAGGCTGGTATTTTTTCTACTTATACCACAGCAGCCCCTTTTGTTTTCTTTATTTCAACTGTTAATGATTTAACTTCAAGTGATTATAGCTTATCTCTACAACAGTAAATTCTTTGATGTCAAAGACATTATCTTAAACAGATTTAAAACCCCCCTACAATTATAATACTTGGTGACATGACCAGATATAAAAGATATAATGAACTTTTAAACTGTAAGAGACATGATACCAATATAGCATTGACGTTTAAGATGATGGGATAAGCTAATGTTATTTTTTACTTCCATCTAACAGGAGATGGTTTTATGAAGGGAAATTTCAGCATGTCTTAGTAGGATGATGCCTGAAATCTTTAGAAATAAAAATCACTTGGGATGTCGGGAGACATAAACTAAATGGTTAGATGGGGGAGGAACAGGAAATCAGGTCCAACACACTAAACTGAAAATGAGAAACCCGAATCACAACCCCAAATCAAACTAGGTATTAACTCATGTGGGTGTCCTGGATGAGTTAATTTTTTTTTAAAAGGTGAGTTATTTTATCCAGAAATATAACACAATAGAGATCACACACCCTGCTGGTTTGTAGTTTGGGATGCAGAGTTAAGACAGGCTCAGTTTCAAGGGCTCAATCTGCCACGATAATTAGCCCTGTGACCTCAGGCTTGTTATTTAACCTTTCAAGGCCTCGTTTTCGTCTTTCAGATGGGGATTATAACAGCTTCAACAATAACTATTCTGTTGCTAAGAGAACACTGGTTTTGTTCACCTGTTTTGGAGCCACGCTCTTCTCAGGAAACCAGGACCGTCTCTAACTCCTGGGAAAATGTTGGTAATTCTAAGCCAAACACTTTGATCTCACTCCTTTTGAAAACCGGGTTGGTGTAGGCATGGGCTTATGATTCCATGTGGCCAAAGAAATGCAAAGAGAGGTCTCCAGGAAACCCAGGAAGGCTTTTTTCCCTGTGAAAAAGGGGCACAGGACAGGGGACCATGCCCTTCTGTTTGGACGTTTCTGCCCGCATGTGAATCTGAGAACTTTGAGCTTCTTGGTGTTGTGAAAGGGTCAGCCTAAGAGGAATTCACATGTTGTGGCTAATAAAGAAGATGGAAAAAAACTGCAGCCCTGGACGATACGTTGGGCAGTTAAATGAACAAACCACAGAACGAATGACCCTGCCTCTAGACCTCTTATTATGTATGGAACATATTTTCCTTATTTGGGGATTATAGATTATAAACGAACCAGGAAATTACATAAACAACTCATCTGCTAACTAAGAAGTTAAGACCAAGTTCCATTTTGAGTTGAATTTTCCATTATTTGCAGCTAAAAGCAGTCTAGCTGACACACCATGCCCCAGGAGGATTGTGTGGATTAAATGAAGTTTATGCAGTTATGCAAATATAACCAAGTAATGCAAATATCAGTTGATGTTGTGCTTTGCAGTGTCTGGTTTGTGGCAGGTGCTTAACAAGTGTTAACCATTATAATAGTAGTATCTTGTATGTCTTAATTTGGGGGTATGCTCGTAGGTTGTGAATGAGACTAAGAAGAGTCTCTCTTTGAGAAAGGAAAATATGGAAGCAGAAAAAGAAGTGTCTTTTGAACAAGGTTTAAAGGAAAATTGCAAAGTAGAGAATTCAGAGCTAAGAGAACCTTTAACAGGTATACCACGGTATAACCTCTATTCCACCCGTACCCCTCCCCTTTTGCAGAGAAGCTAGAAAAAGTAGAGGAGGTACCAGCTGTGGAGTTACATAAACACCCATTTGCTGTCTAGGTGAGTTAGGTCCCAGCTCCAGATGTGAGTAAAGTTGGCTTATTATTCAAAATTTTATTTTGAAAGATGTAGTGCCAAGACAAATACAACAAACACCCGTGGATCCTACCACGTTTACCTTTCTTCTCGCCTCCTCTGCCCCTCTTCCCCCGCTCCCCACCCCCCAAACCCTGTTCATCTCTCTGTGAGGCAGGCAGAGAGTTGGACAGACACACGCTTTTTGTATGTGAATCATTTGAAAGTCAGTTACAGAGAGCAAGAAAAGGCCCTGGGCTGACGCACTTTCCTAAGGACGGCGGGCTTCGTCTCTAATACTCTCTGCAGACAGAGCAGTGCATGGAGGCTGCGGGCTTTGTCTGGCAGGCTCTAGTCACTCTCCCCGCCCGAGGGGCCTGACCCTGCGGCTCCTGGCCCAGCCCAATCCCTCTGCTGAGGAACGTGTGTTTACGGCTCTGGCTTTGGATTCCCTCAATGCTATCGGTACCGGTGGGTTTCCCTTTCTTGCTTTCAAGCTTAGCTGTGCACTAACTTTGCTGCCATCTTGTTTAGCCCTAGCATTCCTCTGTGAATATGGCAGGCATCCTTTTGCAGATTAAAGTTTTCCATAAAAATGTTTTCTTAATCTTTGTAATAAACATACTGGGTTGTCGGAAAAGTCATGACACATTTTTGCAACGAAAAACAGAAAAAATGTGTCATGACTTTTCCGACAACCCAATACATCCAATGTTAAGTTACTGTTAAAATTAAACATTTTATTGCATGTATTTAATAATAAACCTAAAATACTTACTTAACATCAGAAATACTTATTTACTTATAGCTTCATTTATAACGGTTCTCCTGCCGCTGCTCATGGTAATTTCATATACATTTTCATAAAATAATAACGACAATCTGTAGGAGTAACAGTTGCAACGGAATGATTAATAACATCTACTAAATGTTCATGGTTTGATGGATCAGCCAAAATATTTCTTGCACAGAACTTAATTTTTGAAAATACTTCTTCAGGGCCGGCGGAATGGCGCGGTGATTAAGCGGCCCCGGTTCGGATCCCACATATGAGGGCCAGTGACTAGAAATACATAACAAAGCGTGTCTTGTCTGACCAACCAGATCACGTACTTCCTGGGTTTTGTGGAGACTTACATTGTTCAAAACAAACCACACTTTCTCCAGATTATCTTCATCCAATTTCTGCAATAATCTCTGAAAAAATTCTCAAAAAATATTTGAAGTAACCATAGAATGTGCAATTACTTCGTGCCACACCATTCCCTGAATATATTCTTTTTTCTTTTGAGGGCAGTGTTACTGGCCCTCATATGCCGGACCCAAACCGGGGCCGCTGGCATCCCAAGCCAGCTCTTAACCACCGCGCCACTCGGCCAGCCCATCCCTGAATGTTTATTGCTACAATTAGAGAAACATTTTGTCCTCTAACTGCTGGCACAGTCACATGAGCTGGTGTATTAACTTTTGATTTCACCTTTGTTTTTCAAAAATTAAGTTCTGCACAAGAAATATTTTGGCTGATCCATGAAACTATGAACATTTAGTAGATGTTATTTATCATTCTGTTGCAACTATTACTCCTTCAGATTGTCATAATTATTTTATGAATACGTATATGAAATTACTATGAGCAGCAGCAGGAGAACCGTTATAAGTGAAGCTAAGTAAATAAGTATTTCTGATGTTAAGTATTTTATGTTATTAAATACATGCAATAAAATGTTTAATTTTAACAATAACTTAACATTAGATTTGTATTACAAAGATTAAGAAAACATTTTTGTGGAAAAATTTGATCTACAAAAGGATGGATTTGCAAAAAGGTGAATTTGATTTGCAAAAGGGTGAATTTGGAGTGCCAAACCTGTAATTCATTCCTGTATTTAACCACCTTTTCAAAGGATTCCCTATACTCTGTGTTAAATTCTTCCAAGCTACTCTCATGGCATCAGGAGTGAGGATGGCAATAATAATACTAACGAGTTGTTACAAACTGAATCCCTACTGTTGTAATTTATCCTTCCAACAACTCTGTAAGAGAAGCACCCGCAGGCCCCTGATAATGAAACGAAGCGCAGCCTGCGCTCCAGCGGCTCTGGCCTCTTTCTGTCTCGTTCGCCCTTCTCGTCTCCCCACTCTGACCTTATTGGACCTCTTTAACCCTAACGTCTTTCCTCTCCGCACTTCTCTGCCTCCACGTACGCTATCTGTGCGCTCGGGAACAATCTTTCCTGCCCTTTTTGCTGAGCTAGCTCCCGTTCATCCATTTTCAGCTTAGACATCTTCTCGGAGAAAAAGACTTCTTCTCATTTCTGCAGGTTTAGATTTTCCTGTCATGGTTCCACTACATTTTGCCTCACTTTCTGAAGCCCTCATATTTGTTTTATGTATGTGTTCCCAGGATACTGTAAGTGCGATGATGGCAGGGGCTGTGCCTGACTTATTCATTCGTTCAACAAATACTGTGACTGTCTACTGGAGATGAGACAAAAATCTCCATCCTCCATGGACTCCCATTCTCGTGGGGAAAGGTCAGTGATAAACTAAAAGCAGCAGTAAAATTAATGGTGTCTTAGGTAGTGATAAGTGCTATGGAGAAAACGAGAGACGGGGATAGATGTAAAGGGAAGAGGAGTTAGCAACTTTAAATTAGGTCCGAAATGACCTCACTGAGGTGACATCGAGCCAAAATCCTGAAGGTTTGGTAGGCCAGCCATAGACATCTGGGGAAGGCCATATTGGAGAATCTTAACCTTCATAAAGACTCAGAGGTAGGAGCCTGCCTGGTGTTATCTGCAGAGGGACAGTAAGGGGCCAGTGTGACCAGATCAGTATAAGAGAGAAAGTCATGGGCTCGTGTATGCAGAGAGGAGCACCTCGTGGTTTGGAGCGTGAGTGACATGGCCGCTCTAGCTGCTGCACTGAGAAGAGGAAGTAGAGGAACAAGGGCTACGGCACGATGACCAATACAACAGGTGACACACGATGTGGACGTGGACAGGGTGGTGGCACATGAGGCTGGATTCTGGATGTCTTCTGAAGGTAGGAACAATGGAATTTGATGACTGATTTGTCTCTGTGACGATGTGCCTGATACACTCACGGTAGGTGCTCTATAAATATTGTGGAAAGCATGAACAGATGACTCTGAAGTTCATGACCTTGCAATTTCCCTTTACTAAAACCACAGTGGAACTGCTGATTCTCAGGAGATAAACATATAGGAAGCCACGCAGGGTAACAATGAACAGGTGCTTTAAATCTCACGAGCTGGGTTTAAGCCTTGGCTTTGGTAAGTACAAACGGTGCCGTCCTGACTAAGTCACCCAATATCTTGGGTCTTTAGCATCTGTAAGATGTGGATCATATCCATCTCATAAGGCCGTGGAGAAGATAAAAATAATATCCACATGAGGAAAACGCTTTAAAAATCATAAATTTCATCTATTGTTGAAGACCTGGCTTCTAACAAGAAAACAGTCTTCACACCTGACTCCCAAATCATTTGCTCTATCTTTTCATAAAATTACTTACCCACCAGTGCCTGGTATCTAGAGGTACCAGACTCTAGATAGGAGACTAGGAGAGAGTTAACTTCCAGGTAGAGATCATTGTCGAAAAATTCCCCAGCTTTCTCTGTTGGGGTTAAATCACATCAAATCCTTAACGTTTTCATCATGTTCTATTTGCTAGCACTCTGAAGCGTCCAAGGATCAGAAGCATGAGTAGATAATACCCTGCCAGCATCATGTTATTTTCCTAACAAAACCTCAGCTCTATGACATGCTTTTTGTTTCATCTCCCTATGCTCTGATCCTGAGTTAATCTGAACATACTGGGTCTTACACAACATATGACTCGAATGATTATAGTTATGAATGTGTAAAGCTGAGGGCGCTACATCTTATCCTTTACTCGAAAATTTTCCAAACCTCAGAGTTGAAATGCGATGATACTTGCTGTCCTGGGTCACCTCTGGCTTTGTCACTTTTCTGTGTAGATTTAATAAAACCAGGTGGCAATGCAGGACCTATGATAGGCCTGAAAAATAAAATGTGCCTTTATCATTTTCTCTGACTTTAAAAAGCAGTTTTCAGAATCAAAGTTCACAAAAAGAATAAAAAGCCAGATAATGACAGATGTTGAAAATGAGAATTTTATTTAGTGTATTCTTTTAATTCTATAACCTGGTCTTTTTCCACTTAATATCCTAAAAAAATTTAAGTTTTTCATTTTTACTTCCTATTTGTTAGTCAATGATTAGATACTAAACCAGTAATTCTTAATCTCTATGGCAGTGGCATATGCCCATTTCCTAAAAGAACTACGTTAACTAAAAATTTTATATATATATGTGTATATATAGGTATATAGTACATATACCTATATATACTATATATACGTGTGTGTGTGTGTACACACACACACACACACACACACACACACACACAGTAAAACCTTGGATTGCAAGTAACTTGGTTTGCGAGTGTTCCGCAAGATGAGCAAACATTTCTAATACGTTTTAACTTGGTAAACGAGCAATGTCTTGCAATACGAGTAGTTTGTTTCCAGAACAAATTATGCTCGCAAACCAAGGCATTACTCTGTGTGTGTGTGTGTATTTTTTTTAGCTGGGCCATCCTGCCACCTGTTGGCAGCTCAGCTTGGGTTGGGAATCAAACTAGCGACCCTGTTGCTCAGAGCTCACACTCTTGAGCAAGCTCTTAAACCAACTGAACCACTTGGCCGGCCCTTATGTATATATTTTTTTAAAGTTCTTATTATGGACTAAAGCCCATGAAGATGTTTTTCTATTTTGCGTTCAGTTTTGATATTCACTGTCCACTGAAAAATACCTGAAGGGCATTATAATTACAGTGAGAACTACTTAAGTATAAATTGAGCTCTCAGGTCATGCACAGCACATGCATACAATGGATGTCAGTTTATGGTTACATGTGCTGAAGTGGAACAAACTTCTAAGCACTGTCCTCACTAATAATCCAGCGATGATGTGGACGTGGACAAGAAGGAAGAGTTCACTCGAGACCCACAGGAAACGGGAAAGGTGCCATGCTAACCACACTGCAGCCAGTGCACCTTTCTGGTTGAAAGAATTAGAACCCTGCCTGGCACACATCACTCCATTTTCTAGATGAGCAAAATAATGCTCCAGGCCAACACAAACCAGTAAGTGGCAGAGCTGAGCTGGAGCCCGGGTCTACCTGACGGAAAGTTCATTTTCTTTCCAGATGCCCTACTGCCACAATTCTGACGGAACTGTCATCAGTCCAAAAGGGCGAAGTGCCTAAATTCTGGGCCTTAAAAAGAGAACGCCTTACTTTGTGCAGAGAAAAAAATAAAAGGCATTTTCTATGCTCTTTCATACTTCTAAGTTTCTTCACTCTTGTTTCGTACCAAAGTGTTCTCAGAGATGTTACTGTGCCAGTATTAACAACCAGGACGGTTCTGACGCCCTAAGCTGCACATTCCGATTGTTCAGTTAGAAACTCACAGACAGGCCTCCCGGCAGAGGAAAAACAACCCTGGAGGTCAGAAGGCCAGGGTGCTGATCCGAGCCACTGCATAACCTCTGCTCTTGGTGCATAAACCGCTCTGGACCAATTTTGTGTATGAAAAACAGGGCAGTCTGGCATTGGTAGGAAGATAGAACTAGCTATCATTTATAAGCTGTAAGGAAGCACTACCTGGGTTTTGTCTGAGTGTAATTTTTAGCAGATCTATAAATGCAATTACAGCTCAATTCTCTGACCTCAGAGAATGTGAGGACAAAATTACTGATACATAAAATCTTAAAAGACAGTAAAGGAATATAACCATGACAAATTGTAGCTCCATAAAAGGGTTCTGTCAACACTATATGCTACCACCCATTTATTTCACATGTACATTTTTTTTTTTTTTTTTGAGGGTAGTGTCACTGGCCCTCAATATGTGGGACCCGAACCAGGGCCGCAGGCTTCCCAAGCCAGCGCTTAACCTCTGCGCCACTCGGCCAGCCCTCACATGTACATTTTATTACTGCCAAAATGGAATTCTCAAAAAAGAAACATATACATCTAATAATTTATTTTCTTAATAGGAATATTATATCCTCAGCAAATTTTCTGTAAAGGGCCAGAGAGGAAATTTTTGGCTGAGGGCCACATTTGGGTCTCTGTAACATATTTGTCTTTGTTTTTTTAATGACCCTTTAAAGATCATTCCTAGCTTGGGGGCCATACAGACAGTAGACTGTCTATTCCTGACGTTTCTGAAACTTAGGAGTTGACAAATGTGATGATAAACTCTGAATATAAAATGAACAACAGCCTTTTTTACTTCTTCTTACATATTAGTATACAGTGCTATGAATTACAATTTGGTGTGCAATTTCATATCAGCATTTAAAAATTTTATAATTTCGTGAAGATAGGAATGAATATTTACTATGTGCTTACTCTGTGCCAGGCACCATATAAGATATACAGACATATGCATATTACATAAATATGAAATTTCAATCACGATTCTGTATGGGGTGTACTGGTATTTTATAGATGACAAATTTGAGGTTCAGAGAAGTGAGTCAAATTGTCTAATTTGGCACATGGGCTTCGTTTCTTCTATCAATAAATAATTGAAAAAAAAGGCCTGAATTAGAAGTCAACTACCAGGACCGTCGGGCCAGGTCCATCACTTACCCTGTATGCAGACTCATCTGTTTAAAAAAAGGGGAAAGAAGGATACGGTTCCACTCAGCCCACCACAAACACTTCTGTGAGTACAAACAGGAGATGTGGGAGTTTTTAAATCAACTATGAAAGTGTCATAAACATATAAATATTTTTATTATAGAAAATGTTATAATTATTTTTATTTAAATGATTATTTAAATGATTATTTTTAGTATATGAATTTCAAATGTTATATAAACACAGAAGTTAAAAAGGAATGTCAGACAACTCTTCAATGAATTAACAGACACTTGTTTAAATATTTGGAAAAGACTGGCCTGAAATATTACATATTATCACCTCGGAGGAGAATCATCTTGCTTTTTAAATCCAGGAGGAAGGGCTGGTCCAAAAAACCCTTCATCATCATCATCATCATCAGCATCTTGATTTCTCCTTTGTTTTCTGAAAATACAGTAGTGTAACTTTATGCATCTACATCAACACTTTTTTCACAGAGAAATTTTAATTTTTAAATTTAAATTTGTAAAAATTTTAATTTGTAACTTCAACTAGTTGTATAAATACTGAAACAATAATCTTGCCGAGTAAGAAATGGATACACAGTTAAGTCTTCTAATCTTATCCTGGAATTTATTTTTGGCTTAAAATGTTACAGATTGGTTTACTTCTTTACAGCAGTAATATATAAATTTTCTATATATTCTGTGGTGTTAAAGATGCCACTCAATGAATTTTCCAATAATAGTCTACTTGCCTGTTTCTGAGCAAAAAGTTTGACTTTGGCTTTTAATCTCATTTAAGAAAGGGTTTTACCTTGCTGTTTGGGTCTCATAATCTTTAAAATGTATCAAAAAAAGACCTTGCAACCCAATAATAAACAAAGATTTGGTGTCTTATTTACATGGGCCTGTGGTAAGTCTAGGTTAGAGGGAAATCATTCATTTAACTTAAACAAAAAAAATGTACACCGCACATACAATTTAAAAAAAGAAATTCTGTGGTTTACTTAGAATAGTCACTTTAATAATACCTTAAGGAAAAATTCTTTCTAGGAATTTTATTGAAATTCTAGATATGTCCACAGCTATGTCCTACTAGAATACGTTTTTTGTAGACAGTATAGTTCACAGGGAAATGTCATGTGAAATGATTTCTTCCTGTGCTGTATAAATGCAATTGTGACATCCTCTTACTAGCCATCTGTTCCAACCAATGTATTCTAAGTTTGAAGCTTGGTTACCATTTCAGTAAGTGACTGACCTTGCAGTTGGGCCAGCGTTGTTGTCTTCAGATTCTCGATTTCCTTCTTCGTACAAAGAGCTACTGTCCTCATCGCTGTCTGATGACTCTGAACTACTGCTTTTATAATCAGGGGGTAGGGCTGGTCCTGCAACTAAAGAAGATTTCTCCTGTGTGTGTCGGAACTAGTCAAAACTGTCTCAGTGGACTTCCTCATTGACATTTTTGTATGTTCTTTTCTGAAATTCACAGCACTGGCTGGCTATCATTTGTTACGGAATTGAATCTCATTTGCCTGTTTTGGGTACAATGGTTTTGTCTTTCCAACTCCAGGAAGGCAGAAACCAGGTCTTGCACAGCGTTAACGGGGAGATTCACAAAAGCTTTAATACCCAAACTTATAAGTCTAACAAGAGCATGTAATTTCCCTGACATCTAGCAATCTTTGCATTGGTTGCAATCTTGGTTGTGCAACTGCTGAAACAGTTTCGCGATATTATTTTTCCTATTAACAGCATATGGTAAATAATACTTACGTAAAAGAGTGAAACAAACAACGAATTTGCCACTCCATATTCTAACATATCAAGAATCAAAACTATTCATTTTGGATTCTAACTGGTTTCATCCCTTCCTCTGGGTCCACTCAACAGAGACTTGCTGTCACTTTACATCTCAGCAAAATTACAATGCATGATGTCACTGCATGATGTTATGATGTCACTTAGACACAACTGTTCAAGTTGATCCTTGTGAAGTGATATTGAAATTCTACTTCCATAGTTCCAAGCTTGGGTGTATATCGGAGTTGCCAAAATATTTTTTTTAAAAAAAGATTCGTGGGCCATTTCCCCAATGACCTGACTGTTGGCATGGAGTAGGGCCTGGAAATATGATTTTTCAAAGAGCTTTCCAGATATGTTATTCACTCATAATTAATATTAACAAAAACTTAAAAATAATAAATAAAAGAAAAACATGTCTCACGTTCTGATGTGACTCACATGCACTGACCTATTTAACTGACCACAGTGCTATTAGGGAAGTATTATTTCTGTCTTACACATGAGAAAACAGATGAGGCACAGAAAGCACCTGCCAACGTCACACAACTAAATTATGCAGCTGGGATATGAATGCAGGCGTCTGATTTCAGAGCCTGTATATACACTGGACAACATTCAACAGTCAACACCAATCCACCCATCCAGCAAATACTGAGTAAATACTTTCAGAGAAAGAACAAGGAATAGAAAGGATGACTGAATATGTGGGAGGGTAATATTAAAGCCAGTGGTCAGGGAAGGCCTCTCTGAGAAAAAGACATTTGTGTGGAGATGTACATGATGAGATGACAGTGGCCATGCCACAACCTGAGGGAAGAAAATTCTAGAAGGAATAGCTAGTGCAAAGGTTCTATGGAGGATACAAGACTGATGTGCTTGAGGGACCAAATGCCTGTGTGGCTAAAGCAATGTTTGCAAAAGGACAAGATGAAGTTGGATGGTATAAAGAGGTCAGACTCTATGCTTGGGGGCCAGAGTCCCTGGCTTTGAATTTCAGCCACTTACTTGCTGTGTGACTTGGATGTTATTGAACCTTTCTGGGTTATAATCATGATCTCTACATTGAGGTTAATAATAGTTTCAAACTCATCGGGCTGTAGATTACATCTGTTAATATTACACATACAAGGAATATTATTCAGCTGTAAAAGGGAATTTTTGACACATGCTACAGCAAAGATGAACCTTGAAGACATTTATGCTAAATGAAATAAACCAGTCACACAAGGAAATATTGTATGACTCTACTTAGATGGGGGTAATCAAATTTATAGAGTTTGTACTATATTTTTCCCTTTACATACAGCACAAAAGCAGGCAAAACTTAACTATGATGTTGTAAATCTGGGTGTTGGCTACCCTTCGGTTGAAAGAGGGATGAGGAGGCAGGCAGCGACCAGAAGATGGTACCAGGGGACATAGTGAATTTCAAGGATACTGGTATTGATCAACTTTTTAAAAGTCCAGATAGAAAAATAATGAGATCAAAAACTGGTTTCTCAAGATTTTTTTGCAACTGTTTTAGGGTCAACCATCTAGGTGGTTACGAAGGGAATGGAATTATTATAAGGGGAATTATATGTTAAAAATGACATGTGAAAGATATTGTGCTTGATGAAAAGGTAGTCATTCAACAAATATTACCAAGGATCTTTCATGTACCAGGGAGGTTGGGGCAAGGTACAAGGGAATATACACAGGTACACAGTGTTAAGTGTTGAAGGTGGGGTGGGAGTGAATGCACACACAAAACAAGCAAACAGGAGATAGCGGACAGAGAAGGGAATACTTGAACTACTGGTACAATGATGGAAGCAAATCATAACAGAAATATTTACTTGGGAGATGGTGGTTGCTTACCTGCAAATCATGCCTTGGTTTAAAATCTGGGAATATGGTGAACCAAAAGCAACATATCTGTAGGAACCCAACTAAAACTTTGATTAACCTCACTTTTATTCAACTGTGGTTGAATGAAACCTTCCTTGCTAAAATAAAAGCTTTTAACAGCTGTTAACAGAAATGTGATCTGGAAGGAAACCTCTGGGTGGAAACGTGGCCTCTGGGTAGTCAAATTAGATTGAGAAATGGGAGCCTTACTCTTTTCCAACTTCAGTTCGTCAGTCCCAGTCTACAAATCAGAACAAAGATATGCATGGAGGAGTCTGAGAAGCGTTTATTTGGCAAATGAAAAATGCCTACTGTGTTAAGGCCAGAAAACCATAATGCAATGGTGGAGACAGATAAATCAACAAGTTATTGAAACACAATGTATCAAATGCGATGTAATTAAGTAGAAGAAAACCTGTGGATAAAGAGGAAGGCATGACAATGCTTGGGAGAGTTTGGTACGGCCTCACTGAGGTGACGTGTACGTTGGGCCTTCAAGGATTGGCTAGGAATTTGTCAGGCATGTCGAGAAATGCAGAATGAAGCCAGAAGCAGCTCAGAGAATTGAGTAACTGTGCACAAACTTGCACTGAGTTTGAGAACTGAGCTGTGTGTGTCAGATGCAATGACAGAACCGGAGGCTAGGAAGGCAGGTCGGGGGCTAGAGAGCAAAGCATCTTCTCCAAGACTCAGGGGCATTGTACATCAGAAGACAATTAAGGCAATTAAGGGTACTGGCTGTGCTCTAATCAGGGCCTTACCACTTAGTAGCTGTGTGATCTGGGCAACAGCCTGGGCCTCACTATCCTCGATTATAACGAAAAAGAGGCTATATAATAAACCTGACAAACCCAGGGGGCCCCATGGCAGGCCTGACAAGCTCAGTGACCAGAAGTAACCACACGGGGTGGTCTGATCACCAATTCCTAACCCGGCAGGTCATGGCGGGCAGTCGCACTCCAGGCCTGTAGCTTCCTTAGCAAAAGTCAATCTGCACTTACGTGAGTCCTTGTCCATTGATCTTAAGTAACTGGAACAACATACCTTTGACATGTCAGAGGAATTTCCTTTTTCTGGATCCCCGAAAGCACGACTGCGGGCTCCAGAGCACAAGACCACAGGGCCCCTCGTTATCTTGTTCCCCACATCCTATGTCTCTGTCCTGGAAATGTTAACTATCCTGCACCCACCAACATAAATGCTGCCTCGGTTTGCTTTTCATGCAACCCCAGAGATTCCCCCGCTTTGCCTTCTCCCGCCTCCTCTATCTACCAGCAATGGATTTCATCTAACTTCCTGACACCTACGCCTCTGATTCTAAATACGTAAAATTAACTCTCATAGGCCTTTCCCACCGGTCTGGAAGTGCTTCCGGGCACAGCAGGAAGAGCCTTCGCCTTCTGCAGTCGCTGGGCCGACGGAGTGGCTGAGTGCGCCCGGCCCGCTCTGCGCTACACGGGGGCGCGTCTCTGAGCCCCACGGCCTCCTCCCGCGGCCGCGGCTTGGGCAGCCGAGGGCCCCGCGCGGCAGCGCCCACCGCGCACCCCTGCGCCCTTCCCTCCGACAGCAGGCCCGGGCCAGCAGGGGGCGCGCGGCGGCTTACCGGGGCTGGGGTCCCGCTCCGCGTCCTCCGCTGTCCCGAGGCCCGGGAAGCCGGGCGGCAGCGCCGGGCCGATCAGCTCCCTGGCCATGCGCGCGGGCGGGCGCCGCTCACGAAGGCTCGTCCAGCTCCTCCCAGGCAGACCTGCCTGGAAGGCAGCGCGCGAGGCGTCGCCGATGCTGGCAGCTTTTCCGGCGCCCGCCAATGACGTCGCAGCCTGCGGTTGGCTGGGCCGTGTCATTTAACGGAAGTGACGCGCAAAGCTTGCGCCGCGTTCGCACGCTGGGTGTCTTTCCTGGCGGGCGGCATGGCTGAGCCGGCGAGTGGTTTCGTGGCCGCCTCGGGGTGGTGTGCAGCCCCGCAGCTGGGGCGTCTGGGCGACAGTGCCCCGCCGCCGCGGGACGGCTGGATGCTCTGGGCCTCGTTGCCGCCGCCGCCGCCTCCCGCCGAAGGGTCGCAGCCTTCCCCAGAGGCGCAGCCCCACTGCGACATTAGCTCTCGGCCTCACATCGGCGGCCAGCCGTCCTGGAATTTCCAGGCTTCGACGCCGTGGTGCTGGACGCAGCCTCCTGGAGCTTTTCCTCGGCCCCAGAAGCCCCCCAGCACCCCGGGTAGGCTCGGGCGCCTCTCCGTGCCCCCCTTACTTCGCTTCTCCCCTTTTTCTCGCTCCCCTTTCTCCTTTTCCCTGCTCTTTGCGCTTCTGGTTCTGCGGTGCACTCTTGGAGTCTGGCCCTTCATGTTTCCCAATGCGTCCAGCAGGAATTTTCCTCGCCTGCTCATTGACCTTAACAGTCACGTATTGCATTCCGAGTATGTATCAGGAACTGGGAGTTAGTAGTGAAGGAGACATAGGAAAATCCTGATCTTTGTGGAGCACAACCTCTGGGGTAGGAAGACACAGTCAAGATGGAGCAGTGTGTGTGGGAAGGCAGTGAGTGCTCTGGGTCAAGCAAAGGAGGATGGTAGGAAGTGCGGTGTGAAATGTCAGGGTCAGCAATAGGAAGGTGACATTTGAGCAAAGACTTCAGGGAGGTGAGGGACCAGATGGTGGCACATCGGGGGGATTGAGGAGACAGGCTGAAGGAGCTGGAACTGCAGAGGCCTTGAGGCAGGACGTATAGATTGGACTGGAAGCCCACAGGGCTGGAGAGGACTGAGCCTGGGGTAGAGGGCAGACCTATCAGGGCCTTGTAGATGATGGGACTTCGGTTTTTACTGTTGCGATATAGGTAGTGCAGGGGAGTGACATGATTTGATTCATGTTTAAAAAGGGTTACTGTGACTACTGATGGGAATTGATTGAAAGGGAGACCAGTTAGGAAGTGATGGCAGTTCTCCAGGTGAGAGGTAGGGGGCCTTGGACCAGGGTGGAGCTCAGGAGGTGATGAATAAGTTGGATTCTAGATGTATTTTGGAGGTAGGATAGGGCCAAAATGATTTACTGAAGGATTGGATATGGGAGTGAAGTAAAGAGGAGACAAGAATAACTTAAAAGTTTTTTGCGAAACAAGTAGGAGGAAGTGGGTGGAGCAGATTTGGATAGAAGATCAGGAGTTGAATTTGCAATGTGTGTGTGTGTCAAGTAGAGATGTTGAATCGTCAGTTGGCCACTAGTTTGTACTTTCAGGGAAGATTTGTGGCTGGAGCTGTAAACTTGGGTGTCGTCAGCATATAGGTCATATTGAAGGCCAGGAGATTATTCTCTTAAAACCATCCACTAACTCCGCATAAGATTCAGTTTGCATTAAATTGAACCCAAATCAGCGTTTACTGTGCACCAAATGCTGGCAATATAAGCGTGCCCAAGGCAGTCCTAAGTCAGGTCAGATGGGTTCCTCAATATAAATCGCAATCCCGTGTGGTGATGGAGGCACGTGGAAGGTGATTGCATGGAGGAGTTGGGAAAAGCTTTTGGAAGAAGTGTCTTGGGAGGTGTTTAGGAAGAGATACTTTTAAGGTAGAAGCAAAGAGGTGTGAATACAAGGTGAGTCCTGCAGATTGCAGTGTTCTGGTGTGACGGAGGCAGCATAGCAGGAGGGTATGGATGAGAACATAAGCTGGGACCTCATTGAAGGATGCTAGGAAGTCATTTGCGGAGTTTGAGCAGGGTTGTGACAACTAGAGGATTATTTTTGTGATGTCAGTGTGCAGGGTCTGTTGGAAGACAGGACTTAGGAGCTGGAAGACAATTTAGGAGGCTTTCCCAGTAATCTAGGTCAGGGTTTCAGAGTTGGGTCTTGGCAATAAGAAAGGAAAAGAATCTGAGGGAAAATATAGCTCACAAGACCTATTTAGACCTGTTTTCCTGGTCTAAAATTGATGGTGAAAGAGCTGTATTAGGGCTTTTACTGTTTACATTTCTAATGTTTGAAATAACTACAAGGAATTTTATCAGGTTAGCTTGTCCATTACTTAGATGCCTAAAGCATCTATAGACATTAATCTTACCACTGTGTATTAATTTCAAAAAATATTTATTTGGTAGACTAGTCTTAATCTTTGTTAATTTGTTTAAACTACTAGTCTTCCTAGAAGCGGTAGTTTACCACTGTTTTAAACTCAAGTACTTGTGACATGCTATTTAGCAAATAAAATTTTAAATTATTGTTGCTAACATTTATGGATCTCTTTTTATTTTTCAGTTAAACATTCTTATCTTCCACAAAAATATGATGCAAAGGTCACTGACTTCAACAGCCCTCCCAGTAGAAAACAGAAGAAAAAGGTATTTTTGAAGATGTTCTTGAGTGGAACGTCTTAGTCCCTACATTGCTCTTTCCTGTCTTGTGTTGCTCTATAACTCTCTTAGTGTTTTGCATCCATTATTGACACATTGTGGAGCTTCGCTATAGCAGGATCTTTAAGGATCTTCGCTGTAAGTAAAAATTTTAAGCAAAATCTTTTTGAGAAATAAATGGAGAAATTATAGAAAGTGAAAACATTGAATCCGTTTTAAGGTAGTATTCAGTAAATGTAATTGGGAATTATGATTACAGATGAATAAATGTTATTAAACCTTGATGAAGTAAAAAATGTATAAATTATATGTAATATATACATACTACTAGAAGGTTGAGAGGGGAGGGATGGAATTAAAAGTCAGTTGTATTCTTTTTAATGAGGAGCAACTCTTGGTTATGTTCAGAAACCAGGTCTTAAAATGGGCTTCCTTTATTCTGATGTAGTTTACCACCTGGTCTTTCAACTTTAAAAGTGTACAAATAATGTCATTAGTTTAGAAGAAACTGAGTAAGATTTGCAGTATAAAATTAGTATCCTTTATTTTAGCATGAAAATATGTAGCTAATATTAACAAAATATTGCAAAAGTGTACTATGCTTTTTTTTTTAAGCTCAGCCATCCTGCCATCTGTTGGCAGTTCAGCTCAGGGCTGGGCGTCGAACTGCTGTTGCTTAGAGCTCAGCTTACACTCTTGAGTGAGCTCTTAACCAACTGAGCCACTCGCCTGGCCCTGTTCTATATTTTATTATCTGAACATTAAACAATTGACCATTTCCTATATGGTTTATCATTGTAATCTTTTTGTTTTATGTTTAAGCTTAAAATTAGCAAATTCGCAATAAATAATCTTTACCTAAATGATTCTTTTTTCCCCTTCTGTGGTATGTGTATGTGTATATAACACTACCTATATATAGTTGTTTTTCCTAAAAGGTAACATGCTGTTTTTACACTGAATATTTATTTTTAGATCGTCTTGACATGTGCTAGAAGTCTTAATTAGATTACAGTTTTGCGGTCTACTCACTATTTATATTAGCTCTACTCAGATTTAAAAATTTTTGTTGTGCTTGACTCTTCCTATTTTTGGTAAAAGTAAAATAAAAGAAACAAACAGAATTGTCCCTTCATTAAAAATGTCTTCAAGAGTTCCATGTATAAAGGTAATGTGAAAAATCAAAGTATGTATTACTAGAAGGATAGTTATATTTTTATTATTGATTAAAGCCTTTTAATCAAAAACCTAATGCCTCTTCATTTTTGTTTACAGAAAAGAAAAGAACCAGTTTTTCATTATTTTTGTGATACCTGTGATCGTGGTTTTAAAAATCAAGAAAAGTATGATAAACACATGTCTGAACATACAAAAGTAGGTTTTCTTGGTTGTTTTGTAATTTCTTAAGCAAAATGGGTAGATTTGGTGGAAATTCTCAGCTTCTTTTCCTTAAAAGCTTATAATTCATAGAAATGTTCGATGATCTAACAAATTGGGACAGTGACCCTAGGATTTGCAGTTTGAGAGTCAGGAGCCCACTGCTTCAGGAAGAGGTAAGAAGTCAGCAAAGGAGAGAGGCCTGGCAGCTGTTAGTACGTGTGGGGCTCCTGCTTGGTGGGCGGGCTGGCTGTCCCCTCTGGGTGCTCTGTGCACCTGGTGAGTTCCTTTCCCTTCAGTGCTGCCCGTGGTCGTTTGACCACACTCTGGAATGTGCCATGTCCCATCACACTCCAAGGATGGGCTGGACCTTATTAAGGACTGAAACACAATTTTTTTTAACCAGAGTATTTGAGAAGTAAAAAAGTTAAAAAGGAAGTTCTTAGTTTGGAAAAGGTTCTTTTTCAGTTTGTAGGAATGCCCCTCAACTCCAGGAATAAACATTTTGCAGCATTACTGGTGTCATGCATTCAAGTGAAGTCAGTGATATGTATTACTGTACTATATACTGAGATTGTCATTCCTTTTTAATGCAGCTCTATTTTGGAATGATCTTTGTTTTGCTATTAACATAACTATACACTGGTAACACTGCATACACAGGATAACCATATAATTTGACCAGAATATGTCCGTTTATGTAGTAATAGGGTATATTTAATATGGAAAACATTGAAGAGTCGTTTTTTAAATCTCTTACAGTGTCCTGAAGTAGACTGCTCTTTTAGTGCACATGAGAAGATTGTCCAATTCCATTGGAGAAATGTAAGTTCTTGTGGGGTTGTTTTTTTGTTTTGTTTTGTTTGTTTTTGTTTTTGACACTGCTCTTTTTATTGATTGATCTGTTATCTTCACAGCTTTGTGTTTATGTAGCCTAATAAGAAGTAGCATTCATGCAGTACTTCGTACTTCATGAGGCATTTTTACATCTATTCAATTTTATCCTCACAAACCACTATTCAAGGACATAAATATTGGCCCTATTTAACAGATAAAGTAATGATTTGCCCAGGGCCTCAAAACTGATTCTTGCACTTGAGTTTCTTGACTCCAAATTCTATGGTTGTTTTTCTACACCATGTTGCTTCAAATTGTTTCGTATATTCATTATTCCTTTAGCTACCTCCCTCAATTTTGGTTGTTAGGTCATTATGTGGGTATTTAATGTCAGTTAAAAAATGGGTGACATATTTACTTTGTAACCAAAATTGTTACTCCTTTTTTTCTTATTAATTGCACTCATCTAAATACTCAGGAAATTATTCTTGATCCTTTGCAGGAAATGTCATAATAAGGATGGCCTAAACCAGCTTACTTAGTCTTAAAATGATCTCTGCTAGTAACTTGCATGTGGGGTACAGAGTCTCCATATTCCCCCATAATACTGGAGAGTCAGTCAACAGCATAAATCTGCTTCCTGATGTTCAGCAGGCTTTTCCCCCTAGATGCACGCTCCTGGTATGAAGAAGATCAAGTTAGACACTCCAGAGGAGATCTCAAGATGGAGGGAAGAAAGAAGGAAGTGAGTAAAGAGTTTAGAATTAGTGAAATAACATTCTTTTACTGTGGCGAGGCTGAATACTTCAAAATCATGGCTTTGTTCAAGCTGCAGCTTCTAGAAAATCGTACCTTCTCCAGTTTTGAAATTCTTCCTATTGCTTTAGCTCAGCTGAAATCCTGCCACTTCAGGGGTGTTTTCCCTCATCTCCCTAAAGGAATATCTTGCCCTTGGAATACGGTACCTGGTATGTCCTGTGCCACTTTAGCATAGATGTCCTTTATTATGGTCATGTTGATGAGCTTCTTTGCATAGGTGTCTTTCAAAAAAATAACTTACAGACTTTACAAATGTGAGAACCATCTTTTTTTTTTTTTTTTTTTTTTTTTATCGGGGAAGGGGAACAGACAAGTTGCTGTCTTTTTGTTCTTCAGTTTAGTTGCGGAGGATGTTGCTTCACTGTTGGTATCGTCATTGCGCTCTTCCCGGATGAGGCAGATCGGTCGCTGGCCTCTGGATGTCGCTCACCGCGGCTATTGGCAGCTCACTCTTGGCTGCCAGCCGCTCACGCTGGCTGCGGGCCACTCACTGTAGCCTATGGCAGCCCACACCATCACCGGGGCTCGCACAGCCCAGCTCCAGGTGGAGCTGTTGTTAGCTGTAGAGGGCAGTGTCACTGGCCCTCATGTGGGATCCGAACCGGGGCCGCTGGCATCCCAAAACCAGCACTTAACCAATGCGCCACTCGGCCGGCCCAAGAACCATCTTTAATGTGGCTGTTTATACCCATGGTGCCATAGGTATAAGGGGTGCTTATAAATGGTGCTGTATGTAAATGGAACTTGGAAATACTTTTATTATGGGTGTAATTGTATTTCGATACATAAAAATAAGTGGTTTGAGAAATCTTGTTGAGACTCATTTTTAATTCATGTTTTGAACTATACTTTTGTAGTTTTTAAAGAAATTGGGCAGAAATGTGTTTTATCTGATTAATAATAGTGGCTGTAAATTAGTAATGTAACTAATAACTACTTAAACTGCTGTGGTTTAGAACATTAACTTCTCACTACATTGGACAATCACTGAGACAAACCAACTTGATCGTATTGAATGCAGTACTTTCTAAAGTAGCTTTCTCCGTGTGAATGTAAACTCGGCCCACTTGTGGTTTTGTGCAGTGGGTGCTTTAAAGGAAGAAATTCCACTGGGTGGAGAGTCTTAGGAATCGGAAGATGCCAACTATTATAGCTTAGTGTGTGTTTTTATAAAATCCCTGGTAGAAGACTAGTTTTCTAATGTTAGTGAGAAAGCTCAGCAACCTTTGAGTTTATGTTAACGCACAGTATGGTATCTTTGAGTAACTTCTTGACAGTAGTTTAGCATGAAAATGAGAGGCAAATATTCAGTGTTTGAAAAGGCAGAGATTTTACTATATGTGACGGAGGTCACCAAAAACAGATGACAGTAGACTCTTGCCTTTAAGACTCTCATAATAATAAGACTGTAATAAGAAATGTACGATAAATATATGTGATGTGGCCATGAGACCACAGGCAACTGAAGCAGGAAGGTCAAGGGATACTTGATACTTGGGGTCTTTGCAAGGCAGGGCCATCAGTCCATTTTGCAAGACTTCGAAGAGGTGTAGTGCCTGCCCCCTCCTCTCCATTCATTTTAAGGCATGTTATGCATACAGCGACATTCACCCCTTTTAATGCACAGTTCTGAGAAACGTATATAGTTGTGTGATCACCACCACAGTTGAGATATAGAATAGTGTCTGTCACTCCCCTACCCGCCTCAGGCCCTCAGTGGTCAGCGTCTCCCCCCATCTTCAGTCCCTGGCAGCCACTGATCTGTTTTCTGTTTCTGTATTCGTACCTTTGCAGAACAGCATATAAATGGTGTCATACAGTCTGTAGCTTTTGAGTCTGACCCTTTCACTTAGTGCAGTGCATTTAAGCTTCATTCAAGTTGTTGCCTGGAACAGTAGTTTGCTCCATTCTGTTGCTTTTATTCTGGTCCATTGCTTGGATGTCCTACAGCTTGTTTATCCATGTCCAGCCTGTGAGACATTCTGGATGTTCCCAGTATCTGATGATTACGAATGAAGCATTCATGAACATTGGTACCCAGGTTTTGCTTAGAACATGGGTTTTCATTTGCCTTGGGCGAATACGTGGGGTGGTAGTGGTCATATGACAAGCATGTGTATAACGAGTTTCTGAGAAGCGGCCAAACCTTTTAGGAGGTGAGTTTTTAAATCACCATGTGCCCTGTTGGGCATGGAAAGCATCCAGGTTACAGAGGATGGCTAGAATACAGTGGTGCTTGCATCGTTAAGACTGTGTGCCAGGAAGCCGCACAGCAGCCCCGGGCTTAGCATGGAGGGGAGGATTTTTCCCAAGCAGGAAAGTCCGGGGCTGTTCTTGCTGCTCCAGCGCCATTCCGCACAGGCCCTCACCTGTTGCTCCTTAGCAGGTGGTTTTCATCTTCTTGTCCACCAGACTGTTCCCGCATATCCGAGTATTAAGCCCACGTTCTAGGCAGGAAGAAGAGAAAAGTGCAAAAGGCAGCATAGCCCAGTTTGCCCCTTTTCATTAGGAAAACAGTAGCTTTGTTTTTAGCTCCAGCCTGGAGACTGCCATGTAGCTCTCACTAGCTAGAAGTAGGCTGCTTGGCCTCAGTTCATGACAGCAGTCTATGGACCATCCCCGAAGACCATTGATAAGGAAGATGCGAAAACAGGTGGGAGCATTGCCTCAGGGCCTGGTGGCCAAGTTTACAGTTTGTTGAAGTTCAGAACTCTTAAGTGATATGTAGAAACAGCGCTAGCCTTCTGAACAAAGGATAGAGGAGCTAGTGTTTATTTTAATATGTCTATTGGTGATTCTTTTCGTGTGGGGTAGGTGGGGACAGAGGGGAGAGAGCCCAGTTGCAGTTTCTAGAATGTAGGTGGAGGTATGACTGACAGTGGACAGAGCACCTTGGAAGAAGACGGGGCAAGATGTATGGATTGAATAAATTAGGTTACAGATGGGTGAAATTATGCAATGCTTAAAGATAGTGAGGAAATGGGTGAGGATAACAGTTTTGCATGAAGTTATTTTGTAGTTAAGATATTCTGAAATTATCTTTCAGCGCTTGCTGAATCTATCTGAGGTTTTTCCATATCTTGTTTCCCTAGTTTTCGCTCTTTAACATATTCAGACATAATTTCTGTAAGTGTCCTTTATTAATAAAAAGTATGGAGACATCTTTTGGTACATTTGGTAGATTTCTCAAAAGTACACTTACATTCTCGTCACTAGCAGTGTTTTAAAAACCTATTATGGAAATAACACTGACTTGTAAATTTCTGTTCTTAATTTTTTAACGATGCTTTTTAAACTTCTAAAAAGAGTAAATTTCACAGTGACATGTCAGAATAGTCCTTATGTCTTGAAGCATACCCTACTTGGTGAGCGCTACATTCTTTCTGAGGAAGCCACTGTATTCTTTGACGTGCAGGAAAGATAGACTCTGTGATTGTTAGAAAGTCTTGTAAAAGATTTCTCCCGCAGCAAGAATTTTAGAGCTGGAAGAAAATGCTAAAGATTTGCTTGGTGTGTTGCTCCTTTTTTAAAGAAAGTACATTTTTGCCATCCCTTCATCTCTATATTTTTCCAACTAGCCAAACTCAAAGGTGCCCACTCTATTTAATTAAACACTTTAAGGCGTTCCCCTAATAACCTGAAAAAAAGTCCCCCAACACATAAAAAGGTGATTCTTTCATAATTCTCAACCTGTGAGGTACAAATGCTGTATGATTTGACATTAGGGCAAACGAGTGGTAGAGGTTTGTTTCCCAAGCCTCGATTTTAGAAACCTCGAGATGTGTTTTCCGGCAGATGGGAGCCACTAGGTGGAGTCGTTCTGTGATACTTATTTCAGCAGTTACTGTGGCTCTGCGGAAAGCCTTTGAAGTTGTGTCCCCAGCTCTTTCAGAATTCCAGCAGAGGGGGTCTGCCCCCAAAGAATGCTCCATCCTTTTGAAGTGCAGAGAGACTTTGAAGTAAAAATACTGGAGTGTGGCTTGTGTTGAAGCAGGTGTGGCTCAGTGGGAGTAGGCGGCCTGTTTCTGTGGAGAACAGGCTTAGGGAGAGTCAGTGAGTGGGGGCTGATCTGGGGAGAGGCCAAAGTGGGAGTATAGTGTAACGAGGATGCTACGTGCCAAGGTCAGGGTTGGCATGGTTTTGCCAATTTAGTGATTCGGGTGCTTAAGCCTTGTCACTGGAGGCTTAAGGCCTAGGACCGGGGAAGGAAAAGAGAGGAGAGAGGAGGAAGGGGAATGTGGTTGCAGGGCCAGTACCACTTGGGGTGTTGGGGAAGATGGAAGCCCGGGGAGAAAGGGGATTTTAGCAGATAAAAATAGAGAAACCCACCATGAAAATAGCACTTGTCCCGGTCTTTATAGCTTCGTAACATCCATTCCCTAACAGAAGATACTGGGCTAAGGTTTATCTATGTAATTGTGCAGTGTAAGACAGCTTGTGATTTTTTTTCAGCATCTTTGAATTTTTCATTTCAGGTGTACTTTAGGAACTTGACCTGTGGAGCTTATCAAAGCTCCAGACTTTTCCTTGTTCTCATTTCTCATTTCATTGCTGGAGGGGCTTTTTGCTTGTTGTGTGTGTGTAACTCGGTTTTGTATTTCTGGTATCCCTGTTTTTAGATAATTTGCTTCTAATATATTTGTTTTCCTTAGTTTTTACTCTTTAGGTTCTGTGTAAGTGAGAATGGTATAAATTTGGGGAGAGGATTTTATTTAAGCACTGCAAAATGGAATCTTACAGCTTTGCAAGGGATATTGAAAGATCCCTTCCCTTTAGGAAAGAGATACTTTAAACTGTCAGAAAGAGTTTCCTTAACTTTTCTTGACGTCTCTTCTAAGGAATTCTGTCACATCTCACCTAAAATCCACTTTCTGTAACACACATTTCCATCCTTTACCATTGAGAAGCACTTCCGGCCTAACATCGATGGCCTAACATCGTAAGGGTCTGCAGTACTCAGGAGAAAAACGTTGTAGAAACCCGAGTAAGAATGAGCGAATCTCAGCTGCGAAGGGTGTTGAGTGGCTGTGCGTCACATGCCTCAACGCCGCGGGGCCTGTGCAAGTGAGCACCTTTTTCTCATCCTTCTGCTTCTGCGCAGTCTGTCTTCAGACTGAGAAGAGCTGGCTGCCATCCTCCCTGTGAGATCCTTTATTGTCGCTTCTCTTCTAAGGGCTGCAAATAGTTCCAGTTCCTTTCATCTTTCGTCAGAGGTTTTGTTTTTCATTCTGTTAATCATCTTTGAGTCTCTTCTGACTCCCTTCCAAGTTTTATTTTCCCTCAGCCCTCCTTTTCAGTTTAGAAATACGAAACTGGACACAGTGCCCTGAGAGTTTTCTGACCACTTTGAGTATCGTGAGGGGAAGATTTCACACTTGAACGTGGGCCAGAGTCCATTTCATATAACCTTAGATTATGTTTGCTTTCCAAAAGTGTACTCATGTGGTGCTGACTGGCTGTCAGATTTTTATCTCCTTATGACCTTGATCTTTTCCTTTTAACATTTATTTATAGCTTGTGTATTCATCATCTTTTATTTATGGAGTTTACTTTTCTTGGCTGGTTAGATTGCTTTTCACTGTCCTCATTGAAATTCATTGCCTTTTTTCTGATTACTTCACCACTTACTCAATGTCATTTCCATTCTTCTCTTCCAGTGTGGCCAACCAGTAGGCTTCATGTTGCCTGTGCTATTCAAGTCCGTGATGCAGATGTTTTCTTAAAAAAACAAAAGAGGAGGTAGAAACAATGGCAGAACATGATTTGTTGCTGTTTCTCAGAATTTTCTCTGATGAGCTCGGATGACTGGTAGCTGTCTGTGTTCCCCTCCGTCTGTGCTTTTTCTACTTCTAAGATCTGTTCTTCTCACCACGAGAGTTTGGTGGCTGCCTCTCGTACGACTGTGCCAAGGAACAAAGAAAGCTTTGTTGGACCAATTCATCTTGCACACTGTTGGATTTCATCTTAATCACTGCCTTGGACAGCTCTTTCCCTCTTCGTAACTTGCAGTGGCTCCCCGTCGCTGCTGAATTAAATTGAAATTTGCTAGCCTTCCATTCAGGGCCTATTTTGGCCTCAGCCTCCCTTTCTGGTTGGATTGCCTGTAACTGTGTTTCATACAAAACGAACCACTCGCCGTTCACTGGATCACTCGCACTTTCTGAGGCCGTGGTTTGTCTGCGCTGTTTGCCCTACTTAGAGCACAGAAGTTTTTTTCCTTCCGATTTCTGTCTATTCACACCACTTACGATCAATTTTTTTCACGTTCCTTTCTTTCTGGATTTCTCCAGCTCAGTATGATCTTCACTCCCCACCCTACAATCTTTACATTCTTTGGGGTACTTACTGTATTTTGCCCTTTGTCAAAGCTATCTGTGTGCTTTTCTTATCCTTCCTGGTAGACTGTCTTTTTTGAGAGCTGTCTTTTCTTCATCTCAGTAACTTTGGATGTACCTAGTATCTATTTGCCTAAGTGATTGCATAGACTTATAGTTCTTTCTGACAGTTTTTGTGGGCACATACAAAATAGATGAATGAGATCAGTTTGAGCACAGTTATATGATGCATTTAATTCAAATTCTGGTGTAAGCTTCTTATCTACTCAGAGACGTAGCAAAGTTTGTGGACTGGCAGCTGGTCTAGAAGGAATTAAAGATTATAAGTTTTGTATAAAGGTTTATATAAATTATAATGATTTATGGTATTAGTCGTTAAACAAAAATTGCTACATGCAACAATTGCTTGATTGTGTAATTAAAGTTGTGTCTAAAAGCCCTTTCATAATTTTTGACTTTGTTTTGTAGAAACTACCCAACTCTGGCCAATATTGAAAGGAAGAAAAAGTTAAAGGAAGAAAAGGAAAAGAGAGGGGCAGTGTTGACGACGACACAGTATGGGTGAGTTCCTTAAACTTGCTTGCATTCTCGCTGCTTATTGATTTATTTATTTTTTTAATTTTTTTAGAGGGCAGTGTCACTGGCCCTCATATGTGGGATCCGAGCCGGGGCCGCTGGCCTCCCAAGCCAGCTCTTAACCACCGCGTCACTTGGCCGGCCCTCTTGCTGCTTATTTTATTTTATTTTATATTTTATTTTTGAGGGCAGTGTCACTGGCCCTCATATGTGGGACCGAACCGGGGCCGCTGGCCTCCCAAGCCAGCGCTTAACCACCGCGCCACTCGGCCGGCCCTCGCTGCTTATTTTAAACAGGCATACTTACAAATAATACGAAGGGCATACATCAAAATCTTAAAATTTCTATACTCTCATTTCCAGAATCTTTGCTTTTGTAACTGTTTTACTTAATTATTTTCATTGTAGTTGTAAATAAGTAATACCCGATATTTGTATGGTTTTCAAAGAGATTTATAATTAACAAGTCTTTTCTGTTTTGTCTCCCAGCTAAACAGTTCTTCTTCCCAAAGGCAGCCCATTTTAACCTTTCATAGGTAGTCCAGATGTATACAGCACACAGATAACAGGCTTTTTTCTGATACTATTCTACACTTTGGTTTTCTTAGCCAACTACTTGACTTGGAGATTGTCCCATATGAATACATAACAAGTCTCTTCTTTCTTTAAGGATGTGTGGGAAGCTTAAGGATGTCCCACGGGGTCTCTTTTTTTAAACCAGTTTCTTATTGACAGACATTTAAATCATTACCAATCTTTTACTAATAAAAAGTTGCCATTATTGCCCTTTTTTTACACGTGGGCAGGTATTTCTGAGGACGGATTCCTAGAAATGGATTTGCTGAATCAACAGGTGGAAGTATATTTGTAATATTGATAGCTAACTGCCAGATATCGATCGTAGAAGCCGTGCTAGTTATTCTCCCACCAGCAATGTAAGAGGCACCCTGTTTTCACCATCCCTCACTATCATAGAATCTTTTTTAGAATGTTTTTATTCTATTTTTATTGACGTGTATTGTTAATATGAGCAAAATATACAAATCCTAAATGTACAAGTCAGTAAATTCGTGCGCGCGCATGCGCGCGCGCACACACACGCACACACACACACACACCCCTATCCACTCAAACACCCATGTAAGCCCCACACAGATTAATAACAGTCATGTCTGTGTAACGATGGGATACGATCTGAGCAGTATGGTTATTAGGTGATATTGTCGTCGTGCTTACACACACATAGAACATGTTTACACACATCTCAATGGTACATACAGCCTACAGCACTCCCAGGCTGTGTGGTATAGCCTGTTGCTTCTGGGCCACACACCTGTACAGCATGTCACTGTACTGAGTACTGTAGGCAACTGTAACACAATGGTATTTGTGTATCTAAATACCTGACAGAGAAAAGGTCATAGGCCATCCATGTTTAGCTTCAAAAGATATGGCCAAACAGTTTTCCAAAATGGTGGTACCAATTTACACTCTGACTGACTGCATCTAATTGCTCTGTGACCTCCTGGTCAGTGCTTGGTGGTGGTACACCTTTTCCTCACGTCATACCTGTTCCCTCAGCACTGGTGATGTTGGACACCTATGCTTATTGGCCATTTTGATATTCTGTCATGATGTGCTAGTTCAAGTTTTTGACCAGTTTTAAATTGGGTTTGCTTTTCTTGATTGGTAGCAGTTATGTACCTAGATTCAACCTTTTTTTTTTTTTTTTTTTTTTTTTTTGAGGGCAGTGTCACTGGCCCTCACATGTGGGACCTGAGCTGGGGCCGCTGGCTACCTAAGCTAGCGCCCAACCACTGCGCCACTTGGCTGGCCTGATTCAATCTTTTTTTGAGTAGAGTATGTATATTGCAGATATCGTCTCACAATTTGTGACTTTAATGGGTGTCCTGTTTGTTTAAGACAGTGGGCAGTCGCTCAGATATCTGGCTACCTGGGGGTCAGTTCAGTTAGACATACCTGCTGATTTTGACAAGGCTCAGTCACAGCTGGGGGTTGGTTAGCTGACTGGTGGTGGCTGGGGTGCCTGTATAGTCACCGTCTCTGGTACTCTTCACTCGTTAGTGTAAGATAAACCTATGTTTCCATCTGATACTGCTTTCCTTCTGCTTAAGATTTCCTTTAACATTTCATGTAGTGAAGGTGTGCTGGAGATGACTTCTTTAAGCTTTGTGTGTCTGAAAAGGTTTATTTTACCTGCCTTTTTGAAAGCTGTTTTTGCTGGATATGCAATTCTAGGTTAACATTTTAAAAAATTTATAGTAACTTAAAGATTTGTTCCATTGTGTTCTGATTTGTATTGTTTCCAGTGAGAAATGTCATCATCTTGTTCTTCTATGTAAAATGCCTTTTTCCCTGGCTGGTTTTTAAGATTTTCTCTTCATCGCTGATTTTGAACAATTTGATCATGAAGTGCCTTGGCATTATTTTCTTCATGTTTCTTGTGCTTTGTTGATCCCAATCAAAATCCTAGGCAAGTTGGATTTTTTTTGAGGAGGATTGTTTTTTGTTTTTTTGGTAGGATGGTGGAGCAGGGCGGTACTAAGCTTTAAAATTGAAAAGCTTTAAATATGAAAATGCAAAGGTTCTAGAACAGCTAAGAAAGCTAGAGAGATGAAGATTGTGGTGTTGGCCAGTACCACAAACAGATCTACTGATAAACCCACCTGACTTAAGCCACCTGACTTAAGACAAACGGGCAGTATGATGCAGTGGGGGAAGGGGAGTGTTTTCAACCTTTTCCTTTTCAACTTTTGGGTCCGTATATTTAGAAGTGTCTTTCTTTATAGAATATATAATTTGGTCTTATTTTTCTATAATCCAGGCTGAAAATCTTTGTTTTTTAGCTAGGGTTTAGTTTATTTACGTTTAATGTTATTACTAGTATAGTTGGTTTCAGTCTACTATTGTCCTATTTGTGGTTTAAGTTTGTCCTCTTTTATTTCCTTTCTTGCCTTCTTTTGGATTAATTGAATAATTTCTAATATTTTTATGTCTATTAGCTTTTCAGTTATGATTATTCCTAGTCTTGCCACTTCAAGTGCATCTACATTTTTATTTACATTATACCCTGTGTAACTATTTTTAAGTATTGATTAAATAAACTTTCCTTTTAAATGATTATCAGTGGTGTAACAGAACAACTCCCTCAAAGGTGGGGTGGGATGCAGATACTAATTATACCACTTTTTCAATGAAGTCTTACTGATCTCATCAGTTATGGATCATTGTAATCCATTGTTCAATATGATTACCCTTAGAGATGATCATTCAGAAGCCAGCTGTGCTCAGGTTCAGGAGGCATCTCCCAGTGGACACACAGGAAGCATGAATGGGCATTCAAGGAAAGTGGCATCTCTTCATTGTCCCCATGGTGATGGGCCACAGGCAGAAACTATGTGTTGTACCTTTATTGAGGTATCAGCCCAGTATCTCTGTGTGGACATTGGAAAATGGTCCGTGATTTTCTGCAAAATTGGGAGTAAATATGTGATATTTTGGAATGAGACTCTGTAAGGAGTATGGTGACTCTAAAAGGAACCTCTGTATTGCAGAGATGTTAACTGAATATGTTGGTTTAGCAAATTTTTTAGAAAATGGTATGATAATAGCTATCATTTACTAAGGGCCCAGTGTGTTACCTTGTTGTAGTTGCAACGCACTTCATAGTAATTCCCTCTTGCCTCTGATTCCCATTCTACAGACGAGGGAATAAACTCAGAGATATTAATATTGTCCAAGAGACACACCTACTAAGTGGCAAGATTGGGATTTGAGCCCATATTTCTAATTTCTAACTCCTAACTGCAGCCTCCGTTAATGAAAAAATGAATTTTACCCAATAAATGACAAATTAGGGTAAGTACATGTATGTTGGTGAAAACTCAACCCCACCAAAGGAAACCTTGTATTGTCTACTGAGAATGTATGTAATAAACCTTTTCTTAAAGATTTAATTGGTGGAGGGGAACAGCATTAGGGAATCTGGGAAGGGGAACAGACAAGTTGCTGTCCTTTTGTTCTTCAGCCTAGTTGTGGAGGACGTCGCTTCACTGGCCCATGTTGGTGTTGTGATCATTGTGCTCTTCCTGGGTGAGGCAGTCGCTCACTGGCCATTGGACAGCTGCTCACAGCAGCTCATAGCAACCCATGAAAGCTCAGGCCAGCTGCCGGCTAGCCCCACTGCAGCTTACGCTGTCTCCGGCAACTTACGGCAACCCAGCTCCAGATGGAGCTGTTGTTCACCATCTTAGCTGTAGAGGGCGCAGCATCACTGGCCCTCATATGTGGGATCTGAACCCGGGGTCCTGCTGCTCAGAGCTAGCATCCCAGCCAACTCTTAACCAACGCGCCACTTGGCCGGCCCTAATAAACTTTTTCTTAATGGTCTTTTTTTCTACACATAGTTTACATTAGAATGTGCACACATAAGTATTTGCTTTCCTTCTGAAAGGACTAATTGGTTGAGAGGACACTTGATTTGAACTAGCTGTGAAATTGTGCTTAGTCTATATCTTTATGTTTACCCTCCTTAAAGTGAATAATCAGTTTCAAAGAATTGTCTTGAAGACCAAACAAGACAGCATATTTGTAAATGCTTCAGAAACTTTAAGTCTCCTTAAAAATGAGTAGACAAGAGTCAATATACTTTATAAAGTCTAAGAAACACTTCTGTTGAGCCGGCCGAGTGGCGCATTGGTTAAGAGCTGGTTTTGGGATGCCAGCAGCCCTGGTTCTGATCCCACATATGAGGGCCAGTGACACTGCCCTCTACAGCTAACAACAGCTCCACCTGGAGCTGGGCTGTGCGAGCCCCAGCGATGGTGTAGGCTGCAGCCCCTGCTGCAGTGGGCTGCCATAGACTAGAGTGAGTGGCCGGCAGCCAGCATAAGCTGCCAATAGCCGCGGTGAGCGACCATCCAGAGGCCGGCGACCTATCTGCCTCATCTGGGAAGAGCGCAATGACGATACCAACATGGGTCAGTGAAGCAACGTCCTCCACAACTAGACTGAAGAACAAAAAGACAGCAACTTGTCTGTTCCCCTTCCCCGATTCCCCAACGCTGTTCCCCTCCCCCAATTCCCCAGTTAAAAAAAAAAAACAAACACTTCTGTTTACAATAGGAATGAAAGAATGCTGCCAGCTCAGCCCCCCTGCTGTTGATTATACAGCATAGCCCAGGGTTAGAGGGGTTAAAACTGAGGAGGAAACATGCACCTAGAAATCGATAAAATATGGTATATTGTGGTATGTTATTCTTTTAAAGTTCTTCCATAGAGCTCTCTGTCTTTGGAAGCTATTGGCCCTCATATGTGGGACCGAACCTGGGCCGCTGGCATCCCAAGCCAGCGCTTAACCACCACGCTATTCGGCCAGCCCTTATTCTAGTGTTTTTAATGTATTAGGCTACAAGCAATTGAGAGCTATATTTCTTTTGCATTCAGTAGTGATTTTCATATTTTTCTTGAAAGGTCAGTACCTTTTAGATTAAGAATTGCATGTTTTTGTGTTGTTTTTTTTTGTTTTTTTTTTTTTGACTTCAGCAAGATGAAGGGGATGTCCAGACATTCACAGACGGCAAGGATCAGAAGTCCTGGCAGACGTCACAAGTGGAAAAATGACCGTGTGGGGCAGCCAGCGGCCACTGGGTCAGGCAGTAGTAGCCTGTGTGATTCGAAGCCTAAGGGTCCCCCTGCGGCAAATGCAGACCCGCTGGGTGTTTTGGTGAACACAGATTCTGGTGCGTAAACAGGAAAGTTGTGTGGACAGTGATGCCGAAGCTGCTGCTTCACAGCCTTGTTTGTGGAGACACTAATGTAAAATGTAAAACATGTAAAAGTGTAGAATGTGTTCTTATTTTTAATAGGAGTCTCTTGTCAAAAACATTATTTTAGGACATCTTTTCTGAATCTTGGGGGTGGTGGATGAGCTGGGCAGGATGAGGAAGAAAGATAATATATGTTGGATAATTTCCATAATACGATGTCATCTTGAAAATATTTTTCAGATTGGCCTGAATGTATTGATACTGTAGATTCAAATTTGCCCAATTGTGTAACTGTTTTCCCCACCTATAAAATATTAATCCCAATGGATGCCAGTATTATGCTGCTAAGCATGAACACAGTCTCTTTGGGCAAATAATATTAATTCATTGTATCTGAGGAAAACTGTTCTTCCTCAGTGCATAGACTATATTTATATGTGCTTATAGTTTATCCCTGAGTTCCCTCTAGAACTTATGGGGCAAGTTTACTCTTGTTTGTAAGTTGAAAAATGAAAGGGCCAAATGCTGCTATCTTATGCGGATTGCATTCAGCCTCTGAGGCTTTATTTCCCCTTCTGAAAAATGCAAACGTGTATGTTAAGTGTTTCCACCACCTTCCTGCTAGTAGTATCGGGAAGTTTCATCTGTTGTAATTGCATGTGCGTCCTCTTCTGCAAAGGAGTTTTATTAGTGAAGAAGTTAAGTTGTAGAAAGAAGCCAGATGCTAAGCTTTTACAATGAGTGCTTAGAATTGGGCAAGACGTTCAAAGGTCATTTTTTTTTCCCTTTTCTGTTTTCATTTCAATAAGTTATTTACTCAGCCCCTCCAGGCTTGCCCAGCACTGTAGCTCAGAGAATCACTCCCTGCCTTCCAGAAACTGATAGTCTGGTGATCATTTTTAGGTTATTGTATTATTTTTTTGGTTAGTGGGAGCATGGTATGTATGTTTGAGAGGTGAGATTTACCCTAAGAAAAGTGTCACTGGTGTTTTAACAGAGAAATTATTTAAGCTGGTATTTTATAATAATTTAAAATTTTTATTTTATCATCTTCATTGCTACTATGTTTATGTTATTTTTAGTTTAGAGAGCTGTTTTGGCTGTTTTTATTAAAAAGTGAGAGAAGTTTGTTGAGGATTATTCTGTCAGCCAGAATAGGTGCCTTCGGCATAGTCTTTCCAAATAGCTGTCAAAAATGTTAGAACTGCTAGGTAGGTCCGAGGGACTTTGGGAACAGTCTTTTTCTTTTGAGATGAAAAATCACTGTAAAGGATGTTTTGATCAAGCCAAAAGGACAGTACCCCTTTTCAAAGTGTAATTACCATTCTCCAACTAAAGGAACCAGGATTTTTTGGAGACCTGACTGAAGTTTGGGGTAGGGATAATACAAAGTGAGCCTAGAGGATCTTGTATAGCACCAGACAGTAAGAAAGCGCTCAAAAACATCCGGACGTGGGCATGTCAGAAGGACATAGGGACCAGCTGGAATGTGCTCCCAATAGCCAACGTGGGAACAAATCCAGCCACAAAATAAATAGTAGATGATAACCCAAGAAAAAAGTAAATATCTATGAGTCCATACTGATAGAAATAAATATGGGGGAGGAGGGACGAACCTTTCATATAGAAGGATTTCAGTTAATTGTAGAAGAGATGAAGGAAATGCAAACTCATCATTAGAACACTATAGTAATAATCGTTTCAGGCAAGAGCCACTGATGAATGGTAAAATTAGTGGTAACACTTTAAGGTGGCGCTTTCAGATATTTGTTGGGCATTTATGTTCTGCCCTGGGCTCTGAGGATACAGTGCTGAAGAAAGTCAAACCCTTTCTCTCCTGTAGCTTATGTTCTGGTGGGGGTGGATATAGTAAATAAATATGGGTTGATATAAGTGACTTGAAGATGAGTAAAGCTGAGTGAGAGGATAGAGAATAGTGGTTGGAGAAAAGGGTGTGGTATTTTACATAATCAGTGAAGGCACCTGACAGGGTACATTATGAAATCTGAGTAGTTAGGAGCTGCTACCTAAGGGATGGCTTTCTAAGCAGAAAAAGCAATAGGTGCAGGGAGCCTATGGTGCAAGCACGCTTCACATGTGCTCAGGAGCAGCAAGATGGGAGTGAGTAAGCCGGGAAGAAAGCAGTAGCATTTTAGTTACGAGATGAGTGAGGGCCAGATCAGGTAGGGCCTTAGAGGCCAGGAAGGACTTGGACTCTGAGGCTGAGCGGGTGATGTGTTCCTGTTTATGTGTTTAGGTAGAGGATAGACTGTAGGGAGCAGTGGGCAGGGTACATTGGGGATATCTTTGCAGAGGCAGAAATGGTGACTTGGACTGGGGTGTAGTCGTTGAAGTAATGAGAAGGGTATGATTCTGGATATATTTTCAAAATAGAGCTGACAGCACTTGTTGGTTGATTGGACATGGTGTTTGAGAGTAAGAAGAGGCAAGGATGATGGGTAGATTTTGGCCTACCCATCGAGGAGGAAGAGCTGGTATTTGTTGAGATGGAAACTGCTGGAAGGCATGCTTGGAGTAGAGATCAAATTCACCGGATTGAACAGAAGTCTCCAACAATATTAGTATGGAGACTGTCCATCCCTTTGTTTGAATGATGACAAGCCAAACTAGTATTTTCTTGTTTTTGGACCTGTTAACCAGTCTTTGGGATGCCTTCTTGACTCTGAGAAGTGATGTTGTATGGGCAGTTAGATTATTCGGGAGTTTAGTGGGGAATTGAAGGCTGGAGGTATAAATTTATGATTCATCAGCACCTGGATTTGAAGACTTGAGATAAAATGAGATCATAAGAGGAGGAAGAAAGAGAAAAAGCACGCTGAGGATTGGAACCAGGGGCAGTTGAGAATTTTGGGAGTTGATCAATGAGGAGAATTCAGTGGGGAGACTAGGAGAGGGGAGCCCAGTAGGGGGGTCTGGCAGCCACGCGAAGAAGATGTTAAAAATAAAACGTGGTTACTGTCGAATGTTGTCACTAAGTGAAATAAGATGAGAACCCAGAAATGACCTCTAGATTTGGCAGCACAGGAAGCAGGTGAACTTGCAGAGAAGTTTCCCTGGTGGGGCCCCTGGTGGACAGGCTGGAGCAGCTTCTGGAGTCGGCCCGACAGCTGCGGGAAATTCCGGGCCCTGATGCTTCCCCTGGTGAATTGTATCAAATCGTTGTTTGGAATTTTGCTGTAAAAGGGAACAGAGAAATGGAGCGCTAGCTGAAAGAAGACATTTATTAGCATTATTATTGATCAAAGGACACTTTGATAGGCTGGCTTCATTTTAAGAAGAGGACTTTATATCTGTAGGGATATTCTAGCCCATTAGCTAAGAATTGGGATTTGGAGTCACATAACCAGGACTTAAATTTGACCCAGTTGTTGTATAGTTTGTTACCTGAAGGGAATTACTCAGATTCTCTGAATTTTAGTTTCATCACCTGTAATTAATAGTGAAAGTGAAGACACCTTTTAAGGATGCAGTGAGCTCATACTTTTGAAGAACATTATAGTCAACTGAATTGTACTTTCTAGGTCTCTTTCTGGGTCTTAGAAGGCCTATCATCACTCAGACAATGGGATGAACGGTACTGTACTAATACTGGCACAGATTTCTGTTTAATCCACTAATTGTAGTTACATATACATATTACATATTCTCCTTTCCCTTTATTAATCCCGGAGAAAAGATGATAAGTTAGCTTAACATTGACAAGGAGCAGTTTTTGGAGGGTGTGATACTGGGCGGTGTGGATGGGCAGGAGAGAGGATTTACCTTCAACCAGCAGAAGGTGGCACTCCCACGTTCACCTAAAAGTGTACCCCATTTCCTCCAGGCCAACCTAGCCGACCTTAAGTGCTGTCTGGAAACATTTCATGTAGGTTGTGGGTTGAGTTGGTTCATTACATAGACTAGTTACTTAACTGTCTTCATTCTTCAGTCAGGCTTTATTTTTATTAGTTGTTTAGAGTAGACTTAATACATTTTTAGAGCTGCCAAAAACATAATAGGTGGGGTTGTGGGGTTACGATACAAGTAGGCTTGCTGGGCTCAAACACTTCACCTTTGGCAGGCTCTTGTATGCTTGGCTGGTTTGCTTAAGTTTTTAGAAGTTCTAAATATGAAACTGGGCAGATTAATTTCAGCAAAACTCTGACTCAGCCTTTATCTATAGAATGGCTTAAATGAGTCAATGATCCTAATCCAGTGAAGTGAAATAAATTTATGGCTTTCCTACTACCTTAATAAAATTAATCAGTAGCATAAATAAAGTAAACAAATTAATGGCAAAGACTGTATAATTAAAGAAGGCCCAAATCCCATAACCTGTGAAGCATGGTAAGTAACTGAGCTGTGTGTGTGTGTGTGTGTGTGTGTGTGTGTGTAGCATCTTCCCTCTGCCTGGTGTCTCCCTTTGGGGCAGGCAGCTCTGCCATGAAGATTTAAACCAAGGGGAAATTTTGAGGCCAGGATTTTGTTTTGTGGGAGGATTTAGGAGATGATCAGAAATTACTCTCTTTTCACCAACACATGAGGGAGTGGGGGGCTGTCAGCTTTCTTTTTTAGGGTGGTAGATGTTTTGAGAATCCTGTTTTACTCTTCGTTATTTTCCTTTCTTTTTCAGAGTCTGATAAAGAGGAGAAACCACAAGGTGCCGTCATCCCCAAGGAAGTGACACCAGCCCTGTGTTCACTGATGAGCAGCTACGGCAGCCTCTCAGGGTCAGAGAGTGAGCCGGAAGGTCAGCCCCAGCCTCGCGTGTTACGCTTGGGTTTGCTTTGCTGCTTTTTGCCTTTGACGCATGCTGGGCATCAGTAGCGTCCATTCGTGTGTGTGTATCAGAGGAAAGGTGTGCCCTGCACATACTCTATTTGATCTTCAAATTCCTTTTTCATTGGATTCAGAAGTGACGTAAACATGGGGTGAAGGAAAGCTGGGGAAACGGGGACTGTATTGCCGTTGTGGGAGAACAAGGCAAACATTCAGTGGAAGAAGGGGAAGAAGAGAGGGTGTTGACTAATGGGATGGAAGAAAATTCTAAAAGATACAGCAAAGAAAGTTAGTTTCTTCTCTCTCCTTTCCAGATCCCTTGTCTTATCATGCTTATTTAGCACCTTTGGCAGGTGGAAGGAGGTCCTTTACGACAGAGGGGATGGTAGAATTCCTTAAGTGTATATATAGGGCATTGCTCTCTATAGAGCACACTTACATAAATGATGCCATTTGGGGAACACAGCAGCCCTCAGCCCTCTACTTGGGGTTGCATCAGTGCATGTGCTTTAAAGGTGGAAAACAATGGAAGCCTTTTGAGAGTCTTTCTGAGTCACGTCTTAACTTTAAAGATGATGATGAGCCAGCTTAATGTCCAGCGTCTCTGTTGGGGCCACCTGGTAGGTGAGTGGGCCGCTGAGCTGTGGCAGTGTGGCCGCCCTTAGCCCGGGTTATGATAATTGGGTATGTGTGGTGACTAAGCCTGTGACCTGCTGTTGTGCAAACCTGACTGCGGGGGCGTTTTCTTTAGGCTTCCCCAGCCCTGACAGAGTTCAGGGGTGTATATCTCAGGGCACCCTGAGGACCCCAGCAGGAGTGGGCCTGGAGGTACGAATGTGGGCTTTGATGGCGAGGAAGTGGGATGAAGGGGGAAGGTTTGGCGGCGATTGGACAACATGGCTACACTTTTAATGTCGACCAGGCAGGAGATTATGTTTGCGCAGTTGGAAGATGTTAAAGAAGGAAGAGTTGGGTTTTAATAAGAAAAATAATGTTTAGATCTGTGTAACGTAGAAATTTTTTCTTTTTTTTTTATGGGCAATTGCTTACTCTGATAGCTGGTTAAAAGCTACTTGAATGTTGTAAATGGAAACTACTTTGCCTTTATCAGAGTATTCCTTAACAGATGGTTGTCTCCTCTTGTTTTTTTTTTTTTTTGGATTTTAAGAAAAACAGTATTTATTTCTTTACTCTTGTTTCCAATACACTGATATGAAGATGAAGTTGTTCTTTAAACACATATTACATTTCCTGCTTATCAGTTGTGTTTATGACAGGTGATAGCAGAGAAAGCTATTACCAGATTACTGAATCCCACAAAAACAAGCTGTATGAATGCTTTCTTCTCTTTCTCTTAAGATAAAACATTTAATCCTTTTATACTCATGTCTTCATTTTGAAGCTGCCACCATTTTTTAATGAGAAGGAAGAAAGGAAACTGGAAGGGATCTTGGAGTCCCACCGTCATTTCATAGGCCCTTAAGCTTAGAGAGGATAAGTTTGCAAAGCTAATATGTGGGGGAGCTGATGTGAAGCCCAGGCTCAGGGACTTAAGAGCCGAAAGAAGCCAACTCTGCTGCCTTCCGTCGAAGTCTTTCTCTGTGTGGCATTTACTCTCTTCCTGCACAGTCTTTACTTAGAGATAACAGAGGATATGATCTATAAAAAGATGTGTTGGATTTGATGTGAATCCTTTTTGACTAATTGTCAAAGATGCCCTGCCTTAGGGAAGCCACTGCTTCACATTCTTAAACTTTATGAATTATTTTACGTAGTTTGAATTCAGCTTTATTAAGCCATCCAGGTCACTAGCAAATTTCTAGCTCTCAGTGTTAATTCTGGGCTGTAGAATAGGATATCGACACATAGAGACTTTGGATTAAATAAACCAAGGAAATAAAGGCTATGAAATAATATTTAGAAGGCTGCTTATTTAAGTGCATTCTAAATGGAGAGAAGCAGTCCGATTTTCACTGATGTTAACAGTTGTATGTATCTTCATAGTTAAGGTCTTTCTTAGCTTAGGGATTAACAGAAAAGTGTATAGAGGATCTTAAACAAGAGTAGTGCTTTTCCAGAAAGAGTTTTAAACAAGGAAAGTGTCCTTCAAGAACACTGAAGTTAAAAAAGAGGCTTTGCTTGGTTCTGGGACCATCAGAATCAGTAAGCTATACATAGGAAAGAAAAATTCAGTGAGTAGTATTTTCAAATGGGTTAGTTTGATACCTGTCCTGGGTTTTGCATGTTAGTTTTTTGGTTTTGGTTTTGCCATATTAAAAGTTAAGCACAGTTTTACAATTCTCTAAAACTGCTGTTTCTTCAGACTGGTTTGGCTATGACTAGGGGACCTCCAAATCGAAAACTCATTCAAAGGCCGCAAACCAAAAAGAGTGATTTATATTTGAAAAACCAATGGGTATACGAGGTGTGATCAAAAAATATAGTGAATGTTTAAATTAAAAATATTTATTACAGTAGAAGACACATTGCCGTAAGTCTTCCTCCAAACATTCCCCCTCGGGCTGGCGCGGTGGTTAAGCTCTGGCTTTGGAAGCCAGCGGCCCCGGTTCGGGTCCCACATATGAGGATCAGTGACACTGCCCTCAAAAAAACAAAACAAAACAAAACAAAAAACATTCCCCCTCATTTCAAACACACTTACCCCATCATTCTTGCTGTGGATTTTTGTATCCATGTTCATGAGGGTTATTGGTCTATGTTTTTCTTTTCTTGGAATGGCTTTGTCTGGATTTGATATGAGTTGGGATCTGTTTCTTTCACCTCTTTTTTAAGGGTTTGAATTAAGGGTAGAATTTTTAAGGGTAGAATTGCTTTCATTTTTTTCTTGGTTGTAGAATTCACTAGTGAAGCCATCTGTACCTGGCATTTTCTTTTGGGGAATATTTTATATTATGAATTGTATTTCCTTAATAGGTATAGACTGTTCAGATTTTTTACTTTTTCTTGAGTCATTCGTAGTAAATTGTGTTTTTCAAAAGAATTTTTCTGTTTCATCTAAGTTCCTAATTTATTGGCACAAAGTTATTTGTAATATTTACTTTGATATCTGTAGGATCTATAGTGATGTCTCATCTCTGATTCCTCATATTATTAATTGGTATGTTTTCCTTTTTTCTTAATTAGTCTTGCTAGGTGTTTATTAATTTTATTAATCTTTTCAAGGAACCAACTTCTGGCTTTGTTGATTTTTCTCTATTGCCTATTCTAATATATTGATTTTTCACTTTGTTATTTTGTCTGTATACCTATATATACACCTGTATATAGGTATACAGACTGTTTACTGTTTACTGTATACCCCATTACAGTGGATGCTTAGATAACTGAGTTTAGATTTTTCTTCATTTCTAGTATGAATATTCAAAGCTACAAATTTGCCTTCATGTATTGCTTTAGTTGTGTCCCACAAATTTGACACATGTTTTCAATCTTCATTTAAAAATATTTTTTAATTTTTCTGATTTGTTCTTTAACTTGTGGGTTATTTACAATAGAAGTGTGTTTAGTTTCCAAATATTTGGATATTTTTTAGATAGTTTTCTGTTAATTGATTTTACTTTAATTCTGTTATGGTCTAAGAACATCCTTTGTATGCTTTTATTTTTTTCAATTTATTGAGACTTGTTTTATAGCCCAACACAAGGTGAACGTTCATGTGAACTTGACAAGAATGTATATTGGGCTGTTGTTTATCAGTTTGAGTTGTTAGTGCTACTCAGGTCTTCTGTATCCCTACTCATTTTCTGGCTGATTGATCTTCAGTTACTGAAAGCAAAGTGTCCAAGCCTCCAACCTTAATAATGGATTTGTCTATTCTTCCTTTCAGTTTTGTGAGTTTTTGCTGCATGTATACGAACACTCTGTTGTTAGCTGTTACCATGTTGTCTCCTTGATAAATTGATTTCTTTATCATTATGAACTGTCCTTTGTCATTGGTGATAGTTCCTCTTCTGATATTGATAGTCTGAAGTCTCCTTTGTCCGATATTGATACAGCCATTCCAGTTTTCTTAATGATTGGTGTATGCATGATATCTTCTTCCATCTTTTTACTTTTAACCTGTGACTTTATATAGGCTATTCTTGCTGTGCACTGTTTCTTGGTAACTGAGTTTTAATCTCTGTTCAAGTTGTACAAAGCAAGGACTATCTACAATTTAAAGTATTTTGTGCAGACATTGTGTTGTTGGGCTTTTTTTTTTTTTTTTTCTATCTGACCTCAACCCAGCCTTTTGAATGGGGTATTTAAACTATTGACATATAGGGCCGGCCAAGTGGCGTGGTGGTTAAGCGCTGGTTTGGGAAGTCAGCGGCCCCGGTTCGGGTCCCACATATGAGGGCAGGTGACACTGCCCTCAAAAAAATATTAAACTATTGACATATATTGTAATTATTGGTACCATGGTTTGCTTCTTTTTGTCTCATTTGTTTTCCTTCTTTTCTTGTCTTTGGATTAATCCTGTATTTTTAGGGCAATGCAAACATTGGTTAATTAGTTATACCTCTTTGTTTTATTTTATAGGAGTTGGTCAGAGGTTATAGTATGCAACTTTAACTTATCACAGTATACTTTCAAACAATATTATACCACTTCACATATAATTCAAGAATTTTATAACAATATACTTACGTTTTCCTCTTCCCTTCCCTTGTACTATTATCATAGATTTTATTTCTACAGATGTTATAAAACCCACATACATTTTTATTTTTGCTTTAAATAGTTACTATCTGTAAAAGATTTTTCAAACGAGAAAAAAATGTCTTTGTGTTTATCCACATATTGACTGTTTCTGACACTCTCCGTTCTTCATTTCTGTGCATCCAAGTTTCCATCTGGTGTTATTTCCACCCTGGGGGCCTCTTTCTGTAGCTTTTGTGTTAATCTCCTTAAGTCTTGGCAGTTACAGCTCCCAATTTCAAAAAATACTATAATACATTGTAAATGCCTAGTTTCAATTAATAAGTAGCCAAGTAGCCAGTATTATGTCTGGCCAGGGGTGGGGGGTGCTGAGGGGGGCAGAGTTATTATGGTATTTTGGGTTGTTTTTAGAAGTCTTCCCTGGTTTTTGTTTTTAAATTTTTTGTTTCTTTTTTATCACAACTAGAAGTTCCCATTAAGACTGAAGCAGACGCTCTGGCAGAAGACCAGCTTCCTCACAGCGAATCTCCTAAGAGACCAAGTCCAGATGTTCAAGAGGCTGCTAGACATTCCTCAGAAGCCAAGCGTGAGAGCCAGAAGAGAGGTTTTAAAAAGACAAACCTGAAGAGGAGAAAAGATGATCACAACTGTCAGACGCTATTCGAACCAAGAACACACCATCCACATCTCCTGGAAATGGTGAGTGGTTTTCCTTTGCATTCTGATCTTCGCTCTTCTCACGTCAGGAAGGTAGAGAACACTGGGTTTGTGTGCGTGTGCGTCCGTGTTTTTAAGGTTGCTGGAGACGTCCTTCTTGAAGACTCATCTGTGTGTCTTGATTCTGGAGATGCATTTGGCACATGGCTTGTGTTCAGTAAATAGGGAATAATTACAGTATTGAAAACTGCTTAAAATAAAAATCTAGGTTTAACTGGTAATGAAATGTGCATTGAGGTACACTGATACTTCTAAAGTTTTCATTGAAAGCACAGCTAAATACAAGAGCAGGCTGAAGGGAGAAAGGGGTTTTTATGTGTTTGTTTTGTGCATTATTGGCTTTATTCTCAGTGTGGTATGCTAAAAAATCTGTTATCTTCACTTTATAAAGAGGAAGCGATGCATCTTTTGATTCTAAGTAATGGACCTGAAGCTCTTCAAAGATCCAAGGCTCTCATGTCTATGAGTGATAGAAATAGAAATAGTCCAGATTTTTAATAGAGTAAAACTGTTGCTATTCTGTGAAAAGACTGGTTTCACCTCGTCAGAGCAGTGCTAAAGTGTTCTGTGGCTGCACTCTGTGAGGGTTACATGGAGACAAGTCACTTCTGATAAGAACTGATCTGGAATGTACTCTGTTTTGGAAATTTCAGTGCTGTATAGGGTAAATTGCATTTTAAAAACATTTACCTTACAAGTGATAAATCATTTTTCCCCTGAAAGTTCCTCTGTGATGTTCCCGAACTCCATTAGTGACATCCAAAGATAAGTTGAGTGGTCACTTGATCTTTTTTGGTGAATCACATAGGATCCCTTGGTTATATACTTACTCTGAATACCAGGGATTTTTTTTAGCTTCCTTTCAGTTACAGTAAACACAACAATGGGAAGTGATGAGTGGGGCTTTGACCTTTTAGTTCTATTACTGTATTTACTGTAGCTACTTACCGGTTTCGACACTGTGTCCAGGCCTGGATTCGGTAGGATCCTCTCTGATGTGATTTTTACATTACACAATTGCAGACTTCCAAACCTGTTTTCTTGTCCCTTGTTAGATACTCCTAGAGAGGACCCCAAATGTTAACATTTGTGCAGTTTTAAAACCTTGCTTGTCTTCGTATAAGTTAGAAGGAAATGGTCTTGCATCGTTTTTTTAGCAAAATAATTAGTAAAGATGATACAAGTCTTTATTGTTCTGTGTTCTTTACATGAGAAAGGCACACAGTATTGTAAATTGTGTTTCTTGGATATATTTCATTGACTAGCTAATCTCTTTTTTATTGTTTTATAGCTTTTAGCTCCAGATATTCGCCATGAAAGAAATGTAATTTTGCAGTGTGTTCGGTACATCATCAAAAAAGACTTTTTTGGACTTAACATTAACTCTGTGAAAACGGAAGATGTTTAGCTGTGTGGTGTGTCAGCTCTCGTAACTGAAGCATGTAACCCAGTGCCATCAAGTTAGTGGGGAAACTTTTTAAAACTGGATTTGTAATTAAATTGTAAGTCTCATGTGATTCTGTGTTGGATTTTCAAGTCTTTCCTTAGAATCTATGCAAATAAATACATAACTATTTTTAAGACGGTGTCTGTATTGTTGGGATTGTATGTAATATTTGCTGACAGAATTCTACTTTTTATTTATATTTATTTGTATGTATTGCTGTCATGTGAAGAAGTCTGATCTTGACCCAGTTAAGAATTGAAGATAGAGGTTTAGTGTCAAAGAAAAAAGCTTTAAAAATGCTTTATTCAGCTGAGCAAAGCTCTAGGTTAGGGAGAGAAATAGTTATTTTGTTTTTACTGCAGGACAGGAAGAATCATTCTTTAACTCTAGGAGCTCAAAAATAAACCAGGTTAAATTAATATAATCAGAAGCTCTTGAAATTTAAAATTTCTCTGTTTATTTCAAAGCATACTTTGAAATTCACCTATTGGTACTACTTAAGTAGTTCAAATATTGAACATTTATATTAATTTAAATGAATTTCATATTAATATTGATATGGCCTTTGTGTATGTTTAGATTCAATTAAAGTGTTTCTCTTTGGTATGATTCAGAATTGGACTTTTCTTATTTCCCTGTGAAAAAGTATGTAAAGTATAGTACTTGATTCAACTAATTTTTTATAACAGAAACAGTTTGTGAAACAGTTACCTCAGTTTTAAGGTTTAATTAAAGCTTATCCTACGACGGTAGTAATTGAACCCTTTTTAAATATTTTAAATAAAAACGACAGAGATCTTTTTGTCTCCTACAATACCGGAGATGTGGATCTTAGTTCTAGCCACCTGTGCCAGCTAGAGCTAGAACTCTCCCCTTTTGACGTACAGCTAAAAGGGGCTAGGTTTTTAAAAAGGAGTCTGCCGCTGTTGTTTTTAATGTTATCTGGCATTGTGATGATCAAAGTCCATGGAGCTTGCCTGCAAGAAGGAAGGCAAGAAAGCTGACAGCAGCTCCCAGCTGTCTGCCCCGCTGCCCGTCAGGCTCTGTCGCGAGCCCTGGAACAGCCAGGGTGAGGCACCGTGGTCTCACAGACCTGAGGTGACGCTCACGTGTGTGTCAGTCTTTCCCAACCTCGTAACCAACAGACAGACCTTTCCACTCGGCTTCCCTCTTCCTCCAGCAAGCCCATCTTTAGGGAAATCACCTGTCCAGTATGTAGCTTGGTTTACATAATACTCAGTATGCATAATGGTGGGCCACTATTCTGCATGGATCAAAGATAGAGAAAAACCAATGAGGCCTCGCCTGACTTCAAGGAACTCAAGTTTAACTTTTATTGATTCAAAGATGTGGCCGACTCGTAAGCCGTTCGTTTCATAAGGAGGAAGGAGTGGAGATTCTCAACTACGGCTTCAGTCTGCAGTTTTAACACTGGTGAGCATGCAGATTCCATAGGCCTTAAATACGCAAATGAATTCAGACCCTAAGGCGACTTCCACAAACCACCTCCACAAACCACCGGACCACTGGATCCCCGGGACGTCGACAAGCACTGCGTTAAGGCATATTTGCGAAGTTTTACTTTTTAGTCTTCTAGTTTTCTAACAATTGAAGCACTGCTTGGCTATGTCTGACAGTCTTGAGCTGGGGTGACTGTTACTTCTTTCTTAGTGGGTAATTTCAGATTCAATTGTCTTTATATTTAACCCAGGAATTATTGAATGTAGCCTGTATGGTTTTACTTTACGGAATTTATGGTCAATATTTGTAAATATTCTATGAATTTTGCGGAGAAGGAAGGATGCTTTGTCAATTCTTGAATACAGAGTTTTTTTCAGTTTAGTCATTTGTTTTAAATATTCAAGATTGCTTGTCCTAATTGCGTTTTTTCATAGATGCAGCACCCTTCCGTTATCTGAGGATACCAATTACAGTTTCACCTTATTCTCTCCTCCTTGACTTATTTCTGTATTTCCCACTGATAGCCTGTTCTTCCATTTGTTCAATTTACTAATTATCTTAAAAGGATTGCTCTTACATATGAAAGAGGTTCGCTTGATTACTGCATTGGTAATTGGTGTAGATTTTTCCCACATTTGTGCAAGCTTTCTTTTTTCCAAGAGACGTTTACTTTGAGAAGAAGGGCCTTGTCCACACAGACCCTTTAGAATACACAGATGGTAAGTGGGCACAAGAGCTAGGCTACCACCCATCCTCACTCCATCTCTGCCAAAGTACAAAGGGCTTTATTCTTTCTTTTTTTTTATTGTTAAATTATTTTGTTTAAATGCCTTAATAACTGTTTTCCAACGTAGCTGGCTTCCTTGTAATCCTATGTATTTTTATCTTATGCCCTTAAAAACATGATTCTGAATAGTGTCCACGGGTTTCCCCAAAATGACTAGACTCCCTGGTCTACATTCCTGTGTGTTGTTTTTGTTAAATTTGAGTGGTGCCTCAGAAGGCTTTATTGTGAGGACAGAGCTCTCCTCCCCGGGCGGAACCTTCCCCCGCTCCCACCAACCACTGGGTTTCGGAGGTGGGCAAGGTTAAGACTGCACGGTCACAGCTGGAGCCCGTGGCTTTCTGTCACTTGTGGGCTCTGAGCTAAGTATCCCTGGAACCGCTTTACCTCTCTGATTGGTGCCTCTGGGCCTGGTTTGGGCTGAGACCTTCTTGTTTCTCGTCCGTCTCATCAGCTTCACAGTGGTCCTCACACTTCAGTGGGCATCAGAAGCACCTGGAGGGCTTGTTAAAACCCACGCGCGGTACCTCAACCCCAAAGGAGGTTGGGATGTGGCCTGAGAATTTGTGTTTCTAACAAGTTTCCAGGTGATGTCTCAGGTATGTCTGAAGGACCATGTTTTGAGAACCACTTTGAGGAACTTAAGAGGAGATTCTCAAAACCACTGGTATCCCAACATACCCTTCTTTACCTTCACTGTTGTAATTCTTCCGTTCTTTTAAGATATAGCATTTCAAGGAATTGGAACTCTTTACTGATTCTCTTCATTGTTTGTAGTCCGACAGTTAAGTTTGTGAACTTGTTGCAATGATGTTGCTAACCTCTTTTTGATATCAGAAGGATTATTCATTATGAATTTGTACTAACTGGACAAACAGTTAACCAAGATTACTATTTGAAAGTGCTGAAAAGGCTGTGTGAAAAAGTTAGATGACCTGATTTTTTTTTTTTTTTTTTTTTGAGGGCAGCGTCACTGGCCCTCATATGTGGGACCCGAACTGGGGCCACTGGCTTCCCAAGCCAGCGCTTAACCACCATGCCACTCGACTGGCCCCAGATGACCTGAACTTTTTGCCAACAATTCATGGCTCTTGCATCACGACAATGCACCAGCTCACACGGCACTGTCTGTGAGGGAGTTTTTAGCCAGAAAACAAATAACTGTATTGGAACACCCTCCCTACTCACCTGACCTGGCCCCCAATGACTTCTTTCTTTACCTCAAGATAAAGGAAATATTGAAAGGTAAATAATGTCTTGATGACATTCAGGACATCAAGGATAATACAACAATAGCTCTGATGGCCATTCCAGAAAAAGAGTTCCAAAATTGCTTTGACGTGTGGACTAGGTGCTGGTGTCAGTGCATAGCTTCCTCAGGGGAGTACTTCAAAGGTGACTGTAGTGATATTCAGCAATGAGGTATGCAGCACTTTTTCTAGGATGAGTTTGTGAGCTTGTCAGACCTCGTATTCCTTAGTTTTTTAAGTAAGCATCTTTGTTTAAACTTTTTTCTCCTTTTTATGGTTCTTTAAAACATTGTATTTTGGGAAATTTCAAACACATGCGAAAGTCTGGAGAGTAATGTAATAACACCCTCTCCCCAGTTATCATGCTGCTTCAAGATTTATCAATCCATGGCCAGTCTTTACCTGATACATCCCTCCACCCTCCATCCCTCGCCCATTCCTCTCCCCGCCCCACCCACTTGAGATCATTTTGAAGCAAATGCCCAGTCATCATATTATTTTATCCCCTTGTATGTCAGCACGTATCTCTAGAAGATAAAAACTTTTTTGGAAACACCATATCTTTAAAAATTATTAATCCCTTAAGGCGATAAACTGTCCAATCAGACAAATTAAGTTTCTATAACTTTTTAAGATAACATTTAGGATCATTCTGTGTATTCTATTTTGCACCTTGTAATCAAAAGGCATACTGGGAGACTCTATTTTGGACATATTTTAAAGCTCAACCATTATATTTACTATTACTAGCATCTTCCCAATAAAAACAGACATTTCAATTCTGAAATGGACACTGTATTTTAATTTCAGTGGGAATGGTGGGGCCAAGTGCTTAGGCTTGCCCCTGCTGGTGGTCAGCACGTTCTTGGGAGGGACAGGAAGCCCATGGATGGATTCCCTGGGCTGCTTTTCCTGTGATGGTTGCAGCCCCCACAGCCCGTGCTCAGTTAGCATGTGAGGTGGCCCTCTTCATGTCCCTTGTCCGGTAATCATGTCGCTGACACACAAACTCTGGGAGAGGAGAAGCCGTTTCAGCTGGACAGGCTCGTTCCACACCAGTGTCCTGTCAGCATAACCGGAGGCTTCGTGGGCGTGGCACACGGAAGGCGTCATCATTTCCACCTCACGATGGCCAGAGGAGAAAAGCAGTCCCCGAATGAATGCAGTAATCGAGACAGACATTCAGAATGTACGGAAAAACCCCAAATTGAAATTCGGTTCATTCCAGCTGTTGCCATAGGTTGTCCCCTCAGGGCAGCACAGACGTGGCACACCAGTTGTGGCTTTCATGTGTGCAACCCTTCCTGAGTCTTCTCACAAAGACAGCTACAGATGTCTGCTGTCCGCCTTCTGTTCCCAGGCAACTTGGACTTTGTAGCACCCAGGAAAACTGTCCTGTCTTTGCTTCAGGACCTTCCAAAGGTGGTGTGTGGGTTTCTACGTCCTGGAGCGTGGCAGTCCTCATTTCTGTTTCTTGGCAGGTCATGCCGCCATTTCCTGCGCCAGGTATCTCCAGTTGGTGTCAATATGTTTTTCTTATTCCTTTTATGCTCTATTTAAATTTATAAATCTAAAATATAGGCTTTATTTGGATTTCACCCAGTGTTTTTACAAATATCCTGTTTGATGATTCAGTCCAAAATACCACGTTGCATTTGGTCACTATGTGTCTATGCTCCTTATAAAAATTCACATAATCCAGTGGTATAGAAAATAAAAAAGTGCGGTTTGTTCCGCTGTTCTCTTCTCATCATATTCTCCGGAGATGCCACTGTTAACAGTTGAGCATGTATTTCCAGCTTTTCAAATATATGTATTTACAAGTATCTAAATGTGCTCATATGAATTTTGTTTCTAAAACCATAGATATTGCTTTGCAGGTTTTTTGACTTGACAGTACGTCATGAGTATTTGTGCATGTGCACATAAATATATGCGTAAGCGCACATGCATGTATGTGTATGCTTTTACTTTTTAAGTCATTCCCCTGTGGGGAAATTTGTGTCCAGTTTTCTTTAATGATAATGACACTACAGAGATTGCTGCTGAATTTACAGTGATGCACTGTGTGTGTCTGTGCATGTATGTGCACCTAAGAATATTTCTTCTGTAGGAAGGAGTCTTAGGTTCAAAGATCAAATGGCCTTTAAAAGGCTGTATCAAATTACATTCTTATATAAAATATGTTTTAAAAAAATGTATTGAAACTTGAAATAAGGAAAGTGTATTACTGTGTGCCCATTCAATGTCACACCAGAGCAGTGGTTCTCAGTGTGGTCCAGGGACCTCCAGGGTTATCTAAGACCCTTTCATAGGATCTGTGAAATTGAAACCATTTTCATAATTCTAAGATATTATTTCCCCGTTTTCATTCTTATTTCTTTTATGAATGTAGTGTTTTCTAAAAGCTACATGATGTGTGATGCTGTCGTTACTGTGGCAGCTAATGGGAAGTGTGTTTGGCTATTATGTTTTCTAGAATTTTCCAAGGTCTTAGGTTGAGGACATACATATGAGTTTTTAGAGATAAACTCGGGTTGTTCTCAATACTCTTTCTAGCTGTCTTTGGTTATCTGTGCTGTAGCCTCTGTAACCTCTCTAATTATTATCATCAGTAAATTATTTTGAAATCCCAGTGATTTACAAAACTTTTAAGACAATGCCATTGAGCTCACTAATATTTTCTGTATTAACAAAATAAAGTGTTTTTGGGCTGGCCAAGTGGCACATTGGTTAAGAGTTGGCTTGGGGTGCCAGCTCTGAGCAACAGAGCCCCAGTTAGGATCCCACATATGAGGGCCAGTGACACTGCCCTCTACAGCTAAGATGCTGAACAACAGCTCCACGTGGAGCTGGGCTGCAGCCCCTGCTGCAGTGGGCTGCCATGAGCTACCGTGAGTGGCTGGCAGCCATCAGCTTGCGTGAGCTGCCTTGAGATGCCATGAGTGGCGGTCCAATGGCTGGCGACCGATCGGCCTCACCCTGGAAGAGCGCAATGATGATACCAACATGGGCCAGTGAAGCAACGTCCTCCACAACTAGACTGAAGAACAAAAGGACAGCAACTTGTCTGTTCCCCTTTCCCGATTCCGCAACACTGCTCCCCTCCCCCAATTCCCCAATAAAATCTTTAAAAAATAATAAATAGTTTTTTTAAATGTTACTTTGTTCATATAAGAGTATTGTTTTTAAGTGAATTAATGTTTGTTTTGTTTTAATTTCCAATGCTGTAAGTATTACTAGATATAATTCACATAGACAAAAACTCCTGGAGATTGTCCTTTTTTAATTGTGCAAAGGAGTCTTGAGACCACAGTGTTGGGGAACGTAGGGCATCGTCTAACAGACCTACCTAATGGTTAACTGACACTTTCTCTTTGCGATGGATTAGGGCCCAGACTCCAAAGCCAGATGTTAGCTTATATGAGTGGATAAGCTGCAAATGATTTTTGTTGGGTGGAGTGACATGTTGCTTTTCTCCAGGAGAAGGGAGGTTACATTTGTTTAGCCTTGTAGGACACCGACCACTTTACATCTGTCTGTGCAATCTTACTCCAGCATTCTTTTCTGGTACCTTCTTTTGTCATTTTTCATGATCCTTTGGCAATAAGTTAAATACATCTTTTGACCTGTGCTTACTATGTTATGTTTCCAACTTACTGAAAAGTATTCTTGGACAAGTAGATGAGAATTTCTTTTAACCCATGCTCTTACCAATGTATTACAAATCTTTTTACTGGTTTTGCTCATGTACGAAATGTGCCAGTGTGTTAAGACTTAAAAAAAAAAAAAAAAAAAAAAAAGGTAAGCATTTTCTCCGGGTCCGGCCAGGGCTTCCCTTTCAGGTGCCTGAAATGTGAGATGGTAAGGACAAGGTGGTGCCCAGGCTTCGTTTTCCGTATCCCACATGGCATTGGTTGGGGAGGTGTGCCTTTCCTTGGAATCCCCCCCAAATCCCATGAGCTGGTCCAGTTCAGAGCAGCAGTAGAGGGGGTTCCCCAGTGTTGGACCTTCCAAATGTAACATAGGTTGTATTTAGATGACAATGCTAAGAAACGAGAGCATCTGAAAACAGCAAATATAGTAATTTTTTTTACTCTATCAGGTGAACGAATGGCATGTCTTTTTTTTTTGGCATTTCTCTGACACAAGTGAGGCTGAGCCTTTTTTTTTTCCCCCATTCTGTGAACTGTCCGTTCTAATCCTTTATTTTCCTGTTGGTTGCTTGTCTTCATCTTATTTTTAGAGGGCAGTATCACTGGCCCTCATTTGTGGGATCCAAACCGGGGCCGCTGGCATCCCAAGCCAGCTCTTAACCACCGTGCCACTCGGCCGGCCCGCTTGTCTTCATCTTTTTGATTTGTACAAACACTATGTTATGGATTTTAATTTTTTGTTAAATATTTCAATCTCTTACTAGTATTTTAAATTTGGGGGATGTTGGATCTATTCATTTTTTTGTTCTTTTTTTAAGATTTTTATTGGGGAATTGGGGGAGGCAAACAGCATCGGGGAACCGGGGAAGGGGAACAGACAAGTCGCTGTCCTTTTGTTCCTCAGTCTAGTTGCGGAGGACGTTGCTTCACTAGCCCATGTTGGTATCGTCATTGCGCTCTTCCCGGATGAGGCAGATGGGTCGCCGGCCTCTGGATGGTCGCTCACCGAAGCTCTTGGCAGCTCACGCTGGCTGCGGGCCACTCACTGTAGCCTATGGCAGCCCACTGCAGCAGGGGCTGCAGCCCACACCATCGCCGGGGCTCGCACAGCCCAGCTCCAGGTGGAGCTGTTGTTAGCTGTAGAGGGCAGTGCCACTGGCCCTCATGTGGGATCCGAACCGGGGCCGTTGGCATCCCAAAACCAGCTCTTAAGCAATGCGCCACTCGGCAGGCCCTCTAATCATTTCTTTTTGATGGCTTTGGGGCTTTGTGCCATCCATATGAGGTATGGTCAAACAACACGGTGAATGTTTAAATAAAACTATTATAGTAGAAGACATAATATGCCCCCTCATTTTGAACACACTTATCCCATCGTCCTTGCCACTTTCTGAAGCAGTTCTGGAAGTCTTCTTTCGTGAGTGTCTTTAGTTGCGCTGTCATGGCTGCTCGATGTCCTGAATCATTTTGACTTTGGGGAAGAGCCAGAAGTCACACGGTGCCAGATCCAGTGAATAAGGTGGATGAGGACACACCATAATGTTTTTATTTGACAGAAATTGCCGGTTACCAGAAGCAATATGTGACACAAAGTCTTGTCATGATGGAGGATGATTGATGGCACACTCTGAAACACACCTTCTCTCCACCGTAGCTCACAGCTGACTGCACTGAACAAGTTGAAACTTGTCACACACTGTCACTAAGGGTTGACACACTGCTTCCCGTATTGAAGATCCCTGCCTTTCCATTGGATGGCACTCGGCAGCAGCATTCAACATATTTTGTGGTCACAACAGAAATGTATCATGTCACACACATCTCTTCTGGAATACGGCAATTTCTGTCAAAAACCTTATGGTGTGTCCTCATCCACCTTACTCACTGGATCTGGCACCGTGCAACTTCTGGCTTTTCCCCAAAGTCAAAATGAATGAAATGAAAATATTTTGAATCAATTCAGGACATTGAGGCAGCCACACAGGGCAACTAAAGATCATCATGAAAGAGGACTTCCAGAACTGCTGCAGAAAGTGGCAAGAATGATGGGATAAGTGTGTTTGAAGCGAGGGGGAGTATTTGAGAAGGAGTATTTGCTGTAATAAATTCTTTATTTAAACATTCACCATATCTTTGGATCACACCTCGTATTCATGTATTCTAATACTTTTGTAATATATTTTGGTTTTTAATCTCTTTTGCATGGTATAAGATAGGGATCTTTTACCTTTTTTAAAAAAATTTCCCTATTCTGTAAAATTATAGAAGAGGACCTTAGACTTTCTCTAATCCCTTTATTTTTGCAGGTAAAGTGGTTTGCCTTCTTGATACTGCCTTTTAGGTTTTGTTCTCTCTAGAAGGGTTTTTGTTTTTTTTCTTTGAAGATGATGGTACTATATAATAGGAAACAATCCATCATCATTATGCAATTTTACAGTTAGTGGTTTCTTTTTAATATCTTCTAGGGCAGAGTTACATAACTAAGACTATTTTTTCTTCCTTCCTGTGCATTCTATTTTCTTAAAACTACTGAAATTGCTTCCTTGTTTATTGGAATGGTAGCAGCAGCCACCTCACAAATTCTGATTTACACAATCAAAGATCACGGGCCCTCACTGCTGAACTGTCTGAAGATAACCAGTCATTGGGGTCTTTTTTTATGTTACAGCAACCACTCTTTTGTCTCTTCTCACTGGGACTGTGGCGTTTGAGGGAAGTCATATATGTTTGTCTTGCTTACTTACAGTAGACTAATCAATATTATTTGCAGGTGAGCTGCATAAATCCCAGGATATAGAAAAATTCTAAGATGGAAAAATTCTTGAAAATGATGTTGTTTGAAGATGAACTTAGGATAAGATCTATTCTTTCAGCTCTGGAAGTATTTCCTGTTTTTTGTTTTTAGACATAATATTGTCTTAATTCCTCCCATATTTATTTGGTTGTCTGTTTAAAACAATGCCGAATCACTATGATAGAAAATCAATTTCCTTGCAAAAGCAGGAAAAAGAAAGAGTTTTTAATTAGATGCATGTTTGTATTACAAAGCGGGGTGCTTTTCTTTTTGATATTTTGAAACTTGGGGACATTTTCAAAAACAGATATTTACACTACAACTAAAATAACAAGGTTTGAATTTGATAAGCACTTATTAGACCTCATAGTGTTTTTGGTGGATATGATGATATGAGACTGTGAGACAAGGAGGCATTCGTCAAAAAACATGAAAATAAGAAACCTGTGAAAGACACTATTTTAAAATTGAAGAGCTGAGAAGATAGATGATATCAATCAAATTATGTACTGGGCCTGGCTTGTAGAGCCTGTGGTACATATTAATTACCTGGCAAGAAAAAATGGCATTTGAAAATTAATTGCTCACTGGCAGACACTGTTGCTTTCATGGAGAACAATGGCTCCCAAACCAGGCTGATCATTTAAACAGAGGTTTCTACCCTGAGGTTCTGATTTTTGTAGACACCGGGGTGTAGCCTAGGAATAGTTTAACAAGGTCCCCTGGTGGTTAGGGTGGTCAGACTGTTTGGGTACCATGGCTGCAGACATGGTGTGTGCAGGAAAAGCCCTCGTGCTTGTTAAAATACCGGTCACAGGCCCCACCTTCCAGGCTTCTCACTCAGAGGTGTTGGGTGGGGCCTGAGGCTTTGCAATCTATTCCCAGGTGATGCTCTTACTGCTGGTCCAGAGACCACAAAGCAGGAGACCATCCCCAAGACGCCACAGACCCAGGCTTGGGACACAAAGAAACCGCCAACTGAATCCCACGACAGTTTCTGTGCCCCAAAGCCTTTGTCCTTTTTCACTTTATGCTTTGCGATTTTCTTCCTTTGGAGTGAGCATTCACTGACAGGCCTTTGTCCCTGTGGAAAGTTTTGAATGGAAAGGAGACGATGGTGGCTGGCTAGGGTGGCTTGGTCACGTGGCAAACATAGTGGGGCAGTGCGTGGATCTGGGCTGAAACCCCGACCTTTGACCCTGTTTTATCGCGATGCTGAGCGGGTCGCCTGACCTTCCTTGCCCCGCTGCCTCCTGTTAAGCGGCCTTCGCTCTTCTCCGAGCCTAAAAAGCTCTTCCCTTTTCCCAAATGTCTTGTTTATCGGCTGCGGAAACGTGGGCCTCTGCGCAGCCATCACTTCCTCAGGAAAGCCTCTCCTGACCTCCCTGAGTAGGCCAGGTCCTCCTTTTCACACACTCAGCACCACGTGCCTGTCTTCTCAGTGTCGCCACAGCTGCAGTTACATAGTTACTTATGTGATGGTTTCATTTGTCTTTCTCCACTACACTGTAAGCTCTGCAGTGTAAAACACTTACCATTTTGTGTTTTCTGTCGTGTCCCAGCCACAAGCACTGTAGTAGTTGAACATATGGTGATGAATGGGGTCACTTATATAAACAAAGCAGCAAGCAGGGTAGGTGTAGGCATTCAAAATTGGACTTGTATCAGCTGCAGTCCAATCAGGAGATGGAAGCCGCACATGTATGTTAACAGAGACATTCACATAAAGCCAGGAATTAGGGAAGAGAAAAGACAAACGGGGTACTGAGGTGTCACAGAGGTAAGAATTCTAGGAAACAGCCATCACCCCCTAAAGCTGGGGAACAATGGTAAGGGGCTGGGATTGTTTGAAACGTATAAGCTTGGAGCAGGGCCCTGCAGAGCTGGACTTGGGCCTCTGATGGGGAGAAGCTGGCCAGGTGGCGCTGGTGACCCTGGGCAGAGAGGTGGGTAGGTGGTGGCCCGTCTGGCTCTAGCAGTGGTGGACGCAGCTGCTGCTGCTAGGGTGAAGTGCTGTGTGGTCACGTGCTATCGTGTCTGATGACTTGGAATAATTAATCAGAATAGGTGGAGCTTTGTAGATCATAGTCAGGATTTGACCTTCATTCTGAATAAGATGGAAAGCCACTGGAGGGTTCTTTTTGTTGTTGTTTTGTTTTTTATTTTTGTTTTTTGAGGGCAGTGTCACTGGTCCTCATATGTGGGACCCGAACCAGGGCTGCTGGCTTCGCAATCCAGGGCTTAACCAACACCCCACTGGAGGGTTTTGAGGAGATAAGTGACACGATCTGCTTTGTCTTTAAAATCCCTCCAGCTGCAGTGCTGAGAAAAGGCTGTGGGGGGTGAGGGCTTCGAGGCAGGAGCAGGAGTGAGACAACTTCTGTGATTCAGGGCAGAGGTGGTGGTGACTTGGGCCAGAGGAACAGGGAAAAGGGACCAAATTCTGGATATATTTTCATGAGAGAGTCAGTAGGATTTCCCAAGGGACTGGATGTAGAAGGAGAGGGAATGGAATCATGGTGATGCCAGCGCTTTGGGCTGAAGCAGCGGGGAGGATGGAGCCACTGTGAAAGGAAATGGGGAAGACACCAGAAGGGCCCGGTTTGGGGGAGTGAGGGTGCTGGGCTCTCAAGAGCTCAGTTTTAAGCGTGTTAAGCCCGAGATGCTCATTTGTCATCCATGTGATATCAAGTAGGGTGTAACTTTGGAAGGGCAGATGCCTTATGAATCTTCATGCTTGGCTTGTTGATTGCATCAGTCAATCAATTAATCAACCAGTGAACAATAATGAAGACCTTTGAGTAGAAATTGTGGGGAAACTTATGAGATTTTTTAAATTTTTAAAAAGATTTTTTATTAATAATACAGCTCACATACAATTTTATAGTAGTTTCAGAGGTACACCATAGTTATTCAACATTTGTATACCTAAAAAAGTGATCACCATAAGTCTAGCAACCATCTGACACTGTACCATGTTATCACAATATTATTGTCTGTATTTCCCATGCTGTATGTTATATCTCCATGACATATTTGCTTAATACCTGGAAATTTGGACCCTTATCCCCATTTGCTATTGTCCCCCTTCTTAAAGTTTCCAATTACAGTTGACATTCAATATTATATTAATTTCAGGTGTACAGCATAGTACTTAGACATTTATGTAATTTAAGAAGCGATCCCTCTGACCAGTCTAGTACCCACCTGGCACTATACATAGTTATTACCATATTATTGACTATATTCCTTATGTTTTATTTTATATCCCCGTGACTATTTTGTAGCAAATTTGTGTTTCTTAATCTCTTCAGTTTTTTCACTGTACTTCACAACCCCCTCCCATCTATCACCCAAACAAATCTAGTACCCATCTGACACCGTACATAGTTACTACAATATTATTGACTATATTCCTTATACTACACCCTACAGCCCCATAACTAACTTGTAACAGCCCATTTGTACTTCTTAATCCCTTCCCCTTTTTTCATCAGTACCCTGCAAGCCCACCCTCCTATCGGGCAATCATCAAAGTGTTTTCTTATCTATGAGTTTGTCTCTGTTTTTTGTTTACTTTGTTCTTTAGATTTCATATATACGTGAAATCACATTGTATCTATCTTTTTCTGACATACTCCACTCAGCACAGTACCCTCCAAGTCCATCCATGCTGCCTCAGATGGCAACAACCCATCCCTTCTCTGGCTGATCAATTTTCCACTGTATATATGTACCACCTCCTCTTTATCCATTTTTCCATTGACAGACACCCAGGCTGCCTCCACATCTTGGCCATTGTAAACAATGCTGTGATGAACATATGGGTGCACAGGTCCTCTCAAAGTAGCATTTTGGGTTTCTTCAGACAAATTCTGAAGAAATTTACTGGGTCCTTCTTTGTCTCTTCTTACGGCCTTTGTTTTAAAGTCTATTTTGTCTGGTATAAGTATTGCTAACCCAGCTTTTCGTTTGTTTGTTTGTTTGTTTCTATTTTCATGAAATACCATTTTCCATCCCTTTACTTTCAGTCTATGTGTGTCTTTCAATCTGAAGTGAGTCTCTTGTAGGTAGCATATGTAAGAGTTTTGTTTTCTTATCCATTCAGCTCTCCTATTTCTTTTGATTAAGTAATCCATTTACATTGAAACTAATTGTTGATAGATATGTAGCTATCACCATTTCATTATTCATAATTTTGATTTTTTTTTTCCATCTTAAAGAATCCCCTCTAACATTCCTTGAAATATTGGTTTGGTGGCAATGAACTCCTTTAGCTTTTCTTGTCTGGGAAGCTCTTTATCTGTCTTTTGATTTTAAATGGTAGCCTTCATGGGTTGACTACCCTTGGTTGTAGGTCCTTACTATTCGTCACATTGAAAATTTTGTGCCACTCCGTTCTGGCCTGCATAGTTTCTTTTGAGAAATCAGTTGACAGTCCTATGGGAGTTCCTCCTAAGTTACTAGTTGCATTTATCTTGCTACTTTTAGGATTCTATCTGTGTTTAACCTTTGCCATTTTAATTATAATGTATCTTGGTGTGGGCCTGTTTGGGTTTATCTTGTTTGGGACTCTCTGTGATTCTTGGACTTGTATGTCTATTTCCCTCACCAGGTTAGGAAAATTTTCAGTCATTATTTCTTCAAATAGGTTCTCAACCCCTTGCTCGGTCTCTTCTCCTTCTGGTCCCCCTCTGATGTGAATGTTGTTACACTTAATGTTGTCCCAGAGGTCTCTTAAACTCTCCTCATTCTTTTGGATTCTTTTTTCCTTTTTGCTGTTCTGATTGGGTATTTTTTGCTACCTTCTCTTCCAAATCCTCTGCTTCATCTAGTCTGCTGGTGATTCCTTCTAGTGCATTCTTCATTTCAGTTATTGTATTCTTCACTTCTGACTGGTTCTTTTTTTATGGTTTCTATGTCCTTTTTTATGCTATCTCTGTGTTGAAGTTCTCACTAAGTTCCTTGAGCATCCTTATAACTATTGTTTTGAACTGTCTCTGGTAGGTTGCTTGCCTCCATTTTGTTTAGTTCCTTTTCTGGAGTTTTCTCCTGTTCTTTCATTTGGGATGTATTTCTTTGTTTCCTCATTTTGGCTGCCTCTGTGTGTTTGTTTCTATGTATTACGTAGATCTGCTGTCTCCCAGCCTTGGCTGGGTGGCCTTATGCAGTAGGTGCCCTGTGAGGCCCTGGCACGTCTCCCTGGTCACCTGCTCTGGGTGCTCCAGGACTGTCTCTTGTGTGGGTTGTGTGTGACCTCCTGTTATAGTTGAGCTTGATTGCTGTTGGCACATCAGTGGGTGGGATTGACCCTCAGGCTGACTTACTGTGGGGTTTGGCCATGCCCACAGCTCATGGGCTGCTGTGCAGGGGGCTAACCCCACTAGTGGTATTTGCCCCAGTGGACTCTGGTACCTGTTGAGACCACCCTTTGCGTGTGCCACTTGTGGGGCTAATTAGAGGTGCTCTGCTGTGATCTGAAACTAACCTCCAAGTGTGTCGGTTCTGGGGCCTCTTGGGAGGGGCTGCAGTGCAGGCCCAGGTCACCCACTGCCTGTGACCAGCAGGGGATTACCTGGGAGGAGCTACAAAGTGATCTGTGTTTTTTTGCTGCCAGTGCTAAAGTTGGAGGCCTGTGGGAGAGGCCACGCTGCTAACCAAGGACATTTACCTCTTGTACCAGGCCTGGGGTAGTTCTGTAAAAAGCCAGTATGCCCTGAGGCCTGCTGCCACCTGCCAGCTTCCTTAAGGTTTAGTCACTGATAAAGCCTCATGCAATATACAAGTTGGGTGAGGCAGGGTCTCGGAGTCACTAGAGTGGGAGGAGTTGTGGTCACCAGGTTAATATAGACTCTAGCTTGAGTCAGTACTGATCTTGGAGCTACTCAGCAAACATCTCAGCACCTCAAGGCCAGTTGCCACCTGCCTGGGGCCCATGGACTTTGATAGTTTTCCAAGAAAGAGTGCGGTGCAGGTGGGCAGAGCTGGCCTCTGGCGAAGAAAGGGCATCCTGCAGTGCATGAGTTGTGTGGGGCAGGGTCCCAGCTGAGTCAGCAGGGCGGAGCTTCAGAGCTCACCAGGCCAATCAGATTCAGATTTGGCTGTAAGCACAGGAAAGATGGCGGCTGCCTGCTGCTTGCCTGGGAAAAAGACCCCTCACTGGGAAAATACTGACTGTCCTCCAGTCCTGCCCTGAAGGTCTCCGAGACCCCTGAGTCACTGTCCCTCCGCTGGAGCCCAAGGTGAGTGCCTGCGAATGAGTGAGTCTGTGCGCGGTCATTTAAGAGGGCATCTGGGTTTCCTGCAGCCTTTTGTCTCACCTGAATGGTTGGAATCCCCACTGTATTTCACAGCCAAATATTGTTGGGTACTCCTCTTCCCGGCACCAGTACACCAGGGCTGGGGAGCTTGGTGTGGGGCTGGGGTCTCTCACTGCTCTAGTGGGAACCTCTGCCACTGAGATATCTCTCCCTGCTCTCAACCACCACACACAGGTGTGGGAATAGCTTGTTTTGCGTCTCCGCCTCTCCTATGAGTCTTGACATGGCTTCTTTTTTATATCCTTAGTTATAAAACTTCTGTTCAGCCAGACTTCAGATGGTTCTCCAGGTTGGTTGTTCTATAATTTAGTTGTAATTTTAATTAATGTGTTCATGGAAGGAAGCAGGCACAGTGTTTATCTACTCTGCCATCTGGGATCCCCCAGCATCTTCCGAGCTTTCTAACCCTAGACTGGGTTGAGAGAGGGAAAACATTTATGTACTTTTAGACAATCATGAAGGAGGTAATATTTCTGGAAATCTGTAGATGATGAGGAAAAAGGAAATAGGGGTGTCTTCTCTGTGCCAGTGTCAGCATCTGTGAAGTCTTAGATCATGAAATGTTTATTTTCATTGGTTTAAGAGGTGCCTACAACATCTCTCTCCCCTGAAGATGCCATCTGGCTCAGACTGTATGTTGTCATTGTTGCTGAAGTCATTATCATTATTATTGTCAATGATGATAATATAGTACCTATTTTATGCAATATGTATAGTAGTAGACCTGGTTTGACTCCTGCTCCTACTATCAATAAGTTGTAAGACTTATTAAGCAGGTTACTTAACTTTCCTGTGTTTCAGTTTTCTCATTTGTAAAAGTGGGAATATTAGTCCCTATCTCTTTAGGTCATTGTGAGAATTAAATTGTTAATATATTAAAGTGTTCAGAATTGTCTGGCACATAGTGAATCTTATACGCGATTGCTAGTATTTATATATCAAGCACTGTCAGATGTATACTGGGTACCATGATCAACTCTGAACTTGACATAATCTCTCAATGAATGTGAACATGTTGATGGCTGTGAACCTATTGATGATCATTGAGGCAGGTTATCTCACAGGGAAAGAGGATAAAGAGTTTAGAGAGCTCACTCAACTCAGAACCACTGGTGGGAAGTCCAGAAATGAATCAGAAATAGTTTTAACCTTCCATACAAGGTCCAACTTGATGTCCAGATTTCCACCTAGCACTTAAGTGGCAAAGCAAACTAATCAAAGGTCTCAGAGGGCCATAACTTTAATATATGAGCAACTGCCACGTGGAACAGGGAACCTCAGTGCTGGACACATTTCCTAGATGCCAGTTCTTGGAGTGTCTGAATTCACACAACTCCAGAGTATTTCCTCCAGAAAAATCAGAAAAGCTCGTCTCTGCCCCAGGGCTGAGCCCTGGTAAGAGCAAACAGATAAGGGTGACGATGAGGATGGTCGGCCAGAGCTTTCCCTGCCCTGTGTGGTCACAGCAGACGAAGGGACGATGTGGGGGGAAAGAGGGTCTGTGAGGTGGGGGGGATATTAGGAGGCAGTGTGGTTTCTCACTCTGTGTTGCAGTTGCTCAGATATTAAAACGATGGCTCACTGAGATTCTCCGTTAGGTTGCTTTGCCATTTAGGTGCCAAGTGGGAACCACGACTATTCCCCTGGGATTGATTGATTGACTGACTGACTGACTGAATGAATGAATGAGTCAAGTAAGCAACCACTCAAACATGAGTGCTGCTGCTGTGTCAGGAAAGATGCACACTGTGGAGAGATTTTTACCTGGCCAAGGAATATTTTCTTCTTGCTATTTGCTGATTTAAGGAAACAAGCAACTTTTACAGGAGATCATTTAGGAGATGAATTCATTCAGTAAATGATTAGGTGGACGAAGCACTATGCTAGAATCTGGGGTACAACAGAGTGATACCCAGGCTCTGCCATTAGGAGCTGATAGCCTCTCATGAAGAGGGAAGTGGGTAAATTCGTGCATCCCAGTGACTGATGGGGTGGGCCCGCAGACCGGCATCTAACCCAGTTTTGGGCGTCCAAAGGTATTTGCCCTGAGTCATAGGACGAGTAGGGGTTGCTAGATTTGGGGTAGAGGTGAAGGGCAGAGCTATTTAAAGAAGCCCTGCGAAAGCTCTCATCCTGGTGGCCTCCTGAGCCCAGATCCAGTTTTAGAAGCAACCCCGTGTCAGGCCTTAAAGATGAACTCACCCCAGCTGGGGCAGGTGGTGCTGTTACTAAAAGAGCTTCGAGGCTAACTTTGTGCAGTGGGCTGGCTCTGTACTGGCCAGAGCTCTCCTTGGGGGAGTGGAGTTTAATTGGTGCGGATTTTCAATGCCCATATAAAGGGTGACTCCTGGGCCCACTGAAATGGAAACCATCCTCACTCCTTAAATGACTGGCAGGCAGGGACCTGAATCGCACCCACTACTTTGACTGAGGTAGATGCCAGGCAAGCACAACATGTTTGGGGTTTTTCTCCCGTATCAAATGGTGGATGAAATGGGAGGGTCAGCCCTGGTGAGGGTCAGCCTTAGGTGCACGGGGACAGGAATAGCTAGCTGTTCCTTGTGTCAACAAGGAGGCTTTTTGTGTGTGCGTGCAGAACTAAAGAAAAGCAGCTCACTTACTGCTCTGGCGAAACTTCAAAAATGTGTGGGTTTTTTTTCCTCCTCCTAGGACCAGTTTGTTCACATTCGTGGTTAAAGGGGGGCAGCTTCCACATAGAAGTACAGCAGGAAGTATTTAGGTTAGATAAAAGGAAGGACTACTTGGCTGGAGGAGTAAGTGTAGGACTTGGGTTTTCAGGGGGATTATGGAATCCGATTTTCACTCATGGACTTTCTTATTAAATAACTTAAATAATAGGGTTGGCAAGGCATAAGCCTCCACCACATTGTTTAAAGGCCTGTGCTTTGGGATTCAGAGGAAATGGGACTGACTTGTGACCAGGAAGACCCTGAGCTGGCCTTGGAGTTAGGATCAGATGTGGAAAGAACAGTGGGGAGTGCGGTATGGAGACAGCAAAGGGATCAGAGCAGGAAAGCACGAGGGACGAGTGGGACAGAGAGAGTGGGGTGACTTGGCATGTGTTCTGAAGTGGGCACGGAGGATAATATTAGCAGGTTATGTGAGGGCTGGATTATGAAAAGCCTGGAAGGCTTGGCTAGGGAGTTTAGCTTTTACTCAGGCAACCATTAGCCATTTTTTTTTTCTTCAGGTTTTTGAACAGGGAAGAGAAATGATAGAAATGGTACTTCTGGAATCGTGGTCTTTTAGAGATCGAAGGGAACTTGTAGTCACATAGTTCACTGTTTCTCACACTCCAGTGGCATCTGAATCATTTGGGGGAGAGGGGAAGAACTGCTTGTTAAAATTCAGATTCCGGGCCGGCCGAGTGGCACGGTGGTTAAGAGCTGGCTTGGGATGCCAGCGGCCCCGGTTCGGGTCCCACATATGAGGGCCAGTGACACTGCCCTCAAAAAAATAAAATAAAATTCAGATTCCCAGGCCATGCTCCCAGAAGTTCTCATTTGCAGAATCTGCCATTAAACTAAGAATCTGTAGTTACACAGGGCCACCGGTGATCCAGGTATGACTGGTGTGATACCTGCGCTGGGAGAACACTGCCCAAGGGAACCAAGCAGGGTCTCTGGTGAACCCACAGAGAACCACTGAGGAAAACAGCCCCCAAACACATTCCGGCCCAGAAAGCAGGCCTCAGTAGGAACCAGTCCAGTAGGAACGCCTGGTCCCCCTTTCTCTTGCCCACCCCACACTCCAATCTTGGAGGGCCTTGGAGCTCCAAAGGGAGAAAATGAGAAGAAGTGAGAAGTGGATTACAGTCTCTTTCCTGGACAGCGGCCTCTGGCTGCGTTGTGCTGGTAAATATTTAACCAGTACATCACTAGTTTTTAACCGGCACAGCAGCTCTCCCAGGTGAAAAGCCCTGCCTTGCAGAATTTGCCTCGTCCTGTGCTGTGATGCTCCAGCATGGCCACCTCAGGCTACCAATGTGATGTCACTGAACAGAGCAGGGAAGACAAGTGCACAACTAACTGTGAGCCCATCGGCACCGGATCCTCCTCACCACTGCCTCTGTCCTGAAGCCATGCCCAGGCTGGGGTGGTGGAGAACTATCTAGAATGAGCTCAAGTTTTCATCCTGTGGCAAGGGGGAAAAGTGAACACATTTCAGTTTGGGGATTGTAAGAGACAAATGTAAAATTGCATTTTGGCAACATCCTAAGGATGGTGTCTGTCCAATGTATGGGTTACATTAGGAATTTTTATCTTTAAAACGATTACGATCCTTTAAAAAGAATTATCACCCAGTGGAAATACAAAGCTGAAAGGTACCTGTGAGATCTCAGCCCCCAAACAGAACCACAGGTCCTTCTGCAGTTAATGAGGTTTGGGAGAGTTTAGTGTCCAAAACAGATGTTGCTGAAAGCAAGGCAGCTACCTCACTGATTAAAACACACAAATGGAACCTCAAAGATGCCCCAGCAGCACAGGAGGCACCACCAGAGACGCACACAAGGCAGGTGTACCGTCTTACACGCACCTCACAGGTCTGCCGTGAGGACTGGAGGAGCAAACCTGATGGAACCTGTGTCACACACACAGTAGGTTCACCGGCGCGCGGGGCCTGGCCGCAGCAGGAGGCCGCAGGGGCCCGGAAGGCGCGAGCGGGGCGACCGGAGGCCCGGCCTCGGCCAAGGGCGCAGCGCACAGCGCGCGGGAGGGCAGAGCCCGGGGTGGGCGGGGCGAGCAGGGCGGAGCCAACGGCGGAGACTCAAGTAGCTTCCGTTGGGCTCAGCCCTCGTCGTCTCCCACATGGTCTAGCGGTTAGGATTCCTGGTTTTCACCCAGGCGGCCCGGGTTCGACTCCCGGTGTGGGAACGCCACTAAATTTTTTTTTTTTTCTCTTAACACAACGGAAAGATCGATCTTTTTAGAAAAAAAAACCCGCTACCACCTCCCTTCTGAGCTGCCCGGGGAGGTCGAGGCTGAAGGGGAACAAGGCCGCCCCCTGGAGCGAGGGCGCGGGGACAGCGGGACCGGACGCAGGGCAGGACTCCAAACTGGGAAGGTCGCGTCTGAAATGCGGGATGAAACCCGAACGTGAAGGATCGGAAAGCGGGCGCACCCGGCCCCAGGCTGACATAGGCGTTCCGCAGACTTTCCTGCCGTGGTGTTCCCTTGTATTGCGAGAAGGATCAAAGGACGAAAAAGAGCTCTTCTTTGGAAAAGAGAGAGAAGACTCGCATGTTAGGACATTGCAGGCCGCTAGGTGCCTGACGCCCTTCCTGGGGAGGCGACTCCCTGAAAAGCCCGTGCTTCGGGGCAGGGCAGTTCAGTGGGCAGCCCGCTGTGTTTGGGGTTAAAAGGCCTCACACAAGAGTGTGTAGGGGGTGGGTTAACGAAAACTAGGTTACTGCCAATACTGAGGAAGGAGGCAACGACAAAAAACGACTTTCTTCTCGCACCCTGGCATAGGTTTTGACGCACCCTGTTTAAAAAAGTCAAGAATTCTTGATACACTCGACGAGAAGCAGAAACCTTCCTCTTGATGTGACGGTTCCCACCGTCGGCGCAGCCGCTGCTGGGACCGTCTCACCTTGCTCGCCCCTCCGAGCAGCGCTTAGGGGAACGCGCAGGGCATGAGAAGGCACACTTGTTCCTCCCTGAACGTTCCCCAGTGTGTTCCCAGACCCATGAACACGGAGAAACGACTGTGAAAAAAGACTTGGTGACCGTATGACTTTTTTTTTTTTTTTTTTGAAATTTGCTCTCTTTTTATAGTTCTTTGGGATTTTGAGGGACACAAAAACAAATGTTCATCCTTCATGAGAAAAACATTAGGCTATGTGCTGATTCAAAATTTCTAATAAAGACCTTGGAAGTGAAATTGATCATCAGCTGGCCATCTGTATTTATTGAATCAAGTATGAAGGACAGAACTGATGGGAAAATAGCCCAATAATAATAATAACTAATATTTATCGAGTATGTAATAGGAACGAGGCTAAATGCTTTACATATATATATATATTTTTTCAATTTAATCCTTATTTTGTTATTAGGTAATATTATTATGCCTGTATTAACCAGAGGCCTAGTAGGAAACTGATGACACATTCTTAGCAGAGAGTTTAATAAAGGGACTATTTAGTGTTTATTTAGGGTTTAGGGAGGCAGCAAGGGCTATAGAACCCCGGGCCTAAGTGGGGAGGGAGGGTAGCTGATGGAGAGGACTGCTGGTGAGGACCTGTGCTTGTCTGGTTTTTGTTGTTGTTTGTTTTAAAACTTGCTTTTGCTTTCATATGCAAAACCCCAAACCAGACGCATCATGAGTGAAATGAGGGCTTGATTAGATAACTGTTAGGGCAGGTGAGTTTCATTCAGACAAAGGCTGTCAAATCTATTCATCCTGTTAATCATTCATTTTCATAAAATAGATTTTTGGCAAAAGCTTTCTTTGGATGCCTATGACACTTAAGATGTTCAAAGCACAGTAGATACTTCTATACATATGTACTTAATAGAAGGAAAAGTTTAACTTTGTGTGGAGATGGTTGCTTGAGTTACATTTGGTATTTTTATAGTCTTGCATTTTTGCAAAACATTTTGCCATAATGCTCATTAATCATCCTTATAATCAATCTTTAGATTCATAGACTATTTGAGCTGCAAAACTCCTAACAATTATCTAATGAAGCCCCTCATTTCACTCATAATGCATCTGGTCTGGGGTTTTATTCCTCTGGTTTCCTGGCAATGGACTTTAGATTAAATCCACCAAAAAAAAAAAAAAAAAAAAAAAAAAGAATCTTTGTATGGTGTCCTGGCCAGATACCACTCCCCCCAAATCCTGGCTTCAGGGAAGGATAAAGAGAAGATGAATTTTCAAAATTCATCTTGTTCTTGGTTAGTGTTCACAAGAAAGCTACATGAACACAGAACAATTTTTCTATTTGAGGCTTTAAGATTTTTAAAAAATTTTTATACACCATATAAACAGTTTTAGAAAGTGATCATCTTGATCATCTTAATTTATTTGGGATCGTTGAAATAGCCATATGTTCTCACTATGTTCCTATTTCTGCATGCAGTCATCAATTCTGAGGGATTCTGCCTGATCACTTTATGCCCATTCATATATGTATTTGTAGTCATATATAGTTGTATGTATGTTCCCTGACACACATTCTTCATGCCAAAAATATCCTAAATAATTGCAACCTGAAAACTTCATATTAAGAAAGGAAAGGGAAGTCAAATATGAATTTTAACTCACCCATATTGTAAAGCTGAAGAACTTGGAAAAACACTGAATACTTGGAAAATCACTGGAACAAATAATCAAAAAAATCAATTTGCGAACACCTAGAGGACCGCAGGGCACTGGGTAATCATCACATGCAGCTCCGTGAAGAAAGACGCTCATCAGGTGAATCTAATTTCCTTTTGTTGCAGAGTGACAAGCATGGTGGATGGGGGAAGCTATCAAGATAATATATCCTGATTTAAGAAAGTTTGGGATTTCTATTTTGTTGGGTACGCATGAAGAAAATGTAAGTAAGTGGCAGTGACATATTTGAACTGACATTCAGAACTCAGCTTCACCCAGAAAGTCAACTTTCATTCAGTCTGTGCAAATATGGCCTCACTCTCCTTCCCAAGTCTCTTTTGCCTGGCTTCCTTATTTTTTTTTTAAGTATCATTCAGGTTCTGTTGGCACACTTACTTCATCTCTGTGTTCCTCAGTTGCCTCAACTCTAAAATGGGGGTAATAAGAGGACCTACCTTGTAGGCAGATGAAGGTCAGATGAGATGATGCCTATCCAGTGCTTGGCCCAGTTCCGAGCCAATGGACGCTGGCTGCCGCTGCCACCACCACCACCATCATCATCATCATGGTTAGTTCCTCTTTCCTCTCCACTTCTAATCACAGTGTTACATCTGATCACTTCTACCTCTTCAGTGGCACCCACACATGTTGTTATCTACTTCCCCTGCCTCCGTGCTGGGTCAGATGGCTTGTTTCTTGGACTCTTGCAATAGGCGCCAAACTGGTTTCACCGACCCCCATCTTTGCAGGCTCCTGTCTACTGCCTTTCACAGCTTGGAGCCGAGCAGGCTGCTCCCTTGAGCCTAAGCCATCAGGGGTTTGGCCTGCGGTGCCCTCCAAACCTACCTTTGCAGCCTGATTCCTACCTCTTCCCTCCACGCACCCCAGATTCCAGTTAACTTCTCACTGAGTCTGTATCTGGCCTTTGCTCATTTTCGCATCCACTGAGATGCCCTTATGCCCTTTCTCTAAGTAGCTGCATCTTGTCTCCACGCTTTAAGGTTTACTTCCAATGTCTCATCCTCTATGTAGCTTCCATTACCTCCTGCCAGTGGGAACCTCTTCTGGTTCCCTTTAGCATCCTGTGTACTTACTTCTCTTCTGATCCAAACTCCCCTCCAAGTTCAGGTCTTAGCTAGATGTGAAGGCCCCTGCTGTGGGTGACATGCTTGGCTGGCACTCCCCTCTCATTGCCATGGCCCCACTAGACTGTATTCTCCAAGGCCACTGCCCTGCACACACAGTAAGCACTTAATAAACAGGTGTTGAGAGAATGTAGGAGCCGGGCAAGGACTGGATTGTCCCAAGAAACACCTTAAGTTTCAAGTTATAGAAAACCACTGCAATTAGTTCAGGCCCAAGAGAGACTCATTGACTTACTTATGTAACCAAACTGTGGGAAGTACAGTGCTGTGGTGGGCCTTGGGGACAGCCAGAGCCAGTGTTCCCTCCCTCTGCCTCTGTGTGTGTCAGATTCATCTTCATCTGCTATGGACCAGCTGCTTCCACAGGGCAGGTGATCTGGGCACTGCTGGCCCCATGCCCATTCCTTGCAGTTTTCCCAACCTCCAGGCAAGGCCTTCCTTTCCTTGGTTTTTGGGGGAAAGTGGGGGAGGAAGGCGGCCTCCCTGGGTCCTGTGCCCTCTTCTGGTTGACTGTGTGGGGTGCTATGATCAGCAGCCTTCCTTAGAACCACGTGATGGAGGGGAAGGAGGAACAGGGATTACAGCTAAGCCACAGAACTTAAATGGCGGTGACGGATGCACAACTTAGTGAGCACTGGAATTGTAAGAGGCTCAATTTTATGGTATGTGCATTATATCTCAACTAAAAAAAATAGTGAAAAAAATGAAGCCAGAGATAAAGTCTTGCTGGCAAAATACGCATTTTCACATTCCTTTTATCTGAGCTATTTATGTATTCAGGAAACATTTATAGTGTGCCTATTATGTGCCAGCACTGATCTAGGTTTACATTTTAGTTGGGGAATCGCACATACACAAACATGCATAAAGAAGGTAAGGAGTTTGAATTTCATTCTAAATATGATGGGAAACTGCTAGAGGTTTAAGCACGAGAGCTCCAGCCCCAGGAGGAGACCTCCTGAAATTGGAGAGGCTCTGACAATCTCCAGGCCTGGCCCTCTGCTGTGGTCAGCACCAACCACACTTCTGTAGGAAGATAAGGATGTTTGAACAGATCTCTGGAGGTAGCTTCCATAAGCTCGTTTTCAGAGTTTGGCAACTTTGTCATAAAATACATAAAGTTTACTTTACTTTCAGCCCTTTTGCCAAAGTTGGCCAAATTACAAAATTTAAGAGCAGAGCCCCAAAGATGGCCCTCACTTCTGACACCAATGGCAAGTTGGTGGGGATAGCGGGGTAGAGGGCTCCCCAAACCACTCTCAAGTTGGATGATGTGTCAGGAGGACCCACAGAACTCGCTGAAAGCTGTAGCATTCCCAGTTATGGCTTATTACAGGGAAAGAACACAAGTTGAAATCACCCAGAGGAAGAGACACACAGAGCAGAGTCTGGAAGGGTTCCAAATACCACACTTCTGTTGTCCTCTCTCCCTGTGGAGTCAGGATACATTACTGTCCCAGCAGTGATGTGTGACAATATGCATGGAATATTGCCAAGCAGAGAAGCTCACCTGATTTTCACTGGGGCTTCATTTTGTAGGCATGATTGATTGATTGATTGATTGGGGGATTGATTTTCCATGTGATTGAACTCAGTCCATAGGCTGACTAATAACAAGTGACTCAGAGATTGCGGCCTCATCAGAGCCACAGGTGAGTTGGAGAGGTGTCACCTGTGTTAGGATTCCCCCAGGAGGCTCAAATGCAAGGTTACAAATTGTGTGCTGAAAATGGGTGCCTGTCAGGATTGAGCCCAGATCTTACAGCATTTGACAGTGGACCTGGGGAATTCACCTTCTTATCAGGGAACCCCCTCCGCGCCCAAGGGGATTTAGTTATGTTGTCCCAACACCTGTGACAGTCTGGTCGCGTCAGCTTCTATCCTGACTCTCTCATTGTGTATGAACTTAGTAGGTCTATGTGCCAAAGGCAGGGACCCCCACCATTTATTTCCTGCCTCTGGGTGCCTTCCTGTCCAGAGCTGTCTTCCGCTCTAAGCTCTAATACAGGGATGGGGAGTGGGGGTCATGTAGGCAGAGGCAGGAGATTTTGTGAGGATCAAATGTGTTCGTTGAGTCAAGGTGGGAACAGTGAAGCTGACAGTTATCAGAAGCTGAAGTAATTTTCCACAGCCTGTGCTCATCAATGTCCTGATTGGGGTTAATGGATTCAAGGGAGGCAGGGAGAGCAGTGCACTCAGGGCAGTGAAGGAGGGCATAATCAGAATTTGGCCACAGCTCAGCGGCGGGGTGCTAAGGGAGGGGGTGATTTGTTGACAACCCCAAGACGATAAGCATCCCCAGAGAGACAGAGAAGTGGGGCAGAGAGAATGAGATTTGTCTCCTCTGACAAAGTCAAGGCACCGCTGGGACACCTAAATGGAGCAGCCTAAGAGCACAGGAAATTCAGGCTGATGGAACACCTGCGAAAATAGCCGCCTACGAGGGCGTTATTTGCAGGCAAATGGGAGGCCTAGGGGTTTTCTAACTGAACAGTCCCTGGCTGACGGAAGAACCACCATGAGTGTGGGTGTGGGAGGGTGAGAGGGCTTTTGTCCTGGACCTGGCACGGAGTGACAGAGCAAACTTTTGTATGTAAACCTCCAGCCCTGCAGTGACAGACATCTCAAGTGCACCAACTGTGCGCTGCCGGGCTCCAAGGGCCTGCAGTCTCATTGCAGTTGTCATAGGTTTGATAGTATGACAATTTTCTGGCAGATAGCAGTGAAGTGTCTTGAGGCAGATGTGACTTTTTCCAATTGGCGCGAAGGTGCTATATAAGCTAGTAGAGGCTCTGGGGTGCCTGTTAGGCTATTTCTTTTAAAATATAAGTCTTGCTTAATAAAGCCTGTACATTTCCCAGTCCCTTCTGATCTTGCTGCATTCTGTGAAGAATCAAAGACCCCGGGCTACTAACTGTTTTGCAAACTGGGCTCTTGAATGTTGGCACATAGCTCCTTGCATATGCTTTGTGGGTGATTGTGGGACGCCCTGGAATGGTGAGTTGGTACAAATTTCATGGAAAACCGTTTAGCATATTATACATATCAAGAGCCATAAATGTGTGTCTTCACTTTTTTCTGGTAATTTTACCTGTACAAATCTGCATCAAGGGAAGAGTCAGGAAGGGCAAAGACATAGATTTATGAACAAGGCTGTTGTTCCTTACAGCATCATCTAGCATTAAAAATACTTGAAATGAGAAAAAGATTCTGCAGTAGGAGAATGGATGAGCAAATTGGTACACCCATATGATGGGATATTATACAGCGGTATTATTTATAGCCAAGATTATTTAATGACATGGAAAAAAGCAGGATCCAAAACTCTATGTATAGTTAGAGTCCAACTTCGTATTACATATTAATTTGTTTATAGAAAGAAGCAGACACATATATAAAAACAGGAAGGAACTATACCAAAAAGTTAACAGTGGCTATATCTGGAGGGTAGAATTAATTACAAGTGATTTTATTTTTTTTCCTTACACTTCTTTCAATTTTGTAAATATTTTGGAGTATATAATTCCTTTCGTAGTCTAACCTATTTCCCTGAAATGAATTCATGTAACTCGGGAGTCTGTGTTGAGTGATATGAAAGGTCCTATAATGTTCTCAGCTGGCCCCCAGCACAAGGGTATCTCAGAGCTGTCAACTTTCTGTGGACCTTTATTTGTTGCTCTCACCCTTTAGACTTGGCTTTCTGGGTTGCCCCCTGCTGTGGAGGGGGGAGGGGAGGGGAGGCAGAAGAGACAGGTTCCAGGCCCACTGTGTCACCCCTTTGTGCGCCAGGGCGATGTGTGTGGGCAGTCAGCCTTCTCATCTGAAAACAAAACCTAGGTCCCTGGGCCTTGCACAGAAATGCCATTTTAGCTGTCCCCGAAACACATACAAACAAACACAATCATGAAGCTCTTTTCTAGCGTTTAAGGACTTTTCAAGTGCACAAGCTGACTGTAGCTAGGTCTTCTGCATCTGGGAATGTTCTCTTGCCTTGTTGCTCTTTTGCAAATGAAAATAAAGTTGTTGTTTTAAATATTTTCCTGGGGAGTTTTGACCCACTCCTCTTCAGCTGGGCGTAAAAGGCCCTGAGGAGATTTGGCAAAATGAATTTCTATGTCAAGAATCATAATCATTGGAATTCTTGAGGGTTAGCAGAAAACAACTGGTGTTTTCACAAGCTGGAAAGAGGCCAGTGTCAGAGATGACACATCATGAAAAGGGAAAATAAAGTTCACTCCTTGTTAGGCTCATATCAGTAATCATAAAAACGTAATGGAAACCCTGGGCCATTTGGAGGGTGCTTCACCTTTTAAACATGATTCTCTGAGGACACGATACACATGGACTGATACACACACATGTGTATCATAGGGAATCATTCCGCTTCCAAGAAAGTTAGACCCAAGAGTTCATAAATTTCCAGTTTCCTATTCAATGACTGTTTTCCTCAGGTAATGTCCCCACTACAAGAGTTTGCCCCATGGTGGCGTAAAGGTGCAGTTAGATGAACCCAGGCTATTGGCTTGGGGGTCGGGGGTAGAGAGGATGCAGAGTCTGAGAGAAAGCCGAAGCTTCTATTGTGCTGCCTCCAGACAGAGGGGACAACAGCTGTATTTCCTTGACGCTTTTTTTGGAGGGGTGGGGAGGGCGAGGGGCAGTACTCCAGTGGGGTGTGTGGGCTTTTTATTTGCTTGTTTTGCTTGTTTAGTTTTAGATGATGAGGTGTAAATGCGTGTCCCTGACGCTGCAGTTGAATTCCGGTTGTAGACACTTGGGGACCTCCGTTCCTTTCCTCACCACAGACTTCCAGCTGGTTCCGCCCTGTGCTGAGTTAGGGTCAAACAAGTCCATTCATTCTTGGGAATGTTCTGAGGGATCAAGTGTGCAGCCAATGTTAAGATCCTTTTTCAAGTCGGGGTCACAGATTCATCCTCCAACTTCTGCTCGGGCCCCAAGCCACTGGCGAGTAGTCAATGATCTCAAGGACAGGTGCTGAGCCGAAGATGTGGCCCAAGGGGCAGGGTTACTTCACTGGTTCCTTTCCTGGGGAGACCCAGCCCTCTCCAGCGAGATTTCAGCCAAAGCAGACACATGGAAACAACCAGCAGGTCTGGTCAGCGCACCCTGGCTACTTTCACATGCCTTTTTGGAGCATGAAAGCTGGTTCTGTGCAGTCAGCGGTTGCTGGGTGCACAGCTCTGAAGGGAGCGTTTCACAGATTCTTTTCACTTTGCCTCATACGTGGAGCCCATGCTCCTTTTCTGGCCAGGACACTGTGGAAAATTCCCTGAACACAGAGAACTGGCTCCATTTCCTTGCAATTCTATGAAGTTGTGTGTGTGTGTGTGTGTGTGTGTGTGTGTGTGTGTGTGTGTGTGTGTGTGTGTGATGGTGAGAATGGAGCAGCCTAAACGACTCCAAAGTACAGGCATCTAACAAAGGGCATTGATGACAAGAAACAGTCCCACGTTTCAGCCTGGAGCTTTTAGGGTGTAGCATAAACCTGACACTGAAGATTTGGTGACAGTGGCTACATCAACTTGGGCCTTGCTGGGACTTCAGTGGTTCCCTGAATAGTTCGAATATCTTGGCAAAGCTGTTGCAGACTTTGTAGCCCTTATTTTGTCATCTGCAATCCTATGTAACAGCTACTCATTTCATCGAGAAATAAAGCTAAGGGAGAATCAAATAGTCCTGGGGTGCGACTTCTGCTGATACACGACTTGGGATTGATTCTACCAACGTGTGACTTGGGGGGAAATCCAGTCTATTTTTTTTTTTTAAGATTTTATTGTGGAATTGTGGGAAGGGGAACAGTGTTGGGGAGTTGGGGAAGGGGAACAGCCAAGTTATTGTCCCTGAATCTTAGTTGTGGAGGGCACAGCCAGCTCAGCTCCAAGTCTATCCACAGCTGCTCAGCTCAAGGTGCCCTGTTCAGTCTTAGCTGCAGGTGGGTGTAGCCACCATCCCATTCAGGAGTTGAACCGGAAACCTTATTGCTAAGAACACAAGCTCTAACTACTGAGGCATCCTGCCACCGTTGGCAGCTCAGTGGCAGCTCAGCTCGGGCGCAGCTCACTGGCCCATGTGGGAATCGAACCTGTGACCCTGTTGCTCAGAGCTCACGCTCTTAACCAACTGAGTGACCCGGCTGGCCCCAATCTTGTCTTTTCTTCAAATCTCAGTTCTTCATCTGCAACAACAATAGAAACTGCAGTGCCTACATGCTCAGATCAATGTGAGAATGGCTGACTGAGCTAACACGTGAGGTTTCCAGCACCTACTCCAAGGTTCCTACCCTTTCCTTCCTCTCTTCCTGCTCTCTGTCCTCTTCTCTGATCTCTAGAGCTGTGATCTGCAAACTATTTTAACTGCTGAAACTTTTAAAATGTCAAATAAATATGTATGTAGAAGGCAGACATAGAGAACCGATAAACCCCCAAGCTGCTAGGAAGGGAGCACATGGTTTGTGCCCTGCATCTCCTGGGTAGAGGGAAGTTTCCTACAACTTACGCGCTGTTGGCTGGTCTTGCTCATTTGCTGGGAGACCCTGGGGGTCAGAGGCACATATCCACACACCCACTGGCTTGCTGGCCCCATTTCCCCTCTTCCCTGCCCCCTCCCAGATCCAGAAATTGGAGTCTTCCTGGGGGGGCTCTGGGGGGTTGGGGTGTAAGTAAAAGCACTCTGGGCCAGAGCTCTTGCCCTTCGCTGGGATGACGAGTCGGCAGCCCAAGAGCTCTCATTTGTTCTCCTCCAGCAGTTTGATGAGAGCTGGGTGAGTTCTTGTGTTTTGTGCCCATATCAGAAAGTGGGGAGGAGCTCAGGGTTACCCAAGTTTGTGTGCTTCCCAGATTCTTCTTGGTACATGGAAAAGGCAGGTAGAATGAGGCATCCTGGTACAAACAGGGTCAAAGGATAAATCCCCGAATGCTCGGCTGGGAACTGGGCTCTCGCAGGGCCTCCTCCTGCTGTGTGCCTCTGCCTTAGAGGTGGCTCACCTCCAGGGATGGCCTCAGATGGCATGCGGCTGGCAAGGGAAACCCCCCTGGCCACGAGGGCTCCAGCAGGTGCACTCCACCCACCCCCATCCCTACCTCCTTCTGTGTGGGCCCAGGGTTTCCTTTCCTGTGGGACCCCCAGCTTTGGGAGAAGTGGTACATCCCTCCCTCCCAGGGAGCAGGAACGCCCAAAGGCTGGGAAGAAGGCTTCTCCGTTTCCATGGCTCTGGTTACAGATCCCGGAGGATGAGGATAGCCTGGACCCCTGCCCTGAGCTGCCGTCGGAATGTACAGTAGTGCTTTCAAGGTCTGAGTCATCAGCAAACAGAGCCATTATGCTCTGCGTCTGGTGTGTGCTGGGCGGCCTGTGGTTACCATGGATATGGCTTTGTCTTTGGAGGCCTATAACCAAGGAGGATTTAAGTAAATCCTCATGGGTCAATATTTCCATAACGAGAGAGAGAGAGAGAGAGAGAGAGAGAGAGAGAGAGAGAGAGAGAGAGAGAGAGAGAGAGAGAGAAAAGAGGAAAGAGGAAAGAGGAAAGAGGAGAAAAAGAATTAAAAAGGGGCACACTTTCTGAAACAACTCCAAGAAAACCCTTAAACAGTTCTGAAGTCATGTCCCAAACAACAAAAACCTCAGGCTTTAGTTGCCAGCACCTAAAAGGGCACGCATTTTTAAACAGTGCTCAGAACGAGAAAGATGAGGTCCACTAGTATTTCCGATTGCAGCAGGTGAAAATTATGGCATTTCCCAGTTGAGTGTTTTGGACAATATAAAATTACCATTTTTTTTTTTCTTTTTGCCAGCGCAATTTTTCAGATGCTTCTTGATTTGCCATTGCTAAGATGTGTCATATTTCAGCATATAAACGAACCTGTGTTCCAGGCAAACAGCAGTTGCTCCTACCTGACATGGGGATTCGGTGTTATTAGATGATGACTATGGAAGATGGTAGATTAATTTAAGAAGGCTGAAAGTAGAAAGGAGAAAGGCGCTGTCCTGTGTAGTAACCAAAGGGCTCTGCGTCTTTAAAAATACATGCCTGTTCTCCTGGGATCCCTGAGTCACTTCTGGGAAAGGGACTGTCACCTGGTAAAGCAGAGGTCAGAGGCTGAGAGCTGGGGTACAGCCACGCCCCTCCGTGCTTTGGCTCTTTGCTCAAGGGCTGCACCCTTTTCAATGGTATGCCCTGTGTGTTTCCAGGGGTCACACTGCCTTGGGCAGGGTGGCAAGGTGAGGACCCCGGCCAAGGTGCCCACGTCTGGAATAGGCTGTGTGCACGCTGGCATCACCAAGCTGCCCCTGCCCCTCATGATAGCAACCCAGGGTTTTGTCATCCATCCCATTTGCTTCCCTGTTCATTGTCATTGGCAGCAAGACCCTTCCAGTGAAGAAGTCATAATGATCCAGTGAGCTCTTTCACTGAAGTGGGGAAGAAAGTGATGTTAATTTCCTTCCTGTGTGCTCCAGTTTTCACCTGTTTGTACTTACACTCCTGATGAACCCACAGCCTCTCCTAGCTCACCTTCCTCAGCTGTTCTCCCTGGTGTCACCTGGCAACCTGACCTATGATGTCACTTGGCAACCGCTGGAAGTTCCCTCCCTCCAGAGAGGATTATGACACTCTTGCAAACCCCTCTGTGACTGTTAGGGACAGAGAGGGCATTAGGGCTGCTGGCCAGTTGCCACCATGTTCAGTGGTGCCTGCCTGGACGGAGAACACACACTCACTCTTCAGTTGCCTCTGGAGGGTTCTGGAGGGAATGGCCTGCCTCCCAGGCCAGGTGTGAATTGGTGCCCCACTTGCCCCCCCCATCCTGCCGCCAACTGCCTGGGAGGCTGAGGTGGTGTTCTGTGGCAGAGGGCCAGCGAATGGGCACCCAGTTTCTTGGTTTGATGAGACCTGTTGGGGAGAGACGGGGTGGATCTGGGAGGCCTAAGAGAGCTTTGGGGTGTGAGGAGTCCCCCCAAATCAACAGGACTAGGTTTTCTAGGCTCCCCATATCAGACCCTCAAGGGAATTCTGAAACCCAAGGCTTACATATAGTTCCTCCAAGGCCACCACCAAATTGGATAGAATTCATGCAAAAGCTAAGGGCTAATGACATTAGGCTGAGAGAGATCATTTTGATTAGAAACCACTGTTTGATTTTCCAAGTTGGTAAATGGAATAGGGGAATGTCTGGGGTTTGGATTTGAGGATGACTCTGAAAGGACCTGGGAAGGTTACAAAGCTTTAAATGCCAGGACAAAAAAAAAAAAAAAAATCACAAGGAAGAAAAGGGGGAGGCCGTTGAAGGAACCAACATGGCAGTGAGGGGAAGCTGTCATAGTCCTGATTTTGAATGAACACAAACAAAAGATGGAAGGAGGGGCGTCACAAAAGAGTAGCAGGAATCTGTATATTAGTGTCAGGGAAAGCTGAAGCCCAGAATATGCCAAGATGTGTGAACCAGCAGCTGACATGAGAATAATGCTCCATAGTCTGCAAAGCATTTGCATGTAAATGACCACATGAATCTCACAATAATCCTGGGGAGGAGGGAGGAGTTCTTATTCTCAGAGTGTGTGGGGACTAATCAGAGGCAGAGTTGGGATTGGAGCCCAGATCATCTCAGGCGGAATGCCGGCTCTTTCCAGCATCCCATGTCACTTGCTGTTACATTGCTTAGAAAGATGGGACGAGGCCATGCTTTGGGATGGTGTACCGCAGGCCAGTGATAGAAAGCAAAATTAGTTGCTCCTGTATTTTCTTCAGTACATCATTAAGCAGAAGAATCTTCAAAGGATAGATCCAGTTTCTCAAGATGAATGGGACTTTTAAGAAAAGTTGAGTTCTCCAAGGCCTAGACATTCACAAGGCTCATTCTAAAGAGACCTGAATTTTTCCTGCATGGCACTTTCTCCAAAAAATGCTCACTCAGGGGCTGGCCAAGTGGCTCAGTTGGTTAAGAATGCGAGCTCTGAGCAACAGGGTCGATGGTTCGATTCCCACATGGGCCAGTGAGCTGCGCCCAAGCAGAGCTGCTGCTGAGCTGTCAACAGGTGGCAGGATGGCTCAGCTGGTGAGAGCATGTGCTCCTAACAACAAGGTTGCCAGTTTGACTCCCGCATGGGATGGTGGGCTATATCCACCCGAAACTAAGATTGAACGCGGCACCTTGAGCTGAGCAGCCATGAGCTGCTGACGTTGGTTGGATGGTGACTAGACTTAGAGCTGAGCTAGCTGTGCCCTCCACAACTAAGATTGAAGGACAACAACTTGGCCCCTTCCCCAACTCCCCAATACTGTTCCCTTTCCCCAATTCCCCAGTAAATCTTAAAAAAAAAAATAAAAATGCTCGTTCAGTGTCTGTGTTCCCTGCTAGACTCAGTCTCTTGAAGACAGGGACCATGGCCACCCTGTCCATCCTGGTGTCCCACTGGCCATCCAGGCAACAGATAAATGACTGAACATAGACCCTTACACCTGTCAGTGGTGATTTCTGTGAAGTGATAGAGAATGAGAGGTATGCCACAAGGAGAGGCAGAAGTTATCAGAACTCACGAAGAAAGAGAAAAAGGTAGATTCTACAGTCTACTAACCTTTAGCTGACATTAGTCTCTAAGGTATTTATGTTCATTTTGAAGATAAAACTGAGGCCCCAAAGATACAAAGTGAATCACATGAGCCCATGTCAGTCACCCCAGAAACTTGATCAGAACCTTTGTCTTGGGTCACTCAAGGCAGAAATGGGGTCATGGGTTTCAATGTCATAAATGCAGAAAAAATGGGACTCCATGAGGCAGGCACCTTTTCTGCCTTGCTCACTGATGTGTCCTCCATGCCGAGGATGGTATCTGAGCAGGTGCTCCACATATATTTATTGCATAAGTAAATGGACTTGCCCCACCTTCCATCTTGGCTGTGTTCATTTAGAACACATGGAGACACTAGGATCATCTATTTTCAACAAATGGTGAATGAAGCTGAAGGTAAATAGAGATCATTTGAATGTACTGTGATATCAGTAAAGGGTATAAATGTGTAAGGGGCCTCTGATAACCTGTAAACAATCCACAGCGACAGGCTCAGGTCACAAGGTCTGGAGGCACCTTCTGAAGGAACTGTGCTTCTGTCTTGGTGCAGTGCATGAAACCTCAGGGACAGCTGAGCAAAAAGAATGGGGCACGTTCCATTGGGCATGTAAAAAGCACTGCTGGCGGGAGATAAGCCTGCTCAGGGTCTCGTGGCACATCCGCTATTCAGATCATGTTGTGCTACCTCATCAGGACCTGTGGGCAAGATCACGGCTGGAAGGAGCTAAGAGAAGGCCACAGATACACAGCAAAAGAGCAGCTTGGGGGGCAGAGGAGGTACTGGCTCAACTCAAGCATTTCTGCCGATTTCATCAAAGTGCGCACCTTGGTTTGGCAAAATGGTGATGTACTGCTGACTTCCTTCATGGGGAAGGCCAGAAGCATGAGGCTACCAGATCACCTTTTGGAACAAGGCCCCAGATAACAATCAGTTGAGCAAAGTAGAAAGTTTCCTCTCTCGTAGAAACTTCTGAGCTTAAACAATGCGGGGCTGCATAGCAGCCATGATGTCACTGACCCAACTGCTTTTCCTTATCATTCTGCCATCTTTGGACATTGCCCCCATCCGCATGGCAGACACTGCCACATCCCCATTTAAGCCAGAAGAGGAAAGGCAGGGGAAGGCACTCACCTTTCAAGTTCACCATTAGGAAGCTGCACATATGCCTTCCATGCACATCCCATTGGCCCGAACTTTGTCTGTGGCCATACCTCAGTGCAAAGGAGTCTGGGAAATGTGGTCTTTAACTGGTGGCCATGTCCCAAGTAAAAATTCTATAACTGTGAAAGAAGAGGAAAAGGGTATCAGGAAGACAGCATCTCTGCCACAGGTGACTGGAGGAATTTACAGCCAAAAAACTTGTAAATACAGTGCCTGTTAGCCTTGGTAACTGCCCCAGGGGAGGAAAACCAAGTGGGGATAATTGGGAACAAGTAGGGGTAATTGATAGGCTCTCTGCCAGCTCTTTGCATAGCAAGGAACTGTATAGATTTGGTAAACAGACCAGTGAAAATTTAGCCCTAGAAAGAGTATAAAGCCCAGTGATGATAAAAAAAAAAAGGCTAATAGTGACAGAAGTGTAACAATTCTGAAATGTATATCAGACTATAGCACCTACCAGGTCACTGATCTAATCAGTGAGAATATTGCTTCGTGCTCTACCATCAACCCTTTAGAATGAACTGTAAAGCAGGTCTGCTGTGGAGACTAAATAGAGAAATATTAGAATGTAAGCGCTACAGATACTAAATTTGTGGCAGGCCTTAATTCATCCAATGCATAATGAGAAGTTACTTACCAAGTGCATCGTACTGTACTATGGGAGCAGGGCAGCTCTGCTCTTGAGAATAAGAACAATATACCTCAAGAGTTCAGTGACTATACACCTGCATATCATTGGGGTATTCATTCCTTCATTCATTTAACAAATATTTACTAAACATCTATTTTGAGTCACACTCACAGTATTGTGAAGGGACTAGGACATATTGATGAACAAGCTAGACAAAGTTCATGCCCTCAGAGTGTATATCTAATGTGAGAGAAAGAAGCAAGCAAGCATGTGAATAGATAGGATACTATGTAGTGATAAACACTGGGAAGGAACCAAATAGAGTGATGACAGAGAATTTGGGGAGTGAATGGGAGGCTCAGTGAGGCTCTCTCTGAGTTGGTGGCATTTACACTGAAAAACACAAGGAGACAGGAGAAGAGACGTGGAAAAGAGCTTGATGTACCAGCAGGACAGCAAGGAGACAAGTGTGGCTGGAGTGTGCAGAGTGAGGGGAGAGGGATGCTAGATAAGACACAGAGGAAACTCTGGCCCCACAGAGTTTCTGGAAGGGGTGGAGCTTGAACTGGTCCTCGCAAGACAGGTAAGGTTTGAGTCTGAGAATGGGAAACACTTTCAAAATAAGGCGACTTGTGAAGAGTTTGAGTGGTGTGTATGTGTAGGCCCAGGAGTGTGGGTAAGAATGGTTCATATTGGGAGTAGTGAGAGAGAAAGCTGGGAAGGCAATGTGGGAAAGTTCTGGAAGAACTTAAAGGCCAAGGGGCTAGAATCCTCAAAGATAATGTGCAGTCCTTTGAGCAGGGCAGAAACATGTTCCAAGTTTGGTTTTAGAAAGGGTTTCTATGAGTGAGATCAGGGCTTCTCCATCTTGGCACCATTGATGTTTCAGGGCAGATCATTCTTTGTTGGGAAGGGCTTTCTGGAGTGCTGCAGGGTATTTAACAGCGTCCCTGGTCTCTAGATGTGAGTAGCAGCCCTCCTAGTCGGGACAGCCCAATATGTCTGCAGATATTGTCAAATGTTCCTGGGGGCGGGTGAGATGGTAATCACTTCTGGTTGTGAACAGTGCTTTTTTTTTTTTTAATTGGTTTATTTTAATAAAAGTGAATTGGCATCTTAAGATGATTAACCATAGAGCTGAGAGGTCTATGGGCAGACCTGGGCCCCTTGTTAACTCTCTAGTCCTGACTTCCTGTTAAACTTTGTGGTCACTTCCAGGGTTATATATTATCTCTATCTCTATCTCTATCTCTATCTCTATCTCTATCTCTATCTCTATCTCTATCTCTATCTCTATCTCTCTATCTCTATCTCTATCTCTATATCTATCTATATATATATAGAGAGAGAGGCAGGCCATCTTGGGAAGGCTCTCTTGCTGTTCTTTTTTGCACTTGGGTTGGAGCCCCGGTCTGAAGGTGTGCGTTCATACACTGCTGGTGTGGTCCTGTCTCTTTTTCTTTTCCCGAATAAACTGCTCTGTTGGTGGATTTTCTGGAGAGTTATTTTGGCCGTTGACAATTTTTATGTTTTTGTTTTGGAAATCAGGTTTTGGACCTGAATAACTGACTTGACAATTGACTTGTCTCCTTTCACTATGATTGTGTAGACACAGAAACTGGAAATTTAACTGAAAGGAAGGCAACCTTTGTTTTAGTTACTGAATGCATGCTGGTTGACTCCATTTTAAGAAAAGTTTGTATAAAGTTCATACCAATATGTTTTCATTCACTTTAAAATGAGGTTTTGAAAGCCCTAATGGGTCTTTCTTCCACTCTCTTCAGCCCCTTGATGTTTTTGTTGTTCTTATAGGTCTCTCTCTTCTTAGGTAAGTGGCACCTTCGGGCAGCCCCTGGCTCTGGGAGGTGGGAGAGGTGAGGCATAGGAAGAAAGGGCCCTTTTCCAATGAGAAGATGTGTACATTGAGCTAAAAAACCAACCAAACACAACACAAAACAAACACCAATAACAAGAAAAGGAGGATTGTTTTGAAACTGTGTTTTTCTTGAGGCCCCAATTTAGGGGCCTGAATTAGAACTGTGGGAACCCTTTGTGGGAACTCGCCTCCTCTAGATGATAGCTGAAAGAAATGCAAGAGAATGTGAGGAAATCTTGAAAATATATTTTAAAAATCTCTTTTCCTATGTCTTTTAAATAGTGTACTGGGTGAATAGTTCACCCCAAAATTCATGTCCCTATGGAACCTCAAATTGGGAAATAGAGTCTTTGCAGATATAATTAATTAAGATGAGATCATACTAGATTAAAGTGGATACTACACCCAATGGAAGGTGTCCTTAAAAGAAGAGGGAACACGTAGACACATCCTGGGAGATTGGAGTGACCCGTCTACAAGCCAAGGGTGCCTGGGAGCCACCAGAAGCTAAGAGGCAGGAAGGGTCCTGCCCTAGAATTTCAATGTTCTGCCCACACCTTGATTTTGAATTTCTAGCCTCCGGAACTCTGGGAGAATAATTTTCTGTTGTTTTTAAGCCATCCAGTGTGTGATAATTGGTAGTAATTGCAGCCCTAGGAAACGAATACAAATGGTAATTTTATAATTACGTTTAGTTTTTCATTAACACTGGGGCTTGTTAGTTCCTGCTTCTGAGAGCTGGCAGTAACTTGCAGCAAAAGGTTGACCTTTGGCTCCATGCTTCACCACTGCTGGACTGGCTTCAAACACAACGCTTTCAAGTTCAGCTCCCCCGGCACCCAAAGGCCATAGCCCAGGAGTCTGTGTGACAAACAGGTTTCCTGCCGGAAGACAGAACATGGCCGGAATGCTTCCTTCAGACCTAATTCCAAGATAAGAGAGTTGAGCAGCTGTGGGTGGTGGGTGGCGATGGGTAATGGCGCCCAGTCTCCTAAATAAGAGTTACAGACCTGTCCAGAGAAGACATTGCAACCCCAAGTTAAAAGGGGGACGGGGAGGCTTCTGGTCAGATCCCAGAGAAACACACGAGGAGGAGAGAGTCAACGGATGATGGATATGGGGATACAAGTAGGAGGGGGAGCTAGGGAGGGAGCAGGGGGAAGCGGGGAGGGGGAGGGGGCGTGGAATGGAGGGCTGGGAAGAGAAAGACACAGGGCAGCTGGGTCCTTTCCAGAGGAGGGGAAAATCTTCTTAATTTGCCATAGGCTAAAACAGAAAAAGCATTTTTAATGACAGCGTTTCTGTCGCTCCCCCTCATGGCAGTAGTTATGTCCGTTAGACAGGCCTGGTGGTGGGGGTGCCTGCGAGCCGCGCTCCTAAGGGGATTAATCATGGCGAGGGAGGGAGGTTTAGCACCACCAGACAGAGCCTGCGAGCTCTGAAGTTCTCATTTATCATCCAACAAATACAGTTTCTTATAAAGTAAGCTCAAATGAACTAAAACAGGTAGCTGTTTCTCCCCCTTAAGCCGTGTCCCCGCTATGCCCTGCTGGTGGAGGGACTAGCCGACGGCCTGCTTGATCTGTAGCAAAACCAGGATTTGCACACATATTTGTAGAGAAGACAGAACTGAATGTGTTTCTTGTCCAGAGAACAACTCAGAAATTCATCTACATTTTAGGTGACAGAGAGAGGGTGGGGTCGGGGGTGTCAGGAGAGAGCCAGTGAGTCCCAGGCATCCAGAGAACATGCGCTGCCTGCTGTTGGTGTCCGAAATTCCCGCCTCATTCAAAAGCATTTATCTTGCACCTACTGCATGTTGGGCACTCGTATAGGGGCTTTGTATAGAGAAATTTAATTAATTAATTAAATTTTTTTTTTAAAGATTTTTTTTTTTTTAATTGGGGAAATTTATTAGGGGAGAGGAACAGGGTTGGGGAGTTGGGGAAGAGGAACAGCCGAGTTGTTGTCCTTCAGTCTGAGTTGTGGAGGATGCAGCAAGCTCAGCTGCAAGTCCAGTCGGGCCACTCAGTGGGTTCAATTAGTTGCGGGTGGGCATAGCCACCATCCCATGTGAGAGTCGAACCGGCAACCTCCTTGTTAAGAATGCGCATTCTATCCACTAAGCCACCAGGGTGGCAGCTCAGCTCAAGGTACCGAGTTCAGTCTTTAGTTTTGGGTGGCGTAGCCCACCACCTCAAACAAACAACCGTGTTGTTAGGAGCACGAGCTCTCACAAGTTGAGCCATCCTGCCACCTATTGGCAGCTCATTGGTAGTTCAGCTCGGGTGCAGCTCACTGGTCCATGTAGGAATCAAACTGGTGGACCTGTTGCTTAAAGCTCACACTCTTGAGCAAATTCTTAACCAACTGAGCCACTCGGCCAACCCCACATATAGAAATTTTTAAAAGGGGTCTACCATTTAGTAGAAAGATCTATGATGAAACGATCATTCATTCATTCATTCATTCACATTCACTCACTCATTCATCATAGTTACTGAGTCTCTTCCACGTGCCAGAGACTGTTCTAGCCCTTAGGGTACAAGGTTAAATGGAGCAGATGGAGGTCCTGCCGTCTCCGGGGGCAATTGTGGAGGTCGGCAGGTGGAAGGAGGTGGCCGTCTGGCTTGGAGGACTTGGGGAAGCTTTGTCAGCGCACCTCGTCTGCTGTAAAAGCTCCGAAAGCGCTGAGGAGTGCCTGCAACTGTTCTTTCAACTGTGACTTAAGTTTCTGGGATGTTCATATGTGACACTCGTCACCATTGCACTTCCTAATAATCCAAAAGTGACCTGGCAGAGACCACACAGCATCTTAACAAAGAACATTTTAAGATGTTAGTCATCTTCTCAGCATCTATCTACCTAATCTTCTGCTATGCAAACTCACCCACCCTCCAGTGTCAGCTGCCCTGCTGACTGATGACCCCAAGCCCCAAGCCCCCTGTGTGCCTATCACCTTCATGAGCCTGCCTCCCACCTTGGCTTGGTAGCTCCCAGACACCTTGCCCTGCTGAGCCATCAGCTGACGCATCCCCTGAGCTGTCCCCTCTCTGCTGCTCGGGACAGACTGGCCCATCCCTGGAACAGGGCAGGAGCCTGCCTTTTCCCAAGGGCTTTGTAGTTAATGTTTCCCAGGACTGGAGGAGCTGGGGGAGGACCTGGTCATTTCCCAGCATCCTCTGGGCCATCCCCTCCCCATGGCACCAGCACCTGGCGCCTGGCATGGGCAGAGAGGTGAGGAGGCTCGTTGCCCTTGCCACTCCCCAGGGGACTTTCTTCTCCAGCTCTGCTACCACCTTTCCCACGGCCCTCAGGGGGACCCCTCCCAGCTCAGGTGGATCTCTGATTCTTAGGCTGAGGGGATCCATTAGAGATCCCCTCTGAGGACGCAGAACAGAAAAAACGTTTCATAGCGGCTGACCTGGAGATGGGAAAGGGAGATGAGAGAGGGATGCCCGTGCTACAGACTCCTTCCTGCCTTCAGAGGTCACTGGCTCCTGGCAAGGGGGTCAGGCCACTCTGTCATCTCTGTAGGGTTCCCCCTCACTGTATAGGGCACCCCTTTCCTGTGGAAGACCGAAGCGGGAGGCTTGGCCTGTGTGTGCCCTGGTGGTGTGAGCAGCTTGTCCCCTTCTGCTAAATGAACCCTGTCAACATAATACCTGGAGGCAGGCTCCTTCTGTGCCATGGCCACACCCCAAACCATATGAGTCCGGACCTGTGAGCCGGCTCTCCATTTACACTGTCACTCGTGCCCACCTCCTGCCTCCTGCCATCTCTGCAATGTAGACATCCGAGGGCCATCACTAATTCACTAGGTTTCTCCTTTAGTCCGGGCATGCATTTTTAATTACCTTTATATCCAGACTCAGGTGACATTGCCCTGCCCCCTGCTCTGTCCGCGTGGAACACAGCTGAGGTAGCTTTGAGCTATTCCTCCACATTGGGGTGCTCTCTCCAGCCACTTCCCCGCGAGGCAGCGCTTGCTGCTTCTGTTGAACCTATTCAAAATATGTCAGACTCTTAAAGCATCCTAGAATTAATTTGAGGGTTAGTGCTGTCATCAAATTGCTAAAAGAAGCCTTAATCCAGGCTCCCTGATTTTATAGTTGAAAAAAATGAGACTCAGAGATGTTAAATCATTTTCTCAAGTTCACGCAGCAGGTTTGTAGCAGGGCCAAAGTTAAAACTCAGGTCTTCTGGGCTGGCCGAGTGGCGCATTGGTTAAGCGCTGTCTTGGGACGCCAGCGGCCCCGGTTCGGGTCCCACATATGAGGGCCAGTGACACTGCCCTCAAAAAACAAACAAACAAAAAAACCCTCAGGCCTTCTGGGTCCCAAACATATGCCTAGGCCTTCATCATATGAAGAGGTCTCTAAAATGATCAATTAATACTCAGACAGAGTGGCCTGACCCTCCTAGTTCTAAAGGAATGCATGGAGCCAATCTCTAAAATGAGCATATCTCCAAGAGAAATGAAGTGTGGTTATTCTGGTGGTGAGCAATTGTTATTTGGTGCCTTTGTTGTTTTAGACCTGCAGAGATAAAGAATTAAACCCTCAAAGCAGAAACCAAAAGTGCAGGGAGAAGAACAGGAGAGAATATAAAACAAGATCTCAAAGAAGAGAGAAACTGGATTAAGAACTGAAAGTCATGGGAGCTTGGATGCAGAAAGCCATCAGAAGTGAAAATTCAGGGAGGCCTCGCCATGTTAGAAAAGGTGGGGCATGTGATGGATGACATTTGAGGGCAGTTAAGTTCTCAGAGCTGCAGTTTGTGAGACTGGTGATTACACTCAACTTGAATTAGGAGGGAGCCGCTGGCACCTCTGAAGCCAGCCCCCAGGGCTTAGGAGCAATCTGTGGGCTGGACAATCTGTGACAATGGCACCTAGTGTGCACAATATGCATAAAATAGTTCAGACTGTGACACAGTAGATAATGTGATATGGTCATAATATAGTTCAGACTATGACACAGTACATACTGTGTTTTCCCCAAAACAAGACCTGGTCTTATATTAACTTTTGCTCCAACAATCTACATTTATTCGTATGTTCATGTACAAAAATCTACATTTATTCAAACAGTCATGTCTGGGACGATCTTAACTGGGGCTTATGTTTGGGGGAGGGCTTATATTACAAGCAACCTGAAAAATCATGCTAGGGCTTATTTTCTGGTTAGGTCTTATTTTCAGGGAAACATGGTAATGTGGTGTAGTCAAAGGGGACAAAGCAGCAGTAAGGAGCCCTGCGTTTGCACTTAGATTCTGGTATGTTCTTGCTTTGCACCTCCCTTGGCCTCAGTCCCTTATCTGTACGATGGGGACTATAATACCTGCCTGAGTGGAATATTGCAAGGAATGGGATATGCTTATGTGCCCAGAATGGTGCCTGGGGCACATGAGATGCTCAGTCATGATCCGGGCTACTTTATAGGACGGGGTGCTGGAGTATGACAGGAAGAGAGGAGTTTATTCTTCTGCTACTGACTTGTTCTGGGAATTCGGGAAAGTCCAGGTCTTGGGAGCTTCATCTGTAAAAGGGCTGATAATTTTTTATCTGCCATTTGTGGTTTCTTTAAGAACCTATCAGCTTCGGAATTTGTCCATACCTTTTTCATATTTTGAATATCTCGTTTAACCCCATAGCTCTCTTGTAGGAAAGTTTTGGCTTTGCCACTTGGTCTCTGTAACAAGGCTGGGCAATTTACTTTTCTAAATCTGCCTTTACATTTTGGTGAATTGTGAGTAATTTCTCCTTTGAAGGATTATTGCAAACATTAATTGGGATCACTTACTTGCTGATGCATGACTCTTGCTGGAATGTCAACTCCATGAGGACAGAAACCTTGCCTGTTGTGTTGATCCATTTATCTCCAGGATGTAGCACAGTGCCTTGCTGATATAAGAATCTTAAAACTTACTTTATTGCTAACTGAATTTGGATCTCTAGTTCAGGGCTAATCCTCACTTACTATCTTAGAAAACCAACTGCTCATTTGCATCTCTTTGTGCATGATCATTGTACCTCATATTAAAAATATTCAGAAAGAACTACAATAATACCTTGGTTTGCAAGCATAATTTGTTCCGGAAACAAACTACTTGTATTTCAAGACATCACTCGTTTACCATGTTAAAATATATTAGAAATGTTTGCTCATCTTGCGGAACACTCACAAACCACGTTACTCGCAATCCAAGGTTTTACTGTACTGACCTCTAAGAAATCCCCCCAAAACTTATTCTTCATTCAGATATCTCAATGAGCTGTCACAATCACCTAAGGTGTTCCAGTCATCTAAGCTGGAAATGTAGGAACTCTCTTGGATTTGTACTGAAGCCTACCCTTCCCCTCATTCTTCACATTTAGTCAGGCAACAAACCCTATTAGACCCACCCAACAGTCTCCTTCTCACCCCCACCTGGATTAGTTCAACAGTTTCTTAGCTTGTCTCTCCTATTTCCATTGTGCATCCCAGCATGAATCGTGAGTTCTAACTCCATCCTTAGTTTAATTAAATTTTTTTTCCTATTGTCATTTTCTCCTGGTTCTATTTTCCTCAGTGTTTTTTTTTTCAAATAAATTTTATTGGGGAACAGTGTGTTTTTCCAGGAGCCATCAGCTCCAATTCAAGTGTTTGTTTCAACCAAGTTGTGGAGGGCACAGCTCAGCTCCAAGTCCAGTCGCTATTTTCAATCCAGTTGCAGGGGTCACAGACCACCATCCCATGAGGGAATCGAACCAGCAACCTTGTTGTTAACAGCAGGTGCTCTAACTGACTGAGCCATCCTGTCACCCACTGGCAGCTTGGCGGCAGTGCAGTGCAAGTCGCTGTCTTCAATCTAGTTGCGGAGGGCGCAGCTCACTGGCCCATGTGGGAATCGAACAGGCCACCCTGTTGCTCAGAGCACATGCTCCAACCAACTGAGCCACCTGGCCGCCCCTCCTCAGTTTTTTTTAAAAAACTTTTTTATCTTGTTGCGGAGTATATGTATATTTTAGTGAGCAGCCTAAAATACCACTTAACAAGGTGGCAAATAATATATAGGAATTATATTATTTTGAAATGTTGGGTTACAAGCAAAAGAAAACTCAAATCAAACCTGCTTAAATAAAAACAGAAGACACTACTGACTCATGCCCTTGGGCAGCACATGAATGGTTTTGGCTTTAAGCATAGCCAAAAAAGAGCACAAACACGGTCATCGTGGCTCTGGGCTTGGATTTCTTCTGTCAAATCAGATGGCTTACTTTTACTAGGAATCTTTACTAGTGATTTCAAAAATGAATGTAATCAAACAACATGTACAAAGCAGTATGAGGCAGATTGTGTTTTCCAAAATGGCCACAAAAAGATCTCCCATTCCATTTGTTCCTCTCATAACGTGACATTGTCACTCTTCCCCTCAAGAAGTAGTGTCTAGGGGCCTTTTCATTGCATTTGGTTGGGCATGCGGACATGGCAAAGGGACACTACAGGACTTTTCAGCCTAGGTCAGAATCAGCCTGTTCATCTTGGGGTGCGCTCCTGGAACCCAGTCGCCGTGCCAAACAAGCTGTGGGGCCGAGGCCCATCCTCGGTGCTGCTGAGTCCCCAAGCAGCACTCTTCTCCAGACATGTGAGTGGCCTTGGGTCATTCCAGCCCTAGCCACTGAGTCAGCTCCAGTTTTCGAGTCCTACCGGTTGCCCTCACAAGACATTATGGAGCAGAGACGTCTTGAGCCTGCTCCATTGTGTCCAAATTCATGATCCATGATACTGTTTGAAACCACTACATGTTGAGGAAATATTTCGAGGAAACAGAGTAATAAACAGATAACTGAGTACAAGGAGAGGTGTGGGACATCCCCTGTGGCTCCCACATCCTGCCTCCTACACAAGACTTACTTTCTGGCTCAGAGTCATCCCATGAGATCTCTAAGTAAAGCCTACGCTCATCCTCACAGCAGGGAGTGTTTCTGTTACAAACATCCCCAATTTATGGCAAGATTGTTACTGAGCTTAGGTGACATTTTTCAGGGAGCCATGCCTCCTATATCCTTAGATTCTAGAATTGTTTACCATAATTCAAAACCAGGAACATCCTGCTAAGAGCATTCCATAGATAAGGGCTTTCCTTTTTGAACTGGCGTTAATCATTTATCAGGAGGTCAGTTATCAGCACATTAACCAAGAGATTAGGCTATGACACTTGCCTTCTCTCCCCAGGGAGTCCCTCGAGTAATTGGGAGAGACTGGGTCACAGGCCAGCTGTTTTAACTTCTTGCTCCTCATCCATTCCACTCTGAGGAGTTTTTCTCCTGATGGAGGCGAGATGGCTGCCTTGCACCCCAGTCCCACAATTATCATCAGTAACCCAAGCAGGAAAAACAATCTCTCTCTCTCTCTCTCTCTCTCTCTCTCTCTCTCTCTCTCTCTCTCTCTCTCTCTCTCTCTCTCTCTCTCTCTCTCTCAGTCTTCTAGAAAAAGTCCCAGTATCACTCTGATTGTCCAGACCAAAGGCTCTCGAGCCACATGCAGCTCTTTGGGTACGTACATGTGGCTCTGAAGTAAAATTGAAAATGAAAATAAAACTATCAGAGTTGCATTTATAAAATTTTTAAAGGATTTAAACATTTTCCTTATTTGTAAAAATATATTTATGGCTCTCGAGTAATTTTTAAATTGTTGTGAGGGATAGGATTGGCTCTTCTGTCTCAAAACTCCTGGTCCAGGCCAATCTTTGGAGCTATAGTGAGTCAGTCCCACTTAAACAGCACGAAAGAAGAAAATTAGGGTGCTGTTATAAGAAGAAGGGGAAATAAATATTGTGTCTGCAAAAATAATAATAGCTGAGACTTTTCTTCTTCTTCTCTTCCTTTATTATTATTATTATTATTATTATTATTATTATTATTACATACCAGTCTTCTTTACGAAGTGTCTCCCTTCAGTCTGTGTTCCATTCTGGTGCTGGAAAGAGGTTTCTAAAATGCAAGTCTAAACATCCTGGTATATTAGCATCTCAGGGATACAGATTAGGTCTTGTTCATTATGAAAGTTAGGGTAATGCTAGCCGCTGTAATGAATAATCCCCTGTGTTTTAGTAGCTTAATAGGAATTCATTAGCAGGAATTCATTTCTCAATTACATCCTAGGCTAATACAGATATTCCTGGTTAATGGGTAGTTTTTCTCTACATGATGATTTGGAGGCTGCCTCTTTCCGTTTTATGGCTTTTCTATGCCTAGGGCTTGGGAATCCTCTGACCCTGTGTGCCCAGCCAGCCGACGAAGGAGGAGAGGGTGCAGAAGCCATCCGTTGTAATGCTTTGACTCAGAAATGACACACATCACTTCTGCTCACCTTCCATTGTTGAAAAATGCTCACATGGCCCCATCTAAATGCAAAGGGCACTGGGAGATGTAGTTCCTGGCTGGAAAGCCAGTTCTCGGTGACAACTTTATAAACACAGTGGGGGTGGGGGGAGGCGACACAAAGTTTGGTGGTCAGTTATCTGTCCCAGACACATTCACCTTTGCATCCCTAGCTCCTAACCCAGCGTCTGACACCAAGTTGATGTTTAGGATGTCTGTGGCATGCATTATTTTCTCTGAGTCTGGGATGGCCACCAGATGCCAGGGCAGGTGTGGTATAGTGCGGCATATGAGAAAGTAGGTGACAAACACCAAATGTGACCTGGAGTGGGCACAAAAGGTTAAGCAGAGACTGGGCTTTTGCTGATCATGAAAGGGAGAAAGTGTCTGTGGATGGAGCAGGCAGGCTGTCCCAGTAAAATAGCTCTTCTGAAGCCCCCTGTCCTCGGCCATGTGCTGGGGAGACGCAGCTTTCTTTCAGCCCTCTGGGGCAAAGCAGAATTTAGTTGTCATTCTTTAGAACCTTTGGGGTGTGGTAAAAGATGGAAAAATGATGATTTCAGTGCTCTCAACAGTTTTCTTTATTTCTTTTTTTTTGGGGGGGGAGGGGAGACAGTGTGTTTTTTTCAGGACCCATCAGCTCCAAGTCGAGTAATTATTTCAATCAATTGGCCCATGTGGGGATCAAACCAGCAACCTTGGTGTTGTGAGCTCTAACTGCACTCTAACCAACTGAGCTAACCAGTGGCCCCTGAGTTTTCAATTATACAAGAGGTGGGGTCTTGAATATGCTTTTGATGAAAACGGTTCCTTTTTTTTTTTTTTTAAGATCAAACTTTTATTATTTTTTATTTATTGTCTTAATTTTTTTTGAGGGCAGTGTCACTGGCCCTCATCTGCAGGATCCGAACCGGGGCCGCTGGCTTCCCAAGCCAGCGCTTAACCACCGCGCCACTTGGCCGGCCCAAATAGTTCCTTTTTTAGGTAAATCCACCAAACTGGGGCTGTCTGCAGTTATTGCTGCTCGGCATATCGGCTGTCCTTGCGGTAGGCAGAGGCGTGTCTCTGCAGCCATGTCGCTTTTGGGGGATGGCTTCTCTTACCCCCGTGGGTCCACTCTGTGCCTGCAAACATCTGTTCTGTGGGGCTCTCTATGGTGGGTCTGCTCTGCCACTCACAGGGCACAAGGATCTGAGACCCCAAGACCACAGGAAGGGCATGCTAGCATCATCCTGGCCTCATGCTGGACAAGGCACCCTAACACAGACTTGGGCTGGGTTCAGTGACTTTCCTCTAAGTCTTGCAATAATCTAGACTTTAAAACATTAGAACTGAACACACAGATGTTGACCTATGTAGTTGTCATTGGAGGGAGGTATTCCTTTGAGATGATTCATTCAAATATTTCTGTATGTATGTTATATATCCATAAAAATTTATACAATTAAAAATTAAAATAGTACCATTCTCTTAGTAATATCTGGTCATGGAGGGTGACCGAGATCCACCTTCCAAGAGAAACACTGCATGGGTATTGCTTAGACTGCCATAGCCTTGGCATGGCATGGGGGTGTCCACTAGAGGGAGTGGCCTTTCCTACATCACCTTTGAGGTGGCAGTCTGGGGGCTGGAAATTTGCTAGCCAGGCTTTTTATGGGGTGCATAAACCTCATGGCCCCATGGATCTGAGACACTTTTCCTAAACCTCATGTCCCCCATGGATCTGAGACACTTTGGTAATGCAGGCTGGTGGCTTTTAGTGAGACAGGAAAGTATATCGTAGAGGAAAACCCTTGCCAACCCTTAAAAAAAAAAATTCTATGCCCTATTTGCTCATCATAAAAGTCTCATTGAAGGGAGAGGAACGGTCTGAAGTGCCCCAGAGCCTGGGAGATTGGGGTGTGCTGGGGAGCCGAGCACAGCGTGGCTTCAGCTGCAGTGGAGCCTGGTGTGGATTCCTGGACTAGGAAAGGGCACAATGGTGTGTCCTCCCGGCCGCACTGTCAGTGTCCTTGTATCAGCATCATCCGTTCCTTGTCAGTCTCCTGCTCCAGAGCTCGAAGTCCCTGAGGGTAGGCACCAAGCCTGCAGGTTTTAGCACAGCCTTGGGTCTCGCTAAGTGCTCAGTGGTGTCCATTGAACAAATACCTGAACCTCTGTGCTTGCCTGTCTTGTGCTTTCCTGGAGACTCACCTCCCTGAGGCCGGACCCAGGCCTGGCACAAATCCAGGGCTCTGCGACCATGTGAGGGGCTCATGAAGCGATGAGCTCATCCCTGCTATCTCATCATAGAGATCGCGCGTCTATCACTGACAGCAAGAGAAATGCTTTAACAAGAGTCTGAAGCACTCAAAGAGCAAAGCTGAGTGGGACCACTTACTGTCAGGGAACAGAGTACAACTGCTTGTTGAAAGAAAAGACGTGGCTCATGGTCTTTCACAGGCATCCGCCTTGAGGTGGAAACACTGAGTCTGAATGAAAAGGATCAGTGGGGAAAGAATCCCAGATTCCCTTCTAGGATGGATGCCTTTCCTGTCTGCCAGGACTGACTCACTTCTGCGGGGCTGGACGCAGCGCTTGTGCCCTGAAGAAAAGATGAAAAAAATGTCATGCTGATGTTACTACTTGATTTGATTCTGGTTTCAGGCCATTTGGCTGTTGCCAAGCTTTCCGTTTGCTCACAGGGATGTTAAAATAGAAACAGCTGATGATATATTTAAGGCTTTGGAACCCTCTCACAGTGTCATGCCATCCTAATTTTCCCAGAGAAACATGGTACTCTTGGAGCCACAGAGTTTTGGGGCATAATAACCATGGTAGCTTCTATTTATGGAAAGCATATTTAGTCCAGACAATGGAGTAAATGTTACTTTGAATTATCTCCTTTGATATCCTACTCCTTTTACAGATGAAGAAACCGAGGCTGAGGGAGTTTAGGAATCTTGTAGAAGGTCACAATGCCAGTAGGTGGCAGACCTGGGACTTGAACGTGGGCTGCCAACTTGTAAGGCTTCACTGTTGACTGCCCTCCCCCTCCGGTCCCCGCACCGGGAGGAGAGGGAGTTGTGGTTTTGCTGGGTCCCCAGGTGGTGGACATGGATTATGAATCTGCTCACAGAATGTAGAAGCCCCCGGGGGCTGCGAAGTCCCGTTCACTTCCCAGACATGGGAAGCACGTGCGGTCAGTCAGGGTCTTCAGGAGAGCCTGGCTCCTTCTCCCCGTGCTGGCTGCCACCGAGACACACAGCTCTCTATGTCCCAGTGTGGAGTTGCAGACAGCTGCTACTATCCTGTGCTTTCACCTCTGCCTATGGCTGGTGTTTCAGATCCTCCTGGCCTTAGCAGCCTCTCGTCCCAGTGCCATGTCACATGAGCTCCAGCTGACTTCACACAGGTCTAACAGTGCTTTTTTGCCTACGTGCAGGCCTATCACCTCTCACCCACCTGCCCCCCGCTCAATGCACCCCTGTTGATGCCTCCATGAGACCTGCCTGGTACCATGGAGCTCACATGTGCGAGCTGCAAGTGTGGGAGAGTCAGTGCCCTGTGGGGCAAACCTTTGAACAATGGGAGGCCAGAGCTGATAGGTAAAATCTCCCTTTCCCCACTCTTAGCACAGGCAAAATGTAGATGTTTAATGATTTCTCTGTGAAGACTGGGACCACCTATATGGCTTTTTGCATAATACCTGGTGTTTAATAAGCGTTAAAGAAATACATTTTGAATGAGTGCTATTTGCACTTAGCAAAGGTAGGCAGCTTAGGGACTGGCATCCTTGAATTGGTGGTTGTTCCTTGCTGTCCCCGTCCTTTTCTCCTTGTAATCCTTGGGGGATCCTATTCCCTAACAAAGTTTTGAGGCATATGAGCCCCCTGCTGCAGATTCTGGGAGTGCAGGCTAAGAGGTGGTGAGGTCTGAATAATCTTATATTCATTCACGGTCTGTGCGACAGCCAACACCCCTGGTGTGCACAGGGGCTTTGAGTTTTTAAGTTAAGGGTAAGGCACACTGAGATGGAACAGAAAGCTGTGAATCTGTGACCAGAGGCTGGGGTGGGGCTGGCGGTGGGGGGCAAATAGTAGAGCATCACCTACCTCTTCCTTCAAATAGCTTTCCATTTAATTTGCACAAATCTATGTCCTTCTCCCGCCCCAAAACTCATCTTTAAGGGAATCCCAGCATGACTAAGTATAAGAATATCAAAGATTAGCCCAGCCCCCTCGGTCTCTTCTTAGGGCACTTCCTGGCCCTTTGGGGAAGAAAGGTATGTGACACTTGTCGTCAAGCTTATCTGATTGAAATCTGATTCCCCAACCCCCAGGGGAGCCAGGATCAGCTTTTCTGTCTTCGCACCGGGAGTGCAGACTCACAACATACAAGTGAGACTCGAGTAAGCAGCAGCGGCGGCTGCAGTCCTCCTGAGACCCCTGGAAAGCAAGACAAGGACCTCTCGCCCAGGGGCAGACTTCGGGATGCTGGGTTTTTACCACCTCAGGCCGTGTAGGTGGCCATTGGACTGAAGAGAAGGGGTCTGACGTAATTCTAGCAGCCAGTGGGTCCCAGGGGACATGGGGTCCTCTGCCCCCAGTCGGGGAGAAACAGTACTTTAGCAGCAGTGTGTATCCTGTTGCTGGTGGCTGCCTCAGAGGCTGCCATGAGGCCCTCTAAAAATGGGGATACCTGGGGGGTAGTCCTGACGTATTGTGGGGCTAGAAATTCAGTCTAAGTAACCCATAAATCAGTACAGCTAAAAGCCGTATTTACACACATGGCAACTCTGAGAGAGATGGAAATGAATGTAAGCTTGGGCCACAGAGTGACTGATCCCAGGACCTTACTGAAAAGGGCCAAGGAGATTCAGCCCTGCTTGCGCACACAGAGGACTGCTCCCGCAGTGGCGCATCACGGCCACACGGAGCCACACGGTGTCGTTGTTGGAGACGCGACTGGCATGGTTTGATCCTCCACGGAGGTGGTTTCCTGGCTCGTCCTGATGCTGCACTGGCTTCTGTGGTTATTTGAAAGACGACAGCCCACTCCTCATTCAGTGTCGCTCTCAGCTAAGGTGTGCCACATGGGCTGCCTACGTCCTTCGGGGCACACGTCTGTGCTCACCCATGGTCCCCAAACATGCGGCTGTGCTGGGGTGGCGGGGTGGGTCCTGGTTGGGGTGTGTGTGGGGGGAAGCTTCAGATGCTTGCTGTGCCAACCCCAGCCTGACTGCACCCCTTTCTTGGACTGAGCCCACTTCCTCATCCAGGCTTCCCTGGATTTCTTGCTGAGCGCTATTGTGAAGCATGCCTCCTACTTGCCAGTTTGCATGTTGTTTTGAAAAAGGAAAGTTGGTTCAGTGTGTCCCCAAGAGATCTGCGGAGCAGACCCTTTGGTGTTTGTCGCTCAGGTCTCTGGGTCTGACGGGCCACAGATGGTATCACTGTCTTCTTCCCTCTGGGCAGCAGATGCTTTCTGGCTCTAAATAACTCGTGGGTAATTTATATAACTAAGGAGAAACCTTAGATGTGATTTTCGGGGGGATACTGATTCCCCGTAAGGGGACCTCAAGCTGTCCCCAGGCCTGGGCTGGCTGCCATAATTTCTAAATATCCATCTCAGCAGGTAGCTAGTTAGTCTCTGCCGCAAAAGGTACCATGATGCGTTAAGAAGAGCCATATTCCGCAGAAAAACAGGCACAAAACTCCTATTGAAATTTCATCAAGCTGGAGAACAGAGTCCCTGTTTCTTATCATTTGTATCAAACATTTAAAACCATTTTGACAAAAGTCAGCAAAGTGCCTGTTGACAAGAGTATTTCCCTTTTGTTTGTGTTTGCAAAGAGCCCCTTGCCTGCCCTGTGGAAAGGCCTGAGGTCGCTGTCCCGGCATTCCTGGAAATGTGCAGCAGAGACCAACTGGTTCCCCAGTGGCAGCAGGGCCAGGCTGAGGTCTCCTCTCTCCTTCTCCAGGTTGTCTGATGGGGCTCTTCGACCTCAAACGGGGCGTTTCTGCCTTAGCACAAGCAATGCGACAAGTTAACTTCTGTGGACTGGAGCCTTTAGCAGCCATCTTCCCAGCTGTGCTGAAGATGCCAGCTCTGGTCCTCGTTAGAGATTCCTGGCGAGTACACATTTGTTCTTGAGGCCTCAAGCGTCCTGCTGTAAACGGAGGGAACCTCTCTTCTCGGGCCTCTTGTCAAGGCTGGCAGTGATAAGACTTTGAACTGAACTCCCAGTAGGAAGGGCATCGACCCCGCTCAGTGCCCCTTCTGCTCCACGGTCTGAGAAACCCCCTTAAGGAGGTGGGAGAAAAAACGAGGACTGGTCTTGAATTGATTATGTGTTAACATGGATATTTCAAGGCTTCTCTGGCAAAATACCTCCACCCAGCTGGGCTCCACATGTAGAAAAGAAGGGCCCTTTTATAAACCACCCAAGGCAAGACATTGACCTCTTGAAATCTTTGGGCAGACCATTTCAAAGAGTGGGTATTGTCCAAGGTCATCTAAAAAGAGAAAATGGTAAATAAAAGTTAATTGAAAGGGGCTGGAAGGATGCCCTCTAGCCAAGTAGAGGTGCCGGACAAAGCCAGCATTGTGGGAGGTGACATCTCCCGCCCTCACCTCTGACTCACACCACCCTGAGGGGCAACTGTTCATTTGAAGCCACCTCTGCGGGCCGGTTACACTCACCCAGTCTGCCCAGGCTCTGACACTTTGAGCATCAGTCCAGGCTCTGGTCAGCTGTCCCACCCTAACCATGACCCACACACCAGTTGGTCTGGAGGATTGCAGCTGAGGTCGAGTTGCCCCGGGGCTGCTCTGTGGACGCTTATATCAGTGGCTGTTTGGCCAGCCCCTCCCCCAGCGCCTAGAAGCAGGCAGTGGGCTGTGAGTTACAGGGCGCATTGCAGTGTCCTTACATTCAACTCAACCATCATTGACCAAACACCTACTGCGTGTCAGACACTAGGTGTTGGAATATATTCCCTGGACTGGAAAGCCAAGACGCAGCCCAGCCTCAGAGCAGTGTTGGGAAAAAACTAAATGAAATAAACCACCACCACCACAAAAGCCACACGTCCAGCCACCAAAAACGCAACTTCAAGGAAATATGCTAATGTGATTCTTGAGCACCCGGAAGTGGGATTCAGCCCTCATCTCCGAACACAGCTTCTCTCGTCTCCACAGCCCACAGTTGTGCCATGTCTCTTCCAACCTTCCCAGAAGCCTCTTCCCAGGGACTAGCATTCAGACCACTTCTACTCGAGCCTTCCCTGCCCTCAGCTCACTGTCACAGAATCCCATGGGCCCAGGAAAAGCGTGTGCATGTAGCAGCAGAGCTCTCATTAGCAGAGGTGGGAGGGACAGGCCGGAGCTGGAACGGGATGTTTTGAGGTTTGGTCCTGCCACACAAAAATGAAAGAGATACAGCCCTTGTCCTGAAGAAGGTCACTGTAACTGGGGAGGGACATCCGTGCCCAGACCACCAGTCACAGTGCAGAGTGAGAAGTGAGCTGCTATGGGACGCAGGATAGATCAAGCGCAGCCCAGGGTGGAGAGCTGTGGCAAACGCTTGAAGGATGAATCTGGGTTCAAACCATGCCTCTGTGAATTTTGGATGCGTTACTTACCTTCTCTGTGCCTCAGTTTGCTCATCAGTAACCTGGGGATTATACAGTATATGGCTGTGAGAAGACCTCAGTGATGTAAAGTGCTTAGAATACGGCTTGTCACAGTGCTCAGCAGACGTAATTACTACATGGAGACACTGAATAAGCCAGTTCCTGGGGTATAATCACAAAGCAGCTTTGTGTTTCTCTCCCACTGCCCCATGCACGTAGATGAAAAGTCTTACGACTTTCCTGGCCTCTCTGAGGCAATGCGGGGTTGTAAGTCGTTTTCATATTCAGAAATCAGAGTGTGCCCTTTCATAAACCGATCAACATTTTGAACCTTCCATCGCTGTTCAGGGTCGCTGGCTCTGGTCAAGGAGTCTGCATGGGCTGGGCAGGGTGAGGTCAGCTTTCTTCCTAGTTTTGCTCCCCTCCTGTCACTCTGACCAGCGGTGGCTCCTGACCTCGCTGGGATGGGGTGCAGGGAGAGGAGATGAGGGGGACAGGAAATTTCTTAGCGCCTGGCACTCACTGTCACGAACTGGTTCTGTGCTCTCTGCTCTGGCAGATGCTTGGAGGTGCTGACTTGTTCTCTCTGCCTGCTTTTGTGGGTTTATCAGGAAGCCCCCTCCCACCCTGTCCACCGATCACCAGGGAGTTTTGCCTGCAGTTGCTTCGATTTGGGCAGCAGCAGCTCTAGTTTGCATTCCCCAGGCCCTAGGACCCCAGCAGCCCACCTCTAGCTTTCAGATGGACAGCAGCTCAAAATGCCACTCAGCCCCCTCTTTCCTAACCAGGGCAGGCTTTAGAAACTTCCAGACACATTTGCCCCCAAAACTCTGGGATGGCAGGCCTTCCCAGTGCAGGCTTTTCTGCCCTGCTTGTCTGCATCACCCTTTAGATCGCTCATCTGTTCCGCTCTGTCCTCAGGCTGGAAGGGACTCACATTCATGTCTGAGTGATCTCCTTAAAGCTGTGCTCCCCTGAGCTGAGGTGAAGGCAAACCTGGACCCGACCTCTCTTCTTCCTCTTTGGGGTGGGTGTGACTCTGAACAAGAAAGTTCTTCGAAAGCCCTCTTCCAAGTGCTCTGTGCCCACAGCCCTCTCCTGCCTTCACGTGGTTGTGAGTCCAAGTCCCGGGCACTTCTCTGCCACTGGCCCTTTGCCAGGGACCCAGGATGGTTGTCTCACAAGTCAATTTGGTGTCTTTTATCCGTTGTCTCAGCGCTTTAGCTGAAACGTCCATTTTAACATTCTCCACAATTGTTAGAGACCATCGTTATCACTGGGGTGTGTGTGTGTGTGTGTGTGTGTGTGTGTGTGTGTGTGTGTGTGTGGTGGTTTGCTGGAAGACGGCACCTGTTGGGGAGGGTGACAGACCAGATGACAAAGGTGGGCAGGGATTTATTTGTCCAGGTGGCTTTCTTTGTCCTGTGACTCTTGTCTCCCAGGTCCTGCCATGATGGGAAAAAAGGTGCAGAAGGCTAGACCCCATCTCCTTATGACAAACCTGTGTTTACTGCCATGCAATGCAAAGTATCTTCAATATGCAGGTTCTCATTTGAAACTCACAACAACTCAATCAGATCCTTATTATATTCCTTCCAAGGACTCAGGTTCAGGAAGCTACCTGATTGTCCAAGCTCGCACAGCTGGGAGGTAATGAATTCAAACTTAGTAATTTGACTTGTGCTCTTCATCACTTCATCAATACCTGGAGGCCAGGGTAGGGGTGGGGCGTCTTCCTGAGGGTCTGACGTTGGGCAGGGTGTTGTTGTCCCAGGGGTGATAGCTGTGGGAACCACCTGTGCCTGGCCGGGCTTGCTGTGCTCACAGCTGCAGTGGACATTCTGTCCTCCACACCCACCAGCCAAACAGAACTGGCCGAGCTGAGCAAACACTGGCTGTGACATTCTCTCTGACACCTTGCTTCACATCTGACGCCTTCAAGACACAACTAGTCGAGGACAGGGTCTCCCGCTCCCTTTCCCGTGATCTAACCTCCTGGGCCATCCAGACCCAGCAAAGGGCTCTGGATGGGCGCCCTCTAACCCCCACAGAGAGAAGACCAGGCTCTCCGTAAAACGGTGGCCCACTCCATCCTCCACCTCTGGGATCCCTTGGGCGCTGCAGCTGCACTTACCCTTTGGGTATCAGAGTCCCTGGGAGTTCATCTAAGAATCTATGTCACCTCTCTTCTCTTCTGTATAGTTTGGTTTTCATTCGTTGGAAGATGAGATCATATGCCAAAGCAATGGGAGATAGTGAGAATTTAAATTTTTTCTCTCTAGCAAGAGGCTTACATGACTTTTGTCTTAAGTAATCTTTGTTTTTAGGATAAGAAAAGCAATACTCATATATATTGATTGGGAAAAAATTGGAAAATACAAGAAAATAAGTGAAAACAAGTTAAAAGATAACCCATGGGCCTTACATGCTAAGATTTTTGTATCTTTCCTCTTAAGTTCGTACTTACATGTATAAAGCATATTTACAGACATGCTTGTAACAAGATTAGAATTATACAGTAGAGACTGTATTGGAAGCTGCTTGTTTTTTCATGTAACAGTATATCATGGGCATATCCCCACAGTATTAAGCTCAGTGAACTTTTAAACAATCCTATGTGACGGATTCCACAATGTACTAGAAGGACAACAGACGGAACAAAATAATGAGCCCCGCCCGGGGACCTCCCCTCGGCAAGACCACAGTCACATCTTAGCAACTCTGAAGAAACTGACCCACTGTGCTGTTTAGGCTCAGAAATCTCCTTTCTTTCCTTCCTTAGAAATAAAATTGAACTGAGTGTCCCAAGTTCCCCCATGTCCTATGGCTTGGGGTGTGGCCCACCAGCAGTGGTTCCTCCAAAGGAAGTGTGTGTGTGTGTGTGTGTGTCCTTCGAGTTGCTGCCTCCAATCTTCTGGTTGTGGCCCTCAGCACTCCAAGCTGCCTTCTTTATTGCATCTTATAAGTACAGGCCATCGTACCCAACTCTGTCCAAGTTCTCCCGTAATTAAAATGTGCACAACTCTGTTGATAGCCCCTTTACACAAGAAGCTCATTTGGCCCAGTGAATGATGAGACTTTGAATTGTATTTTTAATAATAGACCAAAGCCTGCTATCTTACCAGGTCTCAAAGCAGGGCTCTTTTGTTATTAAATTCAAGGACACAGTATCTTCAGCCAGATGAATTCTGAAATGGGTTGTGTTGGGGTTTTCTTGACAATTGGTAAGTGGCAAGGAGAGGCCTAACAGTTTCTAACACTCTTTCTTGAACACTTCTCATAGTCTGGAACTAAAAGAGTCCCCTCTCCAACTTTCCCAGGTTTGTGGCCTATTGTGCGAATCCTATGATGGACTATTTGAAGACAAGTTTCTCTCTTCAGTTCATGACTTTGCTAGAAACTGCTTTCACCACTGTTCAGTTTGGGCTCTAGCTTAATCCTCCTTTTCCTGCCTTTTCAGTTCATCTATATTGTTACATGGGAAAAATTAGAGTACTCTTTAGAAATATTTCCATAGCCCATAAATCTTGTTCCCTTGGGGTCTTGGCATCCCATGAGCAGGGGGTGTTGGGGTTTCATGTGGCGGACACACAGAGAACAACAAGACAACTGGTCGGTTTTGATGGTTAAAATGTAATTTTGATTTAGTCCTCAGCCAGACTGGAGGCCTGGCGGGCTTGAGGAAGGGAGGGGATGCAAAGGAAGAGTTTGTTAATTAGTTCCAGCAGTGATAGGGAACGGCTGCAGAGGTAGGCTGACGGCGGCCTCCAGCCAGGCACGGGGGCCTTCGAGCGCTGTGACCATGGGCATTGAGCAGAGGCCCCGCGGGGCCAGCCACACCGTGGCCATTCCCAGCTCAGGGAGCAGCCTAGCGCAGCCACTCCACAGACGAGACCAACGAGGAAGCAAATATATGACTTGCCACCTCTGGGACGTCACGGTCTTGACCTCAGTCCCTTAGACATGGTCTTGGAGAGGAGCGAAGGAGTGGTCGGTCGTTCAAAGAAAAAATCCGAGAAAACAAGTATTTTGTTTAACTGGACAGAACCTGACTAGAGGGATTGTTTCAGTTATTGATTGAAGTACGTTTTGGGATTCATTCTACTCAATGGTGAGGGCCAGCTGATGGTTTATAAAGAAAAAAGAAACTCCACTTATTTATTTATTTATTTTTTTTACATTTAAGTGTGGTGTGAGAAAATAATGAGATACCATTATGGTTCCAATTGGAGGCAGCATTTTAGGCATGTCGCCTAGAGTGTGGAGGCTCTTTCGTTCCACAGCAGCCAGAACACTTATTCCAGACTTTTCCATGTGTGTGTGTGTGTGTGTGTATGGACAGATTAGGGCAGAGTTGTATGAGAAGGACATTGAGGGGTTTTTATTTTCATTTTTTGCTAACTATTGGTTAAATCCTTGAAGTAAATTGAAGACTCCACTGTTGAAATTAGGTGCCTAATAGTATTATCTGAAAAAATGAAAGCTCTCCATCTAAAAACTGATGTTTAAGAAAGGAGACGATGATCTATAGTACTGAAGAGGGTCCAGAATTAGTTACTAAGCAATTTAAGAATTAGTTGATGCTTAGGCCTACTCCTGTTAACTCTGCCTCCACTTTCTCTAAGTTCTAGCTAGAGCTAAAGTCAGAGTTAAGGTTCCCAATCAGCCAGCTTTACAATAGAGAGATTTTCCTATATTGTCTGGGTGGATCCAATGTACACAAAGGTCCTTATAAGTAGACCCAAGATAGAATTGCTAGGTGTTTGCCTTCATGTTACAAAATGTCCTGAAGTTCAAGGTGTTTTATGGTTATTTATATAGCAGGATGGGATTTTCTTTTTTTCTTACCCTCCATCCTTCCCACTTTCTTACCCCTTCCCTTTGGTAGGGAGTTGGTGGTAAGCACAGCAAAGAGACAGTGACTATTACTATAATATACCACAGTGGGGTCTCAGAAAACTATCGGGTCACTCTTTTTCTTGTAGATTCTCCATTCTCTATTTGGAGAATCTGAAAAAAAAAATATATATATATATATATATATATTCATGTCTCCTTATCTGAAGCTCAATAAAGACTCAGGGCAGAGCCTCCCCGATTGCCCCCACTTCATGGAGCCAGGGCCTTACTGTACCTTTTCTGGATTTTCCTCTAGTCCCTGGGAAAGAGGAGCTAGAAAAGATAGATGAGGGCCGGCCGAGTGGCGCATTGGTTAAGAGCTGGTTTTGGGATGCCAGCGGCCCCGGTTCGGATCCCACATGAGGGCCAGTGACACTGCCCTCTACAGCTAACAACAGCTCCACCTGGAGCTGGGCTGTGCAAGCCCCGGGTATGGTGTAGGCTGCAGCCCCTGCTGCAGTGGGCTGCCATGGGCTACAGTGAGTGGGCGGCAGCCAGTGTGAGCTGCCAATAGCCCTGGTGAGCGACTGTCCAGAGGCCGGCGACCCATCTGCCTCATCTGGGAAGAGCGCAATGACGATACCAACATGGGCCAGTGAAGCAACGTCCTCCACAACTAGACTGAAGAACAAAAAGACAACTTGTCTGGTCCCCTTCCCCGATTCCCCAACGCTGTTCCCCTCCCTCAATTCCCCAATAAAATCTTTTTTTTTTAAAAAAAAAAGATAGATGAGGTTGTGGGGGGAGAACGGGAAGGGGAGTCAGAGAGAGAAGGGATCCGAGATTTCCGTTCAATGGTATGGCAAGAGGTGGGGAAACTGGTGGTTTTGCACCACTTTCTGGTCCTCATGTGTGTCCAGAACCAGCCTTTGATTCTTCCTGGTAATGAAGCATACCTGCATGACTTTCCACACATTATCGGAGTAACTAAAAATTCACATTTTCATTTCTAAGGACTAAAGGGGTGTCACCATCATTTTCACCATTTTTATACAAATGAAAAAGTATTGAAGTTCAGGGAGATAAGGTGATTTGTTCAAGTTCATGTCTGAGCAAGGAGATGGCTGGGATTGAATCTCCAGTCTTGCTGACTGAAACCACGCCCCCCCCTTCCCCAAATTTAGAACAGATGACCAACATGGGACACTCCTGACCCTGCACTCCTTCTGGGTCTAAGCTTGGGCTCTATGAGGATGGGCTTTGCTCTTGCTTCCAGCCTCAGTTCTCCAGAGTCTCAGATTTAATCCTGGGACATGTTATCTTGGGGAGGTGAGAGGCAGCCTGAGCTGTGCCAGGCTTGTAGTGCTGGAGGTGAGGGAGATTGGGAGGGCTCGGGAAGTGTTCAGATCCCAGTGGTAGCCTTTGGCGTCCCCCTAAGCTAGGTTCCCCTTAGGCAAAAATGGGCAGAGCTCCTGGACTCCACGCCTTGCGAAAGGGGGAGAATGTATGAGTTATATGTCTCTTTTCACCTAAAACATCTTTTCCTTCTATTTGTTTTCATGACACTGGTTGATGAAAATGACTCATTTATCCAATAGTAATGGGGCCACAGAGTGAGAGGCATTTAAAGATGTAAGTGATCTCTAAGTCACCTCCACGCCTGTCCTCTGGGTACCTCTCTGCTCCCCACAAACTGTAAAATTTGTATTGTTTGTAGCAGACAGCTCCAGGCCGTTCACTTTCCTTCGTGGACTTTCATTTTTAATATGTTGTTGTGCTCTGAAAGACATCTTCTACCCTCCAAGATGACCATGCTACTCTCTGGACCTATGAATGTTACCGGACATGGCAAAACCAACATGCAGACGTGCTTAAATTAAGGAGCTTGAGATTATCTAGGTGAGACTGACGTCCTTATAGAAGGGAGGCAGAGCGAGTAGTAGGGGATGTAATGACGGCAAGAAGTTGGACTGATATGAAGCAGGGGCCAAGAGCAGGGAATACAGGCGGCTTCTAGCAACGCCAAAACCTTCTGAAGCCTCCAGTGGAAATGCAACTCTGGCAGCACCTTGCTTTCAGATTTCTAACCTCCAGACTCTGCAAGAATAAATCTGTGTGGTAATGTGAACGACCATGCAGCAAAAGGAAACCGAGGCAGGGGTGTTGTGCCCTCTTTGGATTTAATTAGAACAGATTGCTGTTGCTGGAGGAAAGAGTGTGGCTTGTTTTGTGGATGATCAAGTTTGAAACTCCAGTGTATGCGCTCTGCAATGAAGATGGTCTCCTGCAACGTGCACTGAGTCTGCGATAATGTAACACCAGACGTGGAAGTCCTTCTTGATAATAATCAGGATTCAATTTGGTTAAAGTAATTTGATTTCACAAATTCCCACAGTAATGGAGACTAGGCATTCTAGGATTTCTATGTAGGTTGACTGAAGGTTTTGTATCACTTTAGAAAGGGGCTTAGAGACTTGCTTTGACCAGGGTTTGTACAGAAAATCTAATGCTATTACTTGGATTGTATATTTCTTTGAGGTTGTTTAGGGATGACTTGCTGACACACATGCGCGCGCACACACACACGTTTTATTTTTTGCCGAGCCATATGAGAATTAGTTGTAGGCATCATGACATTTTAGCTCTAAATACGTTGGTATACTTGTAGGTCTCTTAAGAGCAAAGTTGTTCTCCCCCAACTATAAAACATACTCCAGAAAGTACTTAACAGTGGTGTGATACTCATCTAATATATGCTCCATGTAATTCCTCAATTATCTTTAAAGTGTCCTTTTTTTTTGAGGGCAGTGTCACTGGCCCTCACATATGGGACCCGAACCGGGGCCGCTGGCTTCCCAAGCCAGTGCTTAACCACCGCGCCACTCGGCCGGCCCTAAAGTGTCCTTTATAGTTGTTTTGTTTCATTTGTAATCCAGGATCCCCTCATGATCACTTTGCATGTAGTTGTTGTGGCTTTTTAATCTTGGTGAAGATTATTGTAATAGCGTATAAATTGCATGAGAGCAGGCCAGTTTAATGTTGGTTCACTACCTAGCACAGAGTAGGCATTTAGTAAATACATTTTAAATGAACATTTAGGTAAATAATTGCTACTCCTCCAAGCCATCTCTCAGTGCAGCCACTGGGGTATTTGCCCTCATTCTCCGTCTGATAAGTAATCAACCCCCAAAACCTCCAACCACAGGTTTGCAAATGTGATCCATTCCAGTTAATCATGGTACCCTATTCTCATGAAAAAAAAAAAAATGATTATTGCAGAGGAGCGCATGTGACAAAATTAGGGCCAATGAGAATCCTTTTGAGAGACTGATTTATTTATATACTAGAAAGAGATATTCTCTTCCCACTAGGTTTCTAAGCCAGGATATATAATCTAGAACAGCTAATAATCATTTTCCCCTAGCTGTTAAAGGAAGCTGCTGCAACAGGAGACAATACTTTTTTTTTTTTTTAATTCAGAGGAAAGCCAACCTGAGAAATGAAGACTGTGAGTGTTAAGAGCCCTGCCTGCAGTCCACATCCTTTCATAAATATCCCAGACACATAAGGCAGTACAGAGCCACTTTGCTTAGGTTGTCTGACCTGAGTTCTGTCATTTGCCTCCTAAAGAGTCCTGACTACTCCAGTCACTTCGTCTTGCCTTACAGAAAGTCCATCTTATACTGTCCTTCATCTAAAGATAACAGTTACTTCTGAATCACCTCTGTGCCAGTGCCATAATTTCCTTAATGCGAGCATCCCTTTAGTCATGTAACTTTGTTTTGGTAAAATGTCCATTGTCTTAGAAATTCTGGGAACCACTACTAAATATAAAATCAATTGGAAATCAGGCAGCTATAAGGGAAAATATTCAAGGGAGGAAACTTGACAGGAAATTCCAATTCGGGCGGAACAGCTTGGACTTAGGAGTCAGGTTTCATTTCTAACTGCTACCTTGGATAGTCTTGTAATTTTAGTTTTTTCAAGACAAATTTTTAATCGCCCCCAATATATTTAGGAAGAACAAAAAGGCAAGAAACAAAGAAGGAAGGTCCGAGTGGACCGCTGCCCCCAATCACGTTGGAATCGTGACCAATCCAGGTCAAGTGATACCCTGTCCTGTGCTGTTTCCTCTGAGCAGGCTTGCCTTCTCTCTCCTACTCAGGTGTCAGGTACTGTTGGATAAATAGAATTGTACTTTAATAAATAGAATAAATAGAATAGTAATTTAACTATCACAAGGGCTTAATTTGGGTAAATAGCAGGGAATGCGAGTACAAGCTTACCCACTCACCAATGGTATATGGGGGGCTTTCAGGGTGAGGTAAATAGGTTATAAGCCAAAACATTCCACCTTGTTGGAGAGAGGGAGGGAGGGAGAGAGAGAGAGAGAGAGAGAGAGAGAGAGAGAGAGAGAGAGAGAGAGAGAAACTACCTTTTTTGTATGTTGTGCGATGAAATCGTGAAAGCTTGTGCTAGGGGTTACAAACTCCTAGATCCCTAAGCCCAGAACCCCTCAGGCATCTTCACAATGACGTCCCCAGATGTGCACATGGGCCCCAGTGCTCACGTTCCATGGAAAACCCCAAGGCTCTGCATCTGGACCTGTCTTAGCATCCCCTCACCTTGCCTGATCATGAGTTTTTCCAAGAAGCAATGAGACGGATTTCATGTTTTGATGAGACTATGTGATAAGAACCGGGCTTATTCTTTTGTACAAATACCTCTGTCATAGAAACAAGGTTTGTCTCCCAAGGTGCTGATGCCCAGATAATGTTCCGAGTGTCCTGGAAATGGGTGTAGTCTCTGCGGCACGCGGCAGCCCCACCCCGCCTGCGCGGACTGTCCGCCCAGGTGGCATGGCCACCAGCTGCTCTCCGCACTCCGTGTACCAGTGTCGTCTTCCTTCCTTCTCTTTAAAAAAAAAAATCCTGGGCCCGGCCGAGTGGCGCGGTGATTAAGCGCTGGCTTAGGAAGCCAGCGGCCCCGGTTCGGGTCCCACATAGGAGGGCCAGTGACACTGCCCTCAAAAAACAAAACAAAACAAAACAAACAAAAAAAAAATCCTGTTTAAATTTTTTTTTTTATGGAGTGTCTGTATTTCTTTAGAGCTCAAGTGTTCAATTCAGCGAATACTGAATGAACGAGTGAGGGAGAGGGGAAAAGGCATGACTGTCAGAGCTACAAACTGAGCACAGCTTAGGAAGGAAAGATATGCCTGGGTGGTTACCTGAGCTGATTGTAATGCTAAAGGGTGGTTACATGAGCTGATTTGAATGCTAAAAGGAATTTTAAAGGGTTAAACCCTAAGAGCTAGTTTTATAAATGCTATACTCTACTTCTCGTGTGTGACTATAAAGTAATATGGAAAATGAAACTTACGTGACCACAGCATCCTGAGTTCACCCAAGTGAGGAAGAAATGCTTGTTGGTTGTCTTTTGTGGGCAAGGCCGCATGTGAGCACAATAAAAAATGCTAAGAAAAATAAGACATCCACCCCAGTAGTTCATAACCTAATAGGAAGAATAAGATCACTCATTCATTTACTCTTTCTCCCATTTATCCATAAAGTATTTACTTAGAGTCTAGGCTCCAAGCTAGGCACTGTGGAAGGGGCAGTGAGAGATGAAGACGCAGCCCTGCCCTCTGGGATTTTGTGATCTAGCTGAGGTTACACTCGTATGAAACCTTCCCAAACAAAGCCGCGTGGGACCGATACCTCTGGGGAGGCCCGTGGTCTGGGACTGCCTGGTCCAGCTTAGCCCCACTAGTCATGTGGGACCACTGAACACTGCAGATGCACTAGTGAGGATGAGGGGCTGAAAATGCAATGGCCTTTCATTTCGAACAATGTAAGTTTAAATTTAAAAACCAACACTGGGCTTGGTTACTGGCAGGCTTTTTAGCATGTTTAGAACAACTCGGGCACGTGAATCTACTTTTTAATTTTAAACTTTATAAGACCTACATAAAATAAGTCATTCATCATTTTTAATTTTTAAATGTTTGTTACATGTTAAAGTAATAATATTTCGGATATGTTAGGCTAAATAAAATGTTATTAAAATGGATTTCATCTTTTAAATTCTCTTTTATAATATGACTACTAGAAAAATTTAAATTACATATGTGACTTGCTTTGTATTTTTTACATATGTGATTTAAATTACATATGTGATTTGTTTTTCATGGATGGCGCTGGGATATGGGGTTTTGAAGGAGACAGAAAATCTATCTTGAAAGAGGTTCTTTTTCTAACAAACAAAATGGAAACAAACTAACAGATACAGAGAGCAAATTGGTAGTCGCCAGCCAGGTTAATGGAGCTCAGATTCGGTGCCCGCCTGCGCTGGCCGTCTGGGTGAGAGGAAGGCCTAACAAAGGAACAATGGCTCTGCCAGTACTTCTGTCTCAGAGGGAGTTACTCTGACTCCCGCCCCTTCAGCCCTCGCACTGAAGCCAGACAATCCGGTTCCTCTCCATATGTCCCGGGCGCCTTTTAGCTGCGGCCCCCTTGGGGCGAGCGAGTCCATCAGTGAGTAGGTCTGCGCATGGGCCCTTTAGGAGGAGTGCCTGGCAGTGCAGCCGCCCTCCGTCTCACTCAGCCACAGTCTCCACCGGTTTTCACAGCCAGAAGCTGTGAGGACTTCTCTCCCCAGCAGTGGAACTCTGGGCTGGGGAGCCCGGTGTGAGGCGGGGACCCCTCACTCCTCATGGGGAACCTTTGCAGCCGAGGCAGCCCTCCTGAATCCTAACCGCCACACCTTGCGTGTCAGGCCAGCCCATTCCTACCGGAGTCAGCATGGCTTCTTTTGTATGTTCTTAGTTATAGGATTCTGTTCAGCGAGACTTCAGGTGGTTCTCAGCAATGGCTGTTCTGTAACTTAGTTGTGATTTTGATGTGGTCATGGGAGGAGCACAGCATTTACCTACTCTGCCATCTCGAGTGGAAGTCTGGGGTGAAGTTTCCTTAATCACCTTAGCAGGGAACTGGGTAGGTTTGCTTCTTATGGGGCAACCCCAAATCTCCAAGGAATGTGAAGCCCTCAGAGTCAAGAGTCCAGGGAAGCAGAGATTTTAAAGAAATGGATACCAATGACTACAGATGGTCTGTGAAATCATGGATCATAGGATTATAGAGCAGACAGGGCTTCCAGGTATTGTCCAATTCACTTTTTCACCTCATTTAAGAATGGGCTCAGAGATGTTCAGTGACGTGTCCAAAGCCACACAGCTAGTTAACAGCAGAAGAGTAATTAGAACAGGCGCCTCCAGGTTTTCATACACTTTCCACCATGTCACACGGAATGCTGCCCATTCAGAGCATCAAACATACAATGAATCTCGAAGGATACGGTTAAACGATGAGGAACTGGGAAAGGTAATTGTTGGGTCTTTCTATATATAGAAAGATTATATAAGCACACACAGTCCTATGCATAAAAGGCACTGGGCCTCTGTTCTCCTCACCACGGCCCTCGCTCGGGAGTGTCACTGGCTGATCCTGAATGGCCCAGGGACAGCTGCCCAGCGTTGGGACACAGAGTAGGAACACTTAATCCCCATTAAGGAGGGGCTGCAGGGTGGAAGGCCAGTCCTACTGCCACCCTAGGACAGTTTGCAGTGTCACAGCCTCTTCCTTTACACGTTTTCAAGGAAGAAAGGAGAATTAGAGGACCAAAGAGGGAGAGAGATGTGAAGAAAAAGTAGGAGAGAGGGAGTGTTGACACGTGGAGCTGGAGCTGAGGGCGTGGCTCAAACGGGGATGTTCGGAGAAGTAGGGCGGCTTTTTAAACAGAGCCCTCACAGGTGAGTGAGGTGACAGAGAAAAGCCGCCCTGTGCTCCAAGGAACTAAGTAAATAAGCACAGACGTCAAATGTTCAGAGCTGGATGAGGGCTGGTCTGGACCAAGAGCTCCGCCGAAGGCACAAGGACGCCTTTAGTTTTAATTGCCAAGTCCTGTTCTATTTGATGGCACCTGTGGAGTTGCTCACATTTCAGGAAATGTTTTCTGCTTAGGGACCTTTCAGGGGAAAGTTTGAAAATCCAGCCCTCAGCTTTGAACCAGTCCAGTGTGTGAGCCACGGTTAGAGCTTATGAATAGGTCAGGCCTTCTTCAGGAGTCCTAGTCAGTGAATTTGCTTATGAGCATGGGTTTTGTACATTTTCCTTGAAAATGGAAACCCAGTGATTATCAATAAATAACCAAAGGATTAAGCCCATAAAAACCATCCCATGACCCCCGGTGAAAATCTGCACAAACCGGCCTTCTTCCCAACCTTGCCGTGTCCTTCTGGTCTGTGTATAGCACAGGGGCATAAAGCAAGAGTGAAAAACACAAGCAAAGGCCATGTTTGGCTTTGATTAGGCATTAAACCCCAGAGAGTCATTAAACTTCTTGAACTCGGTGGTTTCAGTCCAGGTTGGAAAGCAGGTCAAGCAAGCAACACTGAGAGGAGAGTGTGTGCGGAGTTTTGCTCTCGGGCTCTTTGAAGATTGCCTCAGGGTTAATGTTTGACTTTGGATCTTAACTATTTTATGCCTTGGTTTCCTCACACACAAACAAAATATAATTCATCTTGCAATGAGAGAAGATCACGCCTTTTCATGAATGTGAATCCAGGCCTACCTTGGAGAGATTGTGGGTTTGGTTCCAGACTACTGAGATGCAGGGTATTACAATAAAGCGAATCCTAATCTCTTTGCTGTTGGAGGGTCCAGCCTTCAGTCTGGCAAAAACATGCAACATCTGTGAAGTGCAATAAAGCGGAGTACAATGAAACAAGATATGCCTATAGTAGAAGCTCTTTCCTTTGCGGGGTAAAGCAAAATGCAGAGTGCAGGCTTGAGGACCATGTGGTCCAATAGAGGTGTAATGCGAGCCACCAGAACGGGCCACACATGGGATGTTAGCTCTTCTACTAGCCACACTGAAAAAAAAAAAGGTAAAAACGAACAGGTCAAATTAATTTAAATAACATTTTACTTTATCCAGGGTATCCAAATATTATTTAAACATGTCATCAATATTTTAAAAATTACCAAGATATTTTATCTTTTTGTCCATATTGTCATTGAAATATAGTGTGTATTTTACATTTATCGCACATCTCAAATCCACGTAGACACATTTCAAGCGGTCAGTAGCCATATGTGCCCAGTGGCAGCTGTCCGGAGCAGGGCAGCCCCAGAATGGAATTGACTGGAAGCTGCCTGATCTTCAGCAAGTTACTTAAGCATCCTGTGCCTCAGTTTCCACGTCTGTAAAATGAGAATAATAGTAATAATAATAATATCTACCTTATTAGGTTTGTCATAAAGATGATGTGTGTACATATATTTAAAGCCCTCAGTGTAGTGCCTGGCATATATTTGATCAGTTGGTGTCAAGTAGCATTATTATTATTATTATCATTATTTTTTTTTTTTGAGGGCAGTGTCACTGGCCCTCATATGTGGGACCCGAACCGGGGCTGCTGGCCTCCCAAGCCAGCGCCCAACCACTGCGCCACTCGGCTGGCCCAAGAAGCATTATTAATTTGGCAAAAATATACAAGGTGCAAGTGTTCATTTTTCTGCCAAATGTAGTTCTTTCAGACCAAGTGAAATTAAGTTGAATTTGGAGCTTAGGCCTTTTTTTTGAGTTGGGGGAGAGAGCAATTACTTAGCCCGAACCAGGAAAACATACTCAAGGTACTTCCTTCTTGGATTTCATCAAACCAGTAATTTTTAAAATGTGAAGTGTCCTTTCCCTGCACCCATGGCAAGGGAGTGAAAAAATGGCTCAATTAGCTACCTGTCAATTCTTTCTCCATCTTGTCAATAATATTTTAGGTAGCTGAATAGTTTTGTGTGATTACACTGTTTGTAAAAGTGCATTTAGATTTTGAGGGGCAGAATTTAGATTTTGGAGCTTTCAAAATAATACAACCTTCGGTGTTGAACCAGAATTCCTTGCCTTACTTTCTAATGTGGTTTTGCCTTTGGGTGACACACCTGGGTCACCCTGGGTGACGTCTGCATTGTCCCTGATCTCAGGGTTTCATCTTGTTGCCTCAGATGTACACCAAACAAGTGGAACATTTGCTCTGTGGCCACAGGGCCCAGTTTGTCATATGAACATTTTTTCTTAATCTCTCCTTTGGAACCTGTGAATAAACATAAGAGAGGTGTCAGATTGGGTCGGGCCAAGTTATCAGGGCTCATCCACACATGGCCAAGACTGAGAAGTATTTTTTTGTTTGTTTGTTTAAAGATTTTATTGGGGAATTGGGGAAGAGGGACAGACAACTTGCTGTCCTTTTGTTCTTCAGTCTAGTTGCGGAGGATGTCGCTTCACTGGCCCATGTTGCTATTGTGATCATTGTGCTCTTCCTGGCTGAGGCAGACCAGTCGCCGGCCATTGGATGGGCACTCACGGCGGCTCACAGCAGCTCACGAAAGCTCACGCCAGCTGCTGGCCAGCCCCACTGCAGCCTACACGGTCGCTGGGGATTCAAGGCAGCCCAGCTCCAGGTCGAGCTGTTGTTCACCATCTTAGCTGTAGAGGGCGCAGCATCACTGGCCCTCATATGTGGGATCTGAACAGGGGTCCTGCTGCCCAGAGCTGGCGTCCTAAGCCAACTCAACCAACACCCCACTTGGCCGGCCTAAGCCTGAGAAGTATTAATGCCACTTGCTGCATGGTATTAAGAAGACCCCCACGGAGCCAGGAAAGTGGCATTCGAGGTCCATTTTTCCTTCATCCTTGGTCATGCCACCAAACATCTCTGTGACATTTGCTCAAAGAATATTTGCATCTTTTGTAGGAGGTTTGAAGGGCTTGGGGCTGATCCAGGAAAAAGATATGACCCTGAGAGGCAGTAACACACAACAAGCAACAAGCTTTGTTGTGCCACGTGAGGACAGGGTTGTAGGAGAGGGGATGTCTCGCAGAGCCTGCCACCACCCAGAGGCCCCAGGAGGCCAGTACCCAGAGGGGAGGAGGGAAAAGGAACTCCTGGGAGAGAGGGGGGTCAGAGTGGGGCTTGGCAGTGTGGGAGGGGGTTCCTGGGCCAGAGAGCTCTGACGGGCAGTGGCGTCTTCTGGTCTTGTAATTACAAAGCTCTAGCTTATCAATGGCCAACAGGTGCTGGGTGAGGTTTTGAGGGGTATGCAAAACAGGTGGACTCTAAATGGCTGAACATCTGCTTGTTTGGCTATTTTTAAGGTTACTAGATGTGTAAAAATTTGAGTTCATTGCCAGTGGGCTTTTGACTGAATGAGTCTCAGCCTGCAGCAAAAATATAAAGCATCTAAGGACTGGCTCACAGGAGTCATCTTTAACCTATTTGAATAACAATCTTTCATTCCATGAGTTATGAGTGGGACATGAAACAAGGAGCACAGGAGAAAACCCTTGGTTCTGGTTGTGGCCGCAGTGCCCTCTAGCTATGCCTTGGGTGGTCATTCAATCTGCGGGGCCTCCCTGACCTCTCCATAAAGTGGGGGGTGGGACAGATGAACTCTAAGTCTCCAGCTCTAGTTATGTATCACTCTCAGATGCCCTGAACATCCTCATGGTGATGGACAGACCAGGTCTGTCCTTTGTCAGATGAGGGACCTGGGCACCGAGTGGCTGGCTAAGTGCTGAGCTATGTATGTAAACTCACCCAGTTCCTGGCAGACAACTGAATTTGAACTCATGTTTGTGGATGTCCAGCTCTTGGGTGTATTCTGTTATTCCTGATGGGCAAATGAAGGGAAACCTTTACAAAATGCTGTTCTGGAGATGCAACTAAAATTCTGCCATGGCCCATAGCTGTAGCCCTACTAAGAGATAGCCCAGATTGAAGATGTATGGGAATGCCATGAGATTAGCTTTCTATAGGGTTGTTGGAAAAGTCATGACACATTTTTGCAACGAAAAACATAGAAAAAATACGTCATGACTTTTCCAACAACCTAATATTTCCTCCACATGATTTCATTCATAGACAGGTAAAGCAAAAGAATGGCCGCACCACTTCATCTGTTGCTTTCTCTAAGGCTGCAGAGCGGAGGAGATGTTTTTCCTGAAGACCCCACGGCTGGTGACATTGTGCCCCGGCTTCCTCTATACCCGTGGGGCTCGGTCTTGTCCTCTTGCGTTGATTTGCCAAGCATGTGCTCTGAACTCTGACTTCTCACAAAGACCTTCTCTGTCGTAGTAATTACTGTGAAGAATCGTTGCTATTTTTAATGTAGCGTATCCATTGCATTCCTGAATCAATCTTGGAGGCCGTGCTTGAGAAATACACTCCGTTTTACTCACCACTGTTGGTACTATATAAAGAGTTTGACTTTCTCTTAGGGTCACCGGCTAGGGAGACCTTCCCTTCTGAAAGTAGGGAGGTTTACCTAAAAATAAGTCAGTTTTAACATCTTTATCTTAAAACTTGTGTAAATTGTAAAAGAAATCACTCTGGCGATTTGGTAAATTCTTTGGCCCCCGAAAGCCTTTCTATTCGACTGCCCCTGGGACACTCTATTCTCTGACTCTTAAACCACATCCATTTGCTTTTGGCTCCAACTTTTCAGAGGACTTTGTGGCCCTGTTTTCCAGACCTGAGTTTCATTGGAGAGTTAATTGTCTAAGCAAGACCGTGTAAGCCAAGCTGAATTTGGGGGTGAAGCCTGCAACCTCTGTACCCCCTCTATAGATGAGAAAGTCTTCGTGAATCTCTGTCAATTGTATTTTTGTAGAAGCACATGTTTCATATAGAAAGGGGAAGAAGCCAGGGAGAGGGGCCTGTAACCAGATCGTGTTTAACCAAGAGGAAGACAAAAGCTCCTTTATCTCTTTGCAATAACTTAGCCTAGGAAGACCCGAGGCCTGAGCCGTAGGCTCCGCGTTTCGGTTCCAAGCAGGCATTTGAGCTAAACAGGAAGGAATGAGGGTTCATTGGCTTGGCCTTGGCCTTCGGTCATGGTTTCTGATTAGCATGTGCTTCTCAGATGGAATTCATAAGCACCTTGAATAATTCGTCCTTCTCCTCATTCCAGAAATTCTTCAGTTAAGGATTTTCAAAAGTTTCTTTCTTTTCAATTCACTTGACCCAGGCTCCTAGACAGCTTTCCTTCGTTCATGGTTTCCATGGCAACCAACAGAAGCTTCCATCCAAGTCCATCTATACAACAACCTTAATGCAAATGATGTAACATCACTTAAAATAGCGGTCCCTTCTCTAGAGCAGAGCTAGATTCCTCTGATAACTGTTTCTGAAAGAATCCTCCCGTCTACATCATGAGCGCTGCCATTTCATTGTCCTGCAGATTCCTATAGCTCAGTCAATTCCTGCTAGTTCTGCGTGTACACACTTTGGTCTCCTCATCAGGAAAATAGGGGTACAGTTCACAGTCCCGCGTGTCTCATAGGATTGGTTCAAGAATAAGATGGGGATGTCAAGGTGTTGTAAAGTAGCACATGACATGGGACACACCAAAGCCTGCTGAGACCAGACAGGTGCCGCGAATGCAAAGAGGAGGCCAGGTGTAAGGAAAGAAGCAGTGACATCACAATGAAAAATGGCAACTGACGCTAGCAGACCCTACCCAGCTGGAGGACTATGGAAATGGAGGACTATGGAAATGGAGGTCCGGGCCCGCCTGCAGGCAGCGGCTGCTACTTCACTTTAGTCAGTTGGTGCTTTTGGGGAATATGGGGTCTGTGTTACCAGTTTTACTGATTTCTTTTTTAAAGAAGGTCTTTTAAAAAATCTCTGAATGTTTAAATTCTGGCACTAAATTCATATTAAACACACGTGTATGCCTATGTGCACACACACACTGAGTGAACTAAACATACCTGTTGTCTGGATGAAACCTGCAGGCCACTGGCCTGTGTCCTTTGTTATAGGACATTTTTAGAGTCATATGTAAGTCTGCAATGAGTTGGGTATTGACCTCTGTTTTTTAAAAATCTTGTCACAAAAAACAGAAAACACTCAGGTTTGCAGATAAGTTGTTAGAAGTTTATTAAGAACCAGTGGAGAACGCCAGCAGTGAAATGTACAAGGAGGTGATGTTGGGAGGAATTTACTGAGAATCAGAGGTGCTGAAAATAGCATCGCAAGGTTCAATGCAATACATGAACCTTGATAAGATCCTAGATGCGGAGAGGGGGCCAAAAAAAAAAAATTTTCAGGGCAATTGCAGAATTTTAACTAGAGGCTGTATATTGGATGACATTATTTGATTAATGTCAAGTTCTTAGATGTGTGTGATAATAAATAGTGCTGCAGTTATATAGGAGAACATTTTTATTCTTAGGAGACGCATGTTGAAGTATTTAGCACGAAGTATCAGGAGTACATAATCTAGTTTCAGTGATTTAGCCAAAAAACAAAAAAAAAAAGAGTATGTATGTGTGTTAAGGAAGAGAGAAGCCAAATCTAGCAACAAAAATAGCTAATCGAGGGGCAGTGTATTCATTGTACTCTTTTCAACTTTTCTGTAGCTTGAATTTGTTTAAGTAAAAAAAAAATAAGATAGGCTTTTAGATGAGGTAAGTGGTGAGCTCCCTGACATGGGAGCCATTAAAGCTGATTCATTCAAATGGCTCTGATTTGGAGTGCTGACGTGGCCCGGGTTACCGGACCTTACAGGCGACTTGCAAGTGGATTAGTAAGCGTCCGCTAAGGGCAGGGCTCAAAGATGGAAAGCTAGGGTCCTTTAAATGGCTGTTCCTCAAGCCATCCGTTTTCGTCTCCTTACTTAAATGAGATAATTTATATATGCCAATTAGCAGAGTTCTGGATATGAAAGGGATACATCAAATGTTGTTTTCCTAATTTTAAAAAACTTAACCTATGGTCATACTCTGGGACAAGTAGTGCATCTCAAAGTATCAACATCTCATTAACAAGCACAAACCAGGAGCACCCGGCGGGCCGCAGCGCCTTGGGGCCACCCAGGCATGCTCCGCACCCAGGCGCCAGCAGCTGCCAGGCCCAAGGGCAGGGGCTGCGATGCGGAACCCGCAGGTGGGGGCGGGGAGCACAATGGGCACCTCCTGATGTCGACGCCCCCTCCTCCGTGGGCCAGCCCACTCGGACCCCGCTGGTCCCCTTGGGAGAAGTCCACCCCTCCTCGGCCTGCCCCTGCCCCACAAGGCCTCTCAGCTCTCAGGGCCGAACCTCCCGGCGAGAGCGGGCGAGAGCGGGGTGGGGGGAAACTCCTGACAGGTTTCAGAAGTTTTGCTCTCTGGGTTTGGACTCCGTCGCATGTCACACGTCGGCCTGGCTACTACCAGCTTCTGCAGGACGCTGCTGGAGGCCTTGTAGGGTCCTTCCTGGCGGTGCCCCTTGTCAGACACTCTCCTCTGCTCATGGCCTCAGCCTCCTGTGACCTCTGGCCCTTGAAGGCCCTGATTTGTGGCTGGCGTGGTGGGTGGGCTGTGCGTGCACTACCTGGCCTGTGTGCACCGTGGGTCTTCTCAGAGTCTGGGCCCCGGACTGCAGGCCGCCCAGGTCAGCCTCTTACTGAGGAAACCCCCAAAGGTGGGCGAGAAAGTGGAAAGCAGCCGTGACCTCCCGGTGAGGTCTCTCCCTGGGTCTTCCCTACAAGGAGAGCCAGCTCAGTGCTCTCAGGAAACTTCCCTCGCCTTGGTGCTAGCCTGTGAGCGCCTGGATCAAACCTTACCTGAAGCTGTCTGGCTTTCAGTTATGTGAGCCCAGATTTCTTGTGATAATGAACGTAATGATATGCGACTTTATGCGGCCCTTGCCACCGGCCAGACCCTTCTTCTAACCACATGATGTATATTAACCTATTTAATTCTCCCAACAACCCTCTGAGATAGTTACTATCGTTATCCTTATTGCACAGGTAAGGAAACTGAGACATAGAAAGGTAGTGCAATCTGACCAAAGCCTCACAGCTGGGGTGGGCAGAGTCAGGATGCCTGGACCTGGTATCCTGTGTGAGCTCCTGCCTCCTGCTTCTGTCAGTTACACTCAGAAAAGTCCTGGTTCCAGGTGATTCCAGAGGCTACACAACAGGAGAGAGGAAATTAAGAGTCATTCCGCCCTTGCCTAGAACGTTTAGTGACTCCCTGAACCCTACACCATGCAGCAGGGGCCGCTGTCTCCACCTCATCTACCACTGCTGTCCCCACATGACTCTGCTTCAAACCCATGGATCTCCTCTGCATTTCTCCAACATGCCAAACTTACTCCTGCCTCAGGGCCTTTGCTCCTGCTGTTCCCTCTGCAGAAAACGCCCTTCCTCTTCTCCTCCTGGTTAACTTCGCCATGTCCTCAGGGAACTAATCCCTGACCACCCTCTTCCCAACCCCAGTCCAAGTAAATAGAACCCAGACATCAAAAACACATGCCTGGGAGGCAGTCAGCATGGGTTCAGACCTAGATCCATCACTCCTTTCTGTATGACTTTGGGCATTACCTTGACGCCTCTGTGACTCAGTTTCCTCATCTGTAAAGTGGGGGTGATGGTAGTACCTGCCTCACAGGTTTGGAGGAGATTATTAGGTGCAAAGTGATTAGAGCAGTGCTGGACACTTAGTAGTCAAACGGGCAGAAAATTCATCATCATCATCATCTTTGTTTTTCTGTGACCACTTGGAGATGTTATTAGTATTTGTTAAAACAGTGAAGCATTGCAAACCATGAGATGCAATATTTTTCATTGGCAAGTGTAAATTTTAGTTTGTACATGAACGATAGTGCTGAATTTGAATATCTTTAAAGTGGAAACTTATACTTTTTATATACTTTATTTTTTCAGCTTTATTGAGCTATAATTGACAAATGAAATTGTAAAATATTTTTAAAAAATTAAAAGAAAAACGTACTAGGAATACATTTTGGGGTAGGGGAAATATTTTGCAATTCCTATCCAACTAAAACCCCCCTCGGTGAGTTTTCATATTTAAACCCAGGAGATACTTTTATACTGATAGTTGAAGAAATAATTTGAGGTTGTCATTTCAGGGCCACCTTTGTCCACCCTTGCTGCTACTTAAGAATAAATAAAAAATCTATACAAGTTTCAGAACAATGAGATGGTACACAAAGGAACATCAGGACAATTCTAAACACTTCATAGAGACACTTACAGCTTTGGGAAATCACAGCTACAACCTAGCATTCAGGTGTGGACTCATCCACCCAGAGCGCTCAAGAACTTTCTGTCTGGCAGGCCCCTCAGGACACCTGGCCTCTCGTCAGCATCCCTAGCCACAGCGCTCTCGGAGGTCCCTCTCCTGCAAAGCGCCTGCTGTCCTAGCTATCCAGCTCCACATGGGCACACATCAGGGTCCGTTATTGTAACCTTATTGTATCTGGCCTTCTGGAAGTTTTTCCTGGACCCTGGAGCACTATTCCCAATTTGCCTGCCTTGGATCCTGAGTCTGTTTTGTCCAGTTCTCACCACCTCTCTAGGAACTACTTTCTCCAGGTGAGCTTTCCTACAGCATCTCCTGGGCACAGTGGCTCTGCTCTCCGGAGGAACCCAGTTACAAGTCCTTCCTTCGAGTCAGGACTGCTGTGACATTTGTGGGGGTTGGGCGAGAGTTCAAATGGAGGTAAGTGTTTAAGTGCTAAAGCAAGCCTAGCAACTGTTAAATAAACTATATTCTCCCATCCTACTTTGATGAGTAGACTTCCTGCCAATGCCCTCCAGGCAAAGACCACTAGGAACACTCCTGAGTGGAATGCAGTTGGCTGGATTGACTCGTTGCAATGAGGGAGAGAGCACACCCCACGGGGAAACGAGAGCCATTGCAATCTGAGGGTGTTAGAAAGGACAGGTGAGAGGATTTGGGCTTATGATGGTGATTTGGGAGAGGGTTCCAGGAGGCATGACTTTAGGGGATGCTGTCACGAAGAGGGGGTAATCCAGTGACTGGTAACGGCTAGCCAGGATAGGGGGAATGTGGTCATCATTGTGGGTTGCTAACATTCTTGTTTTGGTTTGTGCTCAGATATGAATACGGAGAGTTCTTGTTTTTCTCTTGCTCCATCATGGCCACAAAGTGGCCTTATCTGATGCTGGTGTTTTGTGAGGTTGTTTATGCTCAACCGAAGAACACCATGCACAGCTTATTGTGACACCAGGCCTGGCTGAGGCTGATCCCTGCATGATGACAAGGAGGGCCAGGCTTCAGTCTGGAAGTCTTGGTCGCCTCAGTGTTCTGTGCCGGGCGTGGCAGAGGGCACAGCGGTCTCCACTCCCCTCGCCCCCCTCCTGGCTCCTTCCTCCCCCGATCTGTCTCACTCACCAGGAAAGGAAGGCCCACCACTCAGAACCATGCACATCCCATCCCCTATTTCCAAGCTGACCCATGGCCACCGCGTGCGTCAGGAGGTCTGCACAGGGGCAGTGGGTGCATGTTCAGGACGGCAAACTAAGGGGAGAGTCCCCGCAGGCCTGGGAAGCAGGCTTAGGGTTGTTCAGGCAGAGAATGCCAAGGGTCTGGGCGCCTGGGACATAACCTAAGGGTGGGCTCCAGGTGGGCTCATTCCTTTGCTCCTGCAGCCTTCTCATCCCCTGGGGAAGGGCACGACCAGAAGGGGTGAGAGGGACCTGCGAAGGTGCAGGGCCCGGAGCCTCCTGCCCAGGTCTAAGAGGCTCTGCCTCTAGCTGTCTCTCAGCCTCGGCCCTTTCCTTGTTTTCACAGCCCTTCCACTCCTGGTCTCTTCTCGCTTGCCCAGTCCTGTGTCACTCGTGCTGTGGTATTTATAGTCACTCAGCGTGCATGCGCACACGTAAACCCAACTTGATGGGAAATGTAAAAACTGTTCAATGTTCCGTGCTATTTCTATGCCCTCTGGCTGGGGCAGAATCATCAAAGGGAGAAAGGCAGGAGGTGGGCTGAGGGCCAGAGCTCAGGGTCTTGGGGGCAAGGGAAGGGGAGGATTTGGCTCCTACTTGGAGTAAGATGGGAAACAAAACTAGCACTTCAACAAAATCACTCTGGCTGCTGCTTTAAGAAGACTGTGGGAGAGCACAGGTAAGGTTGGCTGGCTGGACCTTTAATGTAATAATAGAGGTGAGAGGAGGATGGTGGTAGTGGGGTGGTGGGAAGTGGTGGGACTCTGGATACATTTTGGAAGAGCTGCCATGACTTGCTGATGGGTGGGATGTAGGGAGCGAGTGAGGGAGAGGTCAGGGGTGACAGCAGAGCTGATGGTTTGAGCTGGACTTGCCCTTCACTGAGTCCAGAAGCCCAGGGAAGTCAGGGCTTTGACGATGGCTGTGACAGGTCTGGACAGGTTACATTTGGGCGATCTATCAGACATGTGGAGATGTCCAATCAAATCTATGGTTTGAAGTTCAGGGGAGAAAGCTGGACTGGATAAATATCTGGGAGTCCATTTTTCTATCCATGGCTTCCGTGCATGTTTATAAAATTAAATTGGGGCCCTCAGGTAAAAAAATCTCAGAAACATCCTTCATAGCTTGTGTCAAGTTGCCAAAAATGCCATTGCTGTTTAGAATCTAAAAAGGGTGGTTTAGTGGAAAGGAAAAAAACCCTTTGATATCCGACAGACCTGTTGCAATCCTGACCTCCACATAATAGCTGGGTGACCTTGGGCAAGTAACTCAACTTCTCTGAACTTCTTTAGAAGAATGGCCATTAGGCTGTGGATCTCCAGGGCTGGATGAGGGTAAAACCTGGTAATGGATAAACAGCCCACTTGGACACAGCTGGGAAGCACTGCAGGACGTGAGCTCCTGCTCCTGACAGACACCGGATGGTATTTACAGCAAGTGGCTCACCGGTGGTGAGGTTTTCCCTGCTTTGGGGCAATGCTTGCTGGGGCGAGGACCAAGCCCCAGGGGAGTGCGGCAGGCGGGAGAGACCGCCCCGACTTCACACGCTCTTCACAGTGTGAAGCGAGCCTCCACCATATGTGTGTTAAGTTGAATTCTTTCCCATTTTTTGTGTAGCTTGGCTGTTTAAATCTAGAGACTGTTTTTGGCATTTAAACGTTTAAAATTATGCATGGTTTCTGGGGGCAATCCCAAAGGCATTAAAGGTTTTGCCTCCAGAGATGAGTCCTGAATATTGATGAGCGCGTTTCTTCAGAAACGGTGGTATTGCAGAGTCCAGCGGGCACTGTTAAAGGACCACAGTCAGGCCCTGGAGCCAGAATCCTGCAGCCCAGCTTAACAAGGAGGCCTCTTGACTGGCCACCAGTAAAATCTCATATTAATATAAAAACACTGCATTTTTTTTCTTTTTTACATGGGCTTGAATTTCAGTAGTCAGGAGTCTCTTTCTAACTGGCTTGATTCCTGACTTAGGGGTCCACACAGCCCAAAGGGGGAGAGGGGTGGGGTGTGCTTACCGCAATGCCCAGAGTAATTCGCTCCCAGCGATGGCATCCCTCTTGGTAAAGTCACGTGTCCTTTGACTCTGCCTCCTTCTTAGCCTCTTTCTTGAGATCTGGGAACACTGTGCCCGGAACTGCAGGCCCGTCCTCCCATCCCACCCCCTGAAAGGGTTCTCTGGTCGGCATGATTCTGGCCCAGACCGGACACCAGCCCCTGAGTATCCCCAAGGAAATGGTGGGTCACAATGGCTCTTTTCCCCCCAAATGCTTCTTGTTTGGCTCTGTCAATAGGAGCATTTTCAGCTGGGGCATCTCCTCTGGCTTGTGTTTTTCAGGATCTTTGCAGTCTTGGGAATAGACTGAAGGAGCAGAGGCAGAGGCAGAGCAGCCAATGGGGGGCCATTGCAATAATCAAGGGTAGAGGTGGCAATTCCAATACGCTGACTCAGAGCAGGATGGGAGCCCTGGGCGTGCTTGGGAGTGATGGCATTCGGATATATTTTAAAGGAAAAGAAGAAAGGATGTATTGATGAATTGGGTGCTTGAAAAAAAATCCAAGACTAGTGTGACAGCAGGTGTGGGGCAGAGCAACGGAATGAGGAATGGCCAGTAACCGAGATGGAGAGGACGCCGCAGCCGGTGGGGCAGGGCGGCGGGGACCAGCACGGGTGCAGTTCAGGTTTGGACATACGGCCTTGGAGATGTCTGTTAGACATGTACGTGTGGACATCAGCGAGCAGATAAATGTGTGACCGTGGAGTTCAGAGGTGACATGTGTGGGCTGGAGATGTAAATTTGGGAGTCTGCAGCATTTATTTATTTATTTATTTATTTATTTATTTATTTATTTATTTTTTGAGGGCAGTGTCACTGGCCCTCATATGTGGGACCCGAACCGGGGCCGCTGGCTTCCCAAACCAGCGCTTAACCACTGCGCCACTCGGCCGGCCCTGCAGCATTTATATACACATTTAAGGCTACTAGACGGACTGAGCTCACCAGAGAGCGATCGCTGGTTGAGAGAAGACAAAGGATATCTGTGGGGTGCTCCAATATTTGGGGGCTGGGGAGACATAGAGGTGCCGGAAGAGGAGGCTGAGCTAGAGCAAGTGAGCTCCAGGAAAACCTGGAGAGCGTGAAGTTCCAGAAGCCAAGAGAAGGAAGTGTTTCCAAGTAGAGGGAGGGATCAGCTGTGTCAAATGCAGGGAGGCCAGGGACAAGCAGGAATGAGCCCCCAGCACTGGATTTGCAATGCGAGCTCACTGGTGACAAGATCAACTTAGTGAAAGGTAGGGGCAAAGGTCTTGATATAGGGGTCTTGATAAAGGTCTATGAGGGAGTGAGAGGAGGGGAATTGGGGTGGAGAATGCAGACAACTCTATTGAGAAGTTTAATGACATAAAGAGGAATGAAATGGGGTGAGAGGGTTAAGAAGGAGGATGTGGATGGGGGGATTCAGTAGCGGGAGAAATGGATGATGCAGAAGAGAGGGAGAATGGCTGCAGCCAGGTACCGGGGGCGGGCACCGCTATGGTCTGAATGTGCCTCCCACCCCCACATTCATGTGCTGGACTCCTAATGTCCAAGGTAATGGCATGAGGAGGTGCGGCTTTGGGAAGGTGCTTGGGCCATGAGGGTGGGGCTCTTATGAATGCGACCAGTGCTCTTTAAAATGGACCCCACGGAGCTTTCTAGCCCTTTCCACCATCTCAGGAGCCAGTTCGTTGGCCACTCAGAAGGGAGCTCTCACTAGATTCCAACCATGCTGGAACCCTGACCTCAGCCCTCCCGCCTCCAGGAGGGTGAGCAGCCCGGCTTCTAAGCCACCCAGGTGGTGATGGTGTTTTCATAGAGCAGCCTGAGTGGACTTAGACAGGCCTAGAAGGCAATTCTCAGGAGCAGGAGCAGGAGCAGGAAATGCTCTTCGGAAGGCTTTGGGCTCAGTGAGACCAGAAGCGCTGGCCCCGGCTGAGAGGGAGGGGCTGAGAAGGTATGAGGTTGGAGGGAGAGCACACAGTGGGAGGGGAGGGCCCGGCGAGTGGGGTAGGCCCCAGGCAGCATGGTGGCAGTCCCGGTGTGCGCTTTCCTCAGCCACTGTTAGCTGCCTGATGGCGGTTTTCAGGTAGGTGGGGAGTTGGGTTTTACCAGGATTGGAGGTTTGCCAAGTGAGACTGACTAGCTAAGAAGGGAAAGGTAATTCCTAGGGCATGTGAGGGAGTGAACTTGATTGATGGTAGATTCTAATGATTGGCCGTGGGACTTAACAAAGGTAAGGAGGGGTAAAAGGACAAGAAGGGGTGAGAGGACTAAGACGAATTTTAAACTTACATGTAGATGCCAAAATACAGTCCGCTCTTCTGTTTGTTTTGAGCACTTAGAGCAATCAGCATCGTTGAAAAAGCCTGGACTTTGCGGTCACACAGATGGGAGTTCAGTTTTTCAGCTCAGCAACTTAACCAAGCCTCATGTTCTCTTCTGTAACACAGGGGGGGCCCTCTTTCTTCCCTAGTGGGGTTATGTGAGGTGCCATTTAGAAGACAGACGTGGTGGGCTCTAAAGAGCTGGCACTGACCGTGGCTGTCCTGGTGTCCTTTCCAGGCTGGAGGAGCCCCATTTGTTCTGAAACAGGCTCCCATGTCCTCCCCAACCAGCAGTGAAAATATTTAAATGAGTATGTAAATCAACTTAAGACGTTCAATTATTAGTCACACTCACGACTACTCATTATTAATTGATTATTTAAATCACATTCTGAAGAGAGTGATTGACAAGAAACTGGTTTTCAAAAAATACACAGAAGGAGAAGGAGAAGGGAAGGATAAAAGAAAAAGACCAGAAAAAACAGATCAACGGAGATGAAAGTTCATGAGGAGGGGAAAGGAGCCACATGGGGGAGCAGGTGTGACTGCACAGGGAAGCATCCTCGGGGCCCTGTCATTAACCCGTGACTCAGTCCGCCCCCCTTTACCTCTGGGCCTCCCTGCTTTAGGCAACAGGGCTGTTCATCAGGTGTTAGACTTTATGCCGAGGTTCAGGGTCATGGGGTTCACTTCACGATAAGGTCTTTCTTAAACAAAAGGCACGAAATTGCTGGCAGGGCAGAGAGTTGTTTGCTTGGGAGGCATTTGTGGTTTGAATATTAGTGATGGGCAGGTGTAGATTAGAGTAACACCTGGGCGCTCCCAGCCTGTAGCGGAGAGGTTAGGGGGTGCAGAGGGATGGGCTGAGGTGCAGTTATGGGGCACTAATTGTTTGTTTGGGGCACTTAGGGCTGTAGGTGGGGGTGTTAGTGTGGTCTGCCACTCTGTTCCTTCTTATTTATTCCTAACAGGGCAGAGTGCCCCCTAAAGTGTGGCCCTGAGAGTAAATCTTCATGAAAGGTGAAGTATATGAAGGCAGATGGTAGGAGTGTTGGTGATCCTACAGGGACAAGAGGCGGCAGTGTGGGAACAGCAGGAAGATTTGCACATGGCACCCCTCCTGGGCCACCTCTCGTCTTCCCCTTTACCTCCCCGCTCCCAGCGGAACCGATGCTCCTCCATCTAGCACAGGACAGTCCCTAGCGTCCTGATCGCTGTCCTTGGCTCACCCCCCTCCCGTTCCCCCTGCAGGGACTGCTCTGGATTTAACTCTGCGTCTCTGTAACTTAGGTCCTGTCATCGGCTCAGGTGGTTTCAGATTTGTTTGGAGGCTGAACAGCTCTTTCGGTCTGCACCAGCTTCCTGAAATGTCTCCCTTTATAGAGTTTTAAAAATGGGTTCTAGGGACTCTCAGTAGGAAGACAATGTGAGTGTTTCGCATTGACCAGAGCCGAAGCGACAGCACGACGTCACATTCTTGGGGCAGACACACCAGTGCCCTGGTACACATCCCTTTGTCTTGGCCTAGAGGTCACCTCCGGGCCTGGCGAGCGATTTTCATGGACTCTGAGGTGGGCGCCCCTACAATGGCTCCCTGGCCTCTCCTGGTATTCACCACCCCCTCCCCTTGAGTGGGATGGACTTACCACTTGTTTCTAATGCATGGAATCCCACATGTCACTTCCCCGATTAGGCCGTGAGTGCTGTCATTCTTGCCCTGGCTGAGGAAACCTTGCTGCCGTGTTGCAAGCGGCCCTACGGCGGTCCCCTGTGGCAAGAAACCAAGAGCCATCGAGGGACGGGGGCCGTCAGCCCTTCAGCCGGTGAGGCACTCAGTCCTGCCAGCAGCCACCTGAGTGAGCCTGGAAGCCGCAGGCCCAGCTAAAACCGCAACTGCACCTTATGAGAGCTCCTACGCAGGATCCCACAGCTAAGCTGTGCCTTGGCCCCCGGAAACGGGTACAACAGACATGTGTTGTTGTAAGCCCCTGTGCTCCGGGGAGATTTGTTATGCAGCTCACCTTGCCTGCTTAGCCCACCCCCCTGCTTCTCTCTGAGGGCATCGTCTGCCTACAGGAGCAGGCTTGGCCATGTTCGCAGCCGCCCACAAGTGCCCTGGAGTTCATGTGCCCAGAAGATGGCAGCCAATGAGGTATGGTAGTCAGTAGACAGATATTCCAGCTTCCTAAGCCTTGGGGCACAATCCTACAGTCTCTCAGAGGTCCCGGGGACTGAGCCCCAGTTGCCCATAGAGGAAACCCGTTCACAAAAGCACCCTTTATGGGCCTTCTTCCCTTCCCTGTCTTATCTCCCCCACCGCTGCCATGCTCCCTGGGATCACCACCCAAACAATCCACTAGCATCCAAACCCTTTTACAGGGGCTATTTTTGGAGGATCCCAAACTCAGATAATGCCTCTCTCTGGTATTTTCCGAAACTTCTCCTAAGGATGTACAACAGTATTGAACCCACTACCTAAGGCATTGGCAAGTCTCCAGACGAGGGGGGTGGCAGGCCTCAGCGCTTTTGCAACTTTCTGTCTCCTCCGTCATTTCATACGTCTCCATGATTCTAAGAGTGCTGGGGCTTGTGACAACAATGACCACAAACAAGGTATGATTCAGTCTAGAATCTAGACGCTCCCACGCCATCAGATAGCGGAGCTGTGTGATTGGTTTCAAAGGATGCTGAGACTGTTGATGCCAAGCAGAGGATGGCTGCTGGTTCCTGTCCCTCGCAGCTGACCCTTCTGTCGGTGGTGCCACCAGCCGGCTCGGCACTGGTCAGTCCCATTGCCCTGCTGTCCTGACTACTAAATTATAGACCTTTTGTTCCTCAGGGCATCTCTGGGCTCCTGTCTTGAGGGTTAGTTGAAAGGACCTTACTGCTGGAATAATGTAACAGGAGGGAAGGTTGAAAATGCTTTCTGGGGTGTTGGTGGGAACCTAGCAGGCCGCACTTGAACTTCGTTGCCCCCTTTTGGGTGTCACCCTAGCCCAGCGGTTCTCACCTGGGGGTGGTTTTGTCAGCGCTCCAGCACCCTCCCACCCCAACCTTGGACAATATGTGAAGATGCATGATCGTCACAGCCCTGGGGGGAGGCATGGAGTAGGGAGAGGCCAGGGATGCTGTGAAACATCCTGCAATACCTGGGACCCCCCACACATGAAAGGATTGTCCAGCCCCACATGTCAATAGTGCAGGGCCTCAGAAACCTTTAACACCGCAGCAGCCTTTTTGAAACTGGTGGAAGGATGTTGGTTTGTATGTGATGCTCATTACAAATGAAATCAGTGTAGAAGTTAAAAAGCAAAGTTGGTTTTTTGTTGTCTTTTTTTAAAAGCAGAAGCAAGGAAGCAGTCATCTCCTGGGGGAGGCAGTAAAGTGCAGTGGTTGGCGCATGGCTGTAAAGCCAGATGGCTGTGAGCTGGACTCCAGGGCCTGTGCTTCCTTGCTCTGTGACCTTGAGCACATGGCTCGACCTCTCTAAGGATCGGTTTCCTCATTTGTAAAATAGGTGCCCGTCATGGGGCCTGCCTGCCTCATCGGATTGTGACAATGAAGTGAAGGGAGCAGGTCAAGCCCTCGGTACAAAGCACAGCACTCAGTAAGCACCCAGGAACTGGAGGCAGAGCGAGCAGCAGGAAACAACGGGGCCTGGAATCCAAGGGCTGAGGGGCACCACAGGACTGAGAAAGGGGTGGCTCCGTTCTCAAGAATCTGTGGTGTCAGGATGCGATCCTTTCTGAAATCCTCCTTCTGAAATCACCACAGAACCTCCCCTGCCACCCAGAATTTTGCTGTCTAAATTCCTGCTGGTTTTGGTTTTCGTTTTTTCCATATTTGTTTCTTGACTGTAAATAAACAATCCCTGGTTGGGCCTGCGGAGGCCTTCACACCAAGGAAAGCATTCTCAGCAGGGGCCACAACTCAGACAAGGAGGCCGCAGAGCTAGCCCTAGCCCGTCTTCCCCACCGTGCTTAAGAGATGCTTTGGGTTACCTCGGGAAAACAGCCTGCGCAAATAAAGCAGCCCAAGACAAATAAACGCTGACCCTACTTGGTCTAATATTCAAGGCATTCGGCCACGAGAGAAGAATGAGTCCTTACAGACAGGGAGGTCTCCCGGACGCATCTGGTATCTGGCTCCTGAGAGAGACACAGAGAGAGGTTGAGGAGGGAGGGAGAGAGGGAGGGAGGGTAAGAGAGAGAGAGGGGGGGAGAGAGAGAGAGAGAGAGAGAGAGAGAGAGAGAGAGAGAGAGAGAGAGAGAGAGAGAAAGGGAAGGGGGAGTAGTAGTGGGAGGAGGAGGGAGAAGAAGGAGGGAGGGAGATGTACAAGTGAGAGGGAAGTCATAGTCTCCTACAGCCTAATCTCAGAAGGGACATTTCATCACTTCTGCCTTATGCTGTCCATTAGAAGCCAGACACTAAGTCCAGCTGACACTCCAGGGTAGGCGACCACCCAGGGGTACGTATGACCGCCAGGAATCATTTTCAGAGCAGCTTGCCACAAGGGCTGCATGTGTGACATACCTGGTGTGGACACACTCCTTGCCTGCAGGGACTTATGTCACTGTGCACCTGGGAGCTTGTGGGGCAGCCCCATTTTCAGAGGATTTACACTGAACAAAAAGTGCAGTTCCGGTCTGTGGGGCCTGGAAGCTATCCAGGAATATGGAGGCTCTCTAATCTATTCATTTGGCTCATTTTATCTCAAAGGTACTGTATTAGTGTCCTATCGCTGCTGTGACAAATTACCACAAACTCAGTGCCATCAGTCTTCAGTGAGTTCCAATGGGCTAAAGTCAAGTTACGAGCAAGGCTGGTTCCTTCTGGAAGCTCTGGGAAAGAATCTGTTTCCTTGCCTTTTCTAGCTTCTAGAGGCTGCCTGTGTTAGCTGGCTCATGGCCTCTCCTCCGTCCCCAAAGTGCCTCGTTCCAGCCTCTGCTTCTGTTATCAGGCCGCCTTCCTCTGGCCTTCGTTCCTTCTCCATCCCTCTTATCAGGACCCCATGATGACATTGGGCTCACCCAAATAAGCTCCCCATCTCAAGATCCTTAATGTACTAAGTCTGCAAATTCCTTTGGCCATGTAAGGTATCATTTGCAGGTTCCGAGGACCAGGGTTGGGATATCTTTCGGGGGCCACTCTTCAGCCTCCCACACTTGCATAACTGAGATAGCCAACTAACGGGTCTTACTGTCATCCTCCAATGCTATGATCATTACAGTCTCCAAAAACACCAGCTGTGGCCCCTCACTGCTCATTAAATACGTCCCAATCCGGTAACCTGGTTGTGTTGTTACTTGCTTGTTTGCTTGATTGTTTCGGGATCCTTTCTGCCCTTCCCCTGCAAGCTGTGTTTCCAAGGCTCCTTTGCCAACTGTCCTGGCTGGGTTTGGCCACTGCACTGGTGAGAGCTTGGTGGGTGGGAGGAAGCAGCTAGGGTACATCCTCTGCCCCAACTCAGACAGGGTCTCTGTGGTGACTGCTCTCCCTCGAAGTTCCAGCTCCCACCAGCAGACCCTCCCTCCCTGCCCCAACTCTTACTGGGCAGCCTCCCCTGGGGATCATTCACCCTTGGGAATGCCTACCAGCTCTCAGACTCCAGCCCTATGGGTGAGTAGCAGTTTCCTGCAGGTGCTAATTCCAAGATGGTTTCACCATCTAACATCTAGTTACCTTTGTAATTAGTTACCATCTCCCGACACCCTTGTAACTAATTCCTCTTATTAAATTCTTTCTATTGGCCTACCAGCGTGGTTCTGACTGACTGATATGCTGGTTTTCAGATTGCCCCGAACTGTTCATCCAACTTCATCTCTCAGCTTCCTTTATTCTAGCTAAACCAAACCACATGTTGTTCTTCAAACGGAATTTCCTGCTTCAGGAAGTGTATGCTCAAGCCATTCCTTCTGTATAGAATCCCCCTCCCCACTTTTGGCTTTGCTCATCAAAATATTTTGAGTGTTTTGTTGAGGATCATTTCAAAGTCCCCCTCTTTCCACTTGCCCTTGCTTGCCACTCCTGGAATCATTTCTTTTTCCTGCTGTAGTGCTGTAGCAATGTATGCAATGCTTGATCACACAACCGCCTTGCATTGAAGACATCTGGTTGGGTCATAAGCCCCCACCATTTTAGAGTTCACCCAGTGTACCCTATAGGTACGGATCAATAGTGTTATTTAATCAAATGAATGTTGGGATTCTAATCATGGGCATGACTGTCACTATGATTCTCTGTTAGATAAGAGCCGCTCACTTTTTATTTTATTCTTACCAGCTATTTTCACTCAAGGCTGGAGAAACAAATCCTATGTTTTAAAATTACAAAGCTTCTCTCCATTCTCTCACTTTCATTAGTATAAATGATCTGAGTCTCAATTTCCCAATCAAAAAATTAGTATCTTCATCCCATGAGAGCGTAGGCTAAAAAGCATGATGAAAATGTGAGCTATTTCTGTCATCATCAGAGTGACGAGGTTGGCATAGACTATTTTCCTCGGCTGTAAGCAGTTGGTCTAATCAGTCCGCAGCCCGACAAAGTTGCGTGTCCATCAGCTTGTGTGACAAGCTGCAGAGATGATCAATTTTTTCCGTTTCTGTGAGCAGGGAAATGACTCTTCAGGCAAAGAAACCTGAGCCTGTCACAGACGTAAGACAGTCTGGATTGACCAGGCTATTTAAACCAAACCGGGACAGTGGCGACAGGAACATAATGACTCAGGTGGGTATCCTTACCTATCAAGTGTCCATGAGCAGGTCAAGTACCCTGACCACGCCTGGGGTCCATTCTTCTCTTCATGCTTGGCTGCCTGGGTGCAGTCCCATGTACCCTCAGTGATAAATACCTCATTCACCAAGCAGTTGATGCAGGCTTCTCCCCCACCCTCCCCTGCTAGCTCCAGTGTCCAGCCAGACAGCATTCTTCACGATTCCTGAAAGTATGGTCAGCACTGTCAGTGCCTAACAGCAAGGCTACAGGTGTCAGGGGCTTCCTGGACGTATTTGAAAATCTGTGCTGTGGTGCCAGGCAGCCTTACGCAACAAAAAGGTGGTAATTCCATCCTGGGAAAGGAGGGCAGCGGCTGAGAACATGCTCCCTACACCAGGGCTTTCCGAAAGGGGACTCCTGTGTAGCTCTCCCCAAACCTGCCCTCCTGAGAAACACCACACCTCAAGACGCAGAACTTTTGAATTGCTAGGTAGGTTTTCCTCTGAACACTGTTGCTTGCAAACCTTGCTTTTGAGGAGCAGTTTTTCCAAGTCTGGAATTCGTCTTCATGTGTGCAAAGAGTTTGCAAACATCTGGGGGTGGGATGTGGAGTGGAGAGGAGGATGGTGGGCGATTGCAAACATGCGGGACCCCCCCCTTTAAATGGCGGCCGCGTGGCCATTTCCTGTTATATCTTCACGTGGCCACAGGATGGCAATGTTTAGGAACGCTACTGTTACTTCCGGAAGGCTGTTTAGTTCCTAAGCCCAAGCAAGGCACACAAGTGACAGGTGATAGGTGTAGAAGCAAGAGCCTCCAAACCAGAAACAAGGGGAAGAAAGGAAGGGTTGTTCATTACAAGACGTTTTAAAAACCCAAATAAAAATATGGTGAATTGTATGCTAGAGTGTGCTGAAGTAAAAACGGAACGTGGCTGACTCCGCCATGTAGTTACAGCATCATGGGTGCCCATTTCTCCCCTCATGATGTGTTTCATGCTGAATTTGGACTGTCTCCCCCACTGGGAAGCACTTCCACAATGTTGATCACACGCCAGGTTCAGGACCTCCATGTGTGATACCGTCAGGTCTGGATCAGGAGGTTTTCCCCTAGATTGGAAGCCCCCTGTTTCCCCAGCACTGAGGATGAAGTGTAAAAACCAACCTGGGCTCATTGCCTGGCAAATAAATGACTCACTGATTCAAATATTACCTGTATTTAGGAATGAAAGTCCCTGTAGGTCAAGTTGTCCAAGAATGAGCCCCAAAGGTGAAATTTGGACAGAATTTTGAAGAAAAAGCAAAGGAGAGGGTGCCAGGGAAGGTGTACACATAGCCCTCTTCCCACTTACTTCACCCAATGCTGAGTGTGAGGAAGATGATGTTTTGGGCCTGGGGAGAAGCAGGAGCAAACGTGTGTGGTGGGAATGTGAAAGGTGGACAGACGTATTTAGGGCTGGCTGCAGCATGAAAGGAAAAACAAGGGATTATAGTAAATACATATGGAAACGTAGGCCAGAGTCATGAATTCGGAAAGTTTTTAAATGATGCTAAGGGATTCTCTTCTTGAGTCTTTCCATCTCCCCCGCCCCCTCCCACCCCCCCAACCCCCAGTGACTTGGGGTTGAGAAGAGTGAGGCAGCTGTCTGCTTGATTCGCCCAGGAGACTGCTGGAGAGGAATGAGAAAGGGTGATCAGCTGACCCAAACAGGCATCCTGACAGGCTCTGGCTGCAGGAAGACCCTTGGTGGTGGCCCCAGGTGGTAGCCCTGGGTGGTAGATCCCACGCGGTGACCCCAGGTGGCTGTTGCTGCTTCTCTGTCCCTGTGGCTCAAACATAGGCCACTTGCAGCAACACGGCCCCCTCCCTCCCATCATGGCCCCTGGGGGCCCAGAGGAGACTGCACCATTTTGAGACTTCAGAAGTGGAAGTGGAAGGCAGAAGAATGGGGGTCGTGCCGCCAGCGGGAGTTGGCTCCACCAGACAGGGCCTCTGGCAAGGCTGCTGCTGAGTATGGATGAACCCAGGAGCCATCAGCCCCCTGGGAAGGGTGCTGGGCATGGGTCAGACTTTCACACACAAATTCAAAAGGTGCTTTTACTTTGGTTTGCAGCATTGACATCCCCGGGTGTAGTGCAAATTCAGCGAATTACTGGGGATCCAGATACCCCTTTTATTCTAGTTAATCAGATTATATTGACTGATTAAGCAGGATTTGTTAATAACATTCACTTATGAGCAGTAGAGAACTTTATTAATAAGTCATTATGTTGGGACTTTAAATGCCTGGCATTCAAAAGCCATTCCAGATGCTTTTATGTCACAAGCTTCTGGGGTCCCTTGTAAGACAATCGCTTGTAGCTGGTGTGTTGCCTTCCTGCCATGCTCAAAGACACCACTGAAAAAACCCAGGGACATGCCCCAAACCTTTCAGGTATATTCTCCCATTCTGCTTAGTGTTTTCTCCCAACCTCTTTTCAGAAGAGTTTCAACTTGACTGGTTCTTTGTGAAGAGATGCATCAGAAACCAAAGGCTCCTCTGGGAGACAGATGGAGACACATGGTCTCTTTTCCCCACTTTAGAGACAGAACACTTGAGGCACACCATCAGCTGTTTTCCTATGGGCCCCCTCATGAGAGAGGAGCTAAGTTAGGGAACAGAGTGAGTAAGAGGTTGGAATCTAGAAGCCTCAGTGTTGAGTCTTCCCCTGTCTCCAGTGTAATTAATTCTCTAGGTGCCTCTGGCCCCCGGCCATGGCTGACTTCGGGAGTGATGATGGAGCTCGTAGGCTCTGAACTTGGAAGGGGTTGGAGTCCTGGGTTTTCCACGTGGTGAGTTTGGCCATGCTGTCTGCTCTGTGCCTCAGTATCCTCACCTAACCCTACCTCCTTGTGTTTTAGGATTAAATAAATTACCATGTGTCAAATGTTTCAAATGGGCCTGGAATATTTGGAACTCAGTAAAGGGCCGCTCACATAACCCATATGGTTCCTGGTACAGTTGTGAGAAGCAGAACTGCAGGCAGGCACGTTTATCGAGAGCTCCTGCCTTCAATAACTTCACTATGTGATGGAGGAGGAAGAACATGAACCCATAAAACAACACTTACGAGGGCACATAAAGATTAGGAAGCACAAGGCATAAGCCAGGTGTCACATACTCAGGTGTATTCAAAAGCCAAGTAGGTGACTTAAGCAAGAGACACGCAATGGGGGAGCCTGAGGCATTGATAAGTGAGGTCTGTTTAAAGGCATTCGAATTCAATTGTAAAAACACTTTGTGGCCTGGGCCAGTCACATTTAAGGGCGATATCTGGGCTATGTGCCCAGAAGCTGGTGTCATTACTGAGCTTTGATGTGAAAAGGCAAATAGGATGGGTTAAAACCAATGAGAGAAGAACTGAGGAAACCAAAGTGAGGACAAAAGGGAAGGTGAAGACCCTGCCCTTTGGACCTGCGATGGTATGCTGAGCCTGGAGGCCCCAGGTGTGGGGCTCTCCCACTCTTTCCAGGGGCCTCCCTTATGGTATTTGTTGTGTGGGTAAAAAGGGACACTGTAATAAACCTAACAGAAAATAACCTCACGGGGTGATCTCATAAATTCCAGGTCATGGTGGGTAGTCACACCCCAGGCCTGAAACTTCCCTAGTAAGAGTTTATCTGTGCCTTAAGCAAGCTCCATCCAGTTGTTTCTGTGCCTCTAGGTTAACACACCTTGGAAATGCCCCTTTTTCAGACCCCTGGGAAGCATAACCACCCTCCAGAGAGCACATAATCTTCTTAACTGTCTTGTAATCCAATTCCTGCCTTGTTTTCTCTGGCCTTCATATAATCTCCTTTATGTTCCCTCCTTAATTCCAAATGCATAAAAGCAACAGCAAACTGTCATCGTGGGGAGCATTTTTCTCAGTCTGTTGAGATCTTGCTTCCAAGCGTATCCTCCTCCGTTTGGCTCAAATCAACTTTAGTAAACTCTTATAAAATCTTTTTTTACTGGTTTTGACATTCTTACATTGACAGTTTCTTTTCCTTTCTCCGTTTTTTTTCTTGCCCTGCTTTCTTTTATCTCCCTTTATCTTTGTTTCCCACCTTTGTCTTCTCCCATCTCTCTACCCTAGGCCTCCTGTGATGCACGGAGGTACCTAAAAACGTGAAATCAGTGGTAACATTCTGAAGCAGCCTCAGTTCATTGATTTTAGAATAGACCACACCCACTGCAGACTTAAGCCTCAACTCTAGGAAGAGGTGTTAGCATAACAAGAAGACCTGAGCACCAAAATACAAAACCACAAGGAAGGCTTGAACAAAAAGTATAAAACAAGAGTGTCCATGAACTTCATGTCCGGTTTACCCCAGCATGGATCAGAAGCTGATTACTCAGAGACAAAAACTCATTTTCTATGTTATAGTAAAACACAACAGACGCCATTTCTTGTCTTTAGCTATTGACCCATGACATTTGGCAAAGGTAAAGTCAAAGTTCTTCTAATCTGCTAAATTTTTCAGAGTAAACCATAAAATATTACTTAGCTCAAGTTGTTATGTTATTCACAAACATCAGTAAGAACTACACCCTGTCAGTGATAGATGGAGCTTGACTAACTGGAGGACAAGAAGTTAAAGGAAATAAGTCAGCAATATTGAGAAAGTAAAGAAAGCAAGTATTCCTACAAGGAAAATAAGAAACACCAAAAACACTTGACTGTAAGTGTTAGTGGGAGTGAGGTGGGCTGTGTGGGCTGAGGGGCACTGTAGGAAAAAGATGGATGGCTGATCAATTTTAAATATAATATTAGAAATATAGCTGATGAGTATAACATTATGAATATGGTCCAAGTACGTAAGTTTAGTGTCCGAATGACTGGGTCTCAAACCTTGACTGTATCACTTATTATCTCTATAATCCTAGATACGCTAACTCACCTTCTTATGCTTTAGTTTCTTCATATGAAAAATGAGGATCGAATGAGTTAATACAGGTGAATTATCTATTCTAATACCTAGACTGAAAACGGTTGCTGTTTTTGTTGGTTGGGGCAGGTAAAATCACCCACTATGTGGGTCCCGAACCAGGGCCGCTGGCGTCCCAAGCCAGCACCTAACCACCGCGCCACTCGGCCAGCCCTGCTTCATTCTTTAGGAGAAAGAGCTAAGCCTGCCGTATCTTTGCCCATACCTTTCCCCTTTCCTCTGTGTATTACCTTTCAGATGTTTGTAGGAATAGTTGTTCTTACTGTGATTTCTCTTCTTTAACAGTGTTTCCTGCTTCTAGGAGTACATGCACCCTTGGAAACCTCAAGGAAATGACATTATTTTTTGCATGACAACCCCAACAGGAATAAAACGATCACAGCAACAAATATGGGATGTTTTTAAGGAGATGGATGAATGTTGTCCAACTTGGTTAAACTGAGGGGGCAGAATCCTAAGCCAATAATGGGGAAACCAGAAAAACAGCCCCCTTTTTTCTTACAGAGGATATACAAAGGCTCAGATGTCAATGGAACTGGGTTTGAAAGTGAGGCCAGAAACATGAATGTTGATCAAAACTGCATTTAAGAGGTAATTCAGTTTCTAGGTATCTTCTCGCACTCTGTGTACCCCAGGGAGGGCTCCTCACCAGTTCCCGCAGAAGATGAGTGTTATTTTCTAGAAAAGCTAAAAGAGGGTGGTCTCTGGCCAGGAGAATACAGTGGGGATATTATACAAAAAGGGGACTGATTCCCAACTGTCTTCCCTCACTAAGCTTCTGGGATATGACAGCCAGGTAGGGAATTTCGAGGCAGGAGGGTGATGACCCTTCTCTGGGGAATTTGACCAGCTCAAGAGGAAAGGCCTAAAGATACTAAAATCAGGATTTCCCTTAGGAAATGGCCCCGTCAGGTCAACTCACACTGAAGCCCACGTCTAATAAGCCATCCATGTGTTCAGAGCTTCCAAGCAGAGCTGTGATGCTTTGCTTTTAAAAATGAGCAGACAACCAAGAGTCACAAGACAATTGAGGTATGTCTTTAAAAATAAAGATGGAGACCAAAACAAACAGAAAAAAAGCAAAACAAAACTTGGAGAAACAGAGACAATATGAGAAAACACTTAAAATATAATTAATATTCTCAGAGAAAGCATCCATAAAACAGGATACTATTTTTAAAAAATCAAGGAAATAAAAGAGAGCTTTTGGAAATTAAAAACACTGTAGCTGAAATGGAAAACTCCCTAGAGGGCTTGGAAGATAAATTTACAGAAATATCTCAGAAAGTAGAACAAAAAGGCAGCAAAAGTATGTGTGTGTGTGTGGCGGGGAGAGGGAGAGGGGAATGACAAAAGATAAGACTAGAAAAATAGAGGGGATGAAATCATCATTAATTCAAGACAATTTCACAGAATGAAGCGCTCTGCACAATGGGTGAACATAATCCCACATTGAGGTATATCATCATGAGCTTTCAGACCATGTGTGTAATTTTCATTAGGTCAATAATTACATTATATTAACAATATTCTCTGATTACTTTTCTGCAGTTTTGTTTTCTCTGGTGTTATAATTTTCTTTGCTTAGTTTGTACGTAGTTATTATTGAGTCAACCTCAACCTCTCCACCTACTTAGTCAAGAATTGTCTAAAAACCTTCAATGGCCTGAACCAAGATACTCAGGCGTATCAACTCTTCTGTCACGGTCTTCAAATTATCTTGCCTGGAAATCCCTGACTGTTCCAATTCCAGGAGAAGACCCCAGAGGCTTCCAGGGAGGAAAACCAAGCAACATACAAAGTGTTGGAAACCTGAGTGGCTTTGGATTGCCCAACAATTCTGAAATCTAGGGAGTCATAGATCAATGCCATCAGATTCTGAGGTAACATTATTTCTAGACCAGAATTCTATCGCTAGTCCAATATCAATCAAATGAGAGGGTAGCATAAAAACATTTTCTGGCTTACAAAATGTTTAATTCCCCAGCACTCTTTGCTGAACACCTCCTAGGAGAGGGAGTTAAGAAAAAGGAAGACATGAATGTTAGGGAATAGGAGACCTAAAGTGAGGATCTCCTCTGGGTGGGGGTGACTCTGTGTGAAGCTCCAGGAAAACTGGATCAGACTGGAGCAGTTGGGATTTCCAGGTGAGAGAACCTCCAGGTGAACCTGACAGAGGAGCTGATGACCAGAATGTTTTAATTCAGACCATTGAAGGTCTTCTGAAATCTAGGGAGTCATAGATCAACTAAATAGGTGGAGAGGTTGACGTTGACTCAAGGTTGACTCAGGTACATACAAACTGAGCAAAGAAAATAATGATTAACTCCAGGGAGAACACAATTGTGCAGAAAAGTAATAAGAGGATATTATTATAATAATGTAATTATTGACCTAATGAAAATTACATCTCCACACACAGGTAGATAACATAATATTGAGAGGAGGCATGAGTGTGTTGATGGTAGTGGAAGAGAGCTAAATTCTCATCTTCTATAGTAGAAAGTCAAAGTGTAATGATTTTATCTAAAAAAAAAAAGTGAGGAAGGAATCTCAACAATCTGATTTAATAAAAAGCCAGAAAAAATTAGGTAAAAAGCATATAAATAGGCTATTAGGAATATGAAGATAAATGGCAAGAGAATCAGCTAAAAAGATAAAAAAGTGGTTGCTTCTTGCAAGTTGAAAATGAGAGAGGATGCTGTTGTTTTCCATAATAAACCTTGTGAAACTATTTTACTCTTCAAATGTATGCACGCATAACTTGGATAAAAAGAAACAAATAAGCCCAAACCCAAACAGATATAAACAGATAAAATCATATCACCAAAGATTTTACCGTTGACAATTTAATCTAGACCTATTGCAATTTTGTATATTACTGTGCACCCTGCATTGTTTTTGCACAGTGTACCTGTGTCTTTTCCAATGGCATTGCCTCCCTCAATGGCGTTTGCTTCTGAATGTGTTGGGAACTCAATGTTAGTAACTTCTCTTAAACCTTTCCATTAACATCAGCAGACAACTCATTTTCTTTGTTTGGCTTTTCAGAAAATAGCGCTTGTGATTTGTATCTGGGTCTATGGGAGACATAGTCATTCCTTGTGTTTTGCATCTAGACTTGTGGTGTTGTTCGATGCAAATTACTCCTAAATAAAGAGAATCCAAGGAAGAACTTAAAGCCTGCTTAAGATTAAAAGTAAGGGTATATGTTAAGGACAGAGGTGAGCTCCTCCGAATTGTCCTGAGAACAATCAGAGATGAAGTGGAAGATTTTCATATATAAAGATGTCTAGCAAAGGCTTATTTATGACAGAAGAACATTGTAATACCCTGAATGTCTAACTAGCGGGGATTACAGCCCATTCAAGTGACAGAACTGCATGTACCATATTAAGGAAAATATCTATTGGTATGGAAACATATTTCTAATATGTTGGTAAGCGAAATAAATAGATCAGTAGACCAAAAGACCTTATGTGTCAGCATGTAATTTTGGTAAAAACAATGATCTGTCCATGTAAATATGAAAGAAAGGAAAGGCATATTAAACTGCTTGAAGTGAGATCTTAGGTAATCTTTGCTTTGTGGTGGTGTTCCCCAAGTTTTCTCCATGAAGCATGAATTTTGTCATTGTAGGAAAGCACTATTTTAAAAACAAAATTCAAACAAAACATATAGCCTGATTTCTTTTTCTTGGCTTTGCTGGAATTGAGATTATTGGAAGAAAGAGAGTAGGAACCCTTGTGATGGGTGCTGTCTGTTCTGGGTTTGGAAGGCTTAACATATTTCGGGCCAGCTGGGTTATTTGTTCTGGCTGTGTGAGTAGACTTGTTTCTTATCTTACCCTGGATTCTTCAGATTACTGCCATTTTAAAGGAGTTTATAACAGCATGGCTACTCAAGCCATTCTCAGGTATCAGATTTGATAGCTTTGCTATTTAACTTAAATCAAAGGCTCTCTAATTGGAGAGCTAAGTAACCTGCCAGTTCCTAGGCAATTAGAAGATTAGAGTCCCTATATGTTTTTCTCCTACCTGCTCAGACAAGAGGCTTTTTGTTACCATATAAATCTTTAATGCTACTCTTGAAACAGCAATTACAAGGATACTGAAATGTAGTAAAATGCTCACATAAAGCCACAGAGGGGAGGTGGTACAGAAATGGTATCTGTAATAGCAGTTGAAACAGCACCCATGGAAGTGGGCTTGGAATGACAGCTAACACTTGTATAACTGCTCACAAGTTGTCCATGCCCTGGACTGGCTGGAGAATGGGCCAGGGTGGCAGGCAGGCAGGAGAACTGAATGGTTCCTGGGTCCCAAATTTTATTATTATTTTTAAGAGTTTATTGGGAAATTGGGGGAGGGAACAGCATTGGGGAATCGGGGAAGGGGAACAGACAAGTTGCTGTCCTTTTGTCCTTCAGTCTAGTTGTGGAGAATGTCGCCTCATTGGCCCATGTTGGTATTATCATTGTGCTCTTCCCGGATGAGGCTGATTGGTCGTTGGCCTCTGGACGGCCACTCATGGCCGCTCACAGTGGTTCACAGCAGCTCATATATAGGCTGCCGCCTGCTCACACTGGCTGCCAGCCTCTCACGGTAGGTCATGGCAGCCCACTGCAGCCTACGTTGTCACGGGTGACTCATGGCAGCCCAGCTCCAGGTCGAGCTGTTGTTCACCATCTTAGCTATAGAGGGCAGTGTCACTTGCCCATGTGGGATCCGAACTGGCGGCCCTGCTGCTCAGAGCTCATGCTCCCAAGCCAATGCTTAACCAATGAGCTACTCAGCTACCCCTCCCCCAGATCCCCAGTTTTAGACAGATAACTCTATGAAGCAGAAGATGGGAGCTGGATTTTAGTGCTAAGCCATTGGAGCTATTAAAAAAAAAAAATCTCCATGAAACACAAGGCCATGTGTGTGCATGCCATGCCAAGCACCCAAAGAGACACATATGGAGTGACTTTAAATCAGTTAAGAACTGACTCCATCTTATGGGACAGTGGTTTATCTGAAAGTTTAAAACAATTGCCAACTCATCAAAAGAGTTGTTTGTGGGGTCCTGGGAGAGAGAGACACTCAGCAACAGATAGGCTGTCCAGAGCATACAACATGAGGAAGAATGTGTCAAGTTTGTCCTGGCAAGTGGGTCAACCAAGCCAGCAGAGTAACAGCCGTGAGTCTGTATACTGGATAGCGACCAAGAGCTAAGTGCTTCCAAAGGGTGGAGAGCAAAAGAGAAACCTAGGATGGTGAATCACTCCCATGAGACTGAAAAGTAAGTGCCGAGTGCCTGGGAAAGTTTTGAACACCCTTGAAGGGTTGGATGCACCCGGCTCTTTCAGCCCACTCTTAGTGTCTTTTTAGCACTCTCCAGGCCTCTGTTCCTTGTCTATTCACGCTGCCCAACGTGGTCTGCCTTGTCTATGAGAGTCTTCTCTCCTGCTTTCCAGGTCCTGAACCCCTGATCTTGTGCGTAAAGTCCATGGATGGGCATCACAAGGTTCAAGAATTCCCTGGAAAGTCAATGTCAAAGAGTGTGTGTGTGTGTGTGTGTGTGTGTGTCTGTGTGTGTGTGTCAAAGAAGTCCCTGACTCAAAAAATGTTGACGAGCCACTGGTCTATCTGGGTCCTATGTTTGGTGATGGAAAGGATCTCATTTTTAATTTGCTTTGTATTGGAATTTAACATCTATTTGTTGCAAACTTACTCAGTATCATGCTTGGTGTTTTTCTGTATTCTCTCACTTAATCCCCACCCTGCCTAGGGAGAGTTCATGATATCATTTCCATTTTATCCTGGAGGTACCATATTCACAATGGTGAAGTAACTTGCCCAGGATGTCACCATTGTTAAGTGTCAAAGCTGTGTGATAGTTGGGCTTCCCTGTCCCCTGGAATGCAAGGCCGGGCCTTCCCCAGGACTTGATTCAGGGCCAGGCATGACACAAGGTTCTCTACATGGTTAGTGATCCAAATTCATTGATTGCCTGACTGACAGCACGTGATGGTGGATGTCATATGTGGGTGATGGAAATATATCCATAAAAAATCAGGCTTTAGGAGAACTTCAAACCCTAAAGAGTCTCCCCCACCCAACTTTGGTCTCCCTCGTAGTCAAAGGATCCCTAATAGAAATGCCAACTTAAAAGACAACTTGTCATATTATTCAGCCTTAAAAAGCAGGGAAATCCTGACACCTGCTACAACCTGGATGAACCTTGAGGATATCATGCTCAGTGAGATACTCCGAACATAAAAGACAAATACTATACAATTCCACTTATCTGAGGTACTTAGAACCGTCAAAGTCCTAAAGACAGGAAGTAGAGTGGTGATTGGCCCGGGCTGGCGGACAGAGGGGCATGGGGACTTAGGGTTTAACAGGCCCGGAGCTTGAGTTTTGCAAGATGGAAAGAGTTCTGGAGATGGTAGCACAACAATGTGAAAATACTACTGAGCTGTACGCTTAAACATGGTTAAGATGGTAAATTTATGGTATATGTATTTTACCACAGTTAAAAATAGAAATTTTAGAACTGTATGTGAAGGAAGTCCACGGGCAATGAAGCTCTGTAGCTGCCCGGCCCTCCCTGCTCCTGTGCACCCCTCAGCCCTCAGGTAGGCGGGAGGAAGCAGTAAGCGCCTGAGAGGAATGGTGTGACTCTGAGCTCCTCCTACACGGAGCCCAGGTAGGAGCTGCCTGCGTGGCACTCATCCTGGAAGTTAGCTCCCAGTAATCTTTGTCTGCAGGTGCAGTTCACCTGAGCAGATTGAGGCACTGTTCATAATGACTTCCTTTATCAAATTCTATTAGAAATCCCCCCCGCCCCCTCGCTTCTTTTCCCTTTAATCATGTACAGAGCTCAAGCAGTCGCTTTCCTCAGCCACGTGTACAATGCGCAGGCTCCAAGGGCGGTCAGCAAGAAGGCATCCTGCCAGGGCCCTCGCCTCCAACACCCATTGGCTTGCTCCTGGAACCCAGGAAGTCTCTCCACAAGTCCTCCAACCCACTGGAAGGCCAGGGCCCCTGGGAACCCTGGCCTCAGAGAGGAGCGAGTTCATTAAAGCTACCTGCTGAGTCTCAGAATGTCCAGCCCAAGGTTGCAGGAGCCTGGGTGTAGGGCCAGCGCTGTGAATGAGTTCCTGGCGGCACCAGGGCAGCCTGGGAGCTTGGACGCGTCACAGCGGTGAACTGCTGCTACTCCAACCCAAACAGATTTGTAACAGTGACACAGGCGTCCAGGACTGCTAGGGCAGCATTTGTGTCTGACAAATGAGGCCTCTGTCCGGACAAAGGGGACTCTTAGGACGCATTCTGCTTTGGCTGCTTTACACCCAGTAAGAGCCAGGGGACTTCTTTTGTCAGACTGGGGAAAACAGAAGTGATTCATTTCATTGGGCACCCGCCCCAGGGCCTTTGTGGTCAACCAGTGCAGGCTTTGCAGACACCACTTACCCAGGGCCTGCAAGAGCCAAGGACTATTCTGGGTACTGGGTCCCTGTTGCCTCATTTAATCCTCCCAACAATGCAGAGATGTAGGGATTATCCCCACTGCCGTCATGTGGAAACTGAGACAGGACGGGTGAAGGTCACACACCCAGTGATTCATAGTCAGACTTGGCTCACCCCCAGCTGACTGCTGACCCCAACAGGTCCCTGCTACCGATGCCTGTCATGCCAAAGGCCGTGCTCTCTGGTCACTTGTCATCTCTCTAGGGGTGTCCATCTACAGGGCCTAGAATGTTTCTGATGTTCAACAAATACAGCAAATGGAACTAAAACAGGAGGCTACGAGGAGATTGACCTTCACAGATTTTTCTTCTAAAAGCCACAGAAAATGTCTCTGCTACAATGCAAGGACGTTTACATAGGCTTTCGTGAAAGACAAAAAAAAAAAAGGATAAAGAGGAATGGAGGTCAAAGTTTCTATCGATAACTGAGACATCAGCTGCCTATCTCTGATGTATTGACCCTGTGAGGGCCAGAAGCCCCAGCTGCAAATGGTCCTCCTAGCTTTTACTGCTGATTAGCTCTAATCCTTGGTAATAAACGTCACATGCACCAGTGTTCAGTCACCTTCCCCTATCCAGTTGCACTAATTCAGCATTTGTGGCCTTACCTAAAGAAGGGCCCAGGGCAGCTGATCTCTCTCTCCTTTATCATTTCATTATGGGCCCGGAAAATGAGACGGACGCTCAGCGCAGCTTGCCAGCATATTCAATGTCAAATGAGAAACCCTCTGCTACCGTGTGTATGAATCCAGAATCCCCCTCCACAAGCCCGGTTTACTCTCTGTTGTGGCCCATTCATGCCAAATGGGATGTGCTGCTCACTTATCAGTTCTCTGACTTCCATCCACGAACATCTCCCTTTTATCAACCACTCGTGTCACGTTTTCCACAGACATTTTTAGCAGAATCCAAACACTGGGTTAGGGAATTTGGATGTCCCGAGTTTCAAGTTCTCGTTTTTTTCCAGGGGGGTGATGGGTAACCGTGGCTCAGCCACTGTCCCCTCAGTTTTCAGTTCCTGGGGACAATTAGGAAGCAAGATCATAAACCAAAGGCTGAAGAGTTAAACATTTAAGAAAAGGAATGGAGGGGGAAGAGGACTGGGAAGAGAACGAAAGGAGAATAAAACTACTTCAGAGCTGAAGCCAAGTCTATTCCCCACCCCTCAGTCCATTTTGTTTCCAACACGTTTTTATCGAGTACCTACTATTTGCTGAAGCATAGATACTGGAGATACAGTAGTAGATCTGTCAGGGTCCCAGCAGAAAAGTGACAGTATACGTGAGTTAATGAAGGGACCACATGCAAAGGTAGGCACAGAGAAAGGAACCGGTAGGGGATGAGGAAGATGCCAGGAGAGCAACAATAGAGCTACTACCACTGCGAAGTCTAGAGAGGCACGAGGGAGGCGACCAGGGAGGTGGGGAGGCCAGGGATGTAGCTGCAGGAGAGGGGCTCCACATAGCAGCTCTGGCCCTTGATAGAGAAATGCAGTTACTGCCAAATCTTGGCCCAGCATTAAGGAACCTGGGGCAATAAATATCCCAGGTGTCGATGAACCCAAATGGAAGTCAGAAAGTAAGAGTCAAAGATGCAGTTCTTAGAGTTTTAAGAAGTGGGGCATGGAGCAGGTGGAGAATGGATCTGGTTGGGATGGGGGTGGAGCAAGTAGAGAGTATCCAGCATAAAATGTGAACAAGACCAAGATGTTCAGAGTCCAGATCTACCTATAGGACCCGGGTCCAAGCCGATCACTGCCTCAGGTCACAGGCTCCTTGGTTTTAACAGTCTCCATTAGGTCAGGAGCTCTGCTCTGAAGCTCTCATTGCACTATGGCCCACAACTGAGCCTCTTGGGTTCCAAGTACACCGGTTCATCTGACACCCTCTGGGCCTGGGGCTCTTTCTGGGCTGGGCTTGACCGCATCTACCTTTGCCCATTGACCTTGGCTCTGGTGGGTTCTGCATCAGTGGCCTTCCCTAAAGTTCTCTACATCCATTATCCCCCAAAATAGAGTAAGCAAGACAACAGAGAGAAATGCTCTTCATGAATAAGAAAACAACTACTTTTAAGCATACATGGGAATTTACTATAGGCAATGGAAAACTAGTTTCAAAATATACTTAATTATTCATTAAAGCAGATCCCCCAAGGATTCTCTCCTGAGCAGTACTTATACTTTGTATGTCATGTACACTTGAAAGTAATAAAATCACTTTAAAGATATCCTGTAAAATTTCTTGGTTTTCAATTTCTTCGTGACATTTTCTCCAATTAGCTAAATAAACTGAGAGTCCCCTGTTTTTTGTCCCACTCCCTTCTGCCCTGCAAAAATTATGTTGGGAAATCCACTGATTGTCTTATGGGAGCGCCCTTGTAAGTAACTAGTTGTCTTTCTCTTGCTGCTTTTAGGATTCTCTCTCTCTCTCTCTCTCTTTTTCAAGATTTTGTTGGGGAATTGGGGGAGGAGAACAGACGAATTGCTGTCCTTTTGTTCTTCAGTTTAGTTGTGGAGGACTTCGCTTCACTGGCCCATGTTGGTATCATCATTGCGCTCTTCCTGGCTGAGGCAGATAGGTCGCTGGCCATTGGACAGTCACGCACAGCATCTCATGGCAGCTCACAGCAGCTCAAGCCAGCTGCCGGCCACTCACGGTAGCTTACGGCAGCCCACTGCAGCCCCGCTGCAGCCTATGCCATTGCCGGTGACTCACAGCAGCCCAGTTGCAGATCGAGCTATTGTTCACTATCTTAGCTGTAGAGGGCGCAGTATCACTGGCCCTCATGTGGGATCCGAACCAGGGGCCCTGCTGCTCAGAGCTTGCGCTCCCAAGCCAACTCTTAACCAACGAGCCTACTCAGCCGGCCCAGGATTTTCTCTCTGTCTTTAACCTTTGCCTTTCTAATTATAATGTGTCTTGATGTGGGCCTGTTTGGGTTCATCTTTTTTGGGACTCTCTCGCTTCCTGGGCTTGTATATCTATTTTTTTTCACCAGGTTAGGGAAGTTTTCAGTCATTATTTCTTCAGATAGGTCCTCAGTCCCTTGCTTTCTCTCTTCTTCTGGTACCCCTCTGATGTGAATGTTGTTGTATTTGATGTTATCCCAGAGGTCCGTTAAACTATCTTCATTTTTAAAAAATTGTTTTTTCTATTTGCCATTTTGACTGGATGTTTTTTGCTACCTTGTCCTCTAAATTGCTGATTCAGCCTTCTGCTTCATCTAATCTGCTGTTGATTCCTTCTTGTGTATTCTTTATTTTAGCTATTATATTCTTTATTTTTGACTTGTTCTTTGTCATGGTTTCTATGTCCCTCTTTATGCTTGCTATCTCTTTGTTGAAATTCTCACTAAGTTCCTTAAGCATTTCTTATAGCCAGTGTTTTAAACTCTGTCTCTGGTAGGTTGGTTGCTTCCATTTCATTTAGTTCTATTTCTCCTGTTCTTTTATTTGGGACATGTGTCTTTGTTTCCTCATTCTGTCTGCCTCTCTGTGTTTGCTTCCATGTATTAGGTAGATCTCCTATGTCTCTCAGTCTTTGCTGGGTGGCCTTATGTAGTATGTGCCCCGTGTGGTCCAATGGCACAGTCTCCATGATCTCCTGTGTGTTCTAGGAGTGTCCCTTGAGTGTGTTGTGTATGTCCTCCTGTTGTAGTTGAGACTTGATTGCTTTTGGTGCATCAATGGGTGGGAGTGACTCCCAAGCTGACTTGCTGTGAGGATTGGCTATGCCCACTGTGTATGAGCTGCTGTGTGGGGACTGACCCCTCAGAGGAGAATTCACCCTGCAGGCTCTTGTGCCTGTTGAGACCACCTTTTGGGTGTCTTCTTATGGGAGTAACTGCGGAGTGCTCTGGTGTGGTCTGAAGCTGGCCTCTGGGTGTGTCATCTCTGGTTTCTCTTGGGAGGGGCTCCCGTGTCGGCCAATATCTACCTTGCCTGTGACTGGCCCAGGGCTACTTGGTAGGAACCATGAAGCTATATATAGTTGGTTGCTGCCTGTGCTGGACCTGGAGGCAGGTAGGGGTGGCCTTGTTATCAACTGAGGCTGGCTGCCATGGGTATTGGTCCTTGGGCAGCTTAGCAAAAGGCCCAGGTCCTCCTAGGCCTGTTGCCACCTGCAGGCTGCCTATAAGGCTCAGCTGTTGAAAGAGCCTCTTTAGGTGCGCAGGCTGGGCTGGTCCATCTGGTGTTGAGAGTGCCTTTGGCGATGCCGTACTAGCTGGGTGGGGTGGGGTTCCAGGGAGTCACAAGCTATGGCTGGTGGTTTTTACAAGGTTAATGCAGATTCAGTTCTTGCACCAGTACTTGGCTTATGACCACTTCACAAAATACCCCGAGAATCCAACCACTGCTCACCTTGGGCCCACAGGTCCCTGAGAGCTGTTCAAGAGAGGCTGCAGCACAAGTTGTGGCTCACTGTCCACCCCTAAAAGCTGTCTGGGTTGCTGCAGGCCATCAGCTGCTATAAAAGATTTTTGCAGCTTGTGGGGCTGGGCGGGCCACCCAGAAGCTGCGAGTGCCCAGGTGATGTGGCACTAGCTGGGCAGGGCGGGGACCCAGGGCCTCACCAAGGTGGTGCGCATGCACTAATTTCACCAGACCAATGCGGTCTCAGATTTGGCCCTTTGGGGGAGGGTTCAACATTGAAAAGTTGGCGCCCTCCTGGGCTATATGTGAGGCAGGCTCCACACTGGGGCAGTGGCTGCTGTTCCCCCAGCCTTTGCTGCGAGGCCACTCAGTTTTCCTCCCGTGTGTCTCTGGTACCTCCCAAGTTTCCGCCCCTCCACAGATACCAGATGAGTGCTTGCAAGTGAGTGAGTCTCTGTGTGGATCCTTTAAGAGGACATCTGGGTTCTAACCACCTTCTGTCTCACCAGGATGGGCAGACACAGTCCTACTGACTTTCACTGTCAGATGTTGTGGGGACTCCTTTCCCGGCACAGGACCCCTGAGCTGGGGAGCACAGTGTGGGGCTGGAACCCCTCTGTCTTCAGGGGAGACCTCTGCCAGCAAGGTGTCCCTCCTGGTGTTCAGTCAACTATCTGTGAGTTTGGGAGTCAGCTTGTTTTGTGTCTTTACCCCTCCTATCAGCCTCGATGTGGCTTCTTATATCCTCAGTTATAGGGGTTCTGCTCAGCTAGTTTTCAGATGATTTTGGAAGTTGATGGTTCTATAATTTATTTGTAATTTTGGTGTGATCCTGGGATGCACTAGGCATAGCATTTACCTAATCTGCCATCTTGGACCTTCTCGGAGGTTTTTTTTTTTTTTTTTTTTTTCCTTTAGCCTTAGAATATAAATTCTTAATCTGGATTCCTTAAATTCCTTTGAGTTTTAGGGAGTTTGTAAAGTTTCTAAAATTTTTTTGTAAAATTTTCAGTGTTTTGTGAATACATGGATTTTGTTTTGAGGGAAGGACTGTAGCTTGCTTCAGATTTTGAAAGGGATCTAGATTCCAAACAGGTGGGGAATCTTCCCCGTGGAGAGAGATCACTGAGTGTAATTACTGGCTCCATCCACACTCAGCTCACTCTATGTTCAGGTGTTGATCCTGGTCTTGGGACATGAGGTGAGATGTAAAACAGACTCCAGACACAGCAAGGAGCCAGCTTTTGACAATTTCCTCCTTTTTCTCTCCTGCTGAGTGAAAATAGCACGCAAGTAGTTGAAGAGGTAGAGACTGAGGCCTGTTTGTTTTACAAGGGTTTTTTGTTGTTGTTGTTGTTGTTGTTGTTCAAACCACACCAGGTACATAACCAACATGCACTAAGTACTTTCCAGGAGGTTAATTGATGAAGGAACTCTCTCCAAAATTTCTGCTTTGGACTCATACACTAAGGCTATCTACCACCTAGCAAACTGCCCTTTCACAGATGTTTGCTTCTTGCTTCCACTGATAACTGCTCTAGCCAAGCTGACTAATTGGCTTGTTTGTCCTGAGTCTACTTTATACTAAGCACCGACCAATCACATGTGTAGCAGATTGGTTCTAATAGGACTGCCATGCACAGTTGCTACTTTTTGGCTTTCCAGCATCTGAATCCATGCCCTACTTGTAGGGGTCCCCTACGTGGTGATGTAGATGGAAGGCGGTCCCTCACCTCCCACTAAAGAAGCCAGAATGGAAAGATGGTGTTCCCTCCCCATCCCTCTGCTTTAAGATCATGGCATATGCCTTGATTGGGCCAGATACTCTCACCAGGGACTTTGACCTTGAATGAGTGACAGACAGATAAATGACGAGATTCAATCTACGGCCATGGCGGTGGTATATTAGCAATGGTAGCTGTGTGGTTTCAGTGTCCAGTGGTGGGGGTTGTGGATAATTTGGCGATGGTACCGCACTTGCAAGCTGGTTTCTACTGCCCAGACTCCCTGGACGCCTGCTAGTTTTCAATCATATTTCACCAGCCATCTTATCCATGTTGGCAGGGACCTGATATCCTTCCAACAGATAATTTTTGTGTAAGTTAACCAGGTTTGATTTCTGTTGCTTGCAATTAGGAACCTTGAGCAATATAGGGAAAGAAGAAAGATAGTCTCTCAAGCGCTTTGAATCACCTTTACCATACAATATGGGTCAAAATGGAAACCCCAGCCTTCAAATGCCTCTTGTGATGGTTAATTTATGTGTCAACTTGACTGGATCATGGGGTGCTAGGATATTTGATCCAACATTATTCTGTGTGTTTCTGTGAGGGTATCTTTTGGAGGACATTAACTTTTAAATTGGTGGACTGAGTTAAAGCAGATTGGCCTCCACAATGTGGGTGGGACCCATTCAATCACTTGAAGGCCTGAAGAGAACAAAAAGGTAGACCCTCCCATGAATACAGGAAAATTCTTCCTGCCTGACAGCCTTCAGACTGGGACACTGGCTTTTTTCCCTACCTGTGGACTTGAACTACAGCGTCAGCTGCCCTGGTTCTTAGGCCTTTTGGCTCTGACTGGAATTAAACTATTGGCTCTCCTGGGCCTCCAACTTACCAACTCACCCTGCAAATGTCGGGAGTTTCCAGGCTTCATAGTTACATGAGCCAATTCCTCACAATTAATCTCTTTCTCTCTATATATACATTGTATTGGTTCTGCTTCTCTGGAGAGCACTGACTCATACAACTCCCATGGGGTGTCATAAGGACCTAACAGTCCAATGTAGGGGACTTTCTGGTGGACAGGCTGTTAAATTTCAGATTCGGGTCTTCCCTCCAATAATGGACGGGCCACTTGGGATGAAGGTAGGGTTGCTATTCTGACCTTCTGGCCAGGTGCTCTTTCTGTCTCTGTCTCCTTTTCAGAGATGGTATCTGGTAGAAGATCTTTGTGCACATGGCTTCCTGAGAGTTTGGCTATTTGACAAGACATATTTTTCTCCTTTGGTCCTAAAGTATCATGTATATTTCTGTCTCTTCTTTTTCAAATGAGTCTTTTAATGCTTTGGAAAGGATTGTAAAAAGAAACATTTAGAGACTATCACAAAGAAAATAAAAATTACCTGAATATTTTCATTATGTATATCTTTCTAGGTAAATTTATTACTCATTCATTCATTCATTCATTCATTCAACAATTAGGGCTTACTATTCCCAGGGGACTGATGTCCAACACCATATATGTGGTCCTTGGTCCCGCCCCATGGAGCTTATAGCCTATTGGAGAAGACTGGCATTGATCAAGATGAGGCACATGCTTCTGGCGTGCCTCACATGTGGACACATATGCAGGGTACGTTTCTTATTAGTCTCTAAAATGGATTTCTTCTTTCTAATACCGCAGAAACCTTCCTTCTCAAATATTTATTAGGTCTCACAGCACTGGCAGCAGACAAAGATTAGTATTTTCTCTGATCTTCTAGATTTCTTTTTAGCATTCTAAATCTATGGAAGATGGCGGGGAAAAGAGCAGAAACTCTCCAAACAATCTCTGTTACTTGGATGACTTGAGTCATCAGACACTCAGCAATGCGATCCCCACCCCTGTCTTCTGATCCACACCACCCCCTCTGTCGCTTTATGCTTGTGTTCAGTTTTATTTTCCCTTGTTTGCTCCTTTGTTGCCATTTCGATGTTGAGTCGTGTGGTCAGGGCCCCAGGGCACACTGTGCCCGGGCCACTGTTCTGAGGAGGTGAGCTTTCGCTGAAGGAGCTCTGAGCATGGCCTGAACTTCTTCACCTCTAGCGAGCGTTTACCAGCCTCTGTTCTGTGTTGCAGACAGGTCCCTGTCTCTAGCCCAAAGCCCCAGGCCCAGAGTGTCTGTTAGAAAAACTGTATAAAGCAAACAGGGACATAAACAGGAGCGAGATGACTGGAGCAAATAAAATGGAGCAAATAAAAGCAGATTGACATGGAACAGTGGAGTCCCGATGTAAACCTCATCCCAACCCTGAAAACCTGAAATGTTAGCAATGCCATTTTAGGGCAACATAGCAAATAATTATTTTTTGGTCAAATGATGAAATGTTATGCTACATTCTCAAAACAGAAAGTCCCTCTGTTACAATTGTGTGCATAAAACATCCTAGAAACGATTAGTACACTGTCAAAAAGAAAGTATAAGGGACCAGGAATTGGGACATTTTTATTTCAGCGCCAGCCTACTTTTCAATAATCTATTTTGTGCCTGTAGCTAGGCACAAAATAATTCTTTGTTTTCCTTTTTTTTTTTTTTAGCCATACTTCTAGAATGAGAGTAGCCATTCTAGATTTTACCATGTTACTTTTATCAAAGGCGATGATAATATATATATATATATATATATATATATATATACACACACAGGAATTTGGAAATGATATCACTTATGTGAGTGCTTAAGAAGTAAAAATTCTTAAACCAAACAGTACTATTTGCCATCAAGATTTCTAGACAGTTATGAAAACCTAGCCCTTATTCAGTCTGTGACAGAGAATGAAAAACTGTTTTCTGCAAGGGTTCCAGCCTGTTTGGAATCCTCTATGAAAAAGAGCCAACTCATTAGAGAGGCCATATATTTACTTGAACTTTAGATAGAAGAGGTTTATTGTGTACATGTTCCCTTCTCTGTGAATATGAAACTTAGAAATTTGGCCTATGTGTCCACTTCTTTTTAAAATCAGCATGAACTTTGGAGTCAGAGAATTCTAAGGCCCCAAATCCAATTCCCATGATCTTATTGGTTGTAGTCTCTTGGGCAAGTTATTTAATTTCTCTGAGTCCCAATGTCTTCATATATAGTAGGAATTAGAAATATCTTCTTTGTAGGTGGTAGGGAGGATTCTCTGAAGCTGTGTTTCTAAACGTGTGGGGCCACCTGGCACAGACTGGCACACAAGATCTATTGGTCCCCTTTTCCTTTCTTGTATGAAGAGTTTTAAAACAACACCCAAGACTTCAGCAGGGATAGCAGAACTATTGGTCTATGGGTTGAGTTAGATGCGATGAATGAGGCTGTACCTTGAAAAAATGTGATCTCAAGTAAAGGTCTAATCATAACAACATTAGCTTATCTTAACCAAGAAAGAATCTAATTTGACTCAGAGGCTGTATCTCCAGAAATTCCAGAAGTTTACAAAATTGAGGGGAACAAAACTAACTTCTCATTGCTAAGCACTAAATGTTGGGAACTACATATTTTTTCAGTTTCTCCACTCTAGGTCTCACTGAACTGGCTGAGTGACCAGACAACTTTCTTTACTTTTCTCAACTTAGCTTCCCAAGTGGGGAGTGGGGGGGGGGGCTTATTTTATTTTGCTGGGCAGTCAAGGCTATGTGCTTGAAGATTCTTGGATGGAAGACTGAGTACATCTGAAATATTCTTGTTGACAGAAGTAAATCAAACACCAAAACCTCCAATGCTCTGCTTATCACTTCCCCTCAAAAGAGCTGTGCAGGGCATTTCTGGTGAAATAGAACACATAACTTGATGGAAATTTTGTGCAAATTATTTTCATAGGATAAAAGATTGTTTCATTGTGACTGTCACTCTTATTTTAACATTTTGCTTGGAAGACAGCCCTCTAACCTACGAACCAAAAAAGAAATCAATTGCTCTCTTTGGGTACTTAAAAAAAAAATAAATAGAAGAAGCAGAAATTAAAGCAAGAAAACGACCCAACGAGAAAAACCACCAACTTCCCTTTCAAATCTTACTTGAACTCCCCAATCTACGTACAACAAAGATGACCAGAAATCTTTTATGGCATTTGTAGGGCATCAGATAAAACAGCATGGTTCTCTTTTCTGGAATTGGGTACTTCCAATAAATCACTTCTGCCTTTTCTCACCAAAAGGCAGAGAAAATGAAAAAGGAAGCTGCAGCTTCTCTGTCTGCACCAGCCTTTACCTCCTACCCACCCAGCAAAAGGAAGGACTGGGAAGCCATGAAGACCATACTGAAAGCACCCCCGCCTACAGGAACATGGCCTAGAGGCTGCCCCACGGCCTGAGTCCTCAGGCATTTCGGGCCAAGATAGCCTTGGCAGAGCATCCCGCAGAGAAACATGTTGGATCACCAGGTCAGCATCATGCTTCCTCAGCCATGAGAAGATAGAAGACATAACCATGTTGACATTGATGAAGGATGACCAGGTCAACAGGCAGGAGAGCAAGCAGGGTATAAAGAAGCTGGTGCTCCAGGTGATGGAGGGAAGATGCTAGACCAGCCCTGACTGTATCACTGTATTGGAGTCATCAGCAAAGGTAACATCAGCACAGCTAGCTGGTCCTCAAGATAATGGCATTTTTCCTACCCGGGAATTGGGAGAGAGAACACCAACATGGACCAACACGGAAAGACAAAGCTGAACATGTTTAACAGACCTGAATTTCCCATTGCTGGTCAAAGCTAGTGGCCGGACATTTCAGGAGGAAACTGGTTCTTGGCTCCATTTGTAGATTCATTGCTATTTAGTTAACTGTACCCAGACTGTAATTTTCAAAGTCTAAGCCATGTGTTGATTAAGTGATAAGATAGCTAAAATATCACTGGAAAAAGCAGTAAATGTGATCTGGGAGCCAGTGTGGAGAAGGCAAGAGTACCTGAAACTTTCTGGTCAAATATTGCTAGTGACAAAGTCAGCGGCGTCACCTGACCTGCTTTGCCACGGTGGAGCTCACCCCTTGTGTAGAAAGGGAATACAGTGCAGTACTGACTTGCATTACTTCTCTCTACCACCTTTCTTTTTTCTTGCAGGGCTAACATTTCAAAGCTACCTTATTCATGTCCAGGTCATGCTTCATATGCATTAGCTCATTTAATTGTCACAGCCATTCTGTGAGGTACCGTGTTTCCCTCAAAATTAGACCTAGCCAGAGAAGAAGCCCTAGCATGATTCCTCCAGGGTGTGGGGGGCATGCATCCATCACATGAGGGTTTTATGACCTGTGTTTAGGGATAAGGGTGCCTTTTCCACAAACTCCTTCAGCTTAAAATATTCAGTATGCCAAGGTGCCATATTTTGGCACCTAAAATCATGCTATGGCTTATTTTCCGGCTAGGTCTTATTTTGGGGGAAACAGCGTAGATAGTACAATGAATTTCATTTGGAAGATGAGGAAACTGAGGCTTAGAGGAAATCAGGCCCTCACCTAATGTTGTCCAGGTAAAGAGACAAACCAGGGACACCAATCCAGGTCTGTTGTATTCCAAAGCCCGTACTTTCAACCTCAGCAGTTTATCGCCTCCCGTTCACGGCTTCTTAATTCCAAAATGAAAAAAAGAAATCTGATCCAAAGTAAATGAAAACAGAACCAAACCGCTGTGAATGTGAACCTGAAGTGCAGGGCTGCTAGTAGGCTTAAGGGGGCGAGAGAAGAGGCAGAGGTCTGTGAAAGATAATGCCAGTGTGCTGTTCCATGGTGACCCAGGAGGAACCACTGTTCTGGTCATTGTAACAGCCACCGCCAGAGAGCTGCTAGCAACTGCAGAGTAAACCCTGAGAAGCAGGGTTTGGACCTCAGATGCCAGGCACCCCTGAGAAATGGTCCTCCATTTCTCACTGGGAGAACTGTCCCTCCTTTATCTGCTTTCTTCTCCAAGTTGAACTTGACAATTTTGGCTGGCACCCAGCTGTGAGTGATATCATCCAGATGCGGAATGACTGTTGGTGTGGTACAGAAGGGGCCCAGGACTTCATTATCTATAAACGGCAACAACATTACCTACCTTGCTGGTTGTTATAAGGACCAGGTGAAATGTTGGGCACAGTATCTGGTACATAATGTGTTCTGAAATGGTGGCCATTTTATTATATAGATTTTTTTAAAAATTACTGTTTATAGTACGCTTTTTTCTCCCAACTACAGGATTCCCTACTCAAGAATGGATTATGTGCCTTTTGATGAAAGTGTTCGTTTTCTAGGGCTGCCATAACAAGTATTACAGACCATGTGGCTTAAACAACACACATTGAAATATTTTCTCACCCTCCCGAAGGCTAGAAGGCCAAGATCAAGGTGTCAGCAGAGGTGGTTTCTTCTTGGGGTCCCTGTCCTTGACTTGCAGATGGCTGTCTTCTCTGTGTCCTCACCTGGTCTTCCTCTGTACTGAGTCTGAGTCCAAATTTCCTATTCTTGTAAAAACATGGGTAATATTAGATTAGGGCCCCCCAATGACCTCATTTTAACTTAAATACTTCTTTGAAGACCCTATCTCCAAGCATAGTCACATTCTGAGGTACTGGGTGTTAGGACTTTAACATTTGAATTTATGTCAATTTATAACATAAATTAATTTGGGGCAACATAATCTGGAGAGACATAATTCAGTCCCTAGCAATCAATAAAGTATTTTTGCCAAAAATCAAGCATCAAGTCAAGGAAATAGAGGACACAGAGAAACATGTTTAAAATACCATGAGGAAGTTATTAGCAAAATCTAGGAAATGAGAAACTCTACAGGACAAAACACCTGCTTTCTGCAACAAATAATTATAATAGGAAGGAAAAAGAAAGGGAGGTGGAACCTAAAGACTAAAAGAAACTTAAAAGACCTATTACCAAATGTGAGTTATGGGCTGTGTATTTGGCTCTTAATTGGAACAAACCAACTTAAAAAACAGTGCAAAACATTGAGACAATTGAAGAAACTTAAACACTGTCTAGATAGTTAATGATATTAAGGCATTATTGTCAATTTTTTTAGGTGTGTTAATACTGTTGTGGTTTTGTCTTTTTAAGATCTTTATCTTTTAGAGAGAGTTGCTGAAATATTTATGAATGCAGTGATAACAGCTCTGGGACTTGCTTCAGTGTGCTGGAGGGAAGGAGGAGAAGAGAGATAATGTGATTGGGAAAGATGTGATTGCAGTTAAAATAAGATTGAGCATAAGTAGATAATTGTTGAAGCTGGATGATGGGCTTGGTATAATAGTCTCATACTTTGTATATGCTTGAAACAGTCTACTATAAAAAGATTAAAATACATGGAAACTATTTTTCCATGTCATTAAATATTTTTCTACAACATGAAGTTTTCAATGTAGCGTTCCATTATATGGATGTATCATAATTTATTGACACAACTTTCCATTTCAGCCTGTTAGATGCTATAGATTCCTAGGAATGAAAGTGCTGGGCCCAAAGGCATTGGTTCCATACTGCCAAAATATCATCCATCAGTAACAACCCATTTCTCTCTCCTTTAGTAACACAGTCCTGTCACCCAGCTACCCTCCCCTTGGTTTCCCTAGTTAGGTATGAAGGACATATGTATAAAAAAACATGTATAAAAAACAACTACATATTCATAAATATGCTAATGTATATTTTGCAAGCATATCAGAGAAAGATCTGCTAATAATGGAAGGGGCCTGAAGCTAAGGGTAGGGCTTGGTTAAAGCAGATTAACTTCTGATTTATCTGATTATTGCGATTTTTTTTAAAAGAATATTACTTGTATAATTGTCAAATAAAAAAATCTCTAAAACCCTTGATAATAGGAGATTGCAAAAGAAACAAATTGGCTAAGAAAGAATTTTGATGACTGATTTCTCATGGTTAAGGAGAAACGAAACATGTTTCGCTCAAAGAAGCGCAGGATCAAACGATGTAATTCAAGCAAAAAAGTCCCAAATATGTAGCTGATATTTATGGTCAATTTATGAATTTCAGTATAAAAATATCCTCTAGATGTTATTTCCTAACGGCCATGCCTGCAATTCAGATAGCTGCCACCATTGATAGACTAATTGCTAACTTTGCATAAAAGAAGAAAACAACTTAAAGTAAGATATAAAAAAATACAGACACCTAACTGCAATTTGCTACCTTTAGCATTTAACGTTAATAGTGAACTACGATTGCTTAATCTCCTTTGGCTCTAAGACTTAGCTAGTTAGGTTACCTGAGTCTTGTATTTGAGTCAAAAGTCTTTGCCCATAAACATTGATATTTGTTTTTAGCACATTGGAATTCTAAAGGTTTGGATTCCTCCATATCAGGTTAAAACGCTGGCGCATAATTTGTGACTTGTTGGAGAAAACGAATTCATTGATCTTCTCAACATTCCAGTTAGATTTGGGGTATTGCCATTTACTCCTCATTTAACTTCTGATAGGAAAATCCTATCTACTGCTCCCTCCCACTTGGCTTAGCTTGAAAACAACCATCTGGCCATGTCTTGCTCCATGCCAGGTCTCCTGACTGTGGTCGCTTGTGATTAGGTATCTCTGATGATAATCCATACCAAATTTCTTCTCAGCTTCCTTCTCCAATTTGGTCAGAACTACAAATTGAGAATTATTAGTAATCCACGCAAGCTTCCAGATGTTTTTAGGAGAGATCTCAAACGGGATAGGACCTTTTATCATCTGAAAATTTTAAAGTGCACATAATTGGACATTTTCTAAACAGAATTCTACAAGTGGCTTTCTTGTCACCTTCCTAACACGCAGCAGTGTGTACATGTGTGTTTGCATGTAAAACTCACCCTAGATATGGGCATGTCACAGTCTGGTGTAGCCAGACAGAAAACAAACAAAAAACGAGAAGCCCGGAGAAACTTCCTTGATTTGGAAAATCCTGGCCTTTTTAAACTCATTTTTCATGGTTTTCCCACTGGCAGTGGTCAGAATGGAGAGGGCGTTAGTAGTGGCCTGCACTGAATTCCTTACTTTTCCTTTTCCTGTGCGCCACCTTCAAGGCATTTATCAAACCACAGTGTGCTTTGTCCTGGGGGGAATGTTCAATTTTTATATTCCGGGGACAAAACCACGTCCCTGGCCTTCTCGAGACCTCTGACATAGGATGTGAATTTCACCTCATTACATGAGAATCTTTTTTTTTTTTTTTTTAAGTATATGAATGAGGCACAAACGCAAAGGTAAGAATTTCTTAAATCTCTGTACAAGCTCCCCCAATCAAGATGGAGTAATAGGTACTTCTGTAGTTTCTGCCAATGCATCCACCCCCACGCCACAAATCAAAGACTCCAAAATAAGTTAGAGAGCAGCATTAGTGATCAGACACGATGACTTCATCCCTGCGGCCCACTGCAGTGGTTTTTCAGTTGCCACTGTTATTTCCCTTTGTACTGACAGTGACATTTACCTGGGGACACTGATGGGGAATAGATGGCATTTCTTTCCCAGCTGCCCCTGCTGTCAGAGCCCTTGGCCTCAGAGATGAAGGAAGGACATGGCCTCAGGGGATTGGAACCCATGACCTCAGGCTTTCCTGCCACAGCCTCACTGGCTCCCACACCTCCAGGCTACATCCCACCATAAGGAGGACCATCAAGGTCTTCCCAGGTGATCAGCCCTGGTCAGCCTTTCCAACCTTCAGATCACTATTCTGTAACACAAGCCAAACAAACAGAATTATTGTAATTCTCCACAAATATCACATCCTTTTGTGTGTGTGTGTGCGCTTCCATCTCTGGCTCACGTGGTCACCCCTGCCTGGATTGTCTTTCTTCTTTCCAGCTCCAGAAATCCAAATTTCATTTATCTTCTAAGGTTTATGAACCTTTCAGATACCTTCTCTTTTTTCCTGACAGATATGTACCTCCCTTAAAGCACTATTCTCTCTGCCTTATAGTCAGATTCCTTGTTTGCAGTTGTTACCACGTTCAAGCACTGGACTGTTTAGCGTAGCTTTGCAGGGACTCAGTGACAACTTGCTGACTTGAATCTCAAACTCAGCATGTCTGGGCTCAGCGTCCCTTTCCTCTGCATCTATCCCAAGCTTCCCGTCCTCCCAATTTCCCACCTCGGTGATGGAAACCCCATCCACTTCACTGTCCATGTTGAGAGTTTAGCATCACTCTTTCTTTTCTGTCCCTCAATCCTACCTCCATCTGATCAATAACTGAGTCCTGCCCACTTTGCCTTCTTTATAACCCCTGAATGTACACTTCCACTCTTTCCTGCCACAGTGTTATGATTCAGTTCCGGCCACCATCGCCTGGACCACCACAGCAAATCCTGACTGAAGAGTCCGTCCGTCTCCCTTCTTGCTCTTCCCTCACCCCAACAAATCCATTTTCCACACTGTCGCCAGCATGATTCTCTAAAACGTAGACCTGAGGATGTCACTTGTTCCTCATGATTCCCTGAACCTAGTTCAGACTCTTTCATGTCCTTTAGAATCTGACTGTTTCTTTCCTTTACCATTCATGTATCTCTCCTCCTCAGCTTTCCCCATCTAACGTCCAAACTTCATCCACATTGGACACAGATTTCCTGTATGGCTTTTTAGGATTTCTACAAATCTTTGATTTAAATTTGTGTTTTAAATATATTTTAAAAACTATAACAAAAAGCATCTATGTAAATGTATTGTGCATACCACAGTTCTACGTATTGAAGTCCATCAGCGCATTCATTTGGACTATCAAGTTACTTCTTCAGTATCAAACTTCTATTTTTTTTGTGCATGTACCTGAAGTTCTTGTACATGTGTCATTGATTTGAAAAGTTGGTACGATTTCATTCTTCTTTACAGCGGAGTAATACTCCATTGTGTAAATGTACCACAGTTTCTTAATCCAGCTGACTACCAATGGGCATTTCGATTGTGTCCAAGTCTTGGCTGTTGTAAATAGCGCTGCAATAAACATAGAGGTGCATATATTTTTTCGAATTAGCGTCTTGGATTCCTCTGGGTAGATATCCAAGAGTGGAATTGCTGGGTCATATGGCGGTTCCATTTCCAATTTTTTGAGATACAGCCATACTGATTTCTCTTATTTTTATTTTTATTTTTTTTGAGGGCAGTGTCACTGGCCCTCATATGTGGGACCCAAACCGGGGCCGCTGGCTCCCGAAGCCAGCGCTTAACCACCGTGCCACTCAGCCGGCCCGATTTCCCTTATTCGATGGCTCATGACAATTCATAAACTTGTGTTTTGCAATAACTAAGCAATGAAACCTTAATTGAATCTGAGCTGCACTAAAGATTATTATTGCCCATATTTTTGATGATCAGCATGCACATATACACACAACCTTAGATACATTAAATCGTATTATAACGCATTGTTTTATTTTTTCCTTAATGGATTGTGGCAGTCTTTCCATGTCAGTAAATATAGATACCTCCTTTTTAATATCTGAAGAATATTCCATTGAATGTGCTGTGATTTAACTAATCTTTTATAGATGAACTGTTTTCCCTGTTATGAATAATGCTTCATTAAACATCCTTGTATTAAAAAAAAAAAAGTTAGTGGTTTTGCATGGGTTTTTTAAAACCAGGGCAGTGCCGATCTGCTCAAGTAAAAATTGTGCATCAGTACAATAGAACTCAGCCTGTTCTGGCTAAGGCCCACAGCAACTGTATCACTCCACGTGAAAGCATCATATTTTATGAGTGACATCTTAGTACTTACTTATGGCGGGTGTTTGTTGCTGACTTTTATATCATGATGGGAAATGCTAGTCGTTGTCAAATTTTGTTATGATTAAATTTTGAAACTGATATCTCTTCAACTCCCTGCCCCAATTTTTGGATTAGTTCATTCGGAGGGTATACTCTGAAGGGAGAGCTGTTAAAAAACCATACGTTCCATTTGCATCTATGTCTCTGTGAATTAGGATTTCTTGGTTACTTTGGAATATGTAAAAAAAAAAAATTGTAATGGTCAAAACATAACCAAAGATAATTGAAATAAGTAATTTGGGTACAGAAGCTGATGTGAAGAAAGCATCACACCTAATTTCGATATTTATGTTCATAAGTACCTTGCTGTTCTTATTAATGGATAAGTAAATATTAAAAATATACATGTTCAAAATAAATTTATATTAATAAAATATCGTATTTATTTGTTTTATAGAATTGACCCCCAAGAAAAATTGTATTTAAAAAGGCATGTTCCAGTGCTTAAAAAAACCCAAAAGTGAGTCCATTGAGGTCTCAGCGTAGACTCTGTCTTCCTGGTGACGCTACTGAGGCCTTCACAATATGTTCTTCTAAGGCAAAAGAGAGAAGAGACTCTAGATGCTGTAGAGTCACATTTTCCGTTCTAGCCAGATCAGCTCTGATCCACATGGAAAACGGGCCCTTTCCTGTGGCCATGTATGTTCTCAGGGGATCATACTAAGATATGTCCGACTTCCCGGCGAGATGTCCCCATTGTAGCCCCGTTCCCCATGCCCCCTTCTCCCTGGTTATACCTCCGAGAAACCTTAGTGTTGACAGTGTGGCCACAAGTATTCCTTCCTTTTGCTGCACTTCCTCTGCCCCACATCACACAACACACACAGATTATTGTACTATTTCCCAATACTGTGAACCACAGAGCTCACTCTGCAGAACTAATAAATGGCAACAGTGTCAGAACATACCTTGCTGGATGTGTTTTTCCCATAAAGAAATCACCATAACTCAATGTGGGACTATGCAATTTCTAGAATGTAAGATCCTGCCTTAACCAGTAAGAAAACATGTTAGTATTTATTTCTGCTGACTCTTGCCTCCCAACAGAATGCTAAATTAATGGCATGTTCGGTGCTTGTGAGCTGTGAGTTCTTTGCTTGCTGGACTGCTCATGGGCTGATAGGGTGATAGGGTCTAGCTAAACCCATAAAGACGTGGACGAGGGGAATGCTAATTCCTCTGGGTTAAATTCCAACGAGAGGACAGGTGCTTACAGCTACCCAGAATGGCACTGAGAAATATAGTTTGTCCTTGTCCTTTTGACCACCATACTGGTTGGATTGCTGAGAGCTTTAATTATTGCCCTGTGAACAGAGATGGTCATTAGCTTGGTGTTTATCAGCTCCAGAGCTGAGGAAATTGGGCTTTATCTCTTTCAGATTAGATCACTACAGGGCTCACGGGGTAAGGCTAGAGGAAGGAGGGGTGATGAGGGGAAAGCTCCGACTCTCTTTACTCAAAAGACTTCTGCAAAGCCCAGGACACCCCTCCAGCCCACCTCCCCCTCCCCCCAACCCTGCCAGGGTAGCTAACTGGAGGTTTATTTATTTACCTCTTTCAAGGGCCTTTTAATTGGTAAACCTTTCCCCTAACTAAAATGCTGATCTCTTTCAAGATAAGGCAGCTATGGCCTCAGGTTTCTACTTCTCTCTTTTCCATTTCCTTCAGGTTTTATTAACTCAGCCACCAGGCCAGGCTGGAGGTATCAGCTATGGGATGGGTCACCTGGCCCACTAAGGAACTTGGTACCTCCCCCTGCCTGCCAGAGAGTCCACTCCATCCCCACCAGCATCTGCCTCTTTAAAAAAAAGAATAAAACAAATAAAAACAACCCCCCCCGCCCCCCCCACAAACCAAACCAAACAAAAAAACCTCTGTAGCTGTTCTAGATGATGTCGATTTAAAGGGAACCTCTCCTCAGCTTGTGGTTTGTGTGAGTGGGTGTGACAATACTCCATGGCCGTGGAGTACCTCAGGGGGCAAAGGCTAGATGGAGCCCCAGGGATGCTGTCACAGGGGCTGGGACCGGAATCCTGCAAAGGTGCCAAGGCTATGGCTGCCTGGCCCTCAGCTTGGCATCTCTGCATCCAGGCTCCTGAAATCGGGCCACCGCTCGCCATTCATCGTCCCTCTGCGCTACAGCTCTGCTTTTTGACCTCCAGGAACAAAGTGAGTTCCTTATTACCAAAGCTGGGCCCACCTGCCTCCCTGGCCAAGTCACCAACCAAGAACTTAAAGGGGCATCATTGAAATTCCCCAGATTGACTGAAGTACCCGCCGCAGTGTATTCATCTTGAGGGCGACTTGGCCGCCCTGGTTATTAATTGCTTCTTCGTTTGCGTTTTTTTTTTTTTTAATGTGTGTTTTTCTTAAACCCATGCAAAGGCTGTGAAAGAAACGTTTGATCCTTGCCACTTGCAGTGTGTCTAGTCAGCGGTGTGGGCAATGCATCTATCCACTGTTGTGTGGGGAAAACTGGGGGCCCTTGAAGGGAAGTGGCTAGCCGCCAGACATAGAGGGGAGAAAAGGATCACAGGTTTTCTGACACTCAGGTCAGCTGCATTCATGAGCAAGTCAGCCGTCTCCTGGTTCCTGACCTCCTTTGGGCATTGTGCAGGCTGATGAGCTCATGCTTGTGAAGAGTGCAAGCCTTTAATTGAGGTATAATTAATAATCATCTGATAAGCGAATTACAATAATAACGATGATGTCATCTCCTTCCCCCAGAGACCCACTCCCGTCTCCTTGGGTAGGACCATCATGAGGCGATGTCCCAGGGTACTCAGTTAGATGAGTGACGACGGATTGTGGGTGCTGACAGGCCATCGCAGCTATGTGCTTGCTGGCACAGCCCAGGCTTGGCCTGTCACCGGAAACCTGAGGGCGCAGAACAATGCAGCTATGTTTTGTAAGCGCAGGGCTGGTCAGGTAATGGGAAAGTTCAAGCTGTTTCATGACTCAGGAACTGAACAACCCATTTGCTTCTCGCCAACCTGGTGGCCTCCCAGGCAGGACAGTTGAGTCTGAAAGCCTCATGGAATCTGTTCCTCTCCTCCACAGACCCCTCTGCCCAGTAAGAGGAGGCTCCCGGGGGGGGGGGGGCGGCGATATGTATGGATCAAACTGCTGCCTCTATACTGTTGATTATCGCAGGGACAAGGGGACCAGTCAACATGGTCAGAACTTGTCTTGAGCACTTAATGAAATGACTGTGGAAGCAATAGGTTTTAGAAAAAAAAAGAGAATCTTTTTAGTTCTTAGGCTTTTCATAGTTTCATCTTGCAAACAGAGTCTTCCAAGTAAACACCAAGCAGAAAAGAAGTGCTTAGAATGGGAACAGAAAAAAAAAAATGATGAAGGAGGCAGTTCCTCATCCATTTTTGCCCTAAAGCCTTCTCAGGCCAAAGCGCTAAGATTGGCAGAATGGAATCCCCAGCTAGAGAAGATAATCACACTTTTCATTTGCAAACCATTTATGGTTTACAAAGCACTTTCATATAGTATGACCTCACCTGAGCCTCACAATATCTCGGTAGGGCTGGTTGAATTTATTATCCTCAATTTACAGATGAGGAAACTGAGGTCCAGAGGTTAAGTGACTCACTTAACAGAAAGAAAGTGGCTGGGTCAGAGCCAAACCCACGTTTCTATAGTAATCTTCATGGTGTTTGTGTCACATGAGAGCAGGTTACACAATCTCGTCTCTACTGGGAAGGTTACTATTCGCTTTATTCAGCAAATAGGTGGAGTGAGCGAGCATTCTGTGCCGGGCACTGGGCTAGGTGTTGGGGAGATGGCAGTGAACAAGGTTTGTTTCACAGCCTTCTCATCGCTGCATTCCTTTCGTGCTGCTTGTGTCTTTAGGCTGTGGGCATCTTCTAGAGAGATCTGTAGTACAGTTCTTTTGGCTGCAACCATGAAAGTCAGTTCTGGCTAGCTAACACACAAAAGGGGAACTTATTAGAAGGATTATGGGTGTCTCATGGAAGTGAAGCAGATCTGTTCAATCCCAAGCTTTGGGAAGGCTTGGAACCTTCCCAAAGCTTCCGCAGGTTTGGGGAGAATAGCTTCTAGGCTCCCAGCACTAGAATCGAGGAGACCTTTTCTTTCAGTCTAGAATTCTGCCTGATTGTGTTTTCCTGCTTCCAAATGCAGTCCCCAGTAGGGAGAATCTCATTGGCCCATCCTGGACCAAAGTCTCTACCCTAGAAACACCCAGGCCAGCTGGGCAGACATCATTACTAGGGGTACATCTGTGGATGTTGGGATAGTTTCGGGGGAAAGAAACCATGGGGTGCTGAGGAAGCCACACTGAAAAGTGTTTATTCAGCACAATATGCCTTTGGATGGCCTTTGGATGGCACTTCAGGGTAATGCAAGATGGCAGGGGTGGATACTCCAAATTCTTAGCTATGGCCTCCCTAAGGCCCTTCTTTTATTGTTCTCTCTCTCTCTCTCTCTCTCTCTCTCTCTCTCTCTCTCTTTTTTTTTTTTTAAAGATTTTTTATTGGGAAATTGGGGGAGGGGAACAGACAAGTTGCTGTCCTTTTGTTCTTCAGTTTAGTTGTGGAGGATATCGCTTCACTGGCCCATGTTGGTATCATCATTGCACTCTTCCCTGGTGAGGCACATCAGTTGCCAGCAACTGGATGGCCAGTCACGGCAGCTCATGGCAGCTCATGACAGCTGCCAGCCACTCATGGTAGCTTACGGCAGCCCATTGCAGCAGGGGTTGCAGCCTACGCCGTCACCAGTGACTCCCTGCAGGCCAGCAGCCGGTTGAGCTGGTGTTCACCATCTTAGCTGTAGAGGGCAGTGTCACTGGCCCTCATGTGGGATCTGAACCAGGGCCCTGCTGCTCAGAGCTGACGTCCGAAGCCAGCTCTTAACCAATAAGCTACTCGGTTGGCTCCTTTAAATCCTCAATACTTCAGATGGAAATTTCTGTAAAAAGTACAAATGAATCATTTTTAAATTCTGAAATATTTGTGAGTGAAATGGTAAAATGTCTGGGATTTTTCCTTAAAATACTCCAGGAAAAAAGAGGGGTGGGACCCGATAACACAAGAAGGACATATGTTGCTCTTCATTGAATCTGAATGATGGGAATATTGGGGTTCATTCTATTATTCTCTCTAATTTTCTATATTTTTGAAAATGCTTATAAAACAAGTTAGAAAATATACAAAGGGATAATTCTGTGTCCTTGGATCCTTTTGAAAATGAATGTATTTCTCTGTATATATGTTTTTGGTGATTCTCTATTTGCCTTGCCACCTCCATTATTTGATGTTTCTTGAGGGGCAGAATTATTTAAGCAGCTTTACAACCTAAGTATGCATTGGGGGCTTGCTATGGTTAGGCAGTGGCTTTTGCTCCCAGGTGAACTAACAGCCCCCACAGTTTGGGATATTTTTCTGTAATTTCCTGCACCTTTGCACAGGTTCCACAAACATTCTGGGGACTCTGGTTTATATGGTGACTCTGCTGACCCACTGTGATTGGAGGGAGGGCTCAGGAAGCCCCTGGGCATTAGCACCCACAGGTGGCATTTCTTCCCTGGCATCTGATACTCAGCATACCTTCAGATGTTGGTTGATGGCTCTGGTGTCAGGCCAGATCTAAAAAACATTTAGGGACAGCCCTTATTTTGACCCAGTGGGAAAGAAGAAAAGACAGAGGGGAGCTCGCTTGGCCTCAGCGCAGATGGGGCGGGCCAGCTCAGGCGGCTTGCGGCAGGTGCCCAGTTGTCTGTATTTCCAGCAGTTCCATTAACATTTGGCAAGTTTCACTCACCTTCAGCATCTGTAATGCGACTGTTGACACAACTAATATTTCCTCACGCTCTCTGGCTATTACGTGTTCCCTGGCCATTGTAGTCAGCACTCAGGATCTGTAGGGTTCATTTTCTGTATATGAATGTTTGTATGTGGCAGAGAGACCGTTTAGGCTCCCTCCCCTTCCCAGCCTTCCCCAGCCTCCCCCCCAAACCACCGTGCCCTCATTTTTTCCTTTCTGGATGGATGTGAAGTACTTAATGTAATTGCCTTGCAGAAAAATAGCCAAAGATGTACAGTTGGCCACACCACGGCCTCATATTTCAAAACCAACCAGGCTTCTTTCTAAAGGTTCCTTTACAGGGTGTGAAATTGATCGTGTGTGGCTAGGTACCCGCCCCCCCCAGCACAGGGACAGACAGACATCGCGCCTCCCTCTAGACACACAGCAAATGACTTGGTTCCTTCTCTTCCCCGGACCCGCCCCCCCCCCCCCCCCGCAGCAGTTCCCCAGTTGACTCCTCTCCAGAGGGCTCCTCTTTTAATCTGGCAGCTTGCTCTATGACTCCCATTTGCTTCATGTAAAGAAACCACGATCAAACTGCTAAGAGTCCACTCTCCTCCCTGGGGTCACCCTGTCCCTTGGCCTTGGCCTCTTCTTTAGACAGAGCCAATGGCTTTCTCTCCAGTTAATTTCTCAGTGGGAGTCAGTTCCTGAACCCTGGCCATTTTCTTTACTTCCCCCTTTCACCCTTGAAATGCCTTCCTTTCCCTTTGAATGTCCTGGGACATTCTCCCTCACAGTAGAAGTGGAAGACAGAACTCTTCTGACAATTTGTTCTTGCTGATCTATTGTGTTAGAGGGTGGGGCCAGGAGGAAAGCAAAAGTAGCCTAGAAAGTGAAACCTGTAACTCAATAAATAAATAAACCAACAGCTAAGCTAATGACATTCCATCGTTTACTTGGGGGAATGATTGGCAACTAAATATTATAGTTCACTTCTACTTGCTGCTTGTACATCGATGAGGAATGATCCAGGCTGATATTCAGAACATGTAGGCAGAAGCAGGAGAAAGGAAAGGGGTGGATAATCTATAAACCAGACAGATAGCCCTTCGCTGTGTTGCGTTTCGCTCATTTCCTGGACCCGCTGAATCATTTTCCTGCTGTTCAGGGTGAACCAGACCATGTTCTGAAAATCGTTCCTTGCCTCTGTTCTGTTTGGTATTAGAATTCTTCTTCTTCTCACTTCTGTGATGTATGGGTAGTGATACCCTAGGAGGTAACAATAGGGTTATTACTGCTCCCTGGCAACCCTGCTTTGTAGAGAAAAATCAAAACACACAGGTTTTTTCCCCTCACTCTGACCTTTATCATCAGCTTTGATTTGTCCTGAGTCTTCTCCGATGTGTGCTTGTGCACACACTATGTGCTGACTGATCATCTCTGTGTATCTTACAAGGTGTGATCAAAATATAGAGTGAATATTTAAATTAAAAAAATTTATTACAGTAAAAGACACATTGCCATTAACCCCCCTCAAAATAGTCCCCCTCGCTTTGAACACACTTCTCCCATCATTCTTGCAATTTTCTGAAGCAGTTCTGGAAGTCCTGTTTCATGAGTGTCTTTAGTTGAGCTGTAGTAGCTGCCTCGATGTCCTGAATCGATTCAAAACATTTACCTTTCATGGTCATTTTGACTTTGGGGAAGAGCCAGAAGTCGCACGGTGCCAGATCCGATGAATAAGGTGGATGAGGACACACTGTAATGTTTTTATTTGGCAGAAATTGCTGTACCAGAAGCTATGTGTGACACAGAGCCTTTCGGTTTGATCACAAAATATGGTGACTGCTGATGCTGAGTGCCATCCAATGGAAAGGCAAGGATTTTCAATACAGAAAGAGGGGCATCAAACCTTAGTAACAGTATGTGACAAGTTTCAACTTGTTCATGCCGTCAATTGGGTGTGAGCTACGGTTGAGAGAAGGTGTGCTTTAAAATGTGCCATAAATCATCCTCCATCATGACAACGCTCCATGTCACACATCGCTTCTGGTATACTTCAATTTCTGTCCAATAAAAGCATTACAGTGTGTCCTCATCCACCTTATTCACTGGATCTGGCACTGTGAGATTCTGGTTCTTCGCCAAAGTCAGAATGACTCAGGACATCGAGGCAGCCATGACAGCGCAACTAAAGACACTCACATAAGAGGACTTCCAGAACTGCTTCAGAAAGTGGCAAGAATAATGGGATAAGTGTGTTCAAAGTGAGGGGGATTAATGGCAATGTGTCTTCTACTGTAATCAGTTTTTTTAAATTTAAACATTCACCATATATTTTGATCACACCTTATATGGTTCATAACTTAAGATTTGAATGTGATAATCCCTTTTCTCCATAAGGACTTCATGATGGGCTGTCTCATCAAGACTCTCAGGGCTGGTTCAGAATAATGACTACAGATAACATTATGCTGAGAGGATCTACATACATAAGACTACGATAGTCCACAAGGGATTTTTTCTGTTTCCTTAGAATAGTAAGCTTGGTTCTTTAGTCTGGACAGTTATTGTCTGTTTCTTCAAAGATTATTTGTCTTATAGATGAGCCTTGATCTTTGTCTACAGTGAAAATGATGGAAAGTTCAAAATACGTTGAATGGAAGTGCAAGAAGAGTACGTGATACAGGGGCGCAAGAGGAAGGCACCCCAGCAGCCCTATTCGCCTAATCACAGGCAGGCTGAGTGCAGAGCTCGAATCACATGTTCATCCGTTTCTAATGCAGACACGGAGGGGGACAGTTTAGAAGTCAACAAGGCAGATCTTGTCCTTGCCCTCATGGAAAGTACGGTCTAGGAGGGAGGCAGACTTAAATAAATAGGAATAAATAATATCAGACTATAATTACATGAGCAATAGATGCTCAGAATAAAGAAAATCCATATGGTGCTGTGCTGGGAAAATGACACTGATGCACAGAAGTCAAGGATGGGGGTGGGGACGGCAGGCGTGGGGAGAAGAGGGCACAGCCCACAGGCTGCCAAAGCAAGTAGTGACACTCGGGGTTGTAGTTTATAGTGATTATAATCTCTCTGGCAGAAATTGAACATTCTTCATTTCCTCTTGGTAGTTTGTCAGGAGCACATTTGGTAAGTATGGATTTAGGTAACTATGAGAACGACCATACTAACCCTTATTAAATGCTTACGTATGCGTCAGATCGTCTATGTGTCAGATGTCACCTCAGGAAGGCTGTCCCTGGGTGCTCTACATAGCAGCCCTATTTCCTTTTCTGTTTTCCTTTTCTCTATAGTACTTCCCACCAAATGACATTTTCTACGTCCTTGTTTACTTGTTTATCAACTGTCTCCCTGGTTGGAATGTAGTTTCCATGAGGGCAGGAACGTTGGCCTGTTTTGTTTACTGCTGTTTTCTCCAGAGCTTAAAACACTGCCTGGCACATACTTGGTGCTCAAGAAATACATATTTGTTAAATGCATGAAGGGATAGCATTCATTTAATCCTCACAGTATCTCTATAAAGCACGTACCATTTTTTCCTACCTTGTGGTTGGGCAAATTGTCACAGAGAGGCTAAGTAAGTCAACTAAGATCACACAGCCAAGGGAGCAGTAGAATCAGGATCCAGACCCAGGCAGCCTGACCCAGAGCCTTGCACGGCAGGCTTGTAGGCAAAATGGAAACAGCTACAAGCAGAGTACTCCCATTTGAGCTGTAGTTTTCTTTACATAAGTGGCATTCTGTTTGAAGGCCTCAGAAAAGTAATCCACTCTGTTATTGCAATTCTAGATGCTACTGATTTTATAAAACGGGGGTCACTGAGTGGGTGGTATGTGAGGACGATCTTGGTTATACGAAGCCTTGTGCCAACCCAAGGAACTTGCAATCCATATAAGATAGAGAAGTGCTGAGTCATAAATCACTTTCAGATCCTATAATGTAATCTGTAGCCAGTGTTCCTGGAATATTCCTTACAACTGATGTCTTAGTAACTCAGTCTGGTTACTGGGGTTATAAAATATAGAAACATGATATATTCTTTTGACTTGTTCAACTGAATTAAAAACTTAAACGTTGTTGTTCATGTGTTTTAAAAACTCCAACCTTGGAGCAAAGAAAAAAAGCCCTCTATACCATAGGACCGGAAGTTAAACAAATTTAGTCTAGAGGGGCTCCTTTTCACTGTATCTCCTTATCACTTTGGGCAGAAACATTTTCAGCCTTATTCCTGAGGTCCCTTTTGATGGTTCTTTCCTTCTGACCAACAATTTTTCAGCAATGTAGTTGTCAATAGTTTGCTTTTTCCTTGATAAAAATGGTGTTATCTTGTGTATGTATATTGATTTGTCAAAGAAAGGAACTTGCTTTTGATCTCAGAAACTTCAGCTTTTGCTTTCTGCCCACACATCCCTGAATCACTCAGCAATCCGTCAGCTCTGTTTTCTAAGAAAACTATTTAAGGGGTTTGGCATTTATTTTGTTATTTCTTTGACTTACCATATCAGAATTGGTGAGCAATTCTGGTTCTTTTCATACATCTGTCTTTATGCTGTCTTTCTGGGTCTAACTCTTTGTACCTGTGCCGTATCTTTCTGTCTCAAATGTATCACACACTCTTTTGCACACATATACAAATTTAGATTTATGAGAAGTTATGTATTTACAAAGAATATGTACGATTGCCCAAACTCATAGAACTACACACTGAAAATCTGTATGTTTTACTACATGTAAAGTATACCTCAATAAACACAAAAGTTTTGTGTTTACAAATTTCTAGTAAATTTAAGGAGAGTTTAAGCATCTCTTGAATGAATTTTCATATTCATCACTGCTTCTAACAATATCTTGGTGCTGTTGTTACACAATGACAGTGTTTGTTGTTTTGAGAATTGTCATAAGCAACCATTTTTTCCAGCGGTCACAAGTGCTCAAGTTTTAACTTGTGATTTTGCATATGTAATTAGAGTCTTTCGAAGCCCACCAGGAACTCAAAAACCCCAGAGCAGTTTCACTGCAGTGAGGAGCCATGAAATAAAGACTGAAGGCTCTAGCAAACACCTTCTCATGGATGCCCAAGACAAGCAATTCTCTCATCCTCAGATTCTTTATCTGCAAAAGAGGATAACATTTGCCCTGTTTACTTCTCAAAGCTGTGATGAGAATAATTAAACTGAAACCAATTAAGCAAACATTTAGTGTCCACTAGACCATGTCAAATTTTCTGGGTGCAAAAGAAGGAAAAGGCATGATTCCTGCCTTCATGGAAATCATGGACCAGGATAGGAGGGAAGACCAGTATATATATATTCACAATAAAAAGCATCATACAGTCTAGGTGATAGGGAAGCCTCGTGTGGCCTGGACACAAGTGAAAGGAGCATTAATTCTGCCTGGTGCATTGAAGCAGGCTTCGTGTAAGCAGGAGCATTTGAACAAGGCCTTGAAGGAAGGTGATTTGGAAGAAACGCTTGCCAAGTAGAAGGACCATGAGAGCAAAGCACAGAGATAAGGTCACCATGAGAATCAAATGAGTCTGGACACTGTACAGCACTACTCAGTTATAAAATATTGCTTGTTAATCTCTACTGGGGCTGCTACTCACCTTTCCTAGTAGCTACAGCCTCTCTAGGTAACGAGAGAGCACAGTAATGCAGAGAAAAGGCCCGTTTAGTAACTTACAGGTTTTCCAGATAGGCGTGACTATTCTTATCATATCTCCCAGTCTCAGAGTAGGTGATGATACATCTCAAGTCCAGCTCAGAAGAATAAACATAAACCAAAGGTCAACAGTTAAATTCCCTGTCTATCTTTTAACACCTTTCCCAGTTCTCTCTCGGGTTTGCTCCCCCTGCCCATGACCCCATCAGCTCTCACCCTTAATAAGGATCCAGGCAGACCCTGAGTTAGCCAACCCAGGTGCAAATCCTGGCAATGTTGATTTCTAGACACTTGATAGGAAGCGCCTTCCTTTAATCTACGTAAGACTTTGGTCTTATATCTGTGAAATGGGAAAGAAAATAATAGTACCCACTTCATAGAGTTGTTGGGAAGGCTAAGCGACGTAATGTACCTGATATATAACACTCTAAATGTTATTTATTGACTATACGTAAAGTAGGGGTTGCCAAACTATGGCTTGTGGGCCAAATCCATCCATGTCCACTTGTTTATGTTTTGTCTAAGTGGCTTTCTGCTTCAATAGCAGAGTCCAGGAGCTGTGACAGAGATTGTATGACTCACAAAGGTAAAATACTCACAACCTAGTCCTTTACAGAAAAAGTTTGCTGACCTCTAATCTAGAGAGATGAGAAGAGAAAACTTGCTTACGTTCCATTTATAGCCAGTTACAGGACTTTGTCCTTGGTGGGCTTGCCAGTGGCTTAATCTCCTGCTGTTAGTTCTCATGTCAGTTCCTACTGTTGATACATGGTGTGCACCCCTCAGTACTGGGAAGCCCTCAGATAGGTCCCCACACTCAGTACCATGGAGATTCCTAGGAGCTAGTATCTTCCCAGAGTCTGGTATTAATAGATTAGGACCACATAGCAAACGTAGGTTAACAAATTCTGGCTCTGATTAATTATGCCATAATCCCAAAGGGGAACTTCAGAATACTCTAAGATGAAAGGGAATTTAATATGTTCTCAGACGATGAAACACCCACGACCCAGTCACTAAGCAGAAGGAAGTGACAACACGGAAAAGAAGGAAAACCAGAGTGGGTGGTTTGAAATCCCCACTGACCTCCTACTATGCCCCGTCATTTAAAAGCCCTGTGAAGTCCACCCCCATTCTACAGAGGGAGCCAAAAAAATGTACACACGTTTTAAGAAAGGAAAACTATTAAAATTGTAAGACTCAACATATACCGATAATAAAAGATGAATACAAGTCACATTTGACCTCTGCAATTACAAGAGGTGCTCAGAGTGGTTCCCATCAGTGTCCAGACACTTCTGATTATGGCGAACTACTGCTTGGGTAACGTTGACCAAAGTGCCCACTTGAATACATGTTTTTGACTCCCCCGGTATTTAAATGCCTCTCTTTTCAAGCGTCCCCAACATTGTTGCTATTATGAGATGTATGATAGCCTAGGTCAATGAGATTATGTATCTGAGCTGCATTTCTAGAGTTTCATTATTGGCATATTGGGAAGAACAGTGGACTTGTGTTCAGGAAACAGCTCCGTGATCTAGGTGGGACCATTAGAGGCAATCCCCTCACCATTCTCCACGTAGGTCACTGGCAGAGATGATCTCTTTATTAACTGTAAAATGCTATTAAAGGGAGATAACCAAAGCCTGGTGTATGCACGTGTGGCAGGGTGTTCTGTCAGAGAAGCGCTTATAAGCTTGCTTTTGAACGTTAGAAGCAGTGAGAAAATATTCCATGACAAGCTCCCGTTGCTCTATTTCACCTGCTACCCCTGAGGCCATCTGGGTTTGTTCTGCTTGTCCAGCTGAGGGAAGGCTGCTTTGGATCCCAGGCTCTCCTCAAGGCAGAACAGGAAACTAGTGGCCACTTGTCCACACCTTTGATTCAAAGGAGCACATTGATTCAAAGGAGATCATTGGCCATGGGCTTTGTCTGTTGTCAGTGAAAAGAAGCTTTTCTTAACTGTATAAAAGACACATATTCATTCATTTAAAAAATACATTGAGAACACCAACATTCATTGAGCTGTCACTATATCCCAACCGATGTAGTAGGTGCTGTGACCAGCAAGAATGGACAGTTGTTGTCCCTTCATAATGTCAAATCCAGTCTTGAAACACTCTAACTCTTCTACTCTCATTGCCTGGGGTTACATGCTAGCCACAAGTGAGAAGATCACTGACCCCCCACTACTGTACCCCCATCACTCTTCCTCCCAGCATCTTCTGTTGATTTCCTCCCTTCCCAGTTTCCATCTACTTTTAGAGTTTCACCCCCTGATGTGCATATGACTGTCAACATCAGAAGATGGTCCTTCCTGGGGTACTTACGTTACAGTAGAGTTCAATATCCTTCCAGTAGCACTTCTTCCTGCTAAACCTGGTTTTGTTCTGAGAACCCATCTGTCATTACCAGTCAAGACTGGAGGTTAATGGGAAAACTATTCATCATGGTTTAAAGCTAAGGCTGGAATTCAGGAATCAGGTTGCAAACAATAGGATTTTTTTGGGGGGTGGGGAGAGGAATGGTGGGTTCATGTTTTTTTTTTCCCCCAGAGCCCTGAAAAGTTAGATGACATAGATAAGAGTCTACCCCTATTATCTATAATAGCAAATCAACTTAGCAAAACACGTAGCCCAAGGGCGGCAGTTATCATGCAGAAATGTTCTTTACTAAAACGGAAATCAGAGCTGATCTGCACCTGCTGAAAAGCTTATTGTGGACAGTAAGGAGTGAGGCATTTCTATCGTTGTAAAGGCACAGCCACTCCAAATATCCACAGAAGTGCGGAATTCAGAGCAGAAGCCCTGTGGGTAGAGAGGGCCGGAGGGGCTGTAGGATGCCTAAGTGGACAGTTTGCCTTAAGAAGAATCTAATTTGAATCTTGTAGAACAACCTAGGAGTAGCTCTCGTCTAGGAAGTTCTAACATCTTCAGTCCCTTGTTTGACAGGGGCCAAAGCCCCAAGAAGACAAATGAACACGCTCATTATAAAGTTGTATTGTCAAGTTGTATTGTCAAGAAGACTCTCTTAGTAAATTAATAGCTGTCTCTGTCTTTGACAGTATTTAAATGTGAAAGTATTCATTACAGTGGGGTGCCTGCTATGTTATATTAGATGGTAAAAATTTCAATATGGTTGTAGAATTTCAAACGCAGTGTTATGTACTCAGGACTATAACGAAAGCAGGAGAGCTTGGCTCACGTGAGCACATGACTGGAGTTGACAACTGAAAGTGTAGACATCTTCCTGACTAAGAGGTGTTAGGAGTCAGGCCGCCTATGACACTCAACCTGTTCTTGGCTGAGTTGCCAACTTGGTCCAGGCTGGGCTCTCCCAAGAAGTTTTCTTCTCCATGTATTCATGGTGACTTTCTGAAACTCTTCTCTAGCTGTGAAAAGTATTGGAATCACTTGTTTATGATATGTGAGCATGGCAACATCCACCTTAATAATCCATAGAAACCAGTATGTTTTAAACATGCACAAAGTTACATTTTTGCTTGACATTCCATTATCAATATAAAAATACCATCTATTGTTTTGGTCATTTGCTTTAATAATGAACTAGATGATTTTAAAATTCCCATTTCCCTCAAAGCTACATTTTTATAAGTTCCGTTTTTTTCTGTCTCCCCAATTTTGCAAAGGAGTCTTCAGGGTTTTTAACCAAATAAGTATTCTTCTGTGTAACACAGACGTAGAAAGTACGAACAGGAAGGAACTCATAAAATACCCCCATTACTCTTGATCAATTTTCCACAGAGGCTCACGTTTATGGACAAAGATCCCTGCGGTTATCCTGACAGCAGGTTATCCTTGAATTGCCTTCAGGGCTTTGTCTTATTAGTTGATCCGCCATCCTCCCCACCACTTCACTGAGGAAGAGCCCAAACCGCCTGAAACCTTCAGAAACATATTGCTCCAAGATGTAGGCGTGGTGGAATTAAAATAAACAATGGATTTGGAAGCTGAGTTTGCGCCTTAACTCTGCCAACAACCCAGCTTACAAAGCCTCAATGTTGCCATCCTTGTAACGGAGAAGGTAATATCTTTTTCTTATTAAGTAGCTCATTTAATTAAGTAATATAATATTGAGGAAAGCACTCAGTAAAAACTTTAACATTAAACAAATATAAGACCTTCTGAGACCTGCTGTCACACTTTGTTACACCAGGACTTAGTTTTGTCTGTTCTAACAACGCGTGCCCCATTAACGGTCACTGGCCACCCACAGGCTCAGCCCTGCCCAGCTCTAGTCCAGGGAGACTCTGCCTGGTAGAATATTAATGAACCACTCCTTATAGTAGACACCTTTGGTTTTGCCTGGCCACCATCCACATCTCCTTCTTCCATCATTTCCCATGGAGAACCATCCTTTTCCTATGTGTTAATCCATGTGGTTGAATGGGCCTTGCCCAAGGACATGTAAGTGTGGCCAATCAGAGTACCAACATACTCTTGCCACAGTGACAGGTTCAGGAGTGATTCTAAGATCAAACCAGGCAAATAAAACCTAGATTCTGGAGTTGACTGGGGAAGGACCCCTTTTCCACGGCAAGGGGAAGTAAGGAGGCTAGGACGTAAGCCTGGAGGCACAAATGGTCATCTTATCACATGTGGACGGAACATTGGAAACTAACTCTCACGATGGAAACCAGCGCAGAGGAGAGTGGAAGGTGAAGAAGGATACGTCCTGGGTGACATCAGCTGAGGCTCTGGACCCATCCACTCCTGAGGTTTTGCTCGTGCGCTTTTCACTTACCTAGCCCATAGGCTTCTTTTTCATGTTGGACTTTGGAGTTCAGCTTCAGTCACTGGCAACAGAAAGAGCCCTGATTACTCCACTTACCCCTTGCCACGAAGGGGATCCTGCATGGAGCCTCTGGCCGGGCTGTGACTCATGCCTGTGCAGAGAGTGCTGACCCCCAGCTATACTATTGTGTGCTGGCCTTCACCCCACCTTCCTGTCGCCGGATTTTCCTCGCTTCCTCTTGCAGTGGAAAAAGGGTCCTTATCCAGTCAATTCCCGAATCAAGGTTTTACCTGCCTGGTTTGATTTTAGAATCATCCTTGAACCTGTCACTGTGAATAGAGGATTCAGGGACTCTGACTGATCCTTGAGCTTGGGTCACCAGAGACCAGGTGCCCTGTCAGCACCGCAGCCTACCTAAACTCAGCCCACAGGTGAGGCTGCTCCTTTTGTCTGATGGATACCAGCTTTTTATTTTTCGTGTCTCTACAAAAAGATCTACATCAAAAGTTATAGATACCGGCTTTTAGCCTTAGGACTAGGATAAGCATCTAATAAATCCTCAGAATCTTTTCTGATGTTTCACCTCCTCCCTGATAAATTCAAGATTTCTTACTGCCTGAAGAAGCTTAAATATTGCCCAGACTTGCACACTCCCCCCCCCCCATGGCTTCTATTGGATTTTGGTAATGGTCAGGACTGGATTTGAGCTTGTCCTGAATTCCTTCTGAGTAGAACACTGAATTTGAACTCCTGATTCCTGTCCTCTGCCACCCTGACTAGGACCAGCCCTTCTTTCGCAGTTTTCCTTGAGCAATTCTTGCTTACCCTCTACTCCTCTTTGGCGGTGATGAAAGCAATTTCATTTGTAGATCTCTACACTTAGACACAGCAATCCTGACTTGATATCAGGACCTGGATGTACTTGTGGAACTGAATGAGTTTCTCAGTTCTCCCTGTGCCCAGTGCCTATTCCTCACCCACAACTCAGAAATCAGAGTTCACTCTGGGCTTCTCTGGCCAGAGGATACTTTAGAAACCAGCCAGAGAGAATCTGTGACAGATTGGCCCAGGCCCTTTTGGGGCAGGGCCACCAACATGTGAGAACATGTGGCTCCAACAAGACAAGGTTGCCCAGACTCATTCAGCACATCCTCATCCCAGCCCTGCAAAAGCAAGAAAAGTGGAGAATGCCTACTAGGGATAGTGTGACCTGCTGCTTCACCCCTGGAAGTGCTTCTGAACTTGTCCTGGAAGCGGACATTGGGCTGACCAAGAGAACATTGATGACTGTTGGAAAAGCTGGTCACTTGGGTCCCTTGGTTGGACCACTCCTCTCATTCTCAAGTTGGTATATGCGTGTCCCTGTCACCTGAGGGGATGAGGGCCGGGCTCTCTACTTGAATGTGGGAAGCTGAAGACGGGGCTTCTAGACCTAGTCTACCTTGTCTCAAGGAGCCCTGGGAAAATCACCCAGCCCAGACCGCTGAGCCACCAACATTTTTTTCTCTCCTGGTGGCCTGCGATCACCTACTATCCTGATCACGACCAGCCTGTGGAACTCTTACACCTCTAAGGGCCAATGGAGAGGACATGGGTCCAAAAGCCTAAGACAGAAGTCCAGAATACCCCCAACACAGTCTAAATCAGGAGACGTGCAAGCCAGAAGTCATGCAAGGGCCCAAACTCAAAGGGGCCAATTCTCTACTTAAGAACTAGCCATGTGGCTGAGGACCTGAGGAGCCGAGTTTGGAGATAATGGAAGAAAGCCCAGAAACCATGATGGTGGCCCTGCCCCTTGCACCACCTTCCTCGGTTCTCTCCGTGGTCGGGGGAAGCGATGAGCTGTACACTGAAAAGTGGGTAACACTTTTCATACGTATAAAGAGTATGTTGGCTACACCCTCAGCAAGCCCACAAAAGTCTATTATACACATAATATAGAAACGGAGATGTATGCATACAAGAAACTTGTTCTGAGTTTAAGAGAGAAAACCTATGGATGAACTTGGGCACACACCTTCTGTGTAAAGCTGGAGATGGCCTGTACTGTGCTTGGGTAAACGCAGGGTGGTTTTGAACATATGGTAAGTGCTTGATGATCACTTTATGCTTGACAGATTAGTTATTCTATAAAAGTTTACACATGCCCTTTTCATTTGTTCTCTTTTTTATAACTCAATTAACTTCAGTATATAACACTCAGAATCCTAACAGACATTTTTAAAGGTACATGATCCCTAGCCGGGGTATCTCAAATCTTCCTTTACTTAGAATACATTGGCTGCTATGTATATATACATAATATTTTCATATATACATATTATGTATTATATATAACATATTATACGTATATAACAGATATTATATGTAGCATATAACATATATTACAAGACAAGAATTTGTTTCTTTCGAGAGTTAACTAAAGACTTTTATGCTTCATATAATAAAGTACAAGTTTCCTTTAAAGGTAAGATCTCCATTTCAAAAGGTTGGTGACAAGGACAGCATGTAATAAAGAATTTTTACCGCTTACGTTTAAGGTCCTGGGAAAGGTCCACATGGAGACTATTTTCTGATTTCAGGAAGATAGCATTTTTTTATTTGATTGTTTTTCAGAGTCAGGAAAACACAGGATGCAGTCAGGTGAGCTGAGGGGTGAAGTTTTCTCTGCATTTTCCCCTGTGAAGGGGGTCAGGACGGCTTCCCAAGGCTGCAGGGCCCCCCGTGATCAGCCCCGCTCAGCCGTGGTGAGTCACACAGGTAGTCATTCAGGCCCAGTTCTTGAATTTCAGCATATTTTGTTTCAGAAAAGACAAAACCCAATTATTGGTAGCTATGCTGGCCTCAGATATGCTGTCTATCTTGGTGAAATAATCGTTTCCAACCATGTTGTTCCCAGTTAAAGGTGACTCTGCACTTGTTGACATAAGTTCAGAGGAAAAAAAGGAAAAAAAAATATTTCCCTTGAATTCCATGTTTTTAATCACCAACATGGTTTGGATCACCCTTCACGCTTTTTGCCAGCCTTGGTGTCTCTTACCAAGGCATTCTTTATAAGCTCACCCCAACCTCTGCCGGGTCTCATCATTAGAGCGCAATTACCATATGATTATGTTCCTTGTGGCCCCCTGGCTCAGCCTAGGTTTTCCGTGGAGCCTGAGCCGTGTCTGTCTCGACCGTCTGTCCTGGCTGGGCCGCAAGCCCTCTGAACACAGGACGTGCTCAGGAGAGGCGCTCTGGAATGGTGACATTGAGCTGAACTAGACCTTGCCGTCATCAATTTATAATTCAAACAGATTCAGATTAGGATATCTTCCGTCCTGAATTCAGCCCTCACAACCCAACTGCCAGCTTCCTATGGAAGTTCCAGGAGCCCCCATTTCCCATCATCCCCCTGCTCTGTACCTTCCGGAGCTGCCCAGCTCCACCCCCACTCAGCTCCCTTCCAGGCGAGCAGCGGCCCCTCCCCAAGCCCTCCCACCCTCCCTCCACCGTCTTGCCTGCTCAGCCCCACCACCCTGGGCTCTGGGCCCTGCTTGCCTCTAAGAAGGGTCAGAGGAACTGAAGTCAGGCCTTGCAGTATTTCATGACATGTATAAAAAACAGTCATGATATAGCTACCTTTTATTAAGGATCTGCTATGTACCCAGATAATATGCTTGACATATCTATTAATACAAGGTGTTGGGCCGGCTGAGTGGCGCAGTGGTTAAGTGCTGGCTTGGGAAGCCAGTGGCCCCGGTTCGGGTCCCACATATGAGGGCCAGTGACACTGCCCTCAAAAAAAGAACAATACAAAAAAAAAAAACCAAGGTGTTATTTGTTTACCGACCTAGCCTCAAGCCAGAAGGATTGTTCCTTTTGCTACTTCACTTGTTTAAAAAGCATCTAATGAACAGGGCAGTGGAGATCCTTGCTCTGACAGAGCTTATGTTCCTATGGGAAGAGAGGGACTAAATAAATCAACAAGGTAATTTCAGAGAGTGACTACACAAGCACAACAAAGGAACCGTAACTAAGTAATGATGTAGTGCGTGCCACTTTAAACAGCAAGATCAGGAGAAATCTCTCCGCAGGAGTGACATTGATACTGAAACCCAGATGAAGGAAAGGAGGCTGAAAAGGCGTCCATGCACAGGGACCAGCCTGGGCAACGTTAGCCCTTTGGGTCAGTACAAGGTAGCTGGGGTCCGCCTGCTTGCTCCACTAGAATTTGAGTTGTGCCATAGTTCCTCTGCACACTTGGCTCTGGGAAGGACTACCTTTTTCTTGCTGGGAGCTGGGCTTCCCAGACCTAGAATCCTCCTGGCTCAGCTGGGACACCCCATTCTATCCACAGCATTTTCTTTATCCTTCAAGGTACAGCCAAAACCCCACCTCAGCTTGGCCTATCTTGGTATCCGGTGGATTCATTTTGTATGTTTTCTCCAGGCTTGTTTTTCTGTTTGAAACACAGGTCATCACATCTGCCCTGCGGCACCTCCTGGCATTCAGTGAGGCATAGATGAGGTCATTCATTCCACAGATTTCCCAAGCATCAACCTTGTCCCAGGCACTGGGCTAGGGCTTGGGAATTAAGGATGAGCAAGAGTCGGTCCCTGCCTGTGAAACTTATGCATCATGATCATTAGACTTGCACTTTAGAAACCTTTTCCCAGCAACAGCATGGACAAGGGCAACCAGAGAGGGTACAGGGAAACCAATCTGTATGTCTACAGTTAGGTGAATATGTGTATATCTACAGATACATGAATGAATGTATATCTGTAGGTACATGAACGAGTGTACGTCTATAGGTACACGAATGCGTGTATTTATTGGTAGCCAACTGCTTTTCCTATAGGATGAGCACCTATTCCCCTTTTTCTCCCAGAAAGAATACCTCCGTTTTCATTGATTAACCCCCTTTCCCACTCTTCTTCCATGTGGTTGGGTGGGATTGATCCCATCCTTAGGTTTCAGTATTGGCCATATGATAGGTCCTGGCCAGTCAACACCAGGTAATCCTGGGCTTTGTGCTGGGGTGGGGGGAGAGAGAGGGAGAGAGAGAGAGAGAGAGAGAGAGAGAGAGAGAGAGAGAGAGAGAGAGAGAGAGGAGAGAGAGAAAATTGTCTTTCTGGAGTAGTGGAGAGGATAGGATGTAAGACTAGCACTCTGGAGGACATGTTGTCACCATGAGGGAGGAGGCCACATGAGAGGGGGAGCCCCAATACAGAGGAAATCAGCCCTCAAAGACAGAGGAAGCGCTATGATGAGCTCCAACACCTAGCTGGGTACCCTTGGCCCAGTGAAATGAACCAAAAAAATATCTTTTTTGTTGAAGCCAGTTTGAGTTGTTTTTTCTGTTACTCATAAATATTCCTTAAAAATATAGATGAGGAACTTAAGGCATGTTTCAGTGAATTGCCTAAGGTCCCCACAGCTAGCAAGTAGCAGTGTTCAGTTTAAACCCAGGGAATCCATGTCCAGGATCTTTGCTCTGGGTTGCGTCTCAGATCAGAATGAACATGGAAGGGAACAGGTGGATTTGAGAGCTGATTGAAGCTGTAGAACTTGGTGACAGGCTGAATATGGAGAATATGGACACCATGACTTATGTGACAGGGAGATGACAGTGCCACTCATGGGGGAAAAAGGAAATGGCAAACAAAGAACACATTTGGGGGTAGAGAAGAGTTGGAGGTGGTGTGTTGTGGGCATGCAAATTGAAATCCTAGGACTGCAGGTGAGCAAAAAAGTTCTATGCCATATTCATTAGGTCTTTCAGTAAATGTGTATTGAAGGCTTGCTCTATGGCAGGCCCTAAACTAGATTAATGGGGGTGTTTGGGGAAACTTGATAGTCATGGACATTTTTTGGACTCATGGAGCTTACACATAAGGTTGAGTCATCAGTGTATAGCTGATCTTTGAGGCAGTATGGATAAATGAGGGTTCTCAGGAGTTGCACACAAAGTAAGAATAGAAGACTTCTGCACCTCGGTTTTCTCATCTGTAATTTCCCCACATGGTTTTGTGAAGGTTAAGCATTTAGAACAATGCCTGTACAGAATGAGCCAACTGTATACATCTTAGCTATGAACATGGGTATAAGGATGTTAATGAAGACATTGTAAGAGCAAAGGCACTGGGGTAGGAAGAGTCAGAAGTTAGGGTTCCTGCATAAAGTGCAAGGTAAAACTGTGTTTATCACAAAGATAAAGATTCAAGACCTGTTGAATGAAATCTGAAAGGATATATAATTGAACTTCTAGTGCTTACTATAGCAACATTTGATAATAATATACAGTCAAGTGTAAAGGAAAGCAGACTTACTTGGCTTTCAAGCACCCAGCCCCTGTTAAATTTAAATGAATGTGCCACTTAGCCAGGTGCCAGGGATGCAAATACTAAAGTGACATTGCCTTTTTCCTCAGTGAAGCTTATGTCCTCATGGCGACCATTGGTGTCAGCTTCCTGCTTCCACTGAGTTCTTATTCTCTGCACTTTCAGCTCTTTCTTCATTGGCAGATGGACATGAGCCTAAATATGGAATTCAGCTATTTTTCTTGATTCACATAAACACACTCACAGGCACCATTAAGTCATGACCTTTGCACGGTGGCTGGATCAAAAGCTTAGGGAGGCAGATGGAGTCCCCTTCCGCCATCCCTCCTCTGCCCACTCAATACCCTCACATGCCCTCCATTTTTCTTATGCAGGGCAATACCCCTCTTTTGAGCCTCTACCCTTGTGTTATTGCCAGAGCTCTATTTACAAGGTGTGATCAACAAATACAGGAAATGCATAAATTTAAAAATATATATATTACAGTAAAAGACACATTGCCATTAATCCCCTTCAAAACACTCCCCCTCACTTCGAACACACTTATCCCATCATTCTTGCCATTTTCTGAAGCAGTTCTAGAAATCCTCTGTTGTGTCTTTAGTTGTGCTGTGGTATGGCTGCCTTGATGTCCTGAATCAATTAAAAACATTTACCTTTCACAGTCATTTTAACTTTGGGGAAGATCCAGAAGTCGCACGGTGCCAGATCCAGTGAATAAGGTGGATGAGGACACACCGTAATGTTTTTATTTAACAGAAATTGCTGTACCAGAAGCGATGTGTGACACGGAGCTTTTCTGTTGTGATCACAAAATACAGTGACTGCTGCTGCCGAGTGCCATCCAACGGAAAGGCGGGGATCTTCAATACAGGAACCAGTGTGTCAAACCTTAGTAACTGTGTGTGACAAGTTTCAACTTGTTCAGTGCTGTCAGTTGGGTGTGAGCTACAGTTGAGAGAAAGAGTGTTTTAAAGTGTGCCATAAATCATCCTCCATCATGACAATGCTCTGAGCCACACATCACTTTTGGTACAGCAATTTCTGTCAAGTAAAGACATACGGTGTGTCCTCATCCACCTTATTCACCGGATCTGGCACCATGCGACTTCTGGCTCTTCCCCAAGGTCAAAATGATTCAGGACATCGAGGCAGCCATGACAGCGCACCTAAAGAGGACTTCCAGAACCGCTTCAGAAAGTGGCAACAATGATGGGACAAGTGTGTTTGAAGTGAGGAGGAGTATTCTGAGGGGGATTAAAATGGCAATGTGTCTTTAACTGGAATGAATTTTTAAAAATTTAAACATTCACTTTGATCACAGCTCATTCATATCCAAGGATTTACAGATGCTTTGATGTTTCACTTAAAGAATCTGATTAAATTCTTAGACAAGGACATTTTCTCTCCTAATCTCTACCTGGGGTGAGAGAAGTGGTTTTACTCAGATATAGATAGACTATGGGTATGGACATAAAAATATTTATACACAAAAAATATATGTACATTGTTATTAAAACTAGCATTATGTACTACATGTTTTTGTTGCTTGCTCTTTCTCACATACAATCATTTAACACATGTTCTGTGTTGGGCCGGCCGCGCATTGGTTGGGAGCTGGTTTTGAGATGCCAGTGGCCTCGGTTCGGATCCCATGTATGAGGGCCAGTGACACTGCCCTCTATACCTAACAGCAGCTCCACCTGGAGCTGGGCTGTGTGAGCCCCAGTGATGGTATAGGCTGCAGCCCCTGCTGCAGTGAGCTGCCATAGGCTACAGTGAGAGGCCGGCAGCCAGCGTGAGCGGCTGGCAGCCAGCATGAGCTGCCAATAGCCGCGATGAGCGACCATCCAGAGGCCAGGAACCGATTTGCCTCATCCGGGAAGAGCGCAATGATGATACCAACATGGGCCAGTGAAGCAACATCCTCCACAACTAGACTGAAGAACAAAAAGACAGCAACTTGTCTGTTCCCCTTCCCTGATTCCCCAACGCTGTTCCCCTCCCCCAATTCCCCAATTAAAAAAAAAATCCAAAAAAAAACCCACCAAAAAACATGTTCTGTGTCAAGAAGTCTAATCTAGAACATGATTTTAATGGCCACAAACTTTCCCATCTCATGGCCATAATGTAATTTTCACATTGAAATTGTTTTCAGTGTTTCATTATCATAAATAACTCATTGGAGAACATCCTTGGGTCTGTACAATGGTGTATCCCAGGCAACTATAGCAGTAGGTGGCTCTTAGTAAATGCTCACTAAAATATTTGTTGAGTGAATGAGTGACTGTGTCAACTCAATTTCCATTCCAGGCACTAGTGTTTCTTTACATACTCTGTGTTATTCAATTCCAAAGATTCAAAGTAATAATAATAACTATGGTTATTCACTGAATTGTGGAAATCAAGTTCATGGTTCCAATGTGCAAAATTTCAGTTAACATGATACAGTGCAAAGTGAGGACTGTCTGTATGCCTTTGTTTCTTCAGTTCAAAAGTAATTCACATTGACTGTAGAGATTTTGAAAAATGCATAGGAAGAAAAAGAAGAAAGGCAAAATCACCTGTAATTGCAGCACCATTCAAAGTTAATCCATATATATATCCTGTCCTGTCAGTCCTTTTTGTGTGTGCAAATACATACTTTTATTTTTCCCAAAACAGCAGATAATACTATTTTGTAATCTGCTGTTTTTCAATTAATGGATATCTTGTGTACATTTCCTCATGTAATTAAACACTTGCTTTTACATAGTTTTTGCCAGGTTCTTATGGTTACTTGTTATGAAGGACCATAGTATTTTCAACTAATCTCCCATTGTTGATGAATTACATTGTTTCTCATTTTCCCCATTATAAACAATACCAAACATTCTAAAACCTTATTAATTTATACATTTTAGAAGTTTTCAAGTGTTACACTATAATAATACATTAGTTACTGCATTTTAAAAAACCAGAGGTACACAACATACTGCAGTTTGGTTTTGGAAAGTAGACTGGGCAAAAAGCAGGTAGGACTTTCTCATGTCTTACTTCATACATTTCTGTGTTTGAAAAATTTTACCATAGTGTGTATTATTTTTATATTAAAAAGAAACACTAAAAGTGTTTTTAAAATCTAATTTATCTCCACCACTCAGACTGGGGTAGTGCCAGAAAGTACTTAAAAAGCAAAAGGGGGCCGGCTGAGTGGCGCGGTGGTTAAACGCTGGCTTCGGAAGCCAGCGGCCCCGGTTTGGATCCCACATATGAGGGCCAGTGACACTGTCCGCAAAAAAAAAAAAAAAAAGGCAAAAGGATGGGCCCCATCAAAGGGACACAGATGCCAACTTGAAAGGGGTCCCATGGCCAAAGCTGGAGCAATATGAGTGACAAAATGAACAGTACTAGATTATAGCCCAAAGTATACAATATATATCCATGAATTCTTACTAATATAAATCAGTGATTGAAGAAATAAATAAATGAGTAGGGGAGGAAGACAAGTCTTCCTTACAGAAGAATTCTAAGTATTTACACAGATACTGTCCCCTCTAGAAGGTGGCACTTAATCGCCCCTCCTCCCAACACACACACACACACCCTTTGAGCTTGGTGAGCTGTGCTTAGTGACAGCATGGAAAGGCGGAGAAAAGTCACTTTACAGTGATGTCTAGTAAGCACTACCTCAGCCAGGTGACCAAGGTCAACGTCAGCTGTGACAAGTCATGTTGGTAGCATGTATCCTTGATAGGATGTGATGAAAATGGCCTTTTGCCCCTGTAGTCTTCCCCTCCCCCCAAAAAACTATTATCCAGTCAAATCTACTTGTATAAAAAACACCTGAGCAGCACTCCTCAAAACTGTTCAAATCATCAAAAACAAGGAAAATCTGAGAAAACAGTCACAGCCCAGAGGAAACTAGGAAACATGATGATTGAATGCAATGTGGGATCCTGAACAAAAAAAAGACAACAGTAGAAAAACTGGTGAAATCTGAATAAAGTCTGGAGTTTAGTTAACAGTATTATTCCAATGTTGGTTTCTTATAATACTTTTGATAAATGTAACGCATTACGTTAAGAAGGTAGCATTAGGGGAAACTAGGTAAGGGGCATATGGGAACATTCTGTACTTACCTGTAACTTTTCTGTACATATAAAACTATGATAAAATAAGAACTTCCTTTTAAAAAATGAAAAATGCCCCCATCAGTAAAAATACCTATCAGCAAGCATCTTTGTATATAAAAAGAACAAATTGCTTTCAACCCTCTAAATTATATTTAATCATGTTATTATAAACCCTATGAATTAGAACCATTTCCTTAGGCTATGGTGTAAAGCCCACTTTTTTAATGTGTCTTTATCCTTTTCAATAGGGCTGCCTGGGGCATGCCTGTGAGATCACCGCTGTCATCCTGCCCTACATCTGTTTGGGGCTTCTGACGTAGCCAGGGGCCTCATCCTCTGTGCTGTGTCTTAGCTGCCTGGGGCTCCCAGCTGCTAGAGTTAAGGCAGGGTGGATTTTTCCTGGATAGTCAATGACACTCTGGATATTTTGTCTTCCAATCTACCTTCTCTCAGCCCACCAGGACTTGGTTAGGATAAGAGCTAGTCTCGCTAAGGATTTTAGACTGTGTTCTCAAGGCAACAGGAAGCTTTCTGAGGGTTTAAAGTAAGAGATGAGTAATCAGCAGAGTAGGAAATCGAAGGGAGGGAGGGAAGAGTGACTATACAGTGGTCCCAGCAAGAGCTATGGCAGCTTAGATCAGGCTGCTGCCACGATGGGTGGGGACTTCTGGAATCATGACAGTTAATAATAATAATAACAATAAACATCTATCAAATCCTGTAGAATTTACATTGCACACGCCTTCACATTCCTTCAATTCACGTTTACAGCTCTCAGTAGAATTTCCATTTTGCAAATGCGAAAAACTGGAACCATAGGAAATTATATGAATGGCTCAAGGCTGAGTGGCCTAATTTTAACCCAAGCTTCTTAATTCCAAAACCAATGTGCTTTCCAGTGCCCGACTGCAAGATTAAGGGGGGATATATGTTAACAATTTGGTCTTTTACCCTTTGGGTTAATGGCTTTCAGAATTACTATACTTTCAAACTTAAGAAATAGAATCCTAGGTCTCCCCCTCAGAGGTTCTGAATGAGTTGTTCTGAGCGGGGCGGGGCTGGAACTCCGTAGCTCCCTGGGGTGACCCAAGGAGAGGGGCTTGGGGGCTACACTTTGAATATCGGTCCTGCTATGGGTCTTTGCTTGTTTTCCCCATTTTCATGCTCAGGCAACACTGCACCCGGGCCATTGTTTTCCAAGTACATGTTATGATGATTTAAAAATAGATATAGATCTTTAAAAACTATTGTTTGTGTTGTCATCTTCTCTAATCTGGATAGCACTGCTTTGAAACTATTTATGTCATTTAATGACTACGTTGTCCCTTTTGCTCCTGTCCTGTCTCAAGCCTCCCCTGCGGTCACTGTTCATATGTCCTCAGCCCTTCTCTTTGTGGCCTCTAAGCCACAGGGCTGGCAGTGGCCTCCAGGCATCCCTGGCCTCAGCCCAGTGGCACCTGCCTCACCGTCCCTTCAGAGCACAAACCTCAGCCTGTCCAAGAGTCCAAGCACGAGTTTACTCAGTCACAGGGGGAGGGAGTGGGAGAGGCTGGTTGGGACCTTCCCATCTGAAAGCACCGCAGCGAGACTGCAGGGAGCGACTTCAGGGTCCCTGCCATTCTTCCTTTAAGATAACGACTAAGTTGCCCATAATCACAGCTTGTCTTATTTGGCCGGCATCCTGGATTTTCTTTCTATTTTGTTTAGCTTTCTGGTATGTCTAGCATCAGATGCTCTTATTTATGTCATTGGTTTTTGTTACTCGTCTATGTGAAGGTCACTTAAGGCATGTGGCTTGCTATTTATGAATTTTATCTGGTTTTCAGTCACTACATGAAAATAAATACCCGTGCACTTGGAACTCAAGTCACAAAAGAGAGGCCCCGGCTAATGCAGTTTGGGTGCTCCAAAACGGCAGTGACCCATCGTGTTTTTTTCCCATGCAATTTGCCTCCGCCTCCAGCAGCCCATTTTCCCCATGCTGTCCACAGGAATGTTTTCCTGGAAGTCAGGGGACCCAGGGAAAGCCATTTTTTCCAGTGCTGATGTGGTCTCAGTGTCTCCCAGAGGCTTGGCCTCAGCGGGGAGGTGGGAGGAGCATGTTTCCATGTCACTCAAAGGAACCCTGGGCTGCCACACGTGGTAACCCCAGGAGATGTCTGTCTCTCCAGCTCAGCCGGTGGTCTCTGGAGGCTGGGAATGTTTACTGAGTGCCTACTATGGACGTGGCACTGCAGAATTGCTTTGATCAGTTACAAACATCGTTCTGTCAAGCATATGGGGCTATGTGCTGGGTATCTTCTGTGGCTGACTCTCTGGGACCCCTCAGTGCCAGGGAGCACCCCACAATCTGGGTTTGCCAGGGTTCCCCAGTGAGCTCCCAAGGATTCCAGCTCCTTGTGGCTGAACCCATTGCTGGGGCACCTGGAAACTCTCAGAGGGAAACAACTGACTGTCAAAACCCCCACACATCCATCAACCCTGCCAACCGCCATCCATCCCCCTCCCAACCCCCATCCATCCCCCTCCCAACCCCCATCCATCCCCCCCAACCCCCACACATCCATCCCCCTCCCAACCCCCATCCATCCCCCTCCCAACCCCCACAATCCCCCCTCCCAACCCCCACACATCCATCCCCTCCCAACCCCCACACATCCACACATCCCCCTCCCAACCCCCACACATCCATCCCCTCCCAACCCCCACACATCCATTCCCCCAACCCCCACACATCCCCTCCCAACCCCCACACATCCATCCCCCTCCCAACCCCCATAATCCATCCCCCTCCCAACCCCCACACCTCCCCGCTCACCCCCCCAACATCCATCCCCTCCCAACCCCCACACATCCCCCTCCCAACCCCCCCACATCCATCCCCCCCTACACATCCATTCCCCGCCCCCACCCCCCACATCCAACCCCCGCCCCCGCCACCCCCCAACCTTGGAGTTATCCTAGAACTGACCACAGAGGGCTACCCTCTTACAGTACCTCCTCAGAAACGGGAGATGTTTTAGTTCTTTCTCAGGCACTCCTCACCTTATAGAGGGGAACTGGAGAGGACCTTATCCCTGCATTTCCCTCCAAGGGGGTGATCACAGGGCACATAGTCTTAGTCTCTTTACCGCAGCATGACCAGGTGAAGCCAGCAAACCTTGTTCTCTCCAGCACAATGTGGCAACTTCGGACCGTTTTGAATCCCTCTTGATTTTGCCTGTGGGGTTGAGGAACAGACCCCCTCCATAGTCACTCCCCACACGACCCTGATGTCAGGGAGCCCAGACACACCCTCCACGTGGGCCACTCTCTAGGAAAGATGAGACCTGCCTCTGCTTTCATAACTTTGTTATTCAATGGGTGGGTGAGGAGAGGGGAGAGTCCAGAAAGAGGACAGCCTGGCATCTGCTTCATGACTGCCCCAGGGTTTGGTGACCTTGCGTCTGACCTTCCAGGGTGTTTAATCAGAGAGGCTCAGGCATGGGATGGTCAGGGATTCTGTGCAGGGGCACCTTCAACAGCAGGCGAGTGGTTTCCTGGGGCCTGCCTGGGGTATCGGGGTGGCAGCAGGGCCCCCCAGCCTCTGGGGGAAGGGTATGATTCCAAGTTCCAGCTCCCCAGAGAGAGAGAGTGTATTCTGGCTAGGAGGGCAGTATCAGGTCCCAGCCAGGCAGCTGTGGTTTGGGGCAGGGTTCCAGGGCCAGCAGGGAACTGGAGTGCCAAATGGGAGCCAAGCAGGAGCCCAGTCATATGCCAGGCTTGGCCCACAGAACAGCTCTCCTGCAGGGCACCTGGGTGCCAAAGTGTTTTCCTCTGGCTCCTGGATGCTGGGCTTAGGGCACAGGACTGACTGACCCCCGTCCTCCACTAGAGGCCAAGGGTCCCGGCTTACAAACCAACAGGCTTGTGTAAGATCAGCTCAGCTACCTAGCAGGACAGAGTAGATGTGCAGATGTCCCGCGGGTACGAGCTTACCTTTACCTCCTCCTTCCCACAAGCTCATTTTCCAGGAGAGGCAGCCACTTCTATAAACTGAAACAGGGGAGGTCTCGCAAAGATTCCTGATAGATTTTTTGTTTAATCTCTGAAATACACAGACAGATAGATATGTATATCCATACATATACAGAGGCACATACACATACAGATAGGTCTTATATACACAGTAGATCAGTTTCTAAAACTCCCTATTTAAATTCTGTTTTTGAAAATAATCCCTACTTGAAATTTATCAAGACAACATCTCCTGATGGATCTGTATGCCCTTTTTAATTAAATAATGGGATATATATGCAGTCTAACTATTTTTTTCCTTTTCTATTTTATTGCCAAGAAGCTCAGAGCTAAACTTTACATTTACTTTCATTACTTCCTCAGTTTAAAATAAATCTTCTATTCTAACTGTGTTCTTCTTTTAACCCATTTTGTTACTTCTGTGCATAGATCCTTAATGTAGTAATTTTATGTACATTTAGCAAATGCAATTTTCAATGACTTTAGAAGTGAATAATGAGTAATAACAAATACATGAGTTGAATTTTCTGGAATCTTAAAAGTGTATACCAGGAAGTTTGTCAATTGATGGATTATTAAGTTCTGGAAACGCAGAATTCTATTGTAATGCAAAAATATGCTATCACAGGCGTGGAACCCACCTGGACAGAGTTTGGGTTGTGGGCTTGAGTGTGAAGGTGTGTGTTCTACTGTGTGGAATGGATTAGTCGGGAGCACCCGTAGCAGCCCCCAAACACGGGCCTGCTTTTGCCAGCACCGCTCACTTTGCACGTGCTGTCTCAGCCGCATTTACAAGCGCGCCTAGGAATGCCGGCCACGCCCTCCCCGGGCAGCTCAGACAGTGCTTTCGCAGCCCCTTATCTGACCCACTGGGTCAGCACGGCGCCTGGACGCAGAGATATCGGGGGACAGAAAGGCCTGCAGCGTCACCGAGTCCACTCCTCGGGGCGGGGCAGGGGTGAGAAGCAGCCCGATCTGCCCCGTGCACCTCTGGGGACCAGCGTGTGGTGAAGTCTCCTGTATCCCCAGAGCAAGCCCTTGGCACTGGCCATCTGAGGAGTGCCCGTGTTAGCTTCTCCTTCTGGCACCTCTCCTTCACTTGTTTTCATCCTCGCTGCAGTTTGGGAGGAAATTTGCTGAGGCGGGAATGTGTGTTCAGAGGCTCTTGTGCAGACTTTTCCGGGGGCCGGTAGCTGCTGTGCGTCCCAGCTCCATGAACACGGGCCTGAGGGTGCAGCCTGAAGAGGCCCTGCTCTTCTCAGGAGGCGCTGGCCTCTGGGAGGCTCAGCGGACCCTCTGTGCTATGGGCTGAGGGTGGCGGGCAGGACTGCCCCCCGGAGCCTGTGAAGATGAGCCATCCTCGCGTCAGGTGCTCCTGACGGGGCCATGGTGTGGAGCGAAGGGCCTTAAGACCCGCAGTGCCCTCGAGGCAGAGAGCAGATGGATTCTGTGGGAAGCAGCTCATGGGGCATGGAGGGTTTGTTCTCAGGCCTCCTTCCACAGGTCAGGGAGGGCAAGTCCTAGACACTACCTGGGATTGTCTCTCAGTAACAGAGGAGTGACGTGCGGAAGAAGATTCAGCTTACTTTGTGCAACTTTTGAGAGGCAGAGGTAGGACCAGTGAGCACAGGTTAGAAGGAAACAGAATTGGGTTCAAAATGAGGACGGCTTTTCTGTCCCTTAGAGTTGTTCAAAAATCAATTGCGCCCACCCACAGCTGAATAGATAAAGAAAATGTGGTCTGAGGAATGGAATACAATGGGATATTATTCAGTCTTAAAAAGGAAAGAAACTCTGACACATGCCACAGTGTGGATCAACCTGCAGGACGTCCGCTGAGTGAAATCAGCCAGTCACAAATTCTGTGAGATCCCGCTTCTGGGTAGTGTCTGGGGTAATCTAGTTCATGGAGACAGAGGTAACAATCACAGAGGTGATTGTTAGGGTTGGAGGGTTTGGGGGCCAGACAGTTCTTGTTTAGAGGGCACAGAGTTTCTGTTTGGGGAGAGGAGATGAGTTCCAAGCACAGAAGGTGGTGATGATTACACAACAACATGAATGCACGCAATGCCACAGAACTGTATGCGTAAGTGTGGTTCAAAGGGGAAATTTTGGTAGGTATATTTTATCACGCTAAAAAAATTAAGTAAACAGCGTGGAGTTTAAAGGGCCCCGTGACAGTGAAGAAAAGAAAGTGGCTCCTAGCTAGCTTACCACATTGGCATGGATATGCGTCTTTGGTTGTTGCTGCTGATTTAGGCTTAGAGCAATGGTGCCAGATACCACAATCTTATGTGGGAAGGAAGAGGCTCATTACTCAGAGCTTTAAAGATAACTAGAAAATAGAGGCAGAAGGGCAACTTCCCCTAGGCAAGGAGTCTCACTTGTCTTCTTCCAGTACGTATGTGTGAGTGTGGGAGGGTGGGGAGTTACCTGCTGTTGGCAGGTAACACAGTGTATCGTCAGGACCTGTGATGTTGAAGAAAGATTCTATCTAGATATTCCAGGTTCTAGTTTTGTAGTTATTCCACCTCTCGGAGCCTCACTTTCTGTATCCGTACAGTGGGGATACTATCCTCTTTGCAGAAATAGAGAAGCAGTCTGTGTGTATGAAAGCACCTACCACACGATGGTTACCCACACAAATGTTCACTCCTACCACTAGTCTCCACAATATTCAGTTTCTTTTTGTTTTAAACTTTTTACTTTTCAAACATATTTGAGCATGATTTGTCTGTCAGCGATGTGGTTCCTGCCAAATTCATCTTAGCAACCAGGAAATGGAGTTGACACCGCAAAATACACTATCCTTGTTCTGCATTGATGTCGCGCCCCTGAGGTCATAACTATCACTATAGCCTGGCCTATTTTGGGCCTCCTGGCAAAGTGATTTCTTCTTGTTTGGGTTTCATCGAGACCCCTCCTACGTGTCAGTAGCAGAGCGGAGACCTCGCCTCTTGACCCACGAGACTCTTGGCACCGCTGCATGGGTCCCCCAATTTTCCCCCAGCCCTCACCTGATTGCCTTAACCAGAGACTCTCGTGGAAGGGGTCCAAGAGCACCTCAACATTTTGCACATTTGCCGAAGACAACTTGGAAGAGGAGACCAAAGCCAAGCGGGGGAACGAAGGAGCAATGCTTTGTTCTAACCAACCCATCATCACTTTGATGCTATGGGGTAATGATTCCCTCTTGTCCCTATCCACCTATTGTTACCCAGGATTTGAACTGATAAACGGGAAAACCACAGTGAAACTGCCAAAATGGCTTGAGGAACAGAAACGCTGACATGTGAAACCACCGCTGCTTGTCAATAGAACTCTGTGCCATCACACAGAAGGAAGTACACAAAAGCTGCTTCGTTATTAGCTTGTGGGTCTCATAAATCATAACTTGCTTGCCACATGTTTACGAAGCTTCAGGAAGATCTCTTCAGAGGATGACATTAGATCGTTGAGATTAAATTCAACCTCAAAGGTGGGTTTTCTTTCCAAAATAATTAAGGCAAGGAACACAGCAAATTTTGTAGTTATTCCTCTGATATGGTAAGTCACACCATCTTCAGGGTTTGTGTACTCAAAGCAATGAATAATAACACAACGGCCAGACTGTGTCAGGTGGTTCTGGTGGTAGTCCTGTGGATGCAGGAAATATTCCAGTGGTACCAGGAACACCTTCTTAACTTCATCAGGATTAGGCTGGGCCTGGAAGTCGTGGTCTACAAACCCTACAACTGGTGTTATCAGTGTGTCTCTATCAAGCAGAGACGGCATGAGGCGGCACACGGCCTCCAGCTGATGAGGACGCAGCCCCACTTCCTCCTGAGCTTCCTGGAGAGCTGTGGCCACCTCATCCACATCTGTAGGCTCGCCCTTTCCTCCAGGGAGGCACACTTCCCCAGGGGACCGTCTTAGCTCCTCTGACTGGAGGGTGAACAACAGATGAAATTTTCTTTCTTTGGCCAACAACAGTCAAAGGATAGAATATTTATTAGACGACAAGTGAGAATATTTGGTCCCAACGTCATACTTTTGTAAGCAGGCCTTAGCATCATCTATCAAACTGTTTCTGACTGGCTCCTGAGGACAGGATCGCGACATTGTTCGGGTAAAGTTTATTTCCAGTGGGAGCTCCTCAGAGGCGCTAGGCTGGACAGGCATGCGTGGAGTGGCCCATGAGGTTTTGATTCTTTATTTGTTTGTCTTGTTTCTTTGTTGCTTTCAGTTTTATATCCCACATATCAGTGAAGTCATATGGTTCTCAATTTTTTCTGTCTGACTTATTTTACTTAGCATAATAATCTCAAGATCCATCCATGTTGTTGCAAATGGCGCTATTTCATGTTTTCTTAGGGCAGAATAGTAGCCCATTGTGTATATATACCACATCTTCTTTTTCCAATCATCTATCAAAGGACACTTTGGTTGTTTCCATGTCTTAGCCACCATAAATAAAGTTGCAATGAACATCAGAGACATATCTTTACAGATAAATGATTTCAGATGAGTTGGGTATATACCCAGGAGAGGGATTGCTGGGTCATATGGTAATTCTATTTTTAATTTGTTGAAGAAACTCCACACTGCCTTTCATAGTGGCTGCACCAATCTGCAGTCCCATCAACAGTGTATAAAGGCTCCTTTTTCTCTACAACCTCTCCAACACTTGTTATTATTTGTCTTCTTGATAGCCATTCTAATGGGTGTGAGGTGATATCTCATAGTGCTTTTTATTTGCATTTCTCTGATGATTAGTGAGGTTGAGCATCTTTTCATATGTCTGTTGGCTATCTGTACGTCGTCTTCTGAGAAATGTCTATTCAGGCACTCTGCTTATTTTCTAATTGGATTGTTTTTTGTTGTTGTTGAGTTGTATGAGTTCCTTATGTATTTTGGATATTAGCCTCTTATTGGAGGCATTGTTTGCAAATATCTTCTCCCATTTGGTTGGTTGCCTCTTTATTTTGTCGATGGTTACTTTTGCTGTGCAGAAGCTTTTTGGTTTGGTATTGTCCCATTCATTTATTTTAGCTTTTACTTCCCTTGCCTTTGAGGTCAAATTCACAAAATCCTCTTTGCCTTCAAGCTTCTTATAGTGAATGGGTTAAGCCTATAAGAAAACTGGAGTTTGATTTTCTAAATATTTTCCAAAATACATGAATATATGTTAAGAAGAAAGAAACCTGGCATCCCACCAGTGGTGTGCACTGCACTTGGGAAATACCACTCTGGTCTACAGTAGAACCTAAGGTCCAGGGAGGTTACATGGCCTTGGTCATGTCTAGGCAATGACATAACTAGGACATACCTGGGAACCAAAATGACAACAACAGCAGATATCTTGTCAGAAATTGCGTCATCCAGAAGACAATGGAGCAACATCTTTAAACTGATTCATAGCACATGTTGAAGCAAAATGTATGGAAATAACACAAACACAAGAAGAAGGAAATAGGAGTATACTGTCATAAGGTTCTTATATTATACTTAAAGTAGAATAATATTTGAAATTAGACTGTTATAAGTTAAAAAGTATAATATGTACCCTACAGGGGGCCAAAATTTATGACACAGATGAAACCCTGTCAAAACAAACTCCAAAGTACCATTTCAATGATTTTATCATTCTCCCATTCGTGTCTTTCATTCTGGCTTTCACTAGTTACAATGACATTTGTAATTTCAAAATTTAACTTATCTCTGTAATTCAACATCTGCTCCTCTTTTATTAAATATTTCCAAATAGCAGCAAAGGAAGTATTTTCAGCATCATGCTGGTCTCACCAAGTTAAATTTGGTATCGTGAAATTTGTTGATGAGGATAAACTATGTGAGAATTCCTATGCTTGAAGTAATGCTGGCTTTGGGCCATTTCTATTTAAATGATGGGTTTGGAAAAAATTGTTTACAAAATGATTGTGCCATTTATAAACTGTCCTACCTTCTGTTTGGGAAAATATGTAAGGTCTCTGTGACTTGGAGGTCCCATACATGGCACACAGCAAAGGAAAGAATATACATTCCTTATTCATTGTGGAATGAGTAAGACTTTTGGAAACCACGATGGAAAGCTTGCTTACTTAATAACTAACCATCCTTGTCAGATGGGTAGGAAATAATACTGACCTCACTGATTTTTTTTTCCCCACCAATGCATCTCCCTATTCAGGGCTACAAGTGGGTCATATTTGGAACTATGCACCTTAAACATGGTCTCTTACTTAGGGACTGGATAATTACGTAGTGGTATAATATGTTAAGTGTAGTGGGTAGCTTAGAGAAGCAAGGGACATAGTTAATCAGGACATCCAGCTAGGGGGCCAGACAGCCTGGCTTAGTGGGCAAAGAACAAGTAGGAGATTGACAAAAAGAATGTCCTGGTTGTGTCATTGCCTAGACACGACCAAGGCCATGTAACCTCCCTGGACCCCAGGTTCTACTTTAGGCCAGAGTGGTATTTCCCAAGTGCAGTGCACACCACTGGTGGGATGCCAGGTTTCTTTCTTCTTAACATATATTCATGTATTTTGGAAAATAATTAGAAAATCTAACTATATCCAACCATAATTTTATGAATATTATGGATTAGAATGAATTCAACTATAAGAGTCAAGTCAATATGAAGACAAATACTATATGAATTGTCCAAACAATACTAGGATAGAGAAAAAAACTTGAAAAGATGTTCAGTTTAAAATGGTGGGTTTAGAAATATTAATTTAAGGCATATACAATAGCACCTAACTTGCACATAATAGTACAAATAAAATGAGAGAAATATCATGGTAACACAATTTTTGAAATTGGGTAGACATGGGGTAACTGATGAGCAGACTCAAGAAAGCTGAATCCTAAGCCAATGGTGGGTAAAGGTGAGAGGAGCTTGATCTGCATCTCAGAAAGGCCTAGGAATTTGTAGCATCTGTTACCTCTGGAAGCAGAGGTGGGGAGCCAAGGTTAAAAACAAAACAGCTGTGATTAAAAGTCTGTTTAGGAAGGAGTAGGGCACCCTCGTGTCCACACAGCTAGAAATCTGCCCCTCCTCACTGAGCTGGGCAGAAGACTCCAGAAGAGAATTCTTCAAGAAGATGAATCTGTTGGAATACCAAGGCCATGAATGCTGAGAGAAAATTTATGCAACAAGGGGAAAGGTTAGAAATATATTAGCAAAAAGGGTATTAAAAAAAAATCTTATCAAACCATAGCACTATTAAGTCTGCAGAAAGTCTGCCAAAGAAAACAAATAGCTGTGCAGAAAAGGAAATGTCATTATAGTTTACTATGTGGCTCAGAAGTCAATTGTGGTTTTGTTTCATCATTAAAGTAATGTCCACTGAATACTGATTTTACCTAAATGTCTACGCATATATTGGAAGAAGGGAGAAGGATGGGAGGTGAAAGTGGGAGTTGAGTAAGGAATACTGCAATTTAGCTTACTCTGAATCTTTCATAGTAGGAAGCTAAGAAATAATGCTAAAATTAGAAAACCAAGTAGAAATATTAGGATTTGTCTTTAAAAATAAAGAATTGGAGGTAAATACATACGAAAATGATAATTCAGAAGCACTGACAGTAGTAACTTCCAGGGGTGGCGCATAGTTTTAGTTTTGTAACAAGTAGTGCAGAACTATTTGACCCTTAACTGCGGGCAATATAATTCTGACACAATCTTTAAAATTCCAGTTAAAAAGTAATGAAGGCATTATGCAAATGAGAGAATTTTGGAAAATACTAACTGGAGGACTTTCAAGCTTTCCGGAGTGACTTTTTTTTTTTTTTTTTTTTTTTTTTTTTTTTTTGAGGGCAGTGTCACTGGCCCTCATATGTGGGACCCGAACCGGGGCCGCTGGCTTCCCAAGACCAGCGCTTAACCACCAAGCCACTCGGCCGGCCCCGGAGTGACTTTTTATGACAGTCTGTGAATTGATCTAAACAAGCAACGAATGACCACTCTCCATTGCCATGTGTTTGTTGTCATAATAGCCCCGGCAGCTTACGTCACATGCTTTATTATTTAAATTACAGTGAATTATGTTGGGGCATGGTGGTCTAGAGGTTTATCACATGGAGGCATTACAGGGTTTCACAAGCCAGAGCTGGGAGATTCTTGGGGCACTTGAAAAATGTTAAGTACTCATTGACAAAAGTATATTTGTAAGTGTTTGCCTGGGAAATACTACTCCCCCTTCCCTCACATTTTAATGATAATTTCTGGAGTGGCTGGGATCAGGGTGCATATACCACAGCTACAAGGCTTCACTAGTTCCATTTCATGATCCTTGTTAAATTGAAAGTATAAGAAGGTGGGTAGGTTTCTATTATTAAATGAGATAAAGCTTGTAAAATGTCAGGTGCCGAATGAATCTCTGCCACCTTCTCTCTGTCACCCACCTCCATGGGAAAGGAGATGGTAATCACTCAAATTATGACTAGTCATTGGGTTCCTGGAACCTGGGACCAGTGTGATGGTTGGGAAGTGAGCAGCTTCTTTTATAAAGCAGAGTCTGTTGGCTGGGAGAATCTAGAATTATATCAGAAGAAAGGAAAAATTAATGGGAAATGACGAGATTTTTATACCCAATGGTTTGGAACATTCCAGAACCAATAGAAGTCCTTTATAATAATTAGGGCCAGCTGTGCCTGGTAACTCAGGTCAGGCCAGATGCCAAACCCCAACTCAAACACTTACAGGAAGATCCTGCTCATCAAGAGCCTCCAAACATCCTGTAAAAAAAAAAAAATCAGAAGAGGGTAAATTACGAGTACGTTATCTCTTCTCTCAAATGTTTTTCTCCCGAGTACTGATAACCTTTCTTGTTTTCACTGGAGCTTCACATCTGAAGATAATGCTACTGATGCTTTTATATTTTATATGCATACATGGAACAAAAAAGGCTTCATGAACAACTTTCCATTCTGTTGGAATTTGTTCTTGGATAACTGCCTTTACCCATAAGCCACACCAACTCACCCATAAGTCACATGTTTACTGGCCAATAAAGATGAATTGTCCCAGTATCTCTCTGAATTGGACAGGAACTGGTTGGCTGGGGTGACGGGGGAGAAAGACGGACGCTATAGTCTCTGTTGTAACTTTAGAATTTAAATGAAAGGATGTATGAGAATTTCCTATCCCCCCAAAAAAATGCACTTAAAAAATTTTGATGTTTCAGGAGAAGAATATATTTGTTTGCTGATTGGCTCAGCTTAGCTGTAGAAGTCCTAGACATGAACTGCACTTTAGAGGCTGGAAACTTCTTTTCCTCCAGGTCTTTTATTATATTTTTTCCGTTGAATTGTAGATTTTTTTAAACTACAGTAAATTGTAGATCCTTTCATCTCCTGTTTCTTTTACTTCTGCTTCAGAACTATGTTTTTTTTTTAAGCTACAGCTGAGAGAGACTCCCAAGAAAGCCACACAGCATTTTGCCTCAGTAGCACACAGTAGGCCAAGCCTTAAGCAATGTTGGGGTTGCCTGATTCCAGGGCTCCCCACTTAACTCAGGCTGTCTTGCCCCTTACCTAGGTCCCTGCTTCCCCTGGTCACTTCGTTGCAGCTGAAAAGGGGGTAGAGCAATACCATGGCTTTACTGTTATTTGTCATGATGACTAACTTGAGCTAAATGTAGAACTCACCGCATTCCTGAGGTTGACTCACTTCCATCCAAAACTCTTGGATTGGGGTTGGAACTCAGCTCCAGTTTGCCAAGGGGCTGCTCCTGCGAGCTGGCCTTGGGTGATCTTGTCTGGACAAGCCTAGGGCTGTTCTCCATCTTGGGGACTTGAACCCAGCTTGCTCTGAAACAAGATGATTTAAAAAAAAACCCTGAAACGCTTAGATATCCTGAAATGGAAAGAGAATTCAGAGAATATTCTGGATGAATCTTAGACTCATCAGGGTTCCTTGACCGGTAGAAACTCCATCTGTCCTAGGACTGACTCAGAGGCAAGGGGAGAGCAGGAAATAGGCTGTCTTCCGAACTGCAGGCAGCTCACACTAAACTTGATTCCTATCAGTCACACTCCTAGATTCTCTCAATCTCTGCCGCAAGATTAGTTTAGAGATGCAGCCATATATTTCTTAAGGGCATTTTAGCCCTCCTGCTGAATAATTCAGCAATGTGTAATGGAAGGCATACCATTGACCCTAGGTTTCCCCTATGTGATGGAAACATACACATTTTATAGATCAGTGGTCTGCAAAATGAAGTATTTGCACCTAGTACAATGAAGTAGTTGGATATGCAAGGCAATCTTTTGGAGCAGTAAGAAAATATTTGAGCTTTGATTGATTTTTCTCTAAAATACAACAGAAGTTAAAATGTACTAGTATCTAAGAAATAGATTGACAGTGGTCCCCTGTCTCAGCCTGCATGTCAGAAGGTCAGTTGCTCTGCATGATAGAGGAGAAAACCTGAGGAAATCCCATAATTTGGAAAGGATAATAGCATCGCCGTAATTGATTTGTTTTTAGTACACTTAGACACTGCAGTGTGTGTGTGACAGGTTGCATGGATTCACAGGTTTCATAATCTAATTTTGATAAAACTAACCCTGATAAAAATGAGCTAACAGAAAAAAACAAACAAACAACAACAACAACAAAAACGCTAATGGCATGAAAACATTTCTAGAATGAAATCAGAGAGTGAAGCTAATAACAAAATACAAGCATTAATAAATAACAAGAATATGGTAGAGCAGACACCTCTCTTATACATCTATCACATGAGGTAAAAATAAGGACAATCTAATTCATCGCATGGTCTTAACTAAAAATGCTAGTGAGAGCAAAGTTACAGTTATTTTACCTTTATCTCAGCCTTTTGGAATTTCTATTTTTTAAAATATTTTTTAACCTATATAATATGTGAATGGAGTTTTATATGTATATAATTTTTATAAATAAATAAACATTTCATGAGTGAGCATGTGCGAACATTATTTTACTGATCAGATGTGCTATCAAAACAGTTAAAGAGAAGCAAACCAAAGCAAAAGAATACTCAATTATTTCTCTGAATTCACCAGACAAATGAGTGAGAGCCAGAAATACGTCTGTCCTTGTAGGATCCCATTCACAGCAGACTTCCACCTTTCAGGGTCTCTATGACTCTCTAAATTGCTACCTTTTAAAAATATCATTTCTAATAGTGTGCATGAATTAAATCTTGAGGCAGTAAAATAATGCTGTGGAAAGAATGAAGGTCTGGACTCAAACAGCCCTGGCATGTGGCCCAGGCTCCGCAATTTACTAGCTTTGTAACTCTTACAGTTCAGTGTTCTCATCTGTCAAATGGAGGTAAATGGCCTCTCAGAGCTGTTGTGAGGATTACATGGATTAATAAATACAGAGTCTCTGGCACACGATAGCCTTCCCTCCATGCCCCCTTACCCTCCCCCAATAATTTTAATTATAATTCATGACATTTAACTCTAGTGAGTGAGGATGGTCCAAATACTTGCATAAGTCAGGAATCCTGTAGAAATAAATCATTCCTTCCATCCTCCAAAGACTCATGCAGACACCACCTATTCTACCTGAGACACCTGCACTGATATTCTCCCAACATTCAACATCCCTCTAGATGCCTCTTGCTGCTAGAGAGTGTGTCCAGTTTCCATAACTCTCTTGGCAACAGCAATGGACCATGTCACTGGGGCCCTGAATATGGAAAACATAATTCCTAGTGAGTCATATCAGAATCTTAGAGGTGGTGGTTTGATAGAGTAGATCAATATAAAGGTATAATTTGGTATTTGTAAATAAAAAAGTTTGCATAACACATACTACAAAAAGTAAGACTCAACAAGTCATCTTGGCTGGTAGGCATACCCAGAAGAATCTGTGATTATCATGGGGCAGAGAAGAGTGGGGGGAGACCCTGGAAGCGGGTATTTCAGGAACAGGAGTGGGTGTGAGAGCATTACATCCATAAAAGGAAGGAAAGTTTTTTAAAATGAGCAAAAAGATAGACAAAAGATTTCAATAGGCACTTCACCAAAGAAGACATTCGGGTGGCAAACAAGCACATAGAAAGATGCTCTACATCGATAATCATCAGAGACACGCAAATTAAAATCACCATGAGCAGAACCACACACTTCTAGAATGGCTTCAAAGAGAGGAAAAGAAAAAATCTAGAAGCAGCACCTGCTAATAGGGATAAACTCTAATGCTTTGTGGGTAGGAATTCACAATGGTGTGATATATTGGGTATGGCCATTTTTTTATCAAGTTAAATATAAACTTACCATACAATCAGCAACCCCACTCCTAGATATTTACCTGAGTGAATGGAAAACTTAGGCTTCCATAAAACTTAGATATGAATGTTTCTAGCAACTTGACCCAGAATCACCTTAACTTGGAACCAATTCAGAAGTCCTTTTACTGGTGAATAGATAAACAAGCTATGATATACCCATCCTGTGGACTACTCGGGAATACAAAGAAACACACTATTGCCCGGTACAACAGGGATGAATCTTAAGTATCGTTTGCTTAGTGAAAGAATCCAGAACCAAAGACTACATATGGTATGATTCCATTTACATGACATTCTCAAGAAGTTGAAACTATAAGGACAGCTACTAGGGGTTGGGGATAGAAGAGGGGTTGACTACAAAGAGTACAAAAGAATGTGGGGGGTGATGGAACTGTCCTGTATGTTACTAGTATGTTACTATGGTGGTGGATACATGGCTCTCAGCATTGGTCAAAAGCCATCAGGCTGTAGAGTCCAAACACTAAATGTTACTGTATGCAAGTAAAAAATAAAAAAAATCACCCCAAGCTGGGGAAGAAAGGAGGCAACCTAAGTGACTTTGGAAAATAGTGTTTTGAGTGGATACTGTGAGGCTGAAGACAAAAAAGAACTGCGCACAAATATTAGACGATACTTCAGCGAGTAAATTGATCTCCCACAGGGTGTGGGTTAGCAACTTTGAAACTACTTTATCTGTATACCAGGGTTGAACAAATAAGCAAATAGATTGCAGATAATGAGAGCCATTTCTCTCACTGTTGGAGAAAGAAGTTGTAAATGAGCAAAGGGAGAAAGCTAGAGCAAACCCTGTGGTGCTGGGCTGGGTCACAGGTATCGGTATGAACTCAGGTGTACTGTGTGTTTTCAATATACATTTAGACAGATGAGGCCTTCTCGAATTCGGCACCTCGACATTTGGGCTGAATAATTCTCTGTTGTGGGGGCCTGTCCTGTGCATCGTAGGATGTTTAGCAGCATCCCTAGCCTTTATCCACTGGACCCTCCCCCAAAGTTGTGACACCCCGACATGTCTCCAGACATTGCCAAATACCCCCTGGGTAGGGGCAAAGTTGCCCAGGTTGAGAACCATGGAGTTAGATATACACAGAAGTAAACATAGGGGTGTGTGTTTGTGTGGGTTAGCACATACACATGATTTCCTGGCTCTGATCGCTGAGGGCCTAGAAACAGTGACACCCCAGTAAGGAAGCACCAGGCCTGCCACCCAGATCTTGGTTTCTACAACTACCATTCTCCAATAAAAGGAATGAGAGCTCCTTAGAGAAGTGGTTGCTTTCAGGGCTGGGGAGGGAAAATGCAAAATGAGCTGGACACATCTGGTTCTACAAAATAAGAAAGTGCTCAAAAATCAGGATGGGGTGTGTGTGTGTGTGTGTGTGTGTGTGTGTGTGTGTGTGTGTGTGTGTGTAGAAACTTGAAGGAGCTTCCAGTAGCCACAGATGAGCAATCTGAGCCACTCAGAGGCAGTTTGATTACAGCTGAATATGGGGTAAGAGAGTCAGGAATAGAGGGAGGTTCTTACCTGTTGTCATGATGGCCGAAAATAGACATCAATTTAAATTTCATGATTATGAAATTCTAGGAAAGTCATTATGCCCCATAAAGAGGAATGGTGATGCTGACTGTAAAGGTTTGACATTTGATGATATGAAAACAGGTCAAAAATCTTTTTTTTTTTCCAGTGTTCTTACCTTCCATTCCCAACACTCTCCAAATTGTGCCACATTTTCATTTTTATTGGTGGCAACACAAGACACTCTTCATGCTTGGGTACACATGACCGATCGAATTTCAAAGAGCTGGTGTTTAAAACACAGCTCCGATGCAGACAGATAAATCTGCTTCTCAGAGGACATCATTTCCCCGTGGATTACTGTAAAAAGTCTCCCAATTCTTTGCCTTCAATCTCTTGCTTCTCTTAATGGCCCATCTCAGATTTTCTTCCCAAAGCATGGGATGGGTACATTCCTAAACCCGCCGTGGATTGCCATTACCTGCCGACGTAGCACACAACTTCAACAGTCAGACTCTGTCTTTCCAGCCTCATACTAGGTCCCCCTATAGCCTCTGGTTTCCAAACAGTGTACCACTCAGTGGTCACGGCTCTCTACACAATGCTTTACATTGGCACCTGTATCCTTATTCCTTAACCTGAAGCTTCTCTCCACCACTCGCCCTACCCTGAAAATTCTGCTCAAGGCCTACTTCAAACACACATTCTTCTGATTTCCCTTGGAAATGCAAAGCTGCCGTGGGTCCTACACCCACCGTTGGCTTGTTCTCCAGTTGCGCACTTAATTCACCTTGCAGAGTTTTAGTTGGTGTGTTTGTCCATCTCTCCCACTATAGCTGAGGTTCTTGAGGACAGAGGCTGAGTCTTAGTTCTGTCTGGTGACACCTTCAGGCTTTGCATAAAGTGGGAGGAGGTCTGATGAGCACACGGAAGTTCCTTCTGCAGCTCAGCTCAGCCTGTGTGGTTGGTTTAGTATTTATGGAGTGTCCACCGCGATGGGACGTAGACACTGGAGGGAGCTCAGCAGCATCTACGCTGTCACTCACATCTTCAGTGGGAGGTGTGACGAAACTGATGATATGAACTTGGTGTTCATTTTTTTATGGTAATTTTTTGATAAAAATCTAAGTAAAAGGTAGCAGCTGCTTAGAGGGGAAAACAGACCAAAACACCAGGCAAGCCTGTATATCACAAATGGTGGTACTAATCCTTTAATATCTTTTGATTTGATGCCATTCTAAAGCTCATGTTCATCCCTTAACTTTGTACAGCAGTTAACTGGCATTGAAGTGTCACCGTGTACAATAGGGCTGGGAAATGGTGGTGCGTTTAGACCACTGAGGTTAAGGCAGGGGGTGGGAGAGAATAATTAAGAAAGCTACCTAATGTTAATTAAAGGGTCTTTTAAAAAGTAAAGAATTGGAAACTACCTAAATGTTCATCAATTGGGCACTCATTAAATAAGAGTATTTCCATATCTTGCAACACGTCACAGTCTCATATAAAAGTATGCATAATATGTAGTTTAGTGAAAAGGGCAAGATGCAAAACAATACCTATGGTATGATACAGTTTATGTTGGAGAAAATTTTCTATATAAATTCAAATAAAGGGAAATAAAAAATATAAGTTGTCTGTATATACATACACACACACACACACAAACACACACACACATAAATGTATAATGTTTTTTTTTCCTGGAAGAATAGGTACATTAAACTGTTAACAACAATTACCTCTGAGCAAAGAATTGGAGGAGAAGCACAAAGAGAGAGAAAGGGAGTTCTCATTTTTTTTATTTCTATGTTATTTAAATTTGTTGTATTAAATGTACATTATGTTTGCAATGAAAAATAGCAGCAGCAGCAGCAGCAGCAGCAAATCATGAAAAGATAGAGGAAGTTCCTTAGGCAGAAGCATGTCAGAATTGCAGTAAACACACAGGGAGATTCAGAAAGCTGGAGAGAGGAGTGGTCAGTGGCCCCCGAGAGCTGAAGCCACTGTCCTCTGTTGGGATTTGTCACTGCTGCCACCCATGGAGTGTGAGCTGGTCATCACCCACCCATAGGAACAAAATCTTATGAAGAAGCCTGGGCGTTTGCCTGCCTGGTCACTGTGACTCCTGGGTCAGGGACAAATGGCCTCCTCTCCGTTGGAAACATCTCCAGGAGAGGATTCAAGGGTTTGCCCTGGGAGGGCAGGCTGGAATTCACTCACTGTCTTCCCCAAGGTCTAATCCAGGCCACTTGGAATTCACTTTCAAATCTCACTCCAGATGGGACACTTAATCAAGACCCTTGTTTCTCTAAGTATTCATAAAATATGTTGAAGTCTATCCTTAAGTTACTCTTTTGTTCTTTTTTAGGTAAAGTTGTCTCAATGCATCTTTTCTCCAAATACATAGCTACTGACTCTAAAATAGTTCCTGTCCAAAGCAAGATGTCGTTGGCTGTTTTCGTGCCAAGTGTGTACAGAGGACAATGCCCTACAGGCTGGCTTTGTCCCAAACAGTCCGTACAATTGTGATCTGGACCTTTGAATGAACATACACAATCTCCCAGAGCTCTGTGGGGCATCATGAGGCCCACAAAATTTTAGTATAGGAATTATTTAAACCCTTTTACTTTTGATTGCCCCCTTGTCCATCTTCCAAAGCAAAACTCTAACACTTTATGGTGTTCTGATGGGCTGCAGAATCTGACCAAGTGGCAAGTGCAGAAAGCAGCCAAAAGCTACATAAGGACAAACACCCATTCCGCCATGTTCAGGGATGGAGGCCCATTGTCCTGCACCACATCTGAGCCCCCAAAGGTGCACAATACAAGTTCTTTGAACAAACAAATTAATGAATAAATTATGTCACCAACCGAGAGGAAGGCCAATCTGATTAGAGAAAAGCGTGCTGAAAATGGACCTTGTGGGCCAACTTAAGGGCTCTTCGGAGGCTCATAGCACCCTGGCTGCCGTGAATTGCCTTCTCTTCTTGGAAGGTCTCCCGGACTGACTAGGAGTTTTCTGAGGTGCAGCAAGTGAGGAAGAAAACACTCATCACCCTCTGAGCCTGGCTACAACCATCCACAGAAGGTTCAAGAAAGGCAGGTTGAACCCATCGCCAAGTAGGACCCTTTGTTTTCCGATTACAGTCTGAAGGTGAGCTAACACCATCAAAAGATGCAAACAAAGGGTTTTCTGGGTCTGTTTTAGCAAGTAGATGCTACTTAATTAAAGGCAACACTCTGCATGCATAAAAAAAAATTTTTTTTTTTAAATCCTTGAACAATGCTTGGAAAGTTATTTTGTTATCTTAAGTAGGTTAGACTCATTTTCCTCTACTTTTGTTTATCCTTTTGTTAGTTGAATAAGTTCTTTCTTCAAAGACAACACAAAGATAAACTCCAGCCAATTTTAATGATCACAAATGCCCAAATTCAGTCATTCACACTAATTTCTATAGGAAAATGATTTGTTAACATACACGTGCTACTCTTCCAGGGGTGTCTACTTGCTTCCTGTGGTGGCACCTTCCTTGTCAATTCCTATTTTACTGCCATCTCTCTGATTTCTAATTCGTTTTCTGCTGATCCTTGGTTCTTGCCAGAGTTTCTAGTTTTAACTCTTCATAACATCCCATTGCCAAATGGCACTGAGCTTCGCGGCTCCTGGTATTTCTGAAATGTGGAGTTTTCCCTCTAATGTGTGTCCTCCTGGCAAATCAGCATTCTGAAGAAGGATCCAAATGGGGTCTGGTTTCTTATTAAGGCCTCTTTTTTTTTTTCCTCACCAAAGGAGTATGGGATTGTCCACTCTGCAACATAGTCAAAACGAGAAAGAAGCAAGCAATAAGACAGCGTGGTCTAGGATGGAAGAAAAGCTTGACAGTGGTCAGTGGACCAGGCCTGTGCATTGGCCTATATGAGTTCACCTTTCTGGGCTTCAGTTTCCCATTGGCAAGAAGCTTCTATTGAAGCCACTGACCTCTGCGTTTCCAGCTCTGACTTTCCACTGTGTTGTGAGAGGCAGCATTCGGGAGTAGTGGGTATGATCTATTAGCCATTTTAGGTCCACCTGAAAGGATAATGTAAATCTCGAGGAACAGAACTACCAGGGTGCCCATGAGACTCCTGTTATCACCTCTTTTCTTGGAGAGATTAGGAAATTGTGGTTTAAGAACAAAAACCCCTCCGTTGTAGTCCTGCACTCATCAATTAAAAAAAAAAAGAAAAAGTCACTAGTTTCCTTAAACAAACAAACAAATGATAAACAGCAAGTTTTGAGGTAAGAGAAAAGTAAACAATAAGAAAAAGATGTTTATGGAATTTAAAAGATTTTGCAGTCACATGATTGTTCCCGAATACAAAAGCCTCCGCTGTTTCTGTTGCTAAGCGGCCTGTGATTTAAAGCTGCTGACACCACCAGCCGCTGGCTCACAACGACCCGGACTCTTCCCTTCCCACAGGGCCCTTGCAGACCTCATTGGTATGTATGGTCTCAGCCTGTCTGCAGCGGTCTGGCCAGAGGGACAGATACTAATGGCATATGTTAATTACTATCCAACAACTTCCTTTCATTAGCGTGTTTATTAACATTCTCACTTCTGTCCATTGAACCAGCTGGCATGAGGTTACCCTGGCAGCCCTGGGCCCACGTGCTGTTTTCACTCTGGGCTCAAGAGAGAAAAGATTTTCCCCTTGGGATAATGAAACACTTTCTGTTTCTATCTCAGCTGAAAGCTTTCTGAGACACCCAGAAAATGACACCAAAATAATATTTTGGAAAGAAACATCTTGCCGCTGTGGCCCATCTTCAGTTGTTCTAGATATATTTTGGTACCATAACGTGACAGGTGTCCATCCACCTGTTTCGACATCTCTTCTTTATCCTTGGTGAGCACCAAATAACCCTCCTTCTAAACATAGACACCCCGAAGCTGTGAAATAGTTTGTGTATTAACTAGTTTTGGATTAACTAGTTTTGGAGGAACACCTAGCTTCTCTAAACACATCTCTAGGCTAGATTTCTCAATAGCACAGCAAGACACAGTTCACTAACGTTTAGGATATAGGGATCGGGAAATTGAGGTGGGGGGAGTAAAACAGACAGGGAACAGGTCTGAAAAGTCACAACTTTGGACAGCACAATGAACTATAAACTGACACATTTTCATATTTAACAATAATAACACAACTAACCACAAAGAAGTCTTCGGAGCTTTCTATTCCATTGGTTGCACAGGTCCCTTTAAGGTGCCCCGAGGAGGGAAATGGACAAGTCGCCACCGGAATGACAAAACAGGAATGACATGGTAAACAAGTGTTTTCCAGCGTTCTCACCCAGTGACATCCCCCAGCAATCACTTCTCACAGAATATCAAATGCAGGAGAGAGTTAGAACAGAATGCTAAAGAGGCAGTTCTTAGACAGTTGCTTTGTTCAGAAATCACAGTAGATCCCATTTTCCAGGGGATCAGAAGTTTTGTTCTCATCTGATCAGGCTGTCTTGCCACAAATATTAGGGTAATGGGTTTTTGCTTTCATATCAGAACACAGCCTTCAGATACCACGGGAAGAACAGTGGTTTTGCCAAGGGAGTTTCACAGTTGGCAAAAGACAGGACTTTCGTAGTGTCCCTTTACATTAAAACTAAAGCAGTCCTGAGCTTTGTATTTCTAATCCTATGAGGAGGCCACCCTCCTTTTTCTTCTCACCCTTCATGTCCTTGCCACTAGATCCAACCAGCTCCCAAGGGATTTGTGATCTCAAGCTAAGCCATGCTTTGCCACACTCTCTGCATGGGTCTGATGTCAAGGAGCCCTGGGGAAGAAAGTGTTTGGCAGTTGCTGCGGGTGGGCAGATCATGGAGGACCACCAACCATGGGAAGGATGCTTTGGTGGGTGCTATTCATTTAATCACCTAGTATTTGTTACCCACAAGCAAAGCTCACGTTCAGCTGTTATGCCCCAGCAATGCTTTATCAACTGGCCATTAAAATATCAAAATACTTCTGTACTGATTGGTAAACTGTCACCACCTTGAACCTTCCCAGTGCCCCAGAATCTCTTCCCTAGCACCCCCGAATCCCCTAAGACCAAGTACCTAAGAGATTGCACATGGCCCCACAGGGATGCCCAGGACTCTGCTCCGGCACCAGGGCCTGCATTGTGCAGAAAGGGCAGTGCCACCGACACAAGTGTCAATATTTAGACAGTGACTTTTGACTGTAATGTCCCAGCACTCCGCTGGGCATCCGTGATGAACAAAAGCACAAAGCATTTATCTCTATTGTCCAGGATCTCTCCACCTGGTAGAAAACTACTGTGAAAAAGGCTCTGTGCTAAGCCATAGGAATTTTGAGATGGTGCCACTTTGGTGGAATTGATTTGCAGACTTTGAAACCGAACTTTATCATCATGCTCAAGTGGATCAGGTTCTCCGGGACAGATTCACATCAGTCAAGCTCTCCAGAGACTGTTATATAAACCAAAATGACAATTTATTAATTTGCAATGAGAAATAAGAACTGAGTGGAGTGGGCATTTGTGTCACCTTGACTAATATGTTCTCTCCCAGAAGGAAACTATATAGGAAGACAAATGGTAATGAGAACACAGCTTGAGTACACAGCCTTAACAGGGGATATTAGAGGGATGGTTTTAATGTCAAACGGTGTCAGATTTTCTTGAGCTCATGCCTTCATCTCCTTTTTGGGGAGGCGCCTGCCAAACAGATAGGACTGGATGTTCCCTTGAGCTCACCCATGCCCTCCCCCTTTGGCCAGTCCTTCCACTTTGTCTTTCCATGCAGATATCCCCCTTTGATTGACAAGTTCTATCTTTAGATTTGTTAATACCACCAACTCAGCTCCAGCCAAACTTCTGGTTTCCTGTCCCTGGCTTAGAAGCCCCAGCTCACACCCTGCTGTTTGGGTTGGGTTGTAATCATTTAACTCTCAGATTTGACTACACTTTGGAAGCATCTGAGAAATTCTGAGAAATCTTGAAAAGTACTGATGCCTGGTTCCTTCCCCCAGAAATTTTGAATATTTGATTGAATTGATATTGATAAGGATGCTGTTTGGGCATTGGACTTTTTTAAAGCTCCCCAACATATGCAACCAGAATCTGGGGCTCCTGAAGAGCTGAAATTCAAAGAAATGAGCTTTGAGCATCACTGATCTAATTCTCTGTGTTGAGGACCTTGACCTGCACCAGCCTTGGTTTCTTTTCCTTAGGGCAGTGTCACTGGCCCTCAGTATGTGGGATCCGAACTGGGGCCGCTGGCGTCCCAAGCCAGCTCCTAACCACCAAGCCATGTGGCAGGCTCGACCTGCACCAGCTTTTAACACATATCCCTGCTCTGGTTCCAGCTGAAGATGCTCATTTATTTGGCCTGGGGTGGGAGCCAGGCGTGGGTGTTTTTTATGTCTCTCCAGCTGATTCAAATGTGCAGCCAGGGCTGAGACTTAATGGCCTAAACCTTCATTTTATGGAGTCGTGGGTAATAGCCCCTCCTTGGACATAGCATTGCACACAGGGGAGCTTAGGAGATACCTTGAGGGAAAAGGTCTGTAAGGTGAATTTTTTTAAAAAAGATTTTATTGGGGAATTGGGGGCGGGAAACAGTGTTGGGGAATTGGGGAAGAGGAACAGACAAGTTGCTGTCCTTTTGTTCTTCAGTCTAGTTGTGGAGGACGTTGCTTCACTGGCCCATGTTGATATCGTCATTGCGCTCTTCCTGGGTGAGGCAGATCGGTCGCCGGCCATCGGACCGCCACTCATGGCATCTCAAGGCAGCTCACGCAAGCTGATGGCTGCCAGCCACTCAGGGTAGCTCATAGCAGCCCACTGCACCCCACTGCAGCCTATGCTATCTCTGGCCACTCAGGGCAGCCCAGCTCCAGGTGGAGCTGTTGTCCACCATCTTAGCTGTAGAGGGTGCAGCGTTACTGGCCCATGTGGGATCTGATCCGACGGCCCTGCTGCTCAGAGCTCCTGCTCCCAAGCCAACTCTTAACCAACACACCACTTGGTTGGCCTCCTGTAAGGTGAGTTTTTCCAGAGGAACAGCATGCAGTCTGTGTGGGTAAGCCCAGCAGGTGGTGGAATCAGCAGGAGGAAGACATGGACAGTGGGGTAGAGGAGCTTGAAGCAAGTATTGTTACATCCATACCAAATTTCTGATATTTCTCCGCCATGGACATGGATTGGGGTGTGTCGTCGTAGGGCCATTTTCTGCCATATCTTAGAGTAATTTCGGTAGAAGTCAATGATATCAGTAGAAGTCATTGGAGTCACTGGGTGTGCTTGAGTAAATTTTGGTCTGCTTTCTACTCTCCTACAAGGAATCTGACTTCCTTGTCTTCTCTCAGTACTCGTTGGGCCTGTCCTCTGCACCCCTCAACCTCAGTCCCCTGCTTTCTGAAGGCTGCCATCTTGAAAGAGGCAGAGCTACATTTTGGTTCATATTCGGTTGAGCAGTAGCTATGTTTAGCAGAGACACCAAAGACTAAAAAATCCCAGCCTGTCATCTTCCTAAATAAGCTAAGGATTTTCTGCTTTCCTTAGAATTCCCTACTTTCCTGTTGTCATTTTTAATGTTTCCAACGTGCATTAAAATTCATTTGAGCTTTCCGGGTGTTTGCATCCGTGTCTGATTGCAGGTTGTCTGGGAAAGCCATCAACTCCACTTTGTAAGCAACCCAAAAAAAAGCAAGAAAGCATTCCTAGGGGAGGAAAAGGCCGTTGGCAGAGCCGAGGGCTACTCCAGTGCCTCCGTCCTTCCTTCTCCTGTGACTGCCAGTCATAGGACTTGGAACTAAATGATTTTGGGGCAGGGACAAGGGGGATAGAGTAGGGCCACCACGTATGGTTAGGCAGGTGACAAGCAGCATAATTCTAGGGGCATCACTGATGCAGCACTGTGCTTCCCCCTCTGCCCTAGTCCCCAGCCCTGGCAGAAGCACTGTTGTTTGAACTTCCTCCGTGGCCCCAAATTCCAGTGGGTTTTGTGCTTCTGAGACAGGTAGCACCAGAGGAGTCTCTTGTTTTCTCTGGGCTTACTGTCCATCTGGAAATTTATAGGTGTTTTCCTGGTCTCAGCATGTTTGCAAAAGTCACTTCCTCTCGGCCTCCGGGAGCCCAGCACGTTGCACAAGTGAAATAGCTTGTATGTAATCTCTCTGATAGACTAAAGAGAAGATTCATTTGACGATTTCAATAGCCAGATCCAAGGCTGAATTCTTTTCTCTGGTGCTCTGGTTTACACATTTCAGATTTGATGATCCCTTGGAGCCATTTCCCAGCTTATTCAAATAAAGATCCAGGAATTCTCAAAAAACAACTACGGAAGAAACCCCCGTTATAAGGCATGTCTCTGTATCACGCCAACAGCTGCCATGCTCAGCTCTTGATGATCATGTAAATGGCCATAATTCAGAATGGTCATTAAAATAACCCTCTCTCACCGTAGCTGATAAACTACCAATCAATGTTGTCGTTGTCTTCCGAAACCAGCAGTTTCTGTACACACAGGTCGGTGTTTCTGCATTTCAGGGTCATATGTGTGTCGTTTCTTCGTAGCTCTATCTTTCTCACATTTCCAGATGCTTCCCTGAATGGTAAGTCCAGGCAAAAGGGACACGATCTTCATTAAGGGGAGAGAAACAGTGCAGTGCCTATATTGCAGTCAGAGAGCTCCTTCAGCCCCTCACTGGATGACATGCATTTGCTCATTATTAAAACTAACACATTTTTTTTCCCCAGGAGGCACCTGTGCTAGCACTTTGTTCTTGCCTTTCTTTAACGTGCCCTTAACAAGCAAACAAACAAACAAACAAACACCCAGAATCTCTTGTAATTGCTTAATGTTATTTGGAAGGTCCATGAAGATTTTCATTTAGAACCACAGAATTTTAGAGCTAGCAGACACTCTACAGACCTCCCATTCTGACAGGGGCACTGAGTTTCTACACATGAGAAGCAGAGGTGTAAATTCACACAGCAGGTCTGTGGCAGGTGGCACCCAGGGCCCTTGACTAGGTTCCCTTGAGGACCCCAACTGCTTGCCCTGTCACTACAAAATAATCCTAGTTTCCTTGTGCCTCACCTACCCGAAGCTGGACCATATTTTTAATAATAAATAAAAGTTCACTAGTCCACGCCCATAGCAGCTAACCCAGGACCTCATCGCTTCTCTGCAATCTCCCTCATGTTTCAGGAAGTCTCCAAATTGCCCTGGACAAATTTACTCTGCTGTGTCCACTCTGCTCTATCTTCCAGACCCCTGCAGTGCTGCTTGTCGCATGCCACAGAACTGGAAAGCAGTGATACTCTTAAGAGCTAGAGTCGTGCTCTTAGAAAGGGCCTCAGCCACCGTACAGTTACCCAGAAGCCTCACCAACAGGCTTCCTAAGGGCTCCGATCTCCCCAGTAAAGGACGCACACGTAGGTGACTAACTGTGGATGTGTTGCCCATAAAAGAAAAGCGAGTGCCCAAGGCTCTGCCATACTCAGGACTTTAATGACAGGACATACGATGGGCTCTGGTTGCCCATGAGAGCTTCCTGTTCCCCTTTGAATGAATTCTTTCCAGGGGCTTCTCAGTTCCGCATGTAAACAAGCATCTTCTAGGCCTGCCCAGCGGCTGACGATTCATGCCCATAGTTGAACCCCAGCTTAGATGCAAGGTGGATCCCCATTATAAATGACTATACATCATCATTTTCTTCTTCTAAGAGCTGTGTATCATGGTAATTGAGTATGAAAGGACCTAGTTGGGGGTAGGGGAGAGCTGTGATCTGACCTTCGTTATGAATGTGGTCTGAAATAAGGCTGTTCTTCTCTGACCCTCGATTTTTCCATCCCCGCAGCTTTCCCCATCCGCTGTGCTGGGAGGGGCAGATCCAGGCTTTGTGGGGTCTGAAGCTTGTATAGTTTTGGGCACTATCTTCAATAAAAAGAATACAAAAGGTCAAACATAAAGTCAGGACAAAAAGGAATATTGGTTTAGAATGAGAAAAGAAATCACAACCAATTTTAAAGTTTAAAAATGTGAGCCATAACGAAAGCTCTGTAAAAATGATTGTGATATTGTTTATTGCTTAACTGTCTGGTGTATCTTTCTAATAATGCCTTTTTCACTACTTTTTTTTGGCTGCATACTTTTTATTTTTTTAAAGAATTTTATTAAAACTACAGTTAACATACAATATTTGTTTCAGGTGTACACAATAGCTATTCAACATTGATATACCTAAAGAAGTGATCACCATCAAAGTCCAGCAACCATCTGTCACCATACCACGCTATCACAGTATTACTGACTATATTCCCCATGCTGCACATTACATCCCTATGACTTATTTGTTTTATACCTGGAAATTTGAACCTCTTATTCCACTTCACCTTCCTCCTCCTTTTTATTTTTTAGTTACAGTTGATATTCAATGTTTTTATATTAATTTCAGATGTACAGCATATGGTTGGACATTTATATAATTTAAGAAGTGATCCCCCTGACTAGTCTAGTACCCACCTGGCACTATACATAGTTATTACCATATTATTGACTATATTCCCTGTGCTTTACTTTACATCCCTGTGATTATTTTGTAACTACTAATATGTACTTATTAATCCCTTCACTTTTTTCATCCTATCTCCCAGCCCCCTCCTACCTATCACCCCAATAAATCTAGTAACCATCTGACACCATACGTAGTTATTACAATATTATTGACTATATTTCTTATGCTATACCCTACAATCCCATGTCTACTTTGTAACAACCAATTTGTACTTCTTATAATTCCTTCCCCTTTTTTACCCACTCTCTCTAACCCCCCTCCCATCTGGCAACCATCAAAATATTCTCTGTATCTATGAGTCTGTTTCTACTTGGTTTATTTATTTTGTTCTTTAGATTTCACATATAAGTGAAATCACATTGCATCTGTCTTTTCCTGTCTAACATACTCCACTCAGCACAATACCCTTCAGGGCCATCCATGCTGCCGCAGATGGCAAGAACCAGTTCCCTTCCATGGCAGAGCAATACTCAACTCTATATATGTACCACTTCCTCTGTATGCATTTATCCATCAATGGACACCCAGGCTGCCTCCACAGCATGGCCATTGTAAACAATGCTGCAGTGATTATATGGATGCACAGGTCCCCTCAAAGTGTGTTTTGGGTTTTCTTGGATAAATACCTAGAAGTAGGATTACTGGGTTCTTCTTTGTCCCTTATTATGGCCTTTGTTTTAAAGTCTATTATGTCTGGCATAAGTATTGCTACCCCAGCTTTTATTTTTATTTCCATTTTTATGAAATAACTTTTCCCATCCTTTACTTTCAGTCTGTGTGTGTCTTCCAATCTGAAGTGAGTATCTTGTAGGCAGCATTTATCTTGTTTTCTTATCCATTCAGCCACCCTATGTCTTTTGTTGTTGTTGTTGTTGTTGTTGTTGTTGTTTTTTGAGGGCAGTGTTACTGGCCCTCATATGTGGGACCCGGACTGGAGCCACTGGCTTCCCAAGCCAGCGCTTCACCATCATGGCACTGGGCCAGCCCCACCCTATGTCTTTAGATTGGGGCATTTAATCCATTTATATCTAAATAAATTGTTGACAGATATGTAGTTATTGCTATTTTATTATTCATATTTTTAATCTTTTTTTCTTAAAGAAGTTCTTCTAACATTCCTTGTATATTTGGTTTGGTAGTGATGAACTCCTTTAGCTTTTTCTTGCCTGGGAAGGTCTTTATCTGTCCTTTGATTCTAAATGATAGCTTTGCTGGGTAGAGTCATTTTGGTTGTAGGTCCTTATTTTTCATCACTGAATATTTTGTGTCAATCCCTTCTGGCCTGCAAAGTGACTGTTGAGAGATCAGCTGACAGTTTTATGGGAGCTCCCTTGTAGATAACTAACTGCCTTTCTCTTGCTGCTTTTAGGATTCTCTCTTTGTCTTTAACCTTTGCTATCTTAATTATAATGTATGTTGGTGTGGGCCTGTTTGCATTCATCTTTTTTGGAACTTTCTGTGCTTCCTGGGCTTGTATTTCTATTTTCTTTGCCAGGTTAAAAAATTTACAGTTATTATTTCTTCAGATATAGTCTCAATCCCTTGCTTTCTCTCTTCTCCTTCTGGTACCCCTCTGATATGAATGTTGTTATGCTTGATGTTGTCCCAGAGGTCTCTTAAACTCCTCATTTGAAAAAAAAAAATTTTTTTTCCTCTTGCTGTTCTGATTGGGTGTTTTCTGCTACCTTGTCTTCCAAATCACTGATTCAGTTTTCTGCTTCATCTAGTCTGCTGGTGATTCCTTCTAGTGCATTCTTCATTTCAGCTATTATATTCTTCACTTCTGACTGGTTCTTTTTTATGGTTTCTAAGTCCTTTTTCATGCTTGCTATCTCTCTGTTGAAGCACTCACTAAGTTCCTTGAGCATCCTTATAACCATTGTTTTGAAAACTCTGTCTCTGGTAGGTTGCTTGCCTCTATTTTATTTAGGTTTTTTTTCCAGAGTTTTCTCCTGTTGTTTCATTTAGGATGTATTTCTTTGTTTCCTCATATTAGCTGCCTCTCTGTGTTTGTTTCTATGTATTAGATAGGGCTGCTATGTCTCCCAGTCTTGCTGGATGGCCTTATGTAGTAGGGTCCTGTGGGATCCAGTGGCACCGTCTCCCTGGTCACCTAAGTCGTGTGCTCCAGAAGTGTCCCTTGCATGCAGGTTGTGTGTGAGTCTTGATTGCTGTTGGCATGTCAGTGGGTAGGATTGGCCCTCAGGCTGATTGGCTGTGGGGTTTGGTCATGTCCGCAGCTTATGGGCTGCTGTGGTGGGGAGCTTACCCAAGAGTGCCTGTTGAGACTGTCCTTCGGGTGTGCCACTTGTGGGGCTAGTTGGGTCATGCTCTGCAGTGGTCTAAAACCAACCTCCAAGTATGTTGGTTCTGGGCCTCTTGGGAGGGACTCTGGTGCAGGCCCAGGTCAGCCACTGTCTGTGACTGGCTGGGGATTACCTGGTCTGAGCTACAAAGTAATTCACAGTTGTTTGCTGCCTGTGCTAACCCTGGAGGTGCGTGAGAGAGGAAACACTGCAAACCAAGGATGGCTGCCACCAGTACTGGGTCTGGGGTAGCTCTGCAAAAAGCCAGGCAGGATACTCCAAAGCCTGCTGCCACCTATCAGCTCCTATAAGATTCAGCTGCTGATAAAGCCTCCTGTGGTATGCAAATTGGCTTAAGTAGGGTTTCAGTGAATCAGCAGGTTGGAGCAACAGGGCTACCAGGCCAATCGATTCAGGTTTGGGCGGCTCAACACAGGAAAGATGGCACCTGCCTGCAGGCTGCACAGGAGAAGGGCCTCACAGGGAAAATGGAGACTGGCTCTCCAGTCCTCGCTATGAAGTTACACAACTGAGTCTCTCCCCATATGTCTCCAACTCTCCTGGAGGCACAGTCCCTCCACAGGAGCCCAGGGTGAGTACCTGTGCGGGCCGTTTACTGGGACGTCTGGGTTTCCTACAGCTTCTCTCGCACCTAGATGGTAGGAATTCCCACTGGTTTTCGCAGCCAGGTGTGGGGGCCCCTCTTTGCAGCACCAGTACTCCGGGCTGAGCAACCTGGTGTGGGAAACTGGGGTCCCTCCGACCTTTGTGGGGAACCTCTGTGGCTGAGATATCTTTCCCGATTTTCTTCCACCACACGTGGGTCTCGGACCAGCCTGTTTTGCATCTCTGCCCCTCCTACCAAGCTCAATGTGGCTCCTTCTGTATATCTTTAGTTATACAACTTCTGTTCAACTAGACTTCAGGTGGTTTTCCAGGTTGATTGTTCTATAACTTAGTTGTAATTTTTATGTGTTCATGGGATGAGGCAAGCACAGTGTTTATCTACCCCACCATCTTGGATCTAGATTCTGACTGCATACTTTTTGATTGCTTCTTTATATTACCATGATTTTGTAGTGCCATTTTTTATAGTGATAATAGATAATTCAGTCTTTCCTCTAGCATGGTTGATGGAAAATTGTTTTCTATTATTGAGAGAAAAGCTTATTTTGGTCTCACATGTCATTGGTCATGTCATATAAACTTTTTGGGTTGGAAGAACTTCTATCAGATTTCTTTCATATGTAAGCTGTAAGATTTCAAGACAGTTCAAGTTTGTGCAGTTACTCATCTCCAACACCCTTGGGATTGATGACCTTCATTAATTGGGGTCATAGGAAGGTCCCATCAAGTGAGGGGTCCTGAAACTTAAGCTTTCTGTACCTCCTATCCTGGCTTCTCTGGAAAATGAGTAGAAAAATGCCCTCTAAATCCCTTCCCCTCTTCCCCCCTCCCCACCATCATGCTGGGGCTGCGACTGTTGCTCAGATAGAACTCAAGCCTAGAATGTTGTGTGTATATGGCAGCTGTGGCAGAGATAAAGAAACTGGAATCAGAGTCCCGAGCTTATTTTTTCTGATGCTTAAAGCTCTTCCAGTTAACAAGTGGATATACTGATGACTAATTCGTGACTGATGACACAAGTCACTAAACAAATATTAGGAATGAATTAAAGTTCTATGGCTTCTTGCTAACTGCATCTTTCTTTGTGAACTGGGTGATTTTAGGGGCTATCTAAAGTGCAGTCGGAGGGTGCAGGAGGTGGAGTGCCCAGGAGGGGTAGGGATGCTCACTGTGCAGTGCTTTAGGCTCTCCCCTTAAACAGATTCAATCAGATTACATTTTTTTCTATATTGAGGCTCTGTGAAAGATTCCCATTAAACGAAAGTGTTTTGCTTTAAAGAAAAGTTTGGAAAAAATTCCCAATTAGTTTATTTTCATCAGTAACAAGCATTATGAACCCTAGAATTACACTCTTTGCAATTTAGAAATATTATCAATGTATTTGCCAATGATTTATGCAGATTTTTATTAAACCCTGCATAAATGCAATTAAATGATATTTCCTATTCCATTTTCACTACTTTATATGCATGTAATATGTATGTCAGTTTGTATCAGGATTGCACTATATCTGTTTTACTTTGCTTTCAGTTTTCCATTCAAAATGCAGTTGTTGTTTTTTAAAAAGACACTGTTTTGTTTCAGTTATTTACCGCAGATACTCTGGGAACATCAGCAATTTCTTGTTACAGTGCGGACACATCCACTGGTTGGCATATAATACTATTTTTTTTTAACTTTCCTTTTTAGCTCTCAGAGTTATTCCTGTATTCACTTGAGGTTTACCCCCGTATTTTCTCTGGATTTCTTTATCAAGCTGTACATTTTGCCAACTCTTCCATTTAGGTATTTGCTTTTGTACGATAATTTGCTAATAAGAAATGATTAGCATTTTTCAGATGTTGTTGGTTACTTTTGTGCTATATCTTATTCTCTCTCTTTTTTTAAGGTTATAGAACATGTATTACCTTTCCCTCTTTTTTCTTTCTTATCTTCAAGAACCAGTCAGGAATTACATACCTTAGGCAATTAGTGAGTTAATTTATACTTCAACAAGCAGATTCTTGGACAACTTGGTCCTTCTGACTCCAAGTTTTCCTTCCTGTTTTGTTTCTCTTCTGTGGGTCCCATAGGAGCTGATTTTGGTCCCTTTTCTTATTCTACCTGGAAACTCCCACCCAGTACAATTGCTCCAGCATCACATGTGCAAGAATGATATCTGTTTATCTCTGAAGCTGTGTCTGCTTTCCCGAGTTTGAGACCCATATTTTTAGTGGCGAATGAGTTACCACCAGGAAGTTCCCCAGTGCCTCAAACACAACATGTCCAATATTAAACCACTCTTTACAATAAAGAATAAATTCACTTCCACATAATGTGATAAACAGATGTGTTTGCTCTATAATGTTTTTTTCTTTTGGGTGAAGTATAATACCAATTCAATGAGATTCCCTTTTCGAGGTCGGCCAAATTCAAACTGGTGAGAGCAAGTTTAAAAGAAAATAGCTATTAGAAGTAATCTGTTATACTTGAATTGAAGCAGCCAAACCAAGTAATTGCTCATTGTGATAAAGGCTGGCCAGGCTTCTAGAAGTCTAACAGTCAGTCCTCTGGTAGGGTTCCAGGCACATGCCTAAGCTGTGTATGGACCATAGTTATAACACTATAAACAATGGAGCATATTTCCATGTTAGAAATCCAATTTTTAAAAAACATTTCAAAACCTATAGCAATATGTCCCTTTCGATTAAAATTTGGAAAAAAACATCACTTTCCAGGAGACATACTTTATGTGTCTAAAAGTCTAGATTGTGATTGTGTTCACCCCTTTAAAGCCACTTACTCACAGATATTGTCACGTGCTTTCTTGTACCAACCCCAGAAGACCTTGGAGAACAAGGCAGACAAGGGAGCTTACCTTTAGGAAGCCAGTAAACAAGTAAACAAGCATATAAGCAACATGACTTCCAGTTGTGGTATGTGAGGTGGGGAGATGAAGCAGAACAAGGGGAAGAACCCTGTGAGAAAGCAACCTTTGGAAAGAAGCTTGAGTGAGATGAGAGTGAGCTCCACAGCGATCTAGGGGAAGAGCATTCCAGGTGAGGGGGTAGCAAGTAGAAAGGGCCAGAGGTGGAATGAGCTTAGTGTGGTAAGCAGGGGTTCTTAACTTGGGGTCCGTGAGGGAAATCAGAGTGTCCCTGAACTTGAATTGGGGGAAAAAAGCTACATCTCTATGTTCACTAACTTCAAAGTGAAATTTGGCATTTCCTCCACTAATAAATATAAGCAAACCAGCTGCAGGAGTATTTGCAGCATCTGCAGCTCTGTCACCAATAGAAATCCCGGAGACTTTCATATCCCATGACAGTTGCTGCAGATATTGGCAAATGTCATTTGTGCTCATCACGTCTTCAAAATTATGACACTATGAGAGCTGCTTCTAGATCCTGTCACTTAAATATATTCCTGTATCACACATTTGATTTTTAATATTCTAATAACCATATTTCAATGTCATTGCATCCTTTGTAATCTTATGTAGTTTATGTTAAAAACTTTCTTCTGAGAGGCAATCCATAGGTTTTACCAGACTGCTGAAGGGATCCATGACTTGGAAAAGATCAAGAGCTCACGTGTTAGGGAAAAGCAAGAAGGCAAGTGTGACTGGAGTGAAGTAATAGTTTCATCACTGAGCTGGGCAGGGTAGGTGGGGCTAGGTCATCAGGGTTGGATGGGCCACACAGGAGAATTGAGGGCTTATGGAAAGGGTGATGGGAAGTTACCAGAGGTGACATGGTCTGATTTAAATATTAGGTCACTTTGGCTGCTGTGTGGGGAAAAGATTGTTAAGGTCGAGAGTGGGATCCTGGAGACCATAAAAAGGCAAGCCCAGTTGGAAGATAATGGTAGAGGTGGAGGTGGTAAAAGAAGTCACAGTTACGAATGTATTTCAAGGGTAGAACTGACACAGTTTGATGACTGACTGGCTGTAGATGTGTGAGGAAAAATACTTCTAGGTTTATAGCAAGTGGGTGAAGAGTGGCGCCACTTATCATGATAGAGAAGACTGGAAGATAGGTTTGGGGTGGGAGCAAAGCAGCTATAAAACCAAGAGTTCTTTTATGAACCTACTAAATTTGAAGCTTCAACTAGCCATCTACATGGATCTAGTGAGTAAGAGTTGGGTCTGAGTGTGGAACTTGGAAAGGGGATCAGGGCTAGAGAACTAAATTTGGGGGCTCCCAGGTATACAGGAGACATGTGGGACAGGATGAGATCACCCAGGGACAGAAGGTATCCACTGCTTGGGAGGGCAAAAGAAGGAAGACCTCATAGAGGTCTGGAAAAAACGGGAAAAGCCAGCAAAGCTGATGGAAAGGCAGCCACTAGTGATATGGGAAAACAGCATGGATGTTTAAAGAAATACCGAGGAAGAAAGAAGTAATTTGGATTATAAAACATGCCTTACCCCAGTTCGGTCCCACATATGAGGGCTAGTGACACAGCCCTCAAAAAAAATAAAAAAAATAAAAAAAATAAAACATGCCTTAGCACAGATGCTGCAGAATACTTCAATAACCTAATTTTGTAACACAAACAGTAATAGAGGAACGGGGTCGGATGCTATGAGTTCTAGAACTCCACTTGGTTAAGCCACAGAAGGGTCCTAGACTAAAGGACTTGGTATTTATGACATGTAGACCGTGGTTGGCCATTAAGCACATCATGTTCTTGGGCAAGTTGTTTGGTCACTTTGCTCTTATTTCTATCTATAAAATGAGGTCCATATTTCTGACCTATTTCACAGGAAGACTGTGAAAAATCTTCCAAATACACAGGGAACATGGACCACAATTTACTTTACAATATCAAGGTGTTGGACATCAGGGTGAGACTTCACCCAATTCTGTACTGAGTATGGCTCTTATTGGGACCCTGATATCGCCATCTGAGTCTGTGTTATGTGACTCTAATAGGCCCTGTTCTAGACACAAATGCGGGAGGACCATTAGCTGTTAGCTGCTCTGTATCTTTTTTAGACACTTCTAGCCTTACTCTGTGTGGATCTCCGGAGTCTGACATTCCCCGGAGTCCCACATGCTGACCACCCTTTCCAAATCTCTTCCCCAGTACGTAGTAAGGTTTCTATTTCCTACTGCCTCAGCTCCATGCCTTAGAGATGCTACCAGACCCTTGTCCCTACATCTCTGGCCAATAGGCACAGCCTGTGGGAACAATCCAGTCCTTCACAGGCAGAAATGAGAGCCGTGGCTTCGCTTCCCACTCTTCCCATTCTCTGGGGCTCAGTGTGCCCCCTGCGCCCCCACCCCTGCCTTGCTGTATGGCTAGTACCAATCCCAGTCTCCTCCAGCTGTGCCAAACTCCCCCAAGTCATAAGAGACAGATACAGAAGGATCTCTGGACTAGGAGTAAATGACTTGGGTTCTGATTCTCGGCCACGACAAACCTAGAGCAGGTCATTGAAATGCAGACTCTCACTTTCCACCTTGGACAGACATATGGTCTAGGTGAGCTGCTCACTCAACAATAGCACATCTAATATAGAGGACCAAACGCTGGTAAATGTTAGTGGGTATTCACTGGGCTATTGCGTTCCCTTTTCCGCTCACATATTTGAGCTTTCCCCTGAGGAATTTTGTCTTCCCTAATTCTAAAGGGTTTATTTCAATATTGATAGTATATAAATATTGGGCAGACTCATGGGAGCATATCACTTCAGGTAATTGAGCCTTTTAGTAGCTTTTAACCACCTTCTCCGCTTACATCCATGGGCAGTCGTGACTAGACGGACTGGCTGTTTAAATGGAAGGAATTTGGGGATAGGGCAGTGGAGAACAATATACTAGAAAAGCATTGGGGATCACACCCAGAGTACATCTCATCCCAGAAGCATCAATTGATGGAAAAATGAAAGACTGCAGATGTCTAATTGTGAGCCTCTCTTCCCCACCCTCACTGGCCTCCGAATGACCAAACAAGGATCCTCTCCCATGGGCAACTGTGGAGAGTCAAGACAATAGGAAAATCATCACCAGACCTCATAACTGTGTTCTTGCTCTGAGAGAGATGGACTCCTCCTCATCTCTCTGCTAAATCCAGAGGGAAATCTCAGCTTTTCAGAGTCTACCTGTATCAGTGTCATGATGGTAAAACTGGAAACATATTAACAGCAAGTATTTGCAAATGCCACCATTATCCTTCTCTCTGCGTCTCTAAAATCTTCCAGGCTCTAACTGGGCACAGATTGACTCCTGTGACCTTTTTAAGGCTGGATTTTGATGTTATTCCCAAATACACGAAAGGTCTAGTGAGAAGCCCCAGAGCAGAGAATGGGGAGAAAAATGCCAGCCCTCTCCCACTCTTCAAGGCCTGGAAAAGGAATAGCAAGTAGAATTGTAGGACACTGAGTAATCTCCTTGCGGGGAAAAAGGACATCATTATCTGCATGGCTTTGGACTTTGTGGGGAGAGAAGAGAGAGTCCAAGATCAGACAAAGGGTGTCTGAACAATAAGATATATCACTTAAATATTCAGTTCTCCAAAATGTCTGCAATTTAATTAAATGACACTGTTGATCCTCTAGTTCTTGAAGAGCTTTTTTTAATTAAACTTTTCATTTCTTCTCTCTGCTTTGTGGTGACATAGCAGGGTAGATTTGACTTTGAGTGCATAGTCATTTTGGCCACCCATGATGGTTTGGAAAAGCCCCACTGCTGAGTTAACTGAATTCTTAAATATGAATATCATTAACTCTTCATTTTTTACTGATATTCAGAAACTTTCATTTTTGTTAATGAAACTTGTGTGTTATTTTCTTTATTCTTTCTGTGGGCTGTCTGCAAAATGTCTGACTATATGGAACACAGATGTCGACTAAGATCCAGATCAAATTTCAGTTCTTTCATCTATAAAATGGTGTCACGGTTCTCACTCTTAATACACAATTATTTTACACTTTGGGTTAGGATTAAGCAGCTCATAACAAGGTGTGTGGTGTGACATTTAAAGCACAGTAGCCAGAAATCACGAAAGCCAGTAGACCAATCACCCTGCGTGAAAGTGACGAAGCTGCCACAGTGGAAATTCTCAAGTCTAATGTATCAGTGTTCATGCTTGCAGTGAAGATAATCCATCTAGGGTAAAAAGGACATCAAATTATGATGAGGACATTATTGTCATAAACTACTCGTGTTCTAACTGAAAGAGGGCACGGTACACATTCAAGAAAACTAATTGACAAGTAAGGATGAACAAACTGATTGACGGGTAAGGATGAGAAAACTGATTGATAGATAATAAAGAAAAGAATGAGGAGATCAGGAAAGATGGGAGAATGAAAATGAGTGATGGATGTGATAACTGTCACTGTCTTCCTCTAACACTGGAGGTAATAATTTGAAGCTCCATGGCCATTTTCTTCTCTGTAGAAATGTATTTTACAAAAAAACGTGTTTCAGCTACACAGACATACATAATCCAAATGCCTCCATCTAAACTCCTGGAAAAAATGAGTCAGAACAGCATAGGTTTCAGACTGGAAATAAAATATGTCAAAGTAATTCAGATTTTTGAAATCCAAGATTAACCTTGATGGACAGGTATTAACAAATATTACTGTAAATGTCCCAACAAATTTTGTTATAAATTGTAATTTTAGAGCCTGGCAAAACAAACTCTTAAAACTGATCATTGGAATTTTCTTTCTTTCTTTCTTTCTTTATTTATTTTTTTTAGCAATTTGCAATATAAGATGTCTGTCAAAACTCTTTTTTGCTCTACTCTAGCCATTAATATGTTGTGCTTTGGGAAACAATTTATTTTATGGCAAATGCTAAGTCAGAGTCATTGCGTTATAATATGTATATAAGAAACAGAAAGTTTTAAGTTGAACAAGGTCCAAGAGGTTTTTCAAAGTATGACTCTCTTCTTTTTTGAATACAACCATATGATGCATTTGTCTTTTTTCTTCTCCATATGAAAGCAGAGTAATCTGGTCGCTCTGTTTTGCTGTTTTTGAGGGTTTGCTTCTAATAACTACTCATAAGCAACTTGCAAATTTTTCTTTTTTCTTTTTATGGGGAAATCAATGGCTTCTCTAAAGCACGCTTCACTTCAAAACTGACTAACGTCAACATGACTTATATCCCGGTTCGGTCCCACATCTGAGGGCCAGTGACACTGCCCTCAAAAAAAAAAAAAAATGACTTATATCATTAATGGACACCAGTGGCTTGGAATATTATCCAGGGAAAAGTGCTCCTCTTAAGAGCAGGATCAGGGTCAGCACAGGGAAGATAAATCCATTCCTAAAAACAAATGAATAGCATGAAGGAAACTGCTGAGATCTAGCACAAAACAAGGACCTGAACGATTAAAGGAAAAGTGTTAATCCTATATTTCAAAATGTGAACTGGATCCTGAGTCTCACTTTCGCTGGAATTTTCCAAACCTTGACTTTCTACGCTGGGCACGCTGAATCCATAAACATAAGAGACTTTACTAGGTAGATAGTGTTGATGTTATGATTACTCGTCAACATCTTTTGCCAGTGGAGGGTTTGGGAAGCATTATTTTATACAGTTCAAAGCCCATTAGAAATAAACTCCAAGGTCAAATAACAAAGTGCATGTGGAAAATCTTTTAGAAGGTTTAAAATGCAATGCCAGTTTAAGAAAGTATTGTTTTTGTCAAATGTAGGTAGAACAACATATGGCAGAGGCTTGAGGCCCATTTTTAGATGGGAATTTCAGTGACATTTATTCAAAATGAATACACACACACACACACACACACACACACACACACACACAGTGCCCCCAAAAATGTATACACATTTTAAGAAAGGAAAACTGTATTAAAATTGTAATACTCAATATATACCAATAACAAAAGATGAATACAAGTCACATTTGACTTCTGCAATTACAAGATGTGTTCAAAGTGGTTCCCATCAGCGTCCAGACACTTCTGATTACGGCGAACTACTGCTTGGGCAACGTTGACCAGAGTGTCCACTTGTACACGTTTTTTGGCACCCTTGGTATATATATATACCGTGTGTCCGTGCCCTCTCCCTCCTTGGCTGCCCCTGCTTTTTCTGAGCTGCTGGTGCTGCTTGTGTGCTCTTTTGGTCAGGACCTGGTACCTTTTTTGTGCTGTGGCAGTTGAAGAGATTGGAGCACTTGCCATGGCGGATGAAAAGCCTAAAGAAGGAGTCAAGACTGAGAACCCCAATCATATTAATTTGAAGGTGGTGAGGCAGGAGGGTTCTGTGGTGTGGTTTAAGATTAAGATGCATACACCTCTTAGTAAACTAATGAAAGGCCTATTGTGAATGACAGGGTTTGTCACTGGGACATATTAGTTCTGATTTGATGGGCAGCCAATCAATGACACAGCCAATCCAGGGCACAGTTGTGAATGGAAAGCGAAGGTACAATTGTGTTCCTGCAGCTGACAGCAGATCTGTACTCAAAAGAGACCCTGCTACTTCCTCCAGACCAGGAAGACATTCTCAGTTAGAAAACCTCAGTTTGGTTCCACCACATCCTGACTATCACAGTAGTTTCTCCTCTACCCCTTTCCTTTATTGTATGTTAAGTAACTGATGTATGCGCACAAGCATTTGCATTTTTGTTTTAACTAAATGGTCAATAGTCTGTTTTGATCAACATCAAATGGAAATGATCTGGGGGAAGTACTGGTTCTGTGAAAATACCCCGTTTCTCCATTAGTGGTTCCCTCATTCAGCTCTTAACTTTATATTCCAGTATACTTTTTATTTTGCTCTCACTGTTTAACAAAAAAAGAACAACATAAAAATCCTTGCATACCTTGTTTGGTTGGAGAGTTTTAATGTTTTTCATTTATCGTTGTAAAACAAGGGACAATTTTATAACTTTTATACCTGGCTGTTATAGGCAGGGCAGTGTGTTTTTAAATAGGGATATATTATTCTAAAAGAAATGAATTTTAGATAGTTTTTCCTTTAAGTCAAGCATCTCCTTGTTTAAATATACTTCTTTTTAAAAATGAAAACAAAACCAAACAAAAATCTACAGGATCAGTCTTTTTCTATTCAGGCCTTCAACTCATTGGATGAGTCCCACCCACATTATGGCGGGGGCAGTCTGCTTTATTCAAGTCCACCTATTTAAATGCTCACATAAAAAACGCCCGATAAGGGCCGGCCGAGTGACGCGGTGGTTAAGCGCTGGCTTGGGAAGCCAGCGGCCCCGGTTTGGGTCCCACATATTAGGGCCGGTGACACTGCCCTCAAAACAAAACAAAAAACAAAACAAAAAAACGCCCTATAATTGTTATTCTAGAATAACATTTGACATTACATCTGGGCACGGTGGTCCAGCCATGTTGGCACATAAAATTAACCATCAATGATGGCTTCCAACAATTCTAGGCCCCTCATTCCATGTTAGCAACTCAAACCTAGAAAAGAAGCTTCTTTTCCCTAGTATCCAGATCCAATCCCAAGGAAAGCCCCTGATGAGGCATGCTTTTATCCCCAGGACCATTCCTGAGCCCAGAGATGCCCACTCCTGTGGTTAACAGCCTCAGCAGAGCCTCATAATGGGGAAGGGACATGGCAAGCCCTTCGTAATTGCTCTGCCATATTATCCACTGAACACGTGACGATCCCGGACATGCTGAGCCATCTTATAGATGGGTTGGTTTTTGCTGTGCAAATTCCTATCCGGTGCATAGTTCACATTTTGGGGAAAGGAATATGTGGCTAAAAGCTGTGTGGTGAGAGATAGGTAGTAGGGTAGGCAAGGAAGAGCCCATCTTGAAGTATGGGGGAAGGAAGTGTGTTTCAGTTATGTAATCTATGACCCACTCCTTGCTCACCAGCTCAGTTCATACCAATAGAAACACACTTGACAATAATAAATGCCATGCAAATTAGGTCAACTTGTTTGGTATCTTATTTAGTTAATGATAGGGCTCCCCAGGATATAAGTTGGGCTGTAACATAATTATTTGTTCTTATTTCGCTAGCTGTATATGTTGGTATATGTGGAGAGTCTTTTAAATTTAGTTGCTCTCTATTTTAAAATGATATAAATGTTGATGGTTTTATTTCTAGTTATTTGTATTTCACCCCCAAAATATATTCATGCCTAAGTCAGCTGCATCGGAAAATACATAATGACAGTATATACCTACAGATACACATGTGCATCTGCTGAACAATTCATTTATTCCTGTCTTACTTTGTAACTTGTTTCCTCTCTTTCTGCTGTGACCACCTTTCTCACTGATTGATTGATTCATTCATTTATTATATACCTACAATATACCAGGCTCTATTAGGGATGCTAGAAATGCGTGGATGAACAATACAGGGGTGGTTCATATATATCCTATCAAGAAAGCCAGATTGGAACAAGCCATTCTGTGTGTGACACTGGGACCTCAGGGCATGCTTCCATGTACAAACCACACTCAGGCTCCCTCTGACTCTCGTACCCTTATTTTCTTTTACGCTACTTCTCTCATCCATTCTATTTTCCTTTTATCTTGCAATGTTTTATTTATATTTGAAAACCACTTAAATCTTTTTTTGGAAGAAGGCAGAATATAAATAAACTAACTGTTCTTATTTCACAGTGTGTGTTGATCTATTTTAGCCAATGCATCTTATTACTGTAATAAAGCACCCCATTAACGAACCCTTCCAAGGCATGTTATGGGTAGATAGGTGAGCTGGGTAGACCCCGCATGACCTTTTAACCTAGATTCTAGTTCTGAAAATGGGAAAAACCAGATAAGGAGCCCTCTTACAAGGATGTTTCTCCAATTTAAATAATGGACAGCTCTCTTTCTATTATCGTAAGCCTTCATTATTATTTTTATTATAATATTACTTAAGTATGTAAAGTCATAGCATGAGATATAAGCTCCTTGTATAAATATAATTATTATTATATAAGGATAAAGCCAAAGCAAATGTACTAATTAAATGCAATGATGCACCACCGAAAGGCAGGGGTGCTAAGAAATGCATCAATAGGAGATTTTGTTAGTGTGCAAATTTTGTAGTGTGCTCTTCCACAAGCCTAGGTGATATAGCCAGTACACTCCCAGGCCATACGGTACAGCCTGTTGCTCCTGGGCTACAAACCTGTTCACCTTGTCACTGTAGAAAATGACACGAGATGAAATCAGGCACAAGAGAAAAATGATGCAACAAAGGATGCTGAAAGCACGAGATGTCTGAGGCTGCTCCTGGTGCAACACCGCGTACTGTTTTACAGCGAGCTTTCTTATAATAAGTAGGAAGAATACCTCCCAAATAATATAAAAAATATAGTATAATAATGCATAAACCAATAACATCATCCTTTATGATGATCGTCAGGCATTGCGTCCTGTATGTAATAGTACGGGCTACTTTTATACTCCTGTCAACGTAGTAGGTTTGTTTATAGCAGCGTCACCATGGACACGTGGGTAATGGTTGCCCTATGATGTCACTAGGCAATAGGAATTTTTCAGCTCTGTTATAATCTTACGGGCTCACCCAGTATATGCTGTCTGTCATTGACCAAAACATTGTTATTCCGCACATGACTGTACAAGCAAAGCTACAAAACTAAAATAGTCACAATTTAGTTTTGTGATGAAGAAGGTTGTTTTGCAGATATTAAATTTCAAGTGCAGCTTTATGTCTGATTTTATATCTTTGTTTCTTTTTTGTGACTTCTATAGTATTTAATGTGGCTTCAATAATACCTGTTCACTTAAGTATACTTTTCAAGACAGTATTAACATTTTGAAGACTTTGCTTCTTTTAGTTCAATAAAATCTTATCTCATTCATAAGCAAAACTGTCAGTGAGAAATCCAAGAATGTCAAATTTAACAGTAGCTCTGTAAAACTGACTTATTCTCTTGAAGATAAAGTTAACATCATGATATCACTGGAATATATATTAAATAGATAAGAAATATGATTACTGCTTGAGTAAGGGACCGGAAAATGCTTCACTGTATATTTACTGTTACGCTTGCTGCTAATAAATTTTTGCAAGTTGGTACATGTAATGTCAGGAACTGCTTACAGCAGGATACATACTGACTGCGGTGGAGGAGGTTCTTTTGAAAGTAAAACTTTGACCATGGGATTAATGATTCAACTCTCTCAGCACTTTCCTCTTTTTAAACTCCTGCAAAATTTTTGTCTGAATAGCATCTTCATTGGAAGTACAGGTATTGCATATATGTACACAGAGTTCCACGTGATTCTTATGATAGTAATTCTTATTTAAGATTATAGTTGAATTTAAAATATAATATTCAGAAAAAGGAAGAAAAGACTCCAGGCCCTGAGAAAACATGTGCAGCCCACAGCTTGAGACACATTGCCTTATAGAATGCTTCTCTATCAGGTCAACCCCCATGAAATAGAACAGGAGCATCACAAAATTACAACAGAGAAGTCATCGCCAAGCCCCAAGTCCAGGCTTCTTTCCTCTTCATCACTTGTCACCATTTGTCCCCATCTGTGGATAGACCAATCCATGGCCCATCAGTTCCTCTCCTGGGTGCAGAGGGGTCACTGTCCATCTTTACTGGGTGGTCTAACAAAAAAGAAGGCTGTGGAACTCCACGGCAATGCTTCTCACATGTTAATGTGCACACGAATCCCTGTAGATCTTATTCAAATGCAGGTCCTAACTCAACAGGTCTTGGGTCAGCCTGAAATTGCATTTCTAACAAGCTCCCAGGATGCACCCCATGCCCCTGGTTTGTGGCCCAGTTCACACGTTGAGAAGCGTGAGTCTAGGACCTGTTGGTTCTCTAGGATGCATCTCAGAGGAGGCAAACGGTCCATCTTTTGCCCTAAATTACTGGGAAATTGCCTTAAGCCCGTGTTTTGTTTGGGACTACAGCATTTTGGCTTCTATGAGATGGAGACCAGACTTGTTAAGTAGATTAAACAGATTACAAGAGTTTAATTGCAATCTGAGAGAAAGATAAGTTTCACCAGATGCAAAGGCTCTTTATATTATAGGAATTGTAATCTAGAGCAGGAGTTGGCAAACTGCAGCTCGCAAGCCACATGCGGCTCTTTGGGTACATTCCGTCTCAAAAGTTTGCCGACCCTGGAAGAGCCAATCCTGTCTCTCACAACAATTTAAAAATTATTTGAGAGCTATAAATATATTTTTACAAATAAGGAAAATTTAAAGTGATATTATAAATGAAACTATGATAGTTTCATTTTCATTTTCAATTTTACTTCAGAGCCACATGTACGTATCCAAAGAGCTGCATGTGGCTCGCGAGCCACAGTTTGCTGACCCCTTGGCGGTTCTTCCATCTCAAAAGTTTGCACCGTCCCCCCTTCCCAATCTAGAATACCAGCATCCTGTGCAGCACAGCCTAAAGTACATATAAACTGAGGAATCCATTTATAGGTTAGCCTAACATCATAACAGCAGCCATGCAACAGCTCTGCAAAAAGATAAGAAATGCATTGTAAGATTTTTTTATGTTCCACTGGTTGGTGTGAAGTTTCTATAAGATTAACAGCCAAGGAATCAGTATTTCAAACTCCAGAAACCCTGAATTACTTATAATTCTACTTGCTGGTAAGTCAATAAATTGATTTATAAATGAATTGAGTGATTTTATTTTCCTTTCAGGTTCGATCTCATTAGCTGCCAGATAGCTTAATGTGCCATTATATAAGCCTGTTCCCGAACTGATATTTATGGTCAGGAAATATTTGGATTTTTAATTAAATGCTATATATTACTGGAAGACACTCAGGACAAAGCTATCACCCTCGGCGAAGCCTATGAAACTCGCCCTGTTTCTGTTATAAATGCAGATGGCTGTGAGTGGCAGAGAATCCAACTCACCGTGGTTTCAACAGTTGGTGGATTAGTCTCCTCACATAGCAGGAAGCCCGGAGGTAGGTGGCCTGGTGCTGGTTCATCAGCTCAGGGATGTCAGGTCACTGTCTTGGCAATTCTCCTCGTCTTTTCCTCATCATCACAAGATGGCAGCCTCTGTTTCAGGCACCAAATGTGCATTTAAGGCAGGAAGAACGGAAATAAGGACAGCATCAGCCTTATCCATCGATTTAACCAGGATAATCAAACACTTCCCAGAAGTCCTCAGCATACTCCTGCCGACACGACATTAACCAAAACTATGTCACATGGCCACTCCCTCCCTAACCAGGCAAGGGAAAAGTTGGGAATAGATGATACGTTAGCCTCCAATATAAATATTTTAAAATAATTCCTTAGTTTCAGGTGTACAAAACAAGGCAACCATTAGACATTTACTACCTCACAAAGTGATAACCCCAAGTCTACAACCCATTTGATACCACACTTACCTATTCCAATACCACTGACTATACTCCCTATGCTATACTTTACATCCCATGGCTATAATATATATATATATATATATATATATATATATATATATATATATATATATTTACATCCCATGGCTATAATATATATATATATATATATATATATATATATACTATGCTATACTTTACATCCCATGGCTATACACCATTTGTTAAATAGACTGTCTGCCCCAATGTAAATTCTTGCTTCCATTGTCATAGATTAAATGACCATATAGGCATGGATTTATTTCTGGGTTCTCTATTGTTTTCCATTGATCTATGTATCTGTTTTTATGCCACTACCATGCTGTTTTGATTACTATAGCCTTGTAGCATGATTTGATATCAGGTAGCATGATACCTCCCTCTTTGATCTTACTTCTCAATATTGCTATGGTTATCCAGGGTCTTTTATGGTTCCATATAAATTTTAGGATTATTTGTTCTAGTTCTGTGAAAAATGTCATTGGTAGCTTGATAGGGATTGTGTTGAATCTTTATATTGCCTTAGGCAGTATGGACATTTTAACTATATTAATTCTTCCTATACATGAGCATGGTATATTATTCCATTTATTTGTATTTTTTTAAATTTTTTCTCTTCAATGCCTTATAATTTTCTGAGTACAGGTTTTTTACTTCTTTTGTTAAATTTATTCCTAAATATTTTATTGTTTTTGAAGCAATTGTAAATAGGATTATTTTCTTAATTCCTCCTTCTGATAGTTTGTTATTAGTGTATACAAATGCCACTGATTTCTGAATATTAATTTTGTATCCTGTTACTTTACTAAATTCATTTATCAGTTCTAACAGTGTTTTGGTGGAGCCTTTGGTATTCTCTCTATGTAGTATCATGTCATCTGCATATAATTACAATTTTACTTTCTCCTTTACAATTTGTATGCCTTTTATTTATTTTCCTGTCTGATTGCTATAGGTAGACTTTCAGTACTATGTTGAATAAAAGTGGTGAAAGTGGGCATACTTGTATTGTTCCTGATCTTAAAGGGAATGCTTTTAGCTTAAGTAATTCTTTGTTTTGATGCAACTGTAAATGGGATTGTTTTCTTGATTTCTTTTTCTGGTTTTGTTATTGGTGTATTAAAATGCAACCAATTTCTGTATATTAATTTTGTATCCTATTTACAAAATTAATTTATCAGTTCTAATAATTTCTTTAGTGGAATCTTTTGGGTTCTCTCTATATAGTATCATGTCATCTGCAAATATTGTCATCTGCAATTTACTCCCTCCTTTTCCATTTGAATACGCTTTTTTTTTTTCTTATTGCTGTGGCTAGGACTTCCAGAACTATGTTGAATAAATGTGGTAAAAGTGGGCATCCGTGTCTTGTTCCTGATCTTAAGGAGAATACTTTTAGCTTTTCCCCATTAAATATAATATTAGCTGTGGGTTTGCCATATACGGCCCTTATTATGTTGAGATATGTTCCTGTTATTCCAACTTGGCTGTGAGTTTTTATTATAAACGGATACTGGATTTTGTCAAATGCTTTTTGTGCGTCTATTGATATGATCATATGATTTTTATTTTTCATTATGTGATGTATCATGTTAATTGATTGGCAGATATTAAACCAACTTTGCATACCAGGAATGAATCCCACTTGATCAGAGTGTATGATCCTTTCAATGTATTGCTGAATTTGGTTTCCTAAGATTTTGTTGAGGATTTTTGCATCTATATTCTTCAGGGATATCGGCCTTAGTGTTCTTTTCTTGGAATGTCTTTGTCTGATTTTGGAATCAGGGTAATGGAGGCCTCGTAGAATGAACTTGGGAGCGTTAACTCCTCTTGAAAATTTTGGAATAGTTTGAGAAGAATAGGTAATTCTTTTTTGAGTATTTGGTAAAATTCACCTGTAAAGCCATCTGGTCCAGGACTTTAGTTTGTTGGGTGCTTGTTGATAACTGATTCAATTTTGTTAATTGTAATTGTTTTGTTCCGATTTTCTGTTTTTTCCTGATTCAGCCTTGGAAGACTGTATGCTTCTAGGAGTTTATCAATTTCTTCCAGATTGTCTGATTTGTTGGTGTATAGTTGCTCATAGTATTTTCTTAAGTTTTTCTTTTCTTTTTTTTTGTATTTCTGTGGTGTCACTTCTCTTTCATTTCTGATTTTATTTATTTGGGTTCTCTCTCTTTTTTTCTTGATGATTCTGGTTAAAAGTTTGTCAATTTTGTTTATCTTTTCAAAAAACCAGCTCTTGGTTTCATTGATCTTTTGTATTGTTTTGTAAGTCTCTATTTTATTTAAGTCTCTATTTCTGCTCTGATCTTTATTATTTCCTTTCTTGTACTCACTTTGGGCTTTGTGTGCTGATCTTTTTCCAGATCCATTAGGTGTAAAATTAGACTGCTGATTTGAGATTTTTTTCTTGATTTTTAGGTAGGCTTGCATTGCTATGAATTTCCCTCTTAAGACTGCTTTCACCGTGTCCCATAGATTTTGGGTTGTGTTTTCATTTTCATTTGTCTCAAAGTATCTTTGATTTTTTCCTTGATCTCATTGTTGACCCATTCATTGTTTAGTAGCATGTTATTTAGCCTCCATGTGTTTATGTGTTTTTTAGTTTTTTCTTATAATTGATTTCTAGTTTCATACCATTGTGATAAGAGAAGACACTTGATATAGTTTTAATTTTCTTATATTTATTGAGAATTTTGTGACCTAATATGTGGACTATCTTGGAAAATGTTCCATGTGCACTTGAAAAGAATGTATATTCTGCTGCTTTGGGGTAAAATGCTTTAAAATATCAATTAAATCCATCTGGTCTAGTGTATCATTTAAGGCTGCTGTTGCTGTGTTGATTTTCTGTCCAGAAGATTTGTCCATTGGTGTCCATGGGGTTTTTGTGTTACTATGATTGTGTTACTGTTGATCTCTGCCTTTAAGTCAGTCAATTTTTTTTTATATACATTTAGTTGTTCCTGTGCTGGGTGCATAACTGTTTACTAGGGTTATGTCCTGTTGTTGGATGGATCCCTTTATTATTATGTAATGTCCTTCTTTGTCTCTTATTGTAGTCTTCCTTTGAAAGCCTATTTTGCCCAGTGTAAGTATTGCTACCCCAGCTTTTTTTCTCATTTCCATTTGCATGAAATATCTTTTACCATCTCTTTATTTTCAGTCTCTGTGCATCTCTCAATCTGAAGTGGGGTCTTTCTTTGTTTCCTCATTCTGACTGCCTCTCTGTGTTTGCTTCTATGTATTAGGTTGATCTCCTATGTCTCTCAGTCTTTGCTGGGTGGCCTTATGTAGTATGTGCCCTGTGTGGTCCAATGGCATAGTCTCCATGATCACCTGTGCGGGTGTTCCAGAAGTGTCCCTTGTGTATGTTGCGTGTGTGTTCTACTGTTATAGTTGAGCCTAGATTGCTTTGGTGCATCAGTGAGTGGGACTAACTCTCAGGTTGACTGACTTTGAGGGTTGGCTTTGCCCACAGTATACGAGCTGCTGTATGGGGGCTGCTCTCTCCTAGTGGGGTTTGCCCCCATGGACTCTTGTAAGTAAGTCTACTTACAAGAAGTAAGTCTACAAAAAGTAAGTCTACTTTTTGGGGGTGCCACTTGTGGGGCCAACCAGGTAGTGCTCTGATGTGGTCTGAAGCTGGCCTCTGGGTGTGTTGTTTCTGGTGCCTCTTGGGCAGGGGTCCCATGCAGGCCAATTTCAGCCTTGCCTGTTACTAGCCTGTGGCTACCTGGTAAGAGCCACAAAGCAATATGTGGTTAGCTGCTGCCTGTGCTGGACATGGAGGCATGTGGGGGTGGCCGCATTGTGAACTGAGGCCAGCTGCCTCCACTATTGGGCTTAGAGCAGCTTAGCAAAAGGCCCAGGGCTCCTTAGGCCTGTTGCTACCTGCCGGCTGCCTGTAAGGCTCAGCCATCGAAAGAGCCTCCTTAGGTGCTGGGCCATGCTAGTTGATCTGATGTTGAGGATGCCTCTGGCAATGCAGTCCAAGGCAGTTAGGGCTGGGTTCAAGGGAGTTACATGGTATAGGCAGTAATTTTTACAAATTTAATGCAGTTTCTGTTCTTGCACTGGTGTGGGGCCTGTGACCACTTTGCAAAATCGCCCTGAAAATACTATGAGAAACTACTGCTTGTCTTGGGCTCACAAACCCTGAAAGCTGCCCAAGAGTGGCTGCGGCCTAGGTGTTGGATCACTGCCCAGCAGCGGGCTGACTGCTGCTGTGAAAGATTGCCTCAGCTCGTGGGGCAGGGCTAGCCACTCTGTAGCCAAGAATGCCGCTGGTGATGCAGTACCAGCTGAGCAGCATGGGGACCCAGGGCATTACCAAGATGGTGCGCATGGGCAGATTGTACCAGACCAATGCGGTCTCAGATTTGGCCCTTTGGGGGAAGGCTCAACATAGAAAAGATAGTGCTTTTCTGTAAATTATACTTGAGGCAGGCTCCACAGAGGGACAATGGTTGGTCCCCCCTCCAGCTCTCTCACCAAAGCCACACAATTTAGTCTTTCCCCGTATGTCTCTAGCACCTTTTGAGTTGCTGTCCCTGCACCAGAGACCAGGTGATTGCAAGCAAGTGAGTCTCTGTGTGGTCCTTGAAGAGGGCGCCTGGGTTTCCAGCCGTCTTCAGTCTCACGTGACAGACAGACAGAGTCCTCACTGATTTTCACTGCCAGATGTTGTGGTAATTCCTCTTCCTGGTACAGGGCCCCTGGGCTGGGGAGCGTGGTATGCAGCTGGGACCCCTCCCTCCTTTGGGAGGACCCTGCCAAGGAGGTGTCCCTCTTATGTTCACCCACTATTTGTGAGTTTAGGGTCAGTCCAATTCGTGTCTCTGCCCCTCCTACCAGTCTCATTGTTGCCTGTTCTTTATATCCTTAGTTATAGGGGTTCTGTTCAGTTAGTCTTCAGGTTATTCTTGTGGTTGATGGTTCTATAATTTATTTAGAATTTTGGTATGATCCTTAGATGCAGCAGGCACAGCGTTCACCTTATCTGCCATCTCGGACCCAGCTCAAACTTCTCTTCTATTTAACTGAAAAGCAGAACATTGTTTTTTTTTTTTAAGTGCTGCCTCTCTGGCAGCATTTTGATAGAAACTATGGTGGTTAAAAAGTATGAGAGATATAGGAAATTCCTGAAAAGAACCTCAGGGTTCAAAGATTTCTGATTAATATGAAGAGTGAAACATAAAAATAATTCCATTACCTGAAGCTCCTCCTAAGAACATGTAAAGTTGTGCTAAAATAAAAAGGACATCTAGTCATCTCTATAGTTCTTTCCTCCTCAGCCTTCTTCCAAGACTGCCGAATTTTGGAGGGAAGATGTTCTTTTCTTTATTTAGAGCAGATCTGGAGCTTTTAAAAGGAGAGCTTCCAGTAATACGGCAATAGGTAGTGCAGTAAGACAGGGCTGTCTTCTCCCAGCTCCTGTGTCCTCCCTGGTCTTATCACAGTGGGTCACTGCTCCTCGTGGGTCCACACTCCACTGGAGGCCTCAGAGCAATGGCATGCCTTCGGCAAGGCCATCTTCATTAAGCAGCTAAGAAAGAATACTCCAGCACGTAGTCAGCTGTTGACCTTTACTTTGACCTTTGATACGATACAGTCATTCTTAGCATGAATCTTTGCATATTTGATATATTTGTTTTGAATTGGCGATGGAATCTTGGCTTTAACTATCCTTCATTTCAAATTATGTTTCTAAACAGCAAGGCTCTTAGTGACTATTCCTAAGGAAGGAGCCACTTGGGCTCCGGTGCATTTGTCTGTGTGGAGAGTCTTCTGTTTTCCAACTTTACTAAGAGTTCTGCGGTTCTTATCTTTTTCCAGAGCTAAGATGTTAGATGGCTGCTGTTATGATGTTAGGCTAACCTATAAATGGATTTCACAGTTTATTTGTACTTTAGGCAGTGCTGTATAGGATGCTGGTATTTTAGATCATAATTTCTGTGAGCCTCAGACAGAATAGGAAATATTTAACCATGTAATTTCAATGGAAGAAGAAAGTCTATTAATACATATTCAAGTATATAATAACATCTTTTTGAGGCCAATTTTAAAGTTATTCTTCCATAAGTTTCTGTGTTTTAAAGACAACAGAGGAAAACATTCATAGATATGGCTGTGAATGTACAGAGTTTAGATGTTGGGGCTCCTGGATGAAAGAGTTTTAAGGAGGCAGTTTTATCTGGGCCCCTAATTCCCACTGTGTAAGTGGGGCCAAGTCCACCTACTTTACCAGTCTTCACAGGACTTGAAATTACAATTTCATATGATCACAGTCCAGTACTTCTTCACAATAGGACGAAAAAGATGTTGCCATGAGGGAAATTACTCCAGCATAGCTTGAAATACTGCCAGTTTCTGGTGGTGGGGGTGGCAGTTGGATGGCAAGAAGATGGCATTGAGGCGAAGATGAAACATTTGGATTAGCTGCTCAGTTTGCCTTGGAGGTAGTCCTGAGAGTTTCTTTACTAAGTACTTTCAGAGGGTAAAGACTATAATTTCTATGGAAAGAAAGAAATGTTATAAATTAAAAATCAAATTTTATCTCAACTTTCTCACATAGTAATTTTTTCAAAAGGAACAGATATGGGGGAATTCAACATTTCTGCTTTACTTAAACAGCACAAAATGTCCCCATTTAATGAACACTTATATGGAGTGTGTCAATTGCCAACAATTGAATTTGTACCATTGGCTCACATTGACTAAAAATAAATGAAGAAATAAGTAAATAAATACACACTTATGATAATGATCGTGGTGAAAATATGAGTGCTCCTTTCTAAACAAAAAGCATTTCATTAGCAAATTAATTGCAAAGAATATGAACCAGATATTTAAAGACTGAAAGATACTTAGAAAGGGCAGTGTTAAGTTATTTAGAAGTGACAAAAATTGGATGATTGCTTAAATATACACAGTGGCAAAAATATACCCTTGATCTTTGAGACAGCAAACAAAGATGTGTCAACTTATGGAACAAAGAAATGATGGGCCTGTAAACACAATTTTGATGAGCCACAGCTGGTGACTCTTCTGCGTGTGGCATCTCAGAGTGTTTTTATGTGTGTACATATGTGCAAGTGCCAAGAGCTGTCTGTGACTGACAGCTAAGGCTGGAGTAGATCTCCCCCACACTTCAATTGTGGCCCTTGAAACCCCTAGGAATCATGGAATCCTAATCTTTGCATTGGAAAGGACTTTAGAGATTCTCTAGTTAAGTGGTCCCTAAGCTATTGGAGGATGAGGGCCCCTCTTAACCTTAAAAATGAGGCTTTTTTATATCTGTACTTTGAGAAAATGCAAAATAGCAAAACCCTTTATAAATTCAGTGACAGTCATAACTAATTTGTACTGTAATCATTGTAATAATGTCTACAAAATTTGAAAAGGAGTTATATATGTATACTTGCCATATATATTTTTCATTTCATCTAAAACAACACTTATAACCATGAATTCACAAACCTCTTATAATAACTCCACTGCTCACCATCCCATCTCTGGAGGTTGTTCCTTCACAAATTGGGAAACTCTGCTCCAGGCAAATTACCCTCTGATACTCTATGACAGTCTTCTCAAGTTATCATCCAGGCTATACTTGAAATCCTTCAGTGACTGGAAACTCACTATTTGAAAAGGTGTCTCATTCTCTCTGTGAGTTGTCAGGACAACTATTGGACGATTAGACTTCATGATCTTGAGCTCAAGTTCCTATTACTTACCTAACTGGCTCCCAACTATTTCCTAAGGTCATGCAGACAAATCTAGCCCCTCTTCCACACACAGCGCTTCAAAAACTGTAGGTAGCACTGATAATTTCCCAGAGCTGTCTCTTCTCCAAGCTGAACTTACCTGGTTCCATGGAATGTTTCTGGGTTAGTGTTTTCTTTACTTGTTAAATTTTCGTATTTGAAGGTCCTGTGATGATACTGCCTGTGAATACAGTCCTTGTCCCTTCTCCACCACCATCTCTTACTCTTACCTTCACCCTGCTGTGACGGGGGCTTTGTTCCCTGGGCTGTTGGGTACCGCACCGGAAAGGAAGCAATTCAAGTGTTGCCACATGAGGGTGGAAAATAGAAAAGGTTTTGTGAAGAATTAAAAGGGAGAAGGTTGTTCATTCGTTCGTTTGTTTTTTTACCTCACCACTTCCATTTCCAGTGTCATTCACTGAATAGGGGTGTGGGGCAGGAACATATGGGGCTGAGGCCAGAAGAATTGTGTTCAAGCTTAGCTGCTGCCTCAGTGACCTGGGGAAAGTCCTTAGCTGCTCGGAGTCTGTTTCACCTGTTAAACCAATGGAGCAATTCAGATGCCATTACCCTGCATAATGCTTTAGTATTAATGCTCAGCTACCTCTCTGTGTTCCTCTGAGCCCCATGAGATGCAGAGAGGTGCTGGAATCCTACCACCTGAGCATCTTCCCAGTGGGTCCTCCATCAGTGTTCTAACACCGTGTTCTCACACTCCTCGATGCTTTGGTTTGCATTTTCATCATTTCCCTTAAATCTTCTACATCTCACTGCCTACCCTCCAGAAATGATATATCCTCCTTCTTCAATAAGAAAATGCAGGCTGTTTGGTCTAAACCTTTTCAGCTTCCTTTCCCTCCATCCTGGAAATTAATGATGTCTTTGCCCATCCTTCCTTTTTCCCTTCCTGTCTCAGAGGAAACCCCATCCTTAATTCCCTCCAAGGCAAACCCATCTCTCTGGGGTCTTGATCCTTGATTTATCACTCCTCTCCTTTCTCTTTCCACGGGCATCTCTGTAATCTGCATACATGCTGAATTTCCACCCTGCCTAAGTTACACATATTACCTTTCAATGGCCACTCCCAACTTGCTCCCTGCCTGTCACTGCTGCTGATCAGACTTGGGGCCCTGTGTCCCCGGGAGAGAGTTGCTGTGCTAGCCTCACCTCCTGTTTGTCACAGTCCTGGAGGCTCCTTGGTCCTGACACGCCCCCCCCCTCCTCATGCCACAGTCTCCTCAGAATGCCAACTTTTCCCTGCTCTGGGGCTGGGGCTGCCTCAGGCGAGACCTGGAGTTTGCTTCTGTTTCATTGCAATGGGGAAGATGTGCAGCCTGAGGACCCATCTCTGATATGAGGTGGAATATGAAGGGCTTTGAGGTTCCACAAACGTGCACTCAAATTCTGTTTTGTCACTGCTGGATTCCAGCAGGCACTTGGCCTCTCTGAGCATCACTTCCCTCATGTTTCAGCTGTACCTTGCAAAGTTATCCTGAAGACCAAATGAGATAATGGATGTAAAGCCACATAAAAAGCACTTAAGAAATGGTAGGTCTTATTATAGGCAGTTTTTCCCCACTGTAGAAAACTAACTTCAAGACCCCCTACCAACCTACTCTCCATCCCCTTTCCCCACCAGTCAGCTTCCCAGAACTAAGGCTGCCCATTGAGTTCTCATCTCCTTCCGGACAACGCGGCTACCCTGTATGGCTGTGCTTAAGGCTCTGGCTGCCTCTCCACCCTGCAGTCCTCCACCCTGCAGACTGGCTCTTCAAATCTCTCCTGTTGTCACTGATTTCCCTCAAGCGCCCTTCTCTCTCTGCCTTTCCTCGTGCCCACTACCCTAATAGGCCACTGTCCTGCCTGAGCAATCTGCACCTTAACAGCTTTAGCTATTATCTATCTGCTGGTAACTGCCGTAGTACGGTAACACTAGCCTAGGTCTTCCTTAACTCCCGACCCCGAAGGGCTTGGAGCTGGACAAGCCCACCAGTATCTCGTGCCGCCTTCCTCCTGTTAGGACTCTGAACAGAATCACCACCCGCTCACCTCCTCTCGAGGCAGCACGTTCAGTCGCCACTCACCTGCCTCCACCTCCTGGCCCAATTCCCATTCCATCTGTCTATACCTTTTATCAATTTTACTTCTTTCCCATCCTTTCACTATATTTAATTCAAACTCTCACAATGCTTCGTGCAATTTTGGTAACCTCCAAAGTGGTCTCCCTTCTAGCCACCTTCATTCCTGAGCCAGAGATATCTTTAAAATAGAGGATTCACATCACCACCTTGCTTAAGTGTCTTTGACAAGCCTCCTTTGCCAAAATCACCAGGAAAGCACTCCATAAGCTTCACTGTCAGACTCCAGCTTGTCCCTTGCTGAAAGCCTCCTGGTCCCTGGCTGAGTGGGATGTAGCCTCTGCATAGTTTGCAATTTCAGTTCATCAAATGATCATTTGCACTCACCGGTCCTCTCCAATTCTGCTTGAAATTTTTGGCATACGCAGGTGATGAATCCCAGAAAATTTCTTCTGGTGGATATTTTTAGACATCAAATGACATTAAACACTCTACACATTAATCACAGAGTTTATAAAATTTTAGGGGAAACCTGTAACTATCTGATGGCATCTCAGAAATGTTTGGAACAATCATGGCATAATGATATTAGCAGAGCGATTCTCAAAACCTTTTCCAGCGAACACTGAACTCTTTATCCAAGTGAAGGGAAGAAAATAACACAAATAACTCATGGCATTAAATACAGAAGTACACATTATTTGTTGTACAATCCATTATGTATTTTTCCACCTTGCAGAGTAACTTTTCTAAGGAAGCCTTCGTTAGATTGATAAAAAATTTATTCCTCATCCCAGATATGAAGCAGCTAAGGCTAAATTGTGGGTGTGACTCAAAAGTATGCCAATTTCGGGCATCAGGCTGGGAGACCACATTTGTTACAGGTAATATGAATTTACAACTCTAATTTGGACTGAGAATGGGTTTTTCTGTCCTCAGTTGGCTGTTGACTTGCTCACATTGTATGCAGTCACGTCTTCTGTCTTAGCTAAAAATTGTAGTTAATGCCACACCAGAACTTGCTTCTTGACATACCAGCATACTCTATACTGCTAGAAGTGTCGCAAGTCGGTGATTTGGGGTTTCTTTGTCATTGTGTATGGGTCAGATGTAAAGCACATTCAACAGCAGAGTCCATAAAATATAGTCATTGTTGTGGAAATAAGAGGTCATTCTATTTTTACTCACTTTCACTTTAATTGCAAATTGATAGTGCAGGAATTTCCACAAAAGTGTTATGCAAGCATGCCCAAATGGCTTGAAATATTTCCCAGTTCTCTGACTTCCCATGGGAAAAGCCACCAGGTTGCATTTGTGGCATGTCAGTTGGTTAAGCAGCCTAATTGGGACTCAGAAGCTTTAAACTGTACGGATTCACAGAGGGACACCCAGGATTGAAACTCCTGTCTCTTCCTCGCTGGCAACTGGAAATGTGTAAATTGCCCACATAAAACTCATCCTGCGTGACCACAGCTACCATTCAACTTCTGTTTGTTTGCTACCCCATTGTTACATTTATTCCTTAAAATGAATTTTTAAAAAGATTTGAACAGCTTGCCAGGTATTTCATCAGGCAGCACAGGACACTATTGTGTTCTTTAAAAAGGGGGTTCATATGTCGGGGAGAAGTGCCCGCTCGGGCACAGGTAACTTTCCTGCCTCTTGGGCAGAAGCTCCTGACACGCTGCCCCATTCATCAGAACCACCCAACTGCAAACACAGGCCCTTTCACAATGTCGTGTACACAGCAAAACAATTCATTAAGGCTCAGAGGAAAGAGTTATGAGAGGTATAAACTCCGCCCAAGAAGTAAAACTCAGCGATCCTGTTTTGATCCTCTCGAGTGCTTCCTTACATATATATCCTCATCCGTGTGCCCATACAAATTTCGTTTGTCCTAGCTTTCGATTTCTGCTAACATTCAATATGACTTAAACTAGTCAGGGTAAAAAGCCAAAGTAAGCAATCTGCTGTTTGCTCTCAGAGGTTAGTGTGCATATGAATCTCTGGGGGGTCTTGTTAGAGTGTAGATTCAGATCCGGTGGGGCTGAGGTGGCGCCTGGGAGGCTGTGTGCCCCACAGGCTCCCACACGTCTGGACGCTGCTGGTCCCAGGCCACAGCTGGGGGAGGAAGGATCTAGACTATTCGATGCTCTCCCGATGTTCTGAATTTCAGCTTCATCTTTTCAGGATTCTTAGGCAAACGTGAGTCCGTCTTACTTCCTTGATACAGTGGGCACCTCCCAGCTTTTTCTTGCCTGTTTCACCTCTTCTCAAATCTGTTTTTCTCCTTGACCTTGGTATTTCCCCTGGCATCCTTAAGGAAGTACATCAGTGTCTGGGACTCTGATGGAGCACGTAAGGAATACATTTAAGGCGTGGTCCCTCCTGACAGCTTTAGAAACAAGATGACACACATCTTTTTTTTCTGTTCATAATTTAACTGGCATGCAGTAGTGTGCTGTTTGGAAAAATGCATTGGGCAGGTAGCAGTATGTCAAAAACTCCCTGTGGGTCTTATGCTCACATCCCTCATTTATGACAAGGCTGAATTTGATGTTCTATAAAGCCCCTTCCAGTTCTGACCCTCTATGATGCTGAGATTTGGTCATTTAATCACCTAGATGAATTCTTACTGGCTTAAACCAATGGATGCTCTTTTAGGAAGTAGGGTTAATGTCAGACCCTATGGAATTCATTAGCTTCCGCTCCTGCCTCTGTGCTCCCCAGAACATGTTACTCAATCCATAACAATAGAGTGATGGCATTGCATCTTCATTCGTTCAGACTCACCTGTCTTTAGGGCTGGACTCTGAGTGTCTGGGTCTGGGCCACTTGGGAGGAAGGGAGGCCGCCATGAGGACTGGGCCTAGTTGCCAAGACCACAAGGCTGGGCTGGACTAGGCAAGAATTTACCAAACGCACATGAGATCAGCCTAAACCAAAAACGGGAAGTAGGAAGTGTATATAAGAAGTTGAGAGCTGGAGCACTGCCAAGGCAGGGAGGTGGGACCACGGTCCAGAAAATAAGATGTGATTGGAAACTGGGAGGTTTGGCAACAGTGTAGGAAGCAGAATTTGAAAGGATGTGGGGTGAATGGTGTTGGATGGAGGCTGTGAACAATCCCAGGGGATGGGACTAATTTTTGAGTTGCTGGATTAAAGGAGCTAGTCGGGGCTGGTCAGAGAGCTTTGTGTGAACAGACGCCCTACTATTTTTTGCTGAGTATCTCTAACAAGTACCTGATACAATAAACGAGATGTATTAAAGTAAGAATGAAAAAAATGAATGATTGAAACAAATCTATGTTTACATCACATAATGTATTCATTCTCTCCATTTTCTTTGCCGCCACACGAATTCATATACAAGTTCATATCCTCATTATTTCTCAGACAAACCAAAGGGACTCCCCAATTCTCCAATTTCTCCCAATTTCAACTCATATTATAGACTGCAGCAATGTTTTAGTTATTTGTATCTTCCATTCCACCAAAGAAAGTTAGTCCCTTGAGGTCAGAGATGGGGTCCTACCAAGTTTCATATGTCCAATACAGCTAGCACTCAATAAGTGCACAGGGTGCCAAAAAAATGTATACACATTTTAAGAAGGGAAAAAACTGTATTAAAATTGTAATACTCAATATATACCAGTAAAAAAAGATGACTACAAGTCATGTGTATACATTTTTTTGGCACCCCTGGTATTTGTTGAAGAGAATCATCTGTGTTCATATGTTCAGCTATGTTAGGGATTCAATATCCTGAACATTGAAAGCAATATCTTTCCTTCTCTATTATTCTTCAATAACCAGATACCTGAGAGTTATATTTGACCTCAATGTTCATTTAAAATCCACCTCTTTCAACCTTTCATGTACGGGAAGAGAACAAAAAGGTCTGTTGAGGTCTCAGAATCCACTTACCCTTTCACACACTTTAGAGCTATAACTCTAGGGTTACATTTGTATTTTTTTAAGAAAACCTTTTTTTTTTTTTGAGGGCAGTGTCACTGGCCCTCATATGTAGGACCCAAACCAGGGCCGCTGGCTTCCCAAGCCAGCGCTTAACCACCGCACCACTCAGCCGGCCCAAGAAAACCTTTAAGGAAGCAGTGATTCTTTTTTTTTTTACAGCAGCAGACCCTATGATAACTTTGGCACCTCTTCCCCACCTATGGACATATGTCCAAGGGATTCAAGGATCGCCTAAGGCCCTGTGCTCATCCCTAAAGCTGACGAAAGTCAAGCTTGGAACTCCTGCTGGAGAAAAGAATAAAGGTTTTCTGCAGCTAAAAGACTCTCCCCTATTTTCCCCTTTGCAGTCCTGTCCTCAGCCCCACCACCTAACATGTAGAAATGAAGAAGACCAGTCCATCTTCACCCATTTTGAGACCAAAAGCAGAAAACATGCAGGAGGCAGAGCAGGACAGTTTGTGCTCTTGTGACAATGGCCTTTACCATGGGATTATAGAAGATAAATGACTGGCCGATGTGACCACTCTTAAAGTCTGGAAACACAGGCAGGTGCCTTTGCAATTGCCAGCTGGTGAAAGAGAGCACACGGGAACACCTCCCCCCAACCCTGCTGGCCCCCGGCACTTCTCTCTGTCCTGGGAGGAGATGTTGAGAGTAATGGCTGATGCTGAGCCTGAGAAGCCTTTTGTTTTCTTTCTTTGAAGACTCCTTTTCCCAGCCCCTTGGCTTCAAAATCATGTGTGGATCTGACATAAAAGAAAGGTTGCTAGGAGAAGGGGGATTCCATCCTCAAAAATAAAACTGAAGCTAACCTGTCAAACGTTTATTCTAGTTTAATTTCCTGACAGCTTTATCCTAGAAATAAGGGCTTCCAATTTCTGTTTCAAGAGAAGATGTTTTTATATCCATTGCAATTTTGAAATATGAAATTTCTCTGATGCAAGTTGTCATGGCATGATGGGAGACGACAGAAAAATCTGTTGAGGTCTCCGAATTCGCTCACCCTTTCACACACTTTTTCTTTTCACTGGGTAATCTGCCATTTTTAAAGTGGTAGTTTCACCAGGATCCACCCAGCCTTTGAAACAGGACCCTGGAGCTCTTTATAGGGTGGGAGTAACCCTTCCAGTCCCGCCAGTTTCGCTCATGATATATTTCTCAACATGTTGAGAGACAGATAGTTTGATAAGCAGCATGCTGATGCATAAAAAGCACGGTCACTGACTCTCAATTATATAAGAAAACTGGTTTAATAGACATCATCAATTTTGAGTTACACTACAAGAAGTATAATTATGGGGCAGGGGTAGTGTGTCTTTAATCTGATTAAGTTGTGAGGAAACCAGCTGTTCTGCTGCAGGCTTCACATTCAATCATTTCAAAATGAGAGGGGAGCAAGTTGCAACCAGAGAGACAGGTATGAAGAGGTGAAGATCCTGTATTTGGGAGGAATACGATTTTAAAATGAATCCAAGTGTCAAGTGACAAGAGCACACAGAGAGTACCTGTGCATACACGGTTGTGATGTTCCAGTAGGCTATTCCTATCAGTTTTGCTCATTACTGCTCTTAATTACAATCTCGTATACAAATAAATGATATGATTCATACCATTCTTCAACACAGAAATTTTATTTTGTACAAGAGGAGGGATAGTTAGCTTTAAGATATGACTTATCTCAGGTACCTGTGGATGGAAAAAACCACAAAGGTTTCACTCCCCAAATTCAAGCCCCTAGCTATAGCATAGCAGTAAGCAAAAATCACATGCACAATGTGATCAAATTAATGCCACCCAAATTGTTCTCTTCAAGCAATGGAAGGTAAGCTATAGTATACATAGGAGTTACAGTATATATATCTGGAGTTTTTTGGCAGGCTTGTTGCTACTTAACTGTGTAGGTTTAGACAGGCACTTGCATGTCTCAGTCTCAGTTTCCCACTTGTGACATAAGATCATCATTGTAGGGTGTAGTACTTACTGAACACGTTAACAGTGTCCAGCCCTGTGCCTGGCATTTTAATGAATCATCTTTGATTCCTTCAGCAGCTTTCCAAAGTAGATATTATTCTTTCCCCATCACAGAGGAGAAAGCTGAGGCTCAGAGAAGTAAACTGACGTGGCAGAAGTGACAACAAACTAGTGATGGAACCCTCGTGCAACTGGAGCCCTACTTTACAGAGCTCCAAGGTGGGACTCTTGTCCCTAAGGTGCTCGTACTAGTTTGCTTCCGGCTACCATAGCAAAGTGTCACAGGCTGGGTGGCTAAAGCAACAGCAGTTGATTGTCTCACAGCTCTGGAAGGCAAAGTCAAGGAGGCCATTGATAGGTAGCATCAAGTCAGCCTCCCAGGTACCGCAAAGGATGGAGACATGAGCCATGAATGTGGGGAGACAGATGAAAGGTTTCCAGCACAGTAAACAGTTACTTCTCTGGAGTATTTAATGTTCAGACACTAATGAATCTACAAAGGAAGCCATGGGAGGCAGTATTCCTAAACTAGCTTTACCACAGAATTCCCTTTTTGAAGGACCTCTAGGACCAGTGATCAAAGGAAGCCAACTTGGAGAGCTTTGATCTGTGGGATGAAATCCAAGCCTCTTCTATCAGTCAAGCTTCTTTCTAATGGAAGTGTCAGAAACCAACCTCAAGCTAGTTTAAGCCAAGAAACAATTGGTCTGGTTTACACACGATCGGCCAGTCAGGAGGGGACCCAGTCGGGCATGGGCAGGCCCAGGAGCTCTGACAGCGGTGAGGGCTCTGTCCGTCCCGTCAGCATCCCATTCTGCCTGTCTCACCTGAGCTCTGTTCTGTGTGCTGGCTGTCACGCCGAGGAGGGCGGCACCACGACAGACCACCCCGCACCACATTTCCCAGCTCGGCAATCCAGGGAAGAAGGGACTTCTTCTCATGTCCATACACAGACCCTGTGACAATTCTGAGTGCTCCTGCCTGGGTACAGTGTCCCTTTCTAAATACCTGTGACCAGACACTGAGGTCCTTTGATACCACTCAGCCCTTTGGAGGTGGAGAGAGTGACTAACCCCATTTTCACACAATCACCAGGACCGTGACACCCCCAGGGGTGGGGAAGGACTACTCCAAAGAAAGAAGAGTCATGAAAAAGTATGCAAACTTACTGTAAACTAAAACTATAGCTACCATGATCTGCCATCTTTCTTTCCCAGCATCACGGCTTCTTCCAAATTCGGCCTCAGCTCATGAGTTCCGATACCCACCGCTCTCCTGCATGACCTCTCTGCTCCAGCCAGACTGATTTGCTTACCGTTCCTCGAACACATCATGTATCCCCCAATTTGTTCCTTGGGCCCTCTACTGCTTTGACTCCTGCCCCGTCTGAATCAAGTCTCAAGACTGCAATAGAATCTGTCCACTGTGTCCCCAGTCCCTCCTCTTAACCCCTTTTGCATTAAAGCATCTCTCCATCCATCTGATCTTTATGACATAGTGCCCTTTCTGGTGTGTGTCCTGTGTACTCACATATATCCCTACTGGCCTAACTAGGTTAAGCTCCTTGAGCTCCACGACATCATCTTCATATCTCCATACCCAGGTCTACCTTGCCTAGCACATTATAGATGTTAATCAAAAGTTTAAGGTTAGCACCCCACCTTTTCTTGCTTGCCTGCCTGCATTTTCATTGGTCCTTTATGTCTTCTATGCCAACGTTTAGAGCAGCCTTGAAAAATGTTCTTACTTTAGTCCCAATTTCCTGTCAAGTGGGTTAGCAATGATGATATCCTGGAAAAGAATAGCCCATTAATTAATTAATTCATTCATTCAGCTCTTATTATACACCTTCTGTAAACAACATACTATGTTAGGAGTTGTGGAGCATACAAGAATAAATAAAAAATAGATTGTGCCTTAATGATATTCAAAATCTTGTAGGGAATATAAAATAAAATTTCTAGAAGACAAGGTAGAATGTTGTGTGTCAAAACATTTTACCAACCCCGTGTCGAGAGGAATTTGCCAACATCCAACAAAACTACATGTACATTTACCCCTTGAGCCAGCAATGATGCTTCTATAGAAGGAATTTACCCTGAAAATAGACTCCATCTATATGAAACAACGTATGTACAAGATTTTTCAATGTGGCAATGTTGTAATAGAAAAATTAGGGAACAACCTAAATGCCCATCCTTAGATGCCCATCTTTAGAAAAATTAGGGAACAACCTAAATGCCAATCCTTAGAAGACTGGCTGAATAAAATATGGAATACTACATAACCCTGAAAAAGACTGGAGAAAATTGTTATAGCTTGAGTGGAGTGATTACCAATATATATTGGTAAGAGGAAAAAAAGCAAGGTACAAAAGTGTATGCAATGTGCTAGCTTTTGTCAATAAAAAAAGTCAATGTAAAATATATATTGTATTTGCTTATTTTTGCATGATGAAACACAGAAGGAATGAACCAGAAATTAGTGAAATTGGCTACTAATAGGATAAGAGAAACAGGGAGAGATAGTAGAGATGAGAGCAAGTCTTCTAAAAGTTTTAACTTTTGAACCATATACATGTTTTACATATTCAGAAATGAAACTACACTTAAAAAATGAAAGAAAAATTGAATGCAAACATAAACACATGAACATAACTGTATATCAGATGGATAACCTAACCACAAAGAGAAAGGAAATAATTCAAATAATTCAGGTAGCTTTGGAGCCAATACTCAGACAACATAGTTAGTGAGAAATGTCCTAAGGCTAAAAAAAGGCAAAGAAATCTTAAATTTTAGTAAGTTTGTTGTTGGTAATTATATTAGTTTTATAATTCTGAAACTATTTTTCTGTGTGTTATAGAAGAGAATAAATGAGTAATTCCTCATAATTACACTGATATTGGCAACCAGAGAGTTCACAGTGGAAGAAGCAAGATACGACTATAAACTGGGGGAAAGTGAAGGAAAACCCTGTGACATGGATTTGACTTAAACGTGTCAGTATAAACCTTTTTTTTAAAGAGAGACATTTCCTAACTTGTCCACTGAGAGGGCCTAAAAGCAATGACACCCCAATAGAAACAAACATATCTAGCACCTAAATTTTGTTTTCTAATTACCATCCCCCACTAGAAGGAACCAGTGCTCCTTGAGAAATGGCTTGTTTCAGGTCTGGTACAATAAAAATCTAAGGTAAATGTGGAAAATCTTATTGTTCCAGAAAGCAAACAAGTGCTCACATTTTAATGGGGTAATGCCAAAATTTCATAGGAATTAAGGGCTTCCTGCTAGTAAAATTTGGAACAAATTGAGAATAAAAAAGAATATGGATTATAACACATTGAATTGAAAAAAATCGATGAGTCTATGCAGACTTAAAAGAGGGAGATATAATGAAATACCCCTCAGCAATAAAAAGAAACAAAGTGTTGAAACACAAAACAACATGGATGAATCTCTAAATCAAGCAGAGTAAACAAATCCAGATAAAAAGGAGTACATATCTTAGGACTCCATCTATATGAAATTCCAGAAGATGAAAACTAATCTATAATGACAGAAAACAGATCAGTAGTTGCCTGTGGATGGGGTTAGAGGAAAGAGGGTGAAAAGAAACTTTCTGGGACATTAGAAATACTTGTTATCTTGATTATATGGTGATGACTTCACCATATGTAAAATCTTATCAAAGTATACATTTTAAACATATGCATCTTACAGTGTATTCGTTTTACCCCAATATAGTTGGGGGGGGGAGAGAGAGAGAGAGAGAGACTCTTCTATTGCTAGGTGATAAATACAGAAGGAATAGAAGAGGCAGGATGCTATCATTTTGTACCCTCCAATGTAATAATTGATTCAGGCAAGGACATCAATAGAGGCTACCAATACTAGGCAAAAGCTTCTTGGGTAACAGGATAGTCAATGGTCTCAAAGCATCACCCCACAGATTACTTACCAATCTCGAAGGGGAGAATGTGCTCATATATTAGAAAGACATGGAGCCACCACTTTAACAACTAATCAATTGTAGGATCGCTAGTAGCACTGGGTACCTGACTCTGGGTACCCCCTGATGGGAAAAGAAGTGCACAGCATCACTTAGGAAGTATTTGTGCATGAAATGTTTAATGTAAATCTAACCCAGAGTAAATAATCAAACAAATACAGGATGTGGGACACTCTCCAAGACAACTAGCCTGAATTCTAAAAACTAAAATAAAAGACAAGGTCATTTTTTAAACTATCAACAAAAATTGAGGAGACCACTCCAAATCAAGAGTTTTAAAAAAAGACACGTGGGGAACAATTAAGAAAAATGGAATATGGACTGCCTATTAAATATTATTGAATTGATCTTAATTTTCTTAGGTATGATAATTTTGTTGGGGTTATATTGTAACTTAAACAAAATGCATGAAGACAAATAAAATACTAATGTGTCAAATTGTTAATAATTGGTGAATCGATAAATTTAGATGATGAATATACAGATATTCATTTTACCATTTTTTTGTACTTCTCTGTGAGTTTGAAAACTTTTAAAATAAATCATTGGGAAAGAAAAAAAAATGCCAAGAATTGTATGCATTAGTCAGAACACATTAAATTCTGAGTAGCAGAAATCAAACTCAAAAAGGGGCATTTATGAAGGTTCAGATGATGTCACCTGTCTCTCTCCTTCAGGTGACTCTGCTTTCTTCTAAGTTAGGCGCATCACCTCATGGTGTCAAGATGGCAATTAGCTCTTGGCTTGCATCGTACCATCTAGATACTCCCAATAGAAAGAGAAGTTTCCAGCAAATGTTCCAGGCTGTCTTTTTGATTAACTTCAGGCTTGTCCTCAAACCAGTCCTGGGGTCAGAGGGATCTCTGGGCATAGTCATCCACCTCTACCTCTACACTTAAGGTGAGGGAAGGATGGTTCCTCAAAGGAAGTCCAGGTAGCATTACCAAAAGAAAGACACATGGGAGAGTGCCAAACAAAAGTTAACAGTTCTCCACTATAAAGACACAGAAAAATTAAACATAACCATTATGGCAAATCGAGAGCTCTAAGCATTCAGTGATATTAACCCATAAAGTAAGACTCGTCTATTTCTAAAACCACGGTTATTTATCCCATGACTTAAATGTGTTTACTTCCGTTAAACAATTGCGATATGAGGAGCAAATAGACAAGGAAGTAATTAGACTGGATCTGACCTTAATTCTCTCAGGTTGTAATTTGGAGGAGCTATTCACTGCACTTGTACCTGAAGCCAAGAGGACCCCCTTTGCAGTAGACCTTGACAGATGAATGGAAGAAAAATCTCAACCATATTGCTACTTATAGGGGACCACTGAGGCATATTTTATTACTAATTGAACTGGACTGTTCTTTTAAATAGTATATTGCTGTTTTCAGATGGACTCTTTAATGGCTCCATTTTCTTCTCTAGACATTGAGAAATAGCAGTCTCTATTCTATTCATTTGCAAGTCATTACTTCCAATTTCAGTGTTTTATCATATTGAATTTTATTGAGTTCTACTGGAAGTCAGAGAGCATGTAAATACTGTCTCAAGAAAACAAATTCATAGACTGCTGTTATCACAAAGATTGCTGGAGCATTGTGCCGTGTGGAGATCCCATCTCATCAGTCACTTAGGAATGTTCCATGTAAGATTTACAGCCCTTGCCAGGGGAGCTTAGAGCTTTTCATGTGTGGTTGAAGTATCGATCCATTACTGCTGTTACCCAATATGGTGCTAAGTAGCACGGTGGGTGGGGATCGAAAGGCCTCCCCCCCCTCCCGGGGGCCTGAGACAGGAAAGGAGGAGGTAACTGAATTCGTGGTCTGACACTCTCCATCAGCACGGGCCCTGTTCTAGAAAAGAATTAGGCAGTGTAGTATCGTCAAGGTAATGCTTTGGCCTGTTGTCCCTAGGAGAATGCTAGGTGCACTGTGACCAGGACAGGGCACGCTGTTGCTCTAAGGTCGGTTGTCGTAAAGGTGTATCATCCACCCAGGGCCCTTCTAGATCTTTCCGACAGAGATTTTCACCTCTGTGTGTGAGTTTCCTCCCTGGGATCACAGGTCTGGGCATCAGGAGGGTGTCTGCAGCTTTGTGGGGAGAATTGCAGCCTCTCTTCTGCAGTCATGCTTCCTAATCCCTCAGTCTCTGCAACAAGCTGTGAGCTCCTCTTTCTTTCCTGTTGCTATAGAAGGACCGTATGTAAATCTAATCTTTAGAGTTTATCTTATTGAAAGCCTCTGGGGAGTGCTTACTATTTAAAGAAAGCAAGTGGCAATCCTGGAAAATTGTGAATAATTACTCCATCACTGATATTCTGTAAACTTGCATCCTAGTTCACTTACATTTCAATATTGGGGGCTGGAGTTTATTTATTTTTCCAGAGCAGAGGCTGCTTTATTCTTTTCCAAGATGGCAAGCTGTTGATCAGGCAATCACAGCCAACCCGGCCAGGGAGCTAAGCTATCTCCTTGCTGCCCACCCTTGCTGGGGTGTCTGCTCCTCCTTTCTTTGGGGAAACCATCCTTAGCTCCTTTTCTTTGTCCCATTGCTACACGGCAGGCACGGCGACCCAGTGACCTCCAAGGACTCATTTAGGAGGAGATGAGGGAGTTCGGATGGGGCATTATCCCTGTGATTCATTTCTGTTAGCCTTACAGAGATGATGGATGGCTTTGAATCATACATCCAATTTTTGAGTCTTGATATTTGCTAACTCTGTAGCCAGGCCCGTTTGGCTCTCACTGAAGGAGAAACTCAAGCCATTAACTGAGATAAAGTGACTCACTGTGAGCTCAAACAGTAAATCAGGGATAGGACAAAAATTAGGACCACGGCCCCAAAGGGCTGCAAAAGCAGACTTAAAGAGGGAAATAAAGGACACGATTTAGGAAGATCGCTCTCTCTCTCCTGGCTACGGTGACAGACAGCCCTGGCTATGGATTATTCTCAGGGATTAATAATTCATTTGGAACCTCAATAATGAATTAGGGTGTTCGTGCACACAGCATCCTTGTGTGAGAGTTCTGTGCTCTGCTCTAGAAGAAAACTGAAGCTGATGGAAGCAGTTTGCCGCCCATCTCTCCATCTGCTGCGCTGTCTGCAATGTTGATGCAACTTGACTTAATTCAGCCAGAGTGTATGTAATGCCCATTGTGTGCCAAGCATTGTGTTAGTCTTCTCAAATAATATCGGGAAGGTATTGATTTTTTTAAGACTATTTGGCCCGAAGAGTAGGTCTTGTATGACTTTAATAAAACACAAAAAACAGGTGAAAATGAATCTTCGCTGTTGGAAATCAGGCCAGCGGTTACTCTTGGGCAGGAAGTGTCTAGAAGGGGTCAGGGAGGGGCTTCTGCGGTTCCGGTTCTAGGAGTTAGTTACACGTGTGCATTCAGTATGTGAAAACTGACTGAATTATTAATTCACTTATGAGAACACTGGAAATTCAAATAAGAACCGATCACTGCTCAAGGAAATTATAGTTTAGTGCTCTAGTCATCCATTACCTTAAATTACCATTTGTGGTATTCTCTTTTTGACTAGTATAATTACCAGAAGAACACAATTAGACTTTGCCTTAAATGTGTCAAGAACACACAGTGTTCCCGAAGACGCAGTTGGTTATTTTCATTCAGCCAGGTGAACTGGCGAATGCCGACACGCACACATTCGCAGCGGCGCTGCCCTCAGTTGTGAACTTGGAAAGCATCTGCGAAATCCTCCAGTAAGATGCTTTGGCAGGCATTTTCATCCTGATATTATTAACAACAAAACTAACACAGTCCTCACATCAATTCCGATGCTCAGGGAGGTTCTTGGTGGAAATGTTAGCAACCAGAGCTGCAAGTGCTTTTGTCCACCCAAATCTCATTTCCCAATCAGGCATAATTTTTAAGTAGCTTTTCTGTTTGGGGGTAAATAAAGTATTTTAGCATAGGCATTTCCTTGTCCAGCCACGTTTCTTTTGCATTTTTCATTACTGTGACATTTTTGGAGGTTATGACTGATCCATGACTTAATTACATAAGAAGACTCTCAAGCAAAAAGGCTACTGGAAAAAACATCATACAAGGATACAACCAGTTGGAGATCAGAAAGACCATGGTCTGTGCAGTCCATTCATTCAACAAATATTTTTTGAGCGCTTCCTAGACCTCGTACGCCTTAGACCAAGGACTCGATCTCTTGGAGCCTCAGCTTTCCTCCTCCATGAAATGGGAACAATGATACCTACCTTCGTGGTGGTAGTGGAGTTAAGGAGAGCAGCTGTTTGAAAGTTCCCGGCCCACTGCCCACCGGGGAGGGACTCAATGAATGTGGTGTTTTCTTCATTGCTGGGGGAGAAGGGACATACAGATCAATGAAATGTATTTGTTTCCTACTTTCTTCAACTTGCCTTCTCCACCTCTGCCCTCTTCACCTTTAACAGATGCAACCCCAGAGACTTCTTTAGAGAGAAAGTCAAGGTCATTGCTGGGGAACACCTTCACTTTCCTGTCTTCGGACCCCCCAGTTTGTCCTCATTCTTACTTATGTGGTCTCAGAACATCACCATCCTGCTTGTTGGTCAGGTGAACTCATGCTTCTGTGCTCTCCAACCCATTCCTTCCCAATTTCTAAGGGCCTCCTGCCATTCAAAGCTTGTTTCTCTTCCTGTCCTCAGGTACTTTACTTCCGGCATCAAGAGAAGCTTCACTCTCCACATGGGCCCTGCCCTTCCCTTCCCTTCCCGTCCCCCCCTCCCTCCCTCCCCTCCCCCTCCCTTTCTCCCTCCCTCTCTCCCTCTCTCCTTTACTTCAAAGCCAAGCTGCTGGATTGCTCATTCCCTCTACCTTCTCTCTCATTGCTTCCTCCTCAAGTCACAGTCCCCTGGCTTCCTCCTGCCGCTGAGACAACTCTTGCCGAAGTCATTGTTCATTTCCAAGCCTGTTGATATTATTTTACCATATTCTTCATGGCTCTTTGACTTTTGAGACTGTTTTCCTTCTTGAAGCTGCTGCTCCCTTGGCTCCGTGGTACACAGCTTTGGTCCCTCTGCTTGTTTCCTGGACAGTCTAGGGTCTCCTCATCCGTTACGCCTGATAACAACCAACTTTTATGGAGACCTCAGTAAGTGCAGGTAGTTTTCTGAGCACTTTTCATCAATTATCCCATTTGGGTCTTCACAACAAAACTTTAATGAGTACTATTATTTCTCCCCTTTGTATATGGGGGAAGTGAGGCTTCGAAAGGCTAAGCAATCTACCCAGAGCAACACGCTAGTAAGAGGTGGACTTGAATCGAGCCCAGGCAGCCCAGCCCCAGAAGCTCCTCTCATCACCAGCTGGAGGTTACTTTTCTCCTCAACCCTTTCTAGTAATGTTAACATTTCAAAGCCCTCGCTTTTTATTCTCTCTCTATGTCCTCTCAGATATATCTAATTTACTCCCATTCTTTTCATGATCACCTGCCTATATGTTGACGGCTCCTGCATCTGCTCAGGTTCTCCAAGAAACAGACACCAAAATGAAACTGGATGTGCAAGAGGTTTATTGAGAGAAATGCCTACAATGGATAAAAGCGAGAGGGACGGCCTTTAGACCTTTGTGCCAAGCAGACATCTGTGAAAGGAGGGCGGGATGGAAGAAGGACAGGGTAGGAAGGCCCTCAGATTGCAGTACCGTTGCCGAAGTCTGTTAGAGGAATCCCGTGGGCACAGCGCGTGCTCGGTCATTGGGCGGCAGCAGCCCAGGGAGAGGGCAGCGGGGTGAGCCCTGCAGGGCGATGATGGTGAAGGAGAGAAGGCTGTGTGCCAGCTACAGTCCTTGAGCAGCACACCTCCATGATCACCACCAAGCTCTGATCTACATGTTTGGTTCTAACCTGTCTTTGAACTCCGATCTTCTACCCGGGGCGCTGGCTTCCCATAGCTATCCCACTCCCATGGAACCTCAAACTCAGCATGTCCAACACGGAACTCATTTAAGGGCCTCACTCCTTAAACTTCCATAGTCTCTCTCTTCCCTACCTCAGTCTGTGGCACTCCCACCCACTCTCATCTAAAGCCACCCCCTTCCTTTCCCTCACGTCTGCACATACGAGCAGGAACCACATGCTGTGGATTTTGTGTCCTAAATTTCTGTTAAATCTCCCCTCCATATACACTACTGTTGCATTTGTTGGGACACTCAACATCTCACTCTCTCGTGAGAGCTTTATCTGGTCTCCTTGTCTCTGCTCTCTTTTCATTGTGCTGTCAACAGAGCGACCTTCCCTGCTCAACACTGACCTCCTGAACTGCTGATCCCAATGTGACCCAGTGTCACTTGGAGGTGAGCCCAAAGTGCTACCAGAATTTGGAGAGGGGATGGTCAGCCTCGAATGGAAGGAAGTGCGAGGAAGGCTTCCAAGAAGACAGCACCTGGAAAATCACAAAGTAGATGACCAGCCCCTGCTTAAATAGACAATTGTTCACGGCCAAGAAAGGTTCAGTCATAAGACGTTTCATGCTGCTATTAAAACAGTGAATTGCTAAAGGCAAATAAGGAAGGTGTTTCAATTTCCCTGAAACTTGAGGACCTTTAGGTTTGGGACGTCCGTCTTTTAAGCACAGTCAACATTGACACTATCTGTTGGATAGGTTTCAGGTTCAGCCACAGACTTTACCTAATGCTCCCTGACCTCACCTCACACTTCCCATCGCCTTTTAACTTGAGAGGCAAACTCATTCTCACCTCTCTGCAGGGAGGGATTGTGTATTGTCTCTTCAAAGAGAAACCTGAGAAGCCCAGCAGTGTGGGCCTCTCCCGCAGGTACAGTGAATTCTTGATGGGCCCTGGAAACCACAAGAGTCTATTTCAGTTTTCAAGGATGTCAAAGAACTTTAGAAAATCACCCACGTTTTGAGTATCTTGAGTCTAATTTCAGGACATGTCAATAGAAATATGACTCTCAGATGCTCTGCAGGATACTAGATATTTTTCTCAGTGAACTGACTTGTGGAACTTTAATCAGCTAACTTATTCCACCCCTGTCTCAACCCATCCAGTACACAGGAATGAACATGTTCCTTCTTTCAGAAGAAATTTATTCTGTATCCTCTATGAGACAATACTCGTGTAACAGAAATTATAATAGATAGATGAACTGATACGTGTGATGATGCTATCAATTATAAATAAGACCAGATATCAACCTGATAGTTTTGATACCTAACCAGAACTTCCTTAGACAATTTCATTTTAATAACAAATAGTTTAAAAACTTGCTTTATGTGAGTGTTTATTTTCTGAAGGAAATAATCCCATAATCATTCTTTTGACTGAGGGAAGAGAGGAGAGACTGCAGGGGAAAGACAACTGGAGGATAAGGTCATGGCTGTCAATGTGATCGTTCAGGCCGATGATGAACTAACTGCCCCTTCAAGCAGCCCAAGGAGGCCTTTGCTCAGTTTAAGATTCGCCAAGTCTTTATTATGGAAATCTGATCTTTATTTCACAGATGTACATCAGTAGCTTGATAACTTTATTTTGCTGTCAGCTTCCCTCCATATTCAAGACCAGCAAAGCAGGCAGTAGCTCTGTGCTGGTGTTTGTCTTTGCATGTTGAGATGGAAAGGAAAAAGAGCTAGGAGAGTATGCCCAGAGAGGCCAGACCTGGGAAACAGAGAGGGGAGGAGGCCATTCATTGTCTTTTGGAGTCCTGGGTCAATCCCAGTATAAGGGGGCACTTGCCTGGTGGACCAAACCACTGTTTTTTTTATAATCTAGGTAAGCTGAAACAGCCTGGTGTGTCGGGATCAGTTGTAAAATATGTGTTACACACACACACATTACTAATAATAAAGTTAGAGTTTTTATTAATAGCAGCCATTATTATTACTTGATAATGTGAACTGATTAAGAGTTATTCTTTTTTTTTTTTTAAGATTTTATTGGGGAATTGGGGGAGGGGAACAGTGTTGGGGAATCGAGAAAGGAGAACAGACAAGTTGCTGTCCTTCTGTTCTTCAGTCTAGTTGCGGAGGACGTTGCTTCACTGGCCCATGTTGGTATCGTCATCGCGCTCTTGCCAGATGAGGCAGATGGGTCGCTGGCCTCTGGATGTCACTCACCGCGGCTATTGGCAGCTCACTGGCTGCGGGCCACTCACTGTAGCCTATGGCAGCCCACTGCAGCAGGGGCTGCAGCCCACACCATCACCGGGGCTCGCACAGCCCAGCTCCAGGTGGAGCTGTTGTTAGCTGTAGAGGGCAGTGTCACTGGCCCTCATATGTGGGATCCGAACCGGGGCTGCTGGCATCCCAAAACCAGCTCTTAACCAACACGCACTCGGCCGGCCCAAGAGTTATTCTTTAAGAAAGTCTCTCTCGCTCAGTTCCACTCCAACAAGCTTTCCTGGAGGAGGGAGAAGGTTACTAAGGGGCCATGGATCATAGGAAATCACTCTATGGCGACTTCCGTGTTTTGTGCCTGAGAACCTCATCTGTGTCATGACCAGAGTAACCACTGGTCCTAGAACAACCACTCAGGGACGCTTCTGAGCCTCTAAGTGGCTGCATGGCCATGCGTGTGCGTGCGTGTGTGTGTATGTGTGTGTGTGTGTGTGTGTGTGTGTGTGTGTGGCATCTTTCTTCCCTCTGCCTTCTCACCTGGTGGTCTGACACAAGTACTAACACAACACAGTGTTCAGGCGGCTCTTACACTTTACTTGTGCTCCCTCTAAAACTTCCTTTCACTGAGTCGTCTTGGACCAGGCTGCTACCTCCAGCTGGGTGCTGCAGCTTTACCCTCTGGGCCCCAAATATCCAGGGAGAAGAGGGGTACAGAACCAAGCACCGGCTGTTCTAGGACGGTGGCGTAGTGTGCTTAGCATGCTGGGAAAATTGTCTGTGTTTCTCCTTTTTCAAATACTGCACATTCAAAGCCCATCTCTGTCACTTAACTATGGCGAGGCCTTGGGAAAGTTTCTTAATATCTTCAAGGCTCCATTTCCTCACCTGGAAAGTGGGAATCCAGTAGGGTGGTTGTAAGTGAGATGATGCTGTTGGGAGGAAAAACTTCTTCCATCTGGAGTTCAGATTATCAGGTGAAAAGACAAACTTTATTTATACTCACAGGAGGCTTCAGATGAAATGGGTCCCAGAGCAGCAAGAGATAGGGGTTTATGCACCAATAAATGGAGGGAAGCAGGAAGGAGACAGGGCTTCAATGGGGGAACACAATAGTCTGAGATAAAGTTGGTTAAGCAGTTATTCATCCTGGTGATAATAGTCAGTCACCTTTCCTGGCTATAAATCTCTGAGAGGGGCTTTATAAGGACTGTAATTCAGGAGGTCTGGCTTAAGCCCCGCTCTCCCCCCCCGCCCCGCCCCCCACACCGCCCCAAGCATTCCAGATAAGATTTCTTTCTGCAGCTGCTGTTTGTTGAGATGTTTTTGCTTAAAATAATCTTTATGCCGCTGAAGTGCATATTGCCTGCCTTCATTGTCCAACACATACGCATAGTGCTATTTGGATGTTAATGGTGGTGTTGTCACAGGATAGGTAAATCTTTCAGAGTTCAGAGACTTTACTCAAAAAGTAGCACCACCACCCCTGGGGCTGAGGGCCTTTCTGGCACTGAGGAGTAGGGTGTACTATAGAGGTTACAGCAGCGAAGGCAGCCATGAGGAGCAATGCTCGGCGTATCCCGAGAGGTGCAAAGAAATTCCCGTTCTCCACTCTTCTACTATGAACACAAAGGAAGAGTCCTAAAACAGCCTCGTCTTTGACAGCAAAAAAATGAAGCTGAGTGAAAACCATTTTCTTTATGGAGTTTCTACTCCAGGTGTCTGTAGAGATGGCAGGTCACATGGCAGAGGGGATCTACTTTTGAGGCAAGAATTGCTATCACCTAGCAAGGACCAGGTGGAAATCCACACCCGAGGTTTATATGTGCTTAAGTCCTGTGACACAAAGGCGGCGTCAAAGTGATGAGTTTTATATCAAGGTGTTATTTGTTTTCAAGATATTTAAAGTCCTTATAAGAAAAATATCTGAAAATGAGATAAATCTCTACTTTGCTCATTAGAGAAAAGACTGACAGAATGGTTCACATTGCATAGATTTTCATATTTTAATTCTTTTTTTTTTTCAGGAAATGTATTGCCCCATTTTATTTGTGGTACAGCATGTATAACTGGGAGTGAAGAAACATTAGAAAATAAATTACGTAATACATAATTACATTGAAGATAGTTATTGTACCAAAACAGACTGACTCCCAATGAGAAATTTGCTTTAATTTTATTATTTATATTAGTAAGGATTTATTAACTGTATGCAGTGCAAAGGGGATTGCTCCAAACCTATAAATGTTATTCTATGCTTATGCAAAGAATTCAGAAATGGATAAATATGAAATTTTAATTGGGCATATGTGATAAATGTTTGCTTCAGTAAGGAACTATCCCCTGACCCCTTACCCCAGGCCGCTTGGTAATTAAACACAAAGTAAGGAGAGTAAGGTACATTGGTGGTTGGAAAATTAAGTTGGTTTGTTTTAATATAAACATGTCACCTAACACTTTTTGGAGTGACTTAGCTACTGATGCCAAAGCTTATCAATCAGACTAGTTGTACATGCTAAGAACATGGAATACATATTAATAAATAAGTACTTCTGGAATTATTTGAGGAGAGGTGATGCTTTTCTTATTCCAAAGGGTGCCCTATGTTTATCTATCTTTTCTTCCCCATAGGCATTTGCTTATGACCAGTAAATAATAGAACTGCTTAATTGTTCTATTCACTTAAAATTTAAAAAATCTTGTTCTCTGCATGTTGGCAGCATTTTCATCTGCATTATTAATTCTCCTGGATTGTAAATCCCAAAGCAGTAGTTTTTAGCTCTGGTGCTATGAGCCGCTGGTGTGTCATCATCTGTGCAAGAGAAAGAAAGGGATCACAGCTAGTGAATTGAGCATAACTCACAGCCTGCCGTACATGCAAATGTCCTCTGTTGGGTGTGCCCCTTCAGAACAAAGGTTGAGGCCCAGAGCCCATGTGGCTTGGTCATGTTGACCTAGATGTCCCGCCCAGCATAGAATATAATGTTACTACAAACAAGCATCTCATAGGGGCCCCCTGAAGATGAAACGGCAATGATGATGACAGTGAAGGTGGTGATGATAATGTGTCTTTATTCTCAAATAGTTACTGATTTCTTCTACTTCATCTCTTCATAGCCTAGACCCAGAAGAACTGGAAAGCTGGGAAGCCAAAGCCGCCTTCCTCTGGGCAAGAGCAATGAAAGGTAAGAGGGAAGAGGTGCCATCAACACTTCTCCTCTGCTTGTGGCCCCTGGAGGCCTGGATGAAGGTAAGAGCTGCTTTCCCATGTCTGTATCCCCTCCGAAGCCCCATCAGCATAAGGTCCCAGTTCAGCTCGGCCAGAGAAGAAAAACAGATCTTGTTTTCGCAGCAGATGCTATGCATTGTATACCACCTCACCCCCAACCCTTCTGTGTTTACTCTGCCCCCGAGTGGGAGGAAGCTCCTCCCCAGCTCTGGGGGGTGGGACATACTGGTCAAGGGCAGTTGTAGTATTCTCCTTCGCTTTGCCAGTCACTGACTTAGGCACTTGGCACCTGGACCTAGGCCTTAACTTAGGTAAGTCTGTTGGGTCAAGTAGGGAAACTTCCCTGTTAATTAAAAATAAAAAAGATGCCCAGGAAAATGCACTTCCCTCCTTTCTTGGACATCTTCAGATGCACGGTGATACCTGGAGCTGCTGTAACCCCTGGGGGCCATTGGTAACACCCTGGGGAGGTTGAGCTGCTGCACCAGACAAAAGGATGTCCTTGGGTTCTTGGTGCCATCATGGTATCACTGTGTTAAGCAAAGCTGGAACTGCCTTCTGTCTGAAGTTCTAGTTGTGTGAAATAATAAGCCTGTTATTACTTAAACCACTTTAAGGAAGGTAGGTCTTCTGCAGCTTGTGGGCAGACATTTTCACAAACATGCCCTTGAGAGGATCACCCAGGCTTGTGATCAGTCAATCAGTGATAGAGGCCCTCATGTTGGTGAAGGAACCACAGGACCATGCACATAAATCGTCCCGGGCACCTTAGGTCAGTTGCTGGTTTTTAAAAAAAAATCATTGAAAACTAGAATGTTTCAGTCATCTACATCTATTCATTCACTCATTCAGTGACTATTCAGCTAAATCTTTCTAGGGTCTTGCTGTGAGGGACACAAAGAAATAGCGTATCTAGCAGTGACTTAATATTTTAGCATTCACCCGGAACTTCATATGCACTATTTGATACCCACAGGAACTAGGTGAAATCAGTATTATTTTTCCCATTTTACCAATGGGAAGTCCGAGATTGTCCAAATTTCCAACACCTGATTCCAAGTCCAGGGTTCTGTCCACCAAAATCTGAATTGTGTCTCGTCCTAAGGAAGCTTCAGATCTAAATTTAGGAAGAAGAGGTATCCATATATTTAAAATGAAGAAACAAGTAAACAAGATTCATATGGCAAGGCAAAGCAGCTATTCTGGAACTTCTACAGAGTAGCAAATGTATAGGGGGAAGAGCAAGCCTCATTGAGGAGGCACTTATCAATGTTTGTGGAGAATCAGTGTGTGTGTTTATTATAGATGGAACACAATCTTCCCCATGCAGGGACTGACAGGCCGTATTTGGAATTTGATATAATCATATAAAAAAGTGTTAACTTCAAATAAGTAAAAAATGCATAAACCGGGTCCATGTTTCTTATCAGATCTTAGGCACCTATTTTTGTCACCATGAATAATTAATTCTCAGCTTGGAAGGATTTGATAAAATAATGTCATTTGAAAAGCAATCATATGTAGATGTTGAGAATATTAGAGGGAAAAGATTTAAAGCAATGTCAGTTTGCCCAGTAACAACCAAAGTGACAGAAATGGATTCATATTAGATTTTTATCCTTACTAACTCACAGAATTAATAATACTCAAGCCCTTTAAGACTGCGCTGTCTGACTTAGTAACCAGTAGCCACATGTAGCTATTTAAAATTTAATTAATTAAACACGAAATAAAATTTGAAATCCAGTTTCTTAGTTGCACTAGCCCATTTTATATGCTCACTTGCCACATGTAATTAGTGCCCATTGTATTGAACAGCTCAAATATAGAACATTTCTCTACCTTTGAAGAGAAAGTTTCACTGGACACTGCTGCTCTAGATTGTAGTGAATGACAGAACTTTATAAAATTATTGTTTCAAAGAAAAGGGGAGAATATGGAGTTCAGATAATGCTTTTGCATTGCTTTATAAAATGATAGCATCGGAACTTTTTTGTTCATTCATATAAAACAGATATTTGCACTTTGCGAGGCACTGTGTATGTGAAAAACCAAGAGAACCATAGAGAGCAACTTTGTCAGTGTTTAGCTGCTGAGCCAGGACCTAAGCTGTCTGTCACCCGGATTCTCACTTAGAAACAAGAAATGCTCATTCATTTGAGCTACGTGGGACTAGGGGTTTTGTTACTTGCTGCTAAAAGCAGTCCTAATTTATACAGAGAATTACGGTACTAATTTGGGTTCCTTGAAGTACCTTGACGTATATTGTGCCTATCCCAAGTTCTGGATCATTCTTTCCCTCTTTTCCAATTAAGAAACTCCTTCATCTCTCTCTCCATAGAAGTAGCTTATTTTCCTAATTATACATAACATTAAAAAAATTTAAACAATACATAAAAGTGTAAAGAAAGCAAAATAACACCTGAATTCCCATTTCTGAAATAACGTCATTAACATTTTGGTAATTTTTTTTCATGTGAAATTCTGGATCATTCTGTCTGCTTTCTCCAATCCTTTCCCCAAATGATAAATGCAGAATGATCTAGCGCGCACTACAAATTTAGTTGCCAGACATTGCCTGGATGCTTACCCTGCTTAGCAATGTTTTAAAATCTGTCTCATTTCCTTCCGACCACATTTGGCTAGTTGACACGTTCTCAGTTCTTCTCAAGCACTTTGCTAGAAATAGTGAGTCTGCCCTCAACTCCCCTTTGCCTCAGTGGACTTCTGTCATGGCCCATGCACCAACAAAAGATAAGGAGGGGCAAAGAGAAAGGAGGCAAGTCCCTTTGGAATGGGCAATTGACAAGCTTAGAAGACAGGAGCTGGAAGGTGAGGTTATCAGACCACAATGGTATGTATGTTTGCTGCAGCAAGGTCAAATCCAGATTCAAGAGCTAAAAAGTAAGGTACAATGAGAGCAAGTTCTGTTAGACACTCGTGTATGGCTCCAACAGGGCTTAACTACAACCAGCCCCAGGTGCTAAAGTACCTAAAAGTGTAAATGTGGCTCATGACGGGCTGGACTTGTGGCTCTTGAGAACTGACCCCATGTGGACCCATGGCCAGTTAGTAGTTCCACCCAGCCCACTTGCCCGACTGTGAGCCATGGACCCAGCTCTGGCCTGCGTGACGGCTAAGCTTGTACCATTCTCTGGACTTGTCTGTGGAACTTCCTTTCCAGACTGTAGGGCCCTAGGCCCAGCTCTGTCCTGGCGAGTGCTTCTCTCAAAGTGTTCTTCCTGATATGCCGAAAACCCATGCCAAGCTCTGACAAAAGATAATATGTTATTATCAGAAGCCATATTCTAAGGTGAGAAAGCATCCTTCGTTTTGATGCTCTGTGTAGAAAAAAGAAAAAAAGTCACCAAGTCCCTCAGTGTCCTGGTAAGACTTGAAAAGACTTGAAAGGCTGCGGGGACAATGAAGGGTCAGCTCTCTGCAGTATGCAGTAGTGGACGGCACCTGAAGGCCTAGTGGCGTCTGATGCAGACTTGCAGGCAAGCTACTTGTTTTTAGCTGCAAGTTCATCGCCACCCCCAAGGTTCCTGTCATCCCAATTTCTGAGCATTTTAGAGATTTTATGGTATAAACCCAGCCGCCCCTAGACATCCCTCACTGCTCATTTAGGGTTCAATTTTCACAAGTCCACTAAGTCAGTTATCACCCATCCATCTGCTTTACAATTTTCAAAATGTTGATGTTTGCCTTCATGGGTGTATCTTATCTTTCAAATTTATTTGTTTTTAACATTTTTTTATTGTCACTTTCAAGGGGTTTGGGAAAGAGATGGAAGTCACTGTGTGCTCAATCCATTATCTTAAATCAAGTTAATATGGAAGTATTTGCAAAAGAGAACAAAATGCTGAAAACTGACATCATAAGTAAGACACAGGATAGATTAGAGGGGCAGAAACTTACATTATGGAGTCAGGAGGGCAGGCAAAAGTCCAAAGGGAGAAAATCAAAAGTCTAGAAGAGGATTGTGTGCAAAGAGAATGAAAAGAAAGAACAAGACCTTTGAAAAAAGAGAAAGGAAGGAATCTGCTGACCATTGACTAAAGGGAAGAAAGAGGAGTCTGAGTGATGCTGAACTTGGGACGCAATGACTAAGAGAATCCTAGGAATTTACAAGGAATAAGGGAGAAGAGGGGGAAGTGGGTTTGAGGGCAGCTCTTTGATCTGGTTTTATGATGGTGACTGTTGTAAAGTATGCTATTTTCTCAGAGCATGCAAAATATAATAGAAATTCTGCCAAATCTTATCCAACTGTTTTATTAATATACAGGGAAATAAAAATTTTAAAGATATTTGGAATATGTTCAAGAACTTCTAAGTGTAATATTGGAAATGAATGGACTCAGAGTTTCCAGTGGTAATATCCTCTCTCCGCTATATAAAGGTGATAATTTTTTCAGTAAAGGGCTTTTATTCTCTGGAATAAAGTGTCTGATTTGGGGGTTACCAGGCACAGTTTAAGGTTGGGGTACCACAATGAAATCAGAGGGTTAAGACAAATTCTGCAGCACTCTTATCCCACTGGTAGTCAGGCTGCCCTTTTAGCCGCGACCATAAGTGCTTTTTTAAAGAAATCTGAGTAGCCCAAGAGGAAAGCCTAAATATACAGGCAACAGGGGCCACCTGTGCTGGTTAGGGATCTCCATAGAAACAGAATCCATAGGACATGTGTATATGTATATTAAGAGATTTGTTTTAAGGAATTGGCTTATGCAGTTGTGGTGGTCAGAAAGCCCCGAATCTATTGAGCAGATCAACAGGCTGGAAACTCATGCAAGAGTTGTTGCTGCAGTCTGGACTGAAATCTGTAGAGGAGGCCAACAAGCTGGAAACTGAGGCAGGATTTCTTTGTTATAGTCTTTCTCTCTGAGAAGCTTCAGTTTGTTACTCTTAAGGCCTTCAACTGATTGGATGAGGCCCATCCATGTTATTGAGGGTAATTTCCTTTAAAGTCAACTGATTGTAGATGTTAATCACATGTACACAAAACTTTCACAACAAGGTCTGGAGTTGTGTTTGACTAAACAATTGGGTACCAAAGCATGACTAAGTTGGCACATAAAATTTAACCCTCGCAGTCCCCAATGAAACTGCCCAACTAGATCACCTCAACACCAAAGCCCACCATCAACAAGGCTCACTCATGGTCAGCTTTTTAAATGCCCTGTGCTGGGCCGGCCGAGTGGCACATTGGCTAGAAGTTGGCTTGAGATGCCAGCTCTGAACAGAAGGGCCCCAGTTTGGATCCCACATGAGGGCCAGTGATACCGTGCCCTCTACAGCTAAGATGGTGAACAACAGCTCGACCTGGAGCTGGGCTGCTGTGAATTGCTGGCTACGGTGGCGTCGTAGGCTGCAGTGGGGCTGGCCAGCAGCGGGCGTGTGAGCTTTCGTGAGCCGCCGTGAGCAGCCGACCAATGGCTGCTGAGCGACCGCCTCACCCGGAAGAGCGCAATGACTATACCAACATGGGCCAGTGAAGCGACGTCCTCCACGACTAGACTGAAGAACAAAAGGACAGTAGCTTGTCTGTTCCCCTTCCTCAATTCCCCTCCCCCAATTCCCCAATAAACTCTTTAAAAAATAAAAAAATAAAAAATAAATGCTCCATGCTAAAGAAAGAATAGTTAACCGAGAATCAGTGGACATCTGAGGAAAGTCACGTGGAGGAAACAAAAACAATTCAGGGAGAAGAAAACAACAACTACCACTGATATCCTCAGGGAGATGAGAGAAGATAATTCAATTATGAAACAGGAAAGAAACTATTGGGGAATAAAAGAGTTCAGAGAACAAAAAGGAGCTCTTAGTAATTATACAAATCATAACACAAAGAACTTGGTAACAGAGTTATAAGATAAAGATGTGGAAATCTTCAAGAAAGTAAAACAAAACCACAAAGAGATGGAAAATAGATAAGGAAAACAACAAAACAAAAAACTGAGGTCAGCTTAGGAGGACTGACATCTGAATAAGGTTTCCAGAAAGAGAGAATAGAGAAAATGGAGGAGGGGAAACTATCAAAGAAATAATTTAAAAAGAAAATTTCCAAGCATTAAAGGTCCTGAGATTGAAAAGTTTTACCAATTCCCAGTCCTGCAAATAAATATGTATCTACACCAAGCCATTTCATCATGAAATGTAAGAAAACACAGATAAGACACTAAAGATTTGGGTGAGTGGAAAGGATAGATTACATAAGAACGATCCGGAATCAGACTGACTGCAGGCTTCGCAACAGCATCAGTAGACAGCGATGGAAGAATGCCTTCAAAACACTGAGGGCAAAGGCATTTTAACCCAGAATTCTATTCCCAACCAAACTTGGCAAATTTAAGACTAGAAGAATAATGTTTTAAGAAATAACACTTCTCCAAAAATTTACCTCCCAACCACTTTTTCTCAGCAAGTAGTGGAAGATGTATTCTCCACCCCCCCACACACACACATTCCCCCTAAAAAATGAGTAATCAAAGAAAAGGGAGGACATGAAATTCTGGGATCAAGGGATCTAACAAAACAAAGAGGCAAGAGAGATACGTAGCAGAATGGCTAATGGAGATCCCAGGACACAACTGCAGCAGACAGGGCAGGCAGTCCAAACGGAGTAAGATCAGAAGGTTCTGGGAGACATGGCTCCAAGAATACGAAACTGAGAGGGCACCTGGCATGTTTGAACACAATAAGCGGAGAGTCACACCTTTTGGGGATGGTTTGGAGACAGAAAACTAAACCAATTTTTTAAAAAACAACAAGAAAATTACTAAAGCCAGGAAAAGCAAAAGGTTATTGAAGAAAAGAAAATTAATAGTGTCAGTTAGTGTTACCTGGCTCAAGTATAAATAGTATTTACCTGATCAAAATAATGTAAATAGTGAATATCGTTGAACAAAATGATGTGTTTGTATGGGGGTATGTATTTGTGGTACAGGCATGGAAGTGAAGAAAGAGATAATCCTAATCATGTGAAAAATCAAGAAGCAGCAGTCCAGTAATGGTATTTAAAGAGTTAGAGGTAAATTACAAAAAAAAAAAAAAAAAAAAAAAAAATTAGTTAAAAGGGTTTGTCTCTGGGAGGAAAAAATTAACGGTAGGGACAGGAAGAGAAGAGGATTCATGTTTTTCATAATGAGCTTTGTAGAACTGTTTGATCCTTCTTGCATAATTTTGATAAAAATTCAAAACTAAAAGAATCAAAAATAAAACAAAAAACAACCAACTTTCCAAACCTGTAGGCTAAAACCCCAAATCCTGGCAGTCTAAACACTTAGCTTGTAGAGTCAGAGTGACCTGGGTTCTAATACCAGCTTTGCCACTTACCAGCTATGTGACAGGCAAGTCATCTAAGTTTTCCAAACTCTCTGAAAAGGGGCTAATAATTTAGTTCTCATGGTAATGGCGAATCCCGTCTGATTCACAGCCCTGTTTGTGAAGAATGAACGCAATAACCCATGTGAGGTCTAAGCCTTATGCCTGATACATACTTAGTGTTGCATAAACTTTTGGTAATGTTGTTTGCTATTATCAGGCTGACATTTACTGTTCTTTGTAACCTCTGCCATCTGCTTTTTCAACCTCACGTCCTATCACACTCCTAGAGAAATTTTAAGGGTGGGCCAGGCAGTTTTCATCCTTTCAGAAATACACTGTGCGCTTTCCTGATTCTCTGCTGGAGCTCATGCAAGTGTGTGTTTTCCTATTCACCAACCTAGTTCGGTTGAAATAACCATGGAAATGAAATAAATGTATTATACCCTGTAAATAACTGGATGATATTTGCATTCATAGGATCAACATCCAAGATGTAAATATTTCCTCTAGGATCTAAACACTGAAAGGAGAGGTGTCATTTTTGTTCAAGACGTGTCATCTTGTCATTGCTCAAGGCTGCCATGGCTCCTGTTTGGTTCTTCCAGGATGGAAGCTTATGCCACTACATCTAAACAAGCGGAAATAACCCGATTTGATTGACACAGGGAGACAGGAAACAGGCAGTGTAAGATTCTCTTGAGATAGGTCAAAGCTGGAACTAGAAATATAAGCCAAGATTTTTGTGTCTCAGTTACAAGCTGAGCCTGGCTGCCCCTGACATTACATATTTCCAGCTTCATTGTTTCCTGGGGATCAGGGAGAAATTTATTTTGTAAACCAGAGAGATACTTTTTTCCCTTTCCCATGGCACAATTTAAATGGAAAAAAGTAACAATTTGCTTATAGTTTTTAAAAATAAAGTCTTTGATTTTGTAAGTAATTTGTCAGAGCCAATGATTTTATTAGAGAGAGACTTCATTATAACATAAAGATACATTCTAGCCTAAAAAAATAAAGATTAAACTGATGAAAATTAAGCTAATTAACTTTGACAGTTCACACTTCTCTGTCAACTTCACAATCATTTTCAAATTCACAGTCATAGATAGAAGAGTTCCTTGAAAAGAAATGAAAGTTGTGCTTTTCACCACCCTATCTCTGATGACATTTATGTCTCATGGTACCTTCTTGATTCTTACCTAGCGTCCTAGAGACTTTTGGTCTCTGGTGAACACAGGAAGTAATATGAGAATAGTGTTAATTGCTCTTGATTGCTTCAAATGGTCACAAGATTTCATGATTTTATAATTTCATCAGTTATTTTATAAAATTTTCTTTGACGTATTTAAAGTAAGAGAAGGGATAATGTTATCTTCCTCCTAACCATCATTCTAAGTTGAATTCAGATAGACTCTTCAGAACCTTATATAAATTCACCGGCATTACTTCATTTATTATCCTTGCCATCAGTATTTTGTTGATATTTGCTGATACTTTAGGAATGTCCCTAAGGCATATGAAAATAAATCAGTTGCTACAAGGTACACACTTGTATGGACCAGGAATATCCTCTTTCCTATATGGTAAAAAAAATTCATGAAGGGTTATCTCATGTAAGCTGTATTAATTTTTTTAAATAGCAGCAATAAAGTGAGAGATGAGAACATTTTAATGCAAAAATGGAATACATATTTAAAACCCTCATGTTAGGTTTTGAAAATCCCTATTCCCTTGGCTTTAAGGAGGGATAGAGTGGAAGACATTTAGGTGAGCAAAGGACCGCTACCACTTTCACTTTTACTTCAGCCTCCCAGTCTAGTTCCTGTGCCCTCCCTCCCAAACCCAATACTATCGCTTAGGATACTTCAGGAGCAATTCCAGTGCAGTTCAATCTAGATTTTAGATCATTTCTCATAAACTGAATATTAACGCATGATTGGCCTTTATTTCTAACTACTTTCTTGTATTTTAATATCTTTGTTAATTTTAACATATGTGCCTGCTTAAGTCTTATGCTGACAAAGTCTTGGAGAGTAGACAAGGATATGTTGTGAATGAAAAGTTGCCAACTACAGGTTGGGACTGTTCTTAAAATAAGAAGGTCAAATCCAAAAAAGGACCCATAAACCAAGTTCCCAGGACCCTCTAGTATGCACTGGATACCAACGATTAAATATGAAAATAATACCAAATAGCAACCTTTTATGGTTCAGAAATTTCATCTGATGACTGCGTCTTCCTTGGGTTCAACACCATCACTTCAAATACAATGGCTGCCAACTATTCAATTAACAGATTGATGAATATTGTTGAAAACTTGGGCAGTTCTCAAGTGGTAATCCCACTAATGGATATTATGTTTGATAAATTAATTCTGAAGCTTAGCTTCTGTGCAGAGTGAAAAAACAATTAGAAAAGCAGAGAAAACATAAAATAAAAGACAATAATAGCACGAGGGACACCTTTCAAAGAAATGGCTGGTAGCCTCTCATATGGAAGAGGATCAGAAGAGCTAGACATTTCCAGACACATGGCATGTGACACCAGATGACTACCTCGTTCGTTTGCCTCAAGTGGCTGGGTGGCATGGAGTTAATGGCACCTTGCACATGCACATGATGTCAGTGCAAATGCCTTTTGTTCATGATTTTACTGCTGTCTGTGCAGGGACTCACGCAATTATATGTGATGACCGCATACTTTTTCCATAGCAGAGTCTATAGAATGTTTAATTTGGGTTTTTCAGAACAACAATCTAATGGCAAACAGGGCTTCCTACCCTTCCCACCCAGTGGCACTGGGGTTGCCCTGTTCCTGATTGCGGTTGATATCTGAACGTTAGCTTTAATATTTTCTTATTTCTTCTCTTATTCAGCTTCTTTCTTCTCTCTTTCAACTACTGCTAATGCACACATTGGGGTGAAACACTTCACACATTATTTCTGGTTTAGTATTCCTCATTTTCAAAAGTGCTTTTCAGACTTTAATTAAACCGAGTTCCCTGAGGGCCTACAAGGAAGCACTGGTTTTTCTGCTTTCCAGAAGGGAACAATGAAAAGGGAATAATGACTGCAGACAGTAAAAGTGGAAAGGGATAATCAAAAACAAACTCTCCCCACTTACTCTGAATTTAGAAGCTTTTCTGCCCCTCCTCAGACCTAAATGTGCACTAAGTCTGTTGGGGGAAAATCCGTTTCCTTGAGGAGGTTAAGAGGCATTGTATTCTACTTCATAATTTGAGAAAAAGTTCTCATTAACTAATTTCTTATCACTGTAACACGACATATAAATGAGAATACAAAACATAAGGAAAAAAGTCTACTTTCACCTTTTTTATTAGACAATTTATTATTTTATTATTACTAAAAAATGAAAAGTATTTTTCATTTTTAGACAAAAGTCATTCATAAGGCCAAAATCATTCTAATTTGACCCACTGCTTTTAAGTCATATAATTTGATAATCTTTCTATAGAACTTTAATTTATTGAGACCATTTAAAATACAACCACTTTTTCTTTAAAATCCACAACTAAATGGACATAAAACAGTTAAACAATAAAACTTCAGCTACTGGTTGGCTTTAGCTACATTTATGAGGCCAAAGAGTACATTTGCTAGTGGTTACAAAAAATAACCATAGAAAACATTTTGGGGGGATAATGAAGTAGACCCTTGAGGAAGCATTTATCCTTTCTTCCAAATTCTGCAGCAAGGCAGAGAGAACTTGACTTTCAAAGGCAGACGCTGCAGGCCTGCTTTTGCAGAGAAGGCAAAAGACTTCCCTCTCATTGAGGGGTCATGCTGCACAAATCTTTTTAACTGCTAATAGGAACAAAAGCACCTAGATACCCAAATCAAATTGATGAAGACACTCGCGTCTAAAATTTGTGTTTTTTATAATTGCAGACAAAGAAATGAAAAGAGTGAGAATGTTCCACAGATATCACATCAGAAAGTAAATGTTCTGGCATGGGCCAGTGGGAATGGATAGAAGAGCAGGAATGATACAGAAGCAAAGGAAGCATAGGACATGGGCAAGACCAGGGAGAAACAGTTACTTGTCAGCTGTGCTTTGTGTAGTGCTCATTTTGGTGGACTCCTCACTACCCATTTCACCCACCAGATGAACAATCTAGACTAATTGTGGTCATCCCTTGCCCATTAATGGTTTAGGAATGAGCATGTGACCTAATGAGAAAACGTCTGTAGGGGTGGGGATGGGGGTGGGAGTCTGGGGAAGGTTCCCTCCCTCTTAGGGAGAAGTTAAAGGAACAGGTGGACTTCCTTCTTTCATGGGGAATATACTCAACCAGACCTATACTCAGGAGTTGGCAGAGTGGATGAATGGACAAAACTTCAGTATCTGATGGCATTGCTGAATTACTAAATCAACCAGGCTTGAATCTTGCCCCACCTCCGGACTTCTATTTATGTGAAATAATGTTCCTTTAGGTTTAAACCAGTTTAAATCATAATTTTCTGTTAACTGTTAGCCAAGAATTTTCTAACTGATATAATTAATGAGGAAGATTGGGTATGTCACCAAAAGTCTTATACAGCTATATTTTAATTATGGTTCCCATAATAAATATTTATACTTAAGTTGGTTGAGCCTAGTTCATTCTACAATTTGGGTTCTCTTTTCAGTTCTCAGCGATCTTAAGTCCTAACTCAAGAATCCCTTTACATGTTGTTTAGTAGAACGGTACCTTAACTAATTAACTCTAAATATCTTTGCAACCAAGATTTTGGTGTTCAGAAGGAGAGGATAAGCAAGCAGCATCAGTTACAGAGTAGTGCTTAAAACATCTATGAATGTGTCACATGTTATATAACAAATGAGCTAATAAAGTGTCATAAACTAGGAAATTTGATATTCCTAATAATGTGACTGGCAACATAAGCAGAATTTATAAAGAATTTCTTTATTTTTCCCTTCACCCTTCCGCCATCTGATAACTATCTTACTAATGACTTCATATGTTCTCCATTCTATGCTGGCAATTGAGAACTCACCATTCATTATGGATATCCGCGTTCATATTGATGGGATTATGAGCAACGACTGTTAAAGAATAGCCCTATTATTTCAGGGATCTGCAAGCCAGCATTTCTGCAACTAAAAAATAGCAGGTCTTTCAGAAAGGATATCTTTGGGTTAAAATTTGACCTTTGAGCATGCCAAGAGCACCACTAAAGTGAGTGCAATCTCTGGCAGGTTTGGATAGTAGAATGAAGTGGGGCGACCTCTAACCGAGGGCTTCCTACATCCTACGGGGCCTCTTTGTGGGTCTCAGGAGTCCTCTGCCCTTTTGCCGGGACTCTTTTGTCCTTAGTTTGACCCTAATAATAGCACACAGACAACAAATGGCGAAATATGCTAGGGGAGACATTAATTCTTGCACCTAGTATTCTTAGGAATACATTCTTTCCTTTTATCTTTCTAGTCTTTCTGTAGTGCTTTATGCACCTAAGTGCTTGTAGTGCATCTAAGTTACTGTGACCTCTTGACCTCTGTTGCTACTCATTTGAAATAAATCTCATGCTTCTATACATGTTGTCTTTTTTTGTTTTTACCCATAGTTCTGATTTATTATCCTCATGACAGCCAGAATGATTCTTAAAAATATTTGCATGGTATAATGTTTTTCACCATCTTACTCCCAACCTTTCTGCATCCTTGTATGTATGATGTACTTGTAAGCAATATGTAATCGGATTTTGTTTTCTTATCCAGTTTGACAATTTTTATATTTTAATTAGAACATTTAGCTGAGTTATATTTAATATAACTATTAATATATTTTGGTTTATATCTCCTATCATAATATTTGCTTTCTATGTTTTTCCTGTTCTGTGTTGTTTTCTCTCATTTCATGTCATCTTTTGATTTTATTATTTTATTTTATTTTATTTATTTATTTATTTTTTTTGAGGGCAGCGTCACTGGCCCTCATATGTGGGACCGAACCGGGGCCGCTGGCTTCCCAAGCCAGTGCTTAACCACCACGCCACTTGGCCGGCCCTGATTTTATTATTAACATTCTAATTTTCTCCCTCTATTAGCTTAGAAGTTATACATTCTTTTATTACCCTTTTACTGCAGAGATTATAATATTAATGTATCAAAGTATAATGTTAACTGCTGTTTCTTATCCTCTTTCAAGACAATGCAAAAGTCTTAGAACCTGTAAATTCCAATTATTCTCTTCCTGACTTAAATGCCACTTGTGTGTGTGTGTTTTTTTAATTGTTACAGATGTACAAAACAATGCAATAGTTATCCTTTTCACCCCTTACAAAGTGACTGCCCCCTCCCCTTACCCATCGCCCCCCCCACTCTGGAATCACACATATCTATTACAATTCCATTGACTCCATTCCCACACTATACTCCACATCCCATGGCTATATATGTGTTAAATTGTAGTCAACATCTAATATTATTCAGCAAATGCCATTTGTGTTTTAATTTAATTTTTATTGAAAACTCCACAAAAATTTTGTTATTTGTTTACAGTCAGTATTTATATTTATTCACATATTTACCCTTCTCATTGTTCTTTATAAAATAGCCTCCATCTGAAGCTATTTTCTTTCTGCTTAAAAAATATCCTTTGTATTATTTTTTACCATAAATCTGCTAATATGAATTTTATCAATTTTTGTTTCTCTGAATATTTATTTCAGCTTCATTCTTGAAAAATATTTTCATTCGGTATATAATTCTAGGTTGACAGTTATTTTATTTCAGCATTATGAATTAATTATTCCATTTTCTTCTGGTTTCCATAAGTCTATGAAGAAGTTAGCTATAAGTCTAAATTTTGTTGCTTTGAAATTTATTGCTCTTTTATTTCCCCAGATGATTTAAAGAGTTTTCTCTTAGTCTTTGGTTTTACTATGATAAATAGGTGTGAAATTCTTTTATTTATCCTGCCTGGGTTCAGGATAAATAAAAAATTGAATCTGTGTCTTAATGTCTTTCATATATTTTAGAAAATTCTAATCCATTGTCTCCTCAAATATGGCTTGTGCTTCATTCTTGCTCTCTCTTTCCTGTTGGGACTCTGGACCTTCTCACTGTATGCTCTATGGCTCTTGCCCTCTGTTCTGTATTTTCCATCCTTTTTGTCTCCCATTTTGAATATTTCCTTCTGCTCCATCTTCCAGTTCACTCAATTTCTTTTGAGCCTTATCTAATTGTTGTTAATCTCTTCCATCGAATGCTTATATTTTACTTATTGCATTTTTCAGTTATAAAACTACTACTAGGCTCATTTTTAGGTTTCCAGTTCACTTCTAAAATCTCAGCCTTCTCTTTTATGAACTTGACATATTAAATAGAGCTATTTTTAAGTCTGTGCTGGATGGAGCCCCAGTGGGTCTGTTACTATTTTCTCTTGTTTATCTCAGTGTCCATTCATATCACCCCTTAGTTACTTGGTTATTTTGGGTGCCAGACATTTTTAGAGAAATTTGCTTTTATAGGCAGCAAGGGGTCTCTAACAGTTCAATTTCATGATTAAGATAATTTGAAGTTGGGCGGGCTGAGTGGCACATTGGTTAAGAGCTGTTTTTGGGATGCCAGCGGCCCCAGTTTGGATCCCACATATGAGGGCCAGTGACACTGCCCTTTACAGATAACAACAGCTCCACCTGGAGCTGGGCTGTGCGAGCCCCGGCGACGGTGTAGGCTGCAGCCCCTGCTGCAGTGGGCTGCCACAGGCTACAGTGAGTGGCCAGCAGCCAGCCGTGAGCTGCCAATAGCCGTGGTGAGTGACCATCCAGAGGCTGGTGACCGATCTGCCTCATCTGGGAAGAGCGCAATGATGACACCAACATGGGCCAGTGAAGCAACGTCCTCCGCAACTAGACTGAAGAACAAAAAGACAGCAACTTGTCTGTTTCCCTTCCCCGATTCCCCAACACTGTTCCCCTCCCCCAATTTCCCCAATAAAATCTTTAAAAAAAAAAAAATTTGGAGCTGAGACAGTCCCTGTGAAGGTCATCTAACCCTTCCTACCATAGTATAGACTGTTGGAGTATTAACGCAAAGCCTGAGTAGTTTACCAGGTTTATCTTCCACCCTTTTGTGATTTCAATGTCTTTCCTCAGCTCCACAAGCCTGTCAGAAACCTTACTTATAGTCTCTTAATTTCCCAACCACTTCTTCTAGAATTGGTAAAGGGCTCTATAGAAAAGGTTCCCCTAACTGCCATGCTTGCATCTGTGGATTTTCTTCTTCTGGAACTTGGCCATGTGAGTATTAATTAACTTCTTGATTCTCTAATGCCTTCAAATAATTTTTTTTTTAATTGGGGAAGCAGACCAGCCAAGTTGTTGTTCTTCAATCTTGGTTGTGGAGGGCACCAGTCGCCATCTGGCTGCCCATCGGCAGCTCATGGCCTCTAAGCTCAAGGTGCTGTGTTACAATCTTAGTTGCGGGTCGGCGTAGCCACTATCCCATGTGGGAGTCAAACCAGCAGCCATGTTGTTAAGAGCACATGCTCTATCCACTGAACCATCCGGGCGACAGCTCAAGGTGCCGAGTTCAGTCTTAGTTGCGAACTGGCATAGCCTACCATTGAGCAGGAACCCTTGTTGTTAGGAGAACATGTTCTCACCAGCTGAGCCATTCTGCCACCTGTTGGCAGCTCAGCGACAGCTCAGCTCAGGCACAGTGTCACTGGCCCATGTGGGAATCGAACCGGCGGCCCTGTTGCTCAGAGCTCATGCTCTTAAGCTAACTCTTAACAAACCAGGTCAATTTTTAAAAACATTTTGTCCAGGGTTTTTTGCTGTTGTTCTAAGTGACAGTGTTCGCTCAAATTACCCAGTCTACCATGCCAGAAGTAAAAAATCTGATTTTAAAATTTAAGTCGAATTATGCCACTGAAACTCTCTGTACATTTTCTAATATCCAATGTCTGTAGAGTGGTCCAGAAGATTCTGTGTAATCTGTCTTCAGGCTACATCTCCAGCTTTATCTTCTTAAAGTTTTTGTAAATCTAAGCAGCAACACAATGTAAGCTTCTAGAATAAAAAGATTATGTGATATGTTTATTTTATAACCCCATAGTATTTAGCAAATTATCAAAGCAATATATCAGTTATGATTAAATTTGAATATATGAGAAAAAAATAAAATCTCCAAAATAGTGGCTTAAACTAGACAGTCTATCTCCTGCTTACACTGAAGAAGTCTGAAGCCAAGCACTCAAAGGCTTGAAGGTAGCAAGTATGAGGGACCCAGGCTTTTCCTACCAGAGTAAGAAAGAAGAGAGAAGTCAGGAGAGTGGCCCCTCCCCGCCATTTGAGGAGACTTCAGCTGTACTACTCTTTTCCTCTCCTTACTTAGTCACATGGCTACACTTAGGTAGAGGGCAACTGGGAAATTTAGTGTTTTAGCTGAGAAGCAGTGTGCCAACCTAAAAAAAAAATTCGAGTACTTTTAGTAAAGAATGGGAAATATGATACTGGTTTGTAATAATCTTTGCTATAAACACTAAACACAACTTTTTCTGAAATTGGAGTTTCTTGGATTGTCTCTTTTTCTCGATCTTGATCTCCTCAATGACTGCTCATAGACTAATTTATTCAGTGCTTATATCATTAAAATATATATTTCAATCTCCCAAAGATTCTTTGTAGAAAATCCTACAGTTGAAACTTCTCTACCAAGCAAATCAATCTGTCTTCTCTTTCTTAAGCAAACATAGAAATACCATGTAGACATTTCCCTACTCAACTAACACCAATTGCCTACAAGGATCAGTTGCTTAGGTGGTACAATTTTGATATTAGGGTCTCTAGTAAAGAAGCAGGAGCAATGACAAAAATTCCAGCTAAGATAGCAGATAAATTTTAAAGGGCAAGGAAAAGGAAAAGGAATGAAAGGCATAAAAGATAAAGGAGAAGAGAGGAAAGCATATACAAAAGGAGAAGAAGCAGAGTGAAATGGAAAAGAAGGGATGGCACCCATTTGTGTGTTTTTTTGGTTATTTTTGGTTTATTTCTTTTTGCTGCCCAGCTCTCAGTCCTTATTCATTCAGTGTTAACATCCCCATTTACTTTTGTGGAATTACATTCTCCTTTTAGATACCATCTGGGGACTATTGTTCAATACCCTGCCTTCCCTCGGCCAAGGAAAGAAGAGTTGACCCTAGCTAAACCAGTCAAATGTTCTCTTCCTGGAATTTCAGTTATTCGTTCGGTCTTCCTTTCCAACACTGGGTCATCAGCCATCTCTCCTCAATCCTTTGAACTTCTCCAATTTGCCCAATAAATTCCTTTCTTGCTTAAGTTTACCCGAGGCAGCTACTGTTACTTGCAACCAAAGAACTCTACCTGATAGAGTCAAGGAAGAAGATAAGTGGAAATAAATGTTGAAATGAAGACCTGGCATGAGATCCAGATCTGGAATGAGAATTGATTTTCAGTTCCTAAACCAGTAGGTATTGAAGACAAACAATTCTAGTTTAAAACTGAAAGAAATTAGTGCAAATTCATTTTCAATCATCTCAGCACATCTCTAGGAACAAATATAATCACACCAGAAGGTTTCCAAAAGGGGAGTGTAATATTCTTTTTCAAGGATAACACTGACAACACAGTTTGGAGTATGGAAAAGACAATGTGTTTCCTGAAAGGCAGACATTCACCTCTGTTTTTAATGTATAAGATCTTTGTGTCTGATAATTTCACGTCTTTGGCATGACTAAAAGATTTCTCAATCCAAATAGAACTCCTTCAACTTGGCTAGTCACTCCTCTCCCTCTTCCCCCTGACTTGCCCCGTGGGATTCTTTATTTTCACTGCCAAGGATTCAATTCTCTGTGAAACCCTTGAAGGCACTAGACATCTGCACTGGAAATGAGATACAAAGCTGTCCAAAAAGAGAGGAGCAATCCCAAAGGTTAAGTGAGAACATTTGAACTCTTATACAGGAAAAAGAGCCAGGTTTCAAACTGAATTGCTCACTGACTTTTTTATTTCATGAAAGAATCATCATTTAAGTTGAATACGAAACTGTTGGTCTTCTGTTTTACCAAAGATGCTCAGTTTTGCATGTTTTAAACATCCAACAAACATCTCCATAGAGAAGGGCTTGCTGCCAACATCTGGTATGCCCAGGAATCCTAAATGATCTCATTCTTAAAGCTCATCCTCACATACCAAACTCTTCGCCTACTAGAATAATAAAGATAATTTAACCAAATGTCTAAATATTCTAAAAGGCAAGCACCTGTGATTTAACCAAACTGCAATGTGGGACCGGAATGGCTCTTTGTCTGCACAATAGGCTGCCAAGCGAGGTTCCCTAAGATGTCCCCATTAAGAGTAAGAGAATAATCCTTGGGTAGAATGACCCTTCTTCACATGTGCCAGTCGTGATATACCAGACTTTCAGAACAGCCCACTTGCACCAGTTCTGTGTCGGTGAGTGAGTGATTCAAGACAGGAGGCTGAATTACGATTCAGTTCTAATCCTGTTTGGGATGCTGGTTTTATTGGCTCATAGCCTGGGGGTTAGATGATATCCCTCACCCCCACTATAGCACAGATTCATTGCTCCCTCCTCAAGCTATGCACATGAAAGTTACCACAATGTTGGCAGTGTATAAACATCAGATATGATAAGAACAACAAAAAAGGACCCACAGTGTGTGTGTGTGTGTGTGTGTGTGTGTGTGTATATATATATATATATATAGTAGACCTTAGCTATTACCTGATTATTTTATCAGTCCTTAATTTCTCCACCCTCTTGCATGAAATGTCTTATAATAGTTTTATATGCTAGCAAATGGTGTGTGTAGAGTCATAAATTGTGCCAAACTAAATTGGATGGCAGCTTAGACATGATGATAAGGGGCATCATATAAGAATTACGTATTATCAGAACTGCATTATCTCAACTTTAGTTGGCTGTTCTGTCTAGTAGTCCAAAAAGTCATGAGAGGCCTGAGGCTGAAGATGAGGGAATATGATTCAGTGGACAAGAACTAAGCTATAGATATTGGCTCTGACAAAATAGTCCCTTGAAAATGTCTTTTCTTTATGTCTATTTGCCATGGAAAAATGGTATGCATTTTTGCTCTGTGTGAGAAAATTTAGCTTGGGGGGAAAATCACACAGGTCTCCCAAATGGTTAGATGACACTTCAGTAAAAAAACTTAAAGGCCCTTTGCTTTTCTTATGATTGCTCAGGCTTCAATTCCATTGAAAAGACACCGGGAAAGCCATTCTATGAAATGGCTTTGGTATCTAATAAATGAGGTAGTCTCATGGGCCTTTATGGTCACGTCAGTTGTGCTTCCTACCTAAAATCGCGTATGTTTACCTGCGATGGTCATTAAGCAAACCTTTCCCAATTAGAGGCATTCAATTCTTCTGTTTCATTTACCAGAAAGAAGAATAATGGAAGAAGGGCTGGAGAGTTCAAAGGAAAAGGAAGGTATGTGCTTGTGCATGCACATGTCTTTCTAACCTAGAAAGGCAACAAAATTGGTGGCGAAGCACCACATTCTAAGTGGCAAAGTGAATAGGAGACATTTATTTCTAAATCCTCGTGACACTTGAATGAGATAGTGGGAGAATATTATTAGGCCCTTCATTATTGGGAAAATTCAGGCAAAGGGATGCTAAAAAACATATGGCATGTTACACCATTTACCCAAATTAAAAGGTCAGAACTTGCTCAAATGTCGTAGTTCAGAGAAACAACACTCAGGCTGAGGGTGAATTGGGCAACCTGGATGCCAGACACTCAGCTCCATCTGGATCCAGATGTCATTTCCGTGCTGCTCCCAGTGCGATAGTGTGGCTTGCAACCACAGGCTACGAGAGCTCTGGTCTCTTCCCGGGAAGTCAGATGTCAGGCCTCCGTCCTGGATTTCTGTCTGCCCCGTACTCCCACACTGCATGCACTCCACACATCCCTACCGGCTGCCCCCGAGAACCAGCTGCCTCAAGCCAGGGCTGTCAAGGGAAGCCTTCGTACTGATGAACAGCCCTTGGTAACACTAACAGCTAGTCAGCAAAATTGCCCCTATAGCCTCAGTTCTGACTTTTGGCTCTGAGCCTGGTCTGACCAAAAAAAAAAAAAAAAAAAATACACACCCATTGTAGAAAACATGAAAAATACACAGAAGTTTGTTTTTTTTAAATCACTCATAATCTCACCACCCAGAGTGATGACTGTCAATATGTATTTTGATATAGTAAAAAAATTAATCTAAATAAAACATGTAATTGTTCATTTAATTGGGTTCACACTGTATATGCAATTCTGAATCCTGCTTTATTTCTTTTGTTTTATTTAACTTTATATCATGATCAGCTCTTTGAGTCATAAAAACATTTTTTGAATCACCACAGGCATCTATTCAAAAAAAAATAACAATTATGGAGATCAAGGAGAAAACACAAAACTAAAGGGAAAAAAGCGAAACAGCCTAAAACTTGAAAATGGAAGAATGGTAGTTCCAATTACCAATTTGGAAATCCTAAAGGTTATGGGGAAAGATGTTTAAGGGAAAAGTTAGGAAATGGTATAAGAGGAATGAAGCTACTTTGATAAATGTATAGAATAATGAGAAGATTGTCATTAGCAAAGGTATAAAATATAATATTTAAATACCAAGAAAACAATTATGGTGCAGCATTCAACTATATTGGTAAGACTAATGTCGTTTTTTTAAATAATAAAAGGGGAATGATTACCTTTGTCAAAGGTACTTAAAGAAAATATGCACAGAGGAGCTCATTAACTAAGTATCATAGTCTTAACATGGCATTGCAGGTTCTGACATTGGATTCCCTTGTGAGCTTTAGTGAGAACTTAGAAAAAGAGGGAATGGCAGAACTGTCCAATTCCCACCCCTTTCTGCACCAAAGATATTCTCAAGGACAAGAAAAAATGTGGTAGTATTTAACCTCTAGCAAAGTATTTTGTGTTCACTGTTGATTGATCCTGATACTACTGCTCCTCCCTTACCTCGGAGCTCTGTCCCACTTCCCAATTATAGCCAGTGTGGGGGTGGGGTGGGGGCTAGACCTGGGCCAGATGTGGGAGGATAAAATGCGTTAAATATTCATTTAACAAAAATTCCCTCAATACGCTTTTTATTGACAGCCTAATATGTGCTAGGCATTATGCCAAATGATATGCCTAGAAATGAATAAGTCTTGTCTGGATAAGAAAGTCAAAGAGAAAACTGTCTAACTGTAGTTAGAAAAAGGCTTATGCAAATATTTTAAAAATATATAATAGGGCTAATGAAAAGGAGTTCTGGTGTAATATGAGTTAAAGACAGTGTTGGTTTAATTTTGAGAAGCTTTCTTGCAGGGAAGAAATATGAATTAAGAAATTGGAAAGGCAAAATGGAATAGTAGTCAGGAGACTATTTTCAGCTATACAATTTTGAGCAAGGCATTTTATTTTCCTGGACTTTAGTTTCCTCATCTATGAAACAGAATTCAGGGGTCACAAATTTAAATAAATAAATACTATCCTAAAGAACTTGTGAGTTCAAGAGGAAATCACAATGGAAATCATAAAATACTTTTATATGTATAACATAGCAAAATTTGTGGATAATTGAAAAGGTAATGGTAATTAGTATTAATTACAATGAAATGCATTCATGTAAGTGAATTTATTTAAAATAGGTCTATGTAAGAAACATCCAAACCTGTAGAGAATTTTTATGAGTTTATTTGAGCCAAACTGACAACATATGCCGGAAAGCAAGACCTCAAAGGCTCCAGAGAATGACACTTTTGCAGGATTTGTTTTTGTTTTTTTGTTTTTTTTATACATTTGGAGGGTAAAGATTATATGAAGGTGGAAGAAAGTAAGACACAGGATAGTTAACAACGTCATGTGCTCTCTTGAGGGTGGTAATGCCTCCAAGAGTTCTGGAAAGGAGGATAACTTTTGGCACTTGAAAGATGTGTTAACTTCAATGTAAAGAACAGGGCTGGGGCCGGCCGAGTGGCGCATTGGTTAAGCGCTGGTTTTGGGATGCCAGCGGCCCCGGTTCGGATCCCACATGAGGGCCAGTGACACTGCCCTCTACAGCTAACAACAGCTCCACCTGGAGCTGGGCTGTGCGAGCCCTGGTGATGGTGTGGGCTGCACTGCTGCAGTGGGCTGCCATAGGATACAGTGAGTGGCCCGCAGCCAGCGTGAGCTGCCAATAGCCGCGGTGAGCGACATCCAGAGGCCAGCAATGGATCTGCCTCATCTGGGAAGAGTGCAATGACGATACCAACAGTGAAGCAACATCCTCCGCAACTAAACTGAAGAACAAGAAGACGGCAACTTGTCTGTTCCCCTTCCCCGATTCCCCAACGCTGTTCCCCTCCACCAATTCCCCAATAAAATCTTTAAAAAAAAAAAAAAAAGAACAGGGCTGACTTAAAACCTTACACTACAGAAGTTACAGGCCTGAGGCGGGACTAGGCACCGACCGGCCTAGTTAGGAATTTATGATCAGATCATCCTGTGAGAGTCCTTTCATTCACTGAACTTGTATATTTCCTCTTTTTCATCCACAAATGTAAGACAGATTGAAAATAATTGAGCCACAAGTGCAACTCAAAAGAAAGCAAAGTAGAAAAGGAAAATAATGAAGTTATAATGGAAACTAAGAAAATAGAAAAATAAAAATATAGATTATCAACAAAACCAAAAGCTAGTATTTGGAAATAAGCCAGATAAGGTAATGTATGCAAAGAAAATAATGGGCCAATCTCATTAATGAATTTAGATGGAAAATTTCTAAATTAAGCACTAACAAATCATATGCAAAAATGAATTAAAAATACACTGTGATTAACAGTGCAGCCATTATGGAAAACGGTATGGAACTTCTTAAAAAATTAAAAATGAAACTACCATATGATCCAGTGGTATATACATATACCACTTCTGAGTATATGTGTATCCAAAAGAATTCAAAGAGATATACCTCTAAAAGATATCTGCATACCCATGTTCAATGTAGCTCTATTCCAGTAGCCAAGAGGTGGAAGCAACTTATATGTCCATCGACAGATGAATGGATAAAGAAAACGTGGTCTATACTATACAGGAAAGTCCTCAATGTCATCAATAGTTCTCGACTTGAACCGAAACGATGTATGTAACAAAACCAATTGTAATAGCTAATTGATATAATTAAGAGTTAAGTTCCTATGGCATCTCATTGACATTATAAAGAAATTATGTTGAACAAAATGATATTATTTGAGGATATGCTTGCTGTACATGGAAAAAAAGGAAATCTTGTCACATGTTACAACATGGATGAACCTTGAGGACAATATACCAAGTGAAATAAACTGGTCACAGTAGATTGCACTCATATGAAGTGTTTTAAGTAGTAAAACCCAGGAAATAGAAGGGTGGTTACCAAGAGCTGTGGGGAGGAGGGTAGCAGAATTAGTGTTTAGTGAGTATAGAGTTTCAAAGTTGCAAAATGAAAAAGTCCTAGAGATCTGTTGCATGGCACTGTGAATATACTTAACACTGTGGAACTGTACACTCAAAAAACATTCAGATGGTAAATTCAATGCATGTGTTTATTAACAATATGAAAAAAAACTGGTTATGGCACAGTGGATAATACTCAGACACTACAGTGAAACAGCCTGGGTTCCAATCCCAGCTCTGTCGCTTATCTGTGTAACCTTGGGTAAATTACTTTTCCATTTTTTAGTTTCTTAATAAAATAAGGATAAGTATAGATTCTGAAACAAAACAAAACAAAAACAACAAGAAATCCCACTGTGACCAAGTGAGGTTTATTTCAAAATCTGTCAGTCTTATCCACCATATTAAAGATAAAGGATAAAAAAAAATTGTTAAAATTCAACACTTGAAATTTTCTCCTCTGTGATTTACGTGGCTTTTCTTTCTCTTCCTTTAGGCCTTCCTCAAATGTAGTCTTATCTGTCAGGCCCTTTCAGACCGCCCTATTATACACGAGCACCAAACCCCACCCTGTCATTCTCCAACCCTGCTTTATGTATCTTCATAGCAGTATCTTCTAGGCATAAAGATACTGGAAGAAATCACAAAGATAAAAATAGGTAAATTTGACTACTTAAAAATGTAAAAACTTCCAGATGCTAAAAAAAAAAATAAGGAAATTAAAAGGGAAATTCTTTTGGGGAAAATATTTACCATCAATATAACTAGAAAAGAGAAATGAATTCATATATAACAAAAAAAACTTTTGTGGAAAAAGTGGGCAAAGGATATGAACAGCTTAACACATTCACAGGACATGAATTAATGACTGTTAATTTGAAAAAAAAATTCAATCTCACAAGTAATCTAATACATGAAAATTTTTTATGGTCACTCATAGTTTTGGGGGCAGCCTCAGTGGCTCATAGCTACTGTCCAACGACATCAGTTCCTTGTCATGTGGACTTACTTCTCCACAGTCTGCTGACATGTCCCCATAACATGGCATCTGGCTTCTCTCAGGGCCAGTGACCAAAGAGAAAAAGCGACTGACACAGAAGCCACAGTGTCTTTAATAACCTAACCTTGCCGTTGACGTACCATCATTCAGCTGTATTCTTTTGGTCACATGGGCCAATCCAGGTAAAATATGGATGGGGGCTACATAAGGGTGTGGAGACCAGGAGGCAGGGATCATTGGGGCCCTCTTGAAGGCTGGTTCCCACATTTCTTTAAAGCAACTTGTCAATATTTTAAAGTTTATATCTACCTCTTAATCCAATAAAATTAGGTAATTACATTTCCAGCAATTTATTCTAAGAAAATAGTCATACATGTGGAGAAATATTATAGCTAAACATATTTACTATTACGTTTTTATAATAGTAAAATATGGAAATAATTTAAATGTATATAACAGAAGATTTATTTATCAAATAAATGATAATATCATGTGATGGACTATTATGAATTCATCGACAGTGATTTTGAAAAAAATTTTCGTATCATGGAGAAATAATGATATAATTTTTTTATTCTTAAAGGCAGGGTGTGAACATTTATATATAATATATCAACTATGTAAAAATTAAAATACATATGTAATTGTTTTTAAAAAAGATTGGGCATACGCTAATGCAGGGAGAAGAAAAAACAGCACATGTGTAGCAGTCCTGGCACCCACCCCCCAAAAGTAAGTTTAACTTGCACCTGATTATGAAGAAACAATCAAACAACTCTAGTTCATGGGACATATTACAAAATGACTAGTGTGTGATCTTTAAAAATATCAGTGTTAGGAAAGACAGAAAAAGATTAGGGAATTGTTCCAGATTAAAGGAATGGACTTTTCTCAATTGACTCTTGGATTTTTTTTTTTATGTTATAAAGGACATTATTAGAACCATAACGGGAAATTTAGACATAGATTTTGTAGTAGATAATAGTATTGTATTAACTTTAAATTCCTGAGTGTGGTCATAGTATTATGATTATGAAGAAGAATGTTATTGTACTTAGGAGATACATGTTAAAGTCTTCAGGGTTGAAATGTCATGCAACTCACTGTCGAGAAACAGAGAGAGAGAGAGAGAGAGAGAGAGAGAGAGAAAATGTGGCAAGAAGTTAACAATTGGTGAATATAGGTGAAGAGTACATAGGTGAAAAGTTACTATTGCAACGTTTCAAATAGTTTGAAAGTTGAAAAAAATGATCTTTTAAAAGTAAGTGCAATGTTAGAAAGGGATGAATGGCTTTATTTTATTGTAAATTTAATATAAAATTTGATACTTTTCTGTAGTTCCATATTTTCAGTATTTTAACATGCTGAGCCTGTTATTTTTATGATTGACAAACAATAAAAGTTCGACCAAAAAGACAGATTTTTCTTTGTTAGGGATGTCCATTTAAGCTTTGTGTACATTACTCTATAATTTCTCAAATGGCTTTAACATTGCACATGGTAGAAATTTTGCCTTGAAACTGAAATAAGACAATTAGTAGACAACATATGGAACAACATATATGTTAGTTTGTTAAAGATGTAGGTAAACAACATGAATGATCCTCAAAAGCATTAGGCTCATTATATAAAATATCTTTTAAAAGGGCAAGTATATACAGACAGACAGAAGGTAGATTAGTACCTAGGGTTTGGAGTGGGGATGATGAGTGACTATAAATGGGTACTCAGTTCCTTTTTAGAGCAATGGAAATGTTCTAAAATTAGCCTGCCATGATGGTTGTACAACCTTGTAAATACATTAAGGTTCATTGAATTCTACATTTAAAACAGGCAAAGTTTATGGTACGTAACTGATGTCTCAGTTGTTAAGATATAGATTAAAAGATTTTAGTCAGATGAAACACATAATCTCAGTTTGAAGAGACATCAAAGGTATGAGAAGTCTATTAGAATTACTTGCAAAATAGCCAATAGAATTTTATTGTAGTGTCCTTAGATATTCCTTATTTTTATCAAGAGAAGCATCATGAACTCAGACTTCCTGGAAGCATTAAGTGTAGAGGGACCTCTGATCTGTAGACTGCCTAATTCTTTAATTTACACTTTTATGAAGTGTGTACAATGACTAGAATCAAACCAGTAGTGGCTCACAGAAGACCCACCGCTTAATTAATGAATTAAGCTGCTTTGTAACTACAATTTAAAATTTTCATTCTTTCCATAATTGATCGTTGAATGTTTGCTATGGCCAGTTTTAGAGGTAATTGCTAACATACTATTAATTGTCTGTATAGAGTGATGGTAAAGGTAAATATTTAAAAATGCTCTTTGGAGTCAGGTTTATATGTTGAATTTCTAAGATATCTTTTTTTTTTTAAAAAAAAGGTAATATCAATGTAATGTAAACTTACTCTCAGTCCATGAATCATGATTAATGCAGTCTGAATTAGTGAGATCTCACTGTGTTCTCCAAAGTGTTAATGAGGCTATTCTTGGTAAATCTAAATGACTCTATCAAATATTAATTAAAAGATATTTGATGAGAATTAGAAACTCAGGTTCTAATTCCAGCTGTGGCGATCCGTTCTGAAGTACGGTGATAACTGGACAGTGCTGCTAAGTCTTCTGGGACTCACCTCTTTCTCAGTCACTTACTGATTCCCCACAGGCCTTACCTGGGCTGGTGTACGTGTGATAAGAGAGTGCCCGGACTCACTCATTGGTGTGGAGCCCATCAAAGCAGGCTCTGCACTGAGGTGTGTGCAAAAAAATGGGGAGTGGGCAGGAGGTTTAATGTTCCCAGGACCATCCTTGACCAATGGGCAATGGAAATCAGTAGATAAATGTTAACTCTTTTTGTCCCCTAGCAAGCATGTCTTAAGGCTCCCCCATAACAGCCAACTCAATAATGCATCCCCATATTGGTTTTCCTCCTTCTGTTTCACCCCTTCTCCCCAGCCCCCAACTGATATTCCTGCCTGAGCCACATTCCCCTTGCCCTCCCCCCCGACACACACACACACACAAATGAACTATCTGTATGCAAGCCTTGTCTCTTGCTTTGGAGGAACTCAGGCTCAGACATATGGGATAATTGACAGATGCAGTGTATAGTACTTGTTAGTAAATTCTTGCTGAATGATTGACAGTGTTGTGCCAATAGGTTTGCACTTCTCACTTGAACTGCATCATTCAAGTAGTAGGAATTTTTTAGAGGAAAGAAGCTCCTAATTTTATATAGGAAAAAAGTCCTTGATATACTTTTGATGGCAGTCTTCACAGTATAGTGCTGACTCTCTCATTCAAACCCCTCAACTGTATATCAGGGTCATGGCCATTAGGAAACCAGGTTAGGCCTCAGAAGACAGTAATAATATAAAATCATGTTCAATAGTCCAAGTTCTGGATGTTTGGGCTTCCCTTTTTGTTTGAAGGTGGTGTCACTTCCTGCCCCTCCCCCAAAAAAGAATAAATAAAAATTAGGGAGCCAAGGCAGAGACAAAAGTGGATCTTTTAAATGCAAAGAGGATTGGTAAGAGAGTGGGCCAGCTTACTCTTTCAGAGACTTCTCCCAGCAGCTCTCCATCCAACCGCAGGTACCTGAGAGCTCTGAGTTCATTTTAAATTCAGCCTTTGAAGAATTCTGGACATTACCTCAATACCCTTACGTGTGTATTTGCTCCACTCTTGACCCTATTATTCTTTGATGACTGATTTTTCACATTTCTGCTGGTTATATATACTAAAATGTACTGAAATGTATATTGTAATCATTCTAGAATCATGCTAATCATACCTCATTTTTATGAGGTATGCAGGCACAAGCTGTTTTTGTTCCACATTAAAAATGAGCTACAATTTAGGCAAGTCCTTCATAAATATTTGTGGGCAGAGAGACCTCATTGAAATGGCAGCATTCAATTCTTTGTTTTCTTTGCTATTAGAAGAAAGCAATGATAGAATTCTTCAACATAGTGGATAAAGTATAATAGCCTTTGAATTAAACGTGATGGATTTTCCCCCCTCAATGGATTTGCCTGCCTAAACTTTCTTTTGTCTTTTCTTTTTTTTTTTTTTTTTTTTTTTTTTTTTTGGGTCTAGAGAAATTCTGAATGATTTCACATCCCTTGGGCACACAGTATAATGTGGAGATGAAGAGGCCTGGGGTGTTGTTGACTGAGAGGTTCAAGATGGCCTGGGAATGCAAATTGCCTGTGGGAAATTTACATGCAGATAATGAAGTGGTGGTTGTACCTGAAATACTGATCAAAACGCCTTTCAGTCTGTGCAATAGACTTCAGGCTCTGCTCTTCAGGCCCTGGGACCGCCATAGCCAAGTCAATAGAATAGGGGACTTTCCTGAACAGGAAAGCAAGTTTAAACTTCGTCCCCTATTTCCTTGTTGGAGCTATACCTTATGTCTTAAAAATTTCCTTTTAGTGCTTTAAAGGTGGAGCTGATAACTTATTACTGTTATTTTTAGACATAACCCCAACTTTCTGGTCTTTCTTCTTATGAAATAGACTGTCGTGTATATAGACAATGGACTACCACAGAACAAAAGCATATGACATAGGGACATATTTTATGCTGTGCATGGTTGTTTGCTGTTGTGATGTTTATGAGGGAACCAGCAGCCTCAAAGAATCCTTTGGCATGTTGTTCTCGTCACTGCTTTCTACCATGTTTGGTGTATTTTCCTGGTTTTATTGTTAGAGTTTGTTCTGCCAGGAACACAGGGTCTTTTCTCCTCCCGAATGTCTGCCATTAAACAAACAAACAAACAAACAAACAAACACCCAACAACAAAAATGAAGACAACCAACCAAGGTTCATACACTTATTCGGAACCAATTATCATGCTAAGGAGTCACACTTGCAGTGTCTTACATCTGTACAGGGCACGACCTGCCATCTGCTCATCCCCTAGCAGATGCAAGCACCAACGAGGTGGCACGGTCTCTACACGACATTGCTGCTCTTATTTCACCTTAAAATTATTCTTATCTAATTTCCGGAGATCCATCTTGTGCCTATATGTAATTGCTGGATGAATGGGTGTTTGCAATGATTTGGAAGTCTCTGGTTACCTCTAACCTGGAGGAAATATGTCTGTGGTGAAACCAGAGCCAAATTGTTCACCTGCTGATTTCCGTTTGTCCTTGGTTTACAATAAAGTTATGTAAATACACCTTTGAGCTGGGGGTGAGGGTTGGGGGAAGGTTACCTCCTTTTGTGCCCTTGTTGATATATAACAGACAATTGTATAGGCAACTCTGTCTCCTAAAGAACAGGCAGTAGGTATTCAATTAATGACACTGATGTTGAATCAATCTTCTGTTTCCTGTTCTTAGCTCTTCTAAGGAGAACAAAATACCACATTTCCCATCTTTTTGTCCTTATCGATACAGCAGCCCACAAATTATCATATACTTTTAGTTAATTCTATTTAAAGTACTTTTCACGGAAAACATAATTTAACCTAACAAGGGAAAAATAGCTGCCACATTAATCAGATGAGAGCAGCCATAGTTGTTAATATGTATTTGTGACATGTTGAAAGATTTTTTTGTAATTAGTCAACATTCTTTTATTTGTTTTTATCCTCTATGTTTTGGCAGCAGTACTATTCATGAAATCCAGTACAAATTGGGTACTTAGGATGAATGGAATAGCAAATAGTGTTATTAGTTAACTGTTCCTGCACACTTACCATGAAGAAGAAAACAAAATACTACTCCTTTGGGGTTTCGACAAAGGGAAGATGACTGTCATTTCAATTTCTGGAGATATGGTGAGGGAAATGGGATGGAGGGAGGGCTAGGGTAAGCAGTGAATGGGAAGGGAAGAAAAAGAGGGATGAGGAATGATGTTCATTATAAAATCTATTCAGCATTCAGAAAAATTTTTGACTTGCCGATCAAAGCTATTTGAAAATATGTTTAGGCTTGAGTCTTAAATGAATGACTCATCTTGTACAACTAAATTAGTAAGTAACAAGATGAATGTTAAGTTAACGTCTATTAGAACGGAATCATTGGAAACTGTGCCAAAGACCACTCTCTTTGGACACTGTAATATGCAAAGCTGGGTGGAACTGACAATTTTCCACCTCCAAAGATCCTACAGAGGCTCTGGGGCCAAAATCTCCCTATTCTTCAAAAGAAAGAGGTGGCATAAAGAAGTCCTACTTTCAGTCAGTTACTTTTACTCATTGGGAATAAACTACAGAATCATTATCATTAAAGAAGAATTTATTTAACACTTGTATACTGTGTTAAATGTTATGTACTTAATTTAAAAACATACCCATAATAATCAACATGGTATCTTCTTTTTTTTAACCTAGTTATATAATTTTTTATTATACTGACAATTGTAGGGGAAGAAAAATAATTTTCCCTTGACCCTTCCAAGTTCTTAGCTGAGACTCCATAATAAGAGACAGACTAACAAGAGAAAAACAAACAGATGCTTACTAACATGTGTACCTTATTCACACATTGGAGATGCCCAGGAAAAACGAGTAACTGCCCAGGTGGCATAGAACTCAGGATTCAGTGCCCTCTTAATAGGGAAAGGGGAGGGGGGACATAGGCCTCTTAAGGTAGCGGAAATCATTTTAAGGGAAAGATTGACGGGCCTGTAGAGAATAGATGAGAGGTAGTACAGTTTTATGACAGTTTATCTGAGTGTGGTGTCCACGTGTAGCCTCCTCTCCTGTGACATCACTCTTAACTGGTTGATGAAATTGCCAGGGAAGGTACCTATAATAGCTGAGTGCCTTCTAGAGGGCCTGTATATAGGCAGATAAGGGCAGTTCAGAGCAAGCCTCTCCCTGCATTTGCTGATTTTTAAGTGCCTACAGCTCAACACAATCAAAATAGCAAAGGGGCATATTTTGGGAGTGGATCCTGCTACCCTTCCCAATCATAAATAAGAAATGGTTCATGTGGAGATAAATGAAAAATAATAGCAAAACTCTCATTTGATATTACTACTTCAAAATGAAATTTTCACTAACAGACAGCTAGAAAATTTTGTAGACATATTAACTAAGTCAGGCTTTAGAAAATGGATCATTTTATCTGAAATTACTCTATTCATCATATGCTTTGTATGAAATCTGTGACCAGTTATGACAAATAAGTTTCTCAGAAAATAGTTCTTGAGCTCCTCTGATGGGAAGAAGCACATGAATTTCTTGTATCTTAAGCCAGGATGTAAGGAATGCATTTCCAGAATCCACAAAGGCTGAGGATTCCAGCTCTAATCAGCATTTAACATAATGCACTGTCCCTAAATATTTGCAAAGCTATCAGAAAAGGAGATACAGATTCAACTCATTATCTTCGTACCATTTTCACTGAACTTTGCTTCACACACACAAACACACACACAAATGCTTTGGGCATACTGTGCCATGAGAAAAAGTAGGCAGCAAGTTGTTATAGAGGCTTAGGTTGGGCAACAAGAATTTTAAGAGAGATCAAGAACACAGAAGGAAGGTGCCGGCCGAGTGGCATGGTGGTTAAGCGCTGGCTTGGGAAGCCAGTGGCCCCGGTTCGGATCCTACATACGAGGGCCAGTGACACTGCCCCCCCAAAAAAATAATAATAATAAAATAAAAATAAAAATCACCTTTAAAAACACACACACACACACACAGAAGGAAATTTAACACTGTTGGATGCCCTTGACCAAAATTTTAATAATAACCTTGTTTCCTCGTCACAATTTCTGAACTTAGTGTTCTTAGGAACATCTTATGAAAAGTGCAGCAGTAAAACTCATGTGTTAAATTATGTTGACAATATTATTATATAAGGTGGGTTTTAATGAATTCTTTACAAATACTTACTGAGTTCCTACTGTACGCTGACAGAATAAAGAAAACATAGCTCCTTTCTCAAGATGCTCTCATTGGAAGTATTCCTTTCAAAAGTCTTATTATTTATCAAATAATTTGGGATCAACATTGGGGTAACAGAGTATGACCCCATTTTATTCAAAATATGTATGGATATCAGTGTAATTTAACAACCATTCTTGTATGTCAGTTATGACTTGGATAAAGAGAGTGTTCAAAAACTCTTCCGAAACATCAGAGTTAAACTACTGAGTTGGTATGATCATGTGATCCCATTCCTTCTATAAATAACCGGGGCAAGAGGGCACCTGGACCGTCTCTCCCAATTTTTGATGGAAAGCTTTGTTGGCACCTGTGCAATTAACTTTATATTTAACTCAGTGAGGAGGCTGAGTAGTTATATATTTAACTTTCTTGAGTTTGACAAGTGTATATATTTATTACATGTAATAAATCGGTTTTGTTAGGCTTTTCCTCCTAAATTCCATATCGTGCTTTTCTTTGAAATTCCAACATTTCCTCATTAATTATTCTAATTTTATCATTCATATAGAAAGTGTTTACCTTCCATATGTAAACAGAACTATTGCCTTTAATGTTCTGTGGTCATGATTTAACAGGATATTACCTTGTGTTTCTGACGCCAGCTTATATGCATCTAAGATTTTCTTTTCTTCCGTTTTTTTTTTTTTAAAGGTATTAAACTCAGAAAAGATTTTGGCCTTTAAAACTCATGATTTCCAGTTTTTTTTTTTCTACAATGAAATTAACTGAAAATGTCAATTTAACCATTAGTTACTAAAAACTATTTTACCAATTTTCTTCTCCTAAAAAATAAGTCAGAGCAGAGGGAGAAAATTCATGACCAAAGGAAAATTCCATACTAGGGAATGATTTCAACAGCCATTCCTTTTCCCTTGAGCTTTGAGCCTTGAAATACAAGTATACCTAAGTATTTGTGAACCTAATTTTTAAATACAAAGATTTAAAGATTATGGCTGCTATGATTTGTTTGTACTTCTTGACCTGGTTTTGGTTCATGTATGGTAAAAAGACTTAAAATTATGATCCAAACAAATATGACAAATATGTTTATTTCTATAACTTTAAGAATTCAAACAGATGTGCAAATATACAAATTGGTCCTTAAAACATGTTGGAAAGACTGGGTTATTATTGCCTCTATTCTACAGACTCTCATGTTCAATAAAAGCTAATTACTAAAATGGGAAAACATTTATCTTGTCCTATATAGACAGTATTCCTCAATTATGTGTGATTTTTGCTTTTTTTTCCAGCATCCAACATCTGTTTTTGATCAGTGAATAATCATCCAACTTATCAAATTGTTCTATTCATTCAGTTCCAATTCCTACGTGGCCACAGTAGTCTCTGAAATGTACATACTTTCTTAGAAGGTCTCTGTAGCAGGAAAAAATTGGTGCTCCTAGATTCTTTTCAAATGCCTAATTATAAAAATTAAAATATGAGTATTCTGTAGAAATTTAAGTTGTTAGCTAGAATTGGCAGGAGGTTGATTTAGCCACATGTCTTGCAGGCAGCTGAGAAGGGGTAGTTGCATTGCAGGAGTTTGCATCTTAGCCCCACTTCTGGCCAAGTTGAAAGACCTCAACTTCACTGTACCTCACTTTCCTCATTTGTAAAATGGGGTAATTATAGTTCCTACTTTATATAGTTGTGAGTATCAAGTGAGATAAAACACTTAAAGCATTTAGAACAATGTCATACAGAGTAGGCATTAAATAAATATTAGCTATCATCTGGGGAGATTCGGAGGGTTTATTTAATTATGGACTTTGAAACAGATTTAAATTAACAAATTATTTCTTTTGTCAATATCACTTCACAGTTCTGTAGCGGAAGTTAAAAATGATTTAAGCTGTGAGGAAATTCCCTGCATTAACACATTCCTAAGTCAGAAAAGATGGACTGTAGAAGAATCTGTAACATTTACATTGGTTCAAACAGAGAAAACATCTTTCACCCTCTTCATGTGGAAGAAATGCTGTAAAAACTTGTGTGTGTGCGGCCCATCTTCCTTGGCATTCAAAAGCATTAAAAGAACCCATTGATTTCTAAGAGAGTTACGAAGAATACTAGTCCCTAGAGTTCAGGCTGCTTTTTCAGAAAGACCCGCCAACACAGAGGCACCGAGTGTGAGATTAAGAGAACCTGGGTACCCAGGTTCAGGCACACACCTTGGGCACGTCCTTTAACCTCTCTGTGATCACCCACTTCTAAAATGAGAATAATAATGCCTTCCCTCTCCGAGGATGGAGTACGGGAGTGTGTATCAGTGTGCCCTCTGAACCATAAATTCATATTTCTGTACTTTTTTGTTTTATAAGTCTATCTGCTTTGAGGATATAAAATTGTTCGGCTACCAGAAACATACTTATGTTGACGATTTAACAAATAGTAAAAGAACAAAAAACAAAACATTAATCAGTTATAAGCTAAACTATACCTACTGAAATTTGAATCAAAAGTTTCAAAGTAAGTATTTTGTGCTATTACAAAAGTCAAGTAGCATATACTATTCCAGGTCTCATTAAAAAAAAAAAATTTCTAGAGAGCAAATTGATTTATAAACATGCTGTAGTATCCTTTTCATAGTTTCTTCATACGTCAAAATGTGTGGCTTTTTCATATTTATATAGAACTCATTATTATTATTATTTTTTAAAGACTTTATTGGGGAATTGGGGGAAGGGAACAGTGTTGGGGAATAGGCAAAGGGGAACAGACAAGTTACTGTCCTTTTGTTCTTCAGTCCTGTTGTGGAGGATGTCGCTTCACTGGCCCATGTTGGTATTATCATTGCTCTCTTCCCGGGTGAGGCAGATTGGTCACCAGCCATTGGACGGCTGCTCATGGCAGCTCATGCTGGCTGCCAGCCACTCATGGTAGCTCACGGCAGCCCACTGCAGCAGGGGCTCTGCAGCCTACACCGTCATGGGTGACTCATGGCAGCCCAGCTCCAGGTGGAGCTGCTGTTCACCATCTTAGCTGTAGAGGGCAACATCACTGGTCCTCATGTGGGATCTGAACCGGGGCCCTGCTGCTCAGAGCTGGCATCCCAAGCTGGCTCCTAACCAATGTGCCACTCAGCAAGCCCTATATAACTCATTGTTAAAGAGATAACCAAAGGCCCGAAATGGAGTCACTTGTGCTGAAGCCCATGACTCTGAACCTAGACTTAATACATGATGAAACGGCAGCTTCAGCCTTCTCCAGCAATATCATCTTAATGGGTCAGCCTGGAATGTTCTGGTCAGTACCAATGAGATACTGTCATGTGACCTTTTCTACCCGCCTCCCCACTGCCAGGAAGTTGAGGTAACCCCCCTTCCCCTAAGGGAAGGTAACCGTGCCTGAAACAATCCTATCTTTTCTTTTGCTGATCACTGTCCCACCAGTTTCTGCCTAGAAAAGTCTTCCATAGATACAGCTTCTCAGAGAGAGCACCTCTCTACTTGCTAGATGGGATGCTGCCTGATTCATGAATTGCTCAATAAAGACAATTAGATCTTCAAATGTACTCTATTGAATTTTGTCCTTTAACATCATGTTTAGAGTTTTGACTTTCTTTCCAGATGACATTGAAAAGCTCCAGATAAGGAGTATGGCATAACTGAAGCACTGGTCAGCCAGAATAATGACTGGAGTGGGACAGTGGTGTATATTCTGCACATGATTCTCTTTAATGTCTATCTTTGCCACTCAGGCATGCTGAGTGTAAGTATTCCCTTCCTGCTCTTTGAGGGCATTACATCCGGAGAACTACCTGCCTTTAAATACTGACCTATTTCACAACTAGGTAAATGATGTTACAATGTTCAGCAAATTTTCTATTTTATGATAGGAAAAATCCACTAAACTTTACATGCTGGTTTGCAATGTTGCAATAACTTGATTTAAGTGAACAATGCACTGCAGATTCAATCTTTCAGTCAACAGAAATTCAGGGCTTCACCTTCAGAAAGTAACAGGTGAAGTCCAGTCTTTCAAAAGGCAAAGGATAACTCTTAAGTCCTGGGTTCAAAGGATTTATGACTTCATTACACATAGCAGTAGGAGTTTAATAATACTATTAAAAACTCCAGACATTTTTTTAAATTAAAAAGTAGTAACATGATAACACCTGGTTGTTTAAGAGCTTCTGCTTGTTTTAATGTACTTGTGTTCATTGCTGGTCATAAAAATGCAGGCAATTGGGGGGGGACGTGGAGGGAGGGAGAAAGAACGCCTGAGAGCTGTGTTTAATGCTCAGGGATCCATAAATGTAGAGTTGTTCTTTATCTTAGTAGGATGGGATGTAGCTGAAACAGGAATTTCAAAGTGATATGGCAGACAAAAATGAAATACACTTGAAAAGACCATATTTTCTTATGTTATCCTGGAATTTTTTTTTTCTCTTCACAAAACTTTCTTTTAAAAGAAATAATATACCTACCCCCAACATCAAAACAGCCAAAACAACAATACCCTTTCTGAGAACAAGTATCTGCTTTTATAGGGTTATTCAACAACTTATTCTGTCAACTTTGGGTAAGACTTTATGATGTGTGTTTCTTCTGCTTCTAACCATATCAGCAGGTTCATAGAGGGCATTTAGGTGCCCCACGGGGTGTAAAGCTGTTGTTTAGAGTAATTTAAGACTTTGACCTAAGGCAACATTTTGAAAGATCAAGAGCATTTTCTTTCACACTGTAGTCCAAAGAAACGAATTTTGCCCATCTACATTCCACTGTAGTTTCACTTGGTTAGGATAGTTTCTATTTTCCATTCAAAACTGTTGGAAAAACACGTCAGATGTGCAGTTCAACAATGGAAGGCAGCCATCACAGGCATATCATTTGAAACAAAAGCTTTTGGGGTATTAAAAAAGGAATTGTTTTTGTAAAGTACACAAATGGTCATAGTTCTATAAAAATAGAGTAATTCACCAATCCTTTATGTGTTAATTCATGACCTAGAACAAATACGATCTTTTCAAATGCATTTGATTTTTATTACCATATCACTTTCAATATTTGTGAGCACGTCCATGTTGTACCTAGCACAGAGCTCTACATTAGCAATATATTGTAAAAGTAAAAAAAAAAAAACGTAGTTCTGCTTTTTTGGGTTTTCGTGGGCGAGTCCAGAAAAAGCAATAACGTATCCTAGCTTCAATACAGGATATTCACAGGATACTGAGGATGCAGTTCTCTTCAATAATGTAAGGGAATCGTGAGATTAATTTTTTGAGAAATGGAATGCGGGGAAACATTTAGAGAAAGCTAAAGGTAACATGTTAAATTAACAAGTAGACGTCTATCCAAGTTCCATGAACAGCCGTTTATGTTTTAACAAGCTTCTAAAATAGGATTGCAGATTGGTCAGTGTGTGAGTTTTCTGAATCAGAGGGCTAACGATAAACGTTTCGTCCCCCAACCACTTTAAGGGACGACAATAAAATGTTCTCTCTAGGGTTTGCCATGGTACTTTGTTGTTGTTGTTTTGAGGGCAGGGTCCCTGGCCCTCCTGTGCGGGACCCGAACCGGGGCCGCGGGCGTCCCAAGCCAGCGCCTAGCCACCGCGCCGCTCGGCCGGCCCGACTTGGTTGTGTTTTTCGTTCCCGGGCGAGAAACAGATTGTCGTTAGGTCGCTCACAACGCTTCGGGCCGAGGCATCCCGGCGGCCCGGCCGCCGTCACGGCGCACGTGGCTGGGCCGGGCCGCGCTCGCCGGCTCTTGCGCGTCCTTTGTGTCCGCGGGCAGCGCGGATGCTTCTCTCTGCTGACCCTCACCCGGGGCCTTCGCTCCCGCACCGCGCCCGTGGGGCCCCCGCCCGGGCCGCAGCTCGGGCGCGGCGGCCTGGCCCCTGGACCGATGCGCTCCACCTGTGGAGGCCGGAGCCGCTCCCCGCAGGCAGGGGCGCGCTCGCGGCGGCTCGGCCCGCCCGGGAGGGAGCGTCCGCCCGTCGCAGGGCGCGGGGCCGCGTGGCCGCCGCCGCACAAAAGGCGGCACCTACGGCGGGGCGCGCGGCTGCGGGCGCCGGGGCATCGCGCTCCCAGGTCCCAGGTGCGGCGGCGGGGAGGGGGCCCGCCCCGCGCGGGGGAGGGACGCCTGACTCATGGCGCGGCGGCGGGCCCCGGGGAGCCCAAACCCGTGATGCTGCGGCGGCTGCGGAGAAAAGCCTCATCCCCGCGCTCCGCAGGCGGGGGACGCCGCCCGGGGCGCGCACACTGGAGACCCGGGGCCCCCGGCGCCCCGCCCCCGGCGCCGCCCCGCCCCCGGCACCCCGGCCGCCCCGCCCCCGCCCCCGCCCCGGCCGCGTGCCCGCGCGCGCGCACGGCCGCGGGTGAGAAACGAGCGGACACGCCTCGCGTGCGCGCGCCCCGCCCCGCCCCCCAGCCCGGCAGCCCCGCGCGCGCCGACCCGGATTCGCTGCCCCGCCGCCGCCTGCCCTCGGCCATCTCCGGCCCGGCGCGCGGCGCTCGGCACAGCCCGGGCCCCGCCGCCGCCGCTGCCGCCGCCGCCCTGGGCGCCGGAGCCGGCTCGCGGGCGGCGGCGCGCGGCGCATGCGCAGACGCCCGCCCCGCCCCTCGGCGGCCCCTCCCCCGCCGCCCCTCCCCCTGCGCCCGGGCGCTGGTCCCTCCTCTGCCGATGCCGCGAGCGCCCGGCGGACACGGCGCAGCCGGAGAGCAGCGCGAGGGACCCGCGCCGCCGCCGCCGCCGCCGCCGCCCGCCCGCCCGCGCCCGCCGCCCGCCGCCCGCCCCCGGCCGCCCGCGGTCCCCGCTCCGGCCCGTCGGCCCCCGCCCCGCCCGGGCGCAGCGCGGCGAGCAGCGGAGCGGCCCCCCGGGCCGCGGGGGCACAATGCCCGGGCCCCCCGGCCGCCAGTGATGGAGCGGCCCCCCGGGCCCTGCCGCCGCCCCGCCAGCCCCGGAGCCCCGCCGCGGCCAGCGCGTCGTCCCGGAGCAGCCGCCGCCAGCGCAGGGGGTTTGAGCGGGTCCGCGGGGTGAGGGGCGGGCGGGCGGGCGGGCGGCGGGGAGGGGTGCGGGCGGCGGGGAGGGGGCGCGGGCTATAAAGGGGGTGCGGGGCCGCACGGGGAAGGGGCCCCGGGCCGCCGGCCGCCGCGCTCACCCGCCTTCGTCCTCCCTCCCCAAGCTCGCCCCGCGACGCGGCAGCGGCCGGCGCCTTCGGCTGAGGACGCGGAGCGCCGCGCCCCGCTCTCCGCCCCGGCGCCCCGAGCGCGGCCCCCGCGGTGCGGCGGGGACCCGGCGCCGCACACAATGCACCAGCCGCCCGAGGCCGCCGCAGACCTGAGCGCCAGGAAGATGGCGCACCCGGCGCTGGGCCCGAGAAGGGGCAGCGGCAGCGCCTCCGCGCTCGGCGCCGCGGGTCCCGAGGACGCGCCGCCCCCGCCGCCGCCGCCGCCGCCCGCAGCGCCGGGACCGCAGCCGCCGCCGCCGCCACAAAGCCTGAACCTCCTTTCGCAGGCGCAGCTGCAGGCGCAGCCCTTGGCGCCGGGCGGCACCCAGATGAAGAAGAAGAGTGGCTTCCAGATAACGAGCGTGACGCCGGCGCAGATCTCCGCCAGCATCAGCTCCAACAACAGCATCGCGGAGGACACCGAGAGCTACGACGACCTGGACGAGTCGCACACGGAGGACCTGTCCTCTTCCGAGATCCTCGATGTGTCCCTTTCCAGGGCGACGGACCTGGGGGAGCCGGAGCGCAGCTCCTCGGAAGAGACGCTGAATAACTTCCAGGAGGCCGAGACGCCGGGGGCCGTGTCCCCCAACCAGCCCCACCTGCCCCCGCTGGCCCAGCAGAACGTCGTCATCAACGGCAGTGCCCACCCACACCACCTGCACCACCACCACCACGGGCACCACGGGCACCACCTCCACCACGGGCACCACCATGCCCCCCACGGCGGGGTGGCCGGGACGCCCATCCCCGGGGGGCCCCCCTCGAGCCCAGTGCTCAGAAAACACCCGACCCCGGGAAGCTCTGACAGCGTCGGACCAGCCGCACCGACTTCTGCTGTCTCATCGGGTGGCTTGCCTGCTTCTGTAATGACGAATGTCCGTGCTGTGAGTGCTACCGGCAGTATAGGTATACATTCTGTTACTGGCACTAATACAGTGAATAATGTTCACATTACTGCCGTGGGCAGTTTTAATCCTAGTGTGGCGAGCAGCATGCCTGCTAATGCTAATATAAACGCAAGCAATATTCCCAGTGCTGCTACCGGGAGTGTCGGGCCTGGGCTTAGCAGCAGCGTTAATGTGAATACCCAGAGTGGCATGGCCAATGGTACTATTTCTTCTTCGGCTGTTAACACTGTCCCTCACGCGGCTGCAGGGATGACGGTGGCATCAGTTGCAAGTCAGCAGCAACAACCAACAGTGAACACATCACGGTTCAGAGTTGTGAAGTTAGATTCCAGTTCTGAGCCCTTTAAGAAAGGTAGATGGACTTGCACTGAGTTCTATGAAAAAGAAAATGCTGTGCCTGCCACAGAAGGTGTGGCGATAAATAAAGCGGTGGAAACTGTAAGACAAAACCCCGCAGACGTGACTGCGGAGAGGGAGAGCACTAGTGGGAGCTCAGTGAGCAGCAGTGTCAGCACACTGAGTCACTACACAGAGAGCGTGGGGAGTGGGGAGATGGGCGCCCCGACTGCGGCGGCGCATCAGCCAGCGCTGCCAGGCGCAGCAGCCCTTCCGCAGATGGATTTCAGCAGCACTGGTCCGCAGGGCGTTCCAGCAGTTAGCGCAGCACAGAGTATTCCTCAGCCACACCTCTCCCAAGTACAGTTGCAGTCTCAAGAACTGAGCTATCAGCAAAAGCAAGGTGTTCAGCCAGTGCCCGTGCAAGCCGCTCTCAGTACCGCAACTGGTATCCAGCCATCACCTGTTAATGTGGTTGGCGTCACTTCAGCTTTAGGCCAGCAGCCTTCCGTCGCGTGTTTGGCTCAAGCCCAACTGCCATATCCTCAGACGGCTCCTCCAGTGCAAGCTCCTCAGACGGCTCCTCCAGTGCAAGCTCCCCTCCTTCCCGGGGCACCACCCCAGCAGTTACAGTATGGACAACAGCAATCCACTGTCTCCACACAGATGGCCCCTGGCCATGGGACGTCAGTGGCGCCGATCCCTCCTTCAGAGTATGTCCAGCCGCCACCGCCGACCCTTCCATCAGCAGCGCCCTCTGGGCAGCCCGCTCCTGCAGGAGTGGGAGCAGGAACCGCGGTGATGCCTATGGGTCAGCCACAGAGTGTCCAGTTGCCAGTGCAGCCCGCCACCGTCCAGGCTCCACCTGCAGGGGCATCTGGCCAGCCTGTCGCCCAGGCTCAAACAGCAGTACCTGCGGCAGCTCCTGGCAGTCACATTGCAAATATTGGTCACCAAGCGAACGTGCCCACTGCTGTGCAGCAGCCCTCTTCCCAAGTCACACCTTCAGTTATTCAGCAGGGTGCTCCTCCGTCTTCACAGATAGTTCCACCCGCTCAGACGGCGATTATTCATCAGGGAGTTCAAACTAGTGCTTCAAGCCTTCCTCAACAGTTGGTCATGGCTCCCCAAAGTACCCTGGTCACTGTGCCTCCCCAGCCACCAGGAGTAGAACCCGTAGCTCAAGGAGTCGTTTTGCAGCAGTTGCCTGCACTTAGTCCTTTGCCCTCTGCGAGTAGCATTTCTGTCAGCAATCAGGTTAGCTCAACTGGTCCTGGAATGCCTTCTGCCCCAACAAACTTGGTTCCACCACAGAACGTAGCACAAAGCCCTGCCACTCAAAACGGTAATGTGGTTCAAAGTGTTAGTCAACCTCCCTCGATAGCAACTAATATAAATTTGCCTTTGGCACAACAGATGTCACTAAGTTCCATTCAGTCCTCTGCACAATCATTAGCTCAGGCAATCGGAGGCCAAGTTGAAGATGCCAGGCGCCCAGCGGAGCCGTCCTTAGTTGGCTTACCTCAGACCATCAGTGGTGACAGTGGGGGAATGTCAGCAGTTTCAGATGGGAGTAGCAGCAGCCTAGCAGCCTCTGCTTCTCTTTTCCCGTTGAAGGTGCTGCCGCTGACGACACCCCTTGTGGATGGAGAGGATGAGAGGTAAGACCTGCCATGTTTCTGCAGACATTCAGCAGAGTCAGCGTCAATCTGTTCAGTAGCTGTGTGTGTGTATACAGCTATATGCACACGATTAGTCTAAAGCGTTAGATGCCTTTTCATTTTTGTATGTGAAAATGCATTTCTGTGGTAAGTTTTCTAGAGCAAGGGTGTTATGGAATAGTTTCAGAGTGGATAGGAAATGGTGTCAGTAATATGTAAATATTATTTGACAGAATAGTTATTATTAAGCATTAAGAATAGGTTTGGGAGCACCATTTGGTTTTTGTTATTTATAGGATGCTTTTTAGAAAGTTCAGTTACAAACAGAAACTTAAGTTTTGCTAATCAGTATAATAGTTAATCTTTTCTTTGGAATTACTAAAATCCTTATGGGCATCTCTTGGGAGGGGTGTGGTTCCACATTTGTTTCTCCTTTACTAGGCTGGACAGTCCTTTTCAGTTCTACTGTGTTTGATCTTAGTCTGTGAAAGATAATCTTACCTGCTTTTCCTAGTCAGACATAGGAAAGATGACCTAATCTGGGTGATACAGGTTGCCTTCATACTGTAATCGACCAACTTTTGGGTGCTTAGTTAACAGTAAAAGGAATGGGAATCTTAAAAAGTATTTTGTGGGGGAGGAGGGCATACAATTCCCAAATCACCAGATTTATCTTCGATGGTAGTATGCTGTACATTTTTCCTTTTGCGTAGTAGATGAAGGTGGTAGCCATTTTAAGAGTAAAGAAAAGTCTTGGAGGGTTGAATTTATAGAGGCATGAACAGAAGACTTTGTTCTGTTCTCCTGCTAGTCTACTCCACCTGTTCCCTTCTTAAGGAAAAAAATACATAAAGCCTAAAATACATTATTAAAGTAGTGTTTTTTTAATTGAGTTAGAAATAATATACTAATCACGCTTATTGAATCAAATTGTGGCTTTGAAGCTGACTGGCTAGAAAAGTTGTGAAATCTCATGATTCTACATTGTTTTAAATTAAGTTGAATTTAAAGGAATGTTCTTTTGTCCGATTTGCCAGTCTGTTTAACCTTGATCAGAATAAATATCATATGAGTGGACAAAGGCTATTCATTTTCACTGTGGAACTTTGAATAAGCTTGAAAGATATTTAACTATTTTAGTGTTAGTTGGAGATTTTTGTGATTGACCTTTCATCAGATCAACTGGAACATTTCTATTCTAAATGTATATGGTTTTCATTTTGGAAAAATTGAGCATATTTCAAAAGAATTGCAATTTTAGAAAAAGAAAAAGGCCAAATGTTTCAGTAAGTTTTTCATGATTCATTTATTTATTTATTTATTTTTTTACTTCAAAGATATAAGGTAAAGTCATGGGTTATTGAAATAATTTAAAATCTTGTCTTTCAAGATTTTTATTATTTTTCTAATATAATTAAAATTTTGTTACCTAATCAAATGTGTTTTGTACTACATGCACAAAGCTGTACTTGTAAAAGGTAGTTTCCTTAATAGCCCTATTATAGTTATTCTTAAACCTTTAATTTTATCATACCATGCTAATACTCACCTATAATTGCTGATACTCACCTATAATTTTAAAGACTTATTTTTCCCAAATGTTAATGTTTTCTAGATCTAAAGTATGTGAATTGAGTGAAGCCCCTATAAAAACAGGTATATATTTTGTGGATAGTAAATTTAGAGAAGTAAAAGATCGGTGAAATACACCAGTGAAAAGCACACATTTTGAATCCAGACCTGCCATGATTTTTGTTGATTACTATTTGTGGCCCCCTGGCATGCCTTGCTCCTCCTCCTTTTCCTCCTGGTGGTAGGGCTTGGTGGAGCTTTCCTTAACTTGCTGCTCCAGACAATTCAAGTCCGATGTTGCTACTTACAACCAGGTTTTCAACTGTAGGGGCAGAGCCCCAGTGTAAGATATTAGTACACAGTTAATGTTTCTACATAATACTGACATGAAGATTAATTAGGGGCAAATTTGTAGAAAGGTTTGGAATAAAGGGGACAAAAAGAAATACTGAGAAATATGATTCAATAGTGGCATAAAGTAACGAGTTGACCATACCTGGTTTGAATTTACTACTATATTTGAACCTTTATTAGTTAACATCAATGTGAAGTTGTCAAATCCAGGAAATTTTTGTTTCAGAGGTGTCCTTTAAATTCTGAAAAATCAAAATGTTTCACCCCAAAAAAAAAACCTGTTAAAGGTCAGAAAGGGTAAAGATTATATATATATATATATATATATACACACACACACACACACACACACACACATACATATATACATATTTTAATGTGTTTCACTGCAGATTATTTCTTTTATCATGGCAGTTTAGAAAAACAAATGTCATTTTATTTAAATTTGTTCTTGGAAGGGAATTGGAGAATACCTACAAGAGAAGAAAGGGACAATGGCTTAGAAACATTCCTCTTACCTTTTCTTCCCGTGTCGGATTCTGTATCACTGGCACCTTCCGGGCTTCGTCCCCTGTTAAGTCTCTCATGGGAGAAAGGGGTTCATTATAATTTAAATATTATGACTTAGAAAACATGTTAGCAAAGTTTTGGGTGGTATGACAAATCAAGAATAGTTATTCTTTAGTCACCTTTTTGAAATAATACGCTTAACACTTTACATTTTAAAAAGTTTATTAGACCTGTGGAAAATGGTTTCACTTGGCCGTTGGGAAAGACTATCAAGATTAGAAACATGGATCAGGCTTATTAAGATTATATATCTTGTTTTTAAAAAAATCACTCTCATTAAAAAAGTCTTAATGTCTTATAACCTTTAGTATGAACTCACCTTTACATCACAGGGGAAGATACAGGTATTTCACACTACTACATAATCTTTTGTGTTTTGTGATTATTATTAGTGCAGCCTCTTAGGTGAAGTTGTTCTAACTTTTCACCCTTAAGACTTGGCTCAGATGTTCCCTCGGCAGCATCCCCTTCACCCAGGGAGCGGTGTTTCCTCAGCACTTTTCAGTGTTGCCTGTCGAAGGCATGGCACACTTTCAATTATAATTATGTTTCCCCATCTTCCCCACTAGGAGTTCCTTAGAGCAAGAACTAAGTATTTTTTGAACGAATTAATGAGCAGCACTTTTGCTTTTTCTACCATGATTTAAAATGTCTATTCTCTCATCTTAGGCACAACTGTTAGAGATGTAGGATCATATAATTTATGCAACAAATTGAAAAGAAGTGATTAAAAACGATTTGCTTTTTCTACCTCATGATTTCTTGCGGTGAACTGATATTGATCTTCTAATTATGGTGCCTGTTACATAGTAGGCCCTCAAATATTTATTACAGAGACATGAGAGTTTTCTTATCTATAAAATAGGAGTAACATTCATTTTGCCTGCTTCTGAGCATGATAGCATCAAATAAAATACTAAATTATAAGTTTTAATTTTCATTTTGGTTGTACCTGCACAGTTTAAAAGTCAAATACTTGCATGATTATCAAAGCAAACAAAAGCTTCCTGCCCCTTCCTGTCCAGTTTCCCTTTCCCAAAAGCAGTGCCTTTCCTCTTAGATGACTGAGATTTACCTTGTGGTCTCTAACATGTTTGTCTTGCTCCTTGATACGCAACCTAGCTAGGTGGTTAGGAGCGTGGACTCGAATTAGACGGCTTAGGTTTGATCCTTCCTCTGTCATTTACTAATTTTATGTGTAACACTGGGTTGCTTAACCTCTCGATGCCTCAGTTTGCTCATTTTTAAAAATGGGGATAATGGTACCTACCTCATAGGTTTGTTATAAGAATTAAAGGAATTTGAAAAGCCCTTAGAACTGTGTCTAACTCCTATGCCCAAATAAGTGTATGTTAAAAAAAAAAAACTACTTCTTGCTTACGTTTTTGGCCTTACGAACTTCCTAGATAGAAAATGAAGATTTAACTTTTTTGTCATCACCTGCTTAACTGGTCCCCCTTTCTTCCAGGACCTCATTTCTCTTAATAGTTATGATTATATCACTATTGATTATTCAAGATTTTTGTAAAATATGATTACCTTTCCTATTCTGTACAGTGGCCTGACTCGCCTTCCTCCTTCTGTACCCCCACCCCCCAGCCATCTAGTATATATAGTATACTAGTTTTTTGGGGTGTGTGTGTGTGTGTGTGTGTGTGTGTGTGTATATCACATAGAAATATTAGTCATCCTCACTCTCCTCCCCCAAATTTTCATGTATGAGCATAGTCTGTTTCCCCCAAATTCTGGTCTTTCCCCCCAGTTTTGCCTATTTTGGGCTTTTACCTTTTGTGACAGAGCCTGTTCTCAGATGTCTGGTAATTCTTGGTTGTCTGCTTGCACTTAGGTGCAGGAGACGAGAGAGCTGATAAGACATTGTTAGTGCACCTTGTTGACTTAGCTTTCATAGGGTGATCTGGCAGGAGTTCATTGTCATTCCCGCGTCCCCTTAGCTTTCTCCGTAGTTATCACTAATTTAACTTTTCATCTGATGTCTCTCAAGATGTTCAGACATGTCAGGTATTGGTATCATTTTATCTTCCTGAGGAGATCTGTCTTTTATCGCTCTGACCTCCATTCTGGACAGATGGCCTGTATGTAGTCTTGGTATATACATTTTATCGTGGGATTCTCTACACTTCCTCCTGTGGTTGGATCTCTATTTTTCTGGTGACTCATGTCATGTTTATTCTTGGTTTATTTAATATTTTAAAATGGTTTTAGTTTATTTATCCTGACATTTGTTTAATTTTTGGGGGGGGATAGGTGAAGAATACCAGGTGGGAAATTTTATTATCTTTTAATTTTGCTCTATTGCTTTCTAGCTTTTTCATATTGCTTCTGAGAACTCTGAAGCCATTCGCATTCTTTGTATATTGTGTGTGACCTGTGTGTGTATGTTTGTTTTTCCTTTTGTTTCCCCTTGTTACGCACCCCTTCTTTCCCCTCTCTCATTCCTTAAGTAGTCTCTGAAAGCTTTTGTCTGTTACCAGGGTTCTGAAATGTTACCATGAGGAGGTCCCGGTTTGGGTCTCTTTTCATCCGTGGTGCTGAGTACTTGACGTGACCTTTCAGTCTGGAAGCATCTTTTAATTCTGGGACTTTTTCTTGAATGAGGTTGTTGATTATTTCTTTCTATTTTCAACCCCACCCCCACCTCCTTTTTTTTTTTTTTTTCTCAAGCTCCTCTTATGGGGATAATGGACCTTCTTGACCAGTCTTCTAATTTTCTTATATTTTCTCTTCTATTTTCATCTGTTTCTTTTTTGCTATACTTCTGAGTTTTTCATCTATTATCATATATTTAATTTCCAAGAGCTTTTGTTTTTTTCTTTGCTCCTTTTAAATAGTATCCTGTTCTAAAAATGATAGTACTTTCCCTTAGCTGTGTGAATATAAAACCCAGATAGGAGTTTTTTTCCCCCTCTGTGTGATGTGTCCTCCAGTTTGCTTTTTTTAAGTTTTTTATTTTTAATCATTTTATTAGTTTCAAGTTCTTTAAGTTTTTATTTACCTTGGTCTTTATCTTTCAGTCTTTCCTTAGATGTTTGGTGGTTGTGTGTAAGAGTTGGGGAGTAAAATGCTGATTAGAAGTTATCAGCACGTCTTCTTAGCTTCACTGTGTGACAACCTGGCTGGGCTGTTTGGTTGGAGGACTTTTGACGCCAGTGTCATTGTGCCTTTCCTCCTAGCTGGTTAGATTCCCTATGGAAGGCTCTTCTGATTGCCTGCATGGTGGTGAAGGCCTGTCTACATTTTGGGTGAGGGGGTGAAGTGGGGTAAAAGGTCTTGGGGAGCCTTAGCACCCCCATATATATATATGTTTCTTCAGTCACCCGGTTTTCAGTATGTTCTCCTGCTGCTGTGCCTGTTTTCCTCAGTCTTGGGATCTCGTGTTTCATTTTTTTTCAGACAATATAGTTTCAATGTTTTTGTTGGGTTTAGGGAGGGGCATTCGAGATCTGTGAGGCTCATTGCTTCTTAAACAGACTTTTAAACAATCTTCCTTGTTTTAGCACCCTCTCTCCCCCACATCCCACATCAGATGTATGTGGTATTGCCAACTCCTGAGTCTTTTGGGTATTTTACAGTTTAAATTGGGTTTACTCTTGGCTTTCTCCACTGTTTGCCAAAGATTTGATTTTCTAGTATTTGCTAAGTCATTTGTCACTCAGCCATCTGTTTTCCAGCTTCTAAATATTTGTTGCTATTGTCTTTTCACCTGTTCTCTCAATTTTTGTGGCCTTGTGTCTTTATAGCTTAAAGAAAAAGTTCCTTTTCTGTCATTTTAGTGGGGTTTTTAGAAAGGGAGTGTAAAATAGATGTGTGTGTTTACTATCGATTGCATACCTGTCTCAGCTGTAGAATACTGCATTGTTAAATGTAAGAACAATGTGAATTTTAATAAAGTAATTGCTCCAAGGTTTCATCTATAATGAGTACATTTTTAAGAGTGGAATTGTTTGGCTTGTATCCAGCAGAAATAAGAATAGTATCTAACTCAGTATTTCAATTCACAGAAGTGATTTAAAAATGTTAGAATTGGATTTTGTTAACATTTATTATCACATTTAACCAACTCAACAACTTTGTGAATGAAGTTTTTTCTGTTTTACTGGTGAATAAACTGAAGCTTACTTAGTTTATTATAGAGGCCAATTCAGTTGTCTAAGTTTACATACATAGCACTAAAGCAGAACTAGGATTAAATGTCATTTTTCCATTTCAAAATCTAGTGCTGTTTCTACTACTTAAAAAACCAACAAGTGGTGAGGCCGATGTCCATATATAACATTAGAGTGGCTGAAAACACGAAAAAAGGTAGGCTTCATTGGTGTGTATATTTATAAAGATAGTGGAATTGTTATAAAACTTACCAACATCTACCTGTAAGCCCTCGGTGAGAAAAAAGTGGGTAAAGCCATGACTAGTGTACCTGGAATGCAGTAGACATTCAAATGTTAAATGAAGTGTTAACTAACATTTTTTTTTTTTTTGAAAGTTGTATGAAAATTATCTTTCCAGGGAAATCATTTTAATTTTCTAATAATTTAAGTCTTTGTGACATTGGCTTCAGAATTGCAAATTAAGAAGATTTTTTTTCTTGTTTAGAAAGTTTAATTTAAAAATACGGAGCTGCAAACTTGACCTGTTACGCATGGTCCTGCAGTGTTGCAGTGTTAGGATGTTGGTGGTTGGTTTCCGTGTCACCGTATTGTTAGGGTTGACTACGTCTTGGTAGGAATAGGCTTTAATGGCTCATTAAAAAATTACACGAAGGAAAAAAAAAACTTAAGGCATGTTTACGTTATCTTAAAGAACTAGAATGAGTTTTAGATTCTAGGTTGACTTTTTTTTCTAGTTCACATATATTCAGATGTTGTCCTCCTGCCATGTGTCACTCCTCCCACCCCCCCACCCCAGAATTTTTTCCTGACCAGTTTAACCTGGAAAACTTACTTGACCTTTTGGTATCGTTAGGCCAGATTGACCTTTGTTCTTTCTACCTCCCTGCTGAAACACTTTTGCTTTCGGTGATATTTTTCTTATGTCTTCTCACCTTTCTGGCCACTCCTTTTCAGTCTCTTTCAGATTCGTTTCCTCTGTTTGACTCTCAGTGTTGGGGTGTCTTTGGATTTCTGAGTCCTTCCCACTGCGTTTTCCCTTGGTAATCAGCTGTTCTGTGGCTGTCAGTATGGTCTATATGCCACCATCTCCTGAATGCTTGGCACTAGCCCTCACTTCTCTTAGCTTGGACTGATGCAGTCTCAGCCTTCATAACACCTCCTCTGAGGTAGGCCTCTCAGCCTTACTCTTCATAAACTTACTCTCCTTTACCTAACCTCTCACAGTTTCTCCTTTACCTTCCTCGTTTTAGTGAAGACTGTTTCTGACTCTAGTTCTTCACTTTAAAAACCTGAGAGTCATTCTCAATGGCTCACTTTTCCTTACCTTCTCCGTCCTGACCGTTACCTTCAGAATACATCTCGAATTCATCTTTTTGCCTCCGTCTCCAGTGCCACAAACTCTTAAGTTAACGTATTCAGCTATCTGAACTCCAAGCTCTGCCGTGGCTTCTCACTAGCCTCCTGCAAAGGTTCTTGCCTTGCCCCAGTATTACAGCTTGTCAGAATGCTCCCCTTAAATCAGAGCCCTCGCTCACCCCAGACTGCTTAAAGCCTTCCATTTCTTTTAAGGTAATTACTTTTTGCTCTTGCTTACTTCTGGCCTCATAGGTCATTTTTTCCCTTCACTTACTGCGTACCCACTGCCTTCTTTCAGTTCCTCAAGTTGCCGTCTATTCTTACCTTTCCCGCTAGGCTTTGGCACATTCTGTCCCTTTAGCCTGAACATCCCCTGTGTCCCCTCCCCTCTGTTCCTCCTTAAAACTTAACCGTCACCTTTTGAGAGGCCTTCTCTGACATACCAATCTAAATTTAGCTTCTTTATTAATACTGTTTAATAGTACCCCGTTCTTTTTTTTTTTTTTTTTTGAGGGCAGTGTCACTGGCCCTCATATGTGGGACCCGAACCGGGGCCGCTGGCTTCCCAAGCCAGCGCTTAACCACCGTGCTACTCGGCCGGCCCTTAGTATTCCTTTCTTTTATAATACTTATTATAGTTTGTAATTAATAATCTGTTTGATGATTTTGCGCCTCAGTACTGGGATGTTTGGTTTGCTACTGTATATTCCCAGATATGTTACTGTACCGGTTATATTAAATTCTATTAGTGCCTTACAGACAGTACATACTCAGTAAAAACCTGCTTCGTGAATAAATGAAGAAAATCTATTTTTAATATTGGCATAAGAACAACTTTAAAAACACTATTATGATATATTTGGATGGTAAATAAGTTCTTTATAGATGATCATGTGATATCACTTTCCCTTTAGAGATGGTTGAGAATTAATTGATTACTTTTTGCTGTGTTTGTGAGCCAAAAAGATCAATGCTTAGTTGCTGCATTTAGCAAGCATTTTGTTTTATGTTTATACTTATTTTGTATTTTATGTTTATGCCAATAAAATTTCTCCAACTTGAATAAAACAAAAAAAGCCCATTTATTTCAAAATTAGAATAGAATGTCAGTGTTCTTTTTCTACTTTTGACTGCTTCAGCTATTTAGCAGATCATGATTCTTAAATCTAAGTATTACCTTGAAGTCCTTTGGTGCAGCTTTGGCTGTTGAAAGTATAAACATTTAACTTGTAAAATGCCACTTGTTTGTTGTGTTAAGAGAGTTTTCTTTATTAAACGGCTTAGTAAGCATTGAGTTAATGAATTATTTGAAATTCCTAACTAATGTGTTTTACTTATGTCATAGCAGTTACTTGTTATTGAATCAGTAAGTTATGGATTAAGTAAAGGAAGAGGAACCATGAGAAACATTTGGCAGTGATTAGAATTGGCAATACATTTAATTGATTATATATGGGTATTAAATGGGAGTATAAAAGCATTGGGAGATGAGGCCTTTAGGGAAGGGAAAATGTAGAATCCCTTTATAGAAGGGAAAAGACGGAATCTGATGTTGGTGGTGCAGTGAGCACCAGAGGCTAATTCTGAGTTTCTAAATGTTTTCATATCCTTTTTGTGGACATATCAGTATTAAACCTGGTTGCCTGACTTAAAACCATGTTTGTGTTGACCGGGGAGGAGATTTATTGGCTTGATTTTATTAACTGTTAACGTCAGATCATGGTGAGCGACACTGCCCGTCCTCATCCATAGAACCTCAGAAAGTTACTCTGAGCTTCATGTGGTTAAGACAGGTGAGACAGCATCTGATTTGTCCAGGTCTCCCAGGTTCTTTCAGTAATATCAGCTCACGAGTCAGGTTGGGGAACTCCTGATCCCCCGTGTACATGCCCGAGTATTCCTTTTTTGAGTAAATTGTAGATGGACAGATTATAAAATTGCTTATTGTTGATGAGACTTCATTCTCTCTCAGGTCACCTAATTATCTAATTTCTTTGGCTGTTAGGCTTTGTTAATAAATATATATTCACAGAGTAACACACAGCATTGACTGTGGTGAGGAATGCTTTGAAGGTTTAAGTGTACAATTGAAATAGTATCTGGCATTATATTTTTGTCATCATATGGCTATGATATATCTAGAGGTGATAGTAATAAAACTTTATTCTTGTATGGTTTTGGGGGGTTGTTTTTAATGAAGCACTTTGAAATAGATTTATGCCCTTTAGAGTCCTAGCAGACTTAAAGTTGATAAGATGCTTTTGTTCAGTTTTCATAGAGGAAGAAATAGAGTCTCCGGTTCATTTGTTTGGTCAGTAGTTAAATATTGAGTTCTTGCTGTGTGTAATGTGTTTTCAGCTTGTTCATAGACTGTACACCAATTTAGTAATAGTAGTAGTAGTAACAGTTGTAATAGGAGTTGTTGAAATTTTGATACTTATTATATGCAAGATTGTTCTAAGCACTTTACATACATCAACTTATTTAATTCTCTGAACAACCTCATAAGGCATAAGTATCATTATTATCCCCATTTTGCAGCTAAGGAAACTGAGGCATAGAATGATTAAGTAACTTATTCAAGTAAGTGGGAGCTGGGGCTTACCCTGGGATTTAAGTCCCAGACTTTGTGTTCTGAACGCCTTTTGGACCTGTTGTCTCTCTGGCATCTGATCAGAAGCAAGGTGTTCTGTTGATCCCTCAGTCAGCCCAAATGCACTGGAAGGCACTGGGAACTGCACGCGTTTCTTACCTCTGTCTATCCTCAGATACTATAGTTTGGCTTTGGGAAGCTACTCTGCTGGTACTCCCGAGATCAAGGACCCCCACCCCTTTGGTTTACCTGCATTCCCCTGCGTGCAGCGGCGCTCAGCTCTCAGTACATTCTGAAATAGTTGTGGAATAAGTGCGTTCAGACGTGGCAGGAAAACCCCTACAAACGTCCAGGCTAGGGATATAATTACTGCCAAATACTTCGCCATCGTGTTACCATTACAGGTCACAGCCGTTTTTGTAGATTAGAGTAAGGTTCAGTCCTTCCCAGATACGTTACTGCACCTGTTACATTAAATTCTCTCTGACTGCCCTTCACCAGGCTGTCAGATGGGTGTAGTTATTGAATAGGTGTAAATCGTTATGCCTAGTAATAGTGTAAACGAAGACTTAATCAGACACGGTTCTTGTCCTCAAGGATTGTATACGACTTACACATGGGAAAATTACATGGCTGTAAGTGCAAAATAACAGTTGTAAACCACATGAAATATGAAATTAAAGAATAAGAAATTTAGTGCTGGAAATCTTGAGATCTCATTCAACCCTTGGTTTATAGTATAGATGAAGGAACAAGTTCAGAGGGGTTAAAGGAATTCCCTGACAGCGATATAAAATGTTTCTCAGACTGTCACTGGAACTGGAGGCTGCAAAGTGGCAGAGGGAGTGCATTCAAAGTTCACAGATGGATGGATAGGCCAGGAAAGCAGTGTTATTTGAACTGATTTTTCAGAGTTTTGGGTTGAAGGAGAAAGCTTCAGGCAGGAGAACAGGAATAAACATGGGAGGCAATATGAAGGACATGCTGGCCGTCAGCGAGGAAACGTTTGGGCTCACGAGGGTAGGTTTGTCTCAGGAGTGACTGCAGGTTGAATCGGGCAGTGATCTGGTCCTCACCAGCTGTTGACGAGATGATCAGGGAACATTAGTGTAAGAGGAATGTGTGGTTTGGATTGGCGTGGGGGTACACCTGGGAGCAGGCAGGGCTAGCTAGGAAATTATGTTTTTCTTTTATGAATGAAGGACATAAATTAGGGGGGTAGTGATTTCTGCTGTAAAATGATTCAGAATAGGCACCCTTTGGTTAGTACATTTCTCAGTTTATAAAAAGATTATGTTCACTTTCCTGGTTTCTCTTCCCTAAAAGCAGTATGTTTCTCTTCTCTTTTTTTTTTTCTTTTTTTTGAGGGCAGTGTCACTGGCCCTCATGTGGGACCCGAACCGGGGCCGCTGGCGTCTCAAGCCAGCGCTTAACCACCGTGCCACTCGGTCTGCCCTCTTTTCTCATTTTTTTTTTTTTTTTGAGGGCAGTATCACTGGCCCTCACAATTGGGACCCGAACCAGGGCTGTTGGCTTTCTCTTCTCATTTTAAAAAAGAAAAAAAAAAACACCCTAATTTCCCAGAAAAGCTATTATCATAACCACTGCTGTAAAGGTCTGAAGGATAAGTGGTTATAATCTTCAGGTAGGATTTTTGGCAATTTAATGTTTTCATAAGGTATATCCGTGTCTCATCCAAGGCATGTGTGTCCCAAATATATTTAGTAGTGAAAAGAAATCCAAGTGAATGTGAACTTATGTTTTAGGATTGGTTCTTTACATTAGTGGCTGTAGAGACCTTTGCCTGCTTTCTTTTCTTACTAACCAGACCCCATTGCTAGTCTCATCCAGATAATGGAAAGAGGAGGGATTATTTCTTCCTATGCCCTAGGTCTCTGTCAAAAAGGAAATGGTATGAGCTTATGTCACATGTGAAAAGCATTAATGCTATCCTTGACACTAAATGTGAGTAATTTGATTTTTTTTTTTTTTTGAGGGCGGTGTCACTGGCCCTCATATGTGGGACTCGAACCGGGGCCGCTGGCTTCCCAAGCCAGCGCTTAACCACTGCGCCACTCGGCCGTCCCAGGGGTACATTTCTATAATACATCATCTATATATTGCATTGTGTGTTCACCACCCAGAGTCAGTTCTCGATATTAATCTCTGTAAACTGCTCAAAACATTTTAGGGAGTGACTTGGGATAGAAATCCAATATATGGGAAAAGTATGACAAAGTAGGATATGATGTATTATGAGAGATATTAATAAAGCAGTATTGGGAATCAGAAGGTAAAGATTACTTGCTTTTGGGGAGGTGACATTTGAGAGAAGTTTAGCTGTGGGGATTAAGTCATTTTAGTAAAGCAAACTCACACCTTAAAAGGTTCAAGGTATAGGGATTATTTCCAGAAAAGAACATAGGACATAGTTAAGTTGGTAGGAGGCAGTCTGTATACAGGAGCGTGGAAGGTAGGGCTAGCTTTGAAAAGCCTAGAGGCAAGGTTGCGAAGTCTGGACTTCCCTGGACATGGACCGGAAGGCCTCTTTTAGTTGTGCTGTGGAGTGATCAGTGCTGCATTTTAGCAAAGGACTGAATGGGGAGTCTAGTTGTTCCCTTCCTCAGTGGAGTGGGAGAACTCAGTGATTCCTTTCTGTCTGGGGTGGAAACCCAGGCACATTCCCTTTGTGGTTGCAAGCTGAGATAATGGTTTGAATCAGTGACCTTGGCCTCGCTAGGAAAGCTAAGGCGCTAAGGACCCAGCACACACATGGTGACACTCCACTTACTCAGAGGTTGAGCACTGGTAACCTAATGCTTTGGAACACAGCTCTGGAGTGGAAAGGCCTCCAGAGCAGCTTGAAATTGCTATCACAAAATAAAGCCATGTGGAGTTTTAGGGTTTTTTTTCTTGGCTATTTTTGCATTGCATTTCTGGTCCTTTTTTAGACCTTTTTTTTTTTTTTTTTTTTTAAGTCTTAAGTTTGCTAGCTTTATCATCTTAAAGCAGACAAAGGAGGGAAAGGAAAATAAATGGGATTCAGAGGCATTTAAGGTGACATTGGGAAAGGAGCAGTTTTATAGCCTGATAGGAAGGTAGGAGTTAGAAATTTTAAGGAAACCTTAAAGAAACATCGTATGGCATTGAATATTTACTAGTCGAATGTTAGATTATGTTTGGTATATTATTTTAAGAAAGCATAGACACAATGAACAAATTCCAAATGGTGTTAATTACTGGCCTGTGGACAGGTATAAAGAGACAATCTTTTAGTTATACCTGCCTGCATTGTATCATTTAACGATCAACAAATCACTTTACTGCACCATGTTGTTTTTCGATTCTAAAATAAGACAAGGGCTTCATATTTTACCAGTTTTCAGGCTAGTAAGGTTATTCTGTAAGAAATTAATAACATGTTGTAAATAAAAGCTAGATCTCTACAGATGGAAATTGCAGAGAATGTTTTCCATAGTAAAATTAAAAGTCCTTAATAGATGCTAAGATTTAAGTATTAATAATGATTTTTATTTTTAGTGAAATTACTGATGAATAAGTGACATCGTAGTTAGGTTGTCTGCACAAGGTATTCTGTAGATAATTACTAATTTAGATATTTTACTCTAATAAAGATTATCCTCCCCCAGTTTTTTCTTTGATATATTTTTATCAATTACTTTTCTTAACACAGTAAATCAGATAGTTGTATCAAGAGAAGCTGACTTCTTTAATTTCAGATGTTTTTAGTCTCTTTTTTTAGAAACGGATAACCCAACTCACTTTGTTTCATAAGGGAGTTTTTTTTTTAATATACTTAATATTAAGTTAATTTTGTTTTCTTGGTTGTATCCTTTTAGACAGTTTTATTGTGGTATTTTCAACAATGAAGGGTTCTCTTCCTGTTGAGGAAATATTCTTATGTTTTAAAAATTACTTTCTAAAGATAGCATTCAGTGAAACTTTACTAGAAAATTTATTTTGGAAAAAAATGCTTCTTTTCTAAGTTACCGCTTTTGCTTGATTTTTGTTTCTTAAAGAGTTTTGTTTTGGGTGCAAGGTGAGTGAGGTGAGTTGAGACAACCCCCTGGTTTGGGCCCTAGTGCTGTCCACTGCTCAGGTGCTGATAAGTCACCAACTGTCTGATTCTTTCCTTTCTTCCTCTCTTAAAAGGCTTTATCATGTAGTTTGACTTAACTTCTTTTTTAGAGTCAAGCATGGAGCCATGTCTTATCTTTGATTGATGCTCCATGTTATTGTGAGACCTCGGAAGAAGGGCTTTGTCTGAGTTCTAAGCTATTCTTCATCTTCATTGTGTTATTTTCCTTTTGGGGATCTACCAAACATTGTTTACCAGTTATTCTCTCAAATGACAGCAGGATTTGTATGTTTAAACAATTGTTATATTTTATTATTAGGAACTTGACCTATTATGAGGTTCCAGGGAGGAAGGGTGGATGGAGAATGAGAAGATGGGATAAGGCCAAACTAGGTATGATTAGCTTCTTGTCTCCATTCTTGAACTCCAGTAACAATAAACCATGACACTGCGTCCCAGCCCTTCTAGGAACAAGTGTATTTAATGCTTAGTAAAGATACATAGTACGTATTTGAATTAGCAACCTCTTAAACCTTTTGTTTTGGAAATTTATGTAAGATTGATGACAAACTCATAGGGGTGCTGAGGATTGTACGACAGATTGTAAAATTTCTTTTACTATATTATTGGCTGTTATATTACTATCGATGAAATATTGTCAGGTAACTGACACATAACTACTAAGTGATGGAGCTAGAACTCGATTAGGTGATTTGATTCCAAAGCTGACACTTAGCCATTCTGGCGATTGCCCTGGCCATGGAGAAGCTGTAAGAGGCAACAGCTGACAGTCATAAAAAGCACTTCTTAGTCTACTAGCATGGGGGCGTTGGGCCTCGTAGGCGTCATTAGTTCCTTATTACGGACCGGGACAGTGACCGATGTTCCTAATGATGGCCCTTTCAATCTTAGTTATTTTCTCTTAATATATTTTGAAAGCATTTTCTACCCCAACTGATTACATTTTCCAAATTTTTGCTAAAGAATAAATTTTAAATATGGAAAATTTGCTTAAGTAGAATACAGTTTCTGAATAATAAATGAAGATAGTCTTGTGACATGAACATTTCAATAGACCAGATTTGGTAGCCTTCCATTGGTCTCAGTTAGTGAGCTTTTACTATAAGTTATTGGAATTTGGGTTTTTTTTTATGCTTAATGTGATAAAATTACATTAAAATGCTTTTTCAAGTAGGAAACTCACTTTAATCAGTTGAATCATGATAGTATATTTTATGACTCAGTCTTTAATTTTGAATGACTGGAACAATAAAATGCTAATTTATATGAACACTTTTATATAAAGTTGAAAAACAGGATTTACCTTGTCGTTTTGCTCATAGGGGAATTAATTTTTTTAACCTGAGGCAATTACGTGAGGTATTGTTTTAATTCAACAGTTTTGCAAATAGAGCTGCTTTCCATCATTTCATTATACTTTTCCTGATTGATTTATAAACATTGGAGCCTTAGAAGGAATTGGAATTTTTTAAAAAATTGTAATTAACAGTAAAGATCTATTTTAAAGGACATAATAGTTTAATTTATCATTTAATAGTAATGTAGCATGAATCTTAGTCACATGTTCTGTAATTTAAATTAAGTTATATTATGCTTTCTTGTTATTCTGTATGGTGTGTGTGACAGCTTTTTTTATTAAGTTAATTCATCTAGGCTATAGACAAATGAGCGTAGAGCATAATGAGGTAGGGTTGAATGAGCATTAGTCTTAGCATTGATCTGGTATCTAATCTTATGCTGTCATTTGATTGTTTGACCTTGGGGAGTGTAAATGCAAGCCCAGCTTCCTTCCCTGTTAAGGGGGAGTAACAGCCCCTTGGCACTGCTGTTGGGAGGATGAGGGCGACAGTGGATGTGATGTGCTCAGCTCTGTTCCGGTTTTGTGCAGGGTAGCTGCTCTTATTCCTGTGCCAGGTGAGAACAATTCCTTTCTTAAGCACTGTAAGTTAAATTAAAAGCTTGTCTGCATATTCAGAGACTTTCTACTTCCTATAGCCTTCCAAGCTAAGTGCTTCTGTACCATGGTGACATTTTTGGTATCACCTTTCTCACCTGGGGCTCCATAAGAGAATTAATCCCTACAAGGAAAGAGCGGCCACTTTCTCACTTCTGAGAATGGCGCAAGCCTAGTTGTTACCACTGTATATGCATAAGAGAAAGTGAATTTGTGACATATAATGAAGGCATCAGGGATTCTTCTGTGAAATCCCAGGTTGCTAGGACTCTGTTATATCTGATTATTTGAGAAATGCTTCAAAATTCTTAAATTTACAGAAACAAAAGTTTTACAACGCACACCTTCCTCTCTGTTTTTAACGGGGGCCGGGTGCTAAAAGGAAATGTAATGTCGCACAGCAGTTTGTTAATGTTCCAAAATAAACCATTTTCCTAATCAAGTGATTTTTAAGCTTTTTTATTGTAAAGATTGTTTTAAATGGGCATAATGCCCCATGGACCATCTGTTCCATACTCAGTCCCATGTGGGACTGCAGATTATCTCTTTAGAATGAATGGAATTAATCAGTTTGTTTTTAATAAGATAATGAGTCAGTACCTGGTTTTTTAAGTTTGAAGGATTCATTGAACTAGATTTTCAAATCTGGTGTAAAAGATTTAAAACTGGTGACTTTGGAATACGAGTTCAAGTGAAAAACAAAACAAAACAAAACAGTTCTAGAGCCCAGGAATATCGGGGAATGCTTTTGTTAAATACATCTTGGAAGTTGACGTGGCATTTTAGTTTATTAAAGACTGAGAAATTCTGCAGAAGAGAGACCATTTTCTTTTAACTACAGCTTCTTGATTGTATAACACTTATTAATGTTGTGCAGCACCGGTGTTCCTTGGAACACACTTTGGAAAACGTTATCCGGCTTCTTTTTGTGTATGAGAAATGTTCTGGGGCATGTATGTGAGTGATGGCAGTCTTCAGTTGGAGCCCATTTACTCTACTCTAACAGTTCCTTTCCTGCTCTACCACCCTATTTCCCGTAAGTATTTGATTTATATTAGAAATAAAGATGTAATTGTTGTCACATACATGTATACACAAAGTGAACCATCTGCCGGAAGTTTAAGAATGCGTCTTGAGAAGCGCAGCACTGGCATATTTGCAGCCTCGTTTAATTGGCCCTGTTGGCATCAATGGTTTGCAGACCTTAGCGGTTGACTTCATATGAGTTAGTATATTCCTGGGGGAAACCCTTAAATAGGGAAGAAAAAACTAGTTCACCCGTTAAACATACAAAGACAGGGAAACTAATTAGAGTTTGCCCTATGCTTTGGTTACCATTAACACAGAGCATTTTACTAACTTTACTTTGTGTTCATGTTTTAGAGTTAAAGCTTGACTTTGCTAACAACAAAGTAAAGGAACCAACTGAACGTTCTCATCTCCCTTTTTTCCATTTCCTGTGTTACACTTACCTGAGAAATGGAAAAAGAAAGAAGTATAAAAAGGGATGTCAGATCCTGAGAAAAATTGAAGTCTTTAGGGGATTAAAAGATTTATCAAAGGGGTGGAAAGAATGGTTATTGGGAGACGTTTCTGAAGATACGTTGGCATTAAGAAAGGAGTCTTTGGCTCTTTGGGGAAAGTCTGAGGATACCTCTCTAAAACTGCAGAGGTCAGAATGTTTCAAATACTAGCTGCATTTGATAGTTTCAGCGATTTGATTCAAGTTTTGAAAGAAGAATAGAAAGAGGTTTTTTCCTACGTAGAAGTAGTATAATCTATTAACTGAGTAACATTGAAAGGAAGTGACTTATTAGAACACGTGAAGTGATACACATAAATTTATTTTTTGATGGAAGTACATTCACATGTGAAGTTTTCTCATTTGTTAAATCGAGAACTTGAGATATAGTGGTCCAGGGGCTTAATCCAGGATTTGCTGTAGCTTTTACAAAGTTTTATTGATGGCCCATGTGATGTTAACTAAACTTCACATAGCTCTTATATCAAATCAGATTTCCTAAATTGTTGACTTGATGGTGGTGGTGCTCGTTTTCCTTCATACCTTTTCACCGTTTTCTCTCTGGCAGTATTTTCCTTTTCAAGGTGTGGATTGTGACTATAGAAATCTTATTCCCAAAATATTTGGAAAGTAGAATCAGCTATGAAAGCTGTGAACAGTCAGTGAAATACCAGTATTACAGTTTTTTTCCAGGATTTAAAGTCATGATAGCATATGAGGGTGGGCATTTTTCATTTTTCCGGTTTTCAATCTCATTACTGTGTAGGAAGAAATGAACTTGCTGAGGAGTAGTTGAGAAACAGGTTTCCTAATTTCTTACGGCTTGCTGCCATGTGCCCCCAAAGTTCAGGGTGCCATCTCCAAGACTCGCGGATGGCTGCTGTGGACACTCTGGCTTTCTTTCTGTCACTGCAGACTCAGTGGCCCGACAAGTTTTATACAATAGATTAGATGAAAGGCATTATTGGTAATTAGGTATCTGTGCTGTCTTTTAAGAAACCTACCCTATTTTATTGATAAAGAATTGGAAAGTACCCTGTTCTTACATAAAGTGTTGGGTGCTTCTAATGCCATATTTACATTGATATTGATTTTTATTAGACTCAAATTGAGATGAGGAAGAGAATGACCTTCCTTTGGTCTTGTCTTTATGTACAGAAGACCTATAGTAGATACATTGTAAGCTATCTGTAAATAATTTTTAAAATATATTACAATTTAGGACAATTACAGCATCTATGTAGAATACTATACACTCTGTAAGAAACTAAAGACTGTTCTCTGGGTAGCGAATTGAGCACTGAATCAGTGGAGAATAAAATCCAATTTGTTATTGCCAGATTATTATTTTAATCATGTTCATAACAGAATGATGACTTAAATTTGTAGATATGTTTAAATTACATTAAGATAATTGAACTCATAAGATTTTTATAATGTAAGAATGAACTATGAAATTCTCATACATTTAAAAGACCATCCAATATATTCCTCTGTTAGGCAACTCAATAGATATCTAACATATAAACTAGGAATTCCAATTAGGAAAACACTTCCACCATCGTGCTTTTTTGGTGGTTTTAAAAGATGAGAAGGATTTCTGATTACCATTTCTATATACTTTTAGATAGTCATTTCAGGTTCAATAGAAACATCGGTTCCTAGATTATTTATGTTGCTGATAACTGTTTTGCTACAGTTTACTTCTAAGTTTTGTTGCCTTCTCCAACTTCCATAGGTTGATAAAAATGGCAAAGCACATAACTGTCAACTGAATCTATTTATATGAAATTGAAGGGAGGAATTACAGAATTCTACTTAAAACAGAATATATTTACTATTCTAGTATTGTATCATATACTGAGTATTAAAAAGAAAATATTTAATTGTTAATAAAAATAATATGATTTGGAAAAGTATAAAATCAGTTAAAACTCAGAGTCCCAGAGACAAACTGGTTTTGATTTTCCTGCTCTATAACTTATTAGGTGTGTGTTCTTAGGTGACTTACTTCAGTACATTGTGCCTTAGTTTCCTTATCAGTGCAATTGGGATGATTATAATTTGTATAAGTCATAGAGTTATTGTGAGGACTGAATGAGGCTATATATATATAAAATGCACAACACATTACATATAGTAAGCTCTCACTGTATGTTAAAAATAAAACAAAAGGTTATTAATAGTTATTTGTAACCGATTTTATAAGTGAAGGTAAGTTATTTGGGAGTTTTATCATTTGTTTTTTAGTAAAAAAAATAAGAGGCCTATTTATGGCACTAAACTTTGTTTTCTCTGGAAATTTTTAAAAAAAAAGCAGAAATTTTTATTCCTTCCATTTTTGTGATGCAGGAATAAGAACTCATACATGATCATTTGAATTTGAAGACTTTTTTTTTTAAAATCTACCTACTCTATCAATGCTTGCTGTAGTGTATGTAAAATGAATTTCCTCTAGCGGTTTAACATAAACATCATTCAGTTTGTGTGTTTGTAGGTGAGACTTTTCTCTTGATCTCTCACATACTGTCTTCTGAATCCAAGTTCTCTGTATACAGAACTAGTTACCAAACAAATTAAACATAAGCAAGACTGTCACCATCTGATTACTTTTTTGATATTAGTACAGAATATGACATAATGCTGTCATTTCCACTAGGATTAGTTTTTAAAGAAAGATTGGAGTAAACTTTTCATATCAATTAAAAAATGTAAGGCCGGCCGAGTGGCTCAGTTGGTTAAGAGCTCGCTCAAGACTGCGAGCTGAGCTCTGAGCAACAGCAGTTCAATGCCAGCCCAAGCTGAGCTGTTGCTGAGCTGCCAACAACAGGTGGCAGGATGGCTCATCTGGAAAACAAAAAAAAAATGTAGATTTATTGTTTTCTTAGTGGATGTTCGTTCCATAAGTATGTCAAAATATGGCACCTTAATTAGAACCTTTGGTTTTATTTTTTTATTTTCAACTTTATTTTAAAATAATCTGACTTACTAAAAAGTTGCAAAATGGTACAAAAAGTTCCCATTACCTTCACCCAGCTCTCCCTAATGTTCATATTTTATACAACCAAGAACAAATATAGAAATCAGTAATTAACACTAAGCACTCTGTAAACTTTCCATTAAGTGACCTCTTGTGGCCCAGGAGGCTACCTAGACTTCCAGTTGTGCTTCCTTGTCATGTCCTCTTGGTCGCCTTGGGTCCGGGCTGCCGCTGCGCTCTCTGGGCCTGCACGACCTGACTCTTTGGGAATACAAGCTAGGTAGAATGCCTGATGTTCTTGCGATCAAGTTGAGATGAACATTTTTTGGCAAGGATACCAGGAGTTGATGTGTCCTTACCAGTGTATCATATAAAGAGGTACATGATAGAGATTTGTCCCCTTACTGGTAACGTTTACTTGATCATTCGGTTAAGGAGGTGTCTGCCAGGGTTCTACACTGTTAAGTGGCTCTTTTTCCCTTTGTAAGTAGCAAATGTCTTCTGGGAGATATTTTGAGACTGTAATGTCCTGTTTCTCATCATACTTATACCCATTGACTTTAGCATCTATTGATGATTCTTGCTTAGTAAGAACCTTTTGAATTTAATTCTTTAACCTCCTTTTTTGTTGAGTGAGATGTCATATTTCTTGTCATGGATAAGAATCACAAAGGAATTAATGTAAAAGAAGCCTAATTCATAAAATAATTAATTTTATTCATTCTATAGTCTTTTATATTCACCTTTTTCTGAATACACTCAAGAATGTAGCACAACACGAAATCCTGGAATAAAAAGTGTGGTAGAAATATGACCCTTTTGGTTTTTAGTACCTTGTATGTTCTTCAGTATATATCAGTCATTATAAAAACAAAGCCAGATATTTCATATTTTCAAAATAAACAGGTAAAAAAGATGCTAAGAGGTAAAGGTAATGGGCGAGGAGGTTAATTATGAAAAGAACATACCAGAGTAATATCCTTGAAATTACTTTTGTTAAGGTTTTTTTTTTTTTAAATTAAATATAGAAGCTTTTTTTCATTCAAAGGAGGCAGTGGCAAATTTAATATTTTTGTGTTTAGTCTTCTTGACCCTGAAGTTCTTTTTTTTTTTGGTGAGCCATCCTGCCACCTGTTGGCAGCTCAATGGAAGCTCAGCTTGGGCTGGGCATCGAACTGCCGTTGCTCAGAGCTCAGCTCGCACTCTTGAGCGAGCTCTTAACCAACTGAGCCACTCGGCTGTCTTTTTAAAAGACAATTTAAAAGACAAAAAGAGGTTGTCTTTTTAAAGGCAATTTGACCCTGACGTTGACTCTCTTATCGTTGATATGTATTTTTATGATCGCTTTCTATCTTTTATTTTTTAGTGGATTAACTACTATAAAAATGTATTACGGGGCCAGCCAAGTGGCGCAGTGGTTAAGCGCTGGCTTCCCAAGCCAGCGGCCCCGGTTCGGTCCCACATATGAGGGTTAGTGACACTGCTCTCAAAAAAAAAAAAAAAATGTATTACGTATTTCTCTTTTACTAGTTTTACTTCATCTTATAACTTAGTCAGTGGTACATGAAAACACACTTGGGTTAGCTTCTATTTCTTGTCAATCTTGTAACAAATACTTGACATTTAAACCTAGTGAAATAACTTGAATCATAATAACGTTTTTGGATAACATCTTTCCCAAAAGGATGAAGAGAAAACATATTGATCAATCTTGGAATTTGGTTAGATGTTGAGTTCTTAAAACATTACAATAGGGTTTTTCATTCTCATTACAACTTTCTTCTGATTTAGGAAATTGCTTTCCATGATTGTGTATCCTGATAATGCTATGCATTCCGCAAAGTTCCAAGCTTTCTTTCCTATTTTATTGTTTTTAAGGCATATCCATTTGATAATATATACTAGATGGTGGTTTAGAAATCATCTTCTTTTTCGCCAGAGCCAGTATAATACCTTGGCTAACTAATTCTAAGGAAGTTGGCTTTTGCTTGTGTGTTTGTCTTTTGGCAACATCATTCATTTTTTAAAACTGAAAATTTGAAATTGGATGTTCTGGCAATACCTGGTTTGTTTTCTTACTAATTGTAAATCAGGAAAAAGAACGCTAGAAAATCTATAATGGGTGCTGTAATTTAGCTAAAATTGGGATCATCTGAGGATAATACCGTTGACGTTTCTGCTGACCATACTCTAAAATTAATCCTAGATGCTCCCAAAAGAGATCCATGAAAGTCATAACTTTTGATAGGTTTTTATTTTCCTTAGGGTTACAAAGTTGAACTTGTCAGTGTCTACTTTAGATACAGGCAGCCACTTAACCAAACTCTCCTTTCCTTTTTGTTTCTTGATTAGTAGACTTCATTTATTTGTAAACATGCGCTGAATTTACCTAACTCAGTGTGCCAAGCAAGCACTCTTCTAGGGCTGGAGATATAAAACGCACTGCTTCTGTGAAGGGTGTTCTTTCATTTTCTTCTTAATACCAGCTGGGGCGGTTCTGGACACTGGAAGGATTTCTGAGAAATTCTGTGTCTTTATAGAGAGCCAGTAAGAAGGAGTGATAAAGAGGAATAGGAAAACGATACATACAGCATGCATCTGATTTAGAGTAGAATGTCTTGTTTTATGAGTAAACTGTAAATCTATAAATTAGCAAGTTCAACTTCAGATTAGTTATAACACAAGTGAATTAAAGTCATAGTCTCTGTAAAAATGTGTTACCTTCTGTTTCATTGCTTAAACATGATTAGGTGTAGCTTTCCCTTTTTCTTCAGTATTAGAAATTCTTAATTAGAAATATTAGAAATTCTAATTAGCAGTATATGCTCATTTACTAATTTAGTATTGAGAACAAATATTGCAAAATAGTCTAGATTGTACATTTCAGGAGAATTTCTCAGAGTGGTATTTAGATATGAAATACTTAGTTTTATTGCTTCTGGTTTGAATATAACTGGATTTTCAGTAAGAATCTTCAAAAATTGAAGTCCTTATGGAAAATGTTAAAATGATTTTATTGATGTACTGGAATACCCGTTTGAGTTCTTTCGTGGCATTTCAGCTTTGCTGATTTTGTTGGCTTGGGTTTGGAATTCATTCCCTAGTGAAGTCCTGCAGTGGAATACTTCTTTTTTTCCCCCCCTCTCGAAACATCGCATAGAAGAGTGCCGTCTGTTAAAATAGAGTTAGGTAAGGTCCTACTGTGTCATTCTTAAGATCCTCCATCAGTAGTTGCACACAGACTGCTCTTTCTTGTTGGAATAATGATCTCGTTTTGGAAGTGCATTTACATTTTTCTATATAAATGGCACAATATCAAACCCACAGTCTTCATACATTATTAACTCCTAAAGCAAGAGAGAGATACCAGCTCTCCTCAATGATTCAAAATAATTTCTATTCAGGGAGATGTTTGTTTATTCATTTTTGCGTATAAATATGTTGAATCCACAAGTTTTGGTACTTCAGGCAACCTAAAGAACTTATATCCTGAAAGTAATCTGACGTGGGATAAGTTTATACGTGGACCCACTTCTCTAGCCAACTCACTTGTCCTTTAATATAACGTAAGGACATTTGTTTTTTTAATCTAAGTTCATTGTATATTTAATTTATATACTCGGTGGGGTGTGATAATCAAGGGCTTGGAGCTCCTACTGAAGGAGAAATTGTAAATTTAGCCCAGTATTAATCTGAGCAAGATATGATTTTTTATTTTCAAAGTGAAGTGGGCCTGTAAATTAAAAAAAATAAATTGCCAGGTATATTTCTTGTTCCAAGTGGAATGCTCCCATTTTTTGTCTGTATTTTCAATCAGATATATTTTTACTACTGGTTAGTATCCAAGACATGAAGGAAAACTGGGAAATTTGGAAAGTCACATTTTGTTTATAGTTTCTGAATATATCTTAATCCAGGTAATTAAGTTTTACTTAGAGCTCATTAATTTGGAAATCTTTACTAATTTTTGTGGTTTATATTGAAATATCAGACAGGAAAAGGAGAATAGAGGATGATTGTTCAATAATTTTAAAAGCAAGTTTACAGCACCTGTTTGCTCCGTTATAGGTATAGTGAAAACATAAAAAGCATAGCTGTGGTGTATTAATTTTAAGCCTTTCTCGTCTGTTAAAGAGCCACCCTTTACGAGCTCCAGCTGTGGAGGACTTTGTTAAACTATTTGGGATTTTTGGACTCTTCTTGAACACACCTAGTTAGATTGCAGTTTTTGAGATACTCAGTATTCAGATCTTTTTCTAATTTATACTCCTTTCCTCTTGTCATCCCTCATATAACTCCTCAATGTGATTATACTGTGAAATACTTTATTTGAGTACGTACTGCTCAAAAAAAAAACCAGTCTCTTCAAAACTAAAACACTTAAGGACTTAAAATCTGTTGGAAAGTTAAAATTTAAAAATAGCTGGCATGTAGGCTCATAAAATATTTTCATAGTTAGTTATTTGATATCTCCTGCTCGATTGCAGTTTCACCCCTCGACTTCTTTTAGATTTCTGTTTTCATTTTTTTCTGTAATTTTTGGAAATTAATAGATTTGATGGTTAAATTTGTAGTTCAAACTGTTTTCATGTCTCACTTGTACAGAATTGAATATATTCCTAAAGCAGTAGTGTTAGCTCCATCTTTCATCTTTAGGCTTTTAAAAAAGTTGAGTCTAAATGTCGTTAGGTAATGGAATAACCGTTCCTTTTCAGCGATTGGTATACCCAAACTGGCCAGCAGAGCCAGGAGGAAGTGAAGGCATTAAAACATTAACTTTGGTTGGTTGCTACCTTCTTAGTGCTGAGACTGTAACCTTTGTTGGTTGATTGATAGAGAACAAGAGAACACACTCCTCGTTCCACTAACAGGTAAGGAACCCTTGTGATAACCAGTTGGTGTGAGTGAGAGATGGTTGTTGTTTTTCTTAATTTATCCCCAAATGTAATATGTCCCTGAAATAGGGTAGTGTGTCCGACTCTGTTCATACAGCAGGAATACACAACACCTTTCTATTTAGAATAAGATCTGAAATTTAATAGGGATGTATCACTCTGTACCACAGAGTATAATTAATCTGTTTTCCACTGTTTATCCTGTAGCCCCTATAACTTTAAATACATGTCTGCCTATCTTACTCTCCTTTTCAGCTTTTCCTTGATCAGATGCTATGTGCTTTGAACTTCCTTCTCTTATTTACCTTATTCCTGTAATAATGCAAACTATTTTCCAGTATCTTTATCATCATCTGTTATTTGGGTATGTCTTACTGCTTTAATTTCTGCATTATAGCCATTAATGATTATTTCCTGGTCCTTCTTGACCCAAAACTAAATGATCATATGTTTTGAAAAGAATTTTAGTTTGTTATTACCTATGTCCACTATTCTGCCCTCCCACTTTTAAATCTGAGTGCTTGAAGAATAAACCTTTTTCAGTGACAGTAGTTGTAGCTTGATAAAATTCAGGTTTAGCTTTGTGTATTGCTATAATATGGGACTGTAGTCTGATTAATTCTTTAAATTACTGAAGACTTAAAAACTAAGAACAAATTCAGCTTCGTAGACAATTCCCAAGGTTTAGCAGTATTCCTGCTATTATGCTTGATTATTCTGTTTCTACTTTTCAGTCCGTCTTCTTCTCTTTGACAGAAGAATGAACTGGGACTCCTCCTTTGATATATCTCAGGTTGAGTGCCTTTCCCTGTCCCTTTAAGACCACCGTGATCTCGTTTCCAGTCGCAATTTATCATTTCTAATTTGGTCTTCACCACTTGAAGTTGAGTGGTTTGTTACAGAATGTTTGGCTTAGACCAAGATAGGTCCCTTCTTAATAATTACTGAGGAATTAATCATTTGTGGGACAGATTTCTAAAACTCAAATTAAGAAGGCACTAAAGAAAGTATGCCCAAAGGTAGCTCCTTTTTATCCTGCGGATAAGTCATTACAAACTCAAATGACCAGAGAATGTAATTTCTTAATAAGAATTTTTTCTTAAACCTATATTCAGCTCTCTATTGCAGTGCTTCTCTCCTACCAGAGGTGCAAGGAGTGATCCTAGAGCCACAGATACAGCCAAGACCACGGAGAGCTTTTGACGTCAGGGGTCCACTTTCCCCACTGGACCCTTGGAGGCAGAATATCCAGCTTCTGGAGAGAGTGGGAAAGGCTAAGAAACAAGTGGGTGCTTTCCGTTATTTACTTGGGTTCATTCATAGAGTGGCGTGTCCTTCCATTGCCCATTTAACTCTATCGGTAAACTCCTTGGGCTCATAGTAGAGCCTAGTGGGGCTGCAGTCTGTTTGTTCTTCTAAGAATGCTAACTAGTGCCCATTCAAAAAAGAGACCTCAAATTTATTTCATGTTCTCTCCAGATAATTAAAGCAGTGGGTCATTTGGGGCACTGGATTTGGTGAATGCCTGTGTAGCCCACAGGAATTTACAAAAAGAAGTATTTGCCCATTTTAGCCTTTACTGGTATTAGTGGACTTTGAAGTTGCTCTTTTATATTCCAGTAATAAAGATGTTTCTGTATTTCATCTTTGGGCAAGCTGGACATTTGCACTTTCCTAATGTATACAGTGGGATGTCCAGGTGTTATCCTTCCCTGTTAGTGAGAAAATTTTGGTCTGTTTCCTTCCTCAGACTTGAGGACTTCCTATTAATTAGATCTTTTAGAAGATGCAATGATAGTACTGTTATGGTTTTACTGTCAAATCTAGGCTTCATTCTTTAATAAGAGAAATATGAATGAGTATAAGTTTCAGGATATAATATCCCTGAAAGCTTTATTAACTATACTCGCAGTAGTTTTCCAGTCCCTAGGAATAATGTTATTTGTGGCAAAAGAGCCTTGTCCGAGATTCCCCATGGCATTAAGATGGTTTGCTCTTAGTTTCTTTGATGCCAAGGGCAGGAGTGGATCCCAGGAGGTTCTTATCATCTGCAGCGGGTAGAATGTGAACTTGGTGCCTTTGGCAAGTTTTCATTTTTCCTTGGTGGATTCCTTCTGTGACTCCAGGTATCTTGATAATGGGAGACTGGTTTATTTGTTCTCTAATTGCCCAGATTTCTTTCAACTGGTAAACATCATACTTCTTCAGCAAAAGGAACTCTTCTAGCAGAGTCTTCATGGATGATATCTGTCCCACATGCAGCACCTGCAGTTTGGAAGGCAGTGGTGAACGGAGCCATGCACTATGTCTAGAAGACACAAGGATGAGAGAGAGCCACCTGATCTTGTCATTTATAAACTTTAAGATTTCCTCTGGTGTACTCTTGGGCTGGAAATGGAAAGGCTCAAATAACGCAATAAGTTTTTCAGATTGGAAATTTATATGGCCATGAAAGTATTCCTTTCTATTCAGAAGACTGAAATAGAGTGAGCACGAGAGACTTCTTTCTTTTAAAAGCAGCTCTCTGTATCTGTTTTATTTAAAAGATTTATGGGATTGAAAATCACCTTAATCAAGCAGGCAAACTTTTTTTTCTTTTAAGTAGTATAGGAGATCCAGAACACTTAATGAAACTTTTTTGTTGCCTGACTCTGAAAAGAACTAGAAATAAAGGATGAACCTCTTAATTATTTTCAAATTACTTTTAAAATCACGATACAGTCTTTTAGCTTATCTTTTTCTGGTCTTGAGCCTTATTCTTATTTGTCAAATCAACAAAGATTCCAGTATAGAGGTAAAAGAGACACCTTTTGAGATGAAAGTAGCTGCTCTTCCTTCTAAATTAGTAAATACCTATTAAATTTTAGGTATTATTGTGCATTGAAGGCATAGTAAAGTGTGAACGATACTGAAACAGACATTTTATAGAGCAAAGGAACTAGTAGTATGTGTGAATAAGTGTTGCAAAATAATTACCCAAACTGTCAATTAATTGATGGTTAATAGTTCCCAAAATTTTTCCATTTCCCTTTTTCGCATTTATTAACTGGTCAGTCAAAGCTATTAGAGAAGTGTGTACAAGTTATCTGATGCTGCCAGTTTATTTGATATCAACTTTAAGAATAGAAATTTGAGAATTATTAATATGGAAGCATCTAGAATGTTTTAGGAATCTACAAACCACATTTGCTAAGTATAACCCGGCCTTTAGTCTTCCTTGGCTGTCTTGTTAGACCTGTTTTTCCCTCATAAATAAATTTTTGTATGTGTAGCACTTAAAAGTTTAAAACATCAATCTAAACTAAAATTTCTTTAGAAAGCTCTGAATTTTCATAAACAATTACAGCTTTTTATGCTTGATTTGTTTTCTTTAAATGTTAATAAGACAGTTTTTACGAACACATATAAATTAAAAAAATAGCCATCAAACATTTTAGACCTTGGGATTCGAAAGTGAAATTTGCTTGGAAATTAAGTTAGTTGAACTCTTTGAACCACAATATAAACCAATTTATGGCCTGTGAGATTATTAGCCTTTTGTTTTAGTTTTGAAAGATGAAAAGTGATTTAATCTCTTAATCTCATGCTTTGATTAAATTTTAGCTCTGTTCCTTTAAAGTGTGCAAAAGAAATGTAAGTGCATTTCTATTTACCTCATGCCACTGAAAGCTATTTAAAAATGAAACTTTTTGTATATTAATGTGAACTGATTTGTTTATTTCAACTTTTATTTTGATACATTTTCCTTTCAGATTTTTTACTATTTTGTGTCACAATATGCAATCCTATATTTTTCAGTGTTTATTTTATGACTATTAATATAAGCTACTTTTTTCTAGAATGACTGTGTAATATTTGTACTATGTGATCATTTGAAAACTAATAAATATTTTCTCCATGAAAAAAATGCACTTACTGATAAATGGCTTATTTTTGTTTCAGGAGTAGAAAATGAAAACTACAGCAGTATTTTTAAGTGTATTTAAATTTTATGTATCTTCCTCTAAGTATTTCTGAATATATAGCCTATCCTTGTGTAAATCTTTTTTTTTTTTTTTTGAGAAAATTTTTTGAAGCATTAAATTAAAATGATTCTTCATTGGGCCACCCAGTGCCAAATTTATGAAATAGGCAATCTTTTTAGTCTATTTTTGCATTTTCCTGATTAGCTTCATGTTAGCTTTGTTTTCCAGAAGGATTTTTTTTTAGATGCCATTTTTATATGTCACTTTTGCAAACCATTAAATATTGCAAATATTTATAAATATAAATATCACTATTGGTCAAACCTTTTAAAGTGAAATTGATCAGAGTATAACTACTTACAAAATAGCGTGCAAAGGGCAGTTCCTATACCAAGAAGAACACATTTGAAAATAATGGCTGATTGGAGACGAACCAATTTATAAAGTTGTTAATAGAAGAAGAAAAATATTTTTGTAGTTTTCTGCATGAACAAATAATTGTAGAAGGGGACATACTGACTTAAGGAGTCTCTTGCTTTTAACCTGATACCAAGATGACATGGAGAAGGATAAAATTTGGTTTTAATGACTCTGTTCTTCATAGCTCCCTAAATTTAATCGAAGCCACTGGAACAATTTACCTTTTCTGTGCAGAATCTGCTAGAAGCAAGAGGATTTCCATTTTGATTTGCAGAAAACTTTTATAAGAAGGAGACTCCAAAGATTAAAAATAAACATGAAGTCCTAGGCAAGAAATGCAAAGTTGAATTAGTGGCAACTTGTGGATTAAAATGAAATACTTTGGCTCCTCCAAGAAATTACACTCGGGGGAAAAAAAAGAATTAGAAAAGAAAGTTATAATTTAGAAAAGCTACTGTTTTTTGGTGGGGGGAGGTGGGAAAGGAAACTAAAATTCTTGGCTTTATTAGTCTGGTAAGTTTAGAAAAGATGAGTAAGGATTCTGTGGATACAATTTTGTTTTTAAAATTAAAGCTATTAAAAGGTTTAGAGGTGGGCCGGCCAAGTGGCGCATTGGTTAAGAGCTGGCTTAGGACGCCAGCGGCCCCGGTTCGGATCCCACATATGAGAGCCAGTGACACTGCCCTTTTCAAAAAAAAAAAAAAAGTTTAGAGGCATAATATATTTCAATGGAAAACTATATTTCACTTGGATACAAAAAAGTCCATAATCCTTAACTACACATTTATAAAGGGTAGGATGTGGGGTGGAGTGGGGTTAAATAAAAATTTTGTACCAGAAACTTCAAACATATTGTAAAAATAATGGCAAAATGAGAGTTTTAAATAATTTAATTATTTTTTATTACATGGACTCTTCCCTACACTATCAATAGCTTTAAAATAAAAATGTTATTTAATGTTGAACGTGGCTTACCTTTATGTCTTTGAGGAATGAGAACCTAGGCGTATTATTTCATCATCATTGATTGTATCAACTATGGATAAACTTTTCAGTTTTCTTTATAACTTCTGTTGTAAAAAAAGCGAATGTCACATTAAGCAGTGTGACTTTATAGCTTATTATGAATATGTGATCAGATCTTATTTTGCTTTGCTACGTTGAGACAGTTGAGCAAAATACCAATGCTTGGATGCCTTAAGCAATTTCTTGCTGTCTTTTTATTCAGGTATTTTATGTTTCCCATTAAAAAGACTTACTATTAATTTAGTTCTAAAATGTGAAAGATTTGTGTTTCCCAAAATAAGCATATAGGTGCTCTAAAGTTTCTTTCCACCGGTATGTACATCTAAGGTAATTAGATTACTGTAGTAAAAATGTTAGGGAACTTTGAAGTGTGCATCGGAGTTTTCAGGAATTATGATCAAAGGGATCTCTACTCAAGAGGTAAGGCATGACATAGGTAGAAAAATGTTCAAAATGTCTTCAATGTAATAATGTCTGATGCTAAAGGAAACTGCAGCAGATATCCTTGGATTTTAGACAGATGTAGAATTAGGAAAATAATTTTTCTTAAAATCCTTCCCAGAGAAGAGACATGGATAAACTACAGATTTGTTTTTGTGTGACTTTGACGTACATTTAGAAACATTCCCCCCACGGACACTGTACCCTGTGTGTGCTTGGCCTCCTCTATTCCAAGGCACCTCCTACCCTGGCTCTCTCAGTGTTAATGACCTACAGTTAATTTAATATTTCTTAGGCCCCGAGCACTATTAAAATATTGTCCTTTGCATGGAAAGTTGAGTACATATTCCATGAGATTATTGCCTGGCCTCATTTTTGCTGTGAATGCCTATTGTATTGATTAAAATTATATAGAAACGAAGGAAAATGCAATACTCAACACAATGAGATAGGAAAATGATTAGGTTTTTTCTAGAATTAAATTACTAGCATAATTTACTCAGTAGATGGCAATGTAGAAAACACAATAATGTACCATCCTATCTTTTAATTCTTTTTACAAGAACACCAGCTCATGGACATTTGGCTTTTACTTAAAATAGTTGGCTATCTATTCCACTTTGGCCTTTATGTACCCAAATGATAATGTTGACCTGAGCTAGTGAGAGAACTCACTACTTCCTGAGGGGGCTGCTCCTGTGTTCAGGGTGCTCTCATGTTAAGAGGTTGACCCAGAATTCTCTTCTAGGTCATTGTTTATTTGAAAATTACCTTAGAAATTACCTAGTTGAGCACCCCTATTTTCATACAAGATAACTGGTATTCAGGAATATCACATATTTCTGGTATCACCGTTGATAAACCAAATGTCTCGAGGCCTCGAGTCTCTTGACTGTGAGCTCAGAGCCTGTACTCCCCTGAGCTGTACTGCCCTGTCGTGTTGATCTGTCCCGGGCAATACAGAGCGGCTCTCAGCTTCCTTCCAAAGTGGCAGCCGTCGGGAATTTTAAGATGGCTGTTTTATTTATTTTTTAATTTTCTTTTTTAGATTTTTATTTTTATTTTTTTAGCTGAGCCATCCTGCCACCTGTTGGCAGCTCAGCAGCAGCTCAGCTCGGGCTGGGCATCGAACTGCTGTTGCTCAGAGCTCAGCTCGCACTCTTGGGCGAGCTCTCAACCCACTGGGCCACTCGGCCGGCCTTAGATGACTGTTTTATACCCCATCAATTCCAAGCCAAGTTTTTTTCCCCCCCCCGCTACAAGTTAAGCACCTCCAATTTATTGCTTTTGTTCGAGTAGCATGGTTTTGAGATCTTTAAAAGTTTTGTAGATCATCTCTGAACATGCTTCGGTTTCTCGTTTCCCTTAGTATGTGACAGTGAACCAAAACCATGCAGGGGTGCTCGCCCTGGGCTTGGCTGTGCAGTACTTGTGCCACTGTGTGTATCCATTAAGGTGCTTCATGCATGTTGAGATTCTGTTGAGTAAAAAAAGTTACATAGTGAGTTGCAGATTTTGTAAAAATTAGGTTAGTAGTATGTTTATACAAAGACTAAGTGTTCACAGTGTAGTGGAAAAGAAAAAAAATTGACCCAAGTTTAATATCTAAGACCTTGAGAAATCATACCCAAAAAACCCACAATCTCCATTTCAATTACTTTTTATCCTCTTGCTTAATTCTAACTCAAATTATTATAATAAATAAAGTTCCATAGTAAATGACTTTTGTAATGTAAAATGTTATTTTCAGGCCGTCCTTGCTAATGTAAGGGTAACCAGGTCCACTGGGGCTAAACTGTTGACACGTGAGTGACGTTGAGAAGAAACTGAACTTGTGTTTAGTAACACAATTAAAATCATACATGAAAAGCAGTGCTTTAGTGGAAAAGTTGGGGTCTGTCCCAAATGGCTACATCAGAAGATGAACTAGTGCTGGAAGCCTGAGGCTGGCCTGAGTTCTCACTCAGGCGTCTTAACGTGCCGACACCCCACTGGAGCATCCTTGTTTCGGTGTAACAGCGTTTTAAATGACCAGTTAAATATTTAGCTGTTTTCTCCCAGATTTTAAATTGAGCTCCAGAAGGACACAAAGTGTATATTTAATGGTTGTGTGTACCTCTTAGGGTCTAAGTAATGATTGTTTGAGAAACACTGGCTTGAGCTATTGGGTATATTCCACCTTACCTGAATTAGAAAGAATTTTAGGGTGAATGAGGGAGAAATTAGAAAGGAAAAAACATTTACATGCCTCCTCTGTGCACGTTTGGCTAGGTGCTTTACATATAGTTACCTAATGTAATCCAGCTGACCAGTGAGAAAGGTCACTTTTCTGTTTTACACATACTGAAGCTCAGAGGTTACAAAACCTGCCCAGGGGCATGTAATCAGCAAGCAACACAGATACCGTTTGTAGACGGTCGGTCAAAATCTAAAGAATTATATTGCACCACTTATTGCCAAACACCTTTGCCCAAAAGTACATATTCTCAGGAAAATTTATTATAGAATCTCAGTGTTTAAAGAAGATAAAAGGGATATTTTGTTTAGTATGCATTTTTCTTAATTGACCTTTTTTTTAAAAGAAGAGTTCTACTGAAAAGTTGACCAGAAAGTACAGAAATTCACTCCACCGTCTACGAATACCTGGTGCCCCCTCCTCCCATGCTTTTCCCTGTTACTAACATCTTGCTGTCTCTCGTGCACATGTTATAATTACTGAATTAATATTGATGCATCTCTATTAAAGCCTATAGTTTACATTAGGGCTCGCTGTTTGTGTCATAGAGCTCTACGGGTTTTGCCAAATAGATAATACCATGTGACAGTTCATGGTGTCATGCAGAATCGTTTCACTGATGTACACGTGCCTGTGCTCCACCTGTCCATCCCTTCCCTCAGTCCCCACCCCTGGCAACCACAGATCTTTTTCTGTTTCTATAATTTTGCCATTTCCAAAATGTTACATAGTTGGATGTATAACCTTTTCAGACTGGCTTCTCTCCCTTAGCAATATCATCTTTGGCAAGGTGTCCAGATCTTTTGCCCAGTTTTAGAATCATTTGTTTTTTTATTGTTGAGTTTTTTTGAGTTCTTTGTATATTTTGGATGCCCGTCCTTTACCAGATACGTGTTTTTGTAGATAGTCTGTGGCTTGTCTATTCACTTTCCCAAGAGTGTTTCTTACAGAAGTTCTAAATTTTCATGAAGTCCACTTCTTCAGTTTTTTCCTTTAATGGATCATGCTTTTGGTGTTGTACATAAAAACTCTTCACCAAACCCATGTGCACCTAGATTTTCTCCTGTGATTTTCTGGAAGTTTTACAGTTTTGACTTACGTTTAGGTCTATGATCCATTTTTGAAAGGCGTAAGGTGAATGTGTGTGTGTGTGTTTTCCAGTTCTAACACCATTTGTTGAAAAGACTCTCCTTTGTACTTTGAATTTTCTTTGCTGCTTTTTCTAAGATCAGTTGACTTTATTTGTATGGGTCTCTCTCTGGGATTTTTATTCTGTTTCTTTGGCCTATCTTCTTTTGCCAACACCATGCTGTCTTGAATACTGTAGCTTTTTGGTAAGTCTTGAAGTTGGGTAGTGTCAGCCCTCTGACTTTCTTATTCAAAATTGTGCAGGCTGTTGTGGGTTTTTTGCCTTTTCATATAGGCTTTAGAACCAATTTGTATCTAGGAAATGACTTGCTGGGATTTTGGTTGGGGTTGCTTTGGCTCTGAAGATCAATTTGGGAAGAACTGACATCTAACAAAATATTTACTCTTCCTATCTATGAACATGGAATATCTCTCCATTAGATCTTTGATTTTTCATCAACATTTTATAGTATTTTCCTCAATTTATCTTATACATATTTTGTTAGATCTCTACCTACATATTTTTCTCTTTTTTGGGGTGCTAATGTAATGGTGTGTTTTTAATTCCAAAGTTCGATTGTTCATGGCTGGCATATAGGAAAACAATTGATGTTATCTGTATCTTGCAACCATGCTTATTAGTTGCAAGAGGGTTTTTCTTGTTTCGTAGGGATTTGCAAATAGACAGTTGTTTTTTTCTTTCTCGTTGCCTGTATTAGGTAAAAGCATCTGGTTTCTGACCAGTAAGTATGATGCTGTAGGTTTCCATGGATCTCCCTTATCACCTGGAGGAAACTGCTCTGATTCTGCCTCCCGCAGGCTCTTGTCGCTTTAATCATGAGTTGATGCTGGCTTTAGTCAAATGCTTTTTCTGCATCTACTGATACAATCATATGATTTTTCTTCTTTGGCCCGTTGATGTGATGGATTCCATGACTTGATTTTTGAATATTGAATCGGCCTTACATATATGGAATAAATTGAACTTGGTCATGGTGTATAATCTTTTTATACATTGGATTCAATTAATATTTTGTCAAGGATTTTTATATCAGTGTTAACGAGAGATACTGGTCTTTAATTTTTCTTTCTTGTAATGCCTTTGTCTGATTTTGCTGTTAGGTTGGCCTCCTAGAACGAGTTAGGAATTATTTGTTCCCATTATCTGAGAGATTGTAGGGAGTTGGTTATCATTTCATTAAATATTTGGTAGAATCATCGTTTCACTAAATATTTGGTGTAACCGTCTGGTCTTGGTGCTTGCTTTCTGTTTGGGAAGGTTACTAATTATTGATGCAATATCTTTAATAGATAAAAAGCCTATTCATGTTTCTTCTTGTGTAAGTTTTGGTAGATTGTATCTTTTAAGGAATTGTTCCATTTCATCTAAGATAGTAAATTTGTGAGGATAGAGTTGTTCATAACATTCCTTATTATCCTTTTAATGTCCATGGGCTCAATAGTGATGGCCCCTGTTTCATTTGATATGTTAGTTGTTTGGTCTTATTTCTTCTTACCTGTTGGCCTGGCCAGAAATTTATCAATTTTATTGATAAAATAATGTGATTTTGGCTTTGTTGATTTTTCTCTATTTTACTGTTTTCAGTTCCATTGATTTCTGCTCTAATTTTAATTTCTTCTGCTTGCCTTAGGTTTATTTTGCTCTTCTTTCTAAGCACTGTTTTTCCTACATCCCAAAATTTGATGTTGCATTTTGACTTTCTTTTAGATTGAAATTTTAAAGACATTGAGACTTTTTTCCTATCAGTATGTTTTTTAGAAGTGTGTTGTTTAATCTCCAAGTATTGGGGATTTCCACCTACCTGTAAGTATTTGGTATCTGTTATTGATTTTTAGTTTAATTGCATTGTAGTCTGAGAGCACACTTAGTATGATTTCTATTCTTTTAAAATTTTTGTGGCGTGGTTTATGACCTTTAGCCTTGGTCATTGTTCCATGTGAGTTTGAGAAGACATATTTTGCACTTATTGGATGAAATTATTATGTAGAAGTCAATTAGATCCGGTTGATTGACCGTGTTGTTCACTTGAAGAATGTCCTTACTGATTTTCTACCTACTGGATCTGTCAATTACCCCTAGAGTAGTGTTAAAGTCTTTTAAGTGTAATAGTGGATTCATCAGCTCCTCATTTCAATTCTATTTGCTTTTGCTTCACGTTTTGACGCTCTGCTGTTAGGCAATGCTTCTCTTTATCTCTGATATATAATGCTTCTCTTTATCTCTGATAATTTTTCCTTGTTCTGAAGTCTGCTTTTCCTGTAAGGAATGTATTGGGTTGTCGGAAAAGTCATGACACATTTTTGCAACGAAAAACAGAAAAAATACGTCATTACTTTTCCAACAAACCGGTAAGCTAGTCTAGCTTTCTTTTGAGTAATGTTATCATAGTATACCTTTCTCCATCTCTTTACTTTTAATCTATCTGTGTGTTTATATTTAAAGTGGGTTTCTTATAGACAACATATAGTTGCGTCTTTTTGTTTTTTTTTTAAGATTTTATTGGCCAATTGGGGGAGGGGAACAGCCAAGTTGTCCTTCAATCTTAGTTGTGAAGGGCACAGCTAGCTTAGCTCCAAGTCCAGTCGCCATCTGGCCGCCTGTCTGCAGCTCGTGGCTGCTCAGCTCAAGGTGCCCTGTTCAATCTTCACGGCGGGGGTGGGGGGTGGGGAAGAGTGAACCGGCAACCTTGTTGTTAGGAGCGTGTGGTCTCAACAGCTGAGCGATCTTGCCACCTGTTGGCAGCTCAGCTCTAGCGTAGCTCACTTGCTAATATGGGAATCGAACCAGCGTCCCTGTTGCTCAGAGCTCGGGCTCTTAACAAACTGAGCCACTCTGCCTGCCCTGGGTCTTGTTTTTTTAATTCACTTTAATAGTCTCTGTCTTTTAATTGATATATTTTAACCATTTACATTTAAAGCAATTATTGCTATATATATCTGTTTTGTAACTTTTCTATTCATTGCTCTCATTCTTTTAAAAGTTATTTTGCCTTTCACTCTGTCACTGTCCTCTCGTATATGTTATGTAATCTATTTCTTCTCAGCATGTCGATTATACTTCTGAAATATTTTTTCATTGCTGTAGAGTTTGCAATACACATTTACAATGAATCCACTTTCACATAACATGATAATGTTCCATGGGTAGTACAGGTACCTTATAGCAGTATTCCTACTTCCCCCTTCCTATCCCTTATAATATTGCTGATCTTTAGTTCACTTCGATATGCTATAATCATCCAATATATTGTTGTTGTGAGATCTGTGTGTTAGATCAATGTAGAGTGTTAAAAGTAAAAGGTTTTGTTTTACCTTCTTTTTTTCCTTTCTGGTGCTTTCCCAGATGGAAATTGTGTAGACCCTTTGTCTCTGGAGAACATTTTTATTTTATTTTTTTTTTTAGCATTTCTTTCAAGGCAGGTGTACTCATGACAAATTTCCTCCATTTTGTTTGAGAAATTTTTTTTTTTTCCCTTTCACTTTTGAAGGATAATTGTTCTTGATACAAGATTCTAGATTTGGTAGGTTTTCTTTTTTTTTTTTTTCCTTTCAATGTTTTAAATATTTTATTCCCCTCTCTCCTTTCTTAGAAATGCTGAAGAAATGTCTGAGGTAATTCTTATCCTTATTCCTCTGTAGGTCAGGTTTTCCCTTTCCTGTTTCTACCTCTGGCTCTCAAGATTTTTTCTTTGTCTTTGATTTTCTGCAGTTTGAATATGCTGTCAGTGTAAATATTTTGGTACGTATCCTGTTTCATGTTCTTTGAGCTTCCTGGATCTGATTAGATGTGTATTAATAAATTTGGGGAAATTCCCAGCCATTATTTCTTTTTTTTTTTTGAGGGCAATGTCACTGGCCCTCATATGTGGGACCCGAACTGGGACCGCTGGCTTTCGAAGCCAGCACTTAACCAATGCGCCACTCGGCCGGCCCCCAGCCATTATTTCTTAAATATTTTATTTCTTCTGTTCCTTTCTCTCTTCTCCTTCTGGTATTCCTGTATGTATATGTTGCATATTTTTCAGTTGTCCCACAGTTATTGGATATTGAATTCCTCTTTTTTAAACCCTTTTTTCAGTTTAGGAAGTTTCTATTGGTATTTCTTAGGCCATGTCCAGTGTACTTATGAGCCCATGAAATACATTCTTCATTCCTGTTACTGTATTTTTGACGCCAAGCATTTCATTTTGATTCTTTCTTAAGAGTTTTTATCTGCTTACATTACCCATCTATCTGTTCTTGCATGTTATCCACTTTTTCTATTAGAGCTTTTAGCATATTAGTAGGTATTTGAAGTTGTTGACCTAATATTTGAAAATCTCTGCATATTTGAATCTGGTTCTGATTATGTTTTTTGCCGTTTAGCAAGCCTTGTAATTTTTTGTTAAACACTAGACATGATGTGTTGGGTCAGAGGAATTTAGGCAAATAGACCTGTAGATGAGGTTGATCTGGCTGGGTATTAGTCTGTTTACTGTTCGTTGTAGCTATATCTGTCAGAGGTGAAAATGTCTTCTAGTTCCCTTTGTTTTTGGCTGTTATCTTTGGGATTCCTTAGAGACTCCTTCATAAATGGAATCTGAGCCTTGCTGTACTTTCAACTGTAATTCCCTGTTGAAGTGGTAAGGTGTGGAGGGAAGTTCTGGAAGTCTTTTGTGGTCCTGTCATTAGGTCAGTGTCTTTTAGTGGGTTATGCTGGGGGCTTTCACCTTCCCATGTGCCCCCATGCCTCCCCCTAACCTATGAGACAGGAAGGTAGAGAAGGCCTGATGTGGATATTTCCCCTTTTCCCTTTCGTTGGTTTTGGTACAATCCATGTTGGTTAGCCTCTAAAATAGTTTACCTTGAAGGCAGTCTTTAGTTAAGGAAGACCACATGGTCACGTGTTCTGGGCACGTTTCAAAATGACTACTTTCCCCTTCTGTGCTTCCAGAGGCAGAGGAAATTTTCCACTGTTCTTTACCCTGTGAACCTAATGGTACTTCTGGAGGTAAAACTCATCAAAGTGCGGGAGGCTCCCTCAGGTTGGTTTCCCAGGAATTTTTACTCAAGCTTGTGTGCTGTGAGTTTCTGCAGTTAATCAATTCCCTTTACATTTTCCTTTTTAAAAAAAAAAAAAGTTTTTGATTACAGTTGACATACAATATTGTATTAGTTTCGGGTGTACAGCATAGTGATTAGACATTATACACCTTATGAAATGGTGCCCGCAGTAAGTCAGTCTAGTACCCATCTGACACCATACTTAGTTATTACAATATTTTTGACTGTATTCTCTATGCTGTACTTTACATCCCGTGACTATTTTTGTAACTGCCGATTTGTACTTCTTAATGCCCTCCACTTTTATTACCCATCTCCCAACCCCCATCCCATCTGATGACCATCTGTTTGTTCTGTGTATCTATAAGTTTGTTTGTGTTTTGTAGTTTCTTTTGTTTTTTAGATTCCACACATAAGTGAAATCATATGGTATTTTTTTTTCCTCTGTCTGACTTATTTCACTTAACATAATACCCTCTACGTCCATCCACGTTGTTGCAAATGGTAAGATTTTGTTCTTTTGATTGCCGAGGAATATTCCATTGTATATATGTACCACCTCTTCTTTATCCATTTGTCTGTCAATGGACACAGGTTGCTTCCATATCTTAACTATTGCAGATCATGCTGCTATGAATACGGTGGTGCATATGTCTTTTCAAATTAATATTTTCAATATCTTTAGATAAATACCTAGGAGTGGGATTGCTGGATCATAATGTAGGTCTATTTTTAATTTTTTGAAGAACCTCCATACTGTTTTCCTTAGTGGCTGCACTGATTTGCAATCCCACCAACAGTACACGAGGGTTCCCTTTTCTCCACACCCTCTCCAACACTTGTTGTTTGTAGATTTATTGATGATAGCCATTCTGACAGATGTGAGGTGACATCTCATTGTAGTTTTAATTTGCATTTCCCTGATGATTAGTGATGTTGAGCATCTTTTCATATGTCTGTTACCCATCTGTATGTCCTTTGGAGAAATGTCTATTCAGGTCCTCTGCCCATTTTTTAATTGGATTGTTTGGTTTTAAGTTGCATGAGCTCCTTATGTATTTTGGATATTAATACCGAATCAGATATAACATTGGCAAATATCCTCCCCCATTCGGTAGGTTGTCTTTTCGTTTTGTTGGCAGTTTCCTTTGCTGTGCAAACCCTTTTTAGTTTGATGGAGTCCCATTTGTTTAATTCTCTTTAAATTTTCTTACCCATTGTTGGCTCCAGTGGTAGGTATTGCTTCTGAGTAAGCTGTGGTTTTCTGTGTTTGCAGGGTTCTTCAGTTTCTGGGGTGGCAGCTTTGGTTCTCTGATGGATCTAAGAAGAGTTGCTGATTTTTAGTTTGTTTTTTTTCTTATTGTGTGCATGGGAGTGACAACTTTACTTACTGGACTGGAAATTGGAAGTCAGTATGCATGTTTAAATATTTGAATTGACCTTCAGTTTAGTTTGAGTCTTAACACTTACAAGTCATGGCACTTTACTAGGAGCCTTCTAAACCATTACAGTGATTTAATTGGATTCATTTAATCCTATTGTGCATCTGCCTACTAAATTTCACGTATCTCCCAGGCCCTAGAAATATTCAGATGCCTCTACCTCTGGACCCCTCTTTTCAAAAACCTTATTTTTCATTGCTTTCCAGAGCCTGGATGTACCTCTTGTATCTTGTCAGGGACTCTGTGACTTTAGTGTTGTCCCTCTTTATCAGCCAGATCCCCTGTCTTCCCGATCCCCCGTAGCATCTCATGCTGGCACATGTCACCTGGAGGAAACCATCTTGACCCTTTCCCCACTCTGCTACTGTGACCGGTGCTCGTTTTTAGTACTCGTTGTGTACTCCTTAAAATTTCTCAAATTCTGTTTACTTCTCAGTCAGTTCCAGTCGGGGCCTTGGCTTCTGTTCCCTCCATGGCTGCCAGACGCTTCCCTGCTCCTCCTGCTTGACCTTGTCGTAGAGTGTTCAGTGGAGGTGAAATGCCCTTTTCCTGACTGACGGCTAGTGTTCCTCGCAGCCTTTACTTTTCAGTCTTTCTCCTGGTCTCTCATCCAACCATGGAATGTAATTCGGTGCACAGCCTTTGAGTTTTTTCCTTAACCTCTTCTCCTTTTACACTCAGATGATCTTATCATTCATCCTCTTGGCTTAATACTTTTTCTTTTGTTTACCTAAATTTTTATCTCTCTCCCAGCCACCTCCTCAATGTTCCAGTCTTGATATCCTCTTGGTTAATTTTTTAAAAACTGACATATCCTCCCCTGAACTGTTTCTCTCCTTGCCTTTGCCATCACAGCGCCACTGTTCATCTCATTATGTCAGAGGCCGTGGACCTGTCTCTTATTCACCTGCCATATACAGTCTGTTCATTTGTCGTTAGTCCAATTGTTTGTTTTTGGATTTCATTTTTTTTTTCCAGCAGTTTTAGGCTTATAGAACAATTGAGCAGAAAGCTCAGAGAGTGTCCACATTAATTCCTCCCTCACTTCCCCTACCAATATCTAGCATTAGTTTTAGTACATGTTACATATAGTTTAACCAGTTCTCATACATTAAAGTCCACAGTTCACTCTTTATGTCATGCAGTTCTGTGGGTCTTGCTAATGTATAATGTCATGTGGCCACCGTCTGGTCTTACAGAAAAGTCCTCCTGCCCTTAAAAACTTGTGCTCCCCCGTTCCCACCCCAACCCCTGGCAACCACTGATCCTGCTTGCTGTCTGTCTTGCTTTGCTTTCCCAGAATGTTACAGAATTGGATCACACAGTATGTAGCCTTTTCCACTGGGTCTGTTTGCTTAGCAATATGCAATTAAAGTACCTCCTTGTCTTTTTGTGGCTTGATAGCCAATGTCTTTTTATCAGTGTATGGATTTAGCACCGTCCATTTGACTTTGAAGGACATCTGGGTTGCTTCCAGTTTGGGGCACTTAGGAATAAAGCTGCTGTAAACATTGGCATGCAGGTTTTTTGTGGACATACATTTTCACCGCATTTGGAAAAATACCTAATAGCGCAGTTGCTGGAACTGACGGTAAGCCTATGTTTAGCTGCCTTCCAAGAGGCCTATGCTTAGCTGCCTTCCAAGAGGCCGCACCATTTTGCATTCTCACCAGCAGGTAAATGAGAGTTCATGCCTCACAGCATTTGGTGGTGTCAGTGTCCTGGATTGGAGCCACTCTGATAGGTGTGTGGTGGTGTCACTGTTTTAATTCGCCATTCCCTAGTGATGTCGGGTACTGAGCGTCTTTTTCATGTGCTTGTTTTCCATCTGTGTAGCATCTTTGGCAAGGGGTCTATTCAGATCTTTTGCCCATTTTTGAAATCAGTTGTTTGTTTTCTTATTGTGGAGTCTTAAGAGTTCTTTGTATATTTTGGATGCCCGTCCTTTACCAGATACGTGTTTTGTAGATAGTATGTGGCTTGTCTTCATTTTCCCAACAGTGTCTCTTACAGAGCAGAAGTCTTAAATTTTAATGAAGTCCACTTCATCAGTTTTTTTCTTTAATGGATCATGCTTTTGGTGTTGTACATAAAAACTCCTCGCTAAACCCATGGGCACCTAGATTTTCTCCTGTTATTTTCTGGAAGTCTTCCAGTTTTGACTTACATTTAGGGGTGTGAACCATTCTGAAACTTTTTTGAAAACTCAAGTGTGTGTGTGTGTCCAGTTTTTGTAGCACCGTTTGGTGATAAGACTCCTTTCTGCCTCGAATTCTCTTTGTTCCCTTTTCAGAAATCAGATTTACCTCCAAAATCTCAACCCTGTCTACCTCTCACTATGTTCACTTACCAACCTCTACTCCAAGGCACCCTCATCTCTTGCCTGGACTGTTGCAATAGCCTTATTGGTAGCCTTGCTTTATCTTTTGGCTTCTGTGTTCTTCACAGGCCATGATTTGTTACAGTGTTAAGGCATTAAAAGAAAATGCTTTTTGGTTTATGTTTCCTGCTTTATACTCAATTGCTTTCCTCTGTAGAAACAATAACATCAGATTCTTTATCATGGTCTCTCAGGTACTAAGTGATCTTACCTTGCCCTTTTCCTCCAACTTGACCCTCATTCCTGTTCTTCAGCAACGTCGGGCTTATTCCACTTAGTCTCTAAATTGTTTAAGTTTCTAAATTGTTTAAGGATTCCCAATGACAGAAATGCCCCTCTCAGAGATGCTTCCTCTAGTCCCCATAGCCAAACACCCAGCCTGCATCTCCACTTTCTTTCTCTATTACATTGATTCCTGCCTAGCATATTTTTCTATATAAAAGCACATATTATTTGCCTATTTACTGTCTGATTTCTTGAGCCCTGGGATCGTGTCTGCTTTGTTCATATCGATTTTTTTAGCACCTGGCATGGTAGCTGCCACATAGTCAGCACTTAACAAACATTCCATGAGGAAGACAGGCAGCCCTGGGATGCCTTAATCTAGCCAGGGAGAGCCACATGGAAGTAGGCCGGTTGCACAGCCACTTGGGTGACATTAGATAGTTGTTGACGTCCTGGAAAATAAGCAATGGAAGATTGAAAAAGGAAAGAAGACAAATCTTTGGGATTCTTTTTCACTAGTGTTAACTAGGGATTACAGAGGTTGATTAATGAGATCTTACTGGCTAGACTTCTTAGCCATAAACAAGTGGGACAATGTATTGTAACTCTCACCCTAGCTGTCTCAGACTTCGGACCTTGCATGTCCCCAGAATCCGTCAATCTGTAGTGACAATACAGGTTCTACCGGCAGGCTACCAAGAGGTTGGATGGCATACTGATGGAGCACTGGCTCTAGAGTCAGTGTTTGCTTCTGAATTCTCAGTGCTGCTATTCACCTGGGGCAAGCCGTGTAACTTCTCTGTGCCTCAGTTTCTCCATCTGTGAGGGAGCTGATCAATATACCTCACAGGGTTGTCTTGAAGATTGAATGGATGTATATATCGTGTCTGTGTGCCACGTCCTGCAATAAACATAGTAGTGTTCCTGTTATTATAGAAAGGCTTTCTCATTTAACTAAGATTTTAGTACATTAGAATACGCTTACATTTAGTAGCAGCTTTCTCAACCAACAACCTCACTTCCTACTTTACAGAGAAAGAAAGACCTATTTCCCCCGATACCAAACCTCAGCCTTACCTGGTCAGTGCCATCCTTTTCTCTTCCACCTGTGCTCTGTCAAATTACCTCTGCTTTCTTAGACGTCTGAAGGTTGTTTATTCCTTCTTTGTTTTCATATGTAACTTGTCCCTAACTAGATCTCCTATGCATACAAACACGCTAGTCTCCAGTTAACCATCACATCTAACTAGTCACTGCCTCACCGCCTCTGTGCTCCCAAACTTCAAAACTCCCCGTTTCTTCCAGCACCAATCACTTCTCAGTCTACTCCCATCTCGTTTCTACCTCTTAATAACTTGATTGAAATAATACCATTGAAGTTATCAGTGACCTCATCACCAAATCAAATGGATGGCTTTCATGCCTTGTCATACATGTGCTCCCAGCAGCATTCGCCACAATGGATGGCATTCTTTCTCCACATTTTTGGTGCTGTGCATCTCACTCTTCAGATTTTCTTGTATGGTTTTGGCTGGTTCTTAGTCCCATTTGCTGACTCAGTCTCATCCTATCCCGACTTTATTTTATATATTGGAGTTTCTAAGGCCCGGGTCCTTGGGTCATCACCGCTCAGTTATTGGATGTCGCTAGCCATTCTGCAGATTAATTGCAGCCATCCCCCATGTCTGCAGTTTGACTTTCTACAGGTTTCATTGCCTGCGGTCCATCAGGATCTGAAAATATTAAATGAAAAATTTCAGGAATAAATAATTTATAAGTTTTAATGTGCACCATTCTGAGTACTGTGATGAAATCTCATGCTGTCCCACGCTGTCCCACCCGGGATGTGAAGGACCCCTTTGTCCAGCATCTCCACCTGTTAGTCACTTTGTGGCCGTCTGGTTGACTGTTGCAGTATCGCAGTGCCTGTGTTCAAGTGACCCTTACGTTACTTAACAATAGCTGCAAAGTACAAGAGTAGTGATGCTGGCAATTCAGATAAACCAGAGAGAAGCCGTAAAGTAATTTAAGTGAAAAGGTGAAAGCTCTTAATCAGGAAAGGAAAAAATGGCATGCTGATGTTGCCAAGATCGGTGGTAAGAACGTATTTTCTATCTGAAATTGCCTAATTTACAGATTAAACTTTATCATAGGTATGTATATATAGGCAAAACTCGTGTGTGTGTGTGTGTGTGTATGGCTGGGTACTAACCGAGATTTGAGACATTCACTGGGGATCTTAGAATATCTCCCTGTGGATAAGGGGGCACTACTTTCCTTTATACTGATGATTCAAGTTTAATAACCCTGGTCTAACTTCATAGGTTGAACTACCTACTTGATATCTCTTTGTGTCCAATAGCACTTCAAACACGTTTTTATGATCTTTTCCACCTCAATAACTGGGCTTCCTATAGCACTCCTCATTTCAGTGAATATCACCCCCAAATGGAAAAGTAGACACCATCCTGCATATCTGTGTATTTCTTACACTTTTACCCAATGCATCATCTGATCCTGTTGGTTTTTGTGTCTAAAATGACAATCTGTTTCTCTGGGTCCTGTCCCCTGGCCTAGTCCAGTACCTCTTAACTTGCACTGCGACAGCGCTGATTGGTCCACAGCCTTGAGCTAACCGGGTCATTCCCATGGTGCAGCCAGAGACGTGTTTCTGAAGACACAGGCTTCATGATATTATTCCTTAATGAACGTCCTCAGTTGGTTCCCTTCTGATCCATGGGTAGGATAGAGACAAAAATCCTTCATCTGCTTTGAGAAACCCTGAAAGACCTAGGTCCCCGTTACCCTCTCCCGTCTCACCTCTGGCCACCCTTTGGTGTTTGTCTCTCCCTCTCCTCCTCTGTCTCAGTGCCGTGGCCATCTCCGGCCCTCAGGACCACGTCAGATGTTCTGAATCAGTTAGATCACAACCCTGTGTATTCTCGTAGTGCCATGTACATGCTGGGTCATTGCTCATAGGCACGGTTTTCTGTTTTTGTGTGCCATTCCCCCCCGAAGGTCCAAGTCCCGGAGAGTCCGAGGATCTTGTTTGCTTGGCTTACCATTTGCCAGTGCTCAGCACCGTGACTAGCTTCCTCCCTTCATTTCATTGAAACTAAAGATGCCGCTCTTACTTTTCTTTTACAGAATCAATAAAAGTAATCAACAAAAGAGAAGTTCACAATAATATCACTGCAAGTGTTTTCTGTGAAAGCTGAATTAACTTGACCTGTGTAACCTTCTCACAGCCCCCTGCCTTTCTGTGATGGTAAAAGAAGTGCTGTTATGAGGGGAAAAAAAGAAATTCCAGGCTCTATTTCTAGACTCTGAGACTTGGTGGAAATAATTGGCACTTAATAATGGTTCTACTATTCAGGCCTTCCAAAACTGAAAAACTAGATCTGTTTCTTACTTTGCAAATCAAATATTCAGGCTAGCTTTGATTTGGCTTCAAGTGCCGGTTTGAGGACTTTCTGAGCTCTTGAGCGGCTCTGTCTTACGATCCTGTCCAAGAAAGGATATTTAGTGGTAATACGAGTTTAAGAACATCCTAAGAAATTTTTAATATTGTTTCATTTGTAGTGTTTCATTTGTATGTTCTTGATTTCATGAATATACTTTTTCTCCCTTATACTTTTGTTTCTTACAGGTAGATTACCCACTGCCCATGTTTCTGTTTTCATTCCTTAGTTCAGGAGCGTCTCTTCTGCCCCATTCCTATGAGTTTGGGGGGAGGGGGGCTAACAGGTCGTTTCCAGAACAGATTTTATGTTCCCCTTGACTCAGTTTATGCTGTTTTAGAGAAATTTAGAATGGAAAGACTTGCCATTTAACATTGTATGTTTCTCAAAGGAAACTTGAAAGATCTAGCACAACACCTTCTTGTAATTTTTAGGGCCTGTTTTGCTAGGTTCTGCATAATAAACACTCCAGGTGGCCTGGCATTTGGCAGTTGGAATAAACGAATCACTTGAGGCTTTTGTAATCACTTAAAATGCTCATGAATTGTGAGTTGTTTTGAAATAATGTATATCATACCTCTTTGCTTGATTGCCTAACATTTTTTTAGGATAGCTTCTTGGCAGTTGTGAGCGGTGAGTACATTTTTATTCTGAAAATTGGGTAGTGCCAGAGTACATTGCTGGACAACCAACTATTTATTTCCATCCAATTGAATTGGTAGTAAGATGTCCTTTTGGAGAGCAAAAAGGACACTGAAGTATAGAGCTTTTTTTTCTTGCTGAGGTACTGATAAGTTTATTTTGACGAAATGTACGTGTTTGAATTAATAGGAAATGAATTACCTCTGGCATCTTAAAAACTTATTAACATGTTTCTGTGCTAACGATGGAATTGCATTTCTTTATTTCCCAATTAAATTTATAATATTCTTTTGAAAGCAGAGAATAACTTTCATATTTATTTAACAACTTGAAAGTTAGTTACTCTTATTACATGAAATTAAATATACCTGTATAAAATAGCTTGTTACAATGAATGCTTCTTAAATTTTCTAAAGTTTTAGTTTTAAGGACTCAGTAATTTTTGTTAAGTACTGTTTCTTAGAGTATGTAATTCTTTTTTAATTTGGTGGTATTCTGTCAATGTATACGTACGTGTTCTAATATGTCTTCTTCATGGAAAGTGTGACTTAGTAACAATGAATCCGTGTGTTTTTCAATATTGTCTTTAAAAAGACGTTAAAAACAATCTTGGAGTAGCCATCAGGTTTTTAAATATAACCAGTGGCTCTGCTCGCACTCTCCAGATGAACCATTAAGCCGGAGTCTTACCATCTTAGTTGCAAAATTCAGAGCATTGAAAACAAAAACCCATAATTGCCTCTTAGCAGTCACCTTTGTTTTCTCTGCGTTGATGTTGGATGTAGAACTAACTACTGAATGAAGACATTTGATGCATGTTTTCTAATTAAGCGTCTAAGTTCTAAAACCTTTGTGTAAATGTATTACGGTCAGCTTCCTATAGTACAGTTTCTTAATAGGAACATAGCATGTCAGTATTGGCAAGTTTAGATCTTCTTTTAAAGGTTACCTGTAATGAAGAAGAGGTTTTCTCAAAAGGTTCAATACCTCTTCTGCATTCTTGGAAATGTATTCAATTATTGTGACTCCACAATAATTATATGAAGGCTCCACCAGGAATGAAGACATTTATATGTCAATTCTAACTTTATAACATTCAGTGAAAAATTGGATACCTCTTACTGGCTATGTTTTTTGGCATCATCTTATTTTCTATTTAAGCTTGGCTTCTTGATAGGAAAAGTAGAAGAAAATTTGTTATATAAATTAGTTTTTTATTGCTCACCTCAAGAAGTGAAATGTTTTCTTAGCTCCCCCTACTATGAGTGCATATTTTGAGTGTGCAGATATAAGAGGTGTTCTAGATCACTGTCCATATTTCAGTAGGAATTACAAAAGGTTGAGGATGCTTCTAAACACCCATCCATAACATGCTTCACTATTTTGTTTTCTTTGTGTAGTGATCAAGTTTATTTCATTTTGCTTCAGTATTTTTAAAAGCTCTCGATTAAACTCTTTTATGACAGCAATATGAATCTGATTCCACGGTCAGTTTATTTCGACCCTTTTTCCTTATGGCTGTCAGAGGTGGTTCACAAAGATACATAGATTCAAGTGGCAGTGATTCCTACATCATAATACTAAGATTTGAATACCGTCCAGCATTTATGCAGAAGTATGGGGTGATAATTTAGTGAGTCCCTGATAGTCTGTGCTTGCACCTGATTAGAAGGTGTTAAATTTCTATCATTTTAAGAAATGAGTTAAAAACCCGATAGGCTTCTTTTGGAAGATTTTGAAACCAGTTACAAATTTGGTTTACAAGTTTTTGAGTATGCAAATAAGAGGTTTTTTAAAATTAACGTTTTTAGTACAAATCAGACAATAATGGAGATGTTTGGAAACATCCATCTTTAATTTCTTTTTTTTTTAATTTACTTATTTATTTTATTAATTAGTTTCAGGTGTACAACACAGTGCAGTAGTTATACATTTTACCCCTCAAAGTGACAACCCCCCACCCACAATACACCACCCCACTCTCCCCCATATCATATATATCTATTACTCTTCCTCTGACTCTCTTCCACAGTATAATCCACATCCCGTGACTATCTATATGTATTCAATTACAGTAGGTATACCCCCGCTGCTTTAGTAATACAGTGCGGTGATCAAACCTCTACTCCATCCATGAAATGGTCTCCCTAACAAGACCTATGATCATCTGACATTCCTCAGAATATTTACAACATTATTAATTATATTCCCCAAACTGTTTTTCCTATCCCAGTAGCAATATTGTAGTTGCCTATTTTTGCTGTCTAATCCCTTCCCCTTCTCCCTCATCCCCATTCCCCTCCCAATTAGCAACCCTGATTTTTCCTCTATATCTATGAGACAGTTTCTGTTTACTTTGCTCATTCATACAGTTTTTCAGATTCCACAAATGAGTGAGATCATATGGTATTTGTCCTTCTCTGACTGACTTATTTCACTCAACATTATAGTCTCTAGGTCCATCCATATCATTGCAAATGGCACGATTTCATTCTTCTTTATAGCGGAGTAATACTCCATTGTATAAATATACCACAGTTTCTTAATCCAGTCATCTACTGATGTGGAAACATCCATCTTTAATATCCCTTTCCTGTAGGAAGTTACCCTAGAAAAGCAGACACAGACTCATACTGTCCAGACGTTTGCTTTACATCCAAGGTACGGGTACAGTGTATATAGTTTGGTGGCTTACCCTCTTGTCCACAGAAGAGGTTGGCAACTTTTGAAGGTTTTTCTTTCTGTAAAAGAAAAATCTGTAGTCCATCTTGTAAATTCTCTACAATAGGTAACTAGTGAACTATAGAGGAGAAAAAAATTTTTTAACTCTTCCCTATCTCAATTAAAAATATCTAAACCATTCCTCTAGTTTAGTTTTCTTTAAAATAAAATTAACCATGTTGATGATACATGGGACCATTTGGTGCACACTTCTATTTCAACTACTTTGTGGCAATAACTTGCCTATGACTCATGACTTATTGAATAATTATTGAGAGTTGCTAACTGTAAATTTATCTGAGAATCCCTTTTCTAGTTAAAAGTAAGCTCCTTTGTCAGAAGTTACACATACAATTTATTAAAGTAGAAATTTGCTGTTGAGATTACTTTTTCTTCAGTTAAACTTTTTTTAATTCTTTTTTTTTTTTAGCTGAGCCATCCTGCCACCTGTTGGCAGCTCAGCGGCTGCTCAGCTCAGGCTGGGAATCCAACCAGCAACCCTGTTGCTCAGAGCTGAGCTCGCACTCTCGAGCGAGCTCTTAACCAACTGAGCCACTCGGCCGGCCCTCTTTAATTCTTCACATACCCACAAACACAATGTTTGTTTTATATTGAGAGCAGAATCTAGCGACTACCATAGGCGGAGACACGTAAGCAATGTCTTCTTTTCACTTACATGCAACGAAATTTGCTCTGATTCTTCTTTCTTCAAACGTGAAGCAGTGTTTCCAATAATTCTTCTGGCAATATTTACTGATTAAGGATTGCATTTTAATTTGTCACTATACTTTTTTTTTTTTAAATCATTTCACCCATTATGCCATAGGAAGAGCAAGTCTTTTCCCAATGTACTCGTATACAACTATTTGTTATTTGTTAATAATATTTAGTGAGTGTTGAAAGGACTGGATTGGGTGTTGTATGGCTTTAAAGATATCTTTGAAAAATATAGATGTTTGTCTTTATGTTCTGGGTGTTTAATTTCTAGACGTCTTGCTGGTAGTGGTGGCTTCGTGTTCTCATTATCATAGCACAACATATATGTAGGGTTATGATTGTCAGTTTTGGTAGTGGACATAAGTCTGTATTTCTGATAGAATTCTTGACAGTTTTGTGGATCCTTTTTTCGTGGACCTGGTTAGTGTGATGTTGGTGATTTATCAGATAATGTTGTTAATAGGGTATTTGTGCTAGGAGGAGAAGTGTTTGACTCTGCTGTTTTACTTTCTTGTGTTTCCATTATTATCTGAATTCTGTGTTCCTTTGCAGGAATATTTTAAAGCCATTTCTCCATTTGGCGTGGGTTAGTTTATTTAAAACAGTATGACTGACTTAATCAGATGCCCATGAACTGCGCTAGAATTTAAAACATAGTCAGCAGCCGAGTAAGAACACTCCTGGAAATTCCTAGACCTTTGTGGAAGCCCCGAGGAAACCTGAATTGGAGCTAGTTGATGGAGACCATCTGAGCAAGGGGCGGGCTGCCTGAGCCGGGGTCAGTGTGCATCTCAGATATCAGCAGAGTGCGGTGTCTTTCCGAACTTCTTTCCACTTTCAACATAAAGAGGAATTTTAATATTTTCTTATTACACCAAATAGATTGTCTTTTATACCCTGTTTTTTTTAAAAAGGGATTTTTCTCTCTCACACTCCTTCAAAATTAAAATAATTTGCATGTCAATTAAAAAAATTCCAGCCCTACTCAACAGTTTATGATTTTTTCCATCACCCAATTCCCTCAAATTTTTTCATTTGCAAGTTTATCAAACTCTTTCTGAATTAAACCATTGTAGATAAATAACAGCAAAGTTTGATGACAGTAATAATACTATATTCATGATACTGTGATAGCTAGCTACTATGATTAGGACTGTGAGTAAAATCAGTAGCCTATTTTTAACTTTGCCCTTTTTGTTTAATTAGAAATACTCTTCGTGAATTAATATATAATTTGTTTACCTCCACTTTTAGGTAGTATATTTGTTTTTTTCTGGGATTTTAAACTCCTTTTTTCCTCAAAACTGTTTTGAATGTGCTGATGTATTCTTGAGATTAATTTAAATGGTAGACAGTTAAAGAAAATAATAGCGTTAGGCTGGAAAATACTTTAAAATACTCGGGCTTTGATAGATCAAGGAATAATATTCCTGCACATTTGAAAGTGTAATGATTATTTTCTGTTATTGATGTGTTTTAGAAATTGTAGGGGATAATAATTCTGAGAAATTTTCTAATTTATGCTCGCTGTTTATTTTCTCCAGTTTTTACTAATATTTTAGTGAGGAGGAAATAATTTTTTTACATTAACCACTTGTGATTCCTCTCCCGTATTTTAGATGCAGTGGTCATAGATTAGTACACACTATGTAAGAAAATAAGTTTGTGAAATGGGGTACAGCATAGGTTGAGTGGGTTCGAAAATTAGCTTCCATTTTATTGGGTTGTCGGAAAAGTCATGACGCATTTTTCTACGTTTTTCATTGCAAAAATGCATCATGACTTCCGACAACCCAATAGTTGTTGCTTCTAATGACTTAAAGGTGTGTGTGTGTGTGTGTGTGTGTGTGTGTGTGTTTATATGTACGTGTACACATATTTTAATTATATATTATACGTATATGTGTATTTCTGTGTACACACAAGCACATGCGTACACAGGTGTGTATAAACACTTCGTTGCTCCCAGACTAGCAGGGAGCATGGCAGTCCGGCAGCTGTCATCCTAGGCTGCTCTTTCAGAATTGTTGGCCTGTTAAAGAGCTAAGCGATCAGGAGGTGGCAGGAAGCAGAGGGACGACCAACAGCTGGACAAGACGAGGAAGAGACTGGTATCCTGTCTTCTTTCATCTTAGTGGGAATCCACCTGCTGTTGCTAAAATGTTTTGTTTTCTACTTTAAGAAGCTCCTGTGAGCAGTGTTGCTGTTCCCAGAAATAAGAGGGGAAAGGAAAGGAGTTATCGAGGCAAAGCCCGACTTTCCAAGTCCTGTCGGGGGAGAAATTGCAAGTGCCTTGCTCATCTTTTCTACTTCGTGGATTTTTGGTGCATCGTTTTTAGTGTCCCTTTCTACATTTTCATACTTTTACTGTAAATCAAATGGTATTTCACTGGTACGCTTCATTTTTCCCTGATAAGTAAGGAAGACTATTTCTCTACTGGTGCAGCCACCAGGTGTGTTTTGAAGATAGATGTTTGAGATGTCCCGGGTTGCTCTTCTGTCGACCGGCCTCCATATGGTCCGTTTCCATTAGCCATTCCCGAGGTACCCTTTGGGAGCCTGAATCCAAATCTCCATGAACTTTTATTTATGAAGACGCTATTTAAGACTGTCAAGACGGTTTTCTTTTTTGTCTTTGTTGTTTTAAGTAAGATCATTAGAATTAAGAAGGAGGTCGCCCACGGTGGAGGGGAAATTGGAAGAGGAGTGGCCATCATCATTGAGTATCAATTTTTAGCGCCTGAACGATCCCCGAGAAACTGATGACTTTCAACAGGAACACTTTTTAAAAAATAGCATTCTGCAAAAGTTCTGCAGGGAAAGGAACACATTACCCTGGGTGATACAGATTAGCCAAAACGTTTAGAAACTACTTTGTGGGAATTGTTTTTGTTCAAATCAACACCACTTCTTATTTCAACCATTCATTTCAATCAGCATTATAGAGTGGCAGCTTGCACACAGTATTTGTCTACTCTCAGAAATAGTATACTGTAAGCGTGGATTTTATTCATAATAATATCCTTATCCTTCCCCTTTGTGAAATAACTACTTATTTGAAGTGAGGTGGTTTTGTTTCTTTTTAAAACTTAACAATGGTTCATATTGTAAAATATTGCCCTCACCTCTGTTCCAAATTCACCCAGTACTATCTATCTCCCTAATCCTTGCCGTAGGCAGCTGCTGGTAAGTTCTTTTTGTTCTTTCTGAATATATACATGGTTGTCGGAAAAGTCATACCGTATTTTTTCTGTTTTTCATTGCAAAAATGGTCATGACTTTCCTGACAACACAATATACGCAATTCAGAATTTATATTCTTATTTTTTCACTTTTAAAAAGTTTACACAAAAGGTAGCACAGTACACCCTGTTCTCTTCTGACCATTGCTTCTTGCATATAGTAAATTTGAAATTAAGAAATGGGAAATTTAAAAAGTTGTATAGTACTGCATTATATGGCTATACCATGTTTTACTTACCCAGTGTCTAATTAATATATATTTAGGTTTTTTATCTTTTGTTGATACCATAATGAGTCACCACACACACACACACACACACACACACACACACACACACACACACACAATTTCCTATATGTGTAAGTATATTCATAAGTTAAATTCCCAGAAGTAGAATTATGGAGTCAAAAGTTATGATTTTATAACTTTGACAGATGTCAAATTGCCATCCACGAATGTTGTACCAGTTTATACTCCCATAGCAATAGATGAGAGTGACTGCTTCCCCATTGTCTTGTCATTAGAGTCTATGCTACTGAATTTCTGGATTTTTGCCCGTCTTTTAGGTGAAAATTGTATCTCAGAGTGGTTTTAGTTTGCATGTTTTTTTGAGGGCAGTGTCACTGGCCCTCATATGTGGGACCGAACCGGGGCCACTGGCTTCCCAAGCCAGCACTTAACCACTGCGCCACTTGGCCGGCCCAGTTTGCATGTTTCTTATGAATGACTTTAAGCCTGTCTTCATATATATTTTTGTTTCCATATACTGCCAGTTCATATCTTTTGCCCATTTTTGTATTGATTTTTTTTTTTTTGATCATCTCTTTGTTGGTGATATGAGGCGTAACCAATATTTTTCTCTCTTTTTTTTTTGAGGGCAGTGTCACTGGCCCTCACATGTGGGTCCGAACTGGGGCTGCTGGCTTCCCAAGCCAGTGCTTAATCACCGCGCCACTCAGCCAGCCCAACCAATATTTTTCTCAAACATTTCTCTTAACTTTTCTCAGAGTGGAATTTTTTTTTGGGCGGGGGTGGAGGAGGCATGCAGAGATTTTTTATTTTTATGTAGTCAAATTTATCAAAGTTTTCTTTTATGACTAAATTTTTGAACCAGAATGACTTTCTTTACTCCAAGGGTATAAAGAAATTAACTTATATTTTCTTTAACTATTGGTTTCATTTTTTTCTATATAAACCTTCAGCCCCTTTGGAGTTTATTTTGGTTTGCCGAGTAGATCCGACTTCATCTTTTTACAGATGGCTCCTAGTTATTCTGACGACAGTTAGTGAATAATTTATTTTTTCTCCAGATGATCAGATCATGCTCCAAATGAGTTTTAATTAGAATATCTTTCAACGATTTGAATATCAGGGTGATAAAAGATGATTATGTAATAGAAAAGGTAACATCTATTTTCAGCTCCCTCCTAATTGAGTACCAACCTTTTAGTTATCTGTAGTTACCCACATGATGAAAGCAACTTTCGCCAAACTTTTCTACTGTGTTTGTTAGAGTTTGGTGTAGGTTACCTTTAAGGTATATCTATCAAAACTTTTAAATTGGTATCTGGTGTTTTTTCATGCCCACTGACGTTAGCTTGTCACCTGAATTCCCTTCTCCCAGAGATCTTAATGAGCTAACTTGAGAGCAAACTTAGAAGAAAAGGGTGGAAGAGACAAGACACGGTTGTCTCCTGTGGTTCATCGTGGCCCTGGCTGATACTGCTTATGGTAGCTCTGGTTAGATATGTCTCCTCTGTTAGCTGTTAGAGTCTCTAGTGAATTATAGACATTCTGAATGAAAGTGAAAATGTAGCCCTGTTTTGTGAGCTGATCCTCTGTTCTGGTCAATTCACATTATTTCAGGAGTACTTTCTATCGTTAAACACTTCTCTATATGTTGTTAGGCCACTTTCTTCCTAATCCATTTATCTCCACATTTTCAAACTTGTGAAGACCTAGTCCTAATATCAACAACAACAAAAAAATCACAGATTTTTGTGTGTTTTGTATACAGTGACTTAAGAAAATGCATGATGAAAACCTACCATTTCTTGTAGTGAGATTGAAATGAACTGGTGTTTTATTCACCACAAAAAGCATCTCCATGCATTAGAAAAAGGAAGTAGGTTCATGTTTGAGATATACGGGGTCGAGGCAGTCGTTACTATCAGTCACATGTTAGGTCCTACACACTAAGTCATTTTAACTGACCCTGGATGAAGTAAACAGGACAGTATGAGACTGGCGGTCCCATCCCTCCTGTCAGAGCTGACCTTATAGGGTAGACCGCCATTACAAGAACATTTAAGAAGCGTTAGGGAATATAATCAATAAGGTTGTAAATTTTTTTTTTTTAGGGGAACAGACAGATGCATGTCCTTTTAGGGAGACCACTTCATGGATGGTGTAGAGGCCTGACCACTGCACTGTACATCTGAAGCTGCCGCTGAACAATATTATATGTCAACTATAATTAACACATATATAGTCATGGATGTGGAATATTGTGTGGGGATGGAGTCAATGGAATTGTAATAGATATGTATGATATCGGGGGTGGGGGCAGGGGAGGAGGGAGGGGGGAGTCACTTTGTAAGGGGTGAAAAAAAAACTATTGCATTGTTTTGTACATCTGTAACTAAGAAGAAGAAGAATAAAATAAAATTTTAAAAAAGCGTTAGGATGGGAGCTACGGGATCACTATGTGAATGGTCACAGTGAAATCTCCCCCGGTCTGGGGGAGCAGGGCAGGCCTGCCAGAGGTGACTTAAGCTGATCTCTAAAGAGGATTGATACGAGCTAGGACTGGAGAAAATAAACTTGGAGGCACTTTCAGCGTTTAGGCAAGCAATAACATGGGCCTGAATCAGAACAAGGTTTTAGAGACATAAATCAGGCATGAAGAGACTGATTTAAGAAAGATTTAGGAATTCCCATCTTATTAATTGGTAGATGTAGGTGTAAGAAAGGGGTAAATTAAGAATAACTTGATTTTCTAGGTAGGACGTGGTTCTGTTTTACAGAAATAGGGAAGATAGGAAGAACAGTTTAGAGGGAAAAAATCACTTTTAAGCATGTTGAGTTTGAAACAAAATATCCAATTAGAAATGGCCAGTGAGCATTCAAGTATGAGCCCGAAGATTGGGATAAATTTCTAAAACAAAGATACTAATTTGGGAGCTATCATCTTAATGCTGATAACTATGAGCAGACGAGATCACCCAGAAAGGGAGAGTAGAATGAAAAGGTCAGAAGATTAAGGCAGACCTTTTGGGAACATCAGCATTTGGGGCTAGGCGGGAGATTCTAATTATGGCTTTTGATTGAGCACCTCCTCTCTACTTGAATTGCTCCCTGAGCTCTTCACCAAACCAAATCTGATCAGTCCTTCAGTGTGCGAATTAAAACCTGTCTTCATCATGAAACCATTTCTACAACTTGCTCTAGAAATTAGGGGGTAAAAAGCACTTACTGGTGGTAGCATCTGTTTTTAAGCCTCATCACATACTACGTAGAGTCCCAGATTTTTGGCTTGGTTGGCTGGTTCTTGATTATAAAAAACAAAACAAAACGTGTGTGTGTGTGTGTGAGTGTGTGTGTGTCTGTTTCTTTTTGTTTAGAAAGCTGTCATTTAGATGAGTAGATGTTCTCAGATTGTCGTAATGAGCAACTACTGTATCAACTAATGATGTGCTAGGTGTTAGAGATAAAGAAGTGAGATGCAGCCCCTGAACTTGGGGCACTGGCAGCCAAATGGGGAAAATAAGACAGCTGTGTGGATGTTTATAAAGTTCATACCTTCTTTTATTTGTCCTCCCAAATAGAATTCAGAACTAATCTATTGTTCAATTCATCTTATTTCTTCCTCTACCTCACCATTATTATAGTGACATAAGCTCAATTGTAGAAAAGCTCAATTGTAGAAAAGTAGAACAATTCTAGGCATAGATATTTGTTCTTGTTTGAAAATGTTTGAAATTATACTGAGTAGAGACAACTCTTTATAAATTTTTAAGTTAACATTTTTCCATAATATCACAGGTTCTTCAGAAACATTTTTATTTGCTGTATGCAGACATTATATGGATGTACCAGAGTTTATTCTCTTCTTACCAGACAATTCATTTCATTTTTTTTACTATTTCATTCAAAATAGTGCACTAATGAACATATTTGTGCATTAATCATTTTGTGCATTTGGGATTGTTTCCTTAGGGTTAATTCACAGAAATGAAATGACTCAGCAAAACAGCACATATGTTTTTAGACTCTCAGGTATATACTTTTCGGAAAGGGCCCTGACTTTCTCTAAAATGTATGAGAGGATTAATTTCCCTTGCCCAGGTTATTATCTTTTATTTTTTAGTTTTTTGCTAATTTTATTGGCAAAAACAGTATCTTGTTTAATGTGATTATTAATGAAGATAAACATGCTAAAGTGTGATTGTATTTCTTTTGCTTGTTCTTTCCCCCTCCCTTTTGATTCTAGTAACTAATATAGTGAGCAGTTACATATTCTTACTGAATCTTTCATGATTTAACAGACTTAAATCATATCCTTCTTAGCCTTTATGTTCCTCAGGGCAGCAAGGTACAAGTTTCTCAGTTTTAAAGATGCACTGAAACTTTCCTACTGCCCGCTCAATTGTGGTAAACGATGCATAGCACAGAATTTACCATCTTTAACCATTTTCAGGTGAACAGTTCAGTAGCGTCAAGTATATTCACATTGTGACTCACCACCCTCCTACCCTCTTGATCATTTGGCTTACTCCAGCATAATAATGTTGGCTTTAAAATTCGCCAGTGTTGCCTGTAGCATTCTTACTGTTAGTGAACCATTCATTTGATTACTATTTTTATAATAATTTTCTGGAGATTTGTTGGCTTGTCTAGGTGTGGAAGCACACTGTATGGGTGCAAAAACTAAGATTTCCAGTTTCTATTGGGTCTTGGGTTGTTACTAATAACGTAGAGCTCCTGATGCAATGAGTGTGGCTGATTAGCATTAATTTCAGTTTTCATTAAACTTAAAGTTTGTGCTGCCAAGACTGATGCTCGTCAGCTACTTGCTGCTTATCACATGAGGCCTCATGAGATATTTATGTGTATGGTTTGTTATTGTTGTTATTGTAGTTTTAAAGATTTTATTGGGGAATTGGAGAAGGGTACAGTGTTGGGGAATTGGGGAAGGGGAACATTGTGTTTTCCAGGACTCATGAGCTCCACGTCAAGTCGCTGTCCTTCAATCTTAGTTGTGGAGGGCGCAGCTCAGCTCCAAGTCCAGTCACCGCTTTTCAGTCTAGTTGTGGGGAGATGCAGCCCACCATCCCATGCAGGAGTTGAACTGGCAACCTTGTTGTTAGAAGCATGTGCTCTTACCAGCTGAGCCATCCGCCAGCTTAGCTCAGGCTCAGCTCACTGGCCCATGTGGGAATTGAACCTGCAACCCTGTTGCTTAGAGCTGGCGCTCTAACCAACTGAGCCACCCTGTCGGCCCCTGTGGTTGTTCTTTTTGACTAGACACTTTACTCTTCAGCAGCTGTTACCCACGAGGAAGGGGCTGGGTGCCTGTCTCCATCTCTGCGACCTGGCAGAGGACACAGGAAGCGACCTGGCGGAGGACACAGGAAGTGCAAAGGCTCCGCTGGGGGGAGGAGCTGAGCGCGCGCAGGGAATGGACGGGAGGCCTGGGTGCCCGGGATGGGGGGCAAGGCGGGTGTGGGTGTGAGAAGTGCTGGCGGAGGTAAGCAGGGCCCAGATACTGGGGAGCCCTAGGAGTTAGCTTCCTACTGCATCGCGACTAGTCTATCCGAGGATTTGAACTGGAGTTGGGACAGAGCGGGCAACATAGTCTAACGTATTTGTTTTTTCCCAGAGATCACACTGGCCACTGGATGGAGAAGTGGATTATAGAGGAATAGGAGTGGGAGGCTAGTCTGTTCATTCTCTCTGTCTCTCTGTCTCTCTGTCTCTCTGTCTCTCTCTCTCTCTCTCTCTCTCTCTCTCTCTCTCTCTCTCTCTCTCTCGACTAAATCCATACTGTGACCCTCTGCAGCACACTTGAAAATAACTGGCCAGCTTAGCTCCATGGAAAAGAGAAACTTAAGAAAACCGGTAAACGTGGGAACGATGAATTTGTTACTATCATACTTTAACCCAGCTAACTAACCCCAGGCCAAGTATACTTCGCATATGGATTTCAAAAGTTCACTGTCAACAATCTTTGAACATCCTTGTGAGGTTAAAGGAACTTTAAAGGATTTAGTGAATTCAAAAAGATATTTGTATTCCTGTTTTATACATGAGAAATAGGAAGTACAATTTTTAAAAGTACTGAAATGAAAAGCAAAATGTTTGCCAGTTTCTCCTAACTGCAAGCACCATCCCATCGATATCATGCTTTCCTTTTAATTTCCTCCCAATCTGTAACCTCAGAGTACAGATGAAATTTGAGAGTTTAATGCACATTTTGGGCATTTATTATTTTGTGTCTGAAGTTAACATTCGTGTCATTTCCTCCGGAAAGCTGCTCCGGATTTCCCACTACTGGGAAAAGGCCCCTCTTATGTGCCCCGATAGCACCTTATCCCTGTGCCTATGTTAAGCATTTATCATGATGAATTATAAGGCTCACAGACCAAGCGTAATGATGGCAGGTTAGGAAAGCAAACTGGAAGGGACTCAAGGCGCATGTGAATTTCTGTGAAGTCTTGTGACACTTCAGTTTCACTCCACAATACAGCTTTGTTTTGCTATGAAATAGTATTTTAAATCACCTGACACTGAGTAAAACTGACGGCACCAGGAGCCATACAGGTTATTCGCACGGTGGCTTCATCCGTTTTCAGCATCCTGTGCTCTCCAGGGTGAGGATTTAGTCAGCTTCCCGAGTTGGCTTTAGGGGACCACATCAATGCCTACATGACCAGACTTTGTAAGTTTAAAACAATAATAATTTCAGTGTTACTTCATAAAATTTGGAGAGAATTCAGATCCCCAGTTCTTGAGCGTAATGTATGAATTACTCTCACTCCCTGTCTACTTGGACCTTGCTAAGCCTGGTCTTTCATTTCTTTCCGAGCCTGCCTTATTCTGACACTCCAGTTTTCCTCTTCTGCTATTTTTATCTCCTTTCTTGGCTACTTACCCTCCTTTGTGTGAGCTACTTATGGGTATGTAAAGGTTATCTTTGTTTAGTTCTGTTCGTTTCTCTGAACTCACTCCAGAAGCATTTGCCGCGGTTCTTAAACCCTGAACTCTGCAGGCGACTCCGTGCTGGGGCCTCTGGCCTGGCTCGGTTCTGCCAGCCTGCTAATAACTGCCACGTGTTTTGTATGCACGTATAGCTTCCCTTCATGATTGCCTGGATGTTCGGGTCATCTAGGCTGCAGACATCTGTCACTTCGCCCCAGCTTTCGCATGCTTCCCTCGTGCTTGGTGGGTCCCCAGTGTCTGGGACACAGCAGACGCTGGGGCATGCAGCCTGTCATCTCCGATTCTGTAGCATGTATTGCTTTTTTGTTCTTTTCCCTTCCATCTCCCTTATCACCACCCTTGTCCAGGCTGTTAACTACTTTGAACTATTTGTGGGAGACACCTTACTGACCACCAGCGTCCAAGCCTACCTCACCTTTCCCAGTCATTTGATTAATCCTATTAAAACATCCTCTCTCGATACTCACTTCGGAAATCTTGAGTGGTTTCCTATCATTCTCTTCTAGCTGACTACTTACTTACACTTCTAATATATTACCTTAACGTAACCCCTTGATTTTTCTTATGCATCTCTTTACCTAGAATTTCCACTCCACTCTTCCCCTGTAACTTTCCCATCCTGGGAGCTTATTTCAAGTTCTACCTGATTGGATGTGATGCTTTGGAAACTCAATGCATATTTGTTTTTGTACTTAACAAAAACTGCCACTCACCCACACTCTACCGCAATCAATTTTTCGAGCCAGCAGGACACCAGTTAAAAGAATGGACCCCAGGGCTGCACCGCCTGCCTTCTCCACCTCTTGCTAGCTCTGTACCTTGAGCTAATTGCTTAACCTCTCTGAGCCTCATTTTTCTCATCTCTATTTGGGAGCAGTAACGCACCTAGCCCAGGAGTACTAATTAGATATTTGCTATTATTACTACGTGTTAAGAGGATGATCATATTCCATAAGCTCCTTAAGTGTAGGGAATGTCTTATTCTTCTTTAGAATGCCCCACAAAATCTATTATGGTACCTTCACTTGGTAGGCATTCAATAATTATTTATTGGATGAAACTGAAATTGACTGAAAAAGCCAGTTGTCCAATAGCTGCTGCTTCTGGTATTGAAATCAGGTTGTTCAAACTTGTACAGAGTAGTTTTCAGCAGTCATTAAGTGAGGTCACAGTTTTTCCAGGATAATTTAATAGCAGGGTATACTGTTTCCTTGTTTAATTATATGGTTTGGAGAGAAAAAAAACTAGTTTAAAAATATATTTTAAACAAAATCATACAAAGATAATGAAATAGTGAACCTTTGAACACTAAACCACTTAAAACATAAATTTTGGTGTTTTAAATTAAAAAAATAAAAAGAATCATGTTGGACAACAATTTGTGTGCAGCAGAGATAAGCTTCTAAATGAAAGCATCCCTCGGTAGAACTAGCTAGCTATATATATGTCATTTTTCTTTCAAGGATATTAGTTACCAGCTCCATTCTGGGACTTCTAACTTTTGTATGCCCTTGGCTTTTCTAATATATTTAATAGAGGTTTTGAGTAACTCTTAGAATTGCATAATAGATGTCCAGGACTAATATTTGCTATTGGTCTTGTATTTTAAATTTTAATACATTGTGAATTGTGACGATGTTTCAAGCTTTAATATTTGACATCAGGGCCGGCCGAGTGACGCGGTGGTTAAGCGCTGGCTTGGGACGCCAGCAGCCCCAGTTCGGATCCCCCATATGAGGGCCAGTGACACTGCCCTCTAAAAAATAAAAAAAATAAAAAAACTTGACATCATATCAGGTAGCAGTTTTATTTATATGGTTTCAAAGAATTATCATTGGGGTGGACATTTAATTACTTTTATCAGTCTGCTTGAGTCTTTTAATGGGGACTGAAATAGCTCTAGAGCACAGGTGAAATATAGAGTAATGTTCGGTTTTGATAGGAAAAAGGGAAGAAATATCATTAAATATGATCTTAATTTTTCTGGGTCCAAGAGGAGAAAAATTGAATTTTCACCAGTAAATAGAAACCTGATTATATGCCCTAAGAAAGTAAAAATTTTTTTCACTTAAATATTTTATTCCATTTGGTGATATCAAGTAGTTTTTTTCCTCTACAGGTTTTACAGGGATTTTAAAGCATCAGACAAAGAACCATTTGCAATGCTGATTAACCCAGAAACTCAAATTCCCATTAAGTAATCATTATTTATAATAAAGTCTAGGTATATTCTCTTCCATAGTTTACAAAAAGTTAAAAAAAACCCCTAAATTTCCACCTTTTTATGTTAATTTGCTCTAAGATTTATATAATTAATGCCTCCTAATTTTTCATGCATTTATTTAAAATATTTTTTTAATGTTAAAGTGTTCCAAGTATTTCTCTTTGAACTAAAAGTACAGATATACTCAAGAATCTATGAAGTTAGGTTTTGTAATGGATCGGTATTTAAATAAAAGGAGGAAAGGTATCAAGTAATGGTAATGAAATATTCATCGGCTGTACAGTGACCTACTCAGCCGCTTGCCAAGTCTTACCTCTGTTTCTCTTTCATTTGCCTTTATAAGCTTCGGGCTGAGACATTGAGAGTTTATGCTGTAAACTTCTCTATTCTCTCTACTTTAGAGTTGGAGATAATGAAAGATTTTTATACTCTCGATTACACCTCTCCCCAAAACAAATAATTGAAGAAAATTCTTGGGCAAGTAGATGATTTACAAACCTATTAGCAATGGAAATATTAAAATTCAAGTGTATTTATGTCTGGCATCTTGGAGTTTTGGTGGAGATTATTTATTTTCCTTCTTCTTCTGCCATGTTAAATATAGTCTAGATTTGTGTATTCCAAAATAGATCCCCAACAGACTTCTAGAGACTTTCATCTTTAACTATATCACCTCTCTGCTCTCTGTTTTTTTCTGTATACTTCAGGGTATGTGCATGGGAACATTAGAAACTATCAGAAGGAACTGGGAAGTAAAACTGCTGAAATAGCAAACTTCATATTAGTAATTATATGATAATTTGAAAATTATTGATTGTAGATATGTCTGTGTTAATGTGAATCTTGTCTTTATTTTTATCTTCAAATTTGATTTTGTTTAATGCGCACCTATTTATGTGTCTCTGATGACTGATATCTTTTGGCTCAAGTGAGGCTTATGTCAAGTAAGCTAGGTTCACCTATTTGAATTAATTCTGTTTCTTGATGTCTTACGGCTATTATGAGTTGCAATCATCAGTGAAGTGTTCTGAATACCTTTTTGGGACTCAGTGCTGTGGGAATACAAGGGAAGTTTGTTGTGGTTCTTATTTTAAACACCTTGCAGTTTGGCTGTGAAAAATGTGTGCATGTGAAATAATTATAAAAACAGCCAGTCATGAAGGATTAGGCCATGTGGTACAACCTCCATGTGTAGGAAGAGCTGAGTGGGTTCCGAACAACAGGGTCGGCCGTACTGAAGGAGTAAGGACTCAGGAGCTAGACTCCCTGGAGTTGAATCCCGATTCGGCCACTTACTAGCTGTGTGAGTTTGGTCAAGTAACTCAGCTTCTGCCTCAGTTTGCTCCTCTGTCAAATGGGGATGATACTATAACTTACCTACCTGGGTTGTTGACTTGCGTCCTTCCTTAACTGGGGTTCCTTGGGAAAGTTAAGCCCTCATGACCTAAGGCTTCTATTGTATGTAATGACTTGACTTCTCTACTCTCTATCTGGAGTGACACTGCTTGTGAACCATTCTTGGGAGATGTGAGAAAGCGGCCGCTCAGATATTCGTCTGTGTGCAGTGGCTCCAACGAGGCACCCTAGGTGAGAATCAAATAAATCATGTGGAACAGGGTTTGAAAGTGTTAATTGTTATTGCTGGACTCTGTAAAAGGAAGAAGATTTAATTAATCAGAGGTAAAGCGCTTTTCAGGCTGAGAGAAGTTAAAGGTTATCTGAAAGTGTTTTCCATTTCAAACAAGTATCCAATTACTTTGTGTCTCTGGGAGCAAGATGGGACTTGGAAAATCAACAACTTAGTCCTCAATCAAAAAAGCATGGAACATTTGAAGGAAAGATTACACATTTAAAAAAATGCTTCTTAATAAGCATGTTACCTGTATCAAAGTCTCATAAAGGTACAGTTATCATATTGAAACTATGAGTCATAAAAATTTGTAGTGAGCAAGACATGGCAAATGGAAATTAACCATATATCAAAAAGGTAAATTGACATACCTTTTGTTTTGTAGTTACATTTTTTTTTTTCATGAATGACAAGTTGGAGAGAGAGATTTATTTAATTTTATCTATAGTGCCACATGAGCCCAATTTTAGGTAGGTTAAACATTAGTTGATTGTGAGTGTAAGACCGTTGGTGACCCTGGGAGAGAGTCATTTCATGGAGGAACACCCCAGGGCACCTGTCAGTACACACACCCCCACCACCAACATGCACACAGTTTTAATATATTTGTAAATTTATGTGGTTTTTACTGCAGTCAACTGCTAGCTCGTCATCCTACAGTCCGATTCCCTCTCCCCTGCTTTTTATCCTGCTTGTCACTTCTGTGATCATTTTCGTTTATCTGTTCCACTTGACCCTCACCCATACCCTCCCCTCTTCCCCAACCCAGTGTCTGGGACCAGCTCTGACCTTAGGGAGGGCTGAAAAAGCTCTAGTTCAGCACTCGGGGATTCAACAATAGGGGCAGCGATTGCTAATTTGACCCTATCAATATCATTGGTACACTGCTTTGCTGCAATGACCGCTCCCCACCTGGCACCTGAATTCAGGTGTCTGGGCTACACTTACTACTCTTTGCAGAGTCCTTGCTTTGACAAGTCTAAGCCTATTCACGGAACTCACAGGTTGGCTCTCTCTGATGTGTGACATTTGCAGTTTCCCATCTTTGGGGACACCTGTTCATTTATGCTGAAACTCCCGGATACCAACCACTTGCCAAATTATGACCTGTTGCCTGTTAGGGGTTTTTATCTGTTTCCACCTATTTTCCATCATTGCCTGACGTTGGTTCACGCACTACCTCCCAGTTTGTACTCCCAGATCCTTATCTCCTCCAGCCCCGTTGCAGGAGCCTCGGGTACTGCCTAAACAATGACAGTGGCAGAGAGTGAAATGTTGTTCATGAAACTTCTCTGGTGAAGAAAGGAGCCAGCAGAGTGGGTGCCATTAAAATATGAGATCAAGTGAGGCCATAGAGCAAAGCCAAGAACGTTTTAACATTAAGAACCCAGGTGGAAGCCTTGTCTTTCTTTTGGTTGCAATGATAATTTAGAAATTACAAGATGGAGCGTGGTGGGGAGAGAGAGGGAACCCAGCTGATTGGCTCTATCATCTCTGATATTTAGGTAGAGATATTACCTGTTGATAGTGAGATAAATTGCAATGGCTCCAAGAGAATGAAAGAAAATATGTAATGGAACATATGGGGAGTGGACATATAGTCAACCAAGAAGGAATACAAGGATTGTTGAACAGCTGTGGAATAAGTCTGATGATGGTTCCTCTAACATTTGGGAGCCCAGAAACAGACTGGCTAAGAATTAGTCAAGTGAGTAGAAGGTTTTTCTAGGATTACATTCCAGGATTAAAGGCAGCTTACAAAAATATATCCATCATGACAAAATAAAATTAAGTATATATTGTGGCAAAGGAGAAAAACAGGTTCAAAAGAATAAGATGGAGCTCCAAATGAGAACAGTATCCTGACAACATATGAGGAAGCCTAGGACTGGGCCATAAATTACCTAAGAACTTTCTAGCAGCTCTAGCAAAGGTGTTCATTAGGCAAAGCACAAGAGTTATTGGCATTGAGAAAATAATGGCCCAAGGTCTTTCTGGAAATTTATAATCTAACGAAAATGGGAATGTGCTTTGGGGCAGTAGAAATAGCCCATGGGAAAATCAGTCTTGACTCAGCGTACTTAATAATGAGGCTTCATTCGTTCAGGTGTTGGAAATCTATAGATATTTAGTGGGCAGACTGGATTAGAACAATTAGAGTAAAACTAACCCCATATAGGTATGGAAACACATACCTATAGTTTTGTTATTCAAGTACTACTCTATAGGAGGTATTTATAAATATTAGATATTTCCAAATAAAGTAATACCTTGGTTTGCAAGCATAATTCCTTCTGGAAACGAACTACTCATATTGCGAGACATTGCTTGTTTACCAAGCTAAAAAGTATTAGAAATGTTTGCTTGTCTTGTGGAACACTCGCAAACCAAGTTACTCGCAGTCCAAGGTTTTACTGTAACCGTGTACCACTAGTCGTCAAGGCAGCCTAGAGATATATATTCCTGCACATTTTGGGTTTACCTCAGTATATTTAACTTCAGATCATCAAAATATTCTCAGATATCAAGTGTTTTCATCAGAAACAATTACAAGGAAAGATAGAGAATACGTTCTTTGAAAAATGCTCTGAAAGAATATGGTTTCTAGCATATTATTGAATACCAACCAAATGATTTGGTGAGCAAGATAACACAGGGTAGTGTGACGCGGGGAATTGGTAGGTAGTGGTATGGGGGTGGGAGGGTGAAGGTGGGTAGACAGGGCTAGGCATAACCATATATCGAACTCTAAAGACCCAAATTGGTTTCTATTTCCAGTGAGAGATATTTAGGTTTTTCGTCTGAAAACTAACGAAGGGATTTTACCTTGACTGTGGCCTTATTTAATTTTAAAAAATTACATTTTCTTAAATTGACTTTGAGCAATTTTTTAATAAAAAGGGTTAGAAAATATTCTTTCATGTATTAAATGCATTAATCAAATCAGAAGCTCTTGTCTTAATTAGTTTAAGGATGGATTACTTAGCAGAAACATTGCACAAACAAGCTGCTAAATATTCTCTCAGATATTAGCTGGTGATGGAGACCATATGACCAAGTGGCAAAGGGTGAGCAGATCTGTGAATTATTTTATGTTTGACTGATGGAGTCATTGGCTCAATGGGTGAACCTTTGCTGAACGAAGTACTTGAGATATAAATACGATGGAGTTATGGTCCCTGGCCCTGTCTACAAGGGGATTATCTATGTGGGAAAGTCAGCCAATTATACTACAGTGCGAAAAAGTTCTGTGATTAGATGCTGGGCAGGCTGTGAAAGAACTGCGTTGGTAGCTGGAGAAAAACCTTTTCTAGAGGTTGACTTTTAGTTGAATTTTGAGGGAAGTTACTCGCTTGGGAGAGGATTCCCAGTTTGAGGCAGCACAGACACCGAAGGCAGCACAGATCTTGCAGCAGGGTCTTCCCTGTGTGTAGTGTGGAAGGCAGAAGAGGCCAGGGGCACAGAGGGGTAGAACAGGAAAGACCTTTTGTGCTACGACAAGGAGCTTCACTTTGTCTTAAAACCTAGGTGGAAACCGAGAGGATTTTTGAGTAGAATTATATGATTAAATCTGCATTTTGGAGAAATGACTCGGGCAGCAATTCAGAGAAGGGATTAGATGTGGGGAACCTATTGCTGGCCCCCAGCTTATCTGGGACACTGGTCATTAGTAGGTGAGAAGGGATGGTCCTGAATTATGGCAGACTGTGGTGGGAGGAGGAGACAGGCATGCTGAGTGCCCTAGAAGCCACTTTGATCAGTGCCGAACGGGCCGTGAGATGATGGGGAAAGAGACTGAAGGTAACCTGGGGCCTCCCGATTCAAGGTGCAGGCTTTGCTTTGTTTTTAATTTGAGGTGAAATTCAATTTAACATAAACAAAATGAACTGTTTTAAAGTGCACAACTCGGAGGTACTTAGTGCTTTCTCACAGCGTTGTGTAACCTCCACCTTTATCAACTTCCAAGCACTTCCATCACCCCAAAAAGAGACTCCATACCCACTAAGAAGCCGTCCCCTATGCCCCCGCCCCCAGCCCGTTTCCATGGATCTATCTGTTCCGGAGTATTTCCTGTGAATGGCAGCAGCATCCAATTCAGGGCCTCTTTCGTCGGCTTCCTTTTACTCAGTGTAGTGACCCACGTCACAGCATGAGTCAGCACTGACTTCATTTTTATGGCTGAATAATGTTCCCTGCGTGCCCTGTGTGCCACATTTTGTTTATTCATCTGTTAATGGACATTTGAGTTGTTTCTGCCTTTGGGCTGTTGTGACTAGCGTTGCCATGGATGCGTGTACAGTATTTGTTTGAGGACCTGTTTTCAGCTCTGTTGGAAATAAACCAGAGTGCAATTGCTGGGTCATATGGTAATTCTGTGCTTCACTTTTAGAGAAACCACTGAACTGTTTTCCACAGTGGCTGCACCATTTTACATTGCCATCAGCAATGTACAAGAGTTCTAATTTCTCCACATCCTTACCCATACTTGTTATTTTCTGTTTTTTTTTTTATTTGTTTGTTTGTTTGTTTTTTAGGGCAGTGTCACTGGCCTTCATATGTGGGATCGGAACCGGGGCCACTGACATCCCAAGCCAGCTCTTAACCACTGCGCTATTCTGCTGGCCTTATTTTCTGTATTTTTAATTATAGCCATCCTGGTGGGTGTGCAGTGGTATCTCACTGTAGTTTTGATTTGCATTTCCCTAATGACTAATGATGTTGAGTATCTTTCATGTGCTTGTATGGCTTTTGTATATCTTCTTATTTCCACAAATATACCCAAAAGGTCTATTCATTATATACTACACCCTTATCAGATATATGATTTGCAAATATTTTCTGCCATTTGGTAGGTTATCTTTTTCACTTTCTTGATAATGTCCTTTGATCCACAAAAGTTTTAATGTTGATGAAGTCCAATTTGCCTAGTTTTTCTTTTGTTGCTTATGCATTTGGTGTTATAACTTAGAATCCATTATCAAATCCAAGGTCGTGAAATTTTACCCTATGTTTTGCTGTAAGACTTCTGTAGTTTTAGCTCTTACATTTTAATTGTTGGTGTATTTTGAGTTTGTATATGGTGTGAGTAGCAGTCCACCTTTGTTCTTTTGCCTGTGGATGCCCAGTTGCGCTGCACCATTTGTGGAAGAGACTATTCTTTCCCCATTGAATGACCTTCGCAGCCCTTTCTAAAACCAGAATTATATGGGTTCATTTCTCTTATCTTTCTCCTGTGTGATCTTTAAAGTGTCTGATCCTTTGGCTGTAGTCAACTAGTGTTTTGACAGAGCTGCCTTGAATGCCTGGAGCTCCACCCCACCCCCCACCCCCCCGAAACCCTACTCTGCCAGTCTTGGCAGATTGGCTCTGTGTTGGGACACTTCTGGAGCGCTTAGCTGGGCTGTTTGCAGTTCTCCCTTAGGCTTCGCTTCTGCTTACACTGAGCCTGGGATCAGCCATGGGGGAAGTTTAGGGTGTTCCCACACACATCCCGCCCTGGGCATGCGCTTTGGTTTCTGAATTCCCCGGACGCATGGTAGCTTTTCCTTTTCATAGAATTGCTCTTCCTAGGCTGTTGGCGTATCTTTTGTGTGCATTAACTGCTGTCTTTTGCCTCAGGCAACGGTGGGTTGGTCCTTTGCCTTTCAGTGTTTCCTAGGAATGCTCTCCCTTTCTGCCCTGAGACACGCAGTTAGGTGAAGCCACGGCCAGCTCCTTGTCAGCACTTCAGGTTGTCCCCGCCATAGGTCAAAACAGACAAACCCAGCCCTTTGAGAACAAAGTCAGCTCTGCTCCTTATAGACTCAGGGACCAGGGGCCCTGCTTGGAATGGGGGCTGCCACCATCAAGACTGCTCCTGAGACAGGGTGGATGCCGGGCAAAGGCCAGTAAAAATGGTGCAACGTTTGCTTACCTTCCCTTTTCCTGTCTCCTTTGTTTGATTCAGTATTTTTGCTTGGTTGCTGTAAACCTGTAACTCTTTTCCAGAGTTCTGGCCAAGTTGATTCTGATAGCTTTGCTTATTTGGGGGAGTCTTTCACTGGAGGGATGGGCCCTTGGGCACCTACTCCACCGTTTTGCTGACATCACTCCCACAGGTGGCTGTTTGAAGAGTTCATTTGATGGGGAGGTGAAGACAGCGTCAGCTACAGAGACGGATCTGAGAATGGTCAGAGGTAGCTCGCTAACCTAGGAGTGAATATTTCTGGAGCAGTTTTCAGGGGAAATAGTAGAACTCATGTTTATATATTTTAAGAAGTTTTTTTGTTACTTGATATGAGAGTCAAATAAAAGAAATACATTACTTTTAAGTAAATTATAAAACAAAATCAATACCTATGAATGAACTACCCAACTTCAGAAAACGAAAACATTGTAGTATCTTTGAAACTATTTTGTGTTCTGTCCAGTCGCATCTTCCACCTTCCCCCACCCCCCTGCCCAAGGGAACTGCTAGAGTGATTGGGCTTCTGCTCCCGTGTTTGAAAACAAAACGGGCCCCTAAGCAGCTTAACTAAATAAGTACATATCCCTAAACAGTGTGTTGCTTAGTTTTGCTTGTTTATGAGGTTTCTAAAAATGGAATCCTGTATGTTTTAAGGTTTTCTTTCACTGTTATTTTAAGAGCGTCTGTCGTGTGTATAGCTATAGGCTATTCATTGTAGTGAATGTAAAACTCAGCTGTGTGAATGTCCTCTGATTTATCCATTCTCTTGACAGGCATTTCGGGCGGTTTTTAGTTCTTGTTACTATTGTTATTATTTTGCCAGCAGAAACATAGGGCTACTATTTACACACACATACAAGATGCGCGGAGTGTTCCCCCAGGAGTGGAGTGGGTGAGTCGTGGGAGACACACACATTCTGCTTTACAAGATGATGTCACGTAACTTTCCACAAGGATGGCTCCAGTCTGCATTCCCACCAGCAACACATGCAATCCTATTGATTGGTATCTGGCCGACATGTGGTATCGACAGAGGACTTCAATTTTGCTGATACAGTGCATGTAAATGATGGTTCACTGAGGCTTTCATTGGAGGATGAGCGGTTTTATATGCTTATTAACCATTTGTGTTGCCTCTTCTGGAAAATTCCTTTTTTTCACTTTTCTATTGGATTGTGTGGATTGTACTTCTTTGTAGAAGCTCTGGATTGTATTCTGGATACTAATCTTTTGTTGCCTATATACACAGTCAGTGTTATTGCCTAGTTTGTGATATACCTTGTCACTTGATAAAGTCCTTGGAACAGAAGTTCTTGATTTTAATGTATTATAATTTATGAATACGTTCTTTATGGTTAGTGATTGGGGGCTTAAGAAATCTTTTGTTACCTCAGGGTCATCAAGACAGTCTCCTATAATTTCTTCTTAAAATGTTAAAAGTTTTGTCTTGCGTATTTACATCTTTAACCAGAATTATTATTTTTTAAATTGAAACATGCAGGGAGAAAGTGCACAAATTCTATTATTTGATGAACTATCACAAAATAAAGGATCTGTAACAGCCATCCAGATTTTTAAAAATAGAACATTTCTAGCATTCTAGAATCCTCTCTCAAACTACCTTCTAATTACTACCCTCATTCTTCTCCCTAACAATACCTATTGTACAGATTTCTGACAGTATCAGTTGATTTTGTCCATTTGAACTTTATGTTAATGAAATTGTATACTATCTAATTTTTTATTTCTGGTTTTTCTTGCTCGGTACTATATTTGTGATATATATCATTGTTGTTGAGTTTAATAGGGGTTTGTTCATGTTCATAGTTCTATAGTGTTTCATTGCATAAATAGCCCACATTCTATTTTTCTATTCTATTGACAGACATTTGGTTTGTTGACCCTTAGAGACGCTCACAAGTAATACAGCTATGAATCTTCTTGGATATGCTTTTTGGTATACATATGTTTGCATTTCTGTCGGGTATAGTGCCAGGAATCAAATTGCTGGTTGCTTTGTGTATATGTATCTTTCGCTGATACTGCCAGGTTTCCAGGTGGTTGTAACTGTTTTCACACCTGCCCGCTGTGCGTGAGTGTTCCAGTTGCTCCACATTCCATCCATCACTTACGTTTAAACCCACTTGTCAGTCTTTCTAGCTTTAGCCACCTTGGGGGGGTGTCATGTTACCTCATTGTGGTTTTAAATTGCATTTCCCTTATTACTAATGAGATTGAGCATAGATAGACTGACAGGAAGGCGGGCAGGCAGGCAGCTTGGGTATATTATTTTATAAAATGCTTGTTCATGTCTCTTGCCCACTTTTTCTACTGGGTGGTTCATCTTTTTCTTATTGATTTTAGGAGTTCTTTAAATATTCCTGAAATTAGCTCTTTAATGTGTTATAAATGTCTCCTTTCACAGTGTGACATATCTTGTCATTCTTTTATTGAAGGCTTTTAATGAACAAATTCCCAATTTTGATGTAGTTCAATTTGTTCATCTTTGCCTTTACAAAAAGGATACAGCTTTTGTGTCCTATTTAAGAAATCTTTGCCTCTTCCCAAGATATTTTCCTATGTTAGTTTATAGGAACTGTTTTACCTTTTACATTTAGAGCTACAGTCCATTTGATTTGATTTTTTTTCCTTTGATATGAGATAGGGGGCAAGAATAATTATTTTCCCCCATAGGGGCAGCTAATTGGCTGAGCACTAATATTTGAAAAGACAAATTTTTTCTCTTTGCAGTGCTCCCTTTGTCATAAATTCGTATTTTATACATATGGTCCAGTTCTGCATTCTGTTATATTTGTCATGATTTTCATTAAAAAGATTTTTTCATTGAGACATAATTGACATATATTAGTTTTAGATGTACAACAGAATGATTGGATGTGTGTGTTTATATTGCAAAATGATCACCACAGTAAAACTAGTTAACATCTATCACCACACATAATTGCAGATGATTTTGTTCTAATGAGAACTTTGAAGATTTATTCTCTTAGCAAGTTTCAAATATGTAATACAGTATTATTACCTATAGTTACCATATTGTACATTACCTCCCAGAAATTATTTTATAACTAAAAGTTTATACTTTTTGACCTCTTTTACCCATTCATCATCACCCTAAACTCCCCCAACCCCCGTTGCCTCTGGCAGCTACCAACCTGTTCTCTGAATCTTTGTTTTGATTTTAAATCCCACATATATGGTATTTGTCTTTCTCTGTCTGACTTATTTACTTAGCATAATGCCCTCAAGGTCCATCCATAGTGTGGGGAACGGCAGAAGCTCCTTCCTTTTTTATGGCTGTATGATATTCCATTGTGCGTGTGTATAAACACATACATACATGCCACATTTTCTGTACCCGTTTGTCCATCAATGGACATGTACATTGCTTCCCCGTTTTGGCTATTGTAAATAATGCTGTAATGAACGTGGGGTGCATGTATCTTTTCAAGTTAGTGTTTTTGTTTCCTTTGGATAGACCTAGAAGTGGATTTGCTGGATCACATGGTAGTTCTGTTTAATTTATTGAGGATCTTCCATACTGTTCTCTCTGGTGGCTGCACCGATTTATATTCCCACCAGCAGTGCACAGCGGCTCCCTCCTCTCTACATTCTTACCAACACTTGACATTTGTCCTGGCAATGATTTCTCTTTCTGAGAGTTCATTATTATTGTATCGAAATGCAACAGATTTTTGTGTAATGATTTTTTTTATCCTCAATCTTTACTGAATTTATTGGTTAGTTCTAACAGGTTTTGGTGGAGTCGTTAGGGTTTTCTCTATATAATATCATGTCAACTGCAAATAGTGACAGTTTTCAGTTTCAAAGTTTTCTTCCCAGTTTGGATGCCTTTTTTTTCTTCCCCTTGCCTAATAGCCCTGGCTAGTACTTTCAGTACCATGTTGAGTAAAATGGCGAGAGTAGGCATCCTTGTCTTGTTCCTGATCTTACAGGAAAAGCTTTCAGCTTTTCATTGCTGAGTATGATGTTAACTGTGAACTTGTCCTATATGGCCTTTATTATGTTGAGTTATGTTCCCTCTACACCCACTTTGTTGAGAGTTTCTATCATAAATCAGTGCTGAATTTTGTCCTTGCATCCCTGGAATAAATCCTACTTGATCGTGGTATATAGTCTATTTAATGTATTGCTGAATTCTTACTGCTAATGTTTTGTAGAGGGTTTTTACATCTATGTACCTCAGGGATATTGGCCTGTACTTTTCTTGTCTTGTGGTGACCTTGTCTGGTTTTGGTATCAGGGTAATGCTGGTCTCATAAAGTGAGTTTAGAAGTTTTTCATCCTCTTCTACTTTTTGAAGACTTTTAGAAAGATTGGTATTAATTCTTCTTTGAATATTTGGTAGACTTTACCAGTGAAGCCATCTGGTCTTGGACTTATGTGTGTTGGGATATTTTTGATTACTGATTCAATCTCCTTACCAGAAATTGGTCTGTTCAGAGTTTCTGTTTCTCTGCGATTCAGTCTTGTTAGGTTGTATGTTTCTAGGAATGTCTCCTTTTCTTTAAGGTTGTCTAATTTGTTGGCATATAATTGTTCATAATAGTCTTTTATGATCCTTTGTGTTTCTGTGTTATCAAGTATAGTGTCTTCCTCTTTCATTTCTGATTTTATTTGAGTCCTCTCTCTTTTTTTTAATGAGTCTAGCTAAAAGTTTGTTTTGTTTATTCTTTCTAAAAACAGCTCTTTAATATCTAATTTTACCACTTGACCTAACAATAATTGAGAAAGGTGATTTCACACTTTCTTTCTTACAGCTCTTGTCAAAATTTGCTTTATATGTTTATATGTATTCAGTGCATGCAAGTTTAGAATTCGTATATAATCTGGTGCCTTGAAGCTGTTATGTCATGCCTCTTTTTAATGCTAATAATGACTTTTGCCAGCACTATTTTGTCTAATGTTAACAAGGTTATTCTTCCTTTTTTCAGTTGGTATTGCCAATGATATATTTTTTGCATTGTCTGTCTTTAGCATTTCCATTCCCTTGTATTTTAGTGTGTTTCTTGTAAATACAATACAGCAGGTGGGGGGTGGGATATTTCTATTTTTTTCCCCTCTTTTCTGACCTCGGATCTATATCTTTTACTTATTGTTCTTTAGTTTTTACCCTTTCTGTAATGAAGTTAACAAAATCTAAGGTTAGTATCTTGAAACCCACACCTTCTAGAAAAAAATACAAAAAATCTTACCACATTTTAACATCTATTACCACCTTCCCCATTCCTCAGAATTTACATGATACTGTTGTCCATAATTTTAACTTCATTTTGTTTTGTTTTGTTTATTTTTTGAGGGCAGTGTCACTGGTCCTCATATGTGGGACCCGAACTGGGGCCGCTGACTTGCCAAGCCAGCTCTTAACCACTGTGCCACTCGGCTGGTCCTAACTTCATTTTTAATAGTTCCACAAATTTTACATTGTTTTCTACAGACAATGTTTGTTTAACTTTAACTACATGTTTACTAGCTTCTTTGCTTACTATTCCTTCTTGTAACTCAGACCTTCAGACCTTGTTAATGGAGCCTTTTCTTCTAAAGAATATTTTTTTGGAAGTTCCTTTAGTGAATGTTAAATGATGGTAAACTTTTACCTGAAAATGTCTTTATTTTACTCTAGTTCTTGAAAGGTCTGGGTACTCGGTCGTAGGTTGCACGTTATCCTAGTCATCTGTTCTTGCCGCAATAGCAAAACATTTTTGAAATGTCTTTCTAATGAAAAATGTAATCAGAAGTCTAATATTTATTATGTGTGGGCTTAATCAAAATAATCTTACTAAGAAGCCTCTTAATAACCTTGTACAAGGTTTTTTTTAGGTTACTGGCAGAATTGCTAAACATTTGAAAATTGAAATATGACTAAAAGATCTTTTCATAATGCTTATGTGTGGTGACTGCCTTAGGTTTGTGGCTGGACCCACTATTTATAGTGCCTGTTATTACTTATGGCCTCGAGTTTTTGTTTGCTTACCCTAAGGACCCAGTTTTTAGAAACTCATACTTTATTAGCTGGTGATGCGAAGGCAGGCTGTCTGCATGTCAGTCTTTTAAAATTTCTTTTTGTAACTATTGCTTTGATTTAAGTCAGCTTAAGTGGATTTATTATTATTATTATTATTATTATTATTATTTTCTATCTGTTTCTTACTAACTACTTCTATAATGTTATAATAAATTACTACTTCTATAATAATTATAATAAGGGGAGGGGATAGAGTCCACTATTCATTGAATCTTTATGTATCACTCATGCTATATACTCTACATATCTTTTCTTCTTTCATCACCATAATCCCACATGACTTCAATTTTATAAATGAGGAAATTGAATTTGAACGTTAAGTGACTTCCTAAGGTATCACAGTATTTATCTGCTGTGTTGGGATAGGAGTCGGAACACAAATGCTCATGTATTTTCTGCAATTCTAGTGTCATTTAATTGCACATAGCCCATAGCAGACCTCTTTATGCAGAGCTCAGCAGGCAGATCTGGACGACTGCGTGTGTAGCTCGATGTTAGGCGTGCACCCCCCCCCCCTAAATAATAGTGCTGTACTATTATTCTGTGTTGTTCCAAAGGCCTATAATTCGATTTACTTCTAGAATTTGAGATAACTATCTTAGGCCACAAATGGTTAAATATATTGATCATGAGTATCACTTGTACTTTGAACAATTTCTATCACTCCCTGCCTTCCCCTGCCCAAACTCCCATCCTGGACTAACATGACATGTAGTAAAAATATAACTGTGCATTTTCTGTCTTTCAGACTAACTAAAATAACTTACCGCATACTTACAAGCCTAACATCCAGAGACATTATTTACCTCTAGGCTGGGAAGCGCTATTTATAGTGCACAGAAGATGGACTAGCTTGGGAACTGGGGGAGGATTGTATTCCATGGCTGTTAATAGGAAATTAACTCTGGGCACTCTTAAAGAATTTTGTAGAAAGAAATGGAATCCCGTCATTGTAGATAATAGAGACTTTAGAGGGGTGTTTGAACATTCCCATAGTTGACTGTAGAAATAATTTCAAGCTCTCAGGCTACTTAGACCTCAGAATGTTCAGATATTATTTGTTTTGAATTTCTTTTACCTGCGTGTCTTTTTTTTTTCAGTTTCTCACACTTTGTGATCGTGTGTCTGTTGTCAAATTTTGTAACTTTTTATTCTGTATTGAAGTCATATAATTTTTTTAATGGCCTAGATTTGTATATAAGATGCCTATATGTTCAAATTTTTAAAATTAGGTTAGAAATTAAATTATATATAATATTATAGAAATAAAATTTTACTTAATTTAAGATCGCCTAGGTTGCATATGTAAGAATATTCTAGAGGGGTTTGGTCAGCTATTTTTTTAAATAGGATATGATGTGTTAGCGCCATCTACTGTTGAGTAAGGATAATCACTTCCCAGTGTGTACTTGGATTTTCCCCAGTGCCATCCATATTCTATAATAAGCCCTGCAATTACTGTGGGTATTCTCACTTAGTTGATCACTCTGTGGAATCTTGATGTTTTGGGATATTCAAATGATATTCTATGTATGCTCGCGGTTGATCAGTTTTTGGTGATCTCGCTTCATACTAATTGTCAAAGTAACGGTGGGAAATTTCCTGTAATCTTGACTGTTTCAGATTTTAAAGTAAAACTAGCTGATTATGCTAGCTTTCCATATAGCGATGTGTCTTAAAAGTTCTAATGGACTTACCATTGTTATAAAACTGGTGGATTGAAATTGGGACTTAAGTTGAATATCGCATTTGTAGTTGAAAGACTATCCATGAAAAATTTTGTCTCAGTTGAACTAATTTAAACTGGTTGCTTGTTATTTGATTAATGGAATGTCCAAATCTGCATAGCACGGTATTGAGTGCTTTGATCATTTAGAGGAAAACCTATGTCTAAATAATATAGTCATTTTCTTGGAGTTGAATTTGTTAATGGAAAGGTTCATCTAATGTAGTGACCTTCTAAAACTTGGGCTTTAGAGTTAGAGTCCCTGAGCTTTCGGTCTTGACCTCTCTGAGCCTCAGTTTCCTTATCTCTAAATGAGAATAATAATAATAATAATACCTACCTCTTGGGATTATTTTGAAGCATAAATAATAAAATACTCCTTCTAAAGCACTTACCATAGCTCTGGCACACAGTGAACACTCAATAAATGTTAGTCACTATCATTATTGTCATTATTAATATTTTATCATTGTATATTAAAAGTGGATATGATGTTTCAATAAAAATATTTGTATCTTAGTAACAAAACCTTTTTTTTAAAACCTGTAACATTTGAGTAAAATATGTAGCCTGAGAATATAAACCTTCAAAATATTTACTGTTTGTTTTTGCCCGTCATTTAGAGTGGAGGATAGAATGGCAAAGTGGGAAGAACAGGCCTTTTGAGTCTCCAGTCTAGTCTGTCAGTTAACCAGCAATGTAACTTGCAGCAAGTCATTTACCCTCTCTAAGGCTAAGTTTCTTTTTCTGAAAAATAGGTTGTTTTAAGGATTCAGTGATACGTGTATAAAACCATCGTTCTTGGCACTTGGTAACTAACAGAACATAAATGTTAACTCTCGCTTTCAATAACAACATACTGCAAGTTTACTAACATGTACAAATTTCTATAATTTTGCTATATGTTGCTCGTACTGTAGAATAAAAGATACTAAGCATCCTTTATATCTGTTGGCATTTGGAAAGGATACAAAGAAAGTATGACATCCTAAAGGAACATAATTGAGGAGATGGGCCATAAATATGTGAAGGTTTTTATTGTAGTTTGAATAATGCAATATTTGTATGTGATTGTTAAATAAATTATACAGAAAATAGGAGTTCAAAGAAAGAATGCTTTTTACCCTGACCCCCACTAACTTTATTATTGTTATTATTTTGGTGGTTGTGGCACCTTGGGCATTGTAGGAAAACATAAAGAAGATGAAATCCACTCATGGATTATTATTAAATATTTATTGATTACATGTTATCTATCAGCATCGTGGACTAAGGCTGTGGATGTGTCCAGTGGGGGTTGGGGTGGGGGTGTGTGTGGTGGTAAAGTGATCAACTGAGTGTTGTTCCTGAGCATGGGAGGTGCTCGTAAATACATGAAGGAATGAAGGAATGAGTGAATGCCTTCGCATCACAGTTCTCATACAGGCTGAAACTAGTGGTCTTATTACACACTAATTTAAATTTCTGTGTATAATTATAAATAGCTAATTCCCTCCTGTGTCCTCTGGGACTTTGCTTCAACAGGATATGTCATCCCTCCTCACCTTGAATCTTTGCCTCTTTATTTGGGTGCGGAGCCAGCCGCCAGCCCTTTGCCTTCCTCACTCTCCATTCATCTATCTGGCCATGGTGTGATTTCCCTTTGATTTTATCAGTCTTTTTCTACCTTCTGGAGTAGCATGCAGATGGCTTAGGAGGAAAATGAAGAACTATGAGTTTCTTGCCATTTCCCACCCATCCCCAGCTCTGCTCCGGTAGCATGGTGTATTTATAGGGCTGGCGTGGAGTATTGTGGACACAACTGCAGGAAGTATCGTGAGGCCTCTCGAACGGGAAAAGCTGTCTGGCCGCTGGTTTCTCCATTTCTCTCTCAGCCCTTGACATCCCCTCGCTTCAATTTTGCTTTTCTCCTCTGCCTCCCTCCTTCCCGCCTTCATCCCTTTTCTTCCTCCTTTCTCCCTGCTTTCCTGTCTCCATCCCTTGCTTGATCCCTTCTCTTCCTCAACTCTTCTTTGCATTCTTGAATCTTCATTGCTTTTTCCCCCCCCATACAAACATGTTTCAAATGTTGAAAAACCCTCACTTTAGGTACTCTTGATTTTGGGATCAAGGAGAAATGATCCACAGAGGCCATATGTTACGGACTTCTGATGCTCTAAGAAAACTTAGAGAAAATCTCCCGTGCCCTTTTAAATCCTGGAAACACAGCAAATCACTGGATTCAAAGCAGTTTTGTTCTCCCCAGAGGGGTGAGTCATCAGAAAGAAACTGGGTCACTGCCCCTTTAAAAAGAAACTGCCTTGAGGGATCAATGGATCTTTGGAACTACTTTTTCCTTAAGCACTGGGTCCACCAGCAGTGTCAGTTGGGCCTGGGTGGGACAGAGAGGCCCCAGGAAAGCCACTGTGTGTGTGTGTCATGAAACTTGTCATGCCTTCTAGTGACAAACCTGCTGTGAGTACTTAACTGAAATTCAGATAATTGTGGAGGAATTGCCCCCTGGGTGCCCTAAACCTTATTTATTACCTTGAAAAAGCAGTTGGCTTCTAAATACCCATCTTGGAGGATGAAATTAGGTTCAGTTCAGCCATTTTGAGTTTGTGTTCTGTTTTTTTATTCGTTTGTTTTCTGGTTGGAACATTATTAAAAGCTATTTTTAAAATCACTTGAAGGATTATTTGGAGATTATGAGGGCAGGAATTTTTTTCCTTCAGTTGTTAGGTGAATTGTATGAAGGCCTTTTTTAGTTTAAGATCTTAAAAAATTTAGTTGCACTATAATAGCTTTTTAATTTGTTTGATTTCCCGGTTGAATCTATTAGGAATTGACTTAAAATTGTAAATGATGTAGAATTTTATGTTGAGTTTTTCTCTCAGAAAATATTGCCTCTTATTTATCCATGCTGGAAAATGATGTTAACTGTATTTCGTATGTTTCAACATAGAGAGGTCTTTAAATGTATATGCAAAGCATCAGTTGTCTGGTTCTTTTGAAATATTCAAACCTTTTTGTGACTGCTTCTTAGAGCTGATGAATTTGAGCTTAGTGTTTAAAATATATGTGCTGTTTCTATCTACCGTGTCTAGAACTTAAACCCATTTGAATGCTGACAAAAGTACTTACCCAATTGTATAGTTCTACATACTTGAGAGTCGTGGGTGATAATTCTTCATATTAAGAATTAATTTAGAATTATAATTTTAAACCTAAGTTTCAAAACGATTAATTTGAATTAACAATTTAAGACAATGGTTAATTGTCTTAAAATTAGAGAAAAGAATTATAGGAATTTTGCAGTTAGCTTACTATTAAAAGACAGTTTATAAAGGAAGGTGAATTAAAAGGATAATGGACAAGTAAACTTTTAAGTCTTCTATAATTAAATGTGTACATTCATGAATATTAACAGTTTGAATAAAGGATATATCATATATTAGAGCTGAATTGCAAATAGGAACTATTTTCTGCTTAGCATAAATGGAAATTCTTGAATCTTAAAGGAGAAATAAGCTTTTTGCCTACATTAACCCTTCATATTGGTGCACATGGTAGCAAAATTTTCTAATTGTTTTTAGTGAAAAATTAATCCATTTTTTTTTTATTCTAATTTATTTTTGATTTACTGGTTCCTGAAGTGTTTGTAAGCTTCCTAATAAAATAGTCATATAATTTTAGAGCAATAAGGGAACTAAGATATCATTGAATATCTGATTATTAATGGTCAAATAATGTTTGTTTTTATCAGTATCGGAGTAGATGGAAAGGTCTTTTTTTAAAAGATCATTGAAATAACTTAGATTTTAGTTTCTGACAAACAACCACGGGTGGTTGTTTAAGATATAATTTTATTAGGACTAGCCTGTGATGATTTTTTAAAAGACACACTTTTGTTAAACCAAATAGAACTCATGATTCACAAATAAACATCTCACTGAAATTAATAGTTAATTAAAAATATTTTGGTTATACAGATACATTCCATCTCAGTTATAGCATTAAATGATGTTATTTGCCCATCTGTTTTATAATGTGACTTGCCTCTCTGATTACTGGCTTTAGAAGTAACTTAAGGCTTTATAAATGCTTTCACATGTATTGTCTGTCTGATTTGGGCGCTTGGAATAACTTGTGAGGGAGGTAAGGCAAATATTTCTGTCCTTATTTTACAAATGGAGAAATTGAAGCCTAGCTATTACTCCTTATGGAAGCACAATTCGTCAGTCAGACTAGATCCCAGCCTTAGCTCCGGGTTTGTTCTTTTTATATGTGTGTAATACATAGAAAGTATGCTCAAGAAGTATTTGTTAAATGAATTAACATAAATAATTTGTCATCATAAAAACAATATATAATCATTAAAGATTTAGTTAGAAATTTCCTTAATAAGAAATTTGAGAGAGATGAGAAATTAGGAGACAAATCCTCCAAATCAATCTACATTGCATTGGACGAAGGAGAAAAAAATTATCTCATATATATCATATGAATGTGATTGTAATATATAAAAATGTAATATATATCTATTTATACATTTAAAATATCTGATTATAGTGTCTGATATGTGTGTGTACATATACCAGGGGTGCCAAAAAAATGTACGCATTTTAAGAGATATTGATGTATTATTTTTTGAAGTTGAATTGAATTATGGTAGCAATGTGTATGTAATATGACGTTCGCTCAAAAGATGGTGTTAATTAAATGAATGCTAGCTTCATTCATTGTATTACAATTTTAATACAGTTTTTTCCATTCTCAAAATGTGTATACTTCTTTGGGCACCCTCTGTATATACATATATATGTACACACACATACACATGTGTGTGTATATCTGATATCTTATTTTACTGGCAATTTAAAATCTGATATTAGACTCGGTCTGAGTGAAGAAGCTTTTCTAGAGGAACTTGTATCTATCTACTTGTAGGGATTTAGGGAGAAACCTAAGAAATGCTGTTTATCTTATTAAATTGCTAACTGGAAATGGAGCAAAGAAAGGGCTGTGATAAAGCTTTAAAAAGTGGTGCTTTGTTAAAACAATGGAATTTAACCCCCAAATTTGCAAATTTTCATGTTCGATTTTCTTTAATCTTCTATTTTTCTGAGTTTACTTATGGAATATGTATGTAATCCTGATAGCCTTGTTTCTCCTGTTGCCATTATTTGGATATTCTAACTTTTAGACTGAAAAGATAAGAGATTGTGAAAGTATTTATTTACATAATCTTGTCTGATAAAACCTTTTGTGTTGTACTTTTTTCTATTAATGCCAATCTCAACTCTTTTTAGTACAAGATTTTATACTATAAAAGTAAACATTTAGCAAGCTACATAATTAAATGTGGAGGTTATCTAGAGAATGGAAGGAGAGGCTGAAAATAGATACCTCAAAACAAAATTGCTGCCTTTCTTCCAAAAACAGATATTGTACTATACTCTCTGCCTCCTTGTCTTGAAATACTTATTGTACTATCCCTTTGTGTCTCTTCTACTAAAGAAAAAATTTTTGAGGGTAGGTAGGGGCTATGCCTTTTCTTGTTTCTGTCCTCAGCGCCTAGTACACATAGCAGGTTGTCAAATGTTTTGAAAGAATGAATGTGTGAGAGGGGAGAGAGAAATCGGATATGCCAACTTCTGGGTATCTGAGGGATTAACACCAGCCTGCAAGGTAAAAAATGCTGGCTTATGTGAAAAAAGGCCAGCGACAATTCTGGGGTTGTGAGAGAAAAGAGATGACCAGTATTTGTTAAATCAAAGATAGAAATTCAAATGATTCTTCAGAACAAAAAAGTGCAACAGGCTATCTTTGTCCTCTCTCCTCAATATTTTTGTAGTATAGAAGGAAACGTAAATGCTGTTGAAAGGCATCATTAATAGAAAGACAAAAATATTTAGCAAAAAGTTGAATTAATTGTCTTTTCAGAAACATTTTAAACAGATATTCTATTTTAACCTATATAGATATCTACCCCATTGGATATGGTGATTAAGACCATGGAAACTGGAAGTAGACAACCTCAGTCACTTAGGGCAGTTATTTGACCTCTAAGCCTCAATGACCTTAGTGGTAAGATGGGGATAATAATGATACCTCATTCACAAGGTTAATGTGAGGATTATTAAATGAGATAGATTAGGTAAAGTACATAGCACAGATTTATAAGAAAGCTCTCGATAAATGTTTAGTTACATTGAAAAATAATCAGCCATTTTTGACTTACATATATGGAAATTCCATGTGGTTCAACTGTATTAGCATCATTTTTCTGTAATTGATGTTCATATTTTCACAGAGTAAACTTCAAATCCTTTATATGTCCAAGAGGACAAAGTTATCATTTAATAGTTTCTTAAAGGAATTGTTCCAGATGGTGCTCTGAAAATGTGTGCGGTTCTCTGTATTTTGATCCATGTTAGACCTAATCTTTTTTATGTCAACATGATGTTAAGAAACGTAATTATTTTGGTTCATGGAAGAGTCCAAACAATGTAGGAATTATAAAATATATTCAGTAAAAGTACTACAGAAGTTTATCACACTTCATTTATTCCCACTTCATAGTATAAAATTGATCACAAGCAATGCTATCTAGTGGGCAGAAAACATTTTGCAGTTACATTTATTTAACATAATTATCTAACTGCCAGAAAGGAATGTGTGATCCATAATTGGTGCTAAGGGTTTAATGAGAGTTCCAAGTGCTCACAGCACATTTTTACCTCTTACACTTGAAGAGAGCATTTAGTGTGGACCTTAGAAACAACTTCATTAAGCCAAACACTGACAATTTAATAAATATCTGTACATTTTAATGAACATTAATATCAATATTTAAGATTTTAAAATGATCGTTATATTATCTTGTTTAGTATTTTTCTAAATAAGCACTTTTTAAAAAATCAGAATTTGTTTTCAAGTATAAAGTGGTGAAGTACTTTTAAGTAGGTACCACAAGGTGGCAGGATTGCATTTTTGTACATTATTTGTGCGTTCATGGACAGCAAACCTTTAGTTATCTAAAATCAAAGTTTTCCATGTTGTTAACTGTTAAGCATTTGATATATACCAGAGCTTTTAAATTTTAACTTTTCTAGTGGGAAACTTTCTAAACTGCATTCCACGCTTTCCTGACTTCTTAGAAGAACATAACTTTTATGGAAGAGCCATTTGAATACCAGTTACTGGACTGTGATTAAGATAAAGCCATAGATAGAGGTGGGGAGGGAATGAGGCCGCACACGGGTCCCAGTGCTCTGAAAGGCCGTGCCTGACGTCAGCTTGCTTTTTGCTCATCTACGTTTGTTTTCCTATTAAGTAGAAGTAACTGATGTCCAGGACCAGACTCTGGTGTGGTAGGACATGGTTGCTTTCAGCAAAAATAAACAGCAAACGAAGGCAGCCCTTGCCTTGTCCCAGGGGGAGTTGCAACATGTTGTTTGGGAGAAGGAAAATAAAGTACACTGAGGCTAAAATTCTTCATGAAAGGCCCCTCTGTTCAAGGCAGCCCCAGACCGTGAGGATTGGGAGTCTGTGGTTAATAGAAAAATTAGAAACTAAGGTAACTGCTTTAGAGCAACTTTAAGAAATCGTTCCTGTCGTAATGGTTTCGATTCTCAGGGGTACATCATTTGGATTGGTGATTGCATTTCCCCGGTGAATCGGTGTTCCTGACCTGGCCATTGGAGGGCTGTTCCAGGCGGTCTGTGCCTTCTGTGGGGGTACCGGCAGCACGTGGGGGACCCTCCCGTCTCGTGCACTTCTGTTCGCTGCTGGAAGCCGCTGTTTTCGCCTGAGCTTTTGCCCGAGCCTGCCTTCCCTCCTGTTTACCCCCAGGTCTGTGTCGTCCTGTGAGTCTGTTCCGAAAGGTGGGATTAGACGGAGGTTTTCTCCTGGATTGGGTTCCTTCATTCATTATTTGCGCTTTTTTCTGCCATTCAGAAAGATACTATAAAGAGGATTCATTGGACCAAATTTCAGAATGAATCAACTTCAGCCTCCCATAAACACTGAGGAGCCCATGGAGTTTTCCTGACTGGGACAGGGCGGAGACGCGGGCTCCCAGAGCAGGGCCGCATTTCTCTGGCTCTCCTGACACCTGCCTGCCACTTCCCTGCCCTCCCTAGTAACTGTCATCTATGGAGGGGGGTGGTTTTGGGGGTTTTTCCTCATCTTTCATTCAGTCTTTCTGGGTAATTGGGGAGCTTTTCTGGGAGCTCCAGAAAAGCCATGGGAAATGACTGATAAATGAGCTCCCCTTGAAATGGATATTTGAGCATATAGGCCTTGATCCTTGTTTCTCACTTCTCCTTGGTTGTACAAGTTTGTGTTTGTTTGTTTGTTTTTTAAACTTATGGTAGGTGAGGAAGTAAAAGTTTCGTGACTAAAAATATGTGGACAGATATCCCTAGCTTGTAATTTTAGGATGTATACATTTCCCTCTTGGCAAGGTACCATATGTTTTTAAGTAAATACAATCTTATTCAAGGTTTGCAAACTGGTTTTGTGGCTGATGTAAAAGTTGCATTCTTTAACAAACAGCATCAACCCAACCTGTTGCCTTGGGGCCGTTTTTGAGTAACTGGACACTCGGAGACTAAATTACTTCTAACTCTGAGACAACCTGAAAGATCAAATACTAGAGCTTAGCTGCAGTAAGACCATTATCCTCTTACACATTCTGCGAAAAGCTTCCGAACTGTTAGCGAAACAGTTTGAAGTCGTCTGAAGTGGTACCCACCTTGGACCTTTACCTCCAAGACAGCTAGGATCTTAAAGAATTAGCCCGCAGTTTACATATTTTCCTCATTTTAAATGTGGCTTTCAGGTATATTTATTTACTTCTTGTTTTTCGGAAGGAATTTTGGACTAAAAAGGCATTATAGTTGAATTTTTTAAAAAGCAGTTGGCGGCGGGTAAGGGGTAGGTAGGTAGTGGCAGACCTTGAATGCCACACCAGAGCTGGGGGTTTTATCCTAGAGGTAGTCTATAATCACTTACGGACTTGTAATTGAATGGATGACAGGCATGAAAATGAAGGACATTTTAAGAAAATTAGCCTGGAAGCAGTAAGCAGGATGGATTTGCTTGGATCTGGCTGGATGGAGGTTGGAGCATGACCAGTTGGGATGGTACCGCAGTCAACCAGCAGGCTTATGCTGGGTCTGCATGAGGGTGATGGCAGCAGGCATGGAAAAAGAAATAAAAGGCAGACATATCATCAGGGAAGAGCTGACAAGGCTGTGGTTCAGAAAAAAGCATGTTATGTAAAATTTCTATGTTTGTCAGAGACTGAGTCTTACACACAGCCCCTCTTCTGTGGGAAAACTATTTTTGTAGTTTTTCTAGCATATTGCAAATTCTTCATTATGAAGGAGGTAATGCTACTTGATTTGAAGCTCATTCAGTAATGGAAGACACTTGATTTTGAGCCTGATTTCATAGAATGATATGGTTAAAAGTGGCTTGAAAGATCAGTGTAGTGATTCTTAAATACGTGGTTTGTTGGGGGCACCCAGTGAACACAGAGGGTCCTAGCCCGCAGGTGCCAGCCCTGCTGGTGCCGTACTCACCCAGAAGCCGAGATTCGTGCTGCTAGGTCTTGGCCCTCACTCTACAGCTCTGCTTATTTGCAACCCCCCTACCTGTGCCCCAAGAAATATCCTTGTAAACTTTGTTGGGGGAAATGAATATATGGTCTTAGTGACTAATTACAATTGCAAAGTTTTCTTTAATGCAGAAACAATATCAGGTTTTGCTTTTCGCATGTTTAAATTCCTCCTAAGTCCTATTCTCCAGTCCACTGATGGTTGCCAGCGTCTTGCTTCCATCTAGTGGTCCTTGGCCTTGGCTTCATGTTGAAATCATCTGGGGAATTTTTAAAACCCACCAGTGCTCAGGACTCGCATGAAGACCAGTTAAATCAGGATGGGCCTGGGCATATGTATTTGTGAAAAGCTTCCCACTTGATTCTGAGGTTCAGCCAAGGTTGGGAAGCGCTGAGTCCGTCTCAGTCTCATCATCGTCATGTCTGCCGCCGACCCCTCCTCGCCAAAGTCCTGTTAAACCAAGGAAAGCTGCAACATCTCAGGTGAATTCAGCTTTCTGAGTCTGGCACAGTCTTTGAGGTAGAGAAAGAGCTTCCTCAGCCTGGGTGTTTTCCTGGTGGAGTCTCCTTGTCCCGCTGTCTGCTTTAAACCGTGGCACAGGCTGCCCATTTTAGGTCAAGGTCCTCTCTTATACACGCTCCCGGAACTGTGAAGTTTTCCCTAACAGTGCAGGCGTTTCTTGTATACCATGATATGTATGTTCCTAAAACCTTGTTCATTTTGCAAAATTACATGCAAACAATGAAGACAGTTTATGGACAAGAGAGAGTTGGGGGGCAACCACTCAATACTTAGGCAGCTTGTGTAACTAGAACACTGAGAAAACAACAAAAATCGGTACCAGCTCTCCATAGCTGGAAGCTCATCCTAGATATTAACACACACAAAACGAGTGGAGTGGAATGCCCGCAGTGCTTAATGAGAGCCTAGGCGGCAGGCAGGCGCTGAGATAGCACGGAAGGAAGTGGGGCCAAGCCCGGGGCTGTGCTAGGGCCTGGGCAGCAGGCTGCCAACCTGCCTGAGCTGAGAGCTGCACAAAGCCGTGGGGGACTCCTGGTGGAGGCTCGTCCTTTCAAGTTCTGTTAAATACGAATGAAAGGGCTCCTGCTGCTGCTGGAGCAGCAGAGGCGACAGCTGTTTTCCTTTCTTGCTAAAGGTTGTGAGATGCACTGGCTATTTTGGCTCCTTTTGTGTAGGAAACACCCCTGTGACCCCACACAATTTTTGTGTTGTACTAATCACTTTCGAATTAATTTGCCTTCCAGAAACACATGCTATAGCGCCAAAAAAAAAAAAAAAAGACTGTATATCACAACTTGTATTCCTAGACCAATTTGTTACGTGACTTAAATAAGGCCTCTCTTTCCTCTAGGACACAAGCTCAGCGTGGTCAGCAACTGTGACCATTTTGATTTGCCATCCTCATAGGCATTCGCTGAAAGAATGAGATAGAACTTCTCTAATGAAAGTGCGGGGAGCAGTTGGTGATAAGAGCATTGGAGATGCCTTTGAAAAGTGGAACGGTGGGAGTGACATGACCTTACAGGAAATTGAGGAAGTGGAGGAAATCCCTGTGAACCTCTTCGACTGCAATCATACTCTAGTTCCCCTACTATTACTACTATGATTATCATTACATGGCCTTTTGAAATATTTATCTCTTAGTTCTCTGATGCTGTAGCAAATGACCCTAAACTTTCGTGGCATAAAACAATAGACATGTATTGTCCACTCGGTTTCTGAGGGTCAGGAATTCGGGAGACTTAGCCGGGTGGTTCTGGTTCAGGGTCTCTGGTGACCCTGGGCTGGAGGGCCCACTTCCACATGGTTGGCGAGCTGGTGTTGGCCGCTGGCAGGATGCCCCACCGTTCCCTGTCATGTGGGAGGTCTGCACAAGGGTCTTCAGGACATGACAGCTGGCTTCTCCCAGGGCGAGTGATCAAAGAGAGAAGGCGGAAGCCTCGAGACTTAGCCTTTGAAGTCACACGCCATCGCTCCATCGGTTGTGCAGTGTTTTTCTCAGGTCAGCACTATTCACTACAGGGGTGTGAGTGTCAGAGGGGAGGGCCCTTGGAGGCCACGTGGAAGGCTGCCTATATGCATGTGCATTCTTGTTATTAATTGTCACCATAGGATATGTACATTCTTATCTTTCTATTCACTTAACGTAAGTATTTTCCTTGTCTCTTAGTTTCTTTTATTTTTTGGTGACTATAACTCCCTAGTTTCTTTTGTTTCTAAACATGAGATTATAAAATGTAATAGTTATACTTAGTTTTCTCTCAAATTCAATTCAGCAGGCACTGAGTACACTCTATGTACATAGCTAAGCATTTTAAATTGGCCAATATAGTCCTAAATATATGAAAACAGAAGTGATGCACATACACGTGAAGTAACTCAATATAGGCACAGCAAACAAATAAATGAGAAATGACTGATTTTTCTTTTCTTCTCGTCATGATTCAATTTACTACTCTGGCATTGTTCTTTGGCAGTTACCTGGCTCGATTCCAGTTAAGGGTTCTTTTAAACTTTTTGTCTTTTGTTATATCTTAAGAGCAAATGAATATATGTTTGCAAATATAAGTTTTTTATTCTCTAATCAAATGCCACACATTTAAGGATTTAGACATTGCTTTTATTTTTTTAGCTTAGCCATTCTGCTACCTGTTGGCAGCTCAGCGGCTGCTCAGCTCTGGCTGGGAATCCAACTGGCAACCCTGTTGCTCAGAGCTCAGCTCGCACTTTTTTTTTTTTTTTTTTTTAGCTGAGCCATCCTGCCACCTGTTGGCAGCTCAACGGCAACTCAGCTCAGGCTGGCCTCGAACCGCTGTTGCTCAGAGCTCAGCTCGCACTCTTGAGCGAGCTCTTAACCAACTGAGCCATTCAGCCGGCCCTAGACATTGCTTTTAAAAAGGCATCTTGTAAGAGAACTATTCTCTTTACTAATTCCGAGTCGAGTGCACATAGTCACTGACTGCCGATAGCTACAGCTACTGTTTCTATAATTCTGGATGGACTGAAGGTTAATACAGGTATATGAGAAGTTTCATGACTATGTCAAATGAGTTGAATTTGATTTACAGATATTGTTAGGTCATTACCATAATTCAAAGAATTTCCATGGACTTCTTTTTTGTTGTTCTTTGATATACTGCTTACTTTAACTTGCCAATATTTTAGGATTTTATATCTCTATGTATGCAACCTCTCAAATTTGGTATCAGATTATTTTAGCCACTTAAAGTGAATAAAAACACTTTTTTATATTCTTATGCTCTATAGCATTGTCATCAATATCATTTCCTTGAAACCATAGAAAATTGCTTTAAGATTTATTTGTGACTGTGGACTTTTAAACTGAAATTCCATGATTTTAGGAAAGCACATATAGTTTTTATCTCCATCTGTCCCTATTTTCCTCATGCTTTACACAGATGGTGATGTCTATTTTTGTTACTTTGTTAAGTAAAATTGATCCCTTTGATCAAACACTGGAGAAACTCATGTGCAATATTTTCTTATGTGATCAACTTTAGTTTTATAATTAGTGAGGGCAAAGACTAAATTTATTAGCAGACCTTTTACATTGAAAAGAGCGGCATTGTTTATTTTTAAAATTTCCCAAGCTCTTAATAAGTGTAACATGGATCTAAGATCTTGTTTATAATTATGCATTAACTTGCTTTTTATACATTAAATATTTTACTCATAAGCTTTACTTTTTACAGATAAGTAAACAGAATTTTTAAATATTTCCAGACACATTTACCATCTTAATGGGCGTGACATTATATCATGTTAGTTTCTTTCCCTGTTTGCTCTTCTACTTTAGTTTTATATTTTTTAAATTATTTGTCCTTTTGGGCTCTCTGAATAATTTATATCCTCTCTTGTGATGTGACAATAGAATCTATATCAAATACTTGAAAGATCTAGAGTAACTTCTAATATCTTGTATCTTATAATAACAGACTTTTAAATTCTATTGCTGTATCTTTATGTTGTACACAGTTTGTTTTAATTTGGATTTTTGTGGTGTACGTGTGCTCACCGCATTTGCAGGCTTGTAAATGATTTCTGGGAGTAGATGACCTGTCTCACTAAAAGTAGTATGGGCCAGAGTGTATCGTGAAGATTTGCTATAAGATAACCACAGAGAGGGACTCACAAGGCTTATTAGAAATACATTGTCACTACTTACTTGTGTTGTACAAAGTCTGCTCTTATTTTCCATATAAAAGATTAAATCATTTCATTGTGATACAGAATTTACAGAACTGTATTTTCTACTACCCAGCACCTTTCTAAAAGTATTTGTGTGTAGAAGAGATGTTTGATGTTATAGAATTTGAACAAAACAAGGTGCTTAGTTAAACGATAGTAATTGTTCTCATTATTTTGCTGAAATACCATTCATGGGCAGTCTAGGAGTCACCAGTCCGGATCATTCTTACTGTGTCATGGTTTCTGTGCGATATACATATTCATTTGTTATAGTGATAGGATCACTGAAAATGATGATCATATTTGAATTACGTGGCTTCCTTTAAAATCACTCCCCCATGTCCCAGCCAAGGCCCGTGAACAGAATTTCTGCCTGGTCTCTGCTTTTGTCCTCCTTCCATTGAGCCTCCATGCTGTCTCTGGAATTACCTTTCTAAAATCCAGGACACGCCCCTGCACTAACCCCCTAGTGGCTGCTACCGTTTCCTAGAGCCAGGGTTGATATTCAGCTGGTTTGGACCAGTTAGGTGAAACTGGCTGTTTACAACCAGCATCTGTTCTGATTGCCTGGGGCTCATGGGTGGGGGAGTAAATCTCACATTCCATAGCAGTGTTTTCAAGCTTTCTGGGACTCGAAAGATCTCTGAATACCCCTGCCTCCATTTCCCACCGTGCTGTAAGTGTTGCAGACGTCCCCGCTGTGGGGGGACCTTTCACAAAGATACTTTGCCTTCGCACCTGTTTTGGACGTCTCCTCATGTTCCTCCAAGTGTGCTTCTCTTTGGTCTGGCCTCACTAATGATCTTAAGATTATTCTTGAAGGTTTAATTTGGGAGAAAATTCCTTTGTGAAACCTTTTCCGACCACCTGACTCCTGTAGTACATCCCCACCCAACCTCACCCCCACCTTTACTTGGCTGCTGTCTCCCATGTTCTCTTGGCACCCACCTGCCTAAGATATACACTTAGTACTTGGCCCTATGATTGTTTGCAAATCCACCACTCCCTCCGGACTATGGACCTATCCCACTGCTCAGCACAGGTAGGCAGTAAAGAAATCATTGAAGTGTAGTGGAAACAAATTAGTTTTTTGAGTCAGACACACCTGAGTTCAAATTCTCAGCCTGCCATTTACCAGCAGTGTGACGCTGGACAGATTCATTTTGCTTAGGCTCAGTTTACTTATCTATACCTGTGATGACAATAAGGGTGAGTCGACTATTAAATATGTAGGGTGCTTTTCACCTTGCTTCGTGCACAGTTGTTCAATAAATGTTCACTTCTCCTAGTTACATCTGGTTTAAAGGTTTTCTTCTGCCTTTATGTTTCTCTTTGAACTTAAATTTGTAACAAGAAAGCAGTTTTTATCTGCAAACATCTCGTAGTGCTCTGTGATAAAACTGGATAAGTTATCACTTCTGCTGCTAAGAAAAACCATTGTTTACAAATTTCTACTAGCTTTTTGCAGGAAAGGCTGCCTCACTCTTCAGAGAAGCCCAGTGAGCAGCACAGTGCCAGGCACAAATGTTTGTGAAATAAATATCTGTAACAAATATTTGTGCAATCAATATTTGTGGAAGGGAGCTCTGGTGGGAAGGGAGGAATATCCCTCCTTCCTTGTGCTGGGCACGAGGTCGCTTGATTTCCTGCTGGAGCGACAGATGTACCAACATCACATGAAGAAAGACACAAGCTGACAGGAAGTTTCCCCCCTTAGCTGTCCCTTGAGGAGAGACAGCCCATAGGAAGGAGGCTACCAGGACCAGAATGAAGTTTGGAACTTCAAATAAATAGGTGAAGAAAACGGGATTCTCTTTAAAGACATTAAAAAGAAAAATAGGAATCACTGTACGAAGTGATTCATCATATCACAGAGATAAAGCAAAACTGGAATTGCTCTTTTACAGAAACAATAGAGTCATTTATGCATTGGTTCTTGGGATAATTGGTATGCGTTAGGGAACAGAAGAGCACGTTATATAGGTGATTTTCGTATTCTTTTGGACGTAATAAGTAACAATACTGTTTATATTCAGCCATTTTCCAGAAACTTGCTCCTTTAAAAAGTAAGTGGACAACTGTGCTAACCTCGTTCGATGAACTCCAGTTACGATTGAAACCAGGTAGTTCAGAGCACAAGGTCCTAACCTTAATTGCTCACCTTATTGCTGTGGGAAATGCCAGGTTCCTTCCTCATGTTATCTCCCCATTTTGCATGTAAAGAAATGATGTTTGGAAATTTGAGTGAAAGCCTAACTCCAAAGCTCCAAATCTGACCATGGCTCTTTAGAGCTGCATCAAAAAGCCGGTACTGATCAGGAAGTAAATAGGCTTTGTGTTTTATAGTTACATATCTGAACTTAAAATAACATCACGGATGCTTTTCAGGATTGTTCGGAAGTGAAACTGTAATTGGAATTAAACAGGATAAGCCAGCATCACTTTAGCTTACTTCTCTTAGGTCATATAGAGTCATGCTTTAAGAGAATACAGAGGATTTTTGCTGATATCAGAATCCTATTGAGAAACATTAGAAGGGTCAAACCTGACACAATATAACGACTCAAAAATAATCAAGTAATCACTCGTCCATTTAAAAAGTGAAAGTAGATCCTAGAACTTTCTCTATTTTGATAGAAGTAGGCCTCGAAATCCTTGGAAACTTAGTTTTCGAAGTCCATCCAATAATACAAAACAGCCAGTAGACTTGGGTCTCACACTTAGATCAACTGCATGCATTTATGATAGATACCTGCTTCCTCGAAATTGAAAATTTGATCCAGTACATGGCCTCCTTCTTCAGTTAGGTGCCATATCATTGCTGGAAGTTCTTTCGCAGTTTTCTGATCTGCAGCCGACAGCCGAATGCTCTGGAAATGAGAGAGATGATGGAACTACCAAACCAGCCGCTACCAGCACTAAAGAAGCAGCTTCGGCAGGGTTTGGCGATTCCCACTCAGGGTCCTTGTATATAGATGGTGTGTTGTCTCATTCTTTGCCAGAACGGTGGTTCCTGATGCTTTCTGTTGCTGTTTGCTCCTCACTCCATGTATGTCCTTATCAGCCTTTCCAGTCTTAGTACTTCGCTGTTGTTGCTGACCTCCCAGCACTTGAAGTTCCTCTAACCACACGTTACCTTGGATGGCCCACAACCACAAAGGGCACTTTTTCGTGCCTCTTGCCCCGGAAATATCACCTGTTCTCCTGTTTCTTTCAAAAACACCCTGTTTCCAGCTTCTCCTCAATACTTATAAAGCTTTCTTTTTGCATGCATTCCATGGCGTTCGGAACCAGGCCGATGTGGCATGTTTGGGATGCTGAGTGCTTTTTCACTCAGACAAGTTAACATTTGCTGAAGAATAGCAAAGCATAATTGTACAGGCTAACAAACATGGTGAACTGATGTAGCTGGGGTGTGTGTGTGTGTGTGTGTGTGTGTGTGTGTGTGTGTGTGTGTGTGTTTCTAGGCGGCTTGGTTCTATTGAGTGCAGTTTCCTGCATGCACCTCATATTTCTCGCAGACATAAGCACAAGCAAAATGTGAAGTACACATTATGCCCAAATTGTCTTCTAACATGTAAATTGTGTTGGAACAAATTTGCATTTTCCAGCCAAGCTAAAAAGCTTGGACAGATTGTACTTGATAGGCTTTTTAAATTTAAAAACACATGATTGCAGTTCTAGGACATTTTCTTGAATTCTTTTATACTTTCTTCCCTTCCACGTTCTCTTCTGTTTCTGAAACGTCTATCATTCAAGATGTTAGTCCTTCTACGCTACTATTCTTTTCTTTCCTATTCTCCCTTTCTTTGGTATTTTGTTCTAATTTCTGAGATATTTCTTCAACTTTCTTTTCCATTTATTCTACTGAATTTCCGCTTGTGCTCTTATGTCAATTTTTTAGTTTCCAAGAGCTCTCTCTGGAATATTTATTTCACCTTCTTCTAAATGTTTCCCTCCTCTTTCCTCTTACTTACTATTATTTGATCTGCATAACCTTTTAGGATCTTCAGTGTTTCCTTATTTCCTTACATAGCCTGTTCCCTCCCTGGTGTTTCTTTTTTTCCCTGCCTGTTGGTTATAGTAGAGGATGGTTAGCCCTTGCTCAGTTATTCAGTTGTGTAAGATTAGGATGGCGATAAGGCCCTGTGTTTTATACCGACGCATCTCGCCTGCACTGTGTACTTTGAAAACATGGTTTAGGAGTATTGGGTTCTCCAGTGTATATCAGCTGTCTTCCGGACTTTCTTGAATCTCGCTTAGGTTTCAGCTTGATGAATTGCCATCTTTTTTGCAGTCTGTTGAAATTGACATCTCCCCTATTTACTCTGTCCTGTGTGTTTAAAACTTCGTCCTCTATCTCTTTGTGGTTTGTACTTAGAAACAGAGCGGGTTCAATCTATCATATTTACACAGAAGTAGCTTTAAACAGCTTTGTGGTAGAAGAAAGTAAATTCTGCATGAAATTAATTCTCATGGCTTCATGCAACTATATAAACCAAGACCCAGAAAATAGCTCTGACTGCATATCTAGTGTTTAAACTTTATAGGCAGATGACTCTACGGAAAAACATCACTTGGTTATGCTTCCAGACAGGAAAAGATTTTGAGTTTTTATTGGAAGGTGAAAAGCACCTCAAAATAATCTCAGAAGAAACTAGTTTAGGGGAATACACGGTGGTAAATCATACCTATTGCTATATTGTTATCAAATGCCCAGCAGTGCTTCTTAAATGTGCTAGGTGCCCTAATTCTGATCCCAGTAAATATTCTTCTCTGAGAGTATTTCGGAATGCCAGTATACCAAAGCTCTCGGACCATGTATTGCTTAGTATCCGACCCGTGATACTTCGTGATGGCTTTTGACTTTGTGGGACTCTTGAATATCAGATGAGCATTTCTTCTTCCTGGTTCATGACTAATGCTTCATTTCTTTCAGGGCTTTACTCAGAACTCACTCTCTCAGGGAGGTCTTCCTGGAGGGCTTTATCTGAAAATTTGCCCTCCCTGTTATTGCATAAGGCCTGCTTCCATTTCTTCAATCTGCATCCTCAGTACTGTCACTGTCTCACATGTTATGTATTTGCTTGTTTGTCTTGTTTACTTTTTCAACTCCATTTGAATATAGGTTCCACAAGGGGAGGGATTTTGGTCACTGCTGAATCCCCAGTGCCTAGAACAGTGCCTGGCACAGAACAGGTGCTCAGTGTATACTTGTTGGATTTTTATAACTTTTTCAACTGGTTCAATATTCTAGTGACAACCAGTCTTTCAAGAGACTGAGGGTTACCGAAATGTGATGGCATCTGTTAAAACTGCAGAAACACTTTCTGTTTTTCATGATGGTGATTAGTAGGGCCTTGATCAAGTCACATGACTCATCGGGCCTCAGTCTCCTAATCTGCGTAATTGAGGATGGTGATGGTATGTAGATGAGAGGGTTGTTGAGAGGATGAAATGAGTTAATGTATGTAACGGGCTTAGAATAGGGTCCGGCAAATAATAAGTATAATGAAGTGTCTGCTACTATTATTATCATTATGAGCCTGCCAAGTGGCTCAGTTGGTTAAGAGCTTGCTCTAGAGTGTTGAGCTGAGCTCTGAGCAACAGCAGTTCGATGCCCAGCCCGAACTGAGTGGCTGCTAAGCTGCCCACAGGTGGCAGGATAGCTCAGCTAAATGAATAAATAAATAAATAAATAAATAAATATTATCATTATGATTATTATTACTGGTCGTTTTCCTTCATTCAATAAACTATATAGAGCACTTCCCGTACCAGGCTCCTATATAGCTACATGGTACACACTGGTAAATAAAGCACTCTCCCTCCCTTCCAGTGGAGGGAGACAGACAGTAACATGGCAACTAAATAGTGGGAATGACTTGTAACACTCGCCGGCTAGGGAGGAGGGAGGAGCATACGGGGGTTTCGATGGTGCGGTCATGTGGTTAGTTTGGTGGTAAGTTTGTGGGTGTTTGTTCATAACTTGCATATACGTTACATATATATTGTATACTTTGCAGACTTCACTTAAAAAAAGATCTTTTCTGTCCCCAGCATACTTCATTGTTAAACCAGGTTAATTACTTATTTAGCCTAGTTACCCTGGTTAGATAAGATAGTTGATGTTTAAAAATCCCTTAATATAACCTAATTGGTCCCCTTTGCCTGCTTCCAATTTATTAAAGACAATCAAAGTTGTTTATAATTAACTCCAGTTTTACAATATGTATTTGAAGTTCAAATATAAGTTTTATGTAATTTGTACAGAATTATAGAATTATCCTAATAGATGGAAAGACTTATGCCTTGTCACTGACACTGTTTTAATGGCCTTTGGCAAAACATCTTGTTTTATTCAAAATAATGATTGAATTTTTAAATATATGTAGCATTTAATTCATGTAATAGAATGAAGGATTTAATTTTTCTACATTAAACTAGATGAGTCATTTGTGTTTTAACTTCACCTTCAAACCAATTATGAAACTGTTAAAATTAAAGCATAATCAGTTAAGAGTATTTCTTTTTATTAGCAATACATGTCTAATAAATCTGATAAGTCAGTGTATTCAAGGTATAAATTGTTCCAATATGTCTAACTGTAATGACTTTAACATTTACTATTTTAAGGACAGGCGTCAGGTTTTTACTAAATTAACTACTGAATTGTGCATTTCTGTGTTGCCTAGAAACAGCCCACCTTCCCGCTCTGATAGTTGAGTTGTGCTCCATGCTTGAGTCAACTGACTTGACTTTGGATCTTGGCTCTGCTATTTATATAACATTATGTTTCCTTGGGCATGTTGTTTGGCTACTAAGACCTAAGTTTTCTTCTCTTTAATGAAGAAAATGATGGTACCTACTGCCTCAGAGTTATTGTAAGAATTAAATGAGAAAAAGCATGTATAACCAATTTATTGAGAAGTCTTAATTTTTCGGGTTTATAAATATGCAGCAGCTATTTTTTCTAATAATGGCTACCAGCTTTGCCCTTTGAAAACCCCTCCTTTTTGTTATGTAGGGGGGCTATTGCGCATATCTCTCTTTAGTAACAGTAAACTTTCCTGTTACTTTTGGTTATTTAAACAAAGTCATGTTGGTTCTTAAGATGTAGCTCTGTTTCTTAATAACTGAGTCATGTTTGCTTCAAAGCTCTCCTCTTCTGCCAACTCAAGCGAGGCCGTGTCTCTAGAAGTCTGGGATAGGGACGTGAGAGCCTGGCCTGTGCTCATGTCCACTGAGCCCTGCCGCCTTCCTGAATGAGCTCCCTCGGGGAGAAACAGGTGTCCCTCCCGCAGGGCTTGTCAGCCAGAGTGACCGTTAGATCTGTGGCCTGTGGGCTTGGTGACGGATCTGGGGTGGCTCAGCAGGCCCCCCAGATGAGGGGCTCGTCCAGTTCTTGCCAGTTCTTCCAGGACAGGGCCTCAGCTAACAGTTGACCGTCAGTTGGTGTCTTTCCGCTGCATTCTTCGGGACCCTCTCCGTAACTATTTACTGAGGTGTCTGAACTCATTGGGGAGAATCAGCATGTAATGGTTTTGTTTTATTTCTTCTGATGACCGCTACTAATTGTATTCTGTTGAATCTCCCTGTCACTCTGGTAGCTGGCTTCCTTATCAGCATGTCAACCCATTTCCATCACTTTCTGGTACATTTTAGTTATTTAAACAGTCGCAGGGTTTTAAAAATTCAGTTCTTCTCATTGTGAAACTTGACTCTCCAATAATATGTAATAACACTGCACTTTGACAGATGGTTACTAGACTTACAGTGGTGATCACTTTCTAAGGTATCTAAATGTCAAATCATTATGTCGTACACTTGCAACTAATATATTGTAGGTTAACGATAGTAAAAAATAAATAAATGCAGAATTTAAAAACCAATTAAAAAGAAATGTGACTCTTATGTTAGAATCGAAGCTCTTTTCTCTGCCCACTCTCACCCTCCAAAGGGGGGGAAAAAACTTAGTCTGGATCCTGGCACCTTGGGGTGGGGGTATCATTTGGCTGGCTCTCACATGCTTCATGCATCCCCCTTGCTCTTCCCAGTAAACAGCGCACTGGCATTGGGTGGGTAAGAACAGAAGGCACAAGTCCCGTATCGGGTGTTGCAGTGTCGCCTTCTCTGTGTTGGCTGCAGCTGCTTTTGTGTCTACCTCTGTCTTCCTGGCCGTTGACTCTTTCCTGTGAGGCAGCCATTCACAGGTGGGCTCTCGCCTGGGACACCCTGGATCTAACCTGATCTCTTCATTCCTCACCCCCTCCACACCCAAGTACCTTCATCCTCTTGTTTCTTGGTCTCTTTATCCTGTAGGCTGCTTTCCTAGACAAGGTTCTTACACCATAGCCCAAGCCCTGCAACCTTCTGTGGTGTTCAGTGCACCCACGGAAAATTCAGGTGTCTTCATCATGCCAGATGGCTGCCCCAGTGGCACATGACCTCATACTCAGCTCCACCATGTCTTTTCAACATATGAGGTGTGATAAAAAAAAAACACTATGGTGAATGTTTAAATCTAAAAAAAAATTATTACAGGAAAAGACACATTGCCATTAACTCCCCTCAAAATACTCCCCCTCGCTTACCCCATCGTCCTGCCACTTTCTGAAGCAGCTCTGAAGGCCTCTTTCGTGAGTGTCTTTAGTTGCACTGTCGTGGCTGCCTTAATGTCCTGAATCGATTCAAAACGTTTTCCTTTCATGGCCATTTTGACTTTGGGGAAGAGCCAGAAGTCGCACGGTGCCAGATCCAGTGAATAAGGTGGATGAGGACACACCACAGTGTTTTTATTTGACAGAAATTGCTGTACCAGAAGCGATGTGTGACAAGGAGCCTTTCTGTTGTGATCACAAAATACGGTGAATACTGCTGCCGAGTGCCATCCAACGGAAAGGCAGGGATCTTCAATACGGGAAGCAGTGCGTCGAACCTTAGTAACTGTGTGTGACAAGTTTCAGCTTGTTCGGTGTAGTCAGTTGGGTGTGAGCTACGGTTGACAGAAGGTGTGCTTTAAAGTGTGCCGTAAACCATCCTCCATCATGACAACGCTCCATGTCACACATTGTTTCTGGTACAGCAATTTCTGTCAAATGAAAACATTACGGTGTGTCTTCATCCACTGTTTCACCGGATCTGGCATCATGCGACCTCTGGCTCTTCCCCAAAGTCAAAATGATTCAGGACATCGAGGCAGCCATGACAGCGCAACTAAAGACACTCATGAAAGAGGACTTCCAGAACCGCTTCAGAAAGTGGCAAGGACAGTGAGATAGTGTGTTCAAAGCAAGGGGGAGGATTTTGAGGGGGATTAATGGCAATGTGTCTTCTATTATAAAACAATGTTTTTTATTTAAGCATTGACCGTGTTGTTTGATCATACCTCGTACATTCCTGAAGTAACCTCATCCACTTCCATGGCTATTTACTGCTACCTAACAACTTGCAAATATTTCTCTCCAGCCAGCTCTTTCCTACGCTCCCAAACCATATTTCCCACAGTCTGCGGTGTCCTATGAATGTTATTTCCCAGAACCAGCTCCTCCCCTGACTTCAGTGTCATCCGGGCTCATGGCCTCACCTTCAGCCATTCACATAATTCAGAAAGAAGCCTTGGGAGTCCTTGTGCCTCCTCACCTCTCACAAGCCAGTCCTGTCAGTTCTGTCTGCCAAATGCCTTCTGATTTCATCACCATTTTCTCTGTGCCTCTCCCCACTGCATGGCCCTCATTTCCTTCTTTTTACTCCAAGTCCCATCTCCTTTAGCCTTGTACATTGTGGTGAGGGTGAGCCTGCCATACACAGATCCCCTCATGTCACCTACCGGCTTAAAACTCTTTTGTGTGGGCCCCAGTTGCTCCTGGACTAAATTCTGGTCTTTATCACATGGCCTAAGAGGCCCCAGCCTGTGTTTCAAGCATTTTTCCTTCTATTGCTTCTCTTTATACCTCCCACCCCTCAACCGCCTACTTCCTAGCCACACTCAACCACGGATAGGTGTCCAAACTCATCCCACTGCTTCGTGACCCAGGCTGTTTCCTAAGCATCCTCTTTTCGTGAAGCGTTCTTGTTCTCTTGGTCTCTTGTGGTCCAACCAGACACCCCACTTGGTTTTCAGGGCCCGGAGGGAGAGTCTTCCGTTCTCGGAAGCATCCCCTGGCTTCTTTCCGCTAACCATCGTTCTCTATCTGTGCCCAAAGGACACCAGAGGCCACATGTCTTCCCCTCCCCCCGACCCAGCTGTCCCTGGGTCATTGAAAGCAGAGACTGTGTCTTACTCATCTTGATCATTTTAGTGCCAAATCCAAAGTTCCTGGCCTTTCGTGGGTGCTCAGTGTTAAATAACTATGCATAAGTGAATGAAGCAATGCCTGAAGAGCTCAACTATAGGAACATTTGTTATTCTAGTTTGCATCCTTCTAGCTAAGATGTATTACAGTAACCATTTCTTCTAAATGGCTGGCAGCAAGTTTAAATAAATACTAAAAAGTGACCCAAAGTGATTACCGTAAATTTATGTCTCCTGCCCCACTGACCTTAGCAGCCCACTCTGTGCTGTGTTATTTTCATGATGGCGCCCTCTTACTCCTGCTGCTGAGGAAAGGAGAAGCAGTGATGTCAGCCTCCCATTCGGGGTGATTTACTAAAGTAGAGTCGTGTGGGGCCCGTCGGGGAAGTGACAGAGGTTCTCAGAGTGCCATGCTGAGAAGGCCCTTTTCTTCTCTGACTCCTGGCCACACGTCTTGGGGACACAGCCTGCCCTCCTTTGTTACCAGTGAGCTGCATTCTCTTGAGTCCACCTGAATTCCCTGTGGCCCATCTTCTCACAGGTCACCAGGGCTCTCCAAGGAGCCATCAGAGCTTATGAAAGCAGTCTGAAACGCTCTCTTAGGCAAGTTCACAAAGTAACATGCCTGTCAGCAGGCCGTGTGTGTGTGTGAGAGTGTGTGTGTGTGTGGTGGGCCCCCCTCACTGCCAGGCCCTCGTGTGTGTGCGGGGGGCGGGGGCCTCACTGCCAGGGCTGCCTCCCAGCACCTGCTCAGACTGTGGAGCCCGCTGGTGCTGGGACCGATCTGAGAGCCCTCAGCCTCTCCAGCATCATCTAATACTGCGAAGCTCGGGAGGGCCGGCTCGCACCAGAGCCCACCATCTGCACTCAGTACAAGGCCTCAGGCCCCTGCAGCCCACATGCCCCTGGGCCCCTGGCTTTGGTCTCCACACAGACTCCTGGGCCCAATGAGCAGCTGTAGATGGTTACGCAGGTTCCATTGAGATCAGTAGGAGCGTTCTCCGCTCTGCAATCTCTCTGCTCTTCCAGTTCTGATGTTCCTTGGTTTAGACCCACATGTGCAGGTCTGGGATTCCTGGCCTGCCGGTCTAGAGAACAGAATACTGAGTCTGAGGTTGGTTCTACGCTCTGCCCTACAAGTAACTAGATAAACCCTGGACAGAACACACAATGTTTCTGATCTTGCATTTCTAAACCTACAGAATAAGGAAATTAGACCTAGGTGATCTCTACGGTCCATTTCAGCTCCCACATTCTCAATACATCAACTAAAGAAACCCTGAGGCCCCACTGAGAGGCCCTCAAATGGAAATGTGTCCCTTGATCAAAGCAGGAGACAGCTCACCGTGTCCTTAGCACACAGAGCTCTCCTTCCCAGTTCGCTGTGCCTGCCTAAGTCTGCACTGCGTTTCAAGTTCAGCAGCTGTGTGATCCTCGCGATGGACCTTCACTTTCATAAGTAAAACTGTTCGGTTGAGCTTCCTCTTGCTTTAGGATCTCTGAAGGACCTACTGGTTCTGTAAGCGCAGAATAGTGGTTAGGCTGGTTCATACCGGCTCTTTTTATAACGCTGAACATTGCTGATAGCTTCAGGAATTTAATGTGAAATAGCTTCAAATACCTAGTTACTTTTAAAAAGGAAAAGAAGAGCTCAAAGCACCTGTTTTCCATTGCTATGCAAAGGTAAAATAGATATAGTACCCATTTTTGGTAGGAGACTTGCATGAGGTTCTTGAAATAGCAAATTATAATCAGGACAAGTCTTCGCTTCTTTGCAAGTCTTACACAGAACATCACTGGGCTTCTAATTCTGTGACGCCCTCTTCACCGTGGCTCCTGATTTTCATAATCCACCGTTATTACACATAAGCAGTGATTTATGAAGAAATTTTGCTCCGAGGAACTTATTTTCATGAAGATAAAAAGTAAAAAAAAAAAGAAAAGGAAAAGTTTGTTAACCATTTGAATCCTATTCCTTAAAGGTACCGAATGAGTCTTTTTAGTATATGGACATTGTTTTGGAATTAGTAGTTATGTTAAATAAGGCAAAGAAATAGAGGCCTGTGGACAGGTATGGGAGAACTGGAAATTGTTGCTAGAATTATAACAATAATTTAAAAGTAATCATAAATCTTTAGAAAGAATATACAGAAAAATACAGAGAAATATATTTATAGAGAGCCTTGTACACTTTATATGTACGTGTATACATAAAGAAAAGGTTATATTTAAGTTTGTGAGGATTTTGTTAGGATTTTGGAAATTCTCACACTAAGCAAATATTTGTTTTTTAAGTCTTTCAACAATAATACGGGATTTAGGGAACCTGAAGTATCAATATATCTTAGTTCTCTTGTAGAGTAATCACCAAGAAACTCAAGAGTTTTAGAAACAAAGCAAAATTAAAGTTTAAAAGTCAAACCCAGTAATACATTTCCTATGGTTATAGAGCAATTAATTAGTTGTAAAGTAGGCATTTTAAAGCTTCTTCAATAAAACTGTTCAAGTTCTTGGACTAAAACTTTAATAGATTTTTTTCCTTCTTTGCTTTTACTTTAAAATATTTTTAATCCAAATAATACATGCACAAGGTCTAAAGCAGTCAAATTCAGAAAGAGAAAGAATGGTGATTACTCAGTCTTGGAGGGGAATTGTTTAATGGGCATAGTTTCAGATTTGCAAAATGAAAAAGATCTGTTTCACAACAGTGTGGATATGTTAATGCTAGTGAACTGTACACTTAAAAATGGTTAAGATGGTAAATTTTAGGTTATATGTGTTTTACCACAATAAAAAATGTGCATATATAAAGATCAAATAGAATAGAAAAAAAATGACCAGTTCCCTTTTTTCATCCTTTCCAATTTACTACCTATTTTCTCTCAGTTTTTAAAAGTTAATTTACATACAGTGAAGTTTCTCTTTTTAGTATACAGTTCTACAGGTTTTGACAAACACAAACAGTGGCTATACGATCACCACAATGAAAATATGAAACAGTTCCATCACCTACATCCCACCACCACCCACCCATTCTTACCCAAGGCTCTGGGAACCTCTGATCTGTTTCTTTCCCTTAAAGTTTTGCCTTTTCTAGAATGTCACATAAGTGGAATCAGTTTGCAGCCTTTTAAACCTGGCTTCTTTCATTTACCATAATGTATTTGAGATCCATTCATGTTATTACGTGTTATCAGTAGTTCATTTCTTTTTATTGCAGAGTAGTATTCCATTGTATAGATGGACCACGGTTTGTTTGTCCATCCTCCAGGTCAATGACAATTTAAGTTGTTTCCAGTTTTGATTGATTCTGTTAGAGTCTCTCAAAACATTCATGTATAAATTTTGTGAGAACGTAAATTTCATTTCGCTTAGGTTAATAACTTAGATCGGGATTATTGGGTTTTATGGAAAGTGTGTCTACGTTTACCGCAACTGCTGAACTGTTTCTCACAGTGGTTGTATAATTTTGCATTCCTGCCATCAAAATAGGAGTATTCCAGTTGCTCTGCATTCTTCAACAGTTGGTATTTTTAGGTTTAATTTTTTCCCCCACCATTTTAGTAGGTGTGTAGTGGCGTCTCCGTATGGTTTTAGTTTGCATTTCTGTAATGATGAATGATGTTTAGCATTTTTTCTGTTGGGTTGTCGGAGAAGTCATGACGCATTTTTGCAATGAAAACCATAGAAAAAATACGTCATGACTTTTCCGACAACCCAATGTGTGCATATTTATCATCCATATATCTTCTTTGATAAAGTGTTTTGTGCCCACTTTTTAAAAAATTGGATTCTTTGTTTTCTTGTTACAGAGTTTTGAGAGTTATTTATACAATTTGGACATAGGTCCTTTACCAGATATGTGTCTTGCAATATTTAATAACAGTCTATAGTTTGTCTTTTCATTCATGTAACCGTGTCTTTCAAAGAACAGAAATTCTTCATTTTGAAGAAGTCCAATTTATTGATTTTTTTTTTCTTTTATAGATTGTGCTTTTGGTGTCATATCTAAGAAATCTTTGCCTAATCCAAGGTTCCAAGATTTCTCCCTTTTTCTTATAGAAGTATTGTGGTTTTGGATTTTAAATTCAGGTCTCTGATCCATTTTAAGTTAATATTTCATATGATGGGAGGAATGGATGAAATTGGGGTTGTTTCTGTTTTTGTATATGGTTATCCTGTTGTTCCAGTACTATTTATTGAATAGATTATTTTTCTGTACTGAATCACCTTTGCATCTTTGTTGAAAATCAATTTGCATATATCTGTGTGGGGCTCTTTCTGACTTCTCTGTTCTGTTCCGTGGCTCTACGTGTCTGGCTTTTTACCAACCCCACACTATCTTGATGAGAGCAACCTTACAGCAAGTCTTGAGATCAGGTAGTGGGAATCCTTCAGCTTTGTTCTTCTAAAATTGTTTTTGTTATTCCAGTTCCTTTGCCTTTATATCTAAATTTTAGAAGCTGTCATTGTCTATAAAAAGTCTTGCTGGGATTTTGATTGGGATTACACTGAATCTGTACATTTGTTTGGGGGTGGAAAATTGACATATGAACAATATTTAGTCTTTCAATTGATGGAACATGATATATCTTACCACTTATTTGGGTCTCTGACTTCTTTCATCAGTATTTTTATAGTATTCAGCATTTTGTATATATTTTGTTAGATTTATACCTATTTTATGTATTTTTATGATATTGTAAATGAAACTTTTTAAAATTTCAGTTTTTAATTGTCTGTGCTAATATATAGAAATATAATTGATTTTTCTATATTGAATTTATATCCTGTGACCTTGATAAACATGCTTATTAGTTATAGTAGTTTATTTGTGCATTCTTTGGGATTTTCTATATAGACAATCATATTATCTGTGAATAGAATAGAGATAATTGCGGGGAGCCAGCCCCCGCGAGGACCAGGGGTTCCCTCGGGTGGGACGGCGTCGGCGAGGGGAAAAAGGAGGGAGACACCGGAAGGAGGTTCACAGGAGCGTCACACACACTTTATTATTCAAGCCTGGCCCCTTTTACAGGGGCTTCTGACCATTACCTCAATTGCAAGTTACATTTCACATGATCAGGACATTTTTCTCTTTCTCAGAGCTTTTACCTTTTTGTAATTGTATCTTTCCAGGGTACACTGTGGCCCGTTCAAGGACTTTACTTATTGGCTAAAGAGTGGTTACTACCATGACTACCTTACTTGAACTATTGCCAAGAGACTAGCAGTGGCCGAGTTTAGGGCAAAACCCATCTAAAATCTATTTTTATGTGATTAAGGATACTTAGTAGCAAAAGGAGTCTCAAACTTTTCCTATCCTACGAAGAGCTGCATATTATTGCAATAGAAGGGAACATCTGTTTCTCAGTCAGAGCTTCAGTTTTTTTGCTACAGCAATGTACAAAGCAAAGAGTTAAAACAAGGCTGTTAATTAAAATACCTCATGGTCAGTAAGTTGTCTCTTATCAGAACTCTCATGGCCAAGAGACCTTGGTCTCCTGATCTCCAAGGAAACCTTTCACAGCTGCATAGGCCAAGGGGCTTGAATCCCCAATATCTCAGTTCAGGGGTCCCCTCGGGCTGTAGCCTGTTTTAGGGAGTTTCCTTTTCTTTAGGAAATCTTGCCCCATCATTGGCTTACACAGCCAGCTATCATCAGGGTACCACAGGAACTTGTCACAAATGCAGTGAGTATATTGTCTCCTATAGGAGGAAAGGCACATGGGTTCATAGAGACAGGAGATATTACATGACCAACCATAAGGCAGCATCCCAGACATCCAGTGCTGAGCGTGGCTCTTTATTTCAATGTGGCCTTGTCAGACACGGGGAGACTGTCGGCTCCCAACAGATAATTTTATTTTTGTCTTTCTCATCTGGATGCTTTTTATTTCTTGCCCTTTTTTATTGCCTTATAGCCTGCCAGTTAGCTTCAGTATGGTATTGAGTAGGAGTGCTGAGAACAGTCAGTCTTGCCTTGTTTCAGTCTTAGGGGGAAAGCCATTTATTCTTTTACCATTAACTAGGCTATCAGCTGAATGTCTTTGTAGATGTCCTTTATCAGGCTGAGGAAGTTTCCTTAAATTCCTACTTTGCTGAAAGTTTTTCTTTTTTTTTTTTTTATCATGAATGGGTGTTGAATTTTGTCAAATTGCTTTTTTTGCATCTACTGACATGACCCTATAATATTTCTTCTTTTGTCTGTTAATAGAGTGAATCATTATTCTGTTGATAGAGTGATTTTTGAATGTTTACCTTGCATTTTCAGGATAAATGCTATTTGGTCATGATGTATTTATTACCCTTTTTATGTATTCTTGGATTCAATTTGCTAAAATTTTGTTAAGAATTTTTACATCTGCTCATCAGAGCTATTGTACGTAGTTTTCTTTTTTTCTTTCATAATGTCTTTGTCTGATTTTGGTAGAGTAATGTTGGTCTCATAGAATGAGTTGGGAAGCATTTTCTCATCTTCAATTTTCTGGAAGAGGTTGTGTAGACTTTATTATTTCTTCCTTAAATGTTTAGTGGGATTCTCCAGTGAAACCATCTGGGCCTGAGGATTTTTGTGTAGGAAGATATTAAACTACAAATTAATTTTAAAATAGATATAGAGCTATTTATGTTATTTATTTCTCCTGGAGTGAGTTTTGGGAGTTCGTCTTTCTAGAAATTTGTCCATTTCATCTAAGTTGTTAAATCTATTGAAATAAATTTGATATGTTGTGTTTTTATATTCATTCAGTTCAAAATACTTCCTGATCTCTCTTTTTTTTCTTTTTTTTTTTTTGAGGGCAGTGTCACTGGCCCTCATAAGTGGGATTCGAACTGGGGCCGCTGGCGTCCTGAGCCAGCGCTTAACCACCACACCACTCGGCTGGCCCTCCTGATTTCCCTTTTGATTATTTATTTGACCCATGGATTATTTAGATACGTGTTATTTTATTTATAAATATTTGGAGATTTTCCAGATAATTTTCTGTGATTGATTTCTAATTTTATCCCTTGTGCTCATAGAATATACTTTGTATTATGTGAATCCTTTCAAATTTATTGAGACTTGAGGCTCAGAATATGGCCTATCTTGGTAAAAATTTATTGTGTGCTTGAAAGGAATGTGTATTCTGCTGTTAATTCATGGAACATTCTACAAAAACCAGTTAGGTCAAATGATTGACAGTATTATTGAAGCTTTCTATATTCTTATTTTCTGCTTACTTGTTTTTTAATTATGGAAGGAAAATGCTGAAAACTCTACTTATGGATTTTTCTGTCTCTCCTTGCAATTCTATCAGTTTTTGCTTCATGGATTTTGAAGCTCTGTTATCAGTGTGTAAACATTAAGGATTTTTATGACCTCTTGATGAGTTAACCTGTATATCTATTATGAAATGATCTTTGCCCCACAGTCCACTTTGTTTGAATAATATAGACACTTCAGTGCACTTCTGATTGTTGTTAAAATGGAATATCTTCTTCCATTCTCTTATACCGCCTATTTGTGCCTTTACATTTTAAAGTATATTTCTTATAGGCAGCATATAGTTGTGTCTTGCTTTTTTGACCCAATTAGAGCATCTTTACTTTTTAATTAAAATGCTTAATTGAGACCATTTACATGTAATGTGATTATTGCTATAATTAGTTTAAATCTACTAACTAGCTATTTGTTTTTATCCTGTTCTTTATTCCCCTTTTCCTCTTATTCTACCTTCTTTTAGATTGTATATTTTCTTATGATTCCATTTATCTCCTTTCCTGACTTACTAGCTGTAGCTCTTGGTACTGTTATTTCAGTCATTGTTTTAGAGTTGATAGTATGCAGTTGACCCTTGAAAAACGTGAGGGTTAGGGATGCCTACCTTCACGCAGCCAAAAATCCACACATAACTTTTGACTCCACCAAAACTTACTTGTCCCTTGGTATCCGTGGGGGATTGGTTCCAGGACCCCCGGGATACCAAAATCCATGGAAGCTCAAGACACTGTATAAAATGGCGAGGATCAATGCATATAGTCCACCCTCCACTTCTCCGGACCCCCAACCACAAATCCAAAAACAATACTTTGGTATTTCTTGGAAAAAAATCTCATAGAAGTGGACCCGTGCAACTCAGACGCATGTTGTTCAAGGGTCAGCTGTACATCTTTAACTTACCAGTCTTTTTCCAAGTGATAGAAGTGTTACAGCAGTATTCTCCCCATCTCCCCTCCTAGCCTGTGCCCCATTTTTGCCATACATTTTACTTCTACGTATGTTATAGCTCCCACCAAATACATTGTCATTATTTTTGCTTTAAACAGTCAATTATCTTTTAAAAGAGATTGAAAATACTTAGGTAACCATTTTTGCTGTATTTAACCACCACCCAGGTATCATTTCTGATGCTTTTCACTTTTTGTGTGCAGGTCTAGATTTCCATTTGGTAGCATTTTCCCTTCTGCCTGAGGGACTTATTTTAAAATTTCTTACAGTGCAGGTCCGCCAGTGGTGAATCCTTCCAGGTTTGGTTTGTCTGAAAACAGAATGAATTTCACCTTCATTTGTGACAGATGTTTTCACTGGGCATAGAGTTGTAGGCTGACAAGTTTTTAAATTTTTCTTTCAGTAGTTTAAAGACGGCGCGGCACTGTTTTGTGTCTGGTTCGCAGCCTGAAGTCCGCTGCCACTCTCACCTTTGGTGCTGTCTAGTTCTTTATCTAGTTCTTCTCTCTGTTTTTAAGGTTTTATCTTTATCACCGGTTTTAAGCTATTTGATTATGATATACCTTGTTTTGGTTTTCTTCACAGTTCTCTTGCTTGAGGTTCGTTTAGCTTCTTGGATCTGTGGATTTATTGTTTCAACAAAATTTGAGGAAAATTGCCATTATTTCTTCAAATAATTTCCTCTTTCCTTCCCTCATCTTTAGGGACTTAACTACATTCATTTGCTTGAAATTGCTCCTACTGTTTAATGATGCTTTTCTCTCTTTTTTTTTTTTTTTTTTGAGGGCAGTGTCACTGGCCCTCACATGTGGGACCCGAACTGGGGCCACTGGCTTCCCAAGCACCACTTGGCCGACCCCTCTCTTTTTTTTTTTTTGTTCTTTTTTTTAATTTTTTTTTTCTCTCAGTGTTTTATTTTGGAGAGTTTCTGTTCCTAATATGTCACTAATATTTCTTCAGCCCTGTGTACTCTGCGTGAATCCCAAGCATTTTTCTTCTCAAACATCGTATTTTTCATCTTCATATCTGATTTGCACTTTCTTTATACCTTCTACAACCTTTACTTAATATGCTAATATTTTCCTCTACCTTCCTGAATATATAATACATGGTTATAATAGTTTCAGTGTCGTCTAAAAATCATATCGTCTTTGTCATCATATCTGGGTCATTTTGATTGATTGATTTTTCCTCATTATGAGTCATATTTCCCTGCTTGTTTGTATGCCTGGTACTTTTCACTGGATGCCAGACACTGAATTATTGGATGCTAACTGTATTTTATTTAATACCATTGGGCTTTGTTTTGAGGCAAAATTAAGTTTACTTGGACACAGTTTGATCTTTTCAAGGCTTCCTTTTAAACTGCTTTCCCAAGACCAAAACACCGTTCAGCGTAGCACTAATTTTCCCCACTACTCTGGCATATCCTTCTGAGTATCTGGTGCCCTGTGTTTACAGGGGCTTCTGCTCGGGCTGGTGGTACCACCCAACTATCCCTGACCCCAGTGCTCTGCCTGCTTTGATTGGGTGGCCCTTTCCCTAGCCTTGCACACCAGCCTCGCTCCTGTGGTTTCCTCACAAGCCTGCTCATAGGTGCTCAGAGGGCCGCAGCTGGAGCCCAGGAGTGAGGAACCCTCCCTCTGCCGGTCCCATTCTCTCCCTTTTACTTGAAAATGTTTCTTTAATCAAAGCCATGCCTGTCCACACCCAGAGATCAAGCAGAGTGAACAGGAAACAATAGTAGCCGTTGCCCTTGCTTTCCAACCCTAGTTTTTTCCTCAGAAACTGCCACGTCTCATTTTCATGTCTTCTCATATTTACCTGCACATGTCTATGTAATATGTTTATAGTGTTATTTCTTCATTTTTCAATTTTAAATATTTTGTAATCAAGCTGTAGTAGATTAGGATTTAGTGCTTTTAAACCATTCTTACCACACATTTTTTTTCTTCCCACCACCTTCCCAATTAAGTTACCTTGTAAAAGTGAAACCAATAAAAAAGGAAGTCATGCAAATTTTATTTATAAGCATACCATTTCCCCCTTTGCTTTTGCTTTCTGGAATGCTGTCTTGAACTTATGTCATTGCTCCATTAGCTCTGTCATATGCCTGTTTGTAGCCACCTACCCCTGCAAATGCTCGGAAGGACTGGGTCAGCCCATTTCTGTTTATTCCCACTTCAGCCCTGCCTCCCACAGGCTCACATCTCCCCACGCTGAGAGACCAGTTGCTGCCCAGGCTTTGCCGACAGACAGCTGTCATCCTGAGATTTCCTTCCTCAGCATCCCACTGGCTTCCTCCCTGCTCTCAGATGTTGCAGTCCCTGGTTTTGGGGTCCCATGCCTTTTTCTTTCTTTCTTTTCTTTTATTCTTTTGGAATAGACAGTATTTCTTATTTTTTTAAATTTGATTTTATTGTGGTGAGTACGCTTAACCTGAGCTCCACGCTCTTCACAAAGTTCCCAATGTACAACACAGTATCGCTGACGGCAGGTTCAAGGGTGTACAGCAGACCGCTAGAACTTACTCATTGCTTATCCTTTTTTCTGGACTTGCTTTTCGGGTTTAGTATCTGAAATGTCTGGAAATGTTTGTTTTCGACCTTTACACATAGATGATGATTTGGCCAAGCAAAAAGCCTTTTTCTCCCAGAATTTGAAGGACTTTTTCTCCGTTGTTTTCTGGCAGCCAGCAAAACCATTCTGATAACGAGTTTCTGTGTTTACAACTTGTTTTTTTCTGTTTAGAAGCTTTTAGGATTATCTCTGTTCGAGTGCTCTTCAGTTTCATGGCGGTGTGCTTTGGTATAGGTCTTTTTTCATTTATTGTGGTGGCCACTTGGTCATCTCATTTAATCTTATAAGCTTATGCCCTTCAGTTCTAGAAAAATCTTAAATTATTTCTTTGATAATTTCCTTCCCTTTGTTCTCTGTTTTTGGAATTCATCCCTTTTTGATGCTGGACCTCCTGAATTCATCCTTTTAATCTCATATCTCTTAGTTCCACCTCTTTTTCTTTTGTTGTACTTTTTGGAAGATTTTCTCAACTTGATCTTCCAACTTTTGTATAGACATCAAGGAAATTTAAAATACGGTTGAATTTTCTTGTTTTGATTTCTTTTGAATTGCTTCTTGTTCCAACAGCATGTGAGGCCCAACCCTGAAACATTGTTTGTTGCTTATCTGCAAGTCACCTTTAACTGAGGATCCTGTCGTTTCATTTGCTAAACCTGGGAACCCTATTCCCAGTGCCTCGTGACGTGATGCTAAACCAGGAAAGGGGAAGTGACCTGCTGTCCCTAGCCCCCAGTGATTTGCCCAGGTGCAGGGTAGTATGCTGCAGCCTCTCCCCTGGCTGTCACTTCAGATTCATAAAGAGTTCGGACAGGGATAGGCATAGGTTACCCTATGTAAGTGATGGATTCCCCAGCTGCTACCTGTATTGGCCGAATCACTTCAAATTTGGAAGAAAAGCATGTGTTACAGAATTAGAAACACACAGGCCCCTGCTTGTCTTCTCATATCCTAGCATGTGTGCTACTAATACAGTCATGGTTGAATTGGAAAAAGGCTCGTAGGCAAAAAAAACCTAGAAAAACAAATACAACCACCACCTAAAAAACCACCCCAATCTCAAATGTCCAGGCTGTTTCCTGGGCCCCAGATTCCCCACTGGAGTGAGAGCTGACCAGCCCAATGCCCAGAGACGACTGCTAGCATTCACCCCTGTAGGGGTCTCGCCTGGAGGCTGGCAGCGCTCTCCCTGTCTCGTGGGCTACTCTTTGCTGAGCTTTGATGAGGCACTAGACTCCTAGATGTTTGGTCTTGAAAAGAGAAGAATCTTTGAGAGTAAGTCTAGCCATCTCTGCCTCAGACATTTCTTTTTTTATTAAAGTTTATTTGGGTGACAATGGTTAGTAAAATTACATGGGTTCAGGTGTACAATGCTGTAATACATCATCTGTGCATCACATTGTGTGTTCACCACCCAGAGTCAGTTCTCCTTCCATCACCATATATTTGACCCCCTTTACCCTCATCTACCACCCCCTCCCCCTTACCCTCTGGTAACAACTAAACTGCTGTCTGTGTCTATGAGTTTTGTTTCTTCGTTTGTTTTTCTTGTTCTTTTGTTGTTTTCAGTTTTATACACTACATATCAGTGAAATCATATGGTTCTGGACTTTTTCTATGCCTCAGACATTTCTGACTTGAGGGTTTTCCTCCAGGGAGCTTTCCTCCAATTCCTTTGCCCTTTTTTTTCAAATTGCCTTTTTAGTTTTCATTTTAAAATCAAATTTAAAATCTCATTTTAAAGGACTTGAAAGATTTCGATTTCAAAAAGAAATCGATTTCTAATCATTTTTCTTTTGGTTGCTTATCTTTTGGCCCTGCAGTCCTCCAGAAGTATAGCGTATATACACAGATGTTCAAGGATGTATGTGCAATGATACTTCTTGCAATTTTATTTAAAAAAGCAAAATATAGAGATTACTCTAATGTCTGTTTTGTAGGGATATGGGTTAAACAGACTATGGTAGCTTGTATTTGCTTCTATAGCTTAATATAAAGAACCATCAGTCGAAATTAATGAAATGAAAACAAAACCAACGTATTTCTTTCTGTTTGTGTTCAAGAACATCGTTAATAAATGAAATTCTGTTAATTCAGTAATCTTAAATTTCAGCTGGGAATTTTAAATTTATTTCTTTATATGACCTTAAAGGTTTTTTTAAGCTGTTTTTATAGTTTAAGATGATGCGTTCTTTAATAACTTCCTGTGCCATTCAAATATGTAAATGGACTTAATTACACAGATAATCTTAGTGATGACTTTAATTTAAAAAATAGAGAAACTATTATGTAGGAGATAATAATTTTGTCTAGCATTCATAGACATAGGGACCACATGCCTGCTTTCCAAATTTTACGCTTCCATCTTTGTTTCTTTTTACTCAAAAATGGGTGCCTTCCTCAAATTGCTATCATGAGATCATATATATATATATATATATATATATATATTTATACATTGCAAATATGATAACAAATGTTAGATGTTATTCAAAAACAAAGCTTTAAAATTTGGAGAATAATATGAACCTTACAATAAAAAAAAATGTTATTGCTTTATAAAAACCACACAGGTTGGATTTCAACCCAAAAGAGAATCTCCCTTTCCATCATTTACCCCATCCCCCAGATTTGGTTTCTGATCACTTTGCACAGTTTTGAAAGCCAAGTGCGGAGCATTGGCTGAACTTAGAAGAATGCCTGCAAGGCTTCAATGGATGAGGGAGAAAAGACAAGGCTGTGTGTGTGTGTGCGTGTGTGTGTGTAATATATACGAGTATATACATATATATGTGCTATGGTCAAAGTTTACGTTGGAGTGAGTATTTGTGATTCTACAACTTGCCTATGGATTAGAGAACGTCGGTTTTTTGTTTCTGGTTTTACAGTATTATGCCATTAGAGGGCAGTATTGTAGAGGTAAATTTGCCTTAAATGTATTGAATTGCAAACTTTATAATTTATAATAATAAAGCAAATTTAAGGCCTTACATTTTTAGTATATTAAATTGTAGCCTCAATTGATGCATCTCTGCAAATATTTCAAATTAAAAGAGTAAATATATAATGGTTTAAGCTATTTTACACCCAGATCGCTTGATACTGGTTCGGAGAAGGGAATTATTTGGTCAGTGTGGCCAAAGGGTGAAATTCAGGCTTTACAGCATGTCAGCTCTCTATGTGGGAAAGCTTATAGGATTGAGTTTATAGGAATTGCCACTTAACTTCCAAAAACTTGCTGTCAGGACTTATTGAAGATAGATCTCTGCAGGAGTCAACCTGTGGATTCACTCTTCCACCTGTACATGGAAGAAGGGGAGATGCGATTTTAAATTTATGGCTCTAGGGACTTTTGGGAAGACCCATCTGATTTTATCTGGTAAATTCCCTTTTGCCGTAAACTACATCTGCCTAGCAAAGACTATGTAATGTTTTTTTTTTGTTTTGTTTCTACAAGTAATACATTCACAGAAAAGTAGTATTTCTCAAAAAAGCAAATGCAACCCCCCCCCTCTAAAATTCACTGGCTTTTACAAAGAAGTATTATTGCAGCACGCGCATTGTCTGTATAAGCAAACCGCCTATAAAACCCTGCCGTTGCTGCCGCCTGGAAGAACTCGAGCACTGAGCCCGAGACACCCGAGCCCCCGCGAGCCTGGGCGGCGGGACTGGGCATGCCCAGTGGCTCCCACGGCTCGGGTTGCAGGCAGGCCGCTTTCGCCGCTCTGCAGCCGCGGGCGCCGGCAGCTCCGGGGACGGGGTCTGGCTGCTGGAAACGTAAGCGCGTGGGGGCCCCGTCCTGGCTTTCAGGGACCCTGGGCGTTTGCGGCCGAAGCCGCGGCCCGGCTCTGGGGGGCTGCGAAGGTCCCCGAGGCCCAGCGCCCCGGCCTGGCCCGCGAGTGCGGCCTTGGCCAGCCCACCCGAGGAGCGGGCTCGGGAGGGTGGGGGTGGGGAGAGGCGCGGGCCGCGGGCGTGCGGGCGGGGCCGCGGGGCGGGGCCAAAGGCGTGCGGGCCAATCGGCGCGGCTCTGCCGTGCATATATTTTGCCCCGAGCCCCGGTCCCTGGGCTAGATCCTAGTGGATGGGCCTCGGCTGCTTTCCTGGGAGCTCGGCAAAGCAGTGGGGTCCGCGTCTTGCCGGGATCCAGCAGCCCCGAGGCCGGGTCTTTTTCCATTAGGCTTGGTGTTTTCTGTTTCTCCCTGGGCTGCCGAAAGCTAGAAGATTTTTATCTAGCTCAGACAAGGCCGCTGGCATTCCCTCTTTTTTTTTTTTTTCTGCGAGGGTGTTTTTGGCTGCAATTGCATGAAATCCCAATGGTGTAGACCAGTGGAGATGGATCTAGGAGTTTACCAACTGAGACATTTTTCAATTTCTTTCTTGTCATCCTTGCTGGGGACTGAAAACGCCTCTGTGAGACTTGACAATAGGTAAATGTCGGCTGGGATAGTTTCTTTAAATGTAACTCGTGAAGTAATTTACTGGTAATAATGCAGGTGAAAGATAGCCAGGCGAATTCCTTTGTCCATTGCCGAGACACCACGGTGACATGGGTGTTGCTTTTCGAAGTGTTTCAGAATAACCAGCTCTTCGCCGGCCTGGCCAGAGAACAGGCTGTTAGCACATTATGTAATTTAGCCCTTTGTGGCTCACTAAAATAAGGAAATGTCTAGATATTCGTTTGGTAAAAGAGTGGCTTGTGTTTTCTGGGGGAGGGGCTGTGTGATATATTACAGAGCCTTAAAGAATATTTCAAAAACGGTGATGCTAACATCAAAGAATTGGTAAATCCGTGTGTCTGTGTATTGGATGTTTAAGATCAAACCCATTTATTGATTTCCCCCCTCCCTCTTTTCCAGCTCCTCTGGTGCAAGTGTGGTAGCTATTGACAACAAAATCGAGCAAGCTATGGTAGGTACTGATTAAAAATCGTTTGTACTAACTTTGGGCACAGCACAAAAAGCCAGATGTCTGCCTTGGGGTGGAACCGGCGCGTGCACAGTGCGGATGATGGCTGCTCCGCCCGCATTCGGAGATGCGGGCGCTGTCTGCATTCCGCCAGCTCGCGGCCACAGAGGCCCGCCGCCACGGCGAGGAGAAGGCGTCCCCCCCGGGCCCATGTCACACGGCGTCGGGCTCTTACAGAGGAGCCCCTTCTTGCTGGGACGATGGCTAGGGAAGCGCTGGCCCTGCGTGTGCGTCGGTCGTGGGCGCGCCGCCAGCGCCGGGGCCTCACCGGGGATCCTGCGATGCGCCCGGGAGCCCCGGGGGTGCGGGCCGAGGCGCGGGCGCGGGGCCTTGCAGGCCCGGCCCAGGGCCCCCGCGAGGCGGGCCGCTGCACCGCGCGGGCGGGCGGGCGGGCGGGAGAAAAGTTTAGTCTCCGGCCCGGGTCGCTCCCGTTTATTTCCGCCTCGGCTGGTCTTTGTTATTGGAGCAGCGCCTGTGGCTCTTCTCACGGGAGGCTCTGCCCGCTGTTGCTAGGCAAACTCCGACCCTTTAATTCGGGGCTATAAATAAATCGGGCTCCCATTGGCTGCGACGGCGGCCCAGGTTTTGTGATGTCAGCGTAATCGCGAAAAGGGGGGGTGAGGGTGGCGGGAGGGAAATGCGGCAACACGCTCTGCGGGAACTGGCTGCAGCCGGCGCTGGAGGGGGCGGGCCGGGCGTTGGGGGCGGGGCCTGCGGCCTGGTGGCCGAGCCCTGGGGCGATTTGCCATCTTGGGTAGGAAACCTGAGTGTATTCCTGACTAACGGCTGCAGAGAAAGCCTCGACTTTTTAAAAGCTCGGTCATGCGTGCTTTCAACTTGAGTGTTGCACGGTTGTGGTTGCATTCACTCGATTTCCCCAAGTGCGCCCTAAAGGCAGGATGTGTAAGTGGTCAGGGATAGCCCCGCACGAAATGCTGTAGAACTAGTACCCAGTAAGCCAACCCTTTGCCCTCCTCCCTTTCAGGATCTGGTGAAAAGCCATTTGATGTATGCGGTTAGAGAGGAAGTGGAGGTGCTCAAAGAGCAAATCAAAGAACTAATAGAGAAAAACTCGCAGCTGGAGCAGGAAAACAATCTGCTGAAGACGCTGGCCAGCCCAGAGCAGCTCGCCCAGTTTCAGGCCCAGCTGCAGACCGGCTCCCCGCCTGCCACCACACAGCCACAGGGGACCACACAGCCGCCGGCCCAGCCAGCGTCCCAGGGCTCGGGACCAACCGCATAGCCTCCTATGCCACGCAGAACTGGCTGCTACTGTCTGAACTCCGCAGACCTGAGATGATGTACTAGGGGGAAAGCCGCCTCCACAGCCACCCATTTCATCGCTCGCTGCAAAAGAGACGTGAGACTGACATACACCATTATCTCTTTTTTTTCCAGTATTAAACACCCATATGCTTTTGGCTTGAAGAAATTTCCTAGCTGGGTGCATTAAAGGTTAATCAGAGAATTAGCATGGATGTACTGGGACCTCATGCAGCTTGGCAGATGTATGAGAAGTGGTTTAATTCATACTGAGGAGAGACGTGTGCCTTTCCATCCCTGCTCCCCACCCTCACTTCCAAGAGTTCCCTCGTGCCTGCAGGCAGTGTGCTCCAGGGGGTTACAGAGCAGTGGAGCTCACTGGACTGTCGCCTTTCTTCTTGTCCCTGTGAGGAACTTGAAAGGGAGGTAGAAGGCAAGACTGGTGCATAGTCAAGGGGAAACATACTTCCTTGTACAAATCGACGACTGTCGCCAGAATCCATAAGAAAACAAAGAGTACTGTGTGCCTCATCCTGAAACAGTGGATGACACAAAACTGTTAGAGTGACTAAATGGTGACAGGTAGCTGGCACCTAGGTTGTCTTACCATGAAGGGTGTTCTGCTTATTATATATTTGTGTATGTAGTGTAACTATTTTGTACAATAGAGGACTGTAACTACTACTTAGGTTGTACAGATTAAAATTTAGAGGTTTCATTGGCTGTCTGAAGAGGTGTGGATTGTGTTTATATAGGGGATCTACATTAAAAAGAAAACGCTACGTGAAGAAAACCACACCTAAAGAAATTTTAAGAATTTGACACAGTTAGTCACTTTGTGTAATCGGAAATCTGCTAGCTGCTGAATACCTTGAAGTTAAATCTCTGTTCATTGAAGTCTTTTGATTGAGCTGGTTGAAGACTTTGAAAAATGATCAGTTCTAGCTAACGAGATGAGTTTGCCAGTAGGGGTTTCTGCATATTACCTGTATAGTAGTTATATGCGTACGATTCTGTGCATGTTCTCTACACAGTTGTAAGGTGTCACTGTATTTAACTGTTGCACTTGTCAACTTTCAATAAAGCATATAAAATGTTGATAATCAAATGTTTTCATGTTACAGTGTTAACATAATTGCGGTCACTTCCACAACCACTTTTAGGTAGACTTAAAAACAATTTGAACTAGTAAAACCCTGAAGGTGACGGGTAAAAGGGTTGGGTAAAATAGGGATGCCAGTGGTTTGACCATAAAGTACCAGGAAATACATGTTGCCTCATTGCAGCTGTTATGGGCACAGAGCCATAGTGAAGGAGACAAGAGCTTAGTTCTTCAGAATAGTGTGACCTGGACAAATGTCCAGGGCTGATGTGGGGGCATTGAAAGAGATAATCTCTAAGTTCCCCTGTGGCTTTAAATTTCTAGGAGTCCAGGAAAGTCTTAAATCTCCCAGTGTTCACCGGCTGAGGAAATGGGCCTGATTCTGTATGTAATCCCACTAAGCTCAGATGGAAAGAAAGGATGGAAGTGAGAGAGAAGCTGGTTGTTACCTGAAGAACCCTGTCACCCTGGGTTGGGGTGTCTTTCCTAGTGTGGAGTGAGTTTCTAACTCCTGGGAATGTCACAGCAAAAGAAGGGAGGATGCCAGGGGTTTCCTCTTGGATTTCAGGTGGGACCGGCTGAGCAAGGGAAACCCAGGTGATTCCTTGAAACTGTAAAATAGGTCGACATTACAAATGTGATGGACTCCTAAAGCAAACTGGCACCTGAGAAGTGAGCCTGAGGGTGAGGGGGGTCCCTCTCTGCTCTGGGAGCAGTGTCAGCTCCTGGGGGATTGATCAGGGCAGACGCATCAGCTCTAACCTGCCCCAGGAGGACCTCCTCCACCCAGTGGGTTTCGGGGCATTTCCGAGCTCGCAGGCTGATGGGAGCCCTGGCAGGAGGACCAGGACTTGACTTGTCTGGATCCTTCATTTCTCTAATGTAGAGCTGGTGGGAGAGGGATAGGTGGCCGGAACATCAGAGTGCCCTGAAAAAGAAGTGCATGTGTCACAAAGCTCAAAGCGACTGGTTTTGGCAACACGGCAGCTGGTGGCGTTGCCACGAAGACGGTTTGGGGAAACAGGGGAGGACTTAAAAAAAATCTTTGTCGTATTAGTTTAAAGTTATATAACTTTGACTTAAGGGATACTTAGGTAGTAATTACATTTCCTTGGAAAAGATAACTATAGTGAACAGTACTCCAGCCATTTCATCTGTTGTTTTCATTGACGATCCTCAATACCAAAGGTGGTAATTGTGGAAAATTTGACACATTTCAGGTCAGTGTATCATGATAATACAAAATTGTCTTCTAGGTTATTTAATGGAATTTGGGGCCTGTTTATTAAAGATGTGAGAGTCCTCTGACATTTTGGGAGCTGACTATTGTTACATGAAATAATGAATTATCAAAACTAAAAGATGGTTTTCCACACATGTCCATTTTAGTTTTAAATGATTGACTTCTGTTGAAGGATGTTTAAGGTAATCGAAAAGGCGTGTTATGACTGTTTACAGACCTGATTAGGCCTTTGTTGGCCTGTGGGTGATGATAGAAGTGATTCTATCACACTTAGTGTTCTGTGGAGCAGGAGGGATTTAAGCGGATGGAATCTAGTACGCATCCTGGGGAGTCAGGACCTCAGCACTAGCAGCAGGAGAGACCGCCAATCAGTGAAGGAGAAACAGAAGGAAGTTCACGTGATTTTAATGGAAGTCTGCTTTCTGTTTCAAATTACCAATGTTCATAACTTGGTAATTCTGTGCTTTTGTGTTTGCACACTTTAGAAGCAAAAATTTACTTTTCGTTATGTGACATATGCACGGCCAGGTCAATTTTGAACCTATGTAAGAAATGTATAAAAGTTCATCATAACTGAAATTAGAAATGAAAATTAATTTCAGTAAACACTACTCTGCCCTTGCTTGGTATAAAACAAGTCATGAAAGCCACCAGGGGCCTGACAATACAGCTGCTTTTAGCTTTGCACTTCCTGTCCATTCCGACAGCCATAGTGGCATTAAAGATTAGAAATGGAGGCAGCGAAAATGAAGTTCCCTCCCTCTTAGATAAAATGCTTGACAATGGACAGATGTGCCCACCAGTGGGGACATGGAAGCACATTGTATGGTAAGCTCCCCACCGGTGGTGTGGGGAGGACTCAGAGCTAAGGGGGCCGAGCCTGGCCCTGCAGTGACCGGCTGTGTGACCTTTGGACCAGCAGTGGAATCTCAGACGCGCTTTCTCATCTGTAAAATAAGGATTTGGCTCAGATCGCCCAAATTCTGTCCTGCCATGAGGTGTTATAATCCTGTGCTTTTTACAATGACTATTCTAACTTTTTTGCGGGGGCAGGGAGGGTGTAGTATGCTGTTTTTGTTCATTTGTCTAACTTCTTGGGTTAACATTAACTTGGCTTTAACCCTAGCTCTGCCAGCCTGGGTCCCTGAGTGACTACGGACTGTCCTGCCCCACTAACCTGGAACCAGCTACCAAAATCGCGTGAGCAAGACTGTCAGCCATTAGGCGTTCTAGAATCTGCTTGCTGTGGTATCTGCCCTGAGCTAATAAGAAAGCGGAAACCCTGAAGTGGGATGCTGCTCTCACAGAACCTAAAATATGTGGCACTGACTATGGGGTGGGTGCTGATGTATAATAACTACCGGAGGCTCGAGAGATTGACACCACATGTGAAAGGGCGAACATTTTCCAGAGCTCTTGGCTGTGGTAACAGGAGGGCTCCATGTGCCTAATGAGTGTGTTGCTCTGAGGAGCCAGAAAGTGAGTGACCTTGGCTCTTCCCTTTGGCAAAGGCTTTCAAGAAAAAAAGCAAGCTTAGGAGGAAAAAAAAGGAATAAAATGCAGAAATTTGGGGATGTCTAGTATTGGGATGCCTATTGCTTCTAGATCCCTTGGAAATAAGACTGAAAAAGGAGTAAAGGCCCATTAAGACTTTTCAGTTAAACAAGGTGCTTCACCCATTCGGCAAAGATGGGATAAAGGGTATGGACGCCCCACATGTGCCTTTGGTTCCAGGTGGCTTCGGGGTGCTCACTGTTCAGCTGATGGAGCAGGCAAGACAATACTGAAGTAATACAACCGTGCCCAGGAAAATATTTTAGGTCTTGTTACTGACACATTGAAGTGATGGGAAACAAACAGGAGAAGCCTACTAAGTTTTTGAGCGACTTTTATCGCCAAGGAAAACACAAGCCAGGTCAGCCTTAAACACCAACAACACGTTGAAACCTTCAAATGACCCTCAGGCCCCCAAACTTGCGGAATCGGAAGTAGGTGAAGCAGGCAAGGAAACCTCCCAGAGACAGGAGCCCAGAGTTTGGGAGAATAATGAGCTCAGGATTTCCTCCCAGAGAGCAGCATCAGTCTAAACAGAACTTCTCCCACTGCCAGGTCAAAGGGGTTCCTTCAATGCCTGACCAGCAGGACTTCATAACAGCTGAGGGCTGGGGCCTACTGTGTGTCCCCTGTGGTTCCAATGGGAGTTTTCATATGCCTGGGCCCACCACTGAGATTGTCAATGGAGGGGAGGATACATTTTCTTAGTTCCAGATTTTTAGGAGCCACACCCAAACCTGGCCTCACCAAGCGGATCTTGGAGTTTGAGCTGGATGGGACTTTGGCTGCTGCCTCTGAGGAGGATGAGTGCGTCCTGCGAAGGCAAAGAGATGAAAGGTATATGAGGACAAAGAGATGAAATATATATTAGGATCCAAAGGGAGGGCCATGCCAGAGACTGGTAAGTGTTTTTACCCAGTAAAGTCTCTTCCTGAGTGCACAGACTATATTTCCAACTCTCCCTCACAGCTGGGTGAGCCCATGTGATTGGAACAAGGGCACCAGTGCTGTTTTGTCATTTCCTGATTCATAAAAATGTCCCATGGGCAACCCCTCCATGCTCTTTCCCCATCAGCCAATTGGTTGGAGACAACTCTGCTACCATTGTGTAAACCACATGTTGGAGATGGCACAGCCTTTGCAGCCTGGGGCCCCGAGTGACTGAATGGAGCAGAGCCCCTTTCTTGCCTTACGTGCTCCCCAACCTGGAACTACTCAGCTGTTATCAGAGAGCAAGAAACAAATGTCTATTGCATTTCAGCATTCACGTTTTTTAGTCTGTTACCTTAACTGGTACACAAAAGTGGACAACCTGGAGCAATTCTACAATGTAACGGACACATGAGAAACACATCCAAGGAGTAGTAAGCAGAGGTGAGTTGAATACATCACAGGGGTTCCGGGAAGAGGAGAATCTTGGGCTTGACTTTGAAGGAGCTGTAAAACAACTTGAAGAAAATAACTTTTTACAGAGTTATTAAAAACAATTGCCTTTCCATGTGATAGGAATGAAATGTCTTCTTAGGAGTTTGGAAAAATGCTTCTACGCAGTAAGAATTGGCCTGCCTGTAAAGCATAACACTTTTTGAGAAACACAATTGGCGAGGAGCCAGCTGCCATCAGAGGTCACAATTTGGTGATCCTAGGAGCACACCAAGCCTGCTGAGCAGCGCCGGTTCTCAGACATGTTTTTACACAGTGTGTGGGGTGGCGGTGGGAAGTGAACTAATGATATACGAGGTCTGACAATTAAGTTCCTGACATTACAACATTGTTATAATGATGTTGCTACCCTCTTTTGATACCAGAGGGATTATTTATTATGAATTTGTACCAACTGGGCAGACAGTTAACCAAGTTTAGTATTTGGGAGTACTGAAAAGGCTGCATGAAAAAGACGACCTGAACTTTTCGCCAACGATTCATGGCTCTTGCATCACGACAATGCACCAGCTCTCACTGCCTGTGAGGGAGTTTTCAGCCAGTAAACAAGTAACTGTATTGGGGCACCCTCCCTACTCACCTGATCTGGCCCCCAATGACTTGTTTCTTTACCTGAAGATAAAGGAAATATTGAAAAAGACAGCTGATGACATTCAGAACATCAAGGGTAATACGACGACAGCTCTGATGGCCATTCCAGGAAAAGAGTTCCAAAATTGCTTTGAAGGGTGGACTAGGTGCTGGCGTCAGTGCATAGCTTCCCAAGGGGAGGACTTCGAAGGTGACCGTAGTGATATTCAGCAATGAGGTGTGTAGCACTTTTTCTAGGATGAGTTTGTGAACTTAATTGTCTGACCTTGACCCCGTACGCTTTCTGAAACTTGGATATCGTTCCAAGTTCTGGCGACCCTGAGCCGTCTATATTCCTTGATGACAGTAATCAGCTGATGCTGTCATAGCTGCTGTCCACTTTAGACTGTGTCCTGCCCTTCGGCCTGCCAAAGCCCCCACTCCTGGGACAGATGACCCCACACTGTCAGCTGCTAGCATGTGTCACTCATCTGGTTACATACCTGGCTTAGGTAGGCATTTGAGGTTGTGTCGCAAAGCCAGACTATTTATAACACCCGATTCATACAGATTTGTGACTTTCTTCATTTAAACCATGTTTTTAAAATACACATAACATTTCCTTAAAGAAGAAAGCAACTAGAACCTGTTCTGTTATCTATTGGGTTTTACTTTGCCTCATAGATCCAAGCCGCTGGAAATGAGCAGTTATGCTTTTTCCTTCCTAGACAGCAAATGGTTGAACTGGGCCACACACAACATGAAGACCTGCAGTCTTCTTCTGGGGAAAGGAAAGTGGAACCCATCTGTTATTATTATTACATGTTGTTGAGCAGTTTCTATGTGCTAAGTGACTGAAATAACAGTAATTTTTCCTCACAGCAGCCCTGTGAAGACTGTATTACCCTGTATCACAGAAGAGAGAACCTTTAATGCTGATAGGTGTGGTGCCCACCAGGTGTGTCTGACACCAGTCTATGCTGTTAGCCACCATTTGGCCGTTTCCAAAAGCAGGCAGCCCCATCCAGAGGAGTATGTCTAGAGCCCGTGGCTGCCCCAGTGCTGGCATTCTGTCCACCTCTCAGTGTGTGTCCCAAGCATGGGTACATGTGGCCATGCTCTTCAGGGCTGGCACATGAATGCCATCCCCTCTAGAAAACAGTGACAGACAACACCCTGCCCCAAACCCTTCCCAGTCTGTCAAGCTGCTTGGCTAGCAGGGTCCAGGGACGTCTGTGTGAGGGGATGCAACACCCCAAAGGGAAACGTAGGCACCGACTGAGTCGGAGTCCGTAGGTGAATACACAGCACAAAGCCAAGGAACCCTCCACCTGCTTTGCCTGCTCAGCATGGCACCAGACGGATCCTCAGCCAAGATGACACAGCCGCCTTCCCCACTCCTATCCCATGGGTCACTTGACCCAGAAAAGCCAGCACTGGAGGATGAAAAGTTCCCATAGAGGATGCCACTAGCCCTTCATTCATAACACCCACCACGTTAATTAAATGCCCACAATATGCCAAGCCCAGGTCCTTTGGGTACAGCAATGAAAACACTTCTGCTTTCCAGGTACCCCAGTCCAGCGGCACAGATACAGTAAGAGTTAGTATAATGCAAAAGACTGTCTCCCTCAATACCATCCGTGTGAAGAGAGACAGTTTCAGGAAGGAGGTTTTGGTCTCGTTCCAATTTTGTTTTGAGCAGAGGTTGGAATATCATCTGCTGTTGGCTGCCGTGCATGCATTTTTCCTCCTTCCTTTGGAGATCCCCTGTGTGGCCACAGAAATGGCCCCGCTTGACACCTCCTCCTTCCCTGGCCGCGGTGATGCAGTCTGGCCCAGTCAGAGTGACTTTAGCCAACAAAGGACAGAACCTTGTCCCAGCCTCTCTCTCTCTCTGCTGGGATTGAGAGTTTGAAAACAAAACACTGAAAAGCACTGCAGCCATGAGTCCAGAGCTTGGGGTTCACCCTGCGGAGCCATTACAAGGACCCAGAAGATGGACGCAGCTTAGAGAAAGTGGGGCCGTGATGTGGATCTTCATGACATCGTTTGGACCCTGCGTTCATCCTGCCTGAAGCCACACGTACCCCTGGACATTGTTCCTTTGTGAAGCTGGTTTAAGTTCGGTTTCCTGTGGCTTGTAATCTGGAGGGTCCCTCGCTAATACAGGTCCTGTCTCTGTTTCCTTGTCAACAGATTGGGATTCCGTTGATTCCCCCCCACCCCGCACAGGAATAATTGTTGTTGCACACTTTGACTTTTAGAAGAGATAATTACTGTTGCATACTTTGAATTCTCCAAGTTCCATAGGAATGATAAGTCCATTCTGAGATAAAGCCAGAACTACAGTCCACCTGCCTTGGTTCCAACAGAGTCCACTAGCGTGTGAAAACTCCTAACACCATAGGTGAGGGAGACGGGTTCCTGGACCACTTAACTGGTCCTCGTGGCGGAGACCATTGTAAAATGACCAACAGTCATCTACATGGAGTTAGTGGTCAGCTCTACCTGGGAATGTTTTAGAAGGCTCCTGAGAATGTGACACCTGAGCGGCGCCTTCTAGGATAAAATGGAGATAAAATGAGGGAGAGCGAGAGGGGAGGGATGCTGGAGGCATCCTGTGAACGCACAGAGAGGAATGCGAACTAGCACCGGCTGATGGGGTCTGAGGTGGGAGCGGGGCGGCTCAGTGACCACGCAAGGCCTTGTAGAGAAGGAGCATGATATCAAGTCCATTTTTGGAAGAGTTAAAGAGGAATGAGACATTCCTCAGAGAAATCCGTTATTGGGCTATTGAAACAGATCAGGTGCAAGAGAGGAACCTGGGAAACACGCCAGGAAGTAGTGGGTTGGGATGGGGTGTGGGAGGGGCACGGGTCCTTCCAGCTCAGATAATTCCGGGTCGGGGACTGTGCTATCACCAAGACAGGGATAAAAAGGTTAAGCAGTCTGGGAGCTTCACCGCGCCCCTCTTGAGTATGGAGAGTGAGGAGCCTGGAAGGCAGGCCATCTAAGGCGGTTTCTTGTAGCCTGGTGACAGCTCCGGGGCTGGGAGAGAGGTGCGGGAAGCCAGCAGGGACTGTCACGCTTACCAGTGCCCAAGCTTTTCTCTCCTGAGCGCAGCCACCCTGCCTTTCCCATCCCCCCTGGCAGTAACACACAGCCAGCTCTGCCCGTGGAGTGTGAGCAAGGCTGACCCTTGCTCAGCCCCGGACATTAGGGGTTGTTTGTTACAGCCGTCAGCCTGCTTTGACTAACAAGCGCAGCTGAATTGAGTTGAGTCATTTCTGTGAGCGGAGGTGTAGCCTGGGGGCTGTAGGCCGCTCAGGCAAAGTCCAGCCCCGGAGGAGAGGCCGAGGATGGAGCCCAGGAAAACCTGGCTGAAGGAGGCGCTGAAGAAGACCAGCCACAGATAGAACAGTCAGAGATGAGAGAGGCAGGCGAGCCCCAGGAGACAGGGAAATCCAGGGAAGGAGCGTGAGTGACGTGGTGACGTGCTGGAGAGATGCCAGGACACAGCAAAACAGAAGCGTGTCCAGGGAGGTTGTCTGTCAGTAAAGCAGGTGACATGCTCAGGTGGGCTCAGGAGCAGAAACTTGGCTGGGAGGGGTCCGAATGATGAAAGGGAGGCGAGGAAGTTAAGGAGTGCAAAGTCAGCATGCCAAGGATCTTGTCTACAAAACAGAGAAGAGAAACAACTAGACAGAAGGTCAAGGGGATAAAATTTAAACAGGAGACATTTGCACGTGGATTAGCAATGCCAGGACTGACACTCCCGGAGGAAGCAAGAAATTGGAGCCACAACACAGGTGGCAGAATCAGGTCTTCTCAGAGAAAGGGCGAGAAAGTAACAGTGGCTGCAAATACAGTCAATTTGCAGGTATGGGGAACAAAACATCCTCCTACTCACCAAATTTGTCTTCTGCGAATTAGGAGGTGGGGGTCTGAGAGGAAAGTTCAGATGACAAAGGCTGGGAGTTAGAGAAAAGCACCGAAGATAGAATCACACCAAAGGTTTGTGGGAGGAAGCCATTAAAGCCAAGGACTTTTGATGCTAATAGCAAACCCAGGCCCCACAGGATCCTTGCGATCTCGGCAGAAGGCTGTGCCCCCAAATCATCGGGCTGCAGGACTGGAGTCCAGGGCTGTGCAGAAGACTGGACGTACTGGGATGGGATTGGAGGTCACCGAGGCAGTAATTAAGACAGTCCATGTGCAAGGAAGTGGGAGGCCTGGGTTTGAGCAGTGGTTTAAGGGAAAGGGGAAGGGAGTTGGGGTTTGAAGATATGAAAACTGTAGCATTGAGGGCCAAGTGGAAAGGAACATCTCAGCCTCAGCGGAGGGAGGGGTGTCCCGCCGGAAAGCAAGCTGCCTGAAGCAGCCCTCAGGCTGGGAGAGTGAGTGGTATCCTTGGAGATCCAGCTTTGATTGGGTGGGCTTGTAGGAGGAAATTTCAAAGGGAGGTCTTGGTGTGGCAGGGGTGGCAGCTCTGCCCTCGTAGGCCTGGTCAGTGCAGATCAGCCTGTGGAGGGGGAAGGAAGTTTCCCGCCCCTCCATCAGCTGAGAGGGCCCAGAGCTCAAAGCCCCACGGAGCCGGGCTCCAGGGTCAGCCCCACTGCCCCTCAAGCCGCCAGACACCACGCGGGGGGCTTGGATCCTGCAGGCAGCCAGTCAGACTCATAAATAACACAAATAAAAAGTGACAGCGCTAAGATCCATGAGCAAGTGTTGAAGGAGAGAGCGATTAGCTCCAGCTGGGAAGGGAGAGCAGAGGGAGGCTCATCAGGAGTAAGCCGGGGTTTGATAGACAGAGTCCAGGGGAGTCACGGAGCCATAAGAGCTCCACGGCGGGGGGGCGGGGGGCGACCATGAATTATTCTGATGGCAATTCTACCTCGGGGAGGAGCGTCCATGGATTTCAAGGCCCCACGCAGCTGGGCTCTGCGTTCTCTGAGCCCCGACTCCTTCCCACCTCATCCTCCCACCTGCCAAGGTCAGCAGTTCTCTTACCAGGACAGTCTTGGTGTCCTTGTTACAGTCTGCCTGGCACTGTGTAGATGCTAAATAAATACATGTCTGTTTAATGAATGAAAAAGGGCAATGAGAAAAGATGTGAAAGGGTCTCTAGCCTTCCACGAGTAGAGAAAGTCTTTTGTAACTCTGGGATTATCAAACAAACGTTGGCTTCCCCACTGGGCTCACATCTTCACTTCCTTCTCCAGGGATCTTCCTCTGTTTTGTGCCTTGAATCCTTTTGTAAACCATTCTCAGAACAAGGTGTATTTTTTTTGTTGTTGTTTTTTACAGTCTTTGTCAGGTAGTAGATGAATTATTTTTTTTTAGTTGAACAAAGTTTTGAATATTAAAATAAAAATAAGCAGGATCATAAAGAAAAAAAATTATATTAAAATACAGTTATCAGAATATTTAAAAAATTAATTAGTGGTATGGTAATAGCAAATGCTTACTTATTAACATATTAACTAACAAGATCTAGTAGTAGGTCTCATTAATTGCTGTAATTTTGAAGTAGTAATGAGCTTAATGACATTTTGAAATACCTGCCACATCCGTAACAGATCTGCTGTATTGATGATTTCTACAGGTAATAAAGTCACAGGAACAGCTATTGCTACTATGGTTTGTTGCCTGCATTTATTACCAAAGGAAATGCTGAATGACAGTTAGAGGTTAGGGAAACGAAGATGCATTTTTTTCCCCCCATAGAAGGTTATGTGGCCACTGGATTCTCTCCCTCGTCTGGAGCTTCTGCCTCCTGTTCCTGCCTCAACACCTTCGTCTGCTGTTACTACAAAGGCGGTGGCCACTGGGGGGAGGGGCACGCCTGGGACAGCCAGCGGGGGCCAAAAACCACCGCAGGGAGCTCAGTGGGGAAGGGCTGGTGCTTGGGAATAATTGTCTTTTGCATGTAGGAGGGCATGACTTGTCACCAGGAAAACCACTAGACTCAAAAGCTCTCACAGGTTGAGTAGGCTGTTGGAGTGAAACGTGCTGGACACACTGGTTCGTGAAGGCGTAGGCTCCTGACTCAGGAGGTTTTAAGCTGGGCTCAACTTTGAATTTTCTTCTTTCGCCTCACTGGACAAGAACTCAGCGAGACCCAGGGAGCTGCAGACATACCTCTGAGCTACCAGAAGTCAACTCATGGTGCTTGTTTCTTTTTGTTTGTTTGTTTGTTTTTAGGCTGTGCATCAAATTGGAAATGATGCAAAAATCGGTGAAAGCGTGTAGAAACAGACGTGGTCTGTGTGTGGGTCAACATTTCTAAGGGCAGTGTGGTGACATTTGCCCCAAACCTTAAAAATGCGCATACACTTTGGTCCTGCAATCCTGTCGCTAAGTTATTTTTTCCTGAAGAATATAACTATGTGCTTCTTATAAAGGTAAGTGTACAAAATGTTTATTGGTGTTTTTGGTTTTTGTTTTTTTGGTTTTTTGAGGGCAGTGTCACTGGCCCTCATATGTGGAACCCGGGGCTGCTGGCTTCCCAAGCCAGCGCTTAACCACCGCGCCACTCGGCCTGCCCTATTGGTGTTTTAAACAATAGTAAAATAAAACACGAATCAAATAAACAGAAGAAAAAGTACAGAAGAAATCATTCACAATATATTGCAAAGAGGGCAAATCCAAACACAGCCAGATCCAAGAGGGTATCACAGTTCAGCAGCAATTGGGAAAGCGAAAACACACATTGATGGAAAGTGCTAGAAGCACTTACACGAAATGTTAACTGTGGTCATCTCTGCAAGGTAGGAGGGTTGGCCCTCCTCTCCAGGCTCTTCCTGTCACTAATGGCAGGAACCTGGGGGTGAGCGGGGTCCAGGCCAGCCTCAGCCACTTAGAAGCCAGCATGCCAGTAGATTGAGGCTGCCATTCGGCTGGGATGTGGGAACAGGAGCGGAGAGGGTCTCATGGGGTGTAGGGGCCACTGGGCCTTGTGGACCCCTCCTCACTCCTGGGCTCCCACTTCCTCCTCTCCCCTAGAAGGGTCAGAATCTGCAAGGAACACACAGTCATCTCCTTAAAACCTTAGCCTTCTGGAACCCCCTGACTTCACAGATCTGAAAATCCTGGTGCTTTGCTCCGGCTTTACAAACTTGTTCTCTCAGAGACTGCATCTCAACTGGAACAAATATTTAGAGTGCATTCATGCCTTTGTTCCACAAACATTGACTGAGTGCTGATGTCACAGCCAGCAAACGCTGCTCCCTGCAGGGCGGCGGGGGGGCCCTCTGTTCACCAGCCATCCACAGATTCCAACTATTCTTCCCAGTTTGGTTAAGGGAGGCCCCTGGGGTGAGGACCAGGAGCTGAGGCCAGGGACTGGGCTGATGGCGGCCTCGATGGGGAGGAGGTGAGACCGGGCTTGACGACGGTGGAGAGGGTCTGGGCTGTCGTGGGCACAGCAAACATGAGCCGGCGCTGGAGCCCAGGACCCTGCAGCAGTGATCGGTCTTTATGCAGAGCTGACGGCACGGCGTTATGCGATTCGCCCCTTCCTGCACTCCACCCATCCACCTCCATCTAAAGAGAGCTTCTCTGCGTAGCTCCTTACTATGAGCGCCTAATACAGCCCCTGCGGTCTGGGAGGGGAGGCAGGAAAGTGAGCTGTTTCAATCTGGAGAAAAGGCTGGAGAGCCAGTTTAAAGGGCAGCCCCTGTGCGGAAAAAGGAGGTGGGCAGCGCTGCTAGAGGAGGGGGGAGCGGGGAGCCCCCAGGAAGGAGGAGCAGGTGGCACGGACGTGTGGACCTCGCGGGAAGCTCAGGGAGCACGGGTCACCCTCAGGGCTGGAGAGCGGAGGCTCAGGTTCGCAGACAGCTGTGGGAGGGCAGCTGAGGACGGGGACTGGGCAGGAGCCATGGCTGGCAGTGTGGCATAGGGACCTCTTAAACTGCAGCCTCGTGCGGTGGAGGGGAACCTGGCAGGAGGGAGCAGTCCTGAGAAATAACTAGGAATACAACGGACAGGTGGCAGGTGGTGGGCAAGGAAACCAGGGGAGTGAGGGCCAGCAGCTAGCGGCCATGCGCCTGGCAACCTGCACGGGTGGAGGCAAGAAGCCGAGTTGTTTTGAGTTGGTTCTGGGACAGCCTGGTGGGGAGCCCAGTAGGCAGCTGTCTCTTGGGATTTGGGGCTCAAGAGAGAGGCTCATGGGCCAGAGCTGAGCATTACAGGCAGCCCTGTCCTGGTAAAGGGGACCAGCTGCCTGTGCTACCACCTGTGACCTTGGGCAAGTTGTTTAATCCCTAGGCCTCAGTTTCCGCCTCTGTATTGTGTGGACTGTGGCGGTGGTAAGTTTTAAGTAAGATAACCATGGGTTGTGCTTAGAACAATGCCCAGTGCCTAGAAGTGCTCACAGTGCGTTAGCCACTCTCTCTGACAATCTGGGACTGTTCAGGTTTTAAGGGCTGGTTGAAGCCTTATGAATGGATGGATGAGATGGCTCAGGGAGACGTGTGAGCGAGCGAGTGGAGAGAAGCCCAGGATGGCTGTGACCCCGAGCAAGCAAGGATGATTCCTCGCTCTGTGTCTGCGTACCTACAGCAGAATGGTGGCTAGAATAAATCACGGGGCTATGGCTTCACATCTTTTAAAAATAAATTCTCACCAGACCTTTTACATATTGCAAACAACTTGGTTTTATGAGCAAGCCAAATTAAACATTTACTCTTTATGTTTCTAAATGAACAAAGTGACACTGTAAATACCACACAGGACATTTTTAAGGTGCCTGGGAACCACTGTTGATTTAAAACTTGCCTTTAACCAGCGCTGTGACCTTGCGGGAGCCTCCCACTGTCTCCGAGCCTGAGCTAATTCACCGTAAAATGAGTCGGTCTGATCAGAATCGTTGCTCGGGTTTCTTCCAGTCCTAAAAATCTAGTTGCAAAGGCAACCATTAGGGTGGTTTTAGCTACTCGATGTACTTGCAAGTTAAATGATGGGTCTTCTTAAAAACATGTGTATGTAGAGGGCAGAGGAGAGGTTTGTCCCCGGGATGCCAAAGCTGGTGGCAGAGGACAGTGTGATGGGGCAGAAAGGGCTCGGGTTTAAGGACCCTGCAGCCCAGCGGGGAAGGTCAGTCCATTGGCCAGCAGCTGGGCTGGGCCCTCCTGTATGTCAGCCAGCGTGCTTGAGGCAGATGCAGTCTCTGCCTCCATGTATTAACAATCCTTGGGGCAAGGGAGACATTAAACAAGTCCCACTGATGAATGCCATGATGCTAAGACCATGGCAAGTTCCTGAATTTCTCCAAGCTTCTCTACAAAATGGGAATACATGTGTTTAACACAAGAGATGTCATGAGAGCAGCCATGCTGCATGGTTTGTTTCTGCACATTTCATGGGCTTACAGAGATGCATGGAGTACAACAAAAGTTAATGATGCAGCCATGAGGACGAAGAGATAACAAGGTGGAGAGAAGGTAAATCAGTCTCCAAATTGCACACGGATGGCTCTGTCTAGCTGCCAGCCCTGGGCAGCCAGTTTGGTTCTGAGCTTCTAAGCTATCAAAGACAGAAGGAAATGCGATCAGTCTGATCATATCACTTCTGGTTGAAAATTTTCAGTGGCTTCCTATTGCCCTCAGACAAAAGCCAAGCACCTTCATCTGCCTCACAGCCTCCTGTGCTCATAGCAGCCTCACACATTTTATGGGCAGAGAAGCCCAACTTCTCTCTTTCTTGGGTCAGCCATTTTCTGGCTCTCTCACGTTCTTTCCTGAGGCAGCTCGCCTGTTTCTTCCTCTAGGGAGCTTCCCTGACCCTGAGGCTGCGTGAGGGAGCGCTGCTGTCTGCTGCTCCCCAAGAATCCTGTACTTTCTGCCTCGTGGGCTCCCCATGCCTGGAACTGCTGGTCTGCCCCGCCTCCACTCACCCAGCTCTTTTTCTGTGGCTTTGTTCCTCCCAGAGTGCTTGATCCCTAACAGGCACTCAGTAGATGTCAGGAGAAGGAATGAAATCTCTGTGTCAGGCTCCCCCACGGATCTTCAGAAAGGGGGCGTCCTGTGTGTGGGACACACAGTGTGGCCCACAGCCTGGCCGGTCAGATGAAATAAATGGTTATCTAGGAAAAATGGAAAGAGGCCAATGGTGTGGTGGTTCCAGCAGGACTCTGAAGAAACTAATCTCAGATGATAAGAATTAAGGTGGGAGTTTACCAAAAGAGAAGGGAGGCGAGGGGGAGACAGGGAGTTTAAGAGAGCTTACATAAAGCCTGCGAAGTCGTATTAGGACACCTGCTGTCTATGACCGCCCCTTCTGAGATGTATCTGCAGAAGACAGTGAGATTTTGGAAATAAACAAAAGGTGAACCCCAGAAAAGAGAAAGCAGAGGATGGTCCAAAACCACAGACCCAGGGGACATATTCTAGGGCAAAGGTCACAGAGGTGAAGGGCCGGTGACTAATCTGAATTATCCACAATGCAGATAGATAACAGACATTCAGAAAGAAGTTCAGGTCGTAAAACCTTTCTGACTTGCTGAGCTGTGAGGGGGCAATGGTAACTTCACGGTATATATTTCCAGAGCCTCGAAAAACATTGCAAACACTCCACACTAACATTACACAACTAGAGATTGATCCAAAGACCTTGAATCATTTGAGATATATACATATATATGCCATTGAACTCTAAGCCTGTGTTTTTTTTCCGGCGTTTTCCACAATGTCTGTTCTAAAATTTTCACATCACACTCTCCGATTGAATTAAATTGTATTCCAAGGACTGGAGATGTATAGTTTTCAGATGTAGGAAAGACATGCTCAGCTTAATGGTATAGGTCTGCATTTCAGATGCATCCAAAGAATTCCTCATTTGTAAAAATATTCACTACCTGTTACAAAAATGATCCGGAGCCTCTGGGAGAAAAGACTTAGGGGTTTTAGACAATAATGTATTCCACATGAGCCATCACTGCGCAGCGACTTCCACGAAGAGCCTCAGGACCAAGGGGCTACATTCCTAAAGGTGTGCTGGCTCTTTGTCCCACCGGGCAAACCACATCTGGAGTGATAGGTTCTATTCCGGGCCCCATATCTTATGTTTGAGATTGATAAGCCCAGGTTGTGTGCAGAAAGTGGTGGCTAGGAAGGAGAAGGCCCTCAGAGTTACGAGATGTGGGAAGCAAGTCAAGTAAGATGCCATTCATGCCGTCATTGACCTTCTCACCAAAGCGGGACCTTCATACGGATGCCGACTCTTCCACCTCCCTCATCCCTCTTGGACCCTGGCACTGCTCTCTGTTCCTCGGTGTCCCTAGCTGCCTTCTAGTGCCCCCTGCACCTCCCCGGGCTCTGCAGCAGCCCCCTTCCTCCAGGACTGCTCACTTCAACCCCCCCTCTCTCGGGATGAGCTATCTAAAATGCACACCTGTTGGTGTCACTTCCTGCTTAAATTCCTTAATGAATACTCATTCATCTAGCATCTGACTCAAGGCTGCTGTTACCCGCTTTATCCTATTATCTACCACGGGCTTCCCAAGCACCCCCGCCTCTGGCCAGGCCACAAAGCTAGCAGATCTCTCCATATGCCACGCACTTCCTCACCTACATACTTTTGCACACATGGTTTCCTCTGCATGGTGAGCTAGCACAGAAATCCCACTCCAGCTAAGAAACAAAAAGAGAAGGCATCATCATGAATGCGATGTATGCCTCAATCTAGGGTAACTCTGAATACAAAACATTGCCCAGTGAGAAGATCTCTGCCTCAACTTTTTTTCCCTAAGTTGAATATTTACACTGATGGTGGGGAGGGGACAGATGGCAGCCAATACATCTAACTACATTCTCCCAGCATCCTGAATTCAGAGGCAAGAGACAGTTTTCTTCCCTAGTGGGGAATCCCTAGGGAAGACTCTGAGGGGCTGAGCTTTGGGCCTTCCTTGAGCCAATCACTGCAGCCAGGGGATAGGGGCTCACTCTGATTGGCTCCTGCAGCAGAGAGGGGCGGGGCACTGTGTCTGGGACCCATTTGGACCCTCCGCAGGGAGGGAAGCAGGGAACATGATTCCCTAAGGAAAGGATGCTGGGGAAACCGCTGTGCCTTCTCCCTTGTGAGCCTTCCCTAACCTTCCCTGAAGAGTCAAACTGCTTCTTCCTGGGTGCTTCCGGAAGTCCTCGTTAATACCTCTCTCCCAGCATGGATTACCTCGATGTGGTTTCTTGGATTACATGCCTTTTCATCTAATGGATATAAGTTCCTGAAGAGCAAGGATTTCGTTTGTATCGGTCATCGCCTGTCTGTCCTCCATTTTCACTTTTCACCCTTCTTCACCCTGCTCGCCCTTATGGATGGTATTACTGGGCCCCTGGGCCGGGTTTGGCTAGTGGAGCTCATGGCAGGAGATGAGAGGGAACGAGAAGAGTGAGGCTGAGGTGTTTCCCCTCTGGCTCCTTCTGGGCAGGGCTAACTGTGGGCTGGCTGCCTCCCTGAACGAAGGCGACAGGCCCTGTCACAGAGTCCTGTCCTCGTCGCCTTGGGTTCTGGAAGCAGCGCCCTCCGCCTCCCCTTCCAACCTCCCTCTGCTGTTCACAGCTCCAGTGGTGCACTATCTCTTTAGGTTTCCCTGTACGCTGCCACACCAGATAAATAGCTCCTTTATTAAACTCTCCTCATATTACCCAATTAGAGCATGCCACCTGGTTCCTGCCAGGCCCCTGCCTAACACAGCGTCCTATTCATCTTTGTTTTCCCCAGGTCCCAGAACAGTGCCTTTCACACCAAGCGCACTTAATAAATTCAGGAATGGAGGAATGATTGAACATCAGCTGAAGATGGGAGAGCTGAGCCCTGTATGGAAATTAGACCAGGGGAGTCACTGTCAAATATTGGGGGAGCCAAGACTCCTAGTAAGAAACACAGCTCATACTACAGTGTGGCGGCCACATACATATTCATATGTAACCAAACGTGAAGTTGCATGAAGCGATGCTTACCCGGACTGTGTGCAACCACTGTGGTGCCGCCTACTTAGTTCTGCTCTATTTCAAGTTCAAATTCTCATTATGGGCCGCTAAGTTGATTTCATGGCCCACAAAACGGTTGCACCCTATGGCTTAAGAAGCACTGGCCCAGTGACTTTTAGCATTCGTTCCGTTTTGGAGAGCCTGTGCTTCCAGTGGTAGAATTCTAAGGCATAATGAACGAGAATGTAATAATGTCACAGTGATGATATATTTAACGGCAGTGGGTATCATGGCCTTGACAAATCAAGTGAAATTGCCATTCTATCTTCTTCAGTTTTCACAGAATTCTTACTCCAAGGTTGGCCTTTTTTTCTTTTTTTTCTTCTTCAAGGTTTAGCCTAATTTGGAGGAAGGATAGCTTACAGATCTTAAAACACACTGAAGGACATGAGCAATTTTAAGCATCAGGTTCATAAAAGTCAGTGTTGGGGACCACGGGCCCTCGTGCTCCAGAGGAAAGCTGACCCTGTGTGCCCGCTAAGGTTCCCTGGGCCTCTCTTCTGTGTCCCTGCTGCCACCAGCAGCAACTTTTCCTCCTTAGCAAAAGCATGTCTTGGTGCCCTGGTTACATGTAAAGCTTGACCAAGAGGACAGTCCGGGCCTGTCCGTGTCACCAGGGGCTGGTAGTCACTAAGGCCATGCAGTCCTTTTGTCACTGATATTGTCACTGTTTCAAACTCAGCGCAAGTCTGTGGTCCTCTCCACCTCCAAAATGCTATGATTCTATTTTAAAAACTGAGTTCTGTGTTCTCTAAAATTAACTCTCTCCCCACCAATTCACCATCTGTCATTCCTCTCATACCTGACCTGTGAAGCCAAGTTAGAAGAATGGTGATAGTTATTATTTAGCTGAGACTCTGAATCAAGTCCTCAAACCCCATCTTTAACTGGACATGGACCCCCTGCAAGACTCCTGAGAGAGACAAATGCAAAAAAGACAAGCCCAGGAAGGTGGGCCGGAGACCAGGTGGGGCTCCAAGGTGGGGGCTTAGCGAGCCATACAGGCGAGCTGTCATTCACTTGTTTATCCGTCATCCTTTTAAAAAATTCGTAGCAGTGCCTACAATTGTCAAGCACTGGGTAGAGGTAAGGTGGGGGAGAAACTGAACAGAACAGAGTCTCTGTCCTGGCAATGCTTATGTTCTGGCCGGGGAACCAGGAAAGAAACAAATAAACCACTACTGGGGGTGCCAAAAAAGTATATACACGTGACTTGTATTCACCTTTTGTTATCGGTATATATTGAGTATGGCAATTTGAATACAGGTTTTTTCCTTGCTTACGATGTGTATACATTTTCTTGCCCCCCTCTGTACGTGTAGATGGCGGTAAGCGCTGTGCAGATAGCACAGGCACAGGCCAGGCAGTATGTGTGTGTACATGCATGTGTCTGTGCTCGTGGGAGCATTCTTTTATTTATTTGTTTTGTGTTGTTAATTGCTTTTTAAAATTTAGTTTTCAATTATAGTTGAGATAATGTTTTATTAGTTTCAGGTGTGCCACGCCATGGTGAGACACTTACATTCCTTATGCTGTGATCACCGCAGTAAGCCTCGTACTCACGGGAGCATATTGTTTTAGTTACTGGTGTCAGTGAGGCTTTTTGAAGAGTGATGTTTGAGGACAGGACCCATCTGACCCCAGGAAATGTCCAGGGGAAATGCATCTGGTGAAAGGAAGAGCACACAAGGAAGGCCTTGAGTCCCCTAAGGGAGTTCAGGGCACTCCCTCCACCCAGGGGCAGAGGCCGGCCCAGGGCCATGAACCACCCAGCGAGCATTCTCTGCACTTCTCCACCCCAGCGCATGCCCAACTGTGGCCACCTTTTTGACACATCGACTCATCAGTTTTTAAAGTTATTTTTAATTTTGGTAAAATATACCTCACATAGAATTTACCGTCTTCATCATGTTTAAGTGTGCAGTTCAGTGGCATTAAGCACATTCACATTGTTGTGCAGCCATCACCACCTTCCGTCCACAGAACTCTTTCCGTCTTATAAACAGAAACTCAATCCCTGTTGAACACTAACTGCCCATCCCCCCTCCCCCAGCCGCTGACAATCACCATCCCACTTCCTGTTTCCAGGAATTTGACCATTCTAGGTACCTCATGTAAGTGGAATCATGTAATATTGTTTTTTTGTGTGTGTGTCTGTCTTATGCCATTTAGCCTAAGTCCTCAAGGTTCACTCATGTCACAGCAGGTACCAGAATTTCCTTCTTTTTTAAGGCTGAATACCATTCCACTGTACATATAGACCCCATTTTGTATGTCCACTCATCCGTGGGTGGACACTGGGTTGCTTCTATCTCTTGCCTACTGTGAATAATGCTGCCTTGAACACACGTGTGCAAATGTCTCTCTCAGTCCCTGCTTTCAGGTCTTTTGGGTGTGTACCCAGAAACAGACCAACAATTTTAGGTCGCTTTCCCGTTTAGCTGCTCTACTGTTGTTTGCATGTGGCCATCTGTTAAGGGGCGCTGCCGTTGTCTCCCCCTGGACGATAAGTTCCTGGTGGACAGGGAGCCTGTGCTCTTCAATCCTGCACCCCAATACTATGGAAGGTGCACAGTCTGCCCCCAGAAGGGTTTATGAAATGAGCAAATCTGGGTGGGGCTGTTGCTAGGGTGGGCAGGGCGTGAAGGGGGGCTTGACTGAACCCTCCCTGCTCCCCCTTGTTTTTATATATTGGGTGCCTCTGATTTTATTTGAAAGGAGGGTACTGCCCCAACAATAAAAACTGATAGATTCCAAGTCCTTGTGGGAACATTGGAAAGCCACTGGGGGCAAGTGACCTGCCGGGCGTCCAGTGCAGCTAGTGGCTAGGCTCTGCCTCGGGCTCCCCCAGTCTCTGTTCAGCGCGGCGCTCGCCAACGTGCCTCTGGTAGGAAAGGAAATGGCCTCCTGCTGTTTCCTCCCTTCCCCCACCTGTCTGTATGGCCCTCACCTCAAAGCTCAGCGCAGTGCCAAGGACAGGGAGACCGCAGACCCTCAGCAGGCCCAGCCTTGGCCCTGGGCCTGGGTCCTGGCCAGGCCGGGCAGCTCCAAGTGCAGCCATCAGGGAGGGGTCCTGTGTATGGGGACCAAGCTTTCCTTTCCCATGAGCTTTAATCAAGTCAGGGTGTCTGGCACGAGGCACCTCAGGGCACCCCACAGCGATGTCCAGGTGGCTCAGCGGAGGGAAACTGAGAAACTTCACCATCTGAGGCTGCTCCGCCCTGAGGAGAAGTCAGCTTCCTGTTGGCCTGGACTGTGTGTGAGACGGAGGGGCCCGAGGTGTGTGTGGGGTGTGTGTGTGTGTGTGTGTGTGTGTGTGTGTGTGTGAGACAGTGAGACAGAGAGGCCCGAGGTGTGGGGTGTGTGTGTGTGTGTGAGAGAGAGAGAGACAGAGAGGCCCGAGGTGTGGGGGGTGTGTGTGTGTGTGTGAGAGAGAGAGACAGAGAGGCCCGAGGTGTGTGTGTGGGGTGTGTGTGAGACAGAGAGGTGCGAGGTGTGGTGTGTGTGTGTGAGTGTGTGTGTGTAAGATGGAGCAGCCTGAGGTGTGGGGTGTGTGTGTGTGTGTGTGTGTGTGAGAGAGAGAGACAGAGAGGCCCGAGGTGTGTGTGTGGGGTGTGTGTGAGACAGAGAGGTGCGAGGTGTGGTGTGTGTGTGTGAGTGTGTGTGTGTAAGATGGAGCAGCCTGAGGTGTGGGGGGTGTGTGTGTGTGTGTGTGTGTGTGAGAGAGAGAGACAGAGAGGCCCGAGGTGTGTGTGTGGGGTGTGTGTGAGACAGAGAGGTGCGAGGTGTGGTGTGTGTGTGTGAGTGTGTGTGTGTAAGATGGAGCAGCCTGAGGTGTGGGGGGTGTGTGAGTGTGTGTGTGTGTATGAGAGTCCCAAGGTGTAGGGTGTGAGTAGAGGTAAGTCTGTAGGACAGGCCCAAAGTGTAAGTGTGAGTGAGTGTGTGAGTATGTGTGTGAGAGTGTGAATGAGTGTGCGTATGAGAGACCCAAGGTGTGTGTGTCTGTGTGAGTGAGTGTGAGTGTGTGTGAGTGTATGAGTGTGTGTGAGTGTGTGAATGTGTGTGTGAGTGTGAGTGTGTGAGTATGAATGTGTGTGTGAGTGTGAGTGTGTGTGGCTGTGTGAGTGTGAGACAGTGTGTGAGTGTGAGTATGTGTGTGTGAGTGTGAGTGTGTGTGGCTGTGTGAGTGTGAGACAGTGTGTGTGAGTGTGAGTGTGTGAGTATGAATGTGTGTGTGAGTGTGTGTGCTGTGTGAGTGTGAGACAGTGTGTGTGAGTGTGAGTGTGAGTGTGTGAGTATGGATGTGTGTGTGAGTGTGAGTGTGTGGCTGTGTGAGTGTGAGAGTGTGTGTGTGAGTGTGAGTGTGTGAGTATGGATGTGTGTGTGTGTGTGGCTGTGTGAGTGTGAGACAGTGTGTGTGAGTGTGAGTGTGTGAGTATGAATGTGTGTGTGAGTGAGTGTGTGAGTATGAATGTGTGTGTGAGTGTGAGTGTGTGAGTATGAATGTGTGTGTGTGTGTGTGGCTGTGTGAGTGTGAGACAGTGTGTGTGAGTGTGAGTGTGTATGAATGTGTGTGTGAGTGTGAGTGTGTGTGGCTGTGTGAGTGTGAGACAGTGTGTGTGAGTGTGTGTGGGGGTAGGGCAGAGGCAGCAAGAGAGCAGGAGAACGTGATGCGGAGACTCAGGACTTCCTCTGAGAGCTGTGGGGTGAGTGATGTGAAAAGCCCTGGGCAGAGCACCTGGCAGCAGCGGGGCCCGAGGGGGACCGAGTGAGCTCGGAGGCAGAGACGGGAGACAGGGCCTAGGGACAGCAAGGGAAGGCGCGAGGCGGGAGGAACCAGCCCTTGAAACCCCAGCGATTTCACAAGAAGTAGGTCTGGTCACAGCGCCCTCATCTCCGTGTTCTCCCGTAAAGTCGACGGCGCTCACCTGCCTCCCTGTTGAATTTTTAAATGTTAATAACACAGCCTTATTGTGCAAAGGAAATGCTTGTCCGGATTCCCTGAAATACCTCAGCATAGCGCCTAGAAAATCTGCCTGGTAACAACAGCTAATGAGATCCCAGGGACGGGAACGGACGATGGGTCTCCGGTGGCCTCTCATCGCCCCTTTCCCGCCAGAAGGGGTCGCTGTGTGCCTCAGCCCCCTGTCCGGCTTCCCCTTTCCCCCCATAAATCATTTGGGTTTCATACCATCTTCAGCAGCAGGAGGGGAACTGCTTCCCAGACGTGTAAGATCAGGACTGAACCGCACACAGCTTCTGTCTCCCTGGAGGGAAAGGGTCCTGGGTCCCTCCAAACCCTGAAAAGTCCTCCCTGGAGCCTGAGACTCGGAGGCGTCCCCTGCTTTGTGATGGCCCCCCACGATGCCTGTGGTGATTCACAATCCAGGCCATCACAGGGAGAGACTGACAAGAGGCCTCAGGAGGCTTTCTTTTCCAGCGGGACCAGGGGCTGGGCTGGCAGGGTGGCTACACTGCTGTCCCCAGAACCGGCCCCAGGCCTCGTGCCAGTGATGGCAGCACTAACTGCATTTCCCCTTCACCTCTGCACCGAGAAAAAGGCAACTAGCCAGACCAAATAAGTGTTTGCATTTGCCCCGTGCCCTTGGGCTGCGGGAAGAGAATGGAGAATCTGTGAGAAGCATTCCGGGAAAGGGGGGAGGAGGCTGGGCTTCTCTGGAGGGAATTGAGAGCCAGCTACACCTGGGGAGGGAGATGGTGTGACTGGGGCAGGGACGCCGGGGGCCAACCAGCGGGCACAGCTAGTGAAGCTTGAACAAGAAATGCTATTGAACACCCCGCGCAAAATGCAAGCAGTCTTTCTTTCTTTAAGAGGGCAGAGTCACCGGCCCTCATATGTGGGACCCGAACCGGGGCCGCTGGCTTCCCAAGCCAGCGCTTAACCACTGTGCCACTCGGCTGGCCCATAAGTAGTCTTATGAGATATGGAGTGACAAGCGCTGCTCCTTAGTGGGAGAGAGTCAGACAGACAGAGAGACAAAGGCAGAAAGAGGCATCCGGACACCCACTAGGGACATATTGTCAGGAGTGGCTTCCAAGAGAAAAGCACCAGCCCTCACTACGAGACTCAGACTATTTTAACCGCTGGCGCCTGGCCATCCCGCTCTGCATGGCTGCACCGGGAAGGCTGTGTGTTGGCGTCCCTCCTCCTCTGTACCCCACCCCCCACACTTGCAACCTGCAGCAGACCCCAAGCTGGGTTATTACATCAGTGACTCCCCACTCCTCAGCCCCAGGGGGAGCCCGGCCAGGTTGAAAAGCAGCAGGAGTCTTTTCCAGAACAAATGAAAACGATGATCTCAGGTAGCAGCCCTGATAGTAGGAACCGGGGAGAGACATCTTATGGGTTTCACTCAGGCCGAAAAGCATGGGAGCCAAGCCTCGCCCCTTTCAGGGCGGCTGGCCAATCTGGGAGACAGAGCTGGAGAGATGGTCCTTGAAATACAGGTTTGGTGACTTCTGACAGTGAATGGCCCTAAGTCACGGGGAGCACTCCTGTTCCCTTGCCATCCTTCGCCTATTTGCAGCATTTGTTGTAAAATAGAAAGAAATACACAGCCCAGGGTCTCCCTGCGCCCGATAGGCAGAGAACAAATGAAGTATTCTCCTGTGTGAAAAAGCCCACGTTTTCCCATAAGCAGAGCAGGGATTAACAATGTCATCAACCTCTCCTCTCCCTTTCACATTCCCAAAACCCCTTCCAGAAGAGAAAGCAAAGGCCAGTTTCGTGGATGTGTGTCTGATACACTGATACCTTTCATGTCACTGTCATATGGAAAGTCGTGTGTTCAGGCAGCCACCTTGACCTCCTCAGGGGGAAACAGGTTGTGCTCCAAAGCCCAGTGTGACAGGGAGGGGCCCAGGATGCCACCAGCTGCTGCTTGCTCCACAAGGTGACGTCCTGGCTCCGAAGTCTTCACGAGCCTGAGCCCGGGAAGGGGCCCCAAGCACCCCAGCCCACCCTGCGCTCCCCTCTCCCCAAGCTCTGCAGGCGTACGTGGCCCACAGAACGGAGGGCCCTTTTCCTGTGCATGAGTTTGGATCCCTGACAATCCTATCTACGTTGCAGTCACCAGAAACGAACCTTAATTCTACTCTCACCATCCCCCACCACCCACAGCTTATCCGGTCTGAAGGTGCTTAATGGAAATGTAGTCGTCTGATGAAAAACGGGGAAAAGTAAGGCCTTTTCTCATGTAGAAATAATACAAGTCTTGGAACTAGTCATGTTTCTACCATCCCTTCTAGTAACATTTCCCTGTGAGATGTGGTCTGAGAGAGGAGGTTGAAAATGTGGGAGGCATAACGTGCAATCCTCTGTGACCTGGGCCAGACGACACACACCTGGTGATTTCATGTGGATGACAAAGTGGATCACTCAAAGGTCAGAGAGCCCCCTCCCTCCCACTGTTTTCCTCTCTCTTCTTTTCCCTCTCTCCCCTTGTCCCCACCCCCACCCCAACCCCCAATTCCCCATCTGTTTTGAATCTCAGTGCTGTGTGAGTTGACTGCCTGTCCTGTCTCTGTTCCCTTCAGGGGTAACAGAGGAGGTTCAAAGATAACATATCATCAAAGAAACTAGCAGCCAGTCAGCCTTTTAAGAGATACCCATGGCCTTCTCTAGCCCAGATGCAGGTTGAATCCTGCCTCAACTCCACCTTCAGGAATTACTATGCATAACAATAGTAACACAGCAATCGGCAGGGGTTGTGCTCACCCACCCTCACTCTCCCGTCTGGACATTCTGTGTGCTGAGAGCCTGCTGTTCTAAGAGAGGGCCCCAGGTAGAGGTAAGATCTTGAATATGAAACATTTTCTTGTGTGCAGTCCCCACCTGTCCTGAGTAGCAATTATTATTATTATATTTTTATATGATTGCCAACAAAGATTACACAGGTAATTATATACAGCTCTATCATTACACAGATAATTTGTACAGCATTTTACAGTTTTTTTCAAAGCAACGTCCCGTACATCTTATCATTTTCTTCCCACAGCAGCCCTGTGATGTGGGAGGACAGGATATCTTCAAATATCCGGATGAGGAAATCAAGGTCCAGAGACAAAGGGACAAGCAGAAGTCCCGAAGAAAACCCAGGGGCCTGACTTTTGGTCCTGGGCTGTTTCTAAGACTCTCTTTTGTTTTCCAAAACCCCAGTCTGCCGACACTATGTACTTTCCTTGTTGACTCATTCATGCTGTTCATCTCATGAATGTTTTTGAGCTCCAGGTACCCGTCTTCCCCTTGGACAGACAGCAGTGAAAATCAAAGCCCACACCAGCTCCTTCTGTTCATAGGATCAGGCCCCGTGAGGGCCAGTGCGGTGGTGAAGGGCGCAGACGCTGGGGCCAGTCTGTGAGGATTCAATGGCTCCACACCCATAGGCACCTGGACCCTGCCTGGCACACAGTAAGCCTGCACAAGTGTTAGTCACGACGGTAACCTCCCTTGTGGGGAAACTGAAAAAACAAATGTGTGCAAGATGATAAAACGCTTTAGAATGCTTTACAGCAAATTTTGAGTGACAACTTTATGCTTATTTCTTTCTGGTCTTTCCTTCTTGCAGTGACTACTTCTCTTCTCTTCCCCCATACCTTATCTCCACCTTTCTCCCACCAAGAAGAAATGAATTCATAATAAACATCTCATGGCCAATTTAAAAAACTATTCATTTGGGCTTCTGTTTTAGAGGTCTCTGCAGCTTTGCTCCGATCTCATTGTGTCCTTAATGTAATATTTAAAGTTTGTACCTGTCAAGGTAAGATGAAACAGGTAAGATGAATACATAGGTTTGCGTACTGGGGACTTGCACGGTGTCAGCGACATAGCCTGTGCCTCTGTTTTGACAAATGGCATTTTCAACATTCAAGGCTGAAATCCTCCAGTTACATCTCAGGAAGAGCCTGACGCCCGCTCCCCCGAACCATTCAACTTTGCTGTGCTTTTTGGGTCCCAGCCTCTCACCTGACTCCCCACTCATACCAGGCACGGATAGAATTGATATTCTTTGTATTCGTCCCAGTAGGTTTCCTCACAGCTCTGCCAAGGCAGGTCAATTACCTGTATCACTTTTATTATTTAAATTCTAAATTTCTCCTTAGGAGAGCCTACCTTCTGCCATGGACTACGGGTTTGTGGAAATGTTAAGCTTTCCATCTTAGCCCTGTGCTTGTGAAGCGGAGGGTTTGTGCATCCATCCATGGCTAGGTTAACCATATGCCCTGATTTTTCAGGTTAATCACAGTTTATGTTTGGTGTTCTGGTATAATTATTAATAGTCCTTCATGCTTAAAAGTATCCTGGCTTGTTGGGGCTGCTGGGTGGCTCAGTAGGTTAGAGCGCAAGCTTTGAGCAACAGGGTTGCCGGTTCGATTCCCACGTGGGCTAGTGAGCTGCACCCTCTGCAACTAGATTGAAGACAACGACTTGAGCTAAACTGCTGCTGAGCTGCCGGTGGGCGGCCAGATGGCTCAGCTGGATAGAGCGCATGCTCTTAACAACAAGGTTGCCTATTCAACTCCCACATGGGATGGTGGGCTGTGCCCCCTGAAATGGCAACTGGACTTGGGAGCTGAGCTGTGCCCTCCACAACTAAGATTGAAGGACAACAACTTGATGTAGAGGTGATAGATCCTGGGAAAAACACATTGTTCCCCAATAAAGTTAAAAAAAAAAAAAGAATCCTGGCTTGCATGATAAATAATGTTACAATCACACAACATGCTAAAAATACAGTTGCAGTATGGCAGTGTAAGGTCACTAAATATCCATGTGCACCCTGACGTTTCCCAGTTTTCCTTGCCGATAATTTGGGACCCGTGTACTAGTGTTGGCCAGTGCAGTGGTGAGTGGAAGTGAAGTGTCAGTTCTGGGCTAAGGCAGTGAAGAGCTGCTGTCCCTTTGACATGCCTCTCTGTATTCTGGGGTGAAATCGTCCTGTGATGGCAGCATAACCTGAAGACTGAGACGCCACCCTGCCCCTGATTTGGGTGAGGGAAGCAAACGTCCAGGGTGCTAAGTGGCTGTGCTTCCTGGTTGCTCCTGCAGCATAGCGGTGCTGACTCATGCTGGAGTGAGAGCTGGTACAGCTCTGTCTGCCAAGAGGGTTATCTAGACAGGTTCCAGGTTCTCATTTAGGTCATAAGAATCCAGGGATCTCTTCATGGCTTGACTCTGATCACGCTGTTTAAAACCCCATCCACCCCGCCAGTCACCATCGTGTTATCTTGCTTTGTTTTTCTTCATAGCACTCGTTGACATGTCGATGTTATTGTGTCTCCCTCACTAGAATGTAAGTTTCATGAAGACAAGGACTTGTGCCTTCAAAGAGGGCACACAGTGGTCACTTAAGGTATAATTTTCAAAAATGAATTCTGGGCTGAAAATTCTGTAACGATCTTCTCTGAGATTCACGAAGGGAATAAAGGAAAGGCCCTCCCTTCCGGCCATTATTAAATGCTTAACACAAACCAATGATAGGGTGGAAATAGAAGTCAAAGACAGACTCTACCTTCAAGGGGTTTTCAATCTAATTGGGAAACAAAATACAGAGGCATGAAATAGGCAGGGAACAAAGCTCTAGGTACAAAACAGTTAAGTCCTAGGTGTGTACCTAAATTTGTGAGGGATGAAGGGGAAGAGGCCCAGACAGGGGTACAGCTGACCATGGTCACCTCTCTGGAGCTGTGGATCTCTAACTTGGGCTTGCATGGGAATCACCTGGAGGGCTTTTAAAACCCAGACTGCTCGGCCCACCCCCAGAGTTTCTGACTCAGTAGGTCTGGGTTCAGGCCTGGGGATTTATGTTTCTAACAAGTTCCCAGGTGGTGTGCTGAGTCTGGAAGAAGCAGGAACCATGCTTTGAGAGCTGCTGCCCCGTGGCTTTTTTTTTTTTTTTTTTTTTGAGGGCAGTGTCACTGGCCCTCATATGTGGGACCTGAACCAGGGCCGCTGGCTTCCCAAGCCCAGTTGTCTTTTAAATAAAGTTTGATTGGAACATAGCGGGTCCCTTCCTTAAAGGATTATCTGTGGCTGCTTTCAAGCCACAACAGCATAATTGAGCAGTCTCGAGACCATGCTGGGATAATACATTAGAATGTTCTTGTGCCTGGATAGGAGGAGAATTGTCGTAGAGCCAAGAGCAGCCTACATGTCCATGTGCATGCTTCTTCCCTCGTGAACCAGCGAGCTGGCCTTCCCAGAAACAGGTTTGATCTGTAAGCATGCCCTGGAGGGCGGAGCCTGGAAAGAGCCTGTAGCCTTCCCACCATTCCCACCACACACACTTCTTCCCTCCTACAGAGCCCTGAGAACCAAGGATTCCATGCCTTGTGCCCCAGTCTGTGGTCTGCTTGGGATGACAAGTACATACGAGGCCTGGAGCAAAACAACACATAATGCCTCATTGGAGCTGAGCTCCGTGGAGCATGCTACATGCTTACAGTGTCAAAGGAGGGAGAAACCCCTATGGATCAGATTGGGTGCAGTGTTAGGCTTGCAAGTGGATCCCTGGTTTGATTGAATTAAACTAAATCTGCCTGTGAATTGCTTCTCCAATACTAATTGGTGGGTGGGCAGCATCAGAATCACCTGGATGGATTGAAAAAAGAAAGAAAAAACAAAATACTTATGCCCATCTTTCCTGGAGAGTTTGATTTTCAGCAGATTCCTGCTTTTCAGCTCCCACCCTCCATCTCCACCCCGAGTGACTGATGCGCAGCAAGTAAATTCTGACAAGTGGAATCTGGGGTTTATTTCACATCAGTTCAGTGATTCAAGGGGTGCCAGTGCCCTCTCGATGGTGTTGCCAGTGTACCTTAAATCCCAAAAGAAGTCGCTTATGTGCCATTGGAGGTACCGATTGCCTGTGGCTGAGATGTGGCGTCAGGTTCTCATCAGGATTCAAAATTCCTTCCCTTATGGGCCCTGCTTTCTGTCTCCCACTCAGGGCTTGATTTTCCCCTGAAGAACAATAGCTTTCACACTGTGGGTTGGAACCTATTCATGGGTTATTAAATCAGTTGAGGAGGGCGCAATCAGCATTAAAAAAAAAATAGACTAGGGAAAAAACAAATTAGAGTGCATGATATGTATTAAGGATAAGAGCAGAGAACAAACTGATGGATGCCAGAGGGAAGAGGGGTTGGGGCTGGGTGAAAAAAGTGAAGGGATTAAGAAGTACAAGTTGGCAGTTACAAAATAGTCACGGGATGTAAAGTACAACACAGGGAATATAGTCAATGAGGTTGCAACAGCTATGTATAGTGCCAGGTGGGTACTAGACTGATCAGGGGATCACTTCTTAAATTACATAACTGTGTAACCACTATGCTGTACACCTGAAACTAATATAAAATAACACTGAATGTCAACTGTAACTGAAAAAAAAAATAATGTAAAAAATCATACACACACACACACACACACACACACAAAGGGTAAGTGCGGTTCTGTAGAACCTGTTTTGGTGGGTGTGTTGTACATTGGTTTGCCTTGTGTTTCTTACTATGTATGCCTCATATCAAAAGACATTGGTGGGCCGGCCGAGTGGCACACTGGTTAGGAGCTGGTTTTGGAATGCCAGTGGCCCCGGTTCGGATCCCACATATAGGGGCCAGTGACACTGCCCTCTACAGCTAACAACGGCTCCATCTGGAGCTGGGCTGTGCGAGCCCTGGCTACAGTGTAGGCTGCAGCCCCTGCTGCAGTGGGCTGCCATAAGCTACAGTGAGTGGCCCGCAGCCAGCGTGAGCTGCCAAGAGCCATGATGAGCGATCATTCAGAGGCCGGCGAATGATCTGCCTCATCCGGGAAGAGCGCAATGATGATACCAACATGGGCCAGTGAAGCAACGTCCTCCACAACTAGACTGAAGAACAAAAAAGATAGCAACTTCTCTGTTCCCCTCCCCCAATTCCCCAATAAAAATCTTAAAAAAAAGAAAAAGACATTGGTAAGTCTCCATTGAATAGCATAGATCAGCCATGACCCTAATTTACTTCGGACAACCCCTGTCTCCGCTTGCAGAGGACTGATGGCAGAGGTTACCAGGGAGGGCAGACTGTCCTGTACCAGTACTTCAGGGACGCCACCTGGAAACTAATAGAAAACCGATTTGTGGATAACCACAGCCTGAGAAGAAAAATCAATGACAGGCAATTTTAGGGAGTGGCCGCAGCCCCAGCCCACCACACCTGTCATCTGAGGACAGCTGGGGTCATCCGGAGCCCAATCTGGCCAAATTTCCATTTCTCCTTCCTTGAAATGGGGATAACTCTATCGAGGGGAGGACTCTATCAAAAAAGGATGAACCACAAAGCTCAGGCCGATTGGTGGCCTTTCCTGATGGTCTGGGAGGTGTCCTTCTATTGGCATTTGGGGTGGCGGACGGCAGAGGGAGGCCTGTGCTCAGATAAGTCCAGGCATCATGGGAGTCAGAGAGGACATGGATGGGAGCACAGACCAGGCAGATCTTATGTCAAGGGACTTTTCTTCTTCCCGCAGGCAACGTGGGGTCTGATCTTCCACAGTGACAGCCAGACAGAGCCAGCAGGACGAGGGACCAGCTCGCAGAGCATGTGTTGTGTGCAGCCCTCGAGTGGTGGGAAGTGGTTTTTACTTAGTGGGTGGGAGTCGTGGGGAGCACAGCAGTGGTGGTGGTTTCCTGGGGCTGCTAAGTTTGGACCAGCCCTGCTACCCTCTCTTCTCAGTGAGAAAGAAAGAGGTGGGAGGGGAACTTGGAGGATGGGAGAAAGGAAAGCCTTAAAGAATATCACTAAAGGGTCTGGGATGAAAGACTCTAGTGGACAAAGAAACCCCGCCCTCTGTTTTGAAGTGTGCCTCTTACAACGATGTCCCTTATGTGGTCCAGAGAGGTCCTGGTCACTTCGGCCACTCCCACTTTTAAAGCGCTCACAATATTAAGGGATGAAAAAAAATGGCCAAGAACGCAAAGGCAGAATTTGAAAAACAGCGAAGGTCTGTTTAAAGTTGTACAGGGATAGACATTGCTTAAGACCAAGCTTTGGCTGTCTTCGTTGTTTGAAAATGGGACAAAACCTCATTCCCTGTTCAGCTGGACTTTCTCAGGATTGTAGTTCTCAAAATTTAGAGTGCACAAGCCTCACCCAGGCTTGTACCGAACGTTTCTTCTTAGCCTCACCTGTAACGATTTGGATTTAGCAGGTCAGAGGTGCAACCCAAAAGTCTGCATTTTGAGATGCATCTTCTCCACTCCCCACACGCCCCTGCAGGCAGCCACACTTGGAAAGGCTGTGGGGAGGGCTGGTCAGGGAGAGGGGGCTCCCGTCTGCCAGCGCTGGGCCTCACCCATCCTCCCAGCTGACCACCCAGAGTACAGGGACTACTGCCCGCCCCACGCTCTGGGTCACGGGCAGGGTTAGGCCTCAGACATCTGCCTCTTGCCAAGCCCTGAGGCAGACCACAGAGATAGGAGACAGCAACATGGGACTTTAACACACACTCTAGGTGCTTTTTCTGGATTGAAAAAAAGAATGACAACAACCACAAAACAACAAAAAGGCCAAAAAAAACAAGAAGAGAGAGAATTGTCAAATGTGTGGAAAAACCCAAGGTCATTAGAGCTGCCCAGGGATTCCTGTTCAGCAAAGACCTTGAGGGTCACCCACCCCCTGCTGGGTAAATCTAGCTCTGTTGCCCCAGACACAAGTTCCCGGACCCTCCCCAGACAGTATCATCAAGTCCCTGCCTCCTGCCCCCGCCCTCTGGAGCTATTCTGACATTGTCTTCACTTTCATTTTCTGACTGTAACCCACGCGTGGTATAAGGTTGAACAAAGACATTTATTTGTAAAACCAATTCCCAATGGAAGAGAGATTTTCCCCATAGAAAGTAAACCAGTGAGCACTCAGAGGGTCACATGCATACATTCGTGAAACCAACGGAAACACCAAACAGCACAGCTGAAGACACCGGAAGCTACCAATCCTGCCAACGGAAAAGCAAAATGTTTTTCTTCTGTGCTCCAGAGTGTGGATGTGCCAAGATGTCCTGTGAGAAGGCAAAGTGGTCTGACATCCACGATGAAGTGATCAGGGAACAGTTGCAGGAGCCTTTTTGTTTTCTTTTTTCCCTATTCTGTGGCTTCTTTGCTTCCCACAGATATCTGGCTAAGAGCTTAAGTGGTCCTCTGCCCTCCAGCGGGAGGCGCCGTGGCAAATCCGGGGCCTTCTCACATGCCCATCCTTATGCTCTGAATGATCTGAAAGATGGCTGAAAGAGGAAAACAGAACAGCTCAGATACTAAACAGGGCACAGCTGGAAACCCCAAACCACAGTGAGCCCTGCTTCTGCTGACCTTGGGCCCTTGACACGTTAGCAGACAGCTGATTAGATATTTCCTAACAAGGAATTAAGTTAACACGAGGTCAGTGAACTTCTTTAAAAAGGCAGCCTTGCTGTGTCTGCTGATGGATGCCTCAGGGATTTATAGATAACTCCTGCTAATTCCAGCAAGGGTCAAGGCCAGAAAGGGAGAGAAATTTGGCGCCCTTCTCCAGAGCCATTCTGCGGCTGCTGGAACACGGGTACAGGGCTTTCGTGCCAGGCCCTGTACTGATTGAACAGGCCAGTGAGGCCCCCTTTTCAAAATGGCTGTGACCTGGAAAACAAGCAGAAAGGCGGTGCTTGGAGTAGGCTCGCCTAAAGCTGAGCCCATAACCATTGATGCAAGTGAATCTTCTGGTGGCCTGCAACTTTTCTGACATGTGGCTGTCTCTCCTTGAGAGCAATGCTGACTTATTCAGGGCTCAATCTTCAGTAAAGGAACCTCCTTCCAGAGACGCTGAGGGTGTGGGTAGCCTGTAAGGCCCACAGAGAATTCCTGGGACCTGCACTCATTTTGGTAAGAACCATCTACGTAGCTCCCAACCTCGTTCTAGCTATTGGGTTTAAATGTGTCCCAGGAAAAGAGGGCCTCAGCTTCCATTTTACACCTTCCCCAGTGGGCAATATTAGTCAATCTTGATGAAGACAATAATGATGATAATAGCAACTACCACATAGTGAGGATATTTTTTTTTTTTGAGGGGAGGCTGGGTATCATCTCATTTAATCATGTGTGGAAATAAAACAAACACTGAGCTCTCAGGGGTCCCTTATCTCCTTCACAAAGTAATCCTGGAATACATGGAGGAATGCAGCTTCGTAAGCGGCTGTAGTAAAACAGGCTATGCAGAACCCATAGGAAAAAACGACACTTGACATTTCATTATCTAATGAGCACATACCGTGTGCCAGGCACTGTGATTGGGGACACACAGATAAATAACGCAGGGGGCCCTGGGGAATTTCTGTTGGGTTGGAAGGGTAGACAAAACATCGGCACATTTTTTTCCTAAAGAAAAAAAACAAAAACAAAAAACCCTGCACACAACATCTCTACTTTCCTAAACTGGAAATACACCAAACACGAGGTAATGTTAACTTTCCATGAGTGTTCAGCGTGACCACACTGTAAAATGGCGATCAGTCAGACTCTCTGTACATTGTTATGGAGGGTGCCCAGTCACTCTGGTCAGCTGAACATCTGGGCTCTCATCTCTGCTTCTTATTGATTTTTGTCTCAATTATTCACATCTTTCATGTTACTACATGAATCCGCAAGGCCCCCTTCTATTATCCTGTTGCTGTGGACTACGCTGAAAACAAAGACTGTTGGAATTATGTGTAAACCAGTTCTGTGGGACTGTGGGAGTCAATTCACCCACTCGTGATATTTAATTCTGGTTGCTGTAGAGGTTAGCTTGGCCTCTTCTGGGTTTTTGGGTGTGTCTTGACAGGAGAAGTTGCTAGCTGGATTAGAAAGTACCTGACCAAAATGTCTAAACTTGCAGAAATAGCTGCTGTTTCTGTCCAAGGAATAAAAATTAAATAAACATTCGGTATTCTGGCCCAAGAGGAATGCTGGGAGTTAGGAAAACAATATTTACATCTACCATGCCTCAGGCTTTGGGATCAGGGAACTATCCCTTGACAAACAAGGCTACTTTAGAGTGGAATGTCGGTGCCAGGTGGAACCGGGTTTGAATTCCAGCTCTTCACTGGGTAGCTGTGTGACAGGACCGGTCATTTAACCTCTTGGAGTCTTTTCCTCTTCTGTAAAGTGAGGTCCGTGGTACTTGCAGGGTTGTTTTAGAATTAAATAATGTGACATATATGAAGTCTCTTCACACATCCAGAATTTGATGTGTGTTGCTATTATTACTGCTGGTACTATCACTACAGCGAAGACTGCTGCTTCTCCGTGTAGCAGCACAGACACCAGAGCCCCAGTCCTATCTGCCACCCCTCCGGAGGGGTGAGCTTTGGGAAATTCCTAAACAGTTCTGAGCCCTGATTTCTCTATTTTTAAAACCGTAGCTATTAGATTCCTCAAAGGATTGCAAGGAATAAATATAATGACATAAGTAAAAGGTCTGCCCATAACAGATTCTCAAAAATCTTATTTCTCCCTTAATTTTATCTTTAGACCAAAAAAAAAAAAAGAAAAATCATTGTCAGCAGGCTATTGGTCAATGAGTAGCAAAGAGTCTGTGCCTTGGTCCATCATACCCCATTAAGTTAATTCATGACTTCAAAAGTGATAGGTCCTGGCAAAGCCACTCGATTCCTTTTAAGGAACTACTGCAAATTCCTCTAAAGAATCGTAGACAAAATTTGCTTGTCTTAGAGTAGCAACACATATTAAAACAACCTACCTATTTCTGAGTCTGCTTTGAAAACCAAAGATCCTTCCTAAACCTAACTGAGTCCATGAATTGACACGTAAAAACCTGATAGTCCTAACATGTTTATCGGTTTTAAAAATGAACCCATTGGGGAAATTACTTTCAATAGTCTAAGTTCACCATTTGCCCCCACATCTAAGATAATGGAGAGATGGTTGTGTTACGATTCCTTTTTCAGTGGTGTCAGTGGGTTTAAGAAGCCTTCACTATCCCATTGCAATCATATTAATGATAATTCTGTGTGCCTGCCCGTAATGACCTCTAGAGCAACGCCAGCCTTCCAAAGGCTGACTTTCTGAGGCGCTGAACAGGAAGGGAGCCAATGGTGTGTTCTAAGTGGGAAAAGAAGTGGGGCGTCTAGACCCTGACAAGTTAATAACTTAACAGTGGGTGAACAAAGCTGAGAAAACAGCTGAGCGGGCGGCAGCAAGGGGGCTGTGGACAGGCAAGACAGCATGGAGGAGAAATGCCAAGAACAGGGGGATGTTGCCATGGGCGGGTCACAGAGGTTCAGAGAGACTCTCCACTCGCCCACCTGTGTGTGGGATCCTTGTCCTCGGGAACCTGGGATGGTCACGTCTTTCTTTTCTTCCACCAACCCGTTCAGTGAAATCCTTAGGCTTTAACATGCAAGAACCACTGATGCTCAAAAATCAAACAAACCATAACACTCCTCCTGACTCCACATCTCCCGTCAACAGCTGCCTTCTCTTCCCCTTGACAACCATTTTCAAAAAGCTGTCTATCCTCACTTTCTCCATTTCCACCTCAATCCACTGCATTTTAGCCTCTGCTCTCTTCACTCCACTGAAATATCTCTTGCTAAAGTCACAACTGACTTTCCATGTCACTTAATCCAACAGGCCTTCTTCAGCCACCTCTTGCCTTGCTTCCCTGATCACCATCACCAAGCACTCCCTCCTTGGAGATCTCTCTCCCTTTGGGCTCTGTGACACTGGCTTCTCCTAGTTTCTAGCTTCTGTCTTCTTTTTGGCTCTATACACTAAGTGTGTTTTATGGGGGACATCCTAACTCCACCAGACCAGTAAACAAGAATGGTGGAGTCCCTCAGAGAGCATTCAGGCTTTCTTCTCTTCATTACACGCCCTCTCCATGAGCTATCTCATTCTGACCCACAAGTTCAGTTGCCACTTAGCTTATGATGACTCACCCACATGTATTGCTACCCTGGTGTCTCCTCTGAGCTCTAGACCCCCACCTTTTACCATCTAATTGATATCTACATGTACGTGGCTTAAAGGCATGTCAAACGTGGGCCAGCCGAGTGGCGTGGTGCTTAAGCGCTGGCTTGGGATGCCAGCAGCCCAAGTTTGGGTCCCACATATGAGGGCCAGTGACACTGCCCTCAAAGAAAAACCAAGTTGAAAGGCATGTCAAAGTCAAACTCAACAAGACCTTTTTACAATCACTTCCCACTGCCAAACTTGGCATTATCATCCTCCATCTTGCATGTCAACCAAAATGCCAGAGTCATCCTCACTGCTTCCAGCTGATAACTAAGCCCTGTGGACCTCACCACCCTACTCCAAGGGACCATCATTTTTCTCCATGAGCTTGTGATGACCTCCAAAACTGGTCTATTGAATTGTAACAATTCAATCCCCTCTTCATGCTATAGGTGGACTTATTCTTCGAATAAAAACAAATAAGATTGCATCATCCCTGTGTATAAAGCACATCAAAAGCTTCCTATTGCTCAGTCCTTGATGCGGCCTCCATGATCTGCATATCCTGGCCCCATCAACCTGTCCAGACTCATCTTGTGTCACTCCTCACCTCTCTTGGGCAATCACTCATGCTTTCAAGAGCTCTCTGCATTTACTATAGGGCTTTTACACATGCCATTCTTTCTGTCTAAAATACTTTCCCTACCCAATCCTATTGCCCACTTTTCCATCTTAATTCAAAAGTTATGTCTCCAGAGAAACCTTATTCGACTACCTGGAGCAAGAGTTTTCAGACCTGAGTGTGTATCCCAATCTCATGAGGACATATGAAGACATATGGAAGACTTGTGGATCCCACCCCTAGAGTTTCTAATCCAATGGGCTGTGGTGGAAATGAGAGTGTGTATTTCTAACTAGTTCCCAGGTACTGCTGAGGCTGTTGGTCTGGAGACACACTTTGAGAATCATTTCCCCAGAGCATCTCAGCCTTTTTGTATTATGGGCTTTCCTATCCCTACATGCCTCTCCTTCACACACATTCATGGCTGAAATTTTACGTGTTTTAGCATGATTTTTTTATTAACTCATCTTGCTTCCCCACCAGACTATAAGCTTCAGGAGAGCAGGTACCCTGGATGATTTTGCTTGTGACTCTACTCCTCAGCCTAGCTCAGCACCAGGCACATAGTAGGTCCTCAGTAATGACCGGTATTCAAATGAAAGGTGAATAACTACAAAATATATTTTAAAAACCTCAAATGCTTACTTAGCAAACCAAGAGTCAGCATCAAATGGACACCTTTAGATTCAAACGTCTTTGGAGGTGAAGCAAAGTTAAGACAGACCACAAATTCCTTAAGGCCTGTGTCATGCCAACTCACTCTTACCCCAGGGACTGACCTACCCCAGCTAACTGAGAGTGCCAGAGGGACACAGGGATGACAGAAGTAGATATTGAAGAGACTGTCAGAAAGCTGGACAACAGAAGGCTGCCAGAAAGCTGTCCTGTCAGACAACAGAAGACTTTAGAAAGCCAGTTCCATTGAAAATAAATAGTTGATGATAAGAGAGATTGAGGAAGTTGCTGAGAAGAAAGATTAAGACAGGCCAGAGGAATATCCTTTAGGAGGATAAGGCAACTAGAAATCAAACAACTTGATTATTTTTCATTTAAAAAAATGAAAAAAGCATGAAAGAGCTCGTAAGAGAAGTATGAACCCTGCAGGAGACAAGTAGAAATGTTAGGAGACAAGACATTGCAAAGTTGGGTCATTAAGCTTTCTCAAAGAATCAGCACAAAGAAAGTCAAAGGCAAGGTACCATTTGCTCGTGGCTTCTCCAGAGATGGAGAAGAGGGGAAAGGGAGAGGTGCCAGGGACAGGTGAGGGCATGAAGGCATTGATAAAAGAAGGGATGTCAGAGGCAAAGAATGTGATGCCCCTCTCCACATTGAAATGGCAAACAGCAGAAACACTCTTAGGAGGAGACCATACACAAACCCAAATGCTCCATGGGGCACAGGACAAGGGAGGCCACGAGTCACCTTGAGGGAGCCAATTGTCCAGATTGTCCATCTCAGATGTCAAGGCAGGAAGGAGTTGTGGAGCTGACGCATGTCCTCGGTCTTTCCTTTGTGGTGAAATAGACATCTTGCTCCAGTCTCAGACATCTGGTGCTCTGATCCTCAGACATCTTGCTCCAGTCTCAGGGGGAGTGACTCCCCTCTGGGTGTCACAATTTCCAGAAGGTTCTGGTGGTCTCCAGGAAAGGCCAGTGTTTATGTGGTCAACCTGCAAACATGGTGAATTCACATCTGTCCCGCAGCAAGTGTCCAGAATAAAATAAGGTGATGGGTGGTCTAGTGGCCCAGTCAATATGCAGCCATGGCTGGGTTAAGACTGTATCCATTTGGGAGCAGACCCAGGATGGCTGCACCTCTGGAACCTCTGGACAATGTACCTTTTCTGGAAGGGAAAGTAGGAGATGTTCTACAAGGAGCTCTTTTCAATACCAGTCATAAGCTAAAGGCCTAACATTCCACAGTACTTTTGGGCAGGTGGTAAGAGAGGAGGAATGCAGGGTAACACAAAGCAGAGGGTTTGGGTTTGGGTACCAGTTCTCTCATTTTTAGCTATGGGATGCTGGCTGGTTTCTTCTATGAGCCTGTTTTGTGACCTGGAAAAATGAGGACCATAGCTTCATTGTAGGGATGGTGTGACTAGAAGAGTAAAATCTATGTGTAGGCCTGGCATGATAAGTACTCGAGAAATGGTAGCCAAAACTGTTGTATAAACAGATCCCGCTCACCTTGCTGCTAGTTTATAGAGAGTTCTTTCTAGAAATAGAGAAGAGGCTCCAGCTGCCCCTGCAGAAGCGACACCGCTGACTCTGGCTGAAAAACCCTGCCCTCTGCCTGTCCAGGTGGGAGCTGGGGCTCATGCAGCTCCTCAGTACCTCCACTACAGGTGTGTTCTCCACCACAAAGCCACGTCACCAGAAAGGTTAAAAGGGCATCTTTCTTTCCTGGTGAGCATTTAGAATCTTGGTCAGAACCTTGCCAAGGAGGTCAAGAGCTGGGGAGACAGTTCGACTAAGGACCATCAGCATAATGCCAATAACAGCAAACATTTATAAAACCATGACCATGACTCCCGAACATCTGACATGCATTAATCCTCAGGATTAGTTTCCATGAGGCTCCTCGGAGTCAGGGATCAGTACCGACCCTTTTAAGAATTGGAGAATTAAGGCTTAGAGTGGGCATGAGTCATTGGGGGAAGGCCACACAGCTAGTAGGTGGCAAGCTGGTTTCAAACCCAGGGAGGCTGCTGGCCCTGGAGCGGGCACACCCTGATTATCCTTTCCCTCCCCCATACCCTCCTTAACAAAAACAGCTAGTCCTAAGACGTGTAGGAGCGCTGGCTCTTCCAGAAATGGAGAGGCCTCTAGCTGGGCACAGCAGATGACCTTAAACATGAGGCTGGGGCAGTGGGAGGAATTCTGACCCAGTCAAGGGAATCACTTCTTCATATCTCTGCTGGATGGGATGTCCTGAAAAATGGACCTGTTTGTGACATGCTATCTCTGTCCCCCTCCCTGCCCCTGCAGGCACCGTCCCTGGAGGATTCAGGTGAAGAGTACAGCCTGTGACAGAGAGACAAAAGGGATGTCCCTGCCCTGAAACAGCGCAGCTGCTCACAATGGTTGGTGCCACACAAACCAGCAGGCTCTCTGCCGAAAGGATTAACTCTGTCATAGCAGAAGCCAGCTCTGGGCCGGACACCATTTCCTATTAGATGGCCAAGGCAGGTCCAGCTGCGTATCTCCTTCTGGGGATGAAAACAATCAGAATATCCAGCAACACAGGATATTCCCCCCCGCCCCCAGATCTCACTTCAACCAGAACAGCTGCAGTTTTGTTTGTTTCCCTCTAAGATTTGAACAGAGTTCTGGTGCTTTAAAAAAAGATGAAAAACCACTGGTCTAGATGTTTTGTTCTTAAAATGCACTTAGGTTTTTTCCAAGTATCAAAGTAATATATGTTTGTTGACAAAATTGGAAAATATAGAAAATGATGAAGAAAGTAACAGTCACTAGTTACTTCTCCTCCCGTACAGGTTTCCCTTTGAAGAGGGGATAAATGCCTGAGTTTCATGAACACCCACGCTTCCATAGCCACTGAAATTCTCATCATCCATAACTAGGAACGAATTGAGAGAGAGAGGGAGAAGAAAGAGAGAGAGAGAAAATTGAAATTAGGAATACATAGGGAGCAATAGTCTGAGGGAAGGAACTAGGGCCAGGCTGGTAAGTAAGGGTTCCCATCTGAGAATCAAAGGATGATGAGAGTTTAACGGGGACTCCATTAATCCCAGTTGAAATCTCCGTGAGGGGTAAGGACAGAGAAGGATCTAAACATGCTGCAAAGGGTGCTGTCTTAGACTGCTGCTTCATGTCACCGCAGAGCATAATGCCAGCACTTGGAAAAAGTAAATAATACTATAGGACCACATGAAACACGTATATGCTGGTTAAACGACCAAACTGTCTGAACAACTAACATGTGAAGGAATAGCCCTAGTTTCATTGAGTCCAGGAGGCATTCGAGTCAAAGAGGGACATTGAAAATGCCAAAGACAGTTGTCCCATGAACACTGGGGCACTTCCATTATAAAAAGCTTAGGCCAGGGACAGGAAGGATGAGCATATGACCCTGCTGTTACAACCATGTTTATGGCAGACATTACTAATCACTCGCAGCACACTTTCCCATAGAGCTGTGGTGCGGCCTCAGAATCCTTCTCAATAAGGCTTTTCAAAGAGCCAAGGACTAAAGGGGAGAAAAACCCAGGGCTCTGAGCACCAAGTGGTGCCTGGCTTCCTTAATGGTCTTGGGAAGCACATCAAGACTGCGAGTGTTTTGTGGAGATAACAGCGGGCAGGTCTGTGTGACAGCATCTTTGTGGACAGACATTCCGGGTCACCCTTGTTTCTGAGTCTCAAGATAAAAATAAGCACTCTTCGGAAGCTATCAAACAGTTCTCCAAAGAGGCAGGTTTTCAAGATGGGGACCAAGAGAACTGGGATGAACTGCTTATCTGGAGAGAGGCCCCACTGCCTGCAGAAACGGAAGATAATGTTTTTATAAAGGAGGGCGTGTTTAGATCCTTTGGGCTTCAGTGCAGACCTGGGGTCCTAGGAGACCAAAAAAAGATAAACTCAAGCAGTTAAAAAGGCTCCAGCACCACGAAAGCCCAGGCTAAGACTTGAACAAGGAGAGTTTCTGGCCTATTTGTTATAATCACCAGAGGCGGGGACCCGTCACAGGTATTTGAGAAGCGGGCTTTAGATTTCTGACAGGATGTACATAATATAAATAAGAATAAAGTTGGTTACCAAAGTAAACAAAACAAAGCCCGAGATGGCCCTGAGGTGTCCTATCTGGATAATACTGTGTCTCCAAAGAACGCACAGTTCCCAAAGCTTTTCTATCTCACAAAGCAAACAGTTATAGCAAAACAGTGGTGGATTTGGGTTGCATTTATGACATGAAACTTTCATCTCACTTCTGACATTCAACTTAAAGTCCAAGCCTCTATGCACGGATTTTAGTCGGCACGTGGGTGCTTCCTTTTGCTTGCATGGGGAGGTCTGAAAGACTTTGCTGCTTTCCCATGGGAAAACCATCTCATGCCACTGAAATCACTCACTCTCATCCTTGGAGAGAAGAGGGAGGGCTTTGTGCTTCCTTGAAAGATCCAGAACATGGGATGGCTGAACCTGCAGTAACGGCATAGCCTGCAAGGATGCACGGTGAAGGGAAGCCTAAGCACCCCATGCACACCAGTCCCATCCATGGTGCCACTATTTCCCATGAGGGCCACGGGGACAGAGGTAGTGGTGGCCAAAACTGCAGGTTTCAAGCTCACTGTGGGCCAGCTCTTATCTTCCTGGAACCACTCAATGCCAGGACCACCTGTGAGGGGCTCCTATTATCCCTATTTGATCGATAAGGAAATCAACAGAGAGAGAGAGTAAAGAACTTGTCCAAGGTTATTCAGCTGATAAATTGCAACTCTAGGCTTTGAACCCACATCTGGCAGATTCCAAAACGATCCTCCCCTCTGAGGCCTCTTGTCCTGTTACTGCCAGTTGGTCCAGTTTCAAAGAAGTATCTTGCCTAAGAGATCTTTTGCAATCATGAAATGTGGAAATTTACTTATTCTGAAGAGGGGTGTGTTTAGATAATCCCCCTCCAACTGCCTCTTAACAGGGTAATGTATTAGGGGTTACGGCCAGGTTCTGGGGCTGGCCTCAGATCCTGGGGGTCTCGGGGCAGCCCCAGTGCCCTTATCTGATTTCCTAGGGAGGGGGTGGGCGTTCCCTGGGTGCGTGTTGGGGCCAGGGGTCTCTGGGTGCTCTACTTCTGAACTCTCACTGCCCTCCTGGTTCTGGGCCCTCTTACTTCTCTTTCACTATCTTGCTCTTTTCAGCACCATAGGCATGAAAGCACGTGCAGAGAATGAGAAAAGAGACTGAGAAGCAAGGGTCAAGGTTTGCTGTGACATGTCACTCCCCATAATAAAGGAGTCCTGTAACCACTTGGAGGTTTGTTAACTTGTTTTCCACATAAAATAGAGTAAGGGTGACCAATAAGTGAGCATGTACTTACATGCCAACATTTCACCAGCCTTAATTCTTTCCCAGAATACCGGTATGGAAACAGAAAATGTATTACACATGCCTTCTTCCTTGTCTGACCCAAATATTTATTTACCCTGATTCTGAAAAGAGCTATCTGCCGAACCAATCATCAGTCAGAAAAGTGGAATAATAAAGTAAGGTCATAAAAACAAGTGAGTCTTTCAAGAGAATCCGATCAATAATCAACATCTTAATATTAGGAGATTTCATATTTTTCCTGTCTGTTTAAAACTATACAAAAGAGGAATAACCAGCGACATGAACTCAGAGGGAGCAAATGACCTCATAGGTGCCACTGGGACTTGGTAAACTGGGACGTTAGCCTGGCATACGGGTATGTCTTGTTCAAAGGGAAGAGCCCTAATAGAAAGGGACAGGCAGTGTGCGTGTGTCTGTACAGGCATGCAAATCCCACCAGGAACCCCAGTGCATTTTGCGTGAGTGTAACAGGGAAGAGCAGGAGTGTGTGTGTGCACAGGACAGGCCAACAATAGGACTTGGGCAGCAGGGGAATCTCTCCTACTTTGGATTATAGAGCTGGGACAGAGGTGAGCGAGAGCAGGGATAAGGGTCTTCAATCATCTGGGCCCCAAGGAGGCTTATTGCATAAAGCTGAGGAACTGGTAAGTGGAATGACCAGGCTTGAGGAAATCACATTCTTTTTTTTTTTTTTTTTTTGAGGGCAGTGTCACTGGCCCTCATATGTGGGATCCGAACCGTGGCCGCTGGCTTCCCAAGCCAGTGCTTAACCATCGCGCCACTCGGCCGGCCCCACATTCTTTTAAATGTAGAGAAAAGATAGGTGGGAGCCTATGGCCTGTGACATTAAAAGGGAGAAACTCAAGAGGGATAGTGGGTTCAGCAAAATGAACTGAATTGTGACTAAGCCCAGAGAGGTGGCCATGGGGACATATTTAATGGAGCTATTTGTACTTTTCATGGCATGTTTGGTTTAGAAAAGGACATGTACAAAGATAGAAGGGAACACTACCAAGGACAAATTGAGTAGAGTGACACATTTCTGTAAGAAAGTGCTCAACTTGAGCCAAGAATTGCAAAAAAAAAAAAGCTAAAGTTGGCAAAAAGAAATAAAAGTGGTGGTAGTGGATTATTTTATTCTTGGTTATGAGTAAAAAAGGAATGAGGCCAATTATAATAATACTTAGGGATAATGAGAACATGTTAACAGAGGATAGAGAAGGTGGGATGATCCAACTCCGGTTTTATATCTGGCCTTTCCATAAAAGCAAAATGGTCTAAACTGGGAAGATTTAAAGCAGCGTCATTAGAAGAGCCCTGGAAACGAAGGCAGGGGGATATAGCATGCGAATAAGTTGTGTGTCCTCTTAGCTACTTTCAGTTCAAGTCTCCAAGCCCTGCAGTCTCCCACCCCAGGCCTCTGGACAATCCTACCAGAGCCAATGTACTTGATCGCTGAAAAAACTACTGGAGACAGGGAAGAGTTCCAAAAGATTTCATCAGCATATGTCCTAATTTACCCAAGGGGGAAAGATACAGTCCCTACTCTATGGACCAATACACCCAGCAAAATTTTAATACAAATGTAACTTAGAGAATGTATTTAAGCACTTTGAAAAGGATGGCCATTGAGAATGAGCACAGGTTTGAGAAAAACAAGCCAGACCAAACAACTTTATTGGCTACCCATCCTCCCTTCATCTGTTGCTACCTAAGGGCTCTGTGATTGTTCCATCTGACAAACAGTCAGTATGGGCAGTATGATGACCGGACTCACAGATCCTGTGGTTGGACCTTGGCCAGTTTTGTGCGGGCGCGCTACCTCCAGTCTCTGTGCCATTGTCATGTAGTCCTCCTGCATATGGAATAACCGTCCCTTTGTCTGGCTGTTTGTCCTTCAGAACTCAGCTGACACTGCGCCTCCTCTGGGAAACTTCCTCTCCTTCCCAGTGTGATTTATGAGTCCCTGTGATGGTCTGATTGTGTTTTCCCAAATTCTCACGCTGGCATCCCCAACATGAAGGTGGTAGAAGGTGAGGCCCCTGGAAGGTGCTTAAGTCTTGATGGTGGAGGCCTCATGGATGGGATTAGTGCTTTTAAACAAGAGTCCCCACAGAGCTTCCCAGCACCATCTGCACATAAGGATGCCATGTGAAGACACAAGGAGCAATCTGTGAGCAGAAAGAGAGCCTTACCCCACCACGCTGGCACCCTAATCTGACTTCCAGCCTTCAGAACTGTCAGCAATACCTTTTTGTTGTTTCTAAGCAACCAGGCTGTGCTATTTTGTTACAGCAGCCTGAACAGACTAAGGCAGCCCCTTATCCCTATTCGCCAAGTGCTCCTGGCACTCTGCTATCACAGTGCCCTTTCCCTGGCACTTACAACTGACAGCTTCCTTATCTGCCTCCCCCAGTGCCTGCAGGGCCTGCAGGGGGCTGTGGCTCCAAAGCCCAGCACAGTGCCAGGCACACAGGGGACCCTCAACACACGATGACCGCCTGCAGGAGTTCTGCTGAGAGGTTCAAAGTCAGCCTGAAGGGAGTTGTCTCTAATTGTGTTCGCTGGCTTCTCCAGGTCCAGATTATTATCAGTGACTCGCGAAATAATGTACTTTCAGAGACTATAAAGCTGGGAAAGAAAGAGAACTAGATAAAAGGCTCAAGGTTCGAGATCTAACAAATCTGTAGGCTAGCCATAAAACCTGAAAACATAGATAACCTTTTTTATAGATTAATTTTTTATTTTTCTGTAGCATGCTAAGGCACAGTTTTTTTTGGGGGGGGAAGGGGGTGAAAACCAGAGACAGCTCATCTGAGGTAAAGCATCGCAGCTGCATATGCAGGCACTGAATAAAATGCTGCATTAGTGCACCAAAGTCATTGCAATTTTGTACAGTGCTCTGAACTATGCATTGCTACTAAAGGACAATCTATTGACGATCATGTAATGTCACTGACCATTATAAAGTAATAAAGGTAAGCCATTTATTATATATGTTCTTCCATGTTTCCAAACTTTATGGTTACTCTGTAGAAAGACAACTGATAACCAACAATAAAATTTTAATAGAAATATTCATGAAGCTTTATATTAGGTCTCAAAAAGGTCAACTGGATATCTACAGTATGGGGAATATTTGGTTTTATCCATCCATCCATCCATGCATCCATCCATCCATCCATCCTGAGCATTTACTATGTCAAATACTGTACTAGGATCTAAACATTTAGTGGAAAGTAAACACTGCCTTCCCTGAGCTTCTCTCTTCATAGAAGGAAATGGATAATAAGGAAGCAAACTAAATCATTTCAAATGTTGATGACAGCCATGATTAAAATAAAGAACAGCTTGGTGGTGCCTGGTCGGCCATTAGCTCGATGGAGTCTAGGATGGGCTGTGACTGTTCAGAACAAACTGCAAGCCGGGTCACATTAATAGAAGCAGAGTGGTGAGATCAAGGGCAGTGGCAATCCTGCTGCCTCTGTAGCATCCCCACCACTTGTGGACCAACTTTGCAAATGCTGTTCTTTAAGAGAGTCATGCAGTGTATCCAGAAGAGGCATCTAGAAACCACGTCTTATGGGAGGCCACGTTGAGACACTAGGGAAGTTTAGTTTGCAGAAAGAAAGACTAGGCAGCCATCATCCCCACCACTTGTGGACCAACTTTGCAAATGCTGTTCTTTAAGAGAGTCATGCAGTGTATCCAGAAGAGGCATCTAGAAACCACGTCTTATGGGAGGCCACGTTGAGACACTAGGGAAGTTTAGTTTGCAGAAGGAAAGACTAGGCAGCCCTCTTTAAAATATCCAAAGATTCAAGATGTTCAGAAGAGAATGAGTCCATGCAGTGTGACTTCAGGAGTCTACACCTGAATTATTGAGAAGACAGCATGGTGTAGTTCAGAAGACAGGAGACATTTCTACCAGAATTAGACATCTATAGAAATGGGATAGGCTTATTGAAGGAGTGGGCACTGGGCCCTCAGGACTATTCCAGCAGAGGATGGGTAAACTACATTAAAGATGAGGGATTCTCACATGGGGTAAAAGATTCCCTTCAAGGACACAGCTTTGGCAATGGGTACAGTTTTGGTTGAGTGGAAGATCTCCTCATCTTAGAACGTCAAATCATCTTTAAAATGTTTGAACCTCAAGCAACAATCATGTCAAGTCCTTTGGGTCCCTCCTTCCTCTAAGAGCTTTTGTGTCCTTGGAAGAGTAGCCTCTTGAAGGTCAGAGGCACTGATCTATCTTTAGTTATGGGTGTCTCTTGCCACCGGGGCAGAGTGATATCTTCATGGGAGGCCTAGGTGTTGCAGGAAGACGTGGACTCCTGGCCTTCCCTGCCCTCAACATCAGTGAGGTGATGGAGAGGGGAATCCTCTGAAGGCCTACCTTGTTGTTAGAAGCAATCCCTACTGACCAGTATTTCAGAGACCCAACCCATGGAGACCAGGAATTATGTCAAGACTCCTAATAACAGAATTCAACTGGAAACAAATGCGTGATCCTTTTGCTCAAGTCTCCTCTTTGTACATTTGTGTTGGCATGTCCGTGTAAGTAAAGCTCTCTGAACTTGTCACCTCCCAGTCTCAGGCAGCTGTACCTTGAGGCTCAGGTCAAAGTCTCAGTTCTATCTAGAAGCACTGTACCGATTCCTTATAAGGCATAAGGCCTCTCCGTCTCTCTGGAATGTGGCTTTATCTCGGTCAGACAGGTGTTCCACTTTCTGTTCTAAGTGCCTCTTTCAGCCTGTGTCTTCACAGAAAGGTTTAACTGAACTCTAAAGAGTACATACCCAGTTTAATTGCTCAACGCAATCATTTATGATTACAATGTGATAGTATATCAGTTCTGTCTCTATCCATAATTGGTCTGCTGGAATAGAAGCTCAATCAAAACCCATTAAGATTAAGGTTTCGGTCAGTGATTAACCTGAATCTCAGACTAATATAATTTTTGTCTATTTGCCTTGTGAATAAAACAGAACACATGTTTTCTTTCAAAGACAGAGGAAAACAGAGGAGATAAGGCCAGTAAAAAAGCCATACCTGAGCCACAGACAACAAAAACAAACAGTGCTAACAGCCATGGTCCCACAGGATATTTCTCTTCCTGCGGCCTCTGAAAGAGAATGAGAGAAAGGAAGATTAGGTGCATTAATGCAGGAAACATTTGTTCAGTACTCGTCAGTGTCGCAGGGGCTGGGGCTACCACTGGGAACGAGACAGACCCAGTCTCAATGCCCAGTGGGCAGCTACAGATGAGCAAATTCAATTGTAAAGGATCAAGATAGGTTTGGAAAAATTCATCAGTAACCTTATTTACACTTGTAACGCAAAGAACTTGGTGGTTTTAAACATTCTGGGGACAGGACGTAAGTACATAAAACCAATACAGGGATTGGGAGCCCAAACTGCTACTACTAACAACTGCTTCCATTTGTGGAAAGCACACCATCTGCCAGACACCATATGAGGCCGTCTATGCGGACTATTTCCGGTGCTCATGACTCCATGCAACTCCATTCTGTAGCTGAGAACTGAGGCTCACATTTGTTAACTTGAGCAAGGGCTGGGATTCCACTTTAGGTCTGCCTCACTACAGAGCTGGGTGTTTTCCACCAATAGACTTGTCTTTAATTCCCGCATCTGTAGGGTCATGGAGTACAGCCATGTTTTCAAACCACCTATGTGCCAAGAACTTGGGGAAGGCAGTGCAGTGGACATCCTTAGAAACACAGAAACAACTGTGACTGGACATGAGGGAAGCACCATTTTCTAAGCGAGTTCCTAAGCCTTAGTGAAGCTGACACTTTGGACAAATGTCTCCATCCCCCGGGAAGCAGAGGGGGACAGTTGTACCCACACCAGCCTCATCTTGGAGACCTCCTGCTCTTCTCAAACCAAAAGCACAGCTGTAGTAGTAAGAACATCGCTCGGTAGCCCCTCTAGGTCTATTTGCAGGTAGGGCTTGTTCCTTACAATCAAATCAATTGATGGAAAAACAATTATTTTCTGACTGGCATCTAAAAAAGCCTCTCAGAAAGGGAGAAGGTAGAGAGAAAAAAGTAAAGAACTCACTAAATATTTGCTTATTAATGTGACCAAAAATAGGCTATAGCCCATATAAGTTAAACAACTCAGTTTATTATAGATAAGGCCACAATTCTTTGGTTCACAGCTTACCTGGTACATTCTTAGAGAGCCCTCTCTCTTCTATCTCAACTGGATTCACTTGTCACTTGTATTGCCATATTCTTTTTCTTGCTATTTATCACAGGTTGTATCTCTCTGGTTATTCTTGTGATAAGGAGTTAATGCCTGTCTCTCCAATGGGCTGTAAGCCCCACAAGGGCAGGCATTTTCTCTCTCAAGCATCAATATATAGCCATGCTGGGTACAGAACTTAAACAGTAGATGTTCGATCAATGCTCACTGAAGAATGAATACACACACAAGCTTCATTAAACATGATTTCTCATGCCAGGTCAAGACAGGGTCTAGGAAGGATATTGTCTTTTTTTTTTTTAATCATACTTAATGGGTGATAGGTTTATTCCTGCATTTTTCTTCCTGGAGAAGTATGGATTAAGTGTCAGTGGTGGGGAGACTGATAAGGATTGAAACCATTCACTTCTGCATCCTCGACAAGCTTGTCTATACCACCGCTTTTGCATGAGGGCAAGTCACATGCAAGGGAAGAGGTGCTTGCTCTTGACTAGACAAGGTCAAAATTAGCCTTAAATAACTGCATAGGGTAACTTTAACCAGCATTCTTATTGTGTCATTCTTTGGTATTTAAGGTCAGGTCAAGGTCAGGTCAAGTACATAGTAGAGATATTAAGTAAAGTTACCTGAACAGAGTGTGACATTTATCCTTTCCCACCCTGCTGCACCAACTTCTTACACAATTTGACCAGAAGTCAGTTCTATTGTTTTCACCCTACTAATGCTATATAAGACATTCATTTTGCTCTGTCTCCAGCAAAGCCAACAAGTGAATCCAGAAGCCTGTAAATGAATTATTGGTCTAGTCAGATACTAGATGAAGTCCTTTATTTTTCCATTGCAGAAAAACACATCATGTAGACCTTGGAGCAAAAACCTTTTTGATGACATTTCCTAGTGAATCAATATTATTTGGGGACTTTCAGACTCAAGAACACCTGGCTGTTCGTAATACCAATACATCCTTTTCTGAGAGCTTTAAGTTAAATATTTTTGGAAACAGTACCCAGAACAATCTCATCAAGACAATTCACCTCCATATCAATCTATTGTTGGGAAAGGTCAGAAAAGCAGTAGAATCCTGCAAATGACACGGTTCATTTCAAAAAAGGAATTTTCCACTTCCTGAGGCTCCAAAATGTCAGGGGATGGCTTTCCCTGTGACAAATTAACGGCAGGGTAACTCAGAACTCTGAAATTTAAGTTTCCTCTTCATTCTGGAAAAGTTATGATACTACTGTATAATCATGAAATGATTATTCCATTTCTGTTTCTTGGCTCTATCTGCTATCTGGGAGAATAATATTGATCGACTCCATAGCTATTAGTTAATAATAATATACCAAAGCATTTGCATACAATTAAAGGACTTTAGTTCCCAATGATTAGTCTGAATTTTCAGTTAGAATTTGTTCATCTGTCCCCATTTGCTGAATTTCACCTGAATAAGTAATTGCTTACAAGTCAACTTTTTCAAAGTAGAATCATGTTTGGTCTGTAATTAGGAAAATGAAATTTAGGATTTAAAGCATTTCTTCTTGAAAGGCAATTTCATTTTTCTTTTTGGATGCTGAGCCATTTATAATAAAATGAACCAAAAAGCCCTTCTAATCAATAAAAATAAACATTCATTGTGGCTTGCTCTGGAACCCTTTTATTATGAATTTAGTAGGGCCATTAAAAAACTCTCCTAGGCACCCACTCCATGGTATATCAGAACCTATTAAAATGTAGTCACACTGTACATTAAACATAATTTGAATGCAGCTCTGAAAATTGGGTTGAACTGCAATTGAGTGCATGTTTTTTGATATTTAAACAGCTTTTTTCTCTAATTTTTCCATTTCTTTTCTTATTTTGGAGCCACTAATTTTTGTTTCAGGTCCCAAACATTTTCCAGTGGTCTTGAAAAGCTACAGGTGGCAGACACTGAGTTTACCAAGCCTAACAGATAAAACAGCTCTGCAAAATTAGTTCCTGTTTTGTTGTTACTTTTACAGTCAGGTAAACTGTCAGTTGAATTCATTTAAAAACTGAACTCTGGTTCCTTAGTTCATTAAAAAGAACAACACAGGGCCAGCTGAGTGCCGTGGTGGTTAAGAGCTGGCTTGGGACGCCAGCGGCCCCGGTTTGGATCCCACATGTGAGGGCCAGTGACACTGCCCTCTAAAACAAAAAAAAGAACAATGCAACTAGAGATGTTCAGGACATCAGCTAGTCTGTATAACATCCTAAAAAGAATTGATCTCCTATGGGTATAAAATCCTGAATGCTTAAATATCAATTTAAATTGTCAGTGTCAATTTGGACAGCAAGTTCTTTTGTTTTTGTTTTTCCTGAGTAAAATAAACAGGGCAAACATAGATCTATGTGAAAAATGGTTCCAAGTCAATGGCACATTGGCATTTTGCTGGCCAATCATAACTAAATGATCTAACTTCCAAGTGAGAATTTCAAGCGTGACTTAAGCCTGGGGCTGTGCACGGAGCCCCGAGTAGAGCTGAATTTGGTCTTAAGGTTTCTCTGCCATCATACTGTTCGTTTTTGCAAAAATTCAGGTGTAATGATTGTAGATTCAGTTTTTTTTGCTCAGTTGATCAAAACCCAGCATCGTGTCTTTGGCTAAAAGCAATTGCCTTAACAAGTCTGAAAGCTTCTCCAGCCAAACCCCAGGCTTCAGCTGGACTTCCACTCGTACCTGGGATAATAGATTCCAGGTGCCTGTGTGCATAGACTAGGAGATACACACTGCCCAGCCACTCCCGGGAGGCAAGCCTCTGAAATGTCAAAAACCACAGGCATGGCATTTTGGTAATTCGTGCTGCTAACAGGAACGCTTGTGCATAAGGCACAGATTTTACTCACAAGTCATTATAAAGCTTTAATCTACTGTTTGGGGCCACAGAATGCCTGGCAATAGACGGGTGTCTAAAGTTCTGGGTCATCCCATCAGATTTGATCCTGAATTCACAGCGTGAACAAGAGGAAAGTTGCATTGAAAACTTCAGCCTCACTGGAGAAGAGACAAAATAGAAGGAGGGAGGGAGGGAGGGAGGTGTCTGCATCTCATTCAGGCTTCTAGCTTATACAAGCAGACCACCACAAAGGGGCTGGAAAGAAAACCTGATCACAGTGTGTGTCTGATGGGGATGGAGGGCAGGGAGGAAGCCTGGGAGGAGGGGATGATAAATGGCTCCCATTCATTCATTCATTCATTCATCCATCACTTACTAAATAAACGTTACTGGGTTCTGGGCCGTGTCAAGCAGGTGCCTTCACTGTTTCCGTAACTACGTGACTTCCCCTCTTCCCCAGAGACAAAGGCCCAGTTCTTCCCTGGGGAGGCTCTCCCTCGCCTCCGTGGGGGCCCCAGCACTCCCCCAGGGCTCACGCCAAGCAGGGGCCCTGTCTGCGCCCGAGAGCACGGGGAGTGCGCGCCGCGCGGAGCCCACGGTGCGGGAGCCCGGCGGCGGGGCGGGCGGAGCGCGCAGGAGGCGGGGGGCCGGGCCCCGAGCCCGCCCCGCCCGCCGGCCCCCTGGGCGCCGCCTCTGCCTTACCAGGGTTTTGGCTACGTTCCCCCTCTGGGTGATGTTTTTGCTGTGCTTCTCGTTAGCCATCCGGATGCGCTGTTTGGCCACCATGGCTGGGGCGCTGGGACGTGCCCGTCCCCCCCACCTGCGAGGCCCCCCGCGCGAGCCCCAGGCCGGGCGAGCGCGCCCCGGGCGCTGCAGGTGGCCAGACGCGGCCCGCAGCCTGGCGCTCCCCGCCCCCAGCCCCCAGCCAGCCGGCTCCAGAGAGAGGCCGGAGCCTGGAGCCCGGACGGAAGTAATCTTTCATCTCAGGAAACCCTCTCCGACTTCCTCGCCATCCTTCCGGTCCTCCCCGCCACCTACCCGGCGCGCCGCCCCGCACTCCGCGGCCGGAGCGCAGCCCGACGGGCTTTGGGCGCGCGCAGGAGATGGGGAGCAGCGGCTCTGGGGCTCCTCCACCAGGGCGCCACCAAGCCCCGGGGAAGGGACTGGCGCACAGCCCCACTTCAACCCAAGTGGGGCGGTTTCCCCGACCCCTCTGCCCTCTGGCTGAGGTGGGCGGGGTCCTCAAAGGCTGTAGAACCAGGACCGGGCTGGACCCAGTCCAAAGAAACCGAGGCAAGGCCTGTCCCAACTCCATTCTCACACCCCCTTGTCCCCAACCCTGGGGAGATCTGCAGCACTGGAGTCACAGTCTCCCCCCAGGGTGGGGATAAGAGGACCGACGTGAGGACAGAGTTGGGACAGGCCTTCCCGCCTTAGCAGTCACAGGAGTTACACGGAAGACAGGCCAGCAACATGTGAGTGAAACCTGGAGGAAGGATGAGATGCCTGGCTTGCTGCCCAGACCGGATTGGGTAGTCACCGCCCAAAGGTGCGGGGCTTTGCTCAGCTTGTGATCAGTTCAGTCCCCCCACATATCTGAAGCAGCCAGGACCTCTTCCAGCCACCCTTGTCCCAAGGGGACTGGACTGGGAGTTGGCCTGCAGTAGAGCAATAAGGACTCAAGCATCTCTGTGACTGGCAGACTCTCCTATCAGGGCCTTACAATTGCCTAGTCCAGGGGCTGGGGGGAAAGGGGTTCAGTCCTTTACTTTTCCACCTGCTGAACGGATTGGAGTTAGCACTAAGCAGTTTAGAAGAGTTCAGGAGGAGAGGGGAAACCTCGGCCTGCGAGATTTAGGGCGGTGGGAAGTGGTGGGGAAGAGGAGGTGCGGCTTTAGGCCAGATTTGCGTGAGCGCATCCCAGGCCCTTCCTTGCTGGAGTCTGGGGCTGGGACCCTGCAGGGTTTTGTGTGGGTACAATTTCTCCATGTCAGTGGGAAGTTAGGGAGAGCTCCTGTCTTTTGGGGGCGCTTCCCTAAGCTCATCCTCATTCCCCCCTTCACTTCTTGTCCTTGGAGCTTTAATACAGACTGTTCTGGGGCTGCTTTTGGTGACCTCGGAGAAGGCAGGATCTATCTGGGGTCATTGGTAAAGCCTGGCGATTTGTTTTTTTTCTATGCTAGAATTCATTTAAGTATGCAAATTGTGTGTTCTATCAGCGTCTTAACCATTACCACCAACATCACCATCATTAGTACAGGACTACGAACCAAGTAGGCCCAACTCTAGTCCCATGCTTTTAATAATGATTGACTTTGGGGGAGGGTGGTGGAGAAGGGGTGGAGGGGGAGTGGACGGGTGGACGGGTGGAAGGGACATCCCTACCTCGGTGATGCTTGGCTGAGCTTGGCTGTGGTGTGAGGTCCAGCAAATGTCTGGGCAGGAGGCAGAGGTAGGTTCCCATCTGAGTGGACCAAAGACTTGGCTCTGAGGTGTCCCGAGGTTAGGGACAGAGCTAGTTTCCCCTTTGGGCCTGCAAGCGGCAAATCATTCTTAGATGGGAGAAGCCTGTCTTCCCACAGGCTCAGGTGAGCTGCCTTGTTTGAGAAAACAATTGTTTTTGGCCCCTGACTCCTGCTTGTAGTGACCAATTTTACTCCTTTTCCTGCTATGCTTCACTTTTATAATATTTAAAATTAGTTTAATTAGAAACAGACTGTATTCTCACAGTAAACATTCAGACAGAAAAAGGATATAAAGTGAAAAATGAAGGTCTCCCTTTCCTTGTCTCCCCCCCCGCCCCAACTAATTCCCACAGTTTCTAGGTTACCATTTTAAAAATTTTATTCACACACAAGCTTACCTGTATATTCCATTTTTAAAAAACAAACAGAATCATACTATACACACTGTTCTGCCACTTGCGTTTCTCATTGAATTTATTGACAATGAGATTACATTCTACTTAGGTCACCTCTTTTTTTTTATAGTGCATAATATCCCATTGTATGATCATACAGTAATATATTGAGCCTTTTTTTGGACGGTCATTTCTAGTTTTCTGTTCTTGTGGTGGCTGATAAAGCTTTAGTGAATATCCCTGTACACGTATCTTCACATACTTGTGCAAGTATGTATGTACCATAGATTGCCGGAAGTGAAATCGTTGCACCTTTGCAGGTCCTGCCCGTAGAGTTACTGCTGCTGTTTTGGGATGAGGCAGTCTCCTGCTGTAACCTCCACTCCTCCCCACCCCACTTTTGTCCCCTCCTCTGCAGCTCTCAGTCTTGTTTATTGCCTTAAGGATCACCGTTCTTTTCTAAGACAATTTTCACTTCCTGTATGGACCTTGTCCCTTCCTGTCCGCTGCCATACACCAGATGCTGAGCGCTCATCTGCAAGGGAACTGGGACCAAGGTCTGAAGCTGTGTCCAGAGTAACCACTAGGTTAAGAGTGAGCCAGGCCTGGAGTCACCTTGCTTCTGTGAGGTGGGAGGACGTTTGGCTGAAGCGGAGGGGGATGGAAACTTGATTGAGTTAAAAGTTCCCTTGGGTTAATCCGCGCTGGCAGCAGAATTTTATGACATACCGGTAGCCTGCAATACTCAACTGCAGCTTCTAAAATTGCTTTGGGTAAAGTAGCAGGAAATTGCTAACTGATTAAAATTTAATTTTGGCTGGTAATGTTTTCGGTGTTTAGAGCAAGAATTCCTAACAAGCCTCTATACATTCATCATGAGTCTGCCCCACTTAGGGTGCTGTACAGTGGAGGTGACAGCAGGAGACTGCCTCATACCCAAGTGGCAGCAGTAGCTCTATGGGAAGGACCCTCAAAAGGTGATGATTTCACTTCCGGCAATCTATGGCACATATATACTTGCACAAGTACGTGAAGATACATACGTGTACAGGGATAGTCACTAAAGCGTTATCTGCAACCACAAAAACAGAAAACTAGAAATGACTGTCCCAAAAAGTTCAATATATTACTGTATAATCATACAATGAGATATTATGCACTATATAAAAACAGATGACATAAGTAGATGTGATCATATTGTCAATAAATTAAATAAGAAACACAAGTGTCAGAACAATGTGTATAGTGTGATGCTACACTACTGAGCTGTGATGAGTGGACACTTGTCATTTTCTGTGGCTGACCAGCATGCAAACTTCCTTATCATTTAGGACCTCACCTTGTGTGAGAGATGTAGGACCTTCTTTCTCTCTATGGGAGCCCAGTGGGGACAGATACTTCGCTGGGGGTATGACCCAGCTTGGCCAATTGGATGCCCCCATTTGGAACTTTGAATCTTGAGCAGGCAGTGTAAAGATAAAGGAACAACTTAAACTTCACCCTGATGGTGGGGTCCCCAAGAGGCAGGTAGTATTTAGCAGTGGAGGTGGGGTGGAGTTGGTGCTGATGGAACCAGTTTTGGTATCCTACTTATTCTGTGGCACCTGAAATTCTTAAAATAAATTCTTCTTCTGCTTCTACTGGCTGGAGTTTGTTTGTGTTGTTTATGTACAAGAATACTGACTACTGTACATGAAAGCAAATAAAAAAACAAAAACAGAATGTTCCCCTTGGTCATTTCCCCTTCTAGATATGGAATGATTCTCATGTCACTTGATGCGTTCAGACATTGTTGGCTAGTAGCCTGTCCAAGTTATCTCGCCAAGGGAAACTGGGTATAGAGGCCTTGGTGACAGGTGCTGTGGGTGGCCAGTGTTGTTATGGATGAGAGTGATTGACAGGCACAGCCTACATAGATAAAACCAGCAGGTCATTGATGCTTCAAATTAATACTTTCAGTTTCTTCTTCATCCAAACCATTAATAATACTGCTAGAGAAGAGGAAAATTTGGCAGATCGCAACGTCTGTTTTTGTACGTATTACTTATATTCTGGTGGAAATGTCCACGAAGTTGTCTCAACAGTGGGCAGAGACAAATAAGAAGTGAGCTGACAGCCAGTGTTATCTGCTGTACGCATTGGAATCAAGTCAATGCACTAGATTATGATTTCATGGAAACACGCCATGTTGTGACTGGAAGGAAACTCAGGGAATCATTTGTTCAGAGTTTACTGAGTGTCTACTATGTGCCAGACACTTTTAAACACTGATAATTCAATGATTGGTACAAGAGTTTCTGCCTTGAGGGAGCTCTCAGTTGTGTGTGGGGTGAGGGAGACAAAGAAGTAAACATTGGGAGACTGTCCTAATTTCACAAATGAGCAAAAGCCTCATTTGCAAAGGAAATTGCAAAGGAAATTGTAGCAGAGCTTAATGCAGAGTCAAGGCCCCTTGGCTTTCTGTTTTCTCAAAAGACACATTTACCAGGTAAACTTGAGTAGGAGCCAGGGTGACAGGGCTCCCCCGAGGTTAAGCTTTTGAGCAGCTTATACGTGTACAAAAAATAAATCACTCTCACGCACGCACACATGCATGCATACTGCAGAACAAAGATAAACTACATTCCAGACCTCTAAGGCTTGAACTTCAGTCCATAAATGGTGGCACAAAACAGACTTTAACCATTATGAAAACTATAGTTCTTGACCCTAGAGGTGATGAGATTAAGCTTTAAAATGCAAAATGTGATTGTTCATCTCCAGTCCGTAATTGCCTGGCCACATCTGTTATTAATAGTAAAATCATCATACCCCAAGGGGAAAAAAAACATACTTTGCTACAATGCTTTTGCTAATGATCCCCCCATCTACCACCCCCCATTCCATGGCAGTCTTCTTCATGGCTGAAGTGATGTGAGCTGTTTCCACATGTTCAAGCTCAGGCTATGGCCATGGATTACTGATGACCATGCCCCTGCTATTTTCAATGGTGGTTTCAGGACAAAGCCACCTTGTTTCTGTTCAATTGGGTGCATGTTTTTAATGTATGGAAGAGTTTCCTGGCTAGGAATAAATAACATTAGTAATCATATCTACCATTTCTGAAGCACTTCCTGTGGGCCAGACATTGCTAAATACCCTACCTGTACAGTATCATTTCTTCCTACTCAACCCTGTAAGTCCACGGACTTGGGAAACTTACAAATCCTGTTCCCTTTGTTTATTAATTTTGTGATAGAAGTATCTTTCCTCATCTATACAATATGGGGATAAAGCAATAATGCTTTGTAGACAGGGTTGGTTTGAGATTAGATGAAATAATCCATGTTAAAAGCACTGAACACAGAGGTTGGACCCAAGGTCATCACTGAATAAATATCAGCTACCACTATTATTACCTCCATATACCACTGAGGAAACAGGTTTACAAAAGTTAAGTAACTTGCCCAAGGAGGTCAAGATGATGAGACATAGTCCCTGCTTTCAGGCATGGACTCTACCTGAGGTACTTAAACACTAGTAAATATTGCAAACCCAGGTGAGCACAAGGAGCCATTGGATTGAGAGACAGGGCATATGGACAATCTTTCCAGGTCATTTTTTTTTCTTTGAGTTATTTTAAAATATGGAAAAAATTAAACATTACCATATCAAAGAGATATAGGGAAAAGTTGGTCTTTCTCATCCCTGACCCTAAGTTCAAGGCAACCACTGTATGTCTTTCTATGTATATTTAAGCATAGACACATAATATGTGTACATATACTATCTGTGCTTACTTATGTATAATTTATTTAATAAGCTCTTTACAAAATCCTTTTAATCCCCCTTTAAATCTTAATTACTATCATATCATTCAATATGATCTGTACCTTATTTTTTTATTACTTGATAATATATCATGGAGATTGACCCATATCATTATATCTAGATCTATTTCATTCTTTTAAAATGGCTGCATAATATTCCACTGTATGGAGATACCAAAATTGATGTAACCAATCCCCTATTGATGAATATTTAGAATGTTTCCAGTGTTTTGCTACTATTAATCAATGAATAGCTTAGCGTATGTGTTTTTGCAAATTTGCATGAATATATTTGTTGGAGAACTTCCTAGAAGTGTAATTACTGGGCCAAAAGTTATAGGCATGAAAGTGTCATAGATATTGCCAAATTATCCAGAGAGGCTGTGTAAACTTATAGTCCCTTCATAATGTATATGAATGTGTTCAGACTTTTTTTTAAATTTTTTTTATGGCATTGGACAAGCAATCCTGAGTAAGTAGCATTAGTTCTTTCTGTTGATATCTTTCTGTAAATATCTTTATGATATTTACTAGTTAGATTGAGTGCTATACTAATGAGTCCAAGGTCATAAATTTATTCACTAAGTAGTTGATTAGCTTTGCTGTCTCTTTAAATAAGGTTAGTTCTTTCCATGGTCTGTGAGTCACAATAGGGACCAGGGGAGAAAATGGACGCATAGGCAATATTTCTGACCATTTCTGGATTTACTTAAGGATGCTGCCTTTTTAATAATTGCAAATTATCAAAAGACATAAATTTTTTAAAAATGGTGATAATACTGCTCTGTTTTTAAAGTGTTATTGTAGCAAGACGTATTGATATCTGTTATAGAGCGCTAAACAATTTAAAGAAACGGGGCTTGTATTTACAAGCAATGTTTAGTGTATAGAAATTACTTTCAGTAATTCAGTAATTTAGCTCCTTCAAGGTATAGACCATGGATGTTCATCATGGTATTTTCAGAGGCTGTCTGATGAGGTGTATTAGGTATTAAGTGAATATTGAATGAAAGAGTAGTGGAAAACTGAAAGGATGTGGGGGATTCAGATATTAATTACAATAAATATCTAGTCAGTGTTTTGTATAGTTTGTATTTCATTCATTCAGAGGACATATCCGCTTGTGTTAGGTACACAAATCAGGTTCATACTCCAAGTTGTGACTCAGGCGTCTAAAAGCAGATAGCAATTTAAGCCCTCATTTAACTGCCTATGTTATTTTCCTTTGATCTAAATTGAAAGTTAAATTACCATTTTAAATAACTTAACATACATGTTTTACGGCTCCAATTCACTTATTCCTCATTATAGTTGTTATTTTTATCTCTGTCATGTCAAATTTAAAGAACAGTCCAGTCCTTTTAATAACTTCATCACAAATTGCTTGAAAGGAGCTTGGATGATCAGGAATGCTATCGGTTTTTCGCAAAGTCAGCACATTCAACCTAGGATCCAAGCTTCTGGAAGCCTGTCACATCTGATATGCTTTGAAACGGCTTTGTAAAGAGCTTATTGGCAGTGACATGTATGGATTAGTCAACCATCTGCAGAAGGCCCAGACATTTGCATGGAACTGTTTTCCCAGAAACCACAGTGGCATTTTAACCACACAGCACCCACCCCTGCATGGTTTTGGGTGTGGGGAACTCTCTGACTTTCTAGCTTCCCCTGGGTGGACCTGCATGCTAGGCAGGACCTGCCCTAAGGTTGTTAACCATCAAAACAAAATCTGAGCCAGAATTAGGCGACAGGTAAGGGACTAGGAAGAGGGAGCTTTGAAGGGAGTCATTATTCGGTCACTGTAGAAGCAGTAGATTCCCCATGTCCCCTGGAATATTAGCCTGGGGCCCCACGCACTGTCCCTCTCCCACACTCATGGGCACACGTAGGAGCAGAAATCAGGAAAAAGCCAATCTGTGTGACGAAAGATAGTGATTCAAAGCAGTTGGCACTCATCAGCATTAAACTGATTTCCGGGGGCCAGCCGAGTGGCGCGGTGGTTGAGCGCTGGCTTGGGAAGCCAGCAGCCCTGGTTCGGGTCCCACATGTGAGGGCCGGTGACAGTGCCCTCTAAAATAAATAAATAAATAAGTAAAATCCTTCACTATAATAAAAAAAAAAAATTAAACTGATTTCCGGAAATTCCTCTGGGCATGATATTGAGTGTGTGGTTTAAGATACCTTTTGACTCCACAGCCTTTGTCCAAGTGTGACAAAATACCAGTAGAGTGACAAGTGATGTGGTGTGGTCCCACGGGTCAGGCCTACGGGAATGGTGGGAATTCTTTCTGACAGATAGGCAGAGAGTTCAATTATCCATTTTTCGTGGCATTTTATGGGGCTTCATCAGTCAACCCTCACACCACTATTGGCGGGTGGGTCAATGTTATTCCATGTTCACAGAGGAGGAACTAGTGCACAGATGGTGACACCACAGAATTTCTATATAGGAGCACCTTAAAGGCAACCATCTGGTTAGAAGGAGGGTGGAGCGGTCAGTGGTAGGACTGTGTCTTGCATAGCATTTCATATAAAATTGAGAAAACCTCAAGCATGCACAGCCTCTACCCCCCAGCACTGTCTCCTTGGCACCACCATCGCCCACAGTAACAACATGTCTTTGCTGGGGGGTTCTCACATATACGCAGCAGTGGCGGCATTGGGGGAAGGTTCAGGCTGCCTTGCCCCCCTGCTCTTTGTCAGAGCTCCTGGTTTAACATATGATGCTCCCACTTTCTTCATAGGCTCATGGGACTTAAGAGTTGAAAAGGACCTTGGAGAGTATCTAGTCCAATTCACCACTTAGAGGTGATGCAAAGCAAACGTCAAAAGATGGAACATCTAATCATGATGGTTGCTAGGTAACTGAGAGTGATAATTTTCATATGCAAAAGCTGTATTCAGTGAATTTGAGTATGTGTATGTGAGTGGGGGGGGCTCATTTTCTGCTGCTTTATCATTCTGATAATATGTGGGACACATAGTTAAAATAAATTTCTTCATTTTAACACAGCTAAATATCATTCTCTAGTAAAAGTCATAAACAGAGTTTGGCAGTTAAAGGAACAAAGTCTAGAAGGAAGAAACTGTGACTAGTTTGATGGAGGGTTGTTTTTTCCTTTGCTCTGAAAGAACAAAAATATGTTTCTTTCAGGTTAATTGTGGTTAATGTTAGTGTTACTGCTTTAAGAATAAACGTTCACAATTTTACTGGCAAGCTGGATTCTCCAGGAAGCTCCCCGGATCGATCGATTCTATCTAAATGTTGTTTTCCCTGGCTATTTAGTGCCTTGGCTCTTCTTTTGTGATGTATTCCTTTGTCATAATTGATATTCCGTGAGTGTATTCACTTGGTTCGCATCTGCAGGATCTGTTTTCTCTTTTTCTGGTCACCTTCCCTCCATTGCTTCTCACAGTGTTGTTTGTAGACATTTCAAAGGCGCTGACATTTAGGCACATGGACCCTGGATTGGCAACATTGTCATATTAGAGTATTGCCTGAATGCACATTCAACATTTTGATTCCATATAATAAGGAAGAGCTGAATTTTAAAAGCGCAGGCTCGACTTAACATACAATCGAATCTAGCTCATTCTGCAGCTCTATTAGTCTGAGAAAAACGAAGCCGTAATCAACTCCGTCGACAGTAAACCACACTGATTCCTATAGGCTCTCGCTGCCTTTGTTCTTGGTCATGGTTCTGACCAGAACTCATGGAAAGACAAGGCCATGTGGGAGCCACTCTGTCTGCCCATGGCTAAGGGTGCCCGGGGCAGCGTCTGCTCACTGCCCATGGTCCATATTCTCTCCTGTGTTCTCAGCCTTCTTCCTGAGATGCTCCTACCTCGGCAGCCCATGCGAACCCCTCCGTGGGTGGCCGTGTGGCTTTGCCGCCTCTGTGCTCACTTTGGTTCACGTCTGTGAGAGTCAGTGAGACTTAGGGAGAAGGTGTCATGTCATGACTGGTATTTTATCCTTTTTCCTCCCTTGCCCAAACCCACAGAGCCTAATCAGTACCCAACAAGCTTCATTACAGACTTGGCTTTCTCAGTGACAACTTAATGAAAAGGGACCTTAACTTCCTTTCCCTCCGTCCAGCCCCTTGACTTCGACTCCACCCCATGTGAACTCTCTCCAGTAAATGGCATGGTTTGCTCTCTCTGTCCCTGGCCTGTTGAGATCTGCAAACAATGGACATGTCTGACACTTATTTCCATAGCTGAACATGTCTCAGTGAAGCTGTGGTCTTTCCTGCTTCATCCGGCCATTTGTTTTCTTAACCCTGCAGTGTGCTTCCTCCTTCCCACCCCCACCTTCATCCTGTGTGCCTTGTTTCTCTAACGTGGGCGGTTGCTAATATAAAAGAAAGAGAATGACTGGTTAGGGCTCTGAATAGTTTAGGAGGAAGGGGATAGGAGATCAGGAAGAGAGAGACTGGGCCACTGGGGACACTTCTGGCTGACTAGGACCTTGCCAGCCAAAGACCAGAGATGGAAGTCTGCAGAGTAGGCTGGCTAAATGCTGCCTCATGGTTATAGCGCTTTTTGTGAAATATAGCTCCCCCCACCCCACCCCCCCAATGACCACCAATTCTTTATTAGTCTTTTCCCTTAGGATTTGCTTTTTTCTTTCTTTCTGGAAAGTATCTTTACTTGTTATTTCAAGTGGTTGAAATCATCTAGCTTTTTTTTTAAATTTTAGTTTTGTATTGTGGCAAAATACACATAACGGCAAATCTAACCATTTAAAAATGTACACTTCAGTGACATTAAGTATCACCATTTCCAGAATTTTCTCATCATCCCAAACAGAAACTTTATCCCCACTAAACAGTAACTCCTCATTGCCCCTCCCCGCCTTCTCCTCAGACCCTGGGAACCTCTATTCTATTTCTGTCTATGAATTTGCCTCTTCTAGGCACTGAAAACCAGTTTTGAAGTATTAGTTTCCTTAAATGGATAATAGTTGGCTCGTCACCTCAGTGCACTTGTATTAGGTTGCTGAGTGAGTGTCTGGTGGGCTGCTGTTTCTTAAACAATCCCCGAAATGACCCTGGTTCATCTGAATTTCTCATACGGAGGATCCCAGCAAACAGTTGGACTTTTCTTCATATTATGCTCTTCAAAAGCCTCATTTTCTTGCTTGCATTCATTTATGGTACTTTTCAATAGAATACTAAACACTGGTTTGTCATAAAAAGATAGCAATTGTGTGAGAAGATTCTAAAAACCAGTTTTGAAACAAATTCCCTTTCTCCTTTTTAAAAAAAATTGTGGTAAAATACACAGCACATGAAATTTAGCATTTTCACCCATTTAACTGTATAGTTCTGTGGCAATCAATATAACCATCACCACCATCCATCTCCAGAACCTTTCCATCTTCTCAAACTGAAACTCCATAGCCATTAAACACTCACGCCCCGCCCGCCTTCCGCAGCCTCTGGTAACCACCATGCCACTTTGTCTTTACGAATTTGCCTGCTCTAGGTACCTCTTATAATCCCCTTTAATTGACTCAATGCCTATAAATCGCAGTCAACAGCAGAAATGAGATCCCTTATCAAGAGGAAAGGGACTTGTTAAACTTCTGGCCTTTAGTTCAGGCATTTATTTTGACGCAAACGGACTTGCAGAGATTTACAAGTCTGGGTTCCTGGTTATAGATCAGCTTTTTGAGATTCTTTTACTGTGGTGAGGAAATCACTTTAACAAATGTCCATATTGGGTTAGTTCCTTCTTAGGAATCACATGGACTATGGTTCTTTAGGTAGGGCTTGCTCAGTTATAACAAGGATACTCTAGCCTTGAAGGACTGTTGACTTAGTTAACAGTTGGAGGGTGGACCCTTGGGTGTACCCCAGCACTTTCAAACTTCTTTGGGGTGGTTACATTATGGCACAATCACATTGAACTCTTCTATCAGACTGGTTAGGGGCATAAGCTTTGAGTTCAAACCCTGGCTTTCCAGTGATGAGCTGGGCTACCTAAGGTAAGTTAGTTAACTTATCTAAACTTCAACTGCATCACTTGTAAGACCAGTTTAATAATACTTAATCTCCTTGAGTAGTGTATAAGTTTTGGCGTGTAGTAGGCATTCAGTGGAAGGTGATAATTATTATTAACCAACTGTTTTGGCTGGAGTTTCCACAGAAGAAAAATTAACCTTCTTGTGTCATTCCTGCATAAGGAAAATAATGGGTGATGGACCAGCAATGGGCCATAAAAATAAGCTTGCTGAAGATCAGAATCACTACTTTAAAAAACTCTGGGCTCGCACTTTCCTGGTTTGAAAATAAAAACACAGATGCCCTCTTATGTCTATCCTAATCCTAATCCTATCTGGACTGTATTAAAAAAAAAAATCTCCCCCATGATAAACTGCACACATGTTTGATGACCACATTTTCTTGGAGCAATTTCCATTTTGATGTGTCGTTTCACAGATTGTGTTGCTAGAGAGTTCGACAAGATAGAGAGAAGAAGCTATCAATTTGACTTCTTGAATAGATGAAACTCCAGATGAAAGGGGCAGGGGAATTCACTCAGGGCTGTAAGAAAGTACCCTGTAAGCTGAGCAGTAATTTCATCAGAATATGCCAGAAGACACAGGCAAATTGCCAGGCTGGGACATGACAACAGTGAAGACACTGGCTTTTGCTGTCATGACAAGTTGTCAAATGTTTTTAAAGAAATGACGGCATGGATTCCTAAGATGGAAAGAAAGAAAAAGAAGTGGAATTCAGCTGCTGTTGCTTATAAAATAGGTTGAAAAGATGATTAGAGAGCAAGAAGTCTAATTATTTGGCATGTGAGCTCATATAACAGGCCACAGAAGAACATCTTTGTAAGTGGTTCCTTCCGGGTTGCTCTTAGAGTGAAGAGTTAGCTAGATTGAGAATTTGAACACCTGGGTTCTACTCCTATTTCTACTAGTTCTAATATTGTGATCTTAACAAAGCACTTATTTCCAGGCCTCATTTGTCTGATTTGTAAAATGAGAATAATATAAGGATATTTATTCTCTTAATTCATGATGTTGTGATGATCAATTAAATAGGTGAAAATTCTTTGAAAAGTATCAAGCATAATATGTGTTCTGATTATATCTGTTTCCCCAAGATTTCCACCTTATTTCTCCATTATTATTATTATTATTTATGTTTCAAAAGCTGTGCAAATTTCCTCTTATCTCTCAGAAATACTTAGCAAATACTTGTGCTGCTTATTAAGAAGATGGGCTTGGGTCTTGTTTATAGCTGTTTCTATGCACTTTATACTTTCTTCGGAGATACTTATCTCTCCTCCCAGCAGACCTGCAGGAGAACTGTAAAGCATGTTGAAGGCTGGCTGATTGATTTCAGGGACACAATCTGTCTAGGACCAGGAGGGGACCCCATATTTTTCCTAAGGAGGATGGGATGACTAATTAGAATGAACTAAGTTGTTCTTATTAGCACTTTTCTTAGGGTTGGCAATATAGATCAGGCACTAGCCTAATAGTGTTTCTGATTTATCTTGATCTACACATTGCTACTATTTAAAACCAGAAAGATCATGAACTACTATATTTAATAGAATCTAAGACCTCATTGCTTATAAGACTTATCTTTATGTTATTTCCTGTAAGAAATAACAAAAAAACCACCACCAATTATAATTTGAAGGTATTAGTGATATTAAGTAGGCCCTGGTTTCAGGGATTTTGAAATGGCAGAAACTGTGTGACTTAGTGTGGATGAGCTACGGTAATTTTTATGAGTGTCTGTTGTGCCCAGGGAATGGATAAGGACATCCCTTCATTCAGTTGTCACAACAGACCCATGAGAAAAGTTTTCTTTTACACACTTGGTAGATAAGGAGGCTGAGACACAGAGAAGGTACCTCTGCAGAATGAGTTAAAACTGGTAAATAATGATCCTGGACTTGAGGTCCAGGTCTATCTAATTCCAAAGCCTCTTATGCCATGTTGGGTTTTGTTGTGTATTGACCTGTCAGGAAGTTTGACTATTGCTCTGACTACATTACAAGGCTAGAAAACATTTGGCTGGCAACATTGTGTGTCCTAGCTAGACATTGCTCCTTTTTAAATCATGAATCACATTTGATTTTCACAAGATAACTGACCCCAGAATTGGACTCGAGTGTTCCCTTGTGTGAATATAGCACAAAATCTATTAATTCCCTTACTTTTGTCTATCAACTAGAATGTAGCAGTCAACCTTTTTGTATATAACCCCTTGTGCACATAAGGGCCATTTCTTCTAGGGGTAGACCCCTGGAATGGTACAGCTGGCTCATAGGCTGTGCGCATGTTCAATATCACCAAATGTTCTCCAACGTTTGAACTGATTTACAGTTTTACTCACCATGTATGAGAATTCCCATTTCCCCTACATCTTTGACAACATTTAGCCTTGTCAAACTTCAAACTTTGCAAATCTGATGAGTGGGAAATGGTTAGTCTGTTCTTTTAATTATTGGTGATATTTTGTTTTTGTCATGTCTTGAAGTTCATTGGAATGTGGACTGTGCCCACAGTACCACAAGTCATAGGAATTGCATCACACCATCCACACTCTCACCTCACCTGAGTGTCCAAAGCAGACACTGGGGTGGGCAGGCCAGGGCGTGTGAGATGTGTCATGCTCCGCGGATGATAACCGCCTCGGTACCCACATCCTGTTAGTCTCCAGGGCTGCAAGGCCATAACAAACATTGACCCCAATTTCCTTAAGTGTAGGCTTCTTTCTGTTTACTGGTTGGGTACATTTAGGAGTCACTCTTCCTGATGAGCTTGCAGAGTAAAGAAACGCCTCCAGCTAAACGTCCTTGCCAGAAAACATCCCATTTCTGATGTCTGCTAAGAATCTATGCCACATGGACATGGTGGACAAATAGACATGGTGACACAGAGACATGGTGAAGAAGAAGCCCCGGTAGACACACAGACATGGCGGCAGTCACTTGTTGACTAAGATTCTCCCTGGCCCTGTCTCCCTAAACTGCTCAAGTGCCTTTAAGCATTAGACTTGGGGTCGAGTAGAGGAGACTAGGTTTTGGAGCATACATGAGCTGATGTCAGCTCCACCTCTTAACAAATAGATGATCTTATCTCTTAGCCACAGCCTTCCCATCCACAAAATGGTGATCATAATAACACCTGTAAGACGGTTAGGATTCGGTGAGGTAATGCAGGCACACAGTAAGAGCTCATTAAATGGCAGCTATTTGTGGTAACAACTATTTGATTTATGTCTGAGAATCGCAGGTCACAGTAAATGACACAAGCGCCACAGGATTTGATTTGGTCTCCAAGCTCAGCCTACTGTATAATGTATTATAATACCATTTTCATTTTTACTTGTATAGAGATTGCAAACTAGGGGCTAAAGGGAATGTATTTTATTTGACCTGCAAAATATTATTATGTATTTAAATTTGGTCAAACTTTTAAAAACTGGGGACTCTCAAATAAATATCTTGATTTCTTGCTTCTTTTTAAAAATTGCAGCTCTGGTGACACTAGGCCAGAGGTCTATGTATTTAAGATAAGCCCCTTTCAATGGGCATGTTTCCTCTTTTCTGCCAGAGTCCGCAAGCACACACACTGGATGTGTTTACTTATATCTTCCACCTGGCCCTCGTAGGAACCTGAATGTGTGGCTCCTGCATTGGCGGTTGCCAGTCTTCATGGTTCCTTCATGATGATGAAGTTGTCATTCGCTGAGCAGGGTCTTATGGTCCCTATCTACAGCTTTCAGGGACAGAGGGGTCAGGCCAGGTGTGTGCCAGATATTTGAGCTCTGCACTTTACACACCCTGCATTATTTCAGCTTCACAATAGCTGTGAGGTAAGTACTACTACCCTCAAATACAAATTACAAAGTACAAGATTGTGAGTGGCAAAGCAAGCTCGGTAAAGGGAACGGCTTGCTGTTGGTCATGCCGCTACAAAGAGGCAGAGCTGGGAGGCGAGTCCAGCCCTGCAGAAATCCTAACCCATTTCCTACTAATGAGGTTGTGCCAAAAGATGGGAAATGAGCTTACCAGAGATTCTGGTGTCCACCACTGTTAAGGCTCCACCTAAACGTTCTGACATTTGTTACTGGGTTTTAGGTCTGCCCCGGGAGGAAGGGGCCAAGATCACTGAGGAGGAGGTGTGTAGTGCGATCCCCAGGGTATTACAGAGGGTGCCAAAAAAATATATACACATTTTAAAAAGTGAAAAAAATGTATTACAATTGTAGTAGTCAACATATACAGATAGCAAAAGATGAATACAAGTCACATTTGACTTCTGCACTTACAAGAGATGCTCAAAATGGTCACCATCAGTGTAATTTTAATACAGTTGTTTCCTATTTTAAAATGTGTATACATTTTTTTGGTACTCTCTGTATTGACTATGTCCTGTTTGGGGCCACGCCATGCTTCAGTGGCCACCTCCCTGAATGACCAAGGGAACACTTCCCCCAGCGGAGGTGTGTATCTAGTCTTCAGGGATGGCTTTCAGTCTGGCTGTGCTCCAACATGCCATGAGGCAGGGGTTTTGAGCTTTAAGAGTCAGGCCGCCTGTTTACCTGTCTGACCGAGATGTCCCAGCCCAATTCCGGAAAGTCAGGCAAAATGTCAGTCTGAGAGTCCGAGCAAGTGGAAACAGGAAGTGTGCCATCCTGAAGGTAATCACATGGCTACTGGTGTAGTAAATGGGCACGAGCGAGGGGAAGTCACACAACAGAGATACCTCTGATTGGCTCTTACCTGGATAAATATTTTGTAGCAGTTACCTGAGTGAAAACCAGCTTCCTGTCCAGGGTTGATTAAAACAAAACAAACAAAACAAAGACTCTTGTGGGTTGAGTGCTCTGTACCATGTAATTATTTCCCAATTAATGATGCCAACGTAACTTTATGCAAAGGGAAGGCGCAAAAACAATTCTCATTGGCCAAGCTCCATAGCTTCAAAGGTGAGAACCACTTATTCCTTTGTTCTTCCAACAATTCACAGTTATAGAAACCTCCTTAAATTAAAAACAAAAGTGTGCCATTCAATTTAACACTCACAAGTTAGTAGGAAGTCCTATGTGTGGCCTTAGAAGCCAGAAGACTTCATTTACACTGAGATCCTTGGTCAGGAAACTTAGCTTCTTGCTTTGTTTTCACCTACATAAATGAGACAATAATATGTCAATTTCTACTTGGTGCTGTGACATTCAAGTGAGATGATGTTCAATTCAGGCAACAAACATTTATTGAATGTCCATTATGTGCCAGGCCCTATGCTGAGAACAAAAGATGAAAGGGTCCTTGAACTACAAACTCTTGCAGTTTGCTGGGGACAGACCCTTTGGTGAGTGGCCTGTTCCATACTGAAGGATGCTTTGGGACACAGAAGGCCATTCTGTGTGACAGGAGCTCAGGCCGGCCGCCAGTCCCACTCTGGAATGGCAATGGGTGGGAGGTGGCATGCGCTGGTTCTTGAAGGTATATGGGGGTCCACCAGAAACAGAAAGGGGACCACAAGGAGGGGAGCAGCATGCGGGTATGAAACAGCACGCGGGGCACCTACAAACCCTATGGTGTTCCCCTGAGTTCAGTGGGACACTGGGAAGGCGTGGGGCCGGAGAGGAAGTGGGCACAGTGGGTGGGCTGGGAGAGCCTGGCTGCAGAGAAAGGCACTTGGGCTTCCTGCTGGAGGTGAAGGGCCACTACAGGAGGGAGGGGTCCTGGCAAATGTTAGGGACAGGAGCAGACAATGGAGGGTGTGGCAGACACTCCTACTACCATCAAGTAGTATGGAGCCAGTCAATGGCTATCTAGTCAATGATGTAAAATAAACATTCCCTGGATCTTTGTCACTCCAAAGTCTGGTCTTCTGCGCAGTTGGTTGCCTATTTGAAGTGATTTTTCTAGCCTTCCATCTTCCTTCTTGTCCCATGCCCTGGCCTGGTCTTGGGCTCACCCTCAGCCAGGATTCCTGCATGTACCAGGCCTCACCACCCTCACTGCCCGCCTGCCAAGTGCGTATTTTCCTCTACGTTCCTGGGAGAGTCCAGGCCCCGCCAAGGCCCTCCGAGCATCCCAGGACCCAGCTGTCTCCAGCCCTGCGATTCTGTGACCTCCTCCAGGTCAGAGGCTCTCCCTGGCTTTGCTCTTACAGCACAAAGTTGGGAGGCTTTTGGTTTCATCAGGGGCCAGGAGCCAGACTCCCTCAACAACTGCAAAATGGGCCCCTGGTCCCTCTCTCTCCCACTCCATCCAGGGACAGGAAGGCACGGTGCCCACCACCTTTGCCCACCTTGTTTATTGGGACTGACTGCTTAGACAGGCCTGGCCCTGCCTGCACCTGCCAAGGGCATGAGTTCTGACGGAGAACCACAGCCCAAACCTCTCTGTCCAGAAACCTCATCAACGGAGCTAAAGGACTAGTAAATAAACCCACTGGGTCTGTGGACCATGCAAAACAGCAGCACAACTAAAAAATATATATGTAAGGCTGTAGTTTTTACTTGACTAATAGTTGGTAAAATATTAACAATGACAATTTAATTATCATCGTACATGTTTGGGTGATCTTTTCATGACCTGGCAATGTTTGGAAAAATAATAAATAGAGGCTTAAATGCTAATAAGTTATTATATAATTATGACATACATTTCATTTTTCTTGCCTTATTTCAGCTCCATCACTAACTATGTTATAATCAAGATTTTTTGGACCCGCCGAGTGGCGCGGTGATTAAGCTCTGGCTTGGGAAGCCAGTGGCCCCGGTTCCGGTCCCACATATGAGGGCCAGTGACGCTGCCCTCAAAACAAAAACAAAAACAAAAAGAATTATAAACAAATAAGATTTTTAACATTTGATAATGACATAAAGGATAAAATACATTGTAATTCTTTAAAGGTAACAAGGGATAAATATATTTTTATTTAGAAAGTGAATTAAATAATTTTATAATTATTTTTATATGCTCTTTTAAGCAGTTGCTTTTCTCCTAAAATAATCAAAATTATCTTTTAAAATTAAGAGGTAAATTATATACTATGATTAATAAATATCAAACTTTTATTTTTTATTTTTTATTTTTTATAAGCACAGAAAAGGAGTTTATTACATTTCAAAGAAGCAAAAGTAAGCAGGAGCAGCAAAGAATGGCTCAAGGCCATTATTAGAAAAGAAAGTACACTCCAAAGAGCTGGCCGAGCAAAGGAAGCTCAAAAGGCTAAAATAAAGGCCTAAATATCAAACTTTTAAATCAAAATGATTTAAGGAGAGTTTTAATTTTTTGAGTATTTGACTCCTATTAAATATTTTATAAAAAATAAGTCTAGTAATTCAAGCATTAAATGTCTCTTTAGTTGTCCATGTCAAGAATTGCTGTCATGTTTTATGCATGTCATGTGTATATTTATAAATATACAAATTTAATATTGCAAAATGTTTTCCTGTCACCATGTTGTGATTTCCCTGATAATTTCCAAGTACCTCTAGAACCACACACTGGAGCACGAATTAGTCATCTAGCACTACTGGGAACCAATGTTAAATTTTGCAAGATTCTATGTCTTCCACCCTGTCAGAAAGGAAGGTCTTGGCAAGTTAATTTGTCTTTTACCTTCATGCTTCTGTCACTCAACAATTTCTGGCCCTTTGAAGCAGTGTTCACGTCTGACCTTGGCAGTGCCCTGACCTACAAACCTTCACAGCAGATGCAGTTATCTGTTATTTCAAGGACAAAAGAGCAAGAGGAGTGGACAAGTGATTCCCTGGGGCCCGAATGGTGTTCACTACGAGAATAGTCTAGTTATTAGAGAGAATGTGTATGGTTACAGGTTATACTGTGTTCCAATGAACACCAGGTCTGCGTAACAAATGTTGGAGGTACCCATGGATTTCTTTATGACATTGTTTTGCGTGTTTGTGTTAGGTGTGTTTACATTATGTAAGACCCTCCAGAGCATGCGACAAATACAATACAGGACATACAATTAAGTTTACATGTCAGACAAACGATGACGAATTTTTAGTATAAGTATGTTCCCCAAGTTGTATGCGACATACATACACTAAAAAAGCGGGCCGGCCAAGTGCTGCAGTGTTGAGAGCTGGCTTGGGACACCAGCAGCCCCAGTTTGGGTCCCACGTGTGAGGGCCGGTGACACTGCCCTCAAATAAATAAATAAATAAATAAATAAATAAATAAATAAAGTTTAAAAAAAGAAAAAAAATTGTTTATTGTTTATGTGAAATTCAGAGTTAATGGAGCATCCCGTGTTTTTATTTGCCAAGTCTGTTTTTGCTAACTCTGTTTTACTTGCTAAATACGCATGCGTTCTCCTGCCCAGGACTCAAGAGAGTGCTGAGCTAATGGGCATGGTGTGAAACACAAAAAAGAGAGAGGAATGTCCGTAGCGTCCCAGAGTTCTACAGACGATGGCTTCTTAATAAGCCATATGTGGATAACAGGAGAAATTGCTAAGGAAGCCACTAAACTCATAAATTCTCATATTTGTATAACTGAAAAGAATGCTGTTGGGTTCAAATTTGCCAAGGATTGATTGAGTCATTGCCTTTTGCACTTATATAGGTCTATCGACACAAGCAGAGAAGACTGTTCTTTGCACCTGTGGTTCAGGTTGAGAAGACCTATGTCCTACCAAATACTCCCGAGGAAGCTCATCCAACAGGAATGCAGGGTGTTCACAAGGCAGGCAGGTTATGAAGAAACTAGTAAGCTCTCAGAGAATCACAGAACTAAACCACAACACACCACCAGCTGCTGAGGTGGTACCTGTGTGAGGGCTGGGGTCTCTAGCCTTCCTGCTCTAGAGGATGAAAGTGGCTGCTTCCCTCAGGCATCTCCTTGGCAGCCCTCCCTCTGTAGGTAAACTCATTATCCCAATGGGCAATTTGATCCTGTCATTCCTCTGTTTAGACCTGTCCAGATACCCAATTCAATCGCCTTCAGCATTTTCCCCAACTTTAGTCAAAAGGAAGCGAGAGAGTGAGCCAGGAGGTATCCTGGGAAGAGCATACCTGGCAGAGAGGGTGGAGAGTGCAAAGGTCATGGGGCTCAAGGAAGCTAGCGTGGCCCCAGGAGAGTGCATGAGGGAAGAGTCCTAAATGAGCTCAGCTACGGGGCTGCCGTAGCTTTGCAGCCCACTGCAGGGACTTGGGCCATTATTCCAAGTGAGGTGAGAAGCATCACACTGAGAACTCCTCCTTCATGGCATTAGAAGTTTTAAAAGAAAAAATTTAAGAGAATAATGTTTTTTACCATATGATTCAATGTTATTCCTCTCTGTTGGAGGACCACCCAAAGTCCCTTGGCTTGAACACACTGATACCATTTGGGAAACAGTGGTTCGTAGGTATCAGTCCAAACTCCCTTCCTTAGCATGGCCTCCAGGACTCTTGCGCTTGAATCTCTTTAGAAATTAAAATTCCTCCCATTGTACGTACACACATACACCAGCATGCTCACCATTCTCCAGGCCCCTTCATTTAGCTCAAACGTCACCTCCATTGTCAATGCTTCATTTCATCAAGTTCCTTCTCTACTCTCAAAGCCCTTACTATAATAAATACCTGAATTAGTCAGAATAGGTGGATGGATAGCAGACACCCCTAACTCTTACAACAAAGATGTGTTTCTTGCTGATGCTAAGTTTGCTGTGGATTTGGCACACTCTCCTGGCAGCTGACCTCATATGTTGGCTCACTGTTGCTCTAATCTCAGCTCATACTTCCACAATCACCAAAATATCAGATGAAAACTCTGAAGAGTCTCAGACACACTGGCAGTGAAATGCTTCTGTCCATATCATTTCCTCTAACATTTATTGACCAAAGCAACTTGGTCCTGCACAGAAGAGGAACTAGAAATATTGGTAGATGGCATTTGTGTTACCGTAATCCCTCTTTAGGAGGGTTTGTCATGCTTGCTGTGATCTGTTTCTACCTATGACCCCCCCACACCCCCACACATACTCTGTCACACTGTGTCTCTGCAGCTCATCATCTTACTCTATCGTGGCCTAGTCCAGCACTGTGCTTGGCACTTAGTAGGTGCTGAATAAATGGATTTTTTTGAACAAATAAATGTTCACTGTTGAAAGCTCAAAGGGGTGGCTCAGGGAAACTGTTCCATATTTTTGTATTTCACTTTCTTTCTAGGAAAACATAGCCCAAATCCTGAAGTTTCTTGCATTTCTCACAACTTGGCTGCGTCAAATCATGAGGTTTACGAGTTTTTTAAAAGTACCCCCCCCCAAAAAAAAAGACCACTATTAGTTTCTTAGTGTCATTGGAATATTTACAACAGTATAATTTTTGCTCGTACCCTCTCTCTGGGGAGCATAATCTAGTTACAGGCATTACCTAACGCCATCAGGTCTGGGGGCGGAATGGAGGTATAACAACCTCCATTGTCTGGAGGACACTCTGGAAGGTTCAGTGGTTTGCACAAGTGCACAAGGGTGCTTACAGGATTAGATTTCCTGACTTTGAGTCATACATCTCTCCATTACCTCTGGTTCTGTCTTAATTTTTCAAACCCCCAAAATGTATGAAAGAGGCCAGTTTTAATTGGTTTCATTCAAGGTGAATATTGTGTTTTTTTGGCCAGTATCTTTTTCATGTTTGAAATAACTTGGGTTCAAAATCATTAATATAATAATAAATCCACCCCAATAGCAAACAATATGGCTCTGAAGCCAAGGTCACCCCTCAGGTTGGGCTGGATAAACTCAGAGCATGATATTAAATGACAACACAGGTCCCATCCTTCTAAGATTTCATGACTCTAGACTTGAGGACATTTCAAAATGAAACCTATATCCAACTTGCTTTCCAACAGCTATCTCAGGATGTTTGCCCTGCCCACTGGCGGCCTTGGGTGGTCACTCAGCCACTCTGACTTCTAGTTGTTTGGGGGAAAGTGGCTCAGAGGTTAAAAAGACCCTCACCGTAAAATGTGGCATGTCACCCAGCTTTTTCAAAGCCTTGTTCCTTCCACTTTGTTGGTTCATTCATTTATTTCTTTATCCATTCACCAACCATTTCTGAGTGCCTACTCTGTGCTGGACAATGGGGCTTACTGTAGGTCATTGACAAGCACCTGGTCTCTGCCCTCTGGGACCTTACCATCCAGTGAGTATATGAAAAATTATAATCCTAGATGGTAAGTGCAATAATATGCACAGAATATTTTAATAGCCCTGACGAGAGGCATCTTATCCAGTCTTGGGGTGGCCAAGAAAGAAGTCAGGAGGGCTTCCCATAAGAGGTGATTATGAAACAACTTTTCCTGTGGCCACAGAGCTGGAAGGTGGTGGAACCAGGTCTCAAACTCAGCTCCGTATGAACCCAGAGCCCATGCCTTCTACATTTTGATGGGCAGCCTTCCATTCATCAGACTTCTGTTCTTTTCTAGTTGTGAAGCAGCAAATGATGTTCATAAAAGTGTTACTTGCAGAAGAGGACCACTTTGAGACTTCGCTGTAAAGTAATTTTGTTGTACAAAATTGAAACCTCCAAAGTCCAGGTTCTTGCTAGGACTTCAGTACGGGTTTGTAGTCAGGAGCTCCAGAATGGGTGGATATGAACTCTAGAGTCTTCTCCGAACAGATGTTACAGGACCCCAGCACTCTTTCTTGTCTGCTCTAGGGAACTCTGTTTCCTGTGATTTGTGAAGACATCAATGGCCACCAAGAGACGATTCTACTGGGACACAAGCCTTCTGGCAAGTGTCTGCTTTGCGAGTCTTTCCGACTGAAAGGAAGATGACAACTGTTTACAAAGCACCTCATTTAAAACCATCGTTTAGTAAATATTTTTCTTTTTTAAAGCAAAATGTAGACATATAAATTAGTTTGCTCTTTATGTTGGGGTAGGTGGGGGGATTATCTTGCGAGCAGAAACCCTATCAAGGTCCAGAGTACTCCCTGCTTTCACTGTCTCTCTCGGCATTTCCTATTTCTTCTTGTGTGTCTCTGGAGAAATAGCATCTTGTTTGTGTTGACCTGTTTGACCCAGTGCTACAGAATGGAGAAAATGTTCTAAGCTGTTCCAGGAAGCTGCCCAATTCTCTCTGAAGGTCACAGAATTTCAAATCACATATGTGCAGTCAGATCCGTGCTTTAAACAACCCCAGAGAGAGGGCTCTTGGGACTCCTACAGTCTCCAGGGAAGAAAATACTGCATCAGCTTCTATTATAGCAACCATCAGTATCTCACAGCCCGGCGATTGCACAGTTAATTTATTAGCTAACTGAAATCCCAGCTTTAGAGAAAGCAAGACTCGGACCTTGTTTTCCCCTTGGTGTGGCTTGGCTTGCACTCTCAGATCTTCATTTTCCCATAGAATGCAATTTCTCAAAGCTGCTACCCAAACATTATCAGCAGAGCCCATCTGCACACAGATACGTGAGCTGATGCCCACCCCCTAGGATCCTGTTCGTGCCTTGGTCTGTGGTTGTCATTAACTATTAAGAAATCTCCTTAGAACGACTTGTGCAAGCTCAGGCCTGGACCTGATTTTGATTGGCACCAGCTGGTGGACCGGTGCGACTGATGGGCTATGGTTATTCTGTAGCAAGTGGAATCAGGGTCTGGGGGTGATTCTCCAAACTTGGTGTATTAGGAAGGAATATTGGTGTATCAGACTTTTTGAAATACAATGGGGCCTGGGCCTTTTTACTTTTAAGAAGTTCCCCAGGAGAGCCTGATGCATATCAAAGTTTTAGAACCACTGTTGGAAGCATAACACTACTTACATATCATACATCTTCAAATTTAGTTGCATGCTAGGAGACACTTGACTTATAAATGAAACGATGTATTTCTTGAGGCTTACCTTTTACAAAATCGTTTCTTATTACATTTTGGAAGGGAAGAAATAGAAGGTACCAGAGGTACTATCTTCTTACAAGGCAATCAGGAGAAAACCTGAATCATTGATAAGGAGGGTTACTAGGCAACCACTAGCCCAGTTAGGACCGGGAAAGTGCTTCAAAGAAAAACTCCTTGGCCTAGGGAGGGCGCCTCAGGCCCCACTTACAGGGCTGGGAGCAACTTGATTTTGCTTCTATTATTACTGCTGATAAACACACCTGAAGACACCATCCTCATCAAATATTTCAAGAAATTCGACAGGATATTTAAAGTGAAAGCTAAATAATTTATGCAAGAAAGTAAAAACAGAAGACTTAATAGTCCTTGGTGAAGGGTATTTACCCTTGGTAAAAAAGCACAAAATTAATAATTTGTGCTTGTGTGGTGAAGTTTTGCTAAAGGGCTGTTTTCTCTAAGAAATGGGCAACTGTATTGCCTGTTAAGATAACTGAATTTTGCACGAGAAGCCCTTCAGTCAGTTGAGCGTCCCCACAGCTGCCCCTGTCCCTGCTGTGGGGCTGAGTGGCTGTCAGGCCTGCTGGGATTTGAACATTTGAACCTCGGTTTCTCAGTTTCTCAGAGTGTAGAGGGGTTCCCATGCTGCTCATTGGCTCAAATACGCCCTCACGGCCTCACTCTTATTCCCATGCCAGCACCCAACAGGCTAGGTGACAATTTAAAACAAAGCAAAACACGAAACCAAGAGGAAAATGGCTACTAAATATTCTAAGACTTAGTCCTTTGTTGGACAATTTTTATAGGGGCCCGGTAACAACTAAGGTTTCCATAGATAGCTTGTGTGTATTTAAAAAACAAAACAAAACGGCTTAGGCTCACAGCTCTGTGAAGAAAGTTACACCTTTAAAAGTAACTGGTCTGCAATACACACTGAGACTCCAAAGGGTCTTTTCAGGCCCAACCGTTAAAGCCGGGACTGATGGGGCCTCTCAACACAGTGGACTTATGTTTACTGGCCACGTTTTCTAAATTCAGATTTACAGCCTTGCAAATATTTGGTTTGAGGGCAACTGCATGGAATATTTGAAATCAGGGCTGTTTTAGAAATGGCAGGAGTATAAACATTTCACCTAAGTTCAGGGCTGGGCTTCAGCCACCATGTTCTCCAACATGAGGCACTAGGAAAATGGTCTTGGGCAGTTTTCTCTACAAACGCGTTCCACCAGAAGGACTTGGAGGAGCTTATTTGAGGCTCTTTGCTAAGGTTCAGGCTCTAATCCTCTAAAGAAAATGGGAAAAGGAGCCTCTTTTCTCTGAGCAGACCTCTTTCCTTCCACTGGGAAGAGAACACATCCTCTGGGTTAAAAGCTAAATAAGTAAACGTTTGGTCTGGTCTAAAGAGTTAAGAACATTGAAGGGAAGGTCACGTGTCTTTCCTCGCTTCTGTTTTCTGCTTTCACATGGTCAGTTTCTCATGGCCCACTCTGCAGAGCCACGGCCCTGGCGCTGGAGTGCCCTCGTCGTCGGGCTGCTCGGGTGGGCAGGTTGGCTGCTGAGCACTGGGCTGGGTGGGTCCGGTAGTCATGCAGTAGAGGCGTGGGCCATGTGGACCCCAATCTCAGATCGCAGCCTTTAGCTGTGGAAGCAATGCTGATGTAAACTTGCGCATGTCTACGTATTGGCAGAAAAAATGATTCCGTCAGACGAGTCCAGTTCTGTTGCCTGTGCAGGAATCCCCAAGGAACACATCTGAGTTGTGAGTCATGGCTCTTTACCTATGGAAACAGCTCTACCAAGAGGCCTGAGTTATGTAGGCTGACGTAGGTACTGGGCGGCTGGTTTGGTTTTTTGTTTTTTACTGTGCCTGTTTTATAATAAAAACTGTTTTACTCCCTTGACTTTATGGAGCATTTTATACTTTCCAGACCTCTTTAGACTGTTATCTCATTTCACCCTCTTAGTAGCCCTGCAAAATAAACAATTATCGTCTCCATTTGACATAGAAAGAAATAAGCATCAAGTTCATCTAATGTGATGTATGTAAAACTTGAGAAATGAGTACCTTAAAAAAAGTTCTTACAGGCGCCAAGTGTTGACTTAAATTATGTTTATGTAGAGTTACATAAAAATGTACAAATAGTCCGTATGTTTATATTTCGTTACACAACCATTAAAAAATCTACTGATTAAATATAAACAAGATGAAACTATCAATAGCATTCAGTGAAAAACATTCATTTCATGTGTTAGGTGATATTTTGCTGAAACCAAACTACCAGTACTGGGCTTTATAACAGACCCATGTATCTACAGTTTTCATACTTCACTTATCAACATGATTGCTTTTATTAGTTTGAGTCATTATGCTTACTATAGTTGCCAGTCTCCCATTTTAACCTGACCTCATTTTAAACCATGGATCTACGATATAAAAGACCATCGATTGAAAGGCATAAACCAAAATGTCATACTCAAAGTTAAAAAAAATCAGTATTTAATGAAAAAGTCCTTATTGTGTATTTGCTATAATACTTAGCGTTGACGAACTGTTGGAGATTGGTGCAAACAGAAACAGGATCCAATGAAAACATTCGCTCACGTAGTGATATGACTGAACTCTGGCTCTGAGATGGTGCCTCATTCTTCCAAAATGTTTCTCCATTTGAATTCCTCTCTGTCAGCAAGGCCTTCTAACATCCCCACCCTCCAATGTTAATTGAAAGCTGTCCATTTTGCAGGGCCCAATTCAAATGCTTCCTCTTCCAGGCAGAATCGCACCCCTTCCCCACACCCCACACCTTGTTCCTTTGCTTCGTTTTGGGTTGTATTTAGCAGGTTCATGCATGTCGGCTTTCCTCACTGGGAACTTTGAAGCCAGGTACCTTTTCATAATCATTGTGGTCCCCACTAGGAATGAAATATCCTACTTTTAGGGGAAAGCCAAGAGTGAGGAAGCCTCCTGGGATATGTAGTTGAGCTGTACAAGAGGCAGAAAGAACTCTGTCAATTGCTTGTTTTCTGAAAAAATGGAAGCCTGTCAGCATAGATTGGTGGGCGCAAAACTTTAAACATTCAAAGCTTGAGCAGATTGAGGAGTCTTTATTGAATCCAAATCTCTTGTTTTATAGAAGGAGAAACTGAGTCTCAGAGAAATGAACCAACTTGCTCAAGGAGAGGTTACACAGGAAAGTATTTATAGCACCAACAATTAACTCTGAGTTCAGCATGCCCTGCTATATCAGAGAGCTTCCCTGCTTGTCGAGTCTTCATTGATCCCTGGAGAAGCCATTCAGTGCACAATCCTCAGATCTCAGAGAAGAGGCTCAATCCATTTGCTCATCAGAAGTTCCTGAAACTGATTTATACTGCCCGCTACTGTCCAACGTTTTATTTTCTTAACCAATTCTACTTAACATCCCCAAAAAATGCAGTCTTGGGTCATATTTAACAGACAGAGACAGGGTTAATTAAGGACTGTGTGTGTTCGGCATACAGCAGGCAATAACAAAAAAATCCTCTGTGTTTGAATGAGTCAATCAATATTCACATCCTAAATCCCATACTATTATAGAGACACTGATAAAATGAACCAATGAGCTCACAAACATAAATTACAGATGGCAAGAGTACAGACTTGATAGTTATGGCAAGAGTACGGAGCTAATAGTAGGGTCTTCCACTTAACCATTCACACACTAGATCAGGGGTTGTCAAACTCTGCTCCTTGGGCTAAATCCAGGACTTCTTTTTGTTAATAAAGTTTTCTTGGAACATAGTCTTACCCATTTGTGTACAAATTGCCTACGGCTGCTTTGGGGCTGGTAGAGTGGAATAGTTGGGACAAAGACTATATGGCCCACAAAGCTGAAAATATTTACTATCTGGCCCTAAAAAAATTTCTAGGCCCTTGAACTCGATGTGTTTCTTAACCTGGAGTTTGTAACTCTAATAGGATCTCTACACATGCTTTTGGAATTCTACCAGAACTTTTCGATGGTGTGTTTTTTTGTCTGTGATAATCTGGAGTTAAAAATGAACATAAGCACGCTCTGTATTCTCTCAGTGACTACTCTAGAAGCTAGTCACAGTGCTTTGTGCTTCCGTGCCTGCATTTAGATTTGGGTTTATAGTTGTTGGAAACCTGAGAAGGTGGAAAGACCTCACAGTGGGCTATACAAAGTCCCTTTAGAGGCATCCAGGGCTGTGTTAACTACCTTGCTGTGACTTAGAGGAGTCTGCCCACGAGTCAGGTAAACTCAGAACCAGAGAAAAACACACAGTCTTTCTCTACCCTCAAGACTCCTCTGGGCATAGCCAAACCCACTTTCCTTGCTGCAGCAGAAAAGGAGAGTAGTTATTTTTACTGTTTGGAGGAGTACAGAAAGGTCCACATTAAACTTTGCAAGGGGTGCATTTTTCGTAGTTACTTCACCGATTCATGTCCCAGGTATCCATGAAGTAGCCAGAGGGTTCCCAGGGTCCTGGGCTTTTGCCAGGGGGAAACCAGTGGTACTCCATCTGGATGGAGTGATTGTACCACTTTGCTCCCACACTAGAAATGTGTCTCTCACAGGAAGGATGCAGTTGGGCTTGGCCATCCATTTAAAATGGTATCCTTGAACCATTTACACATCCTTGGGGGTCTATATTAATCCAATCAGATTCATGGAGAGAGAGAGGGAGATAAAAGCAGACAGGCTTTTAAAAGTTCATGGCCTGTGAAAAATAAGACTGATTGGTTAAAGGGGCAGCTTTCAAAGCATGAAAGCAGAACTTGACTTATAAAGCTTGAAACCCATGGCAAGGCAATCAAAATACTGATTTCCCCAAAGTACAAAGACTTTTGTGGTATTTCAAACCAAGAAACTGCTTAGAGGAACTCAATTTTAGTCTTGACTAGTTAAAATAAAGTTTACAATTGCAAACTGGAACAATCCTTTGGGAAAGAATTATATAGCAGGAGACAAAGAAAATCCATGCCCCTAGGCCCAGTAATTCTACTCCTAGGAATTTTTCTTAAGGAAATAATTCACAGAAACCAAAGAATATATAAACAAAAATGTTCACTGCCACATTATTTTTAAGAAAGAAAATAAGAAAGTATTTATGTAAAAAATACCAGTGCCAGGAGAATGTTTAGTGAATTATGCTATATCGATGTCATAAAAATATTAACATGAATAATTATAAAGAACATGTAGAAATGTGGGGAAATGTGCTGCAGTTTAAGTGAAAATAACAGTAATAAGCTAAGTAGAATGTTCAACATAATTGTGGGTATGTAAATATTACATGCAAAGAATGAGGTAATAGCAAAGAATAAAAATAGTTTAATTAGGTAGTGTGACAATATGGGTGACATTTTAAATATTTTCTTTAACAATTTTTTTTTCAAAAAAGAATGAGGGCAGTCACTAATTAGAAAGCCAAAATCTCAGGTAGAGACAAACCTTAAAGGAACACCATAGTTTAATTTTGACATAGATTTGATATATCAGAAGAAAATAAAATCAGTTTATTCAAACATCATAAGGATTCTGAAGGGAATCTGGGGGTCCAAAGTCATGCTACTCCCTTTCTTGTGAGAGCTAGTGGGCACTGAGCACTTACTGTGTGGAAATGTCTTTCCGTCTTCAAGCATCTTTTGTGGCAAGCGCTAATATCATCCACATTTTTCAGAGGTAATAGGCATAGAGAAGAAGGTATCTGCACACGATCATACAGATAACCAGCCAGTGGCAGAGCTGGGATTGAGTTCAAGTCTGATGCCAGTGGGAAACACTTTGAGACTTTATGTGCACCAGAGGCAGCCTCTCAGACTAGAAAACTCTTAGAATGAGCAGGTACTTGGTCACCAGACAGACCTGAGTTTGGATTCTGGCTTTTTGCATCAGCCAGGATGCTTTTGATGAAAAGAAATAGAATCTGACTCATGCTGGCACGGCACTTACGGAATTTATTATCGTACGGAACATGGAGGCCAGAGGTCGGGCTGCCTGTGGGGTTGGTGGGGTTGGCAGCTCAGGGATGCCATCCAGGACCTTTGCTATCTTTGCCCCTTGCCCCTCTGCCATCCTTGGAATGATGTTTGCTGGGGAAAGAATGTATCACATTCTTGCCCGAGATGGAAAAGACAGTTCCTCCGCCTGGGATGCTCTCAGGAGAGGAAGCTTTCCTCAGGAGACTTCCACCAGAAACATACCCCAGGATTATTCCTGAATTAGTTTCTGGCTGGGGATCATGGTAGCCTGAGAGGTTTACACTAGTGTGAAGGTGTCGACATCCGAGAGTCAGCCATGATGCTCGCCGCACTCTTCTCTTGGTTACCTGATATGTTTGCATTTCCATGTCTTCATCTCTAAGATGGTGGTTCTGAGGATTCCATGATGAAGACTGGATGTGCCTGGTCCATGGGGGACATTCAGTCTTAGTTGAGTTTGTTAGTTGGAGGAGGAAGGAGGAGAGTAGTGGCCGTATAAGCTTGAGCTCTCGGGGTGCAATCTCAGTGTGCGTAATTCTTTTTCTTTACCACCCATCCTGCAGCAGTGGTTGAATGATAGTTTGGTAAAGGATGAGGTGCTAATACTCCTAAAATATTTTAAATATTCTTTTATCCTCTCTTTTTTAGCAACTTTATTGAGATTTATTCACATAAAAAATTGTATATATTTAAGGTGTCTAACTGGATGTTTTGAGATATATATATATATATATATATATATATGCTGTGAAATGATCAACACAAGCCAGCTAATTAACATATAGCTTCTAATCAATTTACTGTGTGTGTGCGTGCGTGTGTGTGTGTGTGTGTGTGTGTGTGGTGAAATTTAATTTAAGATCTACCCTCTTAGCAAATTTCAAGAGTACCATATGGTATTGTTAACTATCGTTACATGCTGTGCATTAATCTCCAGAACTTTTTTATCTTGCATAACTGAATTTTTCCCCTTTTCTTGTCTTTAGCCTTCACCCCACTTCTCTATTGAGGTATATAGTTAATAAGAAACAAGCATAAATCCGGAGCTTTAAGATGCTATGAATTTCCACTGTTTAAAAACTGGAAATTAGATTTCCTAGAAAATTCACAATTTTCAAGATCCGTGCTAAATAAGGTAATGGCTGCGGTTTCCCATCCCCTATGCGTCTTTGTTTCTCTTTGGCTGTGTTTAGTTGATGCTTTACCCTAGAATTTCCTTCTCTGCATTATTATTAATTTATCAGTGAGTGTTCACAAATTGCAAAATTCACGCACCTGAACATCTGTGCCTCTTCCCAGACTAGTCCCTTCCTGCAGAAGCAGAAAGCGTGCACTTTCTCAGTGAAGGGACCTGTTAGGACAAGTCCCCTGGAGGGACATCACGCCTGGCTTCTGACTGTTTCACATACTGGTGTGTAGGCTGAGCCCCTCTCACCTGTTCGCTCTGCCCCTCCTCCCCTGTCTCTGGTGACATGTGTGTGGAGAATGATCTCTGGAGGTCAACCCGGGGAGCTGTGAACAACAAGAAAGACCCGGTCTGCAGTGCCGGTGAGCGCTGATGCTTTCCCTTAGTGTCCTTCCTCCCTCCCTGTCTCCCAGGGGCCCCTGGATGTAACTGTGCTTCCTCTCAAATCAGTCGGTGGGGTTTCAGGAATCATAAGCATGTCTCTTTATTGGGGTGACTGAGAGCCAGCCCCATGTTGAAGCCCAAGTTCTGGCGTATGTGGCTACAAAGGCCCTGCTGATTTTGGCATCTCTAGTCAAATGCCGAAGGAAGGATGATGCGGTTAGCTCTGTGGCCAGTTCCTGCTTAGTTCTCCAGCCTTCATCCACTTATTGCAACCCTAAAACCCTACAAACACATTAAAAACTATAAAATACCAATAGGCAATGCAGTTCAACCCATAAGAAGGTGGCTGTAGAGTAATAAATCATTTGTGTGATTTATTATATTATTATAATGCCATCATGTAATACTTAATAAATGATTTAAAAGGAAAGTACTGCCTAGAATTCTTTTACCCAAACACAACCATCTTTATTTTTGTGTTTCTAGGTAGCACTGGCCATATGTCTACATTTTCAAATAGTTATAACCATAATGCAGATGTAATATTACATATATTACATATATATTATTGGTTTGTCAGAAAAGTCATGACGCATTTTTGAAACAAAAAACATAGAAAAAGTACGTTATGACTTTTCCGACAACCCAATATAAATAGTAATAGAACGTTGCCATTTTTTTTTTAATTTTTTTTTGAGGGCAGTGTCACTGGCCCTCATATGTGGGACCGAACCAGGGCCGCTGACTTCCCAAGAAGAACATTGCCATTCTTGAATTTGACATTTTCAATTTCAGCTATTTGCCTGGGACTTCAAAGATCACAATAACTTGTAATTTTGCAGGGGTTTGAGTTGGAAAGGGCTGGGTTTCAAAGCCGGTGTGCAAGAAGATGGGAATCAGACGGCCAGTGAGCAAGCTCAGCCTGCAGTCCTGGGAGCAGCATTTCAATACAGCTTTTGTGCCGGCATCTGGAGCTTGCTAGGGATCTCACGAAGCAATACAGATGGTGTTTCTCTGCAGATTTAGGTCAGTACACTAATGATGTGATATAATGCAATGTAAAATTCATTTTACTGGCAGAATTTATTTTAAAGCTTTATAAGCAAACCCTGAGCTCATAGATTCATTAAGAATCTTAAGGGGTTACTTAACATCTTTAGTGACTGCATTTTAAAGGGAGGAATTGTGTGATGCAATGGTTTTCACTTATCCAGGAATGTGCAAAGACATTGGGCCATATTCCTCACGCATGTCAACAGGGTACTGTATTCTAGTTTTTTCACGTGACAGCTTACATATAAATGTTTTCCCATGGTGTTGTGTAATCCTTATAAATATCCTGTTAAATGATTACACAACATTCCATTGAGTTGTTATATGATCATTTGTCAAGCCATTGTCCTCTCAGTTTCTTTTTCAGTTTTGCACTATTAAGGATAATGTTGCAATGATAAACCTTACATCTATTTTTGAACTATTTTCTTGGGACAAATTCCTAGAGGAGGTAAAAGGAGATGGATGTTTTTATGACTCTTGATATAAATTACTGTATTATTTTCCAAAAGATTTATGTAAATTTACATGACCATCGATGTATTCATGCCAGTTGAGTGATACAAAATAGATGTTTCCTGTTAGTTAGATGGGTATAAAATGGTTCAATATTATTTACTTTCCAATGCTTTGATTTGTGCCCAGGTCACACATTGTAAATATACTGAGAATCCAAATTTCCTTTTAAGTGATGTATCTGTTCATATCTTTTGCTGGGGTTCTTTTAGGGGGTTCATTCTGGGCTTTGGAATTGACAGAGGTGGGGACAAGGAGTTTGAATCCCAACTCTGCCACTTACTAGCTGCGTGACTTTGGGCAAGTTACTAAACCTTCCTGTCCTCTGTTTTCTCATCTATAAAGTAGGCATAACAATGCATTTCTCCCACACTGGTTAAAAGGGTTAACCAGGCTAGCACATGAAGTACTGAGCACACGTATTGACAATGTTTTGTGAGTTTTTAGTCCCCTGATATGGTTTTGCTGGTTGATTGGTTGGTTTCCCATCACCCTCAAGATAAGCCCTCCCTGGCCTGTCAGCAGCCTGAGCACCTGTCATCTCTACGTTCATTCTACCACTCGGCTCTTCACAGGACATGTACTGGCTGTATCTTACTGTTCCAGGATTCTATCTATGCCTTTCCACAGGCAGTTAATCCCCTCCTTTCCCTGCCAACTTCTCTATTTAGCAGACTCTTAATCATCCTCAAAACAGTTTCTGGAAGCTTCCCTGACCCTCCAGTCTGACTTGACTCCTCTTCCTCCCAGAGTCCTTTGCGCCTGTCTCCATCATGGCATTTATCATATTATTCCACACTGTCGATTTACTTGTATTTTTCCTCAAGTAGGCCCTAAGCCTCAGGTGAGTAAAAACCATGTTTTGTTTGATTTTACAGCCTCACTTGTAGCCCAGTGGTTGGTGTGAGGAAAGTGCTCAATAAATATTTGTTGAATGAATGAATCAATATTTATATTACTCATCAGGTGTGGATGCAAATGTCTTAAAAAGGAAAAAAAAAATCACTTTCATGGGCCAAATGTTTGCCATCTCTGCTGGTTGGATGTAGGGCAGCATGGTGGGGGGAAGGGTTTCATCTTTCAAGGGACTGCTCCAGATGCCTAAACTGTGCAGTTACAACATATCCATGTCCTCCACTAGCCTGACACCATGGTTCTGAGCTTTCCCTAAAGCCCTGAGGGGCAGAGAATTGCTGTGGGCTCTGAGTTCGGCAGTGTGATCCATTCTCTGAAGGCAAGCCCCAAAGGGGAATCCCCAAATTACGGTGGGCAGTGGCTGGCAGGAAGTGACGAATTTCCTGGGATGGGCACTTGGAAAGTGACAACATCTATTTGGAGGGTTAGGTTCTGATCTAATTGTCTGAAACCTAGAAATAGCCACATGTTTTGGCACATCTCTTAAGAGCTAAAAATATACAGGTAAGGTGTTTGGGAAGAGTCTACCTGGGAAGTTTTGGAGTAAGTAAAACTTGAGTTAGATCTTGAAAGAAACAGGTCAGTGAAGAGTAGTAAGTTTTCTTAGCAAGAAGAACAAAAGTGAGGCCTGAGGTGTGGAAACGCTGAGGGGGCAGCTCTGGGTGGAGCCGAAGAAGTTAGGAAGGCAGATGGGACAAGTGGTGGCTTACGGGGGGCTGGAAGGCTTCCCTGGGAATCCCTCGTTAGTATACATGGGCTGCCTTGGGGAGCTGTCCGCCACCACTCTGCTATCCTCCTTCAGTATGGGGGTGCAAAGCCTTTGAAGGACAACAGTGAGAAGGCTCAATGCCCTCAGCATCTTACTGTTCTGTGTTGCAGGGAAACAATGACCAGGCCTTCCTGTAGGGACTCCTCACCCAAGAACCCAGAAGGCAGGCTCGGAATTGCAGCTCAGGCGTCAGTCACAGCTGCCTGCACGCTTCAGCTTGTTGGATGTTTGCACTGAGGGCAGAGAGCAGTGGGGGTTGGAAAGGAGCCTTTCTTCTGGCAAGAGGGCAGTGTTTTCTGCACACATTCCCTCTGGAAGAGCATCCAGGGTGGTATATGTTTCATAACACAGTGCAACCGGATACGTCCTGGGCTGTTCAGACCCATGGCTCACCGTGTGTGTTTTAATCAAGCCCAATCTCCTTAAAAATGTTATTGGCAGAGGTGGGGAGCGGGTATGTCATATAACCTCTGTGGCTAAGTGTTAGGACGTTGAACTTTTCATAACCCTCACTGTCTAAAAACCAAACATGGCACCTATGCAGCTGAAGGGAAAGAAATGATCCAGAAAAAACATGGTGGATTCCGACTTGTTTTCTAGACTTGGGACCTGCACGCAGTCAGGTATTTTCCTTGAGCAAAAGTACTTGCTGGCCACAGAGATCATTAACCACAGCGAGGGGGTGTCCATTTGGGATGGGCGCTGTTTGTGGTGATGGGAATAATTAACTCCGGAAATGCTGAGCAGGCCGCAGATAAGGCCCTTTCTAAATGATGGTACAGGCTCCCCCAGACATCAACCCCTGGGCTTCCCAGACCCCTCATTCCAGCTACTTCCAGATGCAATCAACCAATGATCAGGGGGACTCAGGGAACCTGAAGAAAGACAGCTCTGCCTTCCTTCTCTTTCATACCCTCAAGGGTGGTAAGTCCTTGTCCTTCTCAGGTACCACCACCATCTCCTTTCTATCTTCAGTCTGGTTAGTCTAAAAAAATTTAAAATGTCTCTATTGATTGAGAATGTATGTGTTGGCTCTATCTATATTTTTTGATTGGCACTCGTTAATTTTGTCTGCCTTGGCTCTCTTGGATTCCCTGGACATAGGATCCTTATGAATAAAACATTCAAAGCCAACTGTTTCAGTATGACAACTTGATGTGTTACTGGGGAGAGGCAAAAAATGCAGATCAGGTCCCAGAGGAAGGCTGGAGGCGGCTGGGGCCCAGTGGATGGAAGCCTCCACCTGGAGTCCGAAGAATTCCTTCAAATACTGAGTCTGCCACTACCGACGTGCTTGATCAGGCAATTGCTCCACCTCAGTTTCTTTTTTTTTTTTTTTTTTTAAAGATTTTATTGGGGAATTGGCGGAGGGGAACAGCGTTGGGAAATCGGGGAAGGGGAACAGACAAGTTGCTGTCTTTTTGTTCTTCAGTTTAGTTGCGGAGGATGTTGCTTCACTGTTGGTATCGTCATTGCGCTCTTCCCGGATGAGGCAGATCGGTCGCTGGCCTCTGGATGTCGCTCACCGCGGCTATTGGCAGCTCACTCTTGGCTGCCAGCCGCTCACGCTGGCTGCAGGCCACTCGCTATGGCAGCCCACACCATCACCGGGGCTCGCACAGCCCAGCTCCAGGTGGAGCTGTTGTTAGCTGTAGAGGGCAGTGTCACTGGCCCTCATGTGGGATCCGAACCGGGGCCGCTGGCATCCCAAAACCAGCGCTTAACCAATGCGCCACTCGGCCGGCCTCCACCTCAGTTTCTTTGTAAAATGGTGTGATGTATTGTATTAGTGCTCCTCGTTTTGCTGTCTCTCTGGTGGAGGATTATGCAACCTTGTCCCACGGTGCGAGGCGTGGCCGTGTGATTTTTGGCACCCCTCCCTGCTGGAGAAGGACGATACATCCCTGCTCCATAGGCTTGGCCATGAGGCTCGTTCTGGCTGATAAAAGTGAGAATGGGTAATTGTGTCACTATTGAGTAGACTCCTTAAGAGTCCTTGTGTGGCCTGCCACATCTTTCTCCCTGTCAGTGGGCCCTGGAATGAAGAGGGCCTGGAGCAGGTCTATAACTGACCCATAATGTGTGACACGAGTGAGAAATATACCTTTGTTGCCACATACACTGCGATTTGGGTGTTGCATGTTATTGCAACATAACTTAGCTTAAGCTGATTAATACTATTGAGAATAATATGATCTCTCCTATGGGCATCTTGTGAGAATCAAATGAAAGAATTAACTAAAAAAATGTGTTGTGCCTGTACAAGGTGCCACTTACTCTGTTCTAGGTTTCAGAGCTACAAGGCGTGGAAGGCATGGTGCTCATCCGCCAAGAGCTAAGTTACTAGAAAAGACAGAGAGTTCTAAAAATTCTGTTAATAACAATTCATAGTAGACATATGGCATTTGTAAGGGATTCAGCCTGGGCTGTCACAAATATCCCAATTCAGGAAAACCTCTTACAGTGTTTTCCTCAGAAGAGGCTTCAAGAAGAGTGAGTTGAGAAGACCTACACTGCATGACACGGATGAGGGACAGCTGTATGGGACCAGCGGTACGGCTACCCAGCACCCACCTAAGCCTCTCCGGCCAAAGCACATTATTCATACCCAAAACTTATGAAAATATTTTACTTCAGCTGCATATGATCGCCTGCAAGTAACCATAAATGTAAGTTATTCAAGAATCAAGGGTACACGGTATACAGCACGGTAGTACTTGACGCCCAGGATGGTTTATCATTTGATAAGTGGCTGGTCTAAAGTTAGAGAATGGAGCTACTCTGTCAAATCCACAGTGTGTTTGTTCTAATCAGGGATGGTTCCATGATCATAAAGAGAAACCCACTCAAACTAGTTCAGTTGAGGAGGGCTGCGGGGAAGGGTGCGGGGGTCTCATGGGCGCTGGAAGGCCTCCGGCCAGTGTGCTCCCCATCGTCATCTCCATTCCTTCCCGACACCGTCCACTTTCCTCCCTTCCATCTACTTTCCCTACAACACTGGGCTTCCTCACTTGGCCTCGCCTGGGGTCTGGTTTGCCACTGCCAACCGGGCCCCTCTCTAGGTGACTGCAAGGGGTAATTTTAGGTGTCAGCTTGGCTGGGCCCTGGGATGCCCACGTATCTGGTCAACCATTATTCTGGGTGTTTCTGTGAGGGTGGTTTTGAATGATATTAACATTAAATTGGTGGACAGCGTAGATTGCCTCCTCATTGTGCGTGCGCTTCATCCGATCAGCCTGTTGGCGAGACATTGGCTCTTCCTGGCTCTCGCGCCTGCCAGTCTTTGACCTGGGGCCGCACCATGGACTGTCCTGGCTCTAAGGCCTTTGGACTCGGACTAGAACTAAACCATCAGCACTCCTGGCTCCCCGGCCTGCCAGCTTGCTCTGCAGACACTGGGACGTGCTGGCCTCCATAACGGCATAAGCCAACTCCTCACAAACCCCTTCCTGTACCTACATACATCCTTTGGTTCTGCTGCTCTGGAGAACCCTGACTGATCCAGTGATTGTAGAGTTTCAGGCCCCCAGGCCCCTTAACTGCCCTTTCCAGGCTTCAGTACCAGTGCCATGGAGAGTAACTCTGACCGGTTCTCAGGCGGGAGGCTCTCCCTGGTCCAGTGAGTGCTGGGTGGGGTGGGGTGGCCCACAGGACCAGCCCATGCAGAGTGGGGACAATGGTGGGTGAGGAACGAATGAATAACGTTTCTCTCACAGTTTTCCTCTCCACCTAATGCAACTCACTTCACCTCTGTGGACGCGAGAGGAGGTATGTCCACTATTGTGAGGCCATCAAGCGGCTGTGCTTCTTCGAGCGCTGCTTCCCGGAAGTCTGGCACACGGCATGGCTCCTTCTTCCTCTCGCTTTCTTTCTAATAGAAGCAGATAGAGCAACACTTTGTGCTTATGAATGCAAGTGTCCTTGTAGTCATTTTGGGGACAGTGCTGGTGTGTCCACCAGGCCCTGCTAGAGCCCTGGACCAGGAGCCACTAGAGTGGGGTTTATACGGCTCGGCTTTCTTCCAGCTGTGCGACAGTGGGCAAGCTGGTTCCCGTACGGGGCCTCCCTTTGTACCTCTGTGACACGGGGTTAACACCCATCTCTGGAGACACTATGCAAAATTCATCATGATGTAAAATGTGGTGTTACATCTGTTTAAGGATTTCATAACTAGATATCATAACTAGAAGGTGTTATCAAGAACATCTAGTCCAACCCCTTAATTGCAAAGATTATGACACCAAGGCTCAAAGAGGTGTTATTATGGCTGTGAATGTAAATAATGATTCTCACAATTCTATGGTTTGTTCTCCTTTGACCGTCCACCCATCACCCGGTGTTTGTTTTTATAGCTGGGAGGGTCAGGACGGCCAGGCTGCCTCTCCTCCGGCTCCTTTTAAGGGCTGCGTTTCCTCTGGGGCCTCTCTGTTGGGCCCCCTCTGAGGCGAAGTGCGTCAGCTTCCCGCCTCAGGAAGCCCGCCCAGGCCAGCTGCTTTTCTGGGGCACACTTGCCCAAGGCCAACATCCAAACCATCCAAACTCCTACAGTCACAAGAGTCGAAAGCCATAGATCTGAGTGGGGATTAAGTCATACGGCAGAAAAAAGCGTCCAGCACGCATGGGGGCGGGCTCCGTGGCCAGGTTTTCTGGGATGCGCAATTTGGCAGAGCCAAGGCTCAGTGCCCAGCAAATAGCTTTTGATCTAACACCATAGTGGTTTTTGAACTCAGAGTGAGCACTTTAATCGCTCTTGGCTCCGATTTCCCAGGTTAATTTCCTGACATCTAAGGAGTTTTGTTTAGTGTATGTAACTTCCTGCCTTTTATGTCAGAGCCTGTGAACTGACTGAATCATGGAAGGAGCCAAGATAACCTGGGGGTGGGGGCAAGTATTTGAGACTCCTTTCCTAGCTTTATTTTCTAGAGTCACACACTCGCCCTTAGTCACTTTTTTCTTGATATGCACACAATGGGAGGCGCTTATGTAAGATGTCAAAGGAGGGTAGGGAGGGGCTGGGCCTGTCCTTGCCCAGGTGAAGAGCTGGAGAGGTTTTGCCTGGTTTTGTGACTTTGTACTGATGTCAAGTGCCCTTGGGGAGCATTCACCGAGGGCCCTTGTCCTCGGTCCGTTTCGTTGTTCTCTCTCCACCCTCCTTCTCCACCATTCAAAGGTCCCTAGCAACTTTGGACCAACAAACAGGACAGAACAAGGGATCCCCCCCCCACCCTGTTGTGTGGCTGTACAGACTCGCCTATGGCTCCGCTCACCCTCCACCTTCCCAAAAGGAACCTTTTCCCCAGTCGGCATTTGCATTCCCTTTGTTGGTCTAATGGCACCATTTTATCAGAGTTGGTTCAATTGTTTGTTTGTCCTTTATGTGGGTGAATGCCAACGTTTCTAGAAGTTTCTGGACAGCTGGGCTTCATGCATATGTTGCCTCAGCAGACAGGAGCCTAATAAATGTTGTTGAGTGTGGCAGCCGTTGTAACCTTTACCTCTCTCCAGGGGCTGTGGTGAGGCTCAGCTAGCATTTCAGACATCCACATTACAAGTGTGAAATAGTTAAGTTTTGGAATGCAGATGTAAACAAACAAGCAAACATGATTGCTTTACTTAGTAGGGGTTGAATGCATTAGCTCAGGAGATAGAGGGAAGCCCTCTTGCCAGTAAGACATTATCTAGAGCATAATAAATGAGAAGGGCCCTTAGATAGCATGTCCAATAAGGCCACTGACGCCTGGGTCCCTGTGGGCTGGCTTGCTTTTTTGTTTACATAACCCCAAGCAGTCCTTTGGCATCTAGTAAGTGCTCAGTAAATGACTGTTGAGTGAATGACTGAGGCTGCTTACCCCCTGACATCTTACAGATGAGCACACAGCTCCACAGAAACTGTGATGGACCTAGGAGGATGAAAACCTGTCTTCAAGCTTCTGCTGCTTCTGCTCAGCTGACTTGTGCTGTGTGTCTGATGTGGACCACTGCCTGCTTCAAAGGACACTCAAGCTGGGTCTGAGGGTCCTCGGATCTCAGGAAATTCCTCAGGACTTCATGAGAAGGAAGTCCCAGGAGTGTGCAGGCAGGACTCTGGCTGCCATTTTTGTGGCCATTAGAAAGTTCTGTTGGGAATTTTGGAGAGTCTTCCTGAGACTTGACTGGGTCCCCGCAATCTGAATACCCAGGGGTATAGGGTCAGAGACAAATCAGCTCCCAAAGGCAGTGCCCCTGGCCCTAGTTCCTCCCTCAGGGTTGCCTCCAGAAGTTGTGAAGGGGACACTGTGACATCTGGGTCAGGCTTGGGTGGAGCCCAGGGCTACCCATCTGGAAGAGTTACCTTAAAAACCTACCCTCCCACCAGTTACAAACAAACATTGAAATCCTTAGGAACAAAACAACTCAAAAGAAATACTTTCTTTCTTCAGGGATTCCCACAGCCTCCACAACTCTTTGCCTCACTCTTTTCTCTGTCTCTGTCTCTTTGCCTTTCTCAGTTTGATGCTGTTTCTGACACGCATGAACATGAGCTCTCACACACACAGTTCAGTTCATTCTTTCATCTAGTTTTTACCAACGGCCACCTTGCATGCTCTGCTCTATAGCATGGATGACCCTGGGGGAATGGAGGGGACGCCAGCATTAAAGCTAAACTGACTTGTATTCCAATGGACTTAATTGTCCAGGGTCTCACCGGTAAGAAAGGCGGAGGAGCCATCAGGTCCCCCGGGGGATGAAGCAGCCCGTGCAAAGGGGACAGTGGTGTCACTGGCACGGGGCCCTGGAATGGTCATCACGGAGACTGAGTCACGCAGGGGACATCTGCCTCATACAGGTGGCTGCTGCCGCTGCTCAGGCCCTATTGCCTTTCCTGCCCTGGCCCCTGGGTGAACTCCTTGAGCTCCTGGAGCCAGGAGGGCTTGGACTGAAGACTCAGCCCTGACCCAAGTGAGGAGCTAGGGCCAAAATAGCAGGAGAACCAAGAGAGTGGGAGGTTTCCATTGCCATGCCCATGGAGAAATGCCAGTGATAGGAGTCCAATTCTAGAACCTTCTTAAGCAAGACACTATAAAGTCCTGATGTCAAGGTTTCCTACACTAGGAGAAAAAAAGATTGTTTATAGCACTGAGGCTAGGTAATGCCCTGATTTCTAATTTAACACTTCTTTTTTTCATTCCTTCCTATTTCCTCTACCAACTAGCTACCTCCCCAGGGTGTTCATAGGAATAATGAGAACATGTGTAATTGCTGCGAGCTCCTTAAAAGGAAAGTGCTATATAAACACAGAGTATTTTTATGTGTGCACATAAAATATATCTTCTCTGGCTAGAAGTTTCTTATTCATGGAGCTAAATGAAACAGGTTTATTTGGAAAAGCAGTGATCTTGCAGGACCTGAGCAGCGCAAAAAGCTGGTGTTTTGGGGGGAAATCAGTCAATATCAGAACTGTTCCTGGCATTAATTTATTTCCCCCTCTGTGGAGTTTTCATTCGTTTCTACCTTATTCTCTTTGTTTTACCTAACAAGAGCGAATCTCACACGGGGCTTCTCTGAGAGATCATAAAGTTTTAGGTGATGGTGTGCCAGTAACTCTTTAACGGCTGAATTTTGGTGGGGGATAGCCCTAATGTGTAGGTTTTGCCAGTTTTTGCGATGTAAATACTCCCTGCCATGGCCAATTCCAAGCTATCGACATGGCTGCTGTGGATGAACTTGGGGAGATACACACAATGGACACCATTATGTGGTTTCCCGTCATTCAGATAAAATAGCTGTCAATAACCTCAAAAGCATAGATCATATAGTTAAGTGTGATAAAGTTATTAGGAAGTGATGAGTTTTGAGGAATTACTACATCTGTTTTTAAGATTATTTAACTATGAGTCTTTGTGATTTGATTTTTTTTTTAAGATTTTATTGGGGAATTGGGGGAGGGGAACAGCATTGGGGAATCGGGGAAGGGGAACAGACAAGTTGCTGTCTTTTTGTTCTTCAGTCTAGTTGCGGAGGACGTTGCTTCACTGGCCCATGTTGGTATCCTCATTGCGCTCTTCCCGGGTGAAGCAGATCGGTCACCGGCCTCTGGACAGCTGCTCACCGCGGCTATTGGCTTCTCACTCTGGCTGCTGGCCGCTCACGCTGGCTGCTGGCTACTCACTGTAGGCTATGGCAACCCACTGCAGCAGGGGCTGCAGCTATGCTGTCTCCGGGGACTCACAGCAGCCCAGCTCCAGGTGGAGCTGTTGTTCACCATCTTAGCTGTAGAGGGCAGTGTCACTGGCCCTCATATGTGGGATCCGAACCGGGGCCACTGGCGCCCCAAGCCAGCTCTTAACCAATGCGCCACTTGGCCGGCCCTGTGATTTGATTTTTAATAATGGTTGCAATAACCAGTGACTTGCAAAATTTCAGAAAATTTGGGCAGTTGGTCCCAACCTGGGCTGAGCTGTCGCAAGCACACCGCCCCGCCAAGGTGCTGAAGTGCTGAGCTTGGGGTGGTCTCGACTCTGAAGGTCCTAGAACCTCTGGTTCTCTTTGCCAGGCATCTGTTGGGTGTTTCTACCTGGGTGTCACACTATAAGGGTAAAGTAAAGGGCTCTGTAAATAAATTCCTGGTTTTCCCACTAGTGTCCATTTCTGATTTTACCCAGGTTAAAAATCTTAATGTCATCATCTTTCCTCTTTTTCTCTCAGTCTTTACATTTGCTAGGCAACTGTTGTCAATTCTTCCTTTGTGACATCTCTTACAGCAGTGGTTCTCAAACTTGGCTTCACGTTGGAATCACTGGGGAGCTTTAAACAAATACAGCTGACCCTTCAACCAAGTGGGGTTTGGCCCCGCCTCCCCAGTCAAAACTTAGCATCTAACTTTCAGCTCCTCAAGAACTTAACTAGTAACAGCCTACCGTTGACCAGAAGCCTTACCGATAACAGTCTGTTAACACGTATTTTGTATGTTATTGATGTATTATATTATATACTATATTCTTACAATATAGTAAGCTAGAGAAATTAAAATGCTGCTAAAAATCATAAGGAAGAGAAAATACACTGACAGTATGATACTGTATTTGTGGATACTGTAAGCTTACCTGGTCTGCCTACAAAATGAGAAGACCCACATAGTTAAAATCTATGCTGTTCAAGGGTCAACTGTCCTGCTATCTGCGTTCCATTCTTGGAATCCCTGATTTAACTGGTATGGGGTGCTGCCTGGGCATCATGATTTTGCAAAGCTCACCAGGTGACTGATGCTCAACAGGGTTGAAATCACTGTCCTTTCCACTTGCCTCTGTGCCCTCCTCTAAGCCTGTGCAGTGGAAACCCCAGCTTGGAAGCCCAGCAGCAGATTGGCTGTGAATCTTGGCTTTGCCACCTACAAGGGCTTGCTTCTTACATCTCTGAGCTTCACTTCCACCAAGCTGTCAGTGGGAATAATAAGTCCGATCACAGGTGGTTATACAAAAATACTGCAGTTCAGGGCTTGACTTAATGAAAGTCAGACTCCTACTTCGTATTTCAGTGGCTTCCCAATTGATCTTGCCTTTCATTACTCCTCAGACTACATAACTCAAACATTACTGCTAAAATGTCATTCTCAAAAGTCAACCCTGTTCAGAAACCTTGTGGCTCCCCGTTAGTGACATTAATCCTCCTCCTCAAGGGCCCTCAAAGGTCTCACCCCGTTGTACCTTTCCAGCCTCACCTTCCACCGGGAAGCTGGAACCTCTCCCTCAGGCCTGTGAATCCGCCTGATGCTTCCAGTCTCTAGCTCTCCCCCATCCCCACCCCTTCCCCCCGACCCCGTGATGCTCTCTTGGAAGGCCTTGCCTGCTCCTCCCTCAGTGGCCAGCTCACTGCTCTCAGGAGGCCTTTCTTTGCAGGCTGGCTCCGATGGCCGCCTCCTTTTCCCAGGCTCTAGCCCTGCTCTCCTCACCTGTGCTTTGAACTTCCTGCGCTCCCATCACTGAATGTAGACATGTGCATTTCATATCCTCAGAATGAGGTCTCAGATGACAGGGACCCCTCTTTACCCACGGCCAAGGCTGTCCCAAGGCTGTCAGTGAGAGTGGCTAAGGACGCAGGCCTGCTAGCTCGGAGCTGCCATTTTCTGAAGCTGCCCAGATGGGAGACAGGGGGAAGTGACGAAGCAATTCTGAGGCCCCGCGCCCACTCTTGTGGTACCTCCTCCCCACCTCTGGCTTTCTAACCTGTCCCAGTGCACGTACTGTACCTAATTGTCCCTCTGTTCCTCCTGAGCAGAGTGATAATCCCCAGCCTGAACTCTAGCCCCAGCAGGTTTCCCCAGCGCCCTGTAAGCCGCAGGCACTCAGCAGGGATGGAAATGAGGAAGAGGAGAAGATGAGGGTCCTTCCTGTCAGCTCTTGGTTGCCACTACCACTTACCCCGGGGAACACTGCAGAGGACACGGGAGGGCTCGCACCCAGACCCTATTCACTTGTCTCCCCAAAGAACACGTGTCCAACACCACCCACAGTAAAAGAAATGTTGATTTTAGAGCAATTGATTTAAAAATCGTGTCTAGATGAAAGTAAGCTCCTTTACCTAGGCTGTTCGATAGCCTATGACTGTACCACAGCCGTTTGGAAGGAGCAGGGTCTAGTTTCAGTTTCTTATGTTTTGACCTCTTGTATTCAGTGTCATAGCTGAGTTGTCACCATCACCACTGACTCAGTGGGACCAGTTGGAAACCTCAGAATCCCTCTTGACTCCCTTCCTGCCTTACCCTCCGAATCTCATTAGCCATTAGTGCTGTTGATGCCACTTTCTGAAGTGCCTGGCTGTCCTGCCCATTCCCACAACTGCCTTCCCATCTTGTCTAGGTGGGTCTACGGTGCAAGCCTCTGACCTTCCCTCTGCATGTCTCACTTTCCTGCTGCCTGATCTGTCTTCCTGAAGTCTGATAAACCATACCCCAGTTAAAAATCCTCTGCTTCACCCAAAGAATTAAGTCTAGACCCTTTAATGTGGCTCCCATGCATTGATGCACATCGGACTCCAACCCACCTTATCAGCCTCAGGCCCTCTCCATTTCCTCCACTTCAACTGTGTCTCAGACACGCCGCACATCTCAAGGGGCTTGCCTGCCTCTGTGCCCTATGCTGCAGTGTCCTCTGCCTGGAATGCCTTTCTTCTTCTCTTCCACCCGATGTTCCAGCTCTACACAGCCTTCCCTGACTCCCTCTGACCAAATAAGTATTCCTCTTTTGCATTCTCACAGCCCTTGGTACAAATCTTAGTCAGCACTTGACTGTATTGCTTTAATTATTTGTTTTCGTATCTGCCCTCATTCAACTGCAGCTTCATCATTTTGGCGTTCCCCAGTGGCCCCATGTGGAGGGAGGGATCCACAGATGTCTGAGGAATAAATGCATGTGTTTCCGGTCTCATGGTGCCCATGCTCTGTCTTGTCCTCCTCCCTGAGAGATACGCCAACAGAACAAGTGGGGAGAGCCTAAAGCAGTCAACAATACCCACAAGCATCTTCAAACTCGGCTGTATACCTGGAAGCAACTTCCTCCCAGATCCCATGTGGCAAAAAATATTGAAGCGAGCTATGATAGACAGGTGAAAAGTCTCATCTTCATCCTCAGAGAAGCCGTGTTCGGAAAGCCCATGTTGATTTTAACTTGAGGGTTAGCCACCCATACAAAGCTGCCCAAAATCTCTCTGGGGCTGGCCCACGTCACAGAACTTATGCGGGTGGTATTCTAAGCTACGCTTTGTTCAAATAGCAATTTCCAGTTTGCCTCAGGTGTGGAGATCAGGTTCATGGGTCACTGGATGTTTTAGGAAAATACGAGCAAACATTCCAATCCTCCTTTCCCCCCTTACAGTATGTGAGGCTCAGCTTGTTTGTTCACATGGCTCAGATTTTTCTGAGAACAGATTGCTGATAATGACCATTCCGTCTCTTGGCCCTCTCCCAAAAGAACCATAGTTACGCTCTCGGTGGATTTGAATGTCCACAAAACATTGTTCTCCAGGGTAAGCCTGGGGGGATGGGGGAACTTGGGAGTCGCTGACAGCCAGAGTTTTGGCCTCCACCCCCGTCAAAGACGAGGCCACACTTCACCATTTCCTGGGAGACCTAGCCAGACTGAAAGAATGACTAAATGAATCCTTCCCCATAACTCGAAAACAAACAAACAAAATGAAGGATTTGAAAACCCAACTTTGCACTTAATGTTATTGTCCCATCTCATCAGCCTTCCCCACTCTCCCCTCCAGAGGTTCCCCCACTTGCCTTTGAGCAGACTTGGTAAAGGTTCTTCACTAACCTAAGATTGGCCTTCAGCTTCAGAGAGTAAAAGAGGCCATCAGAGGCCGTTGTGCAGAACTGGAGGCTGGATGACTGTCTTATGAATTCTGGCCAAAACAGAAGGAAAAGCTTTTGAAACAGAAGTAGAATGGTGGTAGGGTATAAAATGTCTTCATTCCCTTGTGCAAGCAAATGGCATCTGAGGATGTTGTCCCTCCTCATCAAAGCGGCATGTGTGCTGGGGGTGGCGCTGACAGAGTGGAGCTGGGTGCTAAGGGGACGCTGGTGGAGCAGCCAGGTGATGAAAGGGAGGGGGGTTTGGCAGAGTTTGGGCTGTTAGAGCTCCACGAGGTGAAGAAATGGATCACCATTGTGGTAAGGAGCTGCTCCAACCCCATGTCAGCAAGTGAGGGGCTGAGGGAGCCTCTGTCCATGACAACAGAGTGGCCCTGTGTCTGCCTGGGCTGGTATTGGTGACATCCACTTGTCAGAATCTTCAGGAATTACTGGACATGAAACTAAAATTATTGTCCAGGATTGAGCATGAATCTGGGAACAGTGAGGAAAGGAGGACGTGAGGGATCAGGTGGGTTAACAGTGGACACTGGTAATGCTGGCGACCAGGAACAGTGTCTGGCATGTGGTTGGTGCTCAAGAAATACTCGCTAAATGAATGAATGAGCCACACATAGGGCCAACGGGCAGCTTCTGATGACCATGGCTACTCTATTGGCTTCCCCATCAGTATAAAGCCTTGGGTTAATGTAGGAGCAGGAATGCTAATGCGGGGAGGGATTAGCTTGCAAATAGGATGCATTAAATATAGGGGAGGGACAATAGCCTCTATTTGTTGGGTATCTATGTGCCAAGAATTCTGAACGTTTATCTCTGCTCTTTACAAATACCCTGCAAGGTGGGTGTCTTCCTTCCCATTTTATGGGAGATTGAGTTGCCTCAAGTCACCTAGCTTCGTGCAGCTGTGAGCTGCAGATCCAAGGTGGAAACCTAAAGTCCACATCTTTCCTGCTATGCCAAGCTCCCCTTAATCAGGTAGCATGTTCTCTCTGAGGAGGCTCATGTTGCCCACACTTTGATGCAAGAAGGTGTAACAATCTTTAACCTTCAGGTAGACTCCTGACAGCCCGCTCCTGCACAGTGCCGTTTACACAAGGATTTCACAGCACCCTATGATGAGGTGTCTTGAACATACAAGAGCAATGAAGTTGTCTCACCCTGGTTGATATTGGAGAACCTGCACAAGGAAGTTATACGGCTTATTTGAGACCCTAGAGAGTGAGTCATTGATAGAGTGTATATGGCAATGAGGACATTTAGGAGGCTGTTAGGGAAACTGAAATGGATCTGTGACATATAATAGTGTATATCTATTGCTCTGGTTGCAAGCTTGGACAATTAAGTTCATGAACTTTCCACCATGCACTTACATAGTGGAAAGTTTGTGAACGTAATTGTCAGACTTCAGTATGGACTTATCTAATGGCTTTTGCATTTTCAGTGCTTGTGATGCAGCAAAACAATGCCAAGAGATTTTACCCCAGGATTCAGCAAAACAATGCCAAGAGATTTTAGATCACATAGAGCACAGGTGTTACTCACAGGCCATTCAGCCTGGAGATTGGTTTGTCTTACACGAAGTGGGTGTCGGTTGCCAGATCCTATTTGTTACCCATGTTTCTGCTAACGCCTTTGTGGACCCACTACTTTCAAATCCCTACGTGGTCCAGGATGTGTAGGAGAGCAACAGTTATTAAGGTGCATGGGGAGTCTCTCCACTAAGGTCCTTCCTGGACTTTTCCTTTGACATTTAGCAGTTAGGCGAGGCTTTCATTTGTGGATGTGGCCCCATCCCCTCATGTTCCAATGAGGACCAACCTGGAGGTCTAGCTGTCCTGGACAGGATCTCCTGGGGATGGGGTGCCCAACTCTGTTCTGGGGGTGGCCAGAAGGCACCTGGGAAGAAAGAGAAGAGAAAAAAACTGGAAGTCAATCATTTGTCCAACCTGAGTGTTCCTCAAAATGTGATACACGACATACTAGTTCCATGAGCTGGTCTGTGCTAAAAAGGTTTGGGGGATGTTGCTTATTATATTACCCATGGGTAATAAATTAAAGGTTACAAGAAGCCTTACAGAAAAGAACCCATCTCTTTTGGTTTAACATATTTTTTTCTAAAATTTACTTGATTATGGAATCCCATCTACCATCACGCCCTCATCACATCTCCTAAGATCCAAGGAAAACACTTAGCATTGGGGGAGGATAAATATGCAGGAGAAGAAGGAATCTAGCAGCTTAAAGGCAGTGAGAGGCCTCTTTCCATTAGTCACTCCCAAATTCCATTCAGTAAACCATCAGGGTGTCCGTAGGCTCACAAAACATTATGTAAAGCCTGGAAAGGTGCACTCACTTTGACCAGAGAAGCACAAACTGCCATATGCACTGTTTAGCAGGAAGAAATAAGCCACTGGATTGTTCTTTCCAGTCCTGCTCCTTTGCAGTCACTGCCTCAGAGAACTCTTGCTGACACCTCACTTGAGATTGGCCTCCTTCAATTGTACTCATCCCCTACCTGGTCCAGCGTGTGTAGGAGAGCAGCAGTCATTAAGGTGCATGGGGCGCCTCTCCACCTCTTCTCCTTCTGAGCATCATCCCCTTTGGCACCCACTGGCGCTGTTTCTGGTTTCCTTTGGAATAAGAGCACAAGAGAACAGGGACCTGCATATGACTGGTGCTCAAAATTTTTTATTCAGTCAATTAAAGGTCATAATAAATTCACATCCCTTGGTACTCATTAAACCAGATACCTCCTCACCCTCCAGGCAAAAATCTGTATTGTTTGCTAGGGCTACCATAACAAATAACCGCAAACTTGGTGGCTAAAACAATAGAAACTGTTGGTGGTTTCTATAGAAATGTGTTGGCCTGGGATTCCCCATGAAGGCCGTTCTCTTTGTGACTCCCTTGTATGCCTTCAGCCTCCCCTCCAAACCCCAAATAGACACAGTTCTAGAGGAACATCACCAAACAGACATACCTGTATTAGTCTTATTTGCCCAAAAGACTTGACCAGAAGAATTGAAGGCATAACGACTTTTTTCTCAATATACCAAAAAGAAGAACGAGGGAAGAGGCAGAGGTGGGCCCTTTCCTGATCATAAGGAAGGAGAGAGGTGCTATATCTGAGATAACCCATTTTGGTTTTTTCATCGACTGCCTTAACAAAAGGAAAATATGAATCCATAGATAAGGAAGAGCTGGAAGAAAATACATGAAATGCTGAGGAAGTATCTTGATGAATGTCAAAAACATACCTCAGCTGAAGAAGGAATGTTTGCAAGAATTTTATGGGGAAAGAGGAAGGAGCAACACAGTGACATCAAAATCCAAGTCTGTGGGGGCAGGGAATACTTTCCAAAAATTAAATTCTAAATAGATAGTGATATTTTTTGATATTGAGACACTTGGACAGGGGGAAAACCTGGATGAGTTTCAAAATTTTGCTTTCTAATATTCATCTCCTTTCCTTCTAGAAAGCAAAATTTATGAACTTCACAATTAAACTCAAAGGATATAGTACTTGGTATGCTGGAAATATTCACTAGCAAATTTGTCAGATTCTCATAAAGATGTGTCTGATGTATTTACTTAGGAGAGAAGTCATCTTGGTTTTTGTTTTTTTTAAAAAAATCTTTTAAGTCAGGCAAATGAAATGCATTTCATTAACCTAGTGCATTAGGGGACCGCTCAGCTCACATTTTATTTAGCAAAAGGGCATAATATGCTTTTCTCTCCTGATGTCTGCTTGTTCTGAGAAAGTTTTTTGCTCTTTATGCACACATAGGAAGCCCACCTCCAAGGTACATTAATGTCCAAACAATATCTTCAAGCAGGCGCATTGCAGAATGGATCACTCAGTCCTTCCCACCAAGAAGAGACACTGTCCTTGGAAGGTGCCCTTCCCAAGGCTGGGAAGTGGAGTGGGGAGCTTGGGGAGGAGGCTGGGCTTTTGTTGGGACAAGTGATGGAAGCTTTGGGAGCCTTTTGCCCTGTGGCTGATGAAACACTCTCATACTCTCATCTGAAATAATACTCCTTTGACCAGGTATATCCACTGAATTCTGCGATTGCACGATGTGAATGTTAATGAAAGTCAAGTGAAAGAAAGCCGTTAAAGAGGAACAAGGGAGGAGAGGGGATATTTCCAAGTGAGGTTTGAAATGAGACCATGAGTTGATGAGGTGAAGACCTATAGGATGGCGATTCCAGGTGACGGGAACTGCAGAAGATGTCATTGGGTGTTTGTCTTCAGGAAAAGAGAAAAATGGAAAGGGACAGAAACACCAACTAGTAAAAGTACTACCTACAACACAGAACACTGTTTTAAAATTTGAAAATGCTAAAAGCATACAGTGACTTTTAAGTGACTTTTCTGAACATGATCTTTGAAAGTAAAGGAGTCATTTCCCACAGTATGGTGGTATCGTGGTTGAATTCTGGCCTTCCAAAAGATATGTCCTCATCCTCACCCCCAGAACCTGTGAATGTAATCTTATTTGGAGAAAGCATCTTTGTAGATGTAATTAAGTTAAAGATCTTTAGAAACCGTTGTTGGTCACCTGGGTGGGTCCTAAATCCAGTGACAAGTGTCTTTATAAGAGATAAAAGAGAGGACACAGACACACAGAGGGGAGAGGTCCTGGTGAAGATGGAGGCAGGGACTAGAGTGACAAAGCCATAAACCAAGGAATGTCTGGAACCACTAGAAGCTGAAAGGGACAAGGAAGGGGTCTCCGCTAGAGGTCTCAGAGGGAGTGTGTCCTATACACACCTTGGCTTTGAACTTCTGATTTTCAGGACTGTAAAATAATAAAGATGTCCTGTTGCATGCCACCCAGTTGTGGTAATTTGTTATGGCAGTTCTCGCAAACATGGGTGGACATAGCAGGGTCTTAGCGTCCATCATAGACCTAGTTTTGAATTGTGGGCCTTTCTCTTCCTAACCTTTTGCATGTCCCTTAGCACCTCTAAATAGTAGCTTCTGCCTTTGTGAAACTGGTATGACAATAGGACCTGCCTCATAGGTTGTGCGAGCAAAGGAGTCAACGTGTGGAAAGAATGGGACACAGTGAATGTGACACAGTGAACATCACATAGTAGGTGCTCCATGATGGCAGCTGACATTACGATGGTGATGATGATCTCCCTCATCCAGGCTTACACAGAACACACCCGTGTTGGTGAGAAGGCCACTCTTGGCTCTAAATCCCACACTCCTATACTTGGCTGGGCTAGGACTGGGACTCTGTTAACTACATCTTTGTCAATCAGCGACACTCGAGGGAGATTGGATGGCCACAAGAAGGGGAGAAGGGACTTGTCCTTTCTGTTTGACTGCGTTTCCTGTCAGCAGTGACCTTTCACCATGGAAGCAGCATGGGTTCCAGTTGGTTGCACCCTATCATGCTGCTCTGAGGTACCAGCACCAGCTGGGCAGGGCCCCCTCCTCAGAAGTCTGAGCCCCAGCTCTGAGGGCCCCATCTCCAAGCTTCTAGGGTTGGATGACCCAAGCCCGCCCTGTGTGCCCCCAGCCCCAGAGGTGTTTGTCAGCTACTTCCTATAGTTATCAGCTTTTGTCATCTCAGGGTCTCCCAAGTCCTGTTTAACTAATTATCTATATTACATTCTCTGTTAAAATCAGTGCAGTGCCTATCTTCTAGCTGTCCCGAGGTGGATACAACACTCTGTCTGCTTTCTTGGTTTATGTGTGTGGGAAATGGTTCAGCCGATGAGCACTGAATTGAAACCAGAAAGATGTAGAACTGTGTCTTGGCTCCTCTACTTTACAGCTGAAAAATCTTGGCCCACATACGCGGCCTCTTTGGGAGCCCAATTTTCTTATTTGTGAAATGGGATTAATAATGTGTATCCTGTAGGGTTACGTGTAGCTGAATGAGATAATGTTTAAAAAGTTCCTGGAACCTAAAAGATGTTCAAAAGACGTTGGCTATCATTTTATGGGTGTTAGAAATATCTCTTTACATGTGTACGACTTTTACAGGTTCCTCTACGTTCTACTGTTTGGCTTCTGAGCTTCTCTGGGCAAGTCTGGGTTCTTATTTCGGCTTCCTCGGTTCATTTAGGGTTTTCCTTCTAGATGTTGTATTAATTAGCTTGACCCCAATGGACTTAAGAATGAGGAAGGGATAGTTGTGAGTGGGAAAGAAATTGGCTTTAAAATGCAGATTAAATTAGGATGAAAAACAAGACCCCCATTGGGACGCACCTTCTGGACACTTTTGATAGCCTGGTGCTCACTCAGCACTTTTTCTCACGTGGTGTGTTCCTGATTTTTAGAAGGGCACCCAGTCAGAGTCTGTGACACCCCTAGGGGAGGCAGAATGTACATTAAAAACTAGATGAATACAATCTGACGGGGACTATTTGCCTAAGACTCACTTAAAGCCACTCCCATGTTTAAAGACTATTTCAATGTCAAGGAACATGGTCTGCCAGTCACAGAACCTTCTCTGGGCACCCGCTGAAGCTAAGGAAACATTCCGTAGGGACTGTCAGAATTAAGGGCAAACAAAAACTGTGGTTTTAGCTGGTATGGGATTTCCCAAATAATGGGAAGACAGGCCTAAATACAAATATAATATCTGCATATGTGATTTGTCTAAATTCTAGAATTTTCTGTAACTCCCAGGAAGGTTCCTGAACTGGCAGGTGCAGGGCCTGGGGCATTGAGAAGTGTTTTTCAGAGTTGATTGAGAATCATTCCCACCATTCTCTGTACTCACCCCCAGCCACCCCAATGCCTGATTCTGCTGCTAGGCATCATCTCATCGACTCACAGGAGGCTCGCTCCAGCCACCTGCCTCCCAATGACTTCCCCCTGTCAGAGTACATCATCCTGGCTCTCTCAGGACCATGGCCTCTTTGTAGGAGAACATTCGGTCAATCAGCTGTATAAACCAAGCAGCGCACCAGACACTGGGTGACGCCTGTTGACCCAAAGGCGCATAAAGCATAGATTCTGCCTCCAGGAGTTTACAGTCTGAGTAGGAGAGTCGGACAGGTGAGCCACGCGTACACGACATGCAAACGATCTTGGCTTCTGTGATGATGAAGCCCCAGGAGGGCTTGGCCATTCTAACAAAGACGCAGTGAGCCGGGGCTTCATAGACACCTCACAATGGGTAGTGGTGCAGTGCTATCCATTTTAGGAACTAGGACTTTGGAGTGTGAGGAAGTGGGGACTGAGAATGGGCAAACCAAACACTGAAGTCTCAAAATACAGATGCCTTCCGGGCTCTAACCTCCGGGGACTGAGTGAGGGGGCCAGACTGGGGGGGTGTTGGGGGCCGACAGTCTCCCGGTGTCTGACAAGGCCACATTGAAATAAAGATCCACGTTCAGCACTGGATGTCTGGGATGCTGCCTTATGGTTGGTCATGTAATATCTCCTGTCTCTATGATCCCAAGTGCCTTTCCTCCACATCAGATCCTATAGGAGACGGTACTTTCACTACATTCATGGCAAGTTCCTGGGGCACCCTGATGATAGCTTGCTGTGTAAGTCAATGACGGGGCAAGATTTCCTAAAGATAAGGAAACTCCTTAAAACAGGCTACAGTCTGAGGGGCCCCAGGACGAGAAATAGGGGACTCAAGCCCCTTGGAAACTGAGGCTCAGGCCTCTGGTCACATGGACAAATCCTGTCTGTGAGAAACAGACAGTGTCTGTGAGAAACTGGTGTTATCATCCGTCCTTGCCTATGCAGCTGTGAAAGGTTTCCTTGGAGGCCAGGAGACCAAGGTCTCTCGGCCATGAGAGTTCTGATAAGAGACAACTTACTGACCATGAGTTATTTTAATTAACAGCCTTCTTTTAACTCTTTGCTTTCTACATTGCTGTAGCAACAGATACTGAAGCTTTGACTGAGAAACAGATGTTCCCCTCTATTACAATAATATGCAGCTCTTTGTAGGATAGGAAAGGTTTGAGACTCCTTTTGCTACTAAGTATTATAATCACATAGAAATAGTTTTTTGCCCTAAACTCAGCCACTGCTAGACTCTTGGCAACAGTTCAAGTATACGCCCTGTAAGGTAATCATGGGAATCACTCTTTAGATGATAAGTGAAATCCTTGAACAGGCCACAGTGTACCCTGGAAAGATACAATTACAAAAAGGTAAAAGTTCTGAGAAAGAGAAAACATCATGATCATGTGAAGCATAACTTGTAACTGAGATAATGGTCAGAAGTCTCTATAAAAGGGGCCAGACTTTAACAATAAAGTGTGTGTGTGTGTGTGTGTGTGTGTGTGTGTGTGTGACACTCCTGTGAACCTCTTTCCGGTGTCTCCCTCCTTTTTCCCCTTGCCGACACCGTCCCACCCGAGGGAACCCCTGTTCCTCGCGGGGGCCGGCCCCCCGCAGGGGTGGAGTGGTTGGTTTGGCAGAGAGCACAGGAAGACAAAGTTCTTGCTTTAATTACCTTTGTTCCGCACCTCACGGCCGGCCCTGATGGCATTTCTCACTGTTCCCTCTCATGCCTGCTGCCTGCAGACTCCCAACTACCGCGTCGGGATGATTGAAGTGGTGCCACATTCGCAGAAAGCTCTCAGGAGAAGCACCTGGGCCCTCTCACTAGCAGGGACTCTGATGGAAGGTGTACTGTGCTCCTCACCACCCGCTTCCATCCCAGGAAAGAGATCCCCTTGTAAAAACATCCCGTGAGCATCTCCTGCTACTTGGTCCCATGTAGTATCATGGGGAGCCACCAGTGCTTTTCAACATTTACTGTTTTCCACACACTGGGCTGGTTGCCTTGGAAGCAAATAAAAAGCGGGTACAGTCCCTGCCACTCAGAGCTTGCAATTTTTGTCGGGGAGCCAGACTTATACATGGATTTTCATATAATATAGTCATGGCCAATGGGAGGTATGCACAGGGCGCTTTAGGGGTTCTGAGCAGCAACATTGAGTCCAACCTGGGGCGGCTTCCAGCAGTGACGGGCTGAGCTGCATGTTCAAAGGTGAGTGAAGGGCAACTATGTTAAAAAAAAAGATGGACAGACATTCCAGGCTGAGGTCCTAAGGAGCGTGAGGACAGCACAGACACTTGAAACCACAGAATACGTATTAGCATCACAATTACAGCCTATATTGTGAGACAGGGCCGGCAGAGAGGCCGTTAAAAGGGCGGTTCATGCAGTTCCCGGCTGGCCAAGCAGAGAGCTTAGCTGTTTTCTGTCAGGTTGGGAAGCCACAGAACGGTTTTCTCTCAGGAGTGACATGCTTAGATGTTGTCTAACTACAGAATGGAAGATGGATCTAAGGTGGGGAGAGGGTCAAGACCGGAAGTGGGGAGTGAGTTAGGTGTCCTGTTCAATAGTCCAGGTAAGAGAGGCTGAGCTCCTGGGATGGGAAAGGGTGACAGGCTGCTGTGGGGTGGGGTGGGGGGAGGGGTCACGTTCTTGGGCCATTAGGAGACAAAGAAGCAATCGGCTTTAGTGATGATTTGCTAAAGGAGGGGAGGTAGAAGAGGAAGCAGGATTTAGGTTGAGGCTTGGCTGAGTGGGAACATGGGGGTCTGATGAACTGAGCCTGGAACACAGGAGCGAGACAGAGTTCTGAGGAAGTGGGGTTGCTTGAGTTCAGCTTTGGCTGCTTGGACATGAGGAGTTTGAAGGGCCTAAGGGTTTGCTCAGCAGGGGGCTGGACAGGTAACCTGACGCTCCTGAGAGAGCAGGGGTGACTCGTGACAATCATCACGAGTGGGAAACACAACTGGGACAGTGGCTGGAGTCACTTCTGAAGGGAAAAACAGGAGATAGAAGAATAACACATCATCTCCTCCCTCGAGGCAATGTAGAGTCTTCTTGGGTGAGAAAGGCTTGGACCTAAATAATTAGAATACAAAGAACCATGCAATAATCCCTACAGTTACAGCAACTGCCATTTCCAGGTCAAATACTGGGTCCTGTGGTCTCACCAAGCTCTGACCACAGACATAATTTTTGAAAGAGAGTTCTGTCAGAAACCCAGTTGCCTTAGCTCTATTAGAGGTGCGAATAGAACTGTATTTACAGCATGGAGTAAGAAGACATTTGTGGAGAAAGAGGAATTTGAGGTAATCCCTAACAGTGGACTCTACCTATGTTTAATGTCTTCATAGAATATTGTGTCATCCTGGAGCCATCAAGAATAGGGTACCCTGGTGAAAAAAATTCAGGAGTCCTGCAGCACGGCAGACCGGCTCAAGTCATTAGAAGGGGTATGTTTTGGGGCTTCAGATTTTCTTTAGGACTCTGGGCCCCAGTAATTTGTACTGATGTCATCTTTTCTCACCCTGGGTCAACCAGTAGATACCACACCTAAATGGACACCATTAATGAATTCCATTATTTATAAATGTAGTGGGGTCTCAGTTACATCCAAACTGGGACTCAGACTATGCTTATCTGCAGGATAAATGAGCTATTGGCCAGTTAGCACCTCCAGCCTGTCTTGTGAATTGTTTCGTGTGCGTGTGTGTGTGTGTGTGTGCACACGTGTGTGCCCTTCCCAGAATCCTGCAGGGTAACAGAGGAAGCTAAGTGCATTCCAAGAAGGGTACAGCATATACCCTTTACTTAGAATCGCCAATATTAACATTTTGTAACATTCGCTTCCCCCTTTTCTCTATATGTATGTATACACGTGTGTGTAAATACACGTTTTATTTTTTGTTGAACCACTGGAGAGTTAGTTGTAGGCATCATGAGCTTTGATGCAAAATACTTCATCATTGATATTCTAGGAAAAGGGACATTATTATTCTGCGTGGCTATCATACAACTTACACACTCAGGAATTTAATGTTTACACAATAACACTATCTACCATGCAGCTCCAATTCAGATCTCCTCACTATTCCCACTGAGGTCTATTATGGCCTTTTTTTTTTTTTCCTTTGAAAATTCCGGGACCTAATACAGGGCCACTCCCTCTCTGTGGAGTTATGTGTGTCCAGTTCCTGTTAGTTTAGAGACCAGTCCCACAATCTTTTGTGGTTCTCCATGACATGGAGATTTTTGAAGGCTCCAAATCCAAATTTGTTGCTTCATAAATCCTCACTCTGGATTTTTCTGATTGTTTCCTCACAGCTATTTCAAGTTAAATGTTTGGGCACGTATGGTGTCTGAGCTCCCGAGTTGAGGGTCATGTGTGGAATGACAGAGCTGTGTGAGTGGCACCGTGGTCTGGGCAGGGAGCCCTTCCTGACCAGGTGTATCTGAGGGCACCCAGGACAAGCAGGGTCGGTGGGTGCGGTGGCCAGTCCCAGAGATGTGCAGCTGGGATGTGACCAGGGTCAGCGTGGCAGACCGACATGAGACAGTGGCCTGGGACGGCTGTCAGAGACTTACAGGAGCCCAGAGAGAAGCATAAGGTGGCAGCAGCACAAAGGACACATCCATAAACGGTGCGAGGCTCCCCACGGTTCCAGAAGTACTTGGGACTGCTGTCCTGAGGGACATTTCTGTGGTGTTGATATTCTTCTCTATTAGACAGTGGGGTAGAATTCCCATAGTCAGGTGAAGGCTGGGGTTTACCATCTGGAGGGGAGGAGAAAGGACTGCTTAGCAGATGGGAAACGAATCCATAATGGGAAGAAACGACTAAGATTTTCGTTTTCCTGAGAGAAGCAGAGGCCGTTGTGAGGTGGGCGGGGAGGGCGATGGAAATGTGTTCTAGTCCGAGATCCTACGTAAACTTATTTTCAGTAGGATTTTTATCAGCATGAAACAGGAAAGGTACACACTGTACTTCCTTCTTAAGGAGAGATTTCCTGCTCCTGACATTTCCACTGATCATTTTGAGAAATGTGTGGGAGGCAGGGCACCCCTTCTGTGCCCACCTTTGAGACGCCGGTCATAAGTCTGCCGCCCTCCCTCCTGACTCTGCCCAGTGCAGGGAGCAGTCACTGCTCGGCTGGCAGGAAGGAAATCAAAATAGAAACAAACCTAGCTCGCTTAGGGAGGGATTCTTGCTGTTTCGTGGAGCTGGTCCCCTCAGGACCAGCTGCCCCCACTCTGGGGCTAGGCAGATCCAGACTCCATGGCTGGATTATGAGCCTTTTGATCTTAAAGCAGCCGTTTGATCCCAGACTGACTCGGGGGTGGGGGGCGTGGGGAGGTGATGAATGTAGCTGGTGGTTTGTGTAATCATTCACTCACTCCTAAGACCAAGTCCTGCCTCGCGACCATTAAAATTGTGAACAAAATGTTTAAAAGCAGGAAATCATTTTTTGTTAAATGTATTTATTTATTATATTAAGCAATGATGCCTTCCACTTGGAAAGCATTTTACTGCTTACAGAACATTTTCCTAAATGACGTTTGGCCTTCACGATAGCTTCATAATGCAGTGAAAGCAAGAGGTGTCCTAAAATTCAGGGCTTCTCGGGAGGCTGTCGCCCAGTGCCAGGTCCTCTGCCCCTTGCTGCCGCCTTTCAGCAGGTGGGCACCATGTACGGTGTTTGTTATGAGAGACGATTCATCCACCTTTCACCCTTCAGGCTCCTCTGAGCTCTTCCTTCCGCCTGCTACCAGGTCTGAAGAGAAGGCCAGATGGCACCAGGGAAACGCCTGGGTCCCTTGGGCAGCTGTTGACACAAACAGAGGAAGGCACATCTGAAATTTCCCCCTTTTGTGAAAACACAAATTCTCATGTGATGTGAGAGATTCACCCTGCCTTCTCATGAGACTGTGGGGAAGGAACAAATATGCCCTGTGAGAGTTATTTTCTTTGACCAACAGAAAATAGATGTGTTAGAATCAACTTCTGGGCTGGCCCCTGAGTCTTGAAGGATGGATTTCAGAAGGTCAGCAGATCACCTACCAAATTTCTGTGCTCTGTGTGTGTGTGTGTGTGTGTGCATGTGTATGTGTGTGTCTGTGTCTCTCCCTCTGTGTATGTGTGTATGTGTGTGTGCACACGCATGTGTATGTGCGTGAGTGTCTGTGTGTGTGTATGTGTGTGTGTGTGTGTCCGTGTCTCTCCCTCTCTCTGTGTGTGTCTCTGTGTGTGTCTGTGTGTGTGTATGTGTGTGTGTGTCTGTGTCTCTCCCTCTCTGTGTGTCTGTGTGTGTGTGTATGTGTGTGTATGTATGTGTGTGTCCGTGTCTCTCCCTCTCTGTGTGTGTGCGTGTGTGTGTGTGCGCACGCGTGTGTGTGTCTACTCAGGCAGCTATTAGATGGCAGTACTCTAAAATAGTCCTCCATAAGTCAGAGCACATTCTATGTGCCACTCACAAGGAAGGCATCACGATGAAATGGCAGCCTCCATCTACCAGCTCAGCTAACTTTGCTTGCCTTTGTCACTTATGAGAAAGGTAGCTCCTGCAAAACATTTGTGAGTTCCCTGAAAATGGAAGTAGGTAAGAGAAGAGGCTTTCAAAAGCTCCAAGACAGGGTCCTTCTGAAGGCATCCGAGGGTCTTTCCACACTGAGGGGGAGCCCTGCGGCTGGGGGCTGAGAAGGACACTTTCAGACCCACCCCACTGGGGTCTCCTCCTCTGGGACGCGAAATCAAACATTTGTCTATGCACATGTTTGCACGTTCCTGCCAGGTGCTCTGGAGTCCAGCCCGTTACAATGTTACCTATGGAGCTTTGTGTCTACATCTGGAGGTGGAAACCATATGACAGTGTACAATGGAGGGAAAAAAAGCACAAAATCTGAGAGGAAAGCTTTTCTCAGGCTTAAAGGGAGACTAGGAAATCTAGAAAATTCAGAGGTTATTATGGTAGAACCGAAAGAACCAGCCAATTCAGGGAAAAATAAAACAAGCCATGCTCATCTTCACGGCAGCATTATTTACAATAGCCAAAAGGTGGAAACCACCCAAATGTCCATCCATGGATGAATGCGCAAACCAAATGCAGTCTATACATCTAGTGGGATGTCATTCAGTCACAAAAAAGGTGAAGGAAGTTCTGACACATGCTGCAACATGGATGCACCTTGAAGACAGTAAGCTCAGTGAAATGAGACAGTCGCAAAAGGACAGATAGTGTATGAGTCCACTTATCTGAAGTATACAGAGTAGCCATGTTCATAGACAGAAGCAGAATGGTGGGTGCCAGGGGCTGGGAAGGGGGGGTGGGAAGTTGTTGTTTAATAGATACAGAGTTTTCGTTTTGCAAGATACAAAATTCCTTTCAAGAGAGTGGTTGCACAACAACGTGAAGGTACTTAACGCTACTGAACTGTACTCTTAAAAATGCTTACAATGGTCAGTTTTATGCTACGTGTACTCTACCACAATTAAAAAACAGCAAAAACCCCCAAGCAAACAAAAATAAGGCAAAACCAGCTAATTGTAAAACAACTCATGGGTCCACAGAGCTTTGCTGACCGCAGCTTGGACTTCCCCCTGGGGAGAAGAGGCAGAGGAGGCCATCTCAGCTGTCAGAGAAGCTGCCATGGAGGGGGTCGCCGGAGGCGGGAGTTGGCTCAATCCTGTGCCCTTTGCCTTCCTGGGAGTTCTTCCCTCCACCTACAACTTCCAGAGAAAAACTCATTTCTGAGTTTTACTGTAAACACCTACACTGTCCTGGGCAGGGCACTGCTGTCTCTTCAAGATTTCTGGAGACCGGGTGGTTTGTCTTGCCCGGGGCACAAAGAATGATCAGACTGGTTGGTCAGGCAGGAGATTTCTGCCAGGGTTTGTGGTTTGTGATGTTTCACAAACCAGAATCCACGGGTTCTCTATGCAAGTTTTGTAATTTAAAGGAGTCCAACCTTTATAATATAGATGCAATTGAAAACTACACATTTAATGTAATAGTTGGAGTCGCCGGGGGTTTATCTCATCCCTAACATGCTGGTATAATTCCAGCACCCACATCTATGATCACATGCACCCCAGTGAAGGGCACATGACACCGTGAAGCTTTGCACGAGTGGAGGTGTAGCACAGGTTACGCCGAGGGAAGTCGTGGAAGAATTGCGTCATCCCACGGCACAGGGCAGCATCGACAGGCATGCCACACTCAAAGCTGCTAGCAATGTCGCCGTGCCAGCACTGTGTTTGTGCGATGCATTAGTTTCAACAAAACTTTATTGGTGCTATTAATTTATGCAATTACTTTGAAATTGATTGAAATTTATTGGTTTCCAGTTCATTGATAAACTTGGGTTTCTTTTCAAGTTATATCAGAGCCACAAGCATGAAGCGTTTTATCTATATTTATGTTGGTATATTTTCAAGTGGCTGTATTATAAGGTTAATAATGTATGTGAACACTGCGAGTCCAGGCTGCCTCCTCCTTTTCAGAAGCTCCCATCATCACATGGGGCATAAGCAGGCTCCACCATATTTGATCAGATCTAGAGGGAAGCCTTTAAACAGGACTTTCTGAGGCCAATACGATGATGTACTGGGAATAACCGAACTTATGTGTAGGAAATCTACCCGTAGATACGTAAAGCTCTACCAAAATGAATAATAGCTTCCTGTTTGTGCTCATGAGGAGCCCGGGACCCTGACTTCTCAGCCTCTTCTCTCAGGCTCGGATCCTCCTGTATATTTGAACCCTTCTTGACTTTTCTTCTCAGTGCTTGGGTTGGCTGCTTGGTTGCTTCTTTTGTTCAGGATGCTTGTTTTATGTACAGAAACTTCTAGCCTTGACATCAGCACATGCTCAGGTTTCACTCTCAATGCAGTTCTGATCGGGCAGTTTCCGTGGAGCTGGCTTCCCTAGAAAACATTCTTCAGGCTTTTGCTTTCTTATTGTGCCTGTCACCCCAGGACTTGCTTTGCATTTCTGCTTGTGTTCACAGCAATTTGTGGTTCTTTCTGACGCACACTCTGCCCTCCTCCGGCTCCCTCTGCTGAGATGTGGACCCTGCCCTGCGTGGTAAGAGGGGCTCTTGGAACTCTGTGGGAAGGAAGTCACTTCTTGGGCAGGAGCCAAGTTGAAAATGGATTCCCGCTTGGGGTAGAGACATGGGCATCCAGACATGTGAAACCATTAATATTTCTGCTGTCACTAGTAGTTAGAGGCATCACACCTTCATTATTCATTCATTTGGTAAATATTTGCTAAATATCTCCTATAGGACAGCCATTATTCCAGGTTTTGTCAATACCAAGGTGAATAAAATATAGTGTTTGTCATTCATGAGCTGTGGTCTCTTTGGAGGTGCCATGTGCTTTGAAATAGGTTACAGTTCATTGTGACAAATGCCCTGCCATATAATAAAATGCCCTACCATATAATAAAGCCCTGCTGAGTGAAAAGGAAGAGCCACCTAGCTGCCAGGGGAGGTCAGGAGACACATCCTGAAGGGCATGACATTGAACCCCTCTTGAAGGATGAATAGGAGTTCCTTTGGTGGGAAACATGGGTGGGTAGGCATTCAGGGTGGAGAGGAATTTGTGAAAAAACTCAAAGAAAGAGAACAGCATGGAGTTTGGGTGAAAATGTAATTTGTTCAGGATGGCTGGGGCACAGGTTTTGGTGTGTGTATTGTAGGACGCGGTGGGTGGTGGATACCCATACTAGAAAGAGTCCCAAGAGGCTTAGGCTACAGGCCAAGCAGAAGCAACTGTGCACCACTCCTCCGTCTTTGGGCTGTTGTGTTTTCTCCTCCCTCCCTCCCTCCCTCCCTCCCTCCCTCCCTCCCTCCCTGCCTTCCTTCCTTCCCTTTTAACAGCTTTATAACTCACCTATCATACAATTCATCAGTTTAAAGTATACAATTCAGTGATTTTCAGTATATTCACAGAGTTGTACAACTATCACCCCAATTAATTTTAGCACATTTTCATCACCTCAGAAAGAAAACAAACACCCTTTAGCTATCACTCCCCCTCACCACACACACACACACCCTATATCCCCCCGCACCCATCTCAGCCCCAATCAACCACAAATCTACTTTCTGTCTCCATGGATTTGTCTATTCTGGACATTTCATGCCGATGGGATCATACAATATGTGGCCTTTTGTGACTGGCTTTTTTTCACTTAGTGTGGTGTATTTTCTTTAGCAGCTGCAGAATGGGCAGCAATTCTATTTCCCCTAAACTTACAAAGGGATAATGAGTTCGTGGGAGAGAAAAAGAAAAAAAGAGAAACCAGTGGTGGCATAAAAGGGCTAAGCTAAAAAGGCATTCATTTCATTTAGGATATTTTCTTTTTGGGACCACGGCTCCCCAGGTACAAATATTTTTCTTACAAAGACTTCCTCTTATTTGAGCAATAGATAGATTATCTGGAACCCCGTGACCTGCAGGTGAGCTCTTCATATACTAGTGGGTGGAGGCCATCTTTCCTGTTCCCACCATCATCTTGACATTGCCTCCAAGAAGACATCACTGAATTTGGCATCTATGCCCTTTGCTGTTTTATGAGTCTCCTGCCTGATAATGTGAGACACAAAATCGCTTCTCCTCCACAAGAAACTTGATGGAACATCAAGTGGCATAAGCGATATCAGAACCATTTTTAGAAGTAACATTTGCATTTGCAAATTCAACAGGGCAGCCCTTGGCCATTGCATGTGCCGCTATGCAGAACTGCTGAGTTCTGCAAAGGTCTGTTTTCTTTCTCTGCAAGGCTTGTTGGCACATTTTCAAAGACCACATCAGTCAGCGTGAGCAGCCCTGGGCCTGTTCCATGCAGCTGTCTCGGGTTTTATAGACCCTGAGATGGAATTTTATAGACTGGCTGCCATTTTGGGCTGCAGTCTAGTGATCCTCACATCCTTTCCCTGCATGAACATTTGATTTTAAATCTGTTTGCAAAATGACACCGTTCACCTGAATCATCTCGGGCTCCAATGCTAAAATAGAACGGAATATACAGGAGTTGACTCATACTATTGTAGTTAAACTACTTTCTGCTCATTACTACATGACTTCAAGGATTGTTTTAATTAAGTTTTATAAGGTACATAGACGCCGGAGAGCACCTTCCATCTTGTTCTCTCCTTTGGCAATGTGCGTCATTAGTATACTTCTATCAAAGAGTGTATTTTAAGAGCTTATTGTGTATAACTCTGCTTTATCTTTCTGTCTCTGTCTTGCTCTCATTCATATTTATATTTACCAAAATAGGATCACAAATCTTCCGCTAGTATTTTAATTAGGAAGATTTTGGCGTGTGGCTTGAGGTTGGCCTTTAATGGTTTTAAAGCTGTGCTAAATGAGAATGGGAAATGGAGAGGCAGACCTGGGTCAGCAAGTAGAGGCGCACACACTGCCCATGGAAATTTCAGCAAGGGGGGCTTCTAGCTGAGGCTCGAGACCAGCTTGCCTCATCATAGCAGCTGAGACCTGGAATCTGAGCTTGGAGTTGACCTCTTCTAAGAGCTAATTTGATGGCGTGGGCCTGGAACACTGAGGCTGGGAGAGGTGGAGGCAACCCACTTCTCACCAGATAGCAACGAGCTCGCAACCCCTGACCAGCCGGGTGTGGTGGGAGAGCACAGGCTTCATAGTCAGTGGGCCTGCATTGGACTTCGGGGCTCAGCCATCTATTAGCTGTGTGATGGTGGCCAAGTTAGTAAACATTTCTGATCTTCAGTTTACTTGTCCTGTAACAGAAATATCATAACACTTCTCTTGTGGAACTTTTTGTGAAGATGAACTACTCAGTGAATGCTGCAGATATGGGAAATTTCAGATTCAAGATTTGTCCCAGTGTGTTACCTGACCCGTATGAGAGAACCTGACCAGAGATTCAGCTAGAAAGGTTGCTTTATCCACTGCATTCATTTTTCTTTCCTTGATTCTTTTGCTCCTTTACTCAGTGCTGGCCACTAACTGTATGACTCTGAGCAGAGGCTGGGGAGACAACCAAGACAGATCGGGCCTTGTCTTGCTCTGCTAGTCTCGTGGAGGTGCTGAAAATTGCAACCCAGTGTGGGTAAGCACCGTGCTGGGCGGGGGGTGTCCATCATGTTCTGGTAGCTTTTGGAGAGTCAGATAACTTAGCTGGGGAGGGGTTTGGGAGAGGGGCTGCCAGGTGAGGGCGAGGCAAAGAGCATAGAACGACACACAGTGGGCAAAGAAACAGGGATAATGCTGTTCCTGGGGTGTCCGGAGTGTTGACAGTGAGGGAAATACAGAGATCAATATAGAGCTACGGGGACACCACAGGCTCCCTGCACAGGGGCTTTCTCCTTGCCTCCCCAATGCACTTCCATCCCTCAGATGCTGATACCATGGATCTGGCATCACCAAAGGTAGGGACGCTGGGGCCTCCCTCACATTTGGAGTTAGAAGCAGAAGGCCATTTTTCCATAGAAACAACATGTTCAATGGTAGTTTCATGTAGCTAGTTATAAATAACACTTTCGAGTGGACTTGAATTTTAACCAGTAAAATGTAGAAAAACACTGGGGGATGGGTCCTGTCTCCTGACTAGGGCTCCTTCGAAACGCAGAGCGCTGAGCTCTGGGCCTCTGCTCTGGCCAGCGGAGCCTGGGTCTGATCCACGGGCCTGGAATGCTTGGTCCAGGGAGGCTCTCTCCACACTGTTTCCACGGCCCCACGGCTCCCTGCTGTCGAACATCCGACCCGTGTCCTTACATCTGTGCTACCTGACTTGGCCCTGGAGCCACTGATTTGGGAACCTTTCTCTAGGCAGCAGAGGTTAGTGTTGTATCATTTGTTCTATCTGATTCACCATCTGCCTGGTGTTAGTCCACATACAAAGTCAAGCGTGATAGCTGAGGCGGTGTTTGAAGGGGCCTTCGCACGTTCCACCAAGGGCCTCATTTTCTTGTCCCTTCTTCCAGTCCTCCTCCCTGTCTCTTATCTTACCATGCTAGTGCCTTTCTAATTCAATTCAATTCAATTCAATTCAATTCAATTCAATTCAATTCAATTCAATTCAATTCAATTCAATTCAATTCAATTCAATTCAATTCAATTCAATTCAATTCAATTCAATTCAATTCAATTCAATTCAATTCAATTCAATTCAATTCAATTCAATTCAATTCAATTCAATTCAATTCAATTCAATTCAATTCAATTCAATTCAATTCAATTCAATTCAATTCAATTCAATTCAATTCAATTCAATTCAATTCAATTCAATTCAATTCAATTCAATTCAATTCAATTCAATTCAATTCAATTCAATTCAATTCAATTCAATTCAATTCAATTCAATTCAATTCAATTCAATTCAATTCAATTCAATTCAATTCAATTCAATTCAATTCAATTCAATTCAATTCAATTCAATTTGGCATAAGCCTATGGGACATCTGCTCTGTGCCTACCAATCTAGGGTGCAGGGCAAACACAATGCACTACTTACCCTCAAGGGGTTTGTAATTTGGCAGAGTGGGTGGAGGATGGACAAGTAGAAAACTAGCTCTGCAGGGTGGGGCAGTGGCCCTGTTGGGGCGGGGTCTCCAGGAGCATGGGGAGGGACACCTCAGCCACCTTGGGGACCAGGAGGAGGCCTGAAGGACCAGCAGGAATTAGCTAGACAAATGCAGTTGCATTCCAGGTACAGAGGAAAACAGGAGCAAAGGCTCAGATACTTTCTTAGCCTGCTGCATTCAGGATATGAGCCAATGGGGGAGCAGAGAAGAGGCGGGAGTGGGGAGCCGTGAGAGCCGAGGATGGGGAGGCCAGAGCCAGCCGTTCCCCCCTCCCCCCAGAGGCATGGAGGGTGTTGCTGAGAGGGACGCTAACTCCTGCCCTATGGGAAGTGAGTAGTTTTCAAAATTTCCTTAGAGGAAAGAGTCCCAGGAGAGGAGAGGCCTGAGCCTGTACTGGCAGGAAAAGTGGATTAAAAGCACACCCAAAATAGCTCCTGACCGTTGACCAGATGGAAATGAGATTGCTGGTCTGTGTGGGTGTAACCCTGCGAGGCCAGTAGAACAGTGAGAACCAGGGAGCGATCCATCTTCTAGCGAGTGGGGGAGAAACTGTGGCTGCCTCGTTCCTACTCAGCAAACGTTACAAAAGAATATTACCCAAAAAAGCCACATTAAAAAACAATTCAAAGTGCAAAGGATTTTTGAGTGCCATACGGGGAAAAAAAATCACTTTATTAATAGATGACTCTCAAGATTACTGGCCCTTTAAAATAATACCCAGACTTGTTTGGGAAGTAAGAATAGGAAGGCAGCTTTCTAGCCTTGCTTCCTGAGCTGGGAGGAATTCAGCCATCCTCCTCAGGGTGCTGTCATTAAGCGTGGGGTGTCCTATTAGGAAAACGCACCTGCCTTAGAAAGTCGCTGGGTTGCTGTCTTGTCCCCTTGTGTCTGTCTCTGGTCTTTATGGGTAAAGCCATCTACTTAAGAAGACAAAAGGCCTGGGCCTGGTGAACTTGTAACATCTGTGCTGTTTTGGTTTCTTCTCTTATCACTGCAGTGTTTGGGGGTCCAGGGACACGGGGCTCCTGCGTTTCAGGTTGCCCAGCATCCCCACTGAGGGATCCCTCACCTTAAAGCTCCAGGCTAAGCACACACCTCCTCCTTGGGAGAACATGGGCTTCGGGAAAGGGGATTTAGATTTCACGTAAACAGGAGGGAGGATTTCATGAGCTTCTCGGAAACGCCTGGACCTGACCGCTTGTCACATCTGCTACTAAATCTGGCCTTTTCGTTTTCCTCGCACAGAAGACAATGGCAACCGTGGCACAAATTCCGGGATGGATTTGGATAAACAACTTGGCAGCGGAGGATTTTTACCTGTTATGGGTCCCAGAAATAGCAAGGATTATAAGCCTGACTCAGGACTATTTCAATTCAAGTGTCAGGAATAGAAAAAGTCAGCCTAGCTGATCACGCACTCTCTTTTGTTTTTGAGCTTTATCGTTTTCATTACCCTTAATAAGCTACTGGAGGCAAGACTATTTTTGTCCTTTTAGCTTTTATGCCGTGTGTAAGCTGATTCCCACGTTTGGGTAATATTGTGGGCGGCTTTCAGTCTCACCTCCACCCTCTTCCTGGGCAGGTAGGATGCATCTCCCCCACCTTGAACCCTGCCTTGAACATCAGCCCCGGCACATGCCACTGTCACAGCACTAGTCGCTGAGTGCATATAATTTGTTCATGAGCCTGTCTCCCCTGGTGGTCCTGGAACCCCATTAGGACCCGTATCTCTTACTGACTTGTATTCTCACTGTGAGCACAGTGCCTGGCACACAGTAGGCATGTATTTCATGCTAAGTGGTCATCCTGATTCTGTGGGCTGATGATTTTGGGTGCCAACTGACAAAGGAATAGAACGAAAGGCTCATGGAAAACAGCTAGAAGGTAGCGGGAAGAGCAGAGGACTTGAAAAGATCTAAGGACCCCTTTTTTTGTTTCCTAGCTGTTTCTGACACCTGGGGCAAATCACCAATGTGACCTTTTGTTACCCATGAAGTGATAGTACTGCTTTCCTTGTAGTTTTTTGTTTGTTTGTTTGTTTGTTTTTTGAGGGCAGTGTCACTGGCCCTCATACGTGGGATCTGAACCCGGGCTGCTGGCTTCCCAAGCCAGCTCTGAACCACTGCGCCACTCGGCCGGTCCTTTCCTTGTAGATTTTGGGGAGAATATTAAATGATGCAATAGATAATGAGAATGCTTTCTCACCTGTGATGAGATTTATGTAGAAGCATTCTCATTTGTGGCAAGAAGCACCCCTACCTGGAAACTGGCACAGCTGTGTTCCTGTGTGATTCCCTCCCATTCTATCTGAATTACCCAGGGCAAGTAAATCACTTAGCCTGTCATGGATGCTTCCTTGGTAAGGAAACTGTTGGTGCAATTTCCCAGGGTTGTGAGGATCAAAAGATGTAACGCTCATTAATACGGTTTGGAGGATATCAAGGTCTGTGAACTGGAGCCATGGTGTTCTCGGATAAGGGGAGAATTCTCTCTTCTGCTTGAATTCCCTGCTATCCTCCTTCCTGTCTCTGTCTCCCCGCTTCCTACCCACTGATTCTGGGCACATGTGTGTAGTGTGGGGGGCAGGAGGTAAGAGCCCCTCCGAGTGCCAGCAGCTATGCCCATCTTTGCTGTGCGATAACCCAGGTGGGCTGGATCCTTAGGACAGTCTGCTATGAGGACAGGATGTGGGGGCAGCAGAAGCTGCCTCTTCTGAAATCCCATTTTTTTGGGGGATCCATCCAGATGTACAAGCAGACACACACATTTCTGGTACACCCGCCCCTAAACTGGACATCAATGTTTGTCACTCTTTTACGAACAACATCAGCAATTTCCCACCAGCCAGACAATAGAAGCAGTTAGGGTTGTTACCTGTGCACTGGACATAAAGCACTTCAAAGAATGCTAGAGTAGGATCTTAATAACCAGGACCCTCAATTAACCAGAATTATGTCACTGCGTTTAGTATTCATGAGAAAGATGAGTGAACAATACACAAAGCTGGTGTGGCAGGATGATATATTAAGGTATGAATTTGTGCTTTGTTTGTGCTGCAATAGAAAAACGCAACTGAGTGAGACACTCTTGTTTTTTACCCCGCCTTTCTCATTCTAAGAGAGTGGACAGGTCTTTTAGGGCCACACGACTCTGAACTCCTTGGGCAGAGGGTGGAGATGAGGATCCCTGGGGTGTGCACGTGAAATTGGAGAGGGAGGGAGCCGAGGCTGGGTTGCTGGTGGAGATTGGGGGTTCTGCTGAATCATGGCTCCCTTACCCCTTTTCTGTCCAAGGTAGCAATGAGACCTGGCACAGAAATGGTGGGGTAGAGTTCCCAGGGGGCTGAGCCCCAGGAAATGGGGCTCCTGGCCTCAGCAACAATTGGCTTCCTCCGCCCCTGGCATAGGCTAGGCAATCCCAGGAGCTGGGACTTCAAGAGATCACCTGCTGGTCAGGAAGCCCCACTGGGCACTGAGACTGGATTTTGGAATCAATGTTCAAAGTTGGATTGAATGAAAAGAAATAAATGTGATAGATTTCCTGGGAAGCTGACAGGAGTTTGCAAACTTAGCCTGACTTGGTTGGCAGTATTTATTTTAGAGATGAAATTTCCAGTGACCTCTGTGAGGTTGACTGATACGCAGTCCAGTTGCTGTCAGCGACACCTTCAGGACCTAGGGGCTTGGAGAGCTGGGGGTGGAATAAGCGGGAAGCTGACAGCCAGGTTTCAGAAGTCAGGGTGATGGGATGCGGAGAAAGCTGACTCACCGGAGCCAGGGGCTGGAAGTCTCTCTCGTCTCTCTTCCCAATGGGAATCCCTAAAACCCCAGAGTCTGTGATGATGGCAAACCTGGGAACCAGATCCTGTGCTAAGCACCTGAAATACATCAGCTCATTAAATCCCCCTAACAGCCGTGAGACATGGGCACTGTTATCAGTCTCCCATTTTACAGACAAAGAAACTAAGGTACAGAGATGCTCAAGCTCACACAGCTAGTCAGGGGCAAAGCCAGGAGCAAACGAAGCCATTTGGCTTCAGCGTTTGTTCTCTGAGAAACCATACTCTTCTGCTAGCTGACCTTGACTTTTCACAGATGGGCTGGGATATTGTTACTGGACAGGGCTCATGGGTGCTCAGGGTGCTAATCCAAGCAGGACTGCAAATCATCCAGGAAAGTCAAGCATGCATATTCTTTGTGGTTCTGAAGAGATAAGATATTTTCATTTTTTTTTAAGATGGATTTTTTTTAGTTCTGAAACAAAAAGCAGTTTCCCGCTAACCCTTGGTTGTTCCACTTCTTCGGAAGAGCCGTTAGTTCTCTTGCTGGCACATTTTGGTTAATCCGGATTTTACTTCAACCAATACTGTGCAGTTACTGGGGCCATCTCTAAGTGGATGAAGGCATAGCCGTCCTGCGCTACTTTATAACCCAACCAAATCTGGCCTGGCCTGTGGGGCTCCTCTCAGGAAACACCCAACTATAAGGAGGGGCACAAGGATCTCAGAATGAAATCACAGCAACAGCATATTTGCTTTCTGGCAAGGATACTGACTTCTGGCAGAGGGTTTGGGCCAAACATAGAGCGGATGGTTTCATCTGGACCACTCCACTGAAATGAAAGTCACCAGGGATCTGGAGAGCATTCTTACTGCCTTTGGGGAATTCCCGTGTGGATGTAAACAGAGCTTAGTATTGGCTTATAGGTAAACACCCACAAGGTTATAACAGGTGAGGGCTTAAGGATACAGCAACAATAGCACTTTTTTTTTTTTTTTTTTTGAGGGCAATGTCCCTGGCCCTCACATGCGGACCCGAACCGGGACCGCCGGCCTCCTAAGCCAACGCCCAATCACCGCGCCACTCGGCCGGCCCAACAATAGCACTTTTTTTTATGAATAAAGACTTTATGTTTGGGTACTTTCCATGTAACACTCTGGATTTGATGATGACATTTCTCATGATATTTTCAACTCAAGGTTATATGGCAGAGTGGTCTTATAAAAACAGATGCATTTATACTCTAGGCCAGTTTTTGTTTTATACAGTATAACAGTCAAGAAGCTTCCTTTGTTAGAAGCTTAGAGACCACCGCATTCTTCCCGCCCCAGGGGAGCTGCCACAGGGCTGTCTGCCTCTGTCACTATGGGTCTCAGCAGTGGGGAAATCACTTAATGAAATCACCTGGATGGCCTCTGACAACACTTCTGTCCTTAGGGCCTTCTACTGTCTTTTATTTCTGATCCAGCTTTCCCTTTGGACTTGGGTTTCTGACTCTGATGCAAAACCATCTGTCCATCTGTCTATCCTTTTCTCCATCCACCCATCCATTTGTCCATTGAGTCTTGTGTTCAAATATTACCTACTTTCTCCGTGACAAGCCTCCCTCCGTGCCCCAGATGATTCTGCTCTCCTCAGGGGGCCTGGGGGCTCCCATTGGTTCCTTTCCCGTCCCTCACCATGTGTGATGGGGAAGCCACCCTCAGGTTCATTTTCTCGGCCCCTCCCATGGCCACACAGTCCATTGTAGTGCTAAGTTGACTGGTCTGCAGTTCCCATCTAGTTTTGGGGGGTGGGGGGCACAGTTCTTCCCATGAAATGGAACCCATCCTCATATCACACCCTGCCTTCTGGAATGCCCTGCTTTATATGGCCAGCTCAAAAGAAACAGCTTTGCTAACACCTGAGTTCGGATGAAACCCTTGCTCTTATCAGCCTTACAAAGTTTATTGCCTTAGAGTGAAGTACAGCTTGAAATTCAGGGCAGATGCAATGGTGTCCTTTCTCTAGTCAGCATATCCCCTTCCTGGGGCTGCCGGTCTCAATAGCATAGTCCAGTTTTAATGGCAGATGAGCTGTGGAGTAGAGGCCAACAAATGGTCACTGGGAAGAGACGGAGCAATGGTCAAAGCATCCCAGGATAGGTGGGAACCTGTGTGGCCCCCAGCTTCAAGTGGCCCCCATTTTCCACTGATGTAGCCCTGCATGGTGCTGTTTCATGTGACATGGACAAACTGCCTTCCTCCTTATATTGGGTTCTGGTTTATGTGGACTTTCTGGAGACCAAGACTTGAATGAACACTCCTGAGCTGGAAACCCCTGACAGTGTGTGCGGGAGGCTTCTGTGCTGGACTCAGCTGTCACACCATATTATCTCTGTACCACTAGCCCCGGGCAATTGGCCCCATGTTTAGAAGCAGCAGCCCCAGGGTGTCACCATCTGTCAGACCAGCAAACCACAGAAGCTTCTCCAATGGGCGTCCCTCAACTTTCTCTCCCTGGATTTTGACTGGTGTCAAATGCAAGCACCCTCTCAAAACTTAGGCACCTTGAAGGCTGCTTTTCAAGGACCTGGATGACCCAGGTAACTCAAGGGACAATTCTTGGCCCTGGCTTGTGGCTACGAACTACTTCTGTCTGACATGATGGCTCTCTTCCCAGTTATCTTAGGGGGAGGGGACCACCCATGTACTTCCCAAATTTTTTTTTTTTTTTTTTAAAGATTTTATTGGGGAATTGGTGGAGGGGAACAGCGTTGGGGAATCAGGGAAGGGGAACAGACAAGTTGCTGTCTTTTTGTTCTTCAGTCTAGTTGCGGAGGATGTTGTTTCACTGGCCCATGTTGGTATCGTCATTGCGCTCTTCCCGGATGAGGCAGATCGGTCGCTGGCCTCTGGATGTCGCTCACCGCGGTCAAATTTTTTATCATTATGGCTCGCAGATTCAAATGTTCTGGGCACTGTCATGCCTCTGGACCTTTATATATTTTATTCCTTCTAAGGATACTTTCTACTCATAGCCCTTGATTCAGTAGCATTCACTGAGCTAGCTGGCTGTTCTCTGGGTACCAACCTAGCCCAGCCTTATGACCGTTTCCCAGCATGCAATTCCATATCCTGGGGCACTGCCTCGATGACGCCATTTCCCTTTTATATCCCTTTCCCCCCTTTTCTCTCAGCCCAGAATTAAGGGCTCCTCCTCTGCTCTCTTAGGACCTGCCACGCACTCCTATCATAGCATTTACCATGTACTATTATAATTGATTTCCTGGTCAACCCTGTTTCAACCTAATTACTTCCTGAAATGGAAAAGGTGGCGTCTTGTTCACCTATAACACTAGTTGCACATAGAAGACCCTCAGTAGAATTTACTGAATGAGTGGAAAAATAAATGATTGGTTTTAATGTATTTTCAAAATCACATCCTGGTGAAGGATTGAGTAAGAATATATTCCCGGAACTGGGAAAACAAACCAGAGAAATTTAGTGTGATTTTAATTTTAACCTGACCTTGAAGTTCTAGGGTGAATAAACAGAAAATGAAAGACAAAATATTGGATTTAAGAAATGGCAATTTTCTCAATGCTTAAAGTTTGAAAAGTCCCATGCAATTTTGCCCACAGAAAGGAAAGAAAAATGCTGTCAGGAGAGAGAGCTGTGAATTTCATCTTGTCTCCAGGACAACAAAGTGAATAATTTTAGAAAAGGAAGGAGAGAAACTGAGACAGCTTTACAAAGCAAGTTCACAAAAAAAAGTCATTAAAAAAAAAAAAGTAAAACAAAGACGATCAAAACAGAAGGATAGGAATCAAAACCAAAACCAAAGGAAATATAGATTCTCTATACACAATCTTCTCCTAGTGCAGGCTGAGCAGGAGATGGCGAAACTATGGAAATTTTATGAGTGTTCCTATCTATTGAGACATCACCGCTTGGTCTTTCTGACATGTACATCAGGGAAGAAATGTCAGCTCAGAATCCTGTGCATAAGTAGTCTCCCAAGGCCAAAAGCGAAACCTGATCAGCCCCTGGAGGTGGGTCAGCCCCTGGACACCCTGACAGGGTTTCCCTCCAAACACTGGAGGAAACAGAGCTGCTCAGAAGGACTGCGCTCTCCTCTGGTTTTGTTCAGCTCCATCAGGGGCAAATCTCAGGTCTGTTTCCTGCGTGGTTGTTTGCCTCCTGATTCTGGCATTCTGCGAATCAGTCCGTTGTCATGGAGACAACCATTTAGACCATTCATCTGAACAGGGCCTTGCAAAGTGGGTGAATAGGACCCAAAAAAGTATCCGCTTCAGTGCAGGAAGGCTTCCAGTCAGGAATAGTCACTGGTGGGGCAGCAGCTGGGATGTCACACGGCTTCCCAGAGCTCTCTCAGTTCATTCCTTCATCTCTTCGTGTACTCAGAACACATTTGTTTACCACTTCTTAAGTGTCCTTAACATGTGCCTCCAGCAGAGATGCTTCTGACTTCCCCATCAGGCCCCGCCCACGGCGTCTGGCTCCTTCATTCGGTCAGCACATCCCCATCGCAGCCCACTGCGGTCATCTCTGCTTCCAGCACTTCGTGTTTGGAATGTGGCTGCAGAGCTGCTTGTGACTCACGCCGGTGGCATCGATTGTGAGATCTCTAGAGCCTTGGGCCTTGGAGCAGTTCCCTCTGCCGTGGGATGACAGCACCCCAAATCATGGCGGGAGGAGAGCCCACAGGTGGGAGCCTAGAGCCAGGGAAAGGTGAAGGGCCACTGGGGAAAAGTAGTGAGCCCCAAAGGGCATTTTATTCCGTGTCAGTGATGTGAAGCCATTCTGAGGGCCTCCCCTCCTGAAAACTATGTGAAATGATGCACGATATGTGGCTTGGGAGGCAACTAATCACATTCAACACAGAGAATAACATCTAATAGAACAATAGTTGGGGGTCAGTTAGCACCCCCAAATGATACTGGAGGCAGAGTATTGCATATCTCAACAGCCAACAAAGGTCTTGTTCTGGGGGTGTTCAGAATGACACAGCACATCAAGAAAAGCTAAGTAGATATGAATAGATACATGTGTGTATTTTTTTTAAAGGACATGAAATGTGTAGTGTATTTCAGGAAGATTCCCTACCAAATTGATAAGATAAGAAAAGGAAAAAAATCAGTTTTATGAAAAATTAAGTCACGTGAAATACTGCCCTGTGTATTGTATGTGAATAGAGCTACTATTTTCTATCGCGGTGCCAGTGGAGTCTCATACATAGATTCCGCAGAAGCACTGCTAGCGTGGGAGGGATCTTTGTGACCCCATTTTACAGTGGTTTTTACATAATTATTGGCCTTGGAAAGCTTTCTGCAATGGGGTCTCACAGAGGAGCCTGCCTGTATGTGAAAACCCCTCTCTCTGCGAGCTGGGCTGGAAGGAGTTTCAGAACTTCCAGTTTCAGAAGGTGTCTGAGCCTGCAGGGCCACCATAACAAAATACCATAGCCTGGCGTACACTACCGAGCTTTACTCTCAGTTCTGGAGGCTAGAAGTCCAGGATCAAAGTGTCAGCATGGTCGTTCCTGGCTTGTAGATGGCTGCCTTCTGGCTGTGTCCTCATATGGAAGGGAGAGAGCCAGAGAGCTCCTTGGGGTCTCTTCATACAAGGACACTAATCTCAACATGGGGTCCCAATCTTATGACCTCATGGAACCCTGATTATCCCCCCGAAGTCTCCATCTCCAAATACTATCACGTTGTGGGTCAGGGCTTCAACATTGAAGCCCATCGAACATGAATTTTGTGCGGGGTGGGGGGGAACATAATTCAGTCCATGGCAGGTGGAATGAGAGGTCTAGGGTGGTCCCGTGGCTTGGGTAGGCAGAGGGGGGCTGCTGCCAGGTGACGCTTTCTACACCAGGATCTTGGCCTTCTGTGGCACAGCCTCACCTTCCAGAACAACTGCCCTGGGTACCAGGCCTCAGTCTCTTCTGCCCTTTGGAGAGCTGGGTGGGTTTCAGGAAGGGTTTCTGGAGACTGCCTTATCTAAAGCTCATCAGGAGCAATATTAACAATTATATTAGAAATAGTTATCATGTATAGCCTGACTAAAGTCCACACTGTCCACATTTAGTACCTCATTTAACCTTCACGATGACCTAGGGTAAGGTATACTAATCTCTTTTCCATTTCATGGAGAGAGTACAGAGACGCTATGCGATTGTACAAAGTCACACAGCCAGTGAGTAGCACAGCTGGGGATCAAACCCAGGCTGTCCGGCTCAGAGTCTGTGCCCTTAAGCGGCACCACTCTCTGGGATGGGATGGACAAGTCCGTAATCAGGAGAAGCACAAGAGGCACCGCTCCCCTGGGCTGAGTGTGCTGGGAGGAGCCGTCTGTCTCCCGGTCAGGGCGAGCGCTGGCACACGCGGCTGAGGTGGGAAAGGCTGTCAGCGTCCTTGTTGGGAGGGTGTTCCCCAAGATGAGAGCACAGGCACAGACTTGAACCCTCTGATATTCCCAGTGCCAGATAATGAAGTAAACAGCCTTATTCTAGTCATCTTCTCAATTTCCTGTTTTCCGGTTGGTTCGAGGTCAAAGGTGTCTTTATCTAGGATCACAGGCTCAAGGCACTCAGCCAGGCCTATGAAGCTACGTGAAACCTCTTGGTGCCATCGGCCAGGCCCACATGGAGCAGGATGCCATTTTAGTGTTAAGTAGTGACCACTGGTCTACCCTCCAGGGGTGCCCATCTCCCCTTCCTCAGTGGTCCTCAATAGTGGTCACAGACGTTCAGTGTGCTGGGCATCTACAGCCGAGACATGCTGTCCTGTGCTCTTGGATAGATGTCAGTGTCTCCTAGGGCTCTTAGCATCCGCTTTTGTTCCTGGTTGGTGGCCCATGTGTTCAGCGCCATAGGAAGGGATGGATGGGGTGGTATGAAAGGATGAAGAGATATAGCGGTCATAGGGAATGTGTTTTGCTGTCAATGTGTAAGCAGTATGTCAGATTTGGGAGTTATAGTGACAAGAGCTCAGCCTTGGCTTGTCACTGGGTGACTTCACCTCCCCAAAGCCTAGCTTCCTCACTCACTAAGTCCAGGGCCTGCATTACAGGCTGCCGTCCGGATTAATTTAAGGGGTATGCCATCTAGTCAGGACTGACTCAACAGTGTTTTTCTGAGGCTGAAGGCTGTGTATTTTTACTTAAAGAAACGCTTCTGCTAGAGTTTAATTGATATCATATTTCCTTGGTGGGTTGTTTGTTTGCCTTTGACCATGGATCTTTTTACAATGGAGATGCTTTCATACTTTTGGGTAAAGAGCTGAAGTTAAGCCAAGGAAGATGCAAAGCTGGGGTTTAAAGACAGTTAGGGAAGAGTGAGGACCACCCATTGGCAAGAAAGAATCACAATGACTTTGTAATTCACAATGAGTTTGAAAGAATCACAAAGAAAAGAAAAAAAAGAATGCCCTGGGGGGAAACCTGCATTGACATTCATTCTATTGTCTCAAGTCTTGGAGAGCTTGAAAAATTATTATTTTATGTCATGCTCTCAAGTGGAACCTCAACAAAGAACCACTGTCTCCTAGAAAGACTCAAACAAGTGAAATTAGGGAATTGGAAGAGAAAAACAATAGCAAATAATCACCCACCAGAACAATAACAAAGAGAGGGACGCAGCCTGAGTCAGATGAATATTTCAGACCAGTTTCTGCCTGAGGTCAGTATTTCGCAGGGGATGGGTGGTTTAAGAGTTAAAAATCATCTTTTCCTCTTCTTCCCTGCAGATCTTAGTTTTCAAACATGATTTTCTGGCTAACTCTTTAGTAATAGGAAGCAGCTGATGCATTGTGAGGTTTCTTTCCTATGGGAACATGCACTGTGCTGGTGGAGAAACACAGCAAGAAAGAAAAAAAAAAGCCATGCAAGTGGATTGATGAGAGTGAAGCAATTGCACGATTGGCTAAGAAAGAAGGTGAGGAAGTCACCCGTGGAAATGAAGCACACAGATTTCAGCTAATATTGCTTTCAGTTTCGGGAGGAAGACACTGCCCTCCCGGCTGAGCACGCGACGGTGAAGAAACTTCCGTGTCCTCTCGTCTCCCCGTGGCCTCCCCACATGTGCGTGTCTTACACTGAGGGCCTTTGAAGGGCTGCTCATTCACTCTCAGGTGATGGGTGGAGAGGGGCATGTAAATGCCTGCCGTCGAAAGCACCTCTGTAGAGACAGCTTTCCTGAATAAAACGCTTCTCTTGCCCCACGTCGCCAGTGTCTTCTCCAACAAGCCCATAGCCTGTTCCTCCAAATGGCTTCTAAGAAACAATCGCTCTGGTTTGGCCTCCTCCACACATAGGGATTTAAAAATAACCAACGTTAGGATCAAACCCTGGATTAGCTATTTCTGGTGCACGTCTTCCTTCCAAGTCATGAAGAAAATGACGTTATTCAGGGCCATCGTCACCTCATGTGGCATCTTCCTGTATCTTTGTCAGCATAAACACTCACCCATTCATCCCCTCACTGCCCACCAAACGAAAACAATGTGGTGACACATAAATTGTGCGAGGCAAGGGACAAGTGGGGTAGCTGAGCTTGGGGCCCTGCCAGAACTCCTATCATGTAATAAGAAAGCTCTCAAATAAACACCGTATGATTTAATTGAATCTCAGCTAGGAGATATGGTTTTACAGAAACTAATTATGGCAGGCAGCTGACGTATTAGTGCAGTAAATCTCACCGATGTGCGGCCCTGGAGCTGCCGCTGTGCTGTGTTGGGTTATTCTCTCTCTCTCTCTCTCTCTCTCTCTCTCTCTCTCTCTCTCTCTCTCCCTTTGCATCTTAGTTTATTTCATTCAGTCTCTTTTTATCTCTCTCTCTCTCCTCTTTCTGGCATGTTTAGATCTTGAATAGGGATTTGGCATTTGTAACTCACTGATTCTTGCTTCAGATCAATAAACATACATGGTGTGTGTGTGTGTGTGTGTGTGTGTGTGTGTGTGTGTTTTGGTCTTTCTGCTGCAATGGACATGACAATTCAGGATTGAATGGTATAATAAATCAATATGGCAGGCAGGGGGAGGAGGCAGTGGATAAAAAAAATGATTGAAACTTCCTGCCTTGAAATAGCTTATCATGGGTGACACTGGGTGGTACTGGTAGTTATGAAAAGGGGAGGAAGAGAGTTATGTAAACAACTAGCCTTGGAAACATTGGGCAGAATTAGGTACAGGCCATTTGTCATGAGATTACAGATGGAGGAGTTTTAATTCTGACAAAGCTAACTTTAGCCTCTTTCCTTCAAGGCTACCTTCCCTTTTGGTTAGGAACAGAGAATGCTTGACTAAGGACTGTGACTGAATGAACTCATCATTGCATTTATTATTTGCTTAAGAAGAAGTCTGGAGCCAAGTGGCCTCAGAATTTGTTCAGTCACGTGGTTATCCTTCCATGCTTTCCGCATCCTTCTTTGCCATCCTTTTTTCTCATGCTTTATGGTCTTAAGATCGCTCTTCCAGTTCCAGACGTTGCATGAGCATCCCAAACTTAAAGGAAGGGGCAAGGGCAAGAGACTTCTTTTCATGAGGCTCTAGATTTTTATTTTTTAAGAAACAAAAGTTTTTTCTGAAGCCTCCAAAAAAGTGTTCCTTATATCCTCGTGGTCCGAGCTGGGCGGCTAGCTGTACGGAAGGACAGGAATGTGAGAGCCAGACAGCCATGATTTCTTTCCTAGGGATAGATGCATTGTCACTGCATTAAAATTAAGATTCTGAGAGAAAGGGGGAAGAGGACTGGGGATGGCAGCCGAGTGAACCTATCCATGGCACCTGCTCCACTTTCCTCTGTTGTGTTTGAGAGAAAGGCTATTTGTCTTACATCAGTTTCTGAGGTCCCCTCCTCCCTCCGCAGATGCTCCCCACAGAAGCCCCCTTCTCTGTCATTTGCTTTGCTGCTTGGTCACCAGCGGAACTCTTCAACTACAGTTCTCTTGACATGATATTGCCTCCTCTGCACATAAACCCACCTAGGATTTCAGATCACACAGACCTGGGTTCACATCCTATCCCGGATGCACTGCTCACTAGCTCTGGGGTCTTGGGCAAATTACTTAACCTCCGCACTTGCTAAAGATGCACGTAATAGTTTGTTTCTTATTGCATCACGACGAGGATTCAATAACGAGTGTAAAGTGCTCTGCACTGTGCCTGGCCCCGAGGGGCGCACAATAAACTGTAATTTTCTCTTTCTCTACATTTTAAATATAACATTAGCTGACGTTTACTGAGTGCTGACTGTACGCCTGGCCTTGCTTTAAGTGCTTCATACAAATGAACTCATTTGACTCTCACACCAGCTTACTGAGGTCTATAAAAGCATGATGAGTTTTAACAGCTGAGAGAGGAAGAGAGGAAAACATATTTGTCTAAGTTTCCAGGGACAGCAGCAGAACGGAGCCTTTATCGAGGCAGCTGGCCTGGAGCCTGGGCGCTAACCACTGTGTGCTACTTCCTCCCACACTCAGTGTCTCTCCTGGGAGTGGGTTCCTGCCCAGCCGGGACCACAGCTTCACAGACTTTCGATAGTAGGTAGCCCAGGTGACCCCACTGAGAGGTCGTGGAGGGTGGTGGGCTCCTCCAAGGGGCAGGGGCCCTAGGCTGTCTGAGAGGTGGCGCAGCAAGGTCCCAGGAGGGAGGGAGGAGGAGCAGTGCTCGGCACCCCACATCAGGCTGTACCCCACCGAAGGGGTTCCTTCTACCTCGGCTCCTTTAGCCAATGTCAGTGTGCGTTCCAGCACCCAACTCCCGACACACACAGACTGCCCTCAGGGAAGCAGGGAAGGGAAGGCCCTGGCGCCCACAGAGACCCTGAGCCCTTACATTACTTTCCAGGTGGGGACCCCGGACAGAGTGAAAAGATCAGCATTAGAACCCAGGGGCATGAAATCATTTTGATATTCTCTCTGGGTGCGCGTTTCTAATGGCAATAAGACAGCTGTGTTATATGCAGGAAAATGGCCGTCTTCCCTTTGGCTTCTGAAAAGCCTGCTCAGTCACACTGAACGGTTCCAACGAACGGACACAGGCTGCAGCATCAAGGCTTTAGGTGGCCCACGGAGCTCAGGGGCTACAGCACCTTTAGGTCTGAGCCCCCAGGAAACCAAGGGAGAGAAACGATCAGAACTGAAAACTGAATCTCGCTCTCTGCAGGCTGTCCTAAGTCTAAGTAATTTCCACTTGAGTGTTAGATGGTGTTATTTCTTTCCTAAGGGAACCATGGACCCAAATATCAGTGCCTGCCTTAATATACATCCCATTACAAGAAACAGATGAATCGTAAACCATGCTGGAAAGGTCTTTGATGAGGATAGAGCATTTTTCATTAAAAAAGAAAATAACAAATGGAATTACACCAGAGTCTATGAAGTTGGATGGAGGATGGTGGGGTGGGGAAAGTGGAGGAGTTTATCAACTGTACTCTGAGGAGATCAATTCCTCCGCACACCCCCTTACCCTTTTCTTGTTGCTTTGTTGTCTTTGGATTTTGTTTATTTGTTTGAGTAAAGGATGAGAATCCCTAATAATGGAACCAGAGAGTTTAGACAGCTGGGGGCACGGCCTGCCTGGTAACGAGTCTGCATTGCCCATGATGAGCGACAGGTGAATTATTTACATGCCAGGCATAGAATCAGTTGCGTACTTAGGCCTCTCTGAGCATTGCTGAACCCTAGGTCCAAGGTTGCCGTTTTAAAAGTGATTTCCTGATACCTTATCTCACACGATTTCACAGTAACCTTGGCTGGAAGTGGGATAAGGGAGATTACAGTGTTATCCGATTTTACAGAGGAAACCTGGGCTCAGGGCAGCTAAGGGACTTGTGATGGGGCAGGACTCTTTGCTAAGAAACCCTACTGCACCATCAGACCCTCCCCGCATAGTAGGGAGTTCCCCCCAGGCCTCCCTAAGATGTGGGGACTCGAGTTCAATGCGCCAGAAAGGTGCTATCCAGCAAAAGAGGAAGGAGACATGATGTCTTGAGTCACCAGCTTGCATCCTCCATAGGGTCAGAGGTGCAGGGAGGTTCACCAGGGCAGGAATATGTCCATATTCTTGAATTCTAAGCACACTGAATACCAGAAGGGGCACCTGAGGATTCCCAGGCTAGTTCTCATAAGTGAGGAAAATGAGGCTAATTCTGCATGCAATTCCCATGTGTGTTTTTTTCCCCACCCCAAGCAAATCTCTGACACCAGCGAGGTTGTCATACAGTTCAGCTCAACTCTGACACTACCTGGAGATGGTGTCAGACCCCACGGGTTAAGGAATCAGTCCTACAACACTGCCAATTCCTTCAGTGGCCGATCACAAGGCCAGGTTCCAATGGCCTTCTTTTGGGGTTCAATTAATTTGCTAGAGTGACTCACCGAACTCAGAGAAACATTTTAGTTACTAAATCACCGGTTTATTATAAAAGAGTTTAACTTAGGGACAGCCAGATGGAAGAGATGCAAAGGACAAGATATGTGGGTAAAGTCTCAGAGCTTCCATGCTTTCTCGGAAAGCTGTCTGAACCCCATCCTTTGGGGTTTTTATGGAGGCTTTGTTACAAAGGCTTAAATGATTAAATCATTGACTATTGGTGATTGATTCAACCTCCAGTTCCTCTCCCCTCACCAGAGGTCAGCGGGTGAGATTGAAAGTTCCAACCCTCTAGTCACAGGATTGATTTGCCTGGCAACCGGCCTTCATCCTTAGTTACCTAGGGGCTTTCCAAAAGTCACCTCATGAATATAACAAAACATACCTTTATGGCTCTTATCATGTAGGAAATTCCAAGAGTTTTAGGAGTTCTGGGCCAGGAATGGGACAAATCCCAAATATTTCATATTATAAATGATAGCATCACAGAGACTCAGACAGGTGACTAGAATGACCTAAAGCCACACAGATGTCTCTGCAGGTGCCCTGCCCAGAGCACTGCCTGTTCCTCACTGCCTAGCATTCTGGCTTCTTTCTGCTGGCTGTAGGTAATCTGTGGACCAAAGAACTGATTCAAAGGAGGCTCTAGGACATGGCGATGAGGAACACAGGTCTGGGGAATGGGTGAGACTGAAGTTTGAATTCCGTCTTAGTTGTAAGGTGGCAAGCTGCCATCTTCAAGTGCCATGTTCAAGGTAGACATGAAAGGGAGTGGCAGGTGGCTGCGGTCCAAGACTCTTTTTCTCAGGAAAGGACAAATTCTTTTGGAAGATGCATCCAGGAGTCTTCTGCTTGTATTCCATGTGCCAGGATGGGGTGACCTGGCCCTGTCTGGCTTCGAGGGACGAGAGCATGAAGCCGTGGGAGGCAGCAAAAGGGAAGAGGGTGGGACATGGTTTATGAGGTCAGTCAACATCGTCTGCCTCAGATCACACCCTGAATTTCAGGGAGTAGCGGGATGGGACCCAGTCTACTGCGCAGCCTCCCGTGTAACCCAGCTTCTTTTCTAAGAACCGGGTGAAAGTGGTTGCAGTTTCCATTTCTTGGAACCCCCAAGGTTGTCTCCACGATGTCTTCATATGAGAAGGAGGGTCACCTCTGGCTGGTAGCTCCTTTTTAGTGTCATCAGCTCCTCTTGAGGACCACATCCCTGCCTGTGGGGCTGTCCCCGTACCCCCAGCTGATCCAGACATGGATCTCAGAGACCTTCTTTTATTTCCATCAACCTCCCCAAGCTCTGGATGTGCGTCTTTTCCTTAGAAGTGAGTTTAGGGTGGGGTTCTCTGACCTCAAAGCTGAGGAAAATTCAATGGAAGAAAACAAACTGGTTACACCACTGTTTATACAATAGTTTAGTCAGAGGAGCTTTTTTCGTTGTGTTTTCCCTTTTCGGGGGGCAGGCCGAGTCTGTTTTCCAAAGTCCTGCCTGTGTCATTGTTTGTGTGATGCTGCCTTCTCAGAGCAGGGTGGGTGTTTAATAAATTAGCTACATAAAAGCAGGGGGACAATCAGGAATCAGGAAGCAACCACTCACATATCTGAGAACTTTGGCAAACACTTGGGGACTAAAAAGTAAGAACTGCTTCCTTTGGTTAACGAGGGTTTCAAAAGGGATTTTCTTCTTGAATTTTTCACTTTCTCATGTGAAAATTTTTCTCATTGTTATCTTGGTGGGGGAAATAGGTTTTAGTGTGAAACGCTGGTCACCTCCAATGGGGTGAGTGGGATTTGCTGATTTAAAAAAATATATTCATCCATGTCCATGTCCATGTCCATATCTACTCAACTACACCTGAAACTAGTGTAATATTTTGTCAACTGTAATTGAAAAATTAAAGAAAAATTAAATAAGGGGAAAAAATGGACGCAAACGAACCATCTGTGGATTCTTAAGAGGTTGGGATTTCAGCCAAGCATTTCCACTTTGTGCCTTAAGCAGACTAGAAAGTAAAAGGAGTCGCCTGTCTACCCCCCAGGAGAGCAGAAGAGAAAACAAACCTCTAGCGCACAGTGTGGGTGCTGGGCAAAGCTCAGGTGCAGACTCATGGCTTCAGACCACTGTCTGGGATCAATGAAAGTTTGCTTTGGGATGATAAGGCATGGCTTGACGCCACCTGAGTTCGAGATGACAATGTGACATGAACTAGCCCTCTGAACAGGCTCAGAAAATTGGTTCCTGTCTTGATTTCAATGTTAATAAAAAGGACAAAACCCCCCAAAGGTTTGGTCATCACAGTAAAAAAGCAAAACAAAACAAAAAACGATATCTATATGTCTTCACATCTATTTAAATATTTGTCTACAGCTTCTATGATGTCTCTCCTCCATCTACCCGCTTTGCAGGCTATAAGGGCTGCATTCCTACGGTTCCCTTGGAGAAAGAAGTTCAGGATCGTAGGTCAGAAATAAGGGCCCTGGATGTTTTCTTTCTTTTCCGCGGGGCAATGTCTCTGGGCCTGGATCATGCCTGTGTATTTGCTGTGTCTCGGTTCCCTGAGGTGAAGGGTGAAATTGTCATTACTCAGATTCCTCAGTGCCGTGAAGATGTCCTGATGGGCAATTTTCAGGCAGCCTGCGTTGGAAACACTGCCTGGCCATGGCTTCTGGAAGTCAGAGAAGGTCACCGAGAGAATTGCACTGCCGACAGAATGTAGAAAATGTCCTTCTAGGCCCAGAATGGAAAAGAAGTCACCTGCGTCAGTCCATTGTGGTTGATGAGTTCAGATGACTTATCGGCTCCCCACCTTAAGGCTCTATTGACATATTCTTTTTTCTTTTGGTGGAGGTGGGAAGAGAGAGGTGGTGGGAGGAAATTAAGTGCTAATGTTTCCTTCCCCTGAGCTGTCATGTGAGATCCCTTCTCAAAGGAATAAGAAATGGAAGCAATAGGTGAAGTTTGATAGCTCATCATCTTGCAGGTGGGAGCAGGGTGTGACATGAAACAATCGTGTGGGGACAAGAGGAGAGTAGGGAGAATTCATTCAAGAGGATCATTACCACGTCTGAAAAACGGAACTGATTTTTACAGTTGCTTTGTAGAATCTTCTAGAAGGGTATGTTGAACAGCCCCTTTATTCAAACAACGTCCCCAAATATATATTCATCAGTGGGTGATGAGAATCTATTTTCCTGAACTTCTTTCAATGGAAGAACTGTCCACCCCAACGCCGTTTTATAGATGAAGAAACTGAACTTAAAAAGGGAGTTGTTTACACAGCAGACATGAGCTGAGAGAACCCTTTACATTGAGATAAGACTTGACTATTGTCCCTATTACTGTGTTCCTGCCTCTGTGGCAGGGGTTGAGGGGGGCACTGAGGGTGGGTGACAAGCCAGGTTGATCATGTCACTGGCGTTTCATGGAGCGGCCTTAGCCAAACCGCTATAGCAGCTGAATATATTAACGTACAGTCGGCTCTTTCCAGGTGAATCCCTTCGCCTTGTGATGCAACCACATGGAACTATTTACCGTCCCCCACACATGGCGTTTTCTTTGCTGTTTTTGTGCCTTTGGATATTTACTCTGCCTAGAACTCCGTTCCTCATTTCTCCTCTGGTTAAGTCCCAGTTCAGTTGTTGAGCCCCTTTTCCGTGGTCACCCCTTTAGGAAACTTCACTGATGCGTCCGCCTCTTCACAGTATCCCTGTCACAGCGCCAATCACCCTGAACGTTGTCAATACCCGCACAGGCACCGCCGTCTCTCATTATATCGTGGGTACAACTGGAGGACAGGGACCCGGGCCTTTTCGTTGCTGTAGACTCACAAGGTTAGACAACGAGGTTTGCAAACTTAATTGTCTGACTTCGTTTACAACAATACCTGATACTTCAAATGCTTTTTAAAATAATTGGTTATTCGGTCAATCCTGCTACCCTCAAAGCTGAAAAAGTACCAGTGGTGGCATCACAACCCCCGCAGAAACCTGTGTTAATTCACTCTCATTATGCCTAACCCCTTGAGGGGAGTTGCTGGGGGCTCCCTGAAGCAAACCCAGGCTGCTGGGTGTGTCGGAGGGGGAGCTTGGAGCCTGCCAGCACTGCAATCAGCTGCTCCTCTCCACTGTCAACATGTGTCAGGTGCCCCTTCCAACCCCATCTCATTCAATCTTCCCCACAGCACTACAAAGTAGGTGTTACGATCTCACTTCACATGTGAGGAAACGGAGGCAAAGAGAGGTTATGTCCTTGGCTCAAGGTCACAGAGCTCCCAACAATGGCAAAGCCAGGTTTGGACTTTTGATCAGCTGAAGGGTGATGGTGGTGTCCTTTGACCACTGAGTTGCATTGCTTTTTAACACATCCACCTCGCCAGGTGTAAGTGCACGCCCGTGGCAGGAAGTGGCAAGGGCAGGCTCAGCCTGGGCTAAGTATTTGTTTTCACCTTCAGGCTTAGAGTGAGATTCCCAAATGGGGCCGGACCTGGTGCTAAGGGGCCGGGCCTGGTGCTGAGTGTTCAGGTAATCTCGGGAAAGGCACCCTGGGCCGTCCAGAATCAGGGCTTCTGTGGTGCCTGCACCCAGGCAGTGTCCCAAGTGTGCTGGGCTACACACACACACTCCTCTAAACAGCAGCTGGCTACAGCCCAGTCAACAGGCTCCAGAGTGCTGCACAGTCAGTATCAGGGGAAAGGTCCTGTGTGGGGCCTGGCAAGAGGCAGCACAGCCGACTCCAAAACACCAGTAGGAGTGAGCCCCAGGGGACCAAATGCTCGGCTGCTGCCCTGTGCTGCTCAGAGTTCTGCGCAGGAGGGTGGGGCAGGAGGGGAGAGGCTTCCAGCTGTTCCATACCAGCCTTGGGCAAGTCAGAGCCTGGAATCTGCAACCCTGGAGGGCTCCCCTGCTTACTGCAAACCCAACTGCTGCCAAGAGACCCCCAAAAATGCTGGAGAACAGAGGCCATAAACATAATCTGACCCCTTTTACCAACTGGCTCCATCCCAAACTAAAATGAGAAATAAATTGCTGGAATAAGCATGTGCGTGTGTGTGTGCGTGTGCATGTGTGTGTGTGCGTGTGTGTGTGTGTGTGTGTGTGTGTGTGTGTGTGTGTGTGTGTGTATTAAACTGACGGGAAAGAAAAACCCTGTTTGGGGAATCCTGTTTGGGCTGTTTAAAGTTATGACTAAATGAATACAGTACATTTAATTTCTATACATTGGCCCCCAGAAAAAGCTGACCCGATAAGCTGTAAAATCTTAGCACCTCAAATTTCCTAAGTCTTAACATTTCTGGGAGAAAGACAAAGTGTGTACTTACAGATATTATCTATCATTTTTATAACAGCACTGCTGAGTTGCTATCCTTGACCCCATTTTACAGAGGACAAAACTCATGTTCAGATGGCACAATCGTTCAGATAATTTGTTCAGGGTCATACTGCTGATATTTAAATACAGGTCTTTCAGACTCCCCAAAGCATGCTGTTTCTGCTGTACTTCTCTGTGTGCAAATATTGATTATTACTAATACAATCTCCCAAGCCAGACCAATATTCATCAGTAAGATATGGGACTGACGGTTTGCTCGATGCATTGGCTTTTTATAGGGGACTTACGGGTGTGCTGTCACCCAGGAGCCAGGGCTGCATTTCATTTCTGACTCTCGATTACTTCCTCTGTTCTTTTCCCTGATGGAATAAATATCATGCCACCTGCCTTCATTCCTATTTCACAAGACTCAGTGAGTTCAAGTCTCCAAGCTGCTGCCAATATCTCAGCCACAAGGTATCCACACATTTTGCTAGTTGTTGTTTTTTTGTTTGTTGTTTGGTTACAGTCAGACCATATCTACTTTGTGTAGAATTGAGCTGAAAGTTTTTGGAGGGGTCCAGGTGAGAGGTGTGATCTATGGCCTCAGGGGATTGGTGTGGTCAGCTCAGCATCTGGGAAGTTCTATGAGACCTTCCTTTCATGAAAGGCTTGCTTCCAGGGAGTCATCAGCATGTCTAGAAGGTTGCAGTTTTGTAGGAATGGGATCAACCTGAGAAAAGTGTGCAAATGTAACTTCTCTTTTGCTACCAAGGTGAGTCTGAATGCAAACATCACGCTCCATATAAAATAACGGGAATAAAACCAAATACCTATGCATGTATGAACTGTTAACAAAAAGAATTGAAACGACAACTAAAAATCCTTTCAGGACTTTTCTGCTATGACCATTTGACCGAAATAATTTTTAGAGATAACTGTTAAATTGCGGAATATCTGCCAATCTTTGTGAGAAATAGAAAAAGTACAATCGACGAGAAGACCTATACTCAAAAACATTTAACATTAATGAGCACTGTTTTCAGTAGATTTACACAATGAAAGCAACAATCTATCCTTTTCAAGATATAGAATCTCAGTGCAGAGAAGGCAAGTAACTTGTCCAAGCTCACACACTAGACGGTTCTTTGACTCCATTGTTCATACTTGGTTCATTTACTGATTCACTCGCTTGTTCAATAAGTATTTTTTGGATGTGTCATCTGGGTGCTATTCTCGGGTCCTAGGGGTGCCATGGTGAACAAGCCCAAAGCAGGCCCCTCTGTCCACAGAGCTTGCACTTGAGTTGGGGGTGACTCCCAAACTGCAAGTATCATGTTTAGCGTGACACCCACACCTCCTGAAACTCTGTTCATGAAAATTCACACCTCCAAAGGGGTGGCAGTGCCAGGTCTGTGTAGCAGGTGTTTGTTTTAGTGAACTGATTTTACACTGTGGGTCCCAGAGCAAAAGATGTTGAAGTCTCTCTCTTGTTTCGTCTCATGTGTTCTAGAGGCGGGGAGCCTGAGGCCAGGTGCCAGCACCGTCGGCCTCTAGTGAAGGCCGTCTTCTGGGTCTCAGGCGTCTCGGTGCCTCCTCACGTGGTGGAAGGCGCTATGGAGCGCTGCGGGGACTCTTACATATGAGGGTCTGACAATTAAGTTCACGAACTTGTTGCAATGATGTTGCTAGCCTTTTTTGAGATCAGAAGGATTATTCATCATGAATTTGTACCAACTGGACAAACACTTAACCAAGTTTACTATTTGGAAGTGCTGAAAAGGCTGAATGAAAAAGTTACGATGAGAACGACCTGAGCTCTTCACCAACAATTCATGGCTCTTGCATCACGACAATGCACCAGCTCACAAAGCACTGTCCGTGAGGGAGTTTTTAGCCAGTAAACAAATAACTGGATTGGAACACCCTCCCTACTCACCTGATCTGGCCCCCAATGGCTTCTTTCTTAACTTGAAGATAAAGCAAATATTGAAAGAAGACATTTTGATGACATTCAAAACATCAAGGGTAATAGGATGACAGCTGTGATGGCCATTCCAGAAAAGGAGTTCCAAAATTGCTTTGAAGGGTGGACTAGTTGCTGGCATCTGTGCATAGCTTCCCAGGGGAGTACTTTTAAGGTGACTATAGTGATATTCAGCAATGAGGTATGTAGCACTTTTTCTAGGATGAGTACACAGACTTAATTGTCAGACCTTGTAAGATTACTAATCCTATGCCTGAGGGCTCCACCCTTATCATAACCCCGAAGCACGTCCCAAAGGCCCTACCTTCTAATACCATCATTTTGGGGGTTAGGACTTGAACATATTAACTTTGGGGGGCCACAGTCAGATCATAGCACCTACCTAAGTCAAGTCAAACCAAGGTGTGAGAGTAGCTAGACACTTTACACAAAGGAAAGGGGAAATGAAGGGCAAGTCAGAATACTAACTAACTAATAACTAACTAACTAACTTCTTCAGCCTAAGAGCCTCAATGGTCAGGGGCATTAGCGATCTGTATATAAGAATCTAAAATGATTCCCAGAGGGGAAACTGGGGCTGTTAAATCCTCTGAAAACTTCCTGTGAACATTAGTGCCAGTTGCTAAAATACCTTTCCATAAAAGAAGACAATTTCACTCAATTCTTTTTTTTTTTTTTTTTTGAGGGCAGTGTCACTGGCCCTCACATGTGGGACCGAACCGGGGCCGCTGGCTTCCCAAGCCAGCACTTAACCACTGCGCCACTCGGCCGGCCCTTCACTCAATTCTTCAGTCTCAAGGTTACAATGATTTTCAGCTCAGAGGAGGGGATGAACTCAGGCATTAAGAGTCCTTGAGTGCAAACAAATTTGTCTTGCTTTCCATGAACACTGACAGAGCTGCCATGGACGGAACTGAAGGCATCAAAGCACAGGGCACACGCCCAGGTCTGGGGAGATGCATCAGATGATGAAGCAGCTTCGAGAAACGGGTTCTGTGTGGAATGTGTTAGTCTCTTCAGTACTTCATTATAAGTACCCATCCTATCTTGTGTGGAGACTTTTCTGCACAAGTCACACACACAAAATTGCCTCTGCTGGTGGGACAGCTATCCCTGGACAAGGGATTGGCTGTTCTCTTTCACAAAAGACCCACCATGAGCCATAGAACTGATGTACTCATACACGTCACAGTCTGGTGGCTGGGACACCTTGGCGAAGAGTACCCAGTAAACTCGGGCGGCTGATCATGCTGTGTTTGTGTTAGGTGTGGGCCGCATGCTGCCTGCCAGTCCACTCACTATTCACAATGCCTGCATCTGGTGACATTGGAGAAGCCCTTTTGCTCCACCTACTAATTGAAATCCTTATGCACCTTTTACCTAGCTTTTCAGCAGGCTCTAGTTTACTTCTGTGGCTGAGTGCGCAAAACAATTGCTGGTTTTACATGTTCGCCTGGCCTTGGTTCCAACTGAGCCCAGTGCCACCCCCAGTAGGCCTCTGCAGATCTGAGTTTGACGGGACGTGGGAGCTTGCCTTCTCATTTTACACACGAAGACCCAGAGCCCTTGAGCACCTGGCCAAGGTCCCAGCTACTTATCCGTAGAGTGAAGATCAGACACCAACTATCATGGTTCTTGGTCTTGGGATCTTTTCACTCATCCATTCAACATTTGAGAAGCACTGAAGCCAGTTCTTTGAGGAACTGAGAATAGGGAGACGAAAGAAGGTTTCTGTCTCGATGAGTTCATGGTCTTGTTGCTATGATTGCAAGAAGTGCTGGGAGTCAGCATTTAAGGGAAACAGGCGTTTGGATGCTGAGAGGGTCTTCCCACCGTTACCATCCTCTTCTGAATGCAACTCAAACCAAATCAGTACGAATCTGGGATTCACTAAATAAAACCACTGGAAAACAAGGTCAAAGTGACCAAGGCCAAGAGAACCAACATAAGTGCTTTTTTATCCTTCCTGAGAGGCGAGCTGAAGGGTGGCCCCCAGTGACAACTGCGGGACTCATGCCTGGGCCTTGTCCCCACCCCAGCACTGCCTGGGATGAATCACACACCAGAGAACAACGGGGCTATTTCTTAAGAGTCATTTGTCAAGTTGACATCCCTGCCTAGAGTTATTTAGGACTTTCTAAAGACATCCCTTCCCCTCCCTGCTGCAGGAAGCACCTGTGAGGCTGTTGAGCTGTGGTTTTGCTCAATAGCACTTTGATATCCCGTAAGGCCATCAATTTCTCTTCCGTCCCTGTCTGCGTGGACTTTGGCTGACACAAAGATAGGGAAGCTCCAAGAGGATGATGATGAGAAAGAGGATGGTGAGTTCCTCTGGGGGTGGGCTTTTCGCTGATGTCGGGGGGCTCCTCCGGGCAAGGGCAGGCTGAGTCCTCAGCTGGCTGGACTTGGCACATAACTGTGATACGCTCAAGAGGCCAAGCCTCCCTCCTACAGCTGAGCTACTCTCTGCCAGCTGCTTAGAGAGAAAGCAAGCCTGTAAGACGCGTGTGACTGAACCAAAACGGGTCTTCTGACTCAGGTAAATGACTTAAGGAGAGAGAAACTGGAGAGGAGTCAGAGGAGAAAAACACAAATAATCAGAGGACTTGGTGAATGGACCTCTGAAAGCAGTTAGGGAAATTAGAGCTGTTAAGTCTGGGGAAGGCCGGGATGAACTGAGAACCAGCTTGATTACAGGAGAGCGATTGTACAGGGATTAGTGGCCATTTCCACTGAGAATGTGATGTGGGCTAGAGGGGCTTAAACTGCCGCCTGCGGGTTTTGTACAGCCTGGGTGACCGCACTGCTCTTATTCCTGAGGTGGATGCACTCCTTCCTTGGAGATCTGCACGAATGAAATGACATCCTCCCTGCAGGAATGGTTCAGAAAAAGTCTTAGTGGCACATCGGTCTCTCTCCCTTCACACTGTCCACCAGCCCAGCTGACCCTTTGGTCTCAGTCAGTTTGGCGGCATCAAGAGTCATTCTCCTGACATCCTAAGACACTCCATCTCCGCCTCTTCCAATCCATTTTGCACACTGAGGTCCCACTCATCTTCCTTAGATTCATCTTCGGTCATGGCAATGTCCTCCTCAAAAAAACACTACCTCATTCATTCATTCATTCATTCATTCATTCAGCAAATATTGAGCATCCATTGTGTGGAGCACCTGTTATGTGCCTGTCACTATACCAAGCTTTGTGCATATAATGTGGCACCAAGTGCAACAGGGCCCCAAGGAGGGGGCTCCATCTTCGCATCCCTGTCCTGGAAATGTTCAAGGCCCCCACCCTCAGGTTTTAACGTGTCTTTCTGACTTTATGTCTACTGCAAAACCTTCTCGTCTACCAGCCTAGTCTGTTCACCACGCCCAACCCACCCTGGGCCTGGGATCTTGCCATTACTGATGCATAGAATATCCTCATCCGAAGCCCATCTCTCCTTCTGAGCTAACACAGGAGGGCTTCTGTGGCCATTTGTGGGGGCACCTCAGCCCCCACAGTGCTTACTTGGTACCAGGTATTTTCCACCTGAGTACAGATTGCACACCTGTGACCACTTCTGCCCTCCTCACTATGGGTAAGATCTGAGAGCGACGTGACCAAGGGGCCTGAGAATTCCCAGGCTTAGAGGGTGTGGACGTTGTTAGCCAGAGTGGGGAGTTATATGAGACACCTAGATGGAATCCAAATGTTTGCTCCTTCAAGTGTGTGCCTTGAAGTAGGCCTGCTGGTCATTGATAAGAGTGGGCGATAACATCAGAGACAATTTTAGGAAGGGATCGGCCAATTCCAGGTTGGCAGGGTTTCACCAGCTCACAGCTTCTCAGAGCTTAAGGTGCCTCGGGGTGTCCTTGTCCAGCCGCACACCTAATGGAAGACCCTCTACAAGTCCCATCATTGCCCCCTTTTTTTGGGTGTGAAGTTCTGGCCAGAGGTTGGAGATCATTTAGACTCCCGTAGATCTTCTTTAATTCTTTGAGTCTATGATTTTCTGTGAATCCCGAATCTCGCCTTTAATTAATTCTTGGTGTTGGTAGGAAAACCAGGCCAGCTATTCCTCCTGATCTTTCCTCTGCCCGGATGGTAGGGTATTGACTATGGTTGTATCTTCACATGGAGGATCTAAGACACCCCATCCCCTCTAGACCATGTCAAATATTTAACCCTCCCTCATGGGACTGTGAGGACAGGAGGAGGATCTGAGGAAGGAGTCATCTGGCAGTACACTCGGTGGCTTCACAGAGCATTCTTTTCCTCAGACGTTGTTTCCTCAGATGTAGTGGCTGCTGTTTAATCTGCCTCGCACCCTTCTTCCACTTCTTCTTCCAGTAAAACAGGCCCTGTCCTCCTGGCCACGTCACCGTGAAGGGGCCAATTGGCCCGGCACTTGGGGATTTCTTTGTAACCCACGAGGTGGGGGATCTGGTCTGGGAAAGTGGCATCAGGCAAGAGCAAAAAGGAGAGAGTGAGAAAGTCCTGAGGGTAGCCCACTATCAAGGTGGGTTTTTTGTTTGTTTGCTTTTATGGTTAAGCTGGCATGAGATGTGTTTCTTCCGTTTGTAACCCATGAGTCCAGAATAAGTCAGGACCTTTCTCAATTTTCCTATTTTCTAGACACTGTGAAAAGCGAACTAAAGATCAGAAACTATTAGTCTCAGAGTCCAACCTGTAAATGATGGTTTGGGGGAAGGATCAGGGGAAAGAAAGGATAGAGAATAATGCAGATGAGAAGTGAAACATTCTTCTGTGAGAGGTCCTGTGCGATGGGATTCATAGGTGATTCATGGAGTCCCACTACCTGAGTTCCTTTTACTGCATAGCTTGGTTAAAATAAATCATGGCCCCAAACTTGTCAGACTCAGGCCAACCTTAGGGTCCCAAAGTGAGTGTTGTTCCATTGTGTGGACATGGTGCTACTTGTTTGGTAAAAACCAGGAGTTTAGAGAGTACTAGGTAGATCCCCAATGTTTTGGCAGCCAATGGGAAAGAAAGGAAGAAAAATAGAAGCAGGGTCAAGACATGAGAAACAGAGAGAACTAAGGACAGCGAGATATGACTCCATCAACAAAATGCTGATGGAACATCTCCTATGTGTGTGAGGCTGTGCTAGTTTCAACCCGTCATTTCAAAGCAACAAGCAGAAACCTTATATGTGACAACAGATGTGAAGAGCTAGGTGTGTCTGGTGTAAGAAAAACGCACACCCAGGTAAGAATGGCACGTAGCAGAGACAATTACTCATGATGGCTATTGAGGAAGGAACACGGGTGAATGAACACACGTTCCAATTAGAAGTTAATACCTATGGAAAATGTTTTTATGATATTCATTTAAAGCCTGGAACAGTGCCCACAAAGAGGCAGTGGCGTCTGCCTTGGATGGAGGTTGTGGAGAACAGTTTAGCCTGCCTCATGGCTGTTTCACAAACTTGATTATAGGCCTGCATCTCTGCCCGTCACATCTGCGTTTCAGTAACGCCATGGGGGGAGGCATGTTATCCCTTTGGACCCTTCAACATAATCTGTCTAAAGCTTTTGCATTTTTTTTTTCCTGGCAGAGTTGGTTTTTCATGTTTGTTTTGGGAAGCAAAGGCATAATATATATTTCTTTCTTCTCCCCCTTCTCCCTGCCCCCTCCAGTAAACAGTTGAACAAAATGTATACAACTTTGTCCAAACTTTTTAAATGCTTCCAGATTTGGGTCAAGTGTTTATGTAGCTTTTAGAAAGTCAGGATGGATCTGAAAGGTCAGAGGGTACCTGAACTTTTAACTTCCCCTCAGCTCACACACTGGGAAAACCAGCAGCCATTCTGTAGCCCTATCTTGCTCACAGGACTTTTCCCCTCCTGCAGACTGTGCCACTGCCTGCAAGCTGAAACACACCCCAGGGAACCATCGCACTATTGTGAAAGGGCTAATCGCCACATGCCACTTGGGTTTCCTTCCTGGCCTGCGTCATTGGCCATAGCCTGTGGTTCCCACATTGTTTCTGTCATCATCCCAACCAAGCATAACTCTTGATCTTGAGTCTGGGCAGGACAGCCCGTATCAGCACAAACTCTTATGTAAGTGGCTGTGGGGAGAGCTGGCAATAAACAAACATTTTTTTAGCCCTTGTTTTCTCTGCAGCCTTGAACATTTTTTTCCCTGAGGCCGCTGCTGTACTCCTGTGACAGGATGGCAAGTTCCCAGCTTAGAAATGTCTTGCGCTGCATTTCTAGATTCCAAAATAGAATGTTGTGGACCAAAGTGTTCAAAGGAACTAAATTAATGAGAACGGGGACATGTAGATGGATTTCTGTACAAGGGGATGCGAGGTACATCTGTGATGCTGGTCACTCTTGGTAAATTACACAGTCACTTCAGAGCAAGGGATGTGGGGACCAGTCGATGAGAGCAGCTAACCTGGGAATGGAGAAGTGATTTCATGGCCACAGAGTCCTGTCTCCCAGTGTCAAAGTTAGGTTCACTGCACAAAGTATATACTGTGAGAACAATGGGACTGAGTATTTGGAGAATCCATGTTTCCTTGAGCCACTCCATCTCTGAAACTCAAAGGAGGAACAATTTACAATGGAACCCTCAAAACAGTCTGTCTCTAACTCCCATTACTGAATGTAGTGGAAATCCCACCCAAGTAGGCAGTTCCTGGGGCTTCCTTACAGGGACAGTCGGACAGACTCCCATTCCCTGGGGACAGCACTGGGGGCTAACGCTGTTGCTCCTGTGACAGACAGGTGGCACCTGTGAGGCTACCTGGCATCAGCTGCTGGTCTGAGCAGTCACTTCCCCATCTCTTGTGATAGTCTCCATTCGAGGCCCCCACCAGAATGGCCTTGAGCTCTCAGTCCCTCAACGGTTGTCAGCTGCTCTGGGGGCATGCACTGTTCAGAAAGCTGATTTCTCTGTATCTCCGAATAACTCAAATCATTTCACTGTGAATTACCAAGTGCATTTGTTATTTTGGAGAGTGGTAGGCCGGGAGGCACATCCAGAGTTTCTGTTGGCTTTCCTTGAGTCTACTGAGACCCCTGAAAGGACGCACTGCCTCTGCCCACTCACATGGCTGCACATTCAGAAAAGTCGCACTCTGCTCGCTGGCAAGGCTGAGTCTGGGGCTGTGCTAATCCCACCTTTCTCGTCGTCATCAGTTCGCATCCAGAGAACTAGGACTGAGCCACTGGGAAAGGAAGTGGCTCACCCAAGGTCACTTGGCTAGTCCTTGGTCACATGGAGCTAAGATCGGCTATAAGATCTGTGGGGCACGATGCAAAATCGAAGTGCAGGGTCCCTTTAAAAAGCATAGTAAGAATTTCAAGATGGCAACAGCCAAACATTAAGCATAGGCCCCATGCAAATGTACAGATTGCATGATGTCTCTAGTTTCCAGAGTGGAATGGCTGGAAGAGGTAAGTACTTTGAGGGCCATGTAAGAAAGTCTGACAGGGATGCTCCTAACAGGGCACTCTAACTAAGCAGTGCCTTGTGGGATCACTGCAAATGACAGCCACCATTCTAAATACTTTGGTATGTTAAACCATTTCATACACATACATATAAATAATTTACATCTATTAAAACATGAATCCTCACAACACCCATACTAAGCAGGCATTATTATCCCCCCACCCTGCTTTACAGATGAGGAAACTGAGGCACAAGAGAATTAAAGAAAAAAATTGATTTCGAGTTTGGTTCTCAGCTTTCTGATAAGGAACCTCTATTTTTCAAGTCTACCTGGAACTTTCTAGACCTGGGGGGACTGAGTCATGCTAAACCCACAGATAATTGTTTTCTATGCCACAAAACAAATGTACTCCTGTGCCACGGAAGGCGCTACCATTCCGGGAACTGAAACATTTATTTCCATCATCCTGGGCATTCCATTGGGTATTAAGGTGCCTGGGATGATTAAAGTCACAATCAGAAGGTTTCCTGGTGAGCACAGAATCCAAACAAAGCTAACTGCATGATCTCATGGGAGACGCCAACAAGACAAGCACAGAGCCTGGGAAGTCCTCCTTGGGATTTCAGGTGCATCTTCCCGGTGGCTGCTCCTCTCTGCTGGGCACCGGGTCCCTCCCACCTCCTCATGCCAGGCCAGTTACACGACAGCTGAGGGGGTTGTCCCTCTCTTTACATTGTTGCCTTCTGGTCTGGGATTCCATCCCAAACATCATGACCCCATGGTAGCTTATTTACAAAGCAACTTCGAGGATGCTTGAGCCACAGAATGCCTGTTCATTTCAACTAGTTCCCACTTCCGAGGGCAAACGGAGTCGGGCCTTTGTGTGATGTCAAAGTGTTAAAATGAAATAACGTTGGTTCTGTCACGAATGAACGTAGGCTAAGGATGCCAGGCTGGCCCCTTGGAGGTAGATTAACTCTAAAAGTGCCACCCGAGTGAGTGGCATTAAATAATTCAACAACGAAACTGCACTTGGATAGGTTTCAAGTGGGACTGAGGAAGTGGCTGTAAAGTAAATGAATTTTGCATCAACAGAGAAGTCGTTTTGTGTTTTGTTTGGTTTGTAACCCTCCACTTGAAAGTCGTCTTCTCCCTGCCAAAAGTCAGGGTGATTCATGGAACCATCTTCTGCTACAAAGAGAAAAGTGTTGGAGGGGATTTTGGAGGGCAGCTTCTGGGAGCAACTGAAAGAGTGGCATGGTTGGGTTATCGAAAGACAACGGTGATGAGGATGACAGCTAACCTTAAAAATATTTTCACTCGCTATGTAAAAATATTATTTTTTAACAACCCTATGAGATTATTCTCATTTTTACTGGGAGAAAATGGATTTTGGACCAGCATTGGTTCTAGAGAAAGAGATGAGTCTTAAACTCTGAACCTCAAGGGTTTAGAATACGCTGAAATTAGAAACTTGCTCTAGATGGAAGATGTGGTTCCAGGCAGGAGCTGGATACGAGTGGGGCACATGGGGGAGGAGCAGAGACCACAAAGAGCCAAGCGATGGAGGTGCAAGAGGAACCTAAAAGGACAAGGGGTTTCTTTAGGTTAAACTCACCTGGACAGAGTTCTCTTCCGGTCCCCTGCTGCCGACGGATCTAAAAGCACCGGAATCATCTACTCTCTAGTTAGGTGCGGATAGTAATTGTAACTGATTATATGTGTTTGTGCTCAAGTTAACTGTGAGTAGATTGGTTAGATGTCGTTGAATGACGTGGATTCTGCCTTTCTTTCCTAATCGCTTTTGCTCCATTATAAACTTGTGGGAGGCAGGAGCCAGCTGATTAGCCCACAGTCACTTAAGTCTTCTCCTCCTCCCTGGAAGGTGCTTTCATCATGTCCATTTGTAAAGAGGCAATGGTGGCTCAGAGGCACTCTGTAATTTTCATAGCCAGGTAATTCACAGGGGAGGTGTTCAGATCAGGGTTTCGGATCTCTCCTGAACCGCCCCCTGTGGGGAATCAGGCAAACAGCAGCCCTCAGATGCAAGCAGCCAGCCAGGCTTATTCCAATCTGCAGCCTGCCTCCCATGGAAGGCTGCCGGTCGCTGCCTCCTGCACTCCCACCTCAGGTTCAGGTCTCCTTTTGCTCATCCATCGCTTTGTTTACTCATGTGTGGTAACTGAGAAAAGCAAGAACATGGCTTGGGATTTCCTTATGTACTTTTTTTTATGCTCAAATCAGCTCTTTGAAAGTGAAGTCAGGCTACAATGATAGTAATAACACTAATCATTTATCAATAAAACAGGGAATCAAATAGTGCTTCTATAGCATCTACTATGGGCCAGGTACTGTTTTAAGCATGTGACATTCATTTAGTTGGCTACATATGTTCATAAAGCAGTTTCTCTCTCTCTCTCTCTCTCTCTCTCTCTCGCAATGGATGCTAGAATGTTTTATCTGGCTCTAGTCTTTAAACTTTTGGAAATGAATCTGAGCAGGGCCTGACCTCCCTAGAATCTGATTCTTACATATGGCTCTGAAAATGGTCCCACGCTAAAGCCTGTCTTTCTGGCAAAGGGCGGGGCTGGGCCGGACAGGAAAAAGCCAGGGTCTGAGGCCCTCCCTGGGTTTCCCCAGGCCTCACCTCCCTGGGAGTGTTTCTCAGATCTCAGGTTGCTTCCCTCCCTCCTCCTCTTTTGCTATCTCCCCTGCCACCACAAGTCTTTCTTTGTCATCGTGGAGAGCCACATGTTAATTACTCTGTGCACCAACATCCTACCCTCCTTTGGCTCTGAGGATCAAGGCCCCATCTCCTGGGACCCTCTACACTTCCCTGCTTCCTGGGAGGGTGGAGGCCGCTCACAGGCCTGGTGACTACAGAGCAAAGACACATGCACATAGCCAGCGGGAGGATTTGGCTCCGGGATCCAAGGACTCTCAAAACCCAGCCCTGTGCAGTAATTCCCCCTCATAAATCTCTGCTTTAATTGCACATTATTTAGACTATCCAGTTTTACTTCCTTCTCTTTTCCCATCAGATGCAAAGGATTTGAGATTTAAGAGAAACATTGAGTCTGAATTAAGCAGCATCCTTAACTTGATCATCTTTAAATCTCCCATTTCACGGGTGTGGGGAATGGAATCTCAGGAGTGGGGAGAGGTGGGAGCAGGTGGGGGGAGGAGGTCTGCGAGGCAGGGACCAGAAGATATCTACAGATACAAAGGCATTTGCAAAGCCAAACTCGCCATGGACTTTATAATACTGACTGTGGTTTGGCCCAAGGGAAACACAAAACAAGAGGCCAGTCTGCCTCATTGCGATGCTACTGCTCTTAATAATTGCCCTGTGTGAATTTTGAAACAGGAAATAAACAAGATTCCAGGGGCTACAACAAGATGACAGTTTGGGGTTACAGCTGCAACCACTTTCTGTGATTACGCCTCTGTCCCTCCCCTTGGCCATGGCAATGGGTCTAAGGTGCTATTTGATCCCGATGGCTTTTGTTCCACCCAGTTCAAGCAGCTGCTCCCAGGCTCCTCCTGGCTTAGCACACAAACAAACTTTAAATGACAAAGGAAAACACGGGCAGGCCTGAGGTGGGGATTTCCCGGTGTTGGTTCTGAGAGGCAACCTGCTCTCCCCACCAGGTAGGGCGGAATCAGGACTCAGGTGGAAAAGCCATGAGTCAGGCCTGGGGAATTTCAGCCTCAACACCCACTCTGCAAGAGGCTGTTTAATTATACCTGCTATCTCCAATGAAAAGGGCACCCACTCTATAGCAAATAATTAATTGCTGGCAGGTTCACATACTCTTCTGCTTCTAATCCCTTTACATTTCTGGTGAATTTTTGTAGGAAAACCATGGTGTGCTTCATTTTGTATTATGGGATGGCAACCACAGTCCGTGGTCATTTGGTGAGCTGGCTCCATCTGATGGATCCTTTGTAAACAACTCTGTATAGGATTGAAGGTTATGGTTGGGCAGCAATTAGTAGTTCAGACTCTGGTGTAAGTTGTCTATCCCATGTCAGAGGTTCACTGAATGACTGGAAACCAGAAAAATCACTGTAGTTTGAGCAGGAAAGGATGTGGGTTTCCAGGGAGAACATTCATTCACACCACACCGCCATGGCTGCTCTCAGGGTCTCCCTGGCCCCAACTTCCTGTCCTCAGCCCTCAGAGTGACCGGCCCAGAAGGTCAGGAGGTCCCCTCTTAGAACTTGTCAGCTCTCTTCCCAAAAAGATGCCTTAGTCAAGAGTCATGCTTAGTTAGCCCTGTCATGCTTGTGGCTTTCCTTGTTATCATTGTGGACGGAAAAGGGCCACAGATTAAACCTGACAAGCTCAGGAGACTGAAAATAACCACGGAGGATGGTGTGAACATAAAAATTCCTAACTAAGGTGGGCCATGGCGGGAAGTCACATTCTTGGCCTGTGGCTTCCTTGACAAAGGTCAGTCTTTACCTTAAGTAAGCTTGTCTATTGCCTTTTTGCATCCAAAACAACATGCCTTTGGAATGTCACTAATCCCTTTTTCCAGACCAGAGCAGAAAACTACGGCTTCCAGTCACCATCTCTATGTGCTGTAAAAAGTGAGCTATCAACTATCCTGTACCCACCTATGTGAAAGATGTACCTGTCTCTCCCATTTACTTTTATCCAATCGCAGAGATTTCCCCGCTTTCTTTCTCCTTAATCTACCACCAGTGGATTTCATGTAACCTTCCTCCTTTGATTCTACACACAAAATAAGCTGCAAACCGCCATTTTGTGGAACATTTTCTCAGTTCCATTGAGATTTTGCGTCCCAGCAATTGTCGTCAGTTTGGCCCAAATAAAGTGTTATAAGCTTTCTCTTAGGCTGGATGTTTTTTTCCTTGATATCATGATGACAAAGGGGAAAGAGAAGAGTTGCCAAATTTGACCTATAACTCACCATCACAATTTGGCCCTTTCATTTCCCTCAAGAGTCCAATTTGTTGGAGATGGTTTTTAGGAGAGATGAGGGGAATGGCAGATTGATAGAAGGAGGAAGAATTGAAATGTGTTTTGATCATTTTCATCTTTTTTTCCACATGGGACTCATTTAATGCCTACCATAAGCTCCTTAGTAACCAGAAGCACATCAACTATGCCTGTATCCATAGGTGACCCAGTTTACTGGGGCCTGAGGTTTAACAACTCTGGAGGCCACACATAAGAAAATTAAATATTTGTCCCAACTAAGGATAGAAGTCAAAATAAATTGGAAAATTTTAAATGCTGACAAACACCAGAAAAATTCAGAAAAATAACGTACTGTTTTTATGAACTAACTGCCTGATATGCCTCTGTAATACAGTTTTCCCCCACACTGTTTTGACTGTCAACTCTTTGACCACCTCTTCATATGATAGAAACTTTATCAAAAAACAATAGAAGGAGAATGCAGCCATTCCTCTAACATGGTTGATCAACAATTTTTAAAATTTTAAATTAATAGTTGGGATGCATAAACATGTGGCCCACATGGGGACATATGTGCTATTTATAGCACCTGTACAGTAAAATCTAAAAGACATTAATGAAATAAACTGAAGAAGACAGAAATAAATGAAAAGATAGTCCATGCTCATGGATTGGAAGAATGAACATCGTTAAAATATCCATGCCACCCAAAGCAATTTACAGATTCAATGCAAACCCTATCAAAATTCCAATTGTTTTCTTTGAGGAAATGGAACAATCCTAAAATGTATGTGGAACCACAAAAGACTCTGAACAGCCAAAACAATCTTGACAAAGAAAAACAAAACTGAAGGCATCACACTCCCTGATTTCAAACTGTATTACAAAACTCTACTAGTCAAAACAGTATGGTATTGTCATAAAACCATGCACATAGAACAATAGAACGTACTAGAGAGCCAAGAAATAAACCCATGAATATATATGACAAAGGAGTCAAGAATATGTAATGGAGAAAGGGTAGTCTCTTTAATAAATAGTGTTGGGAAAATTGGACAGCCACATGCAAAAGAATGAAGCTGGACCACTATTTTATACCATACACAAAATTTAGCTTGAAATGGACAAAAGACTTCAATGGAAAACCCAATACAATAAAACTCCTAGAAGAAAACATAGGCTGTATGCTCCTTGACATAGAGGTCTTGGTGATAATTTTTTAAATCTGATACAAAAAGCAAAAGCAACAAAAGGAGAAATCAAGTGGGACTACATCAAACTAGCTCTGCACAGTGAAAGAAACCATCAACAAAATGAAAATGCATCCTACTGAATGGGAGAAGATAATTGCAAATCATATATCTCATAATGGGCCAATATTCAAAATATACAAAGAAATCATACAACTCAATAGCAAAAAAACAGTTTAATTAAATAATGGGCAGAGGATCTGAATAGACATTTTTCCAAAGATATACAGATGACCAACAGGTACATGAAAAGGTGCTCATCACCATTAATCATCAGGAAAATGCAAATCAAAACCACAAAGAGATACCACTCCATATCTGTTAGAATGGCTCTTATCAAGAAGACAAGAAATAGGGCCGGTCGAGTGGCACGGTTAAGCGCTGGCTTGGGAAGCCAGCGGCCCCGGTTCGGTCCCACATATGAAGGCCAGTAACACTGGCCTCAAAAAAAAAAAAAAAGAAGACAAGAAATAACAATTGTTGGGCCAGCTGAGTGGCGCGGTGGTTAAGCGTGGCTTGGGATGCCAGCAGCCCCAGTTCGGGTCCCACATATGAGGGCCAATGACACTGCCCTCAAAAAAAAAAAAAAAGAAATAACCATTGTTGGCAAGGATGTGGAGAAAAGGGAACCCTTATGCATTGTTGGTGACAATGTAAATTGGTGCAGCCACTATGGAAAAAAAGGATACAACTTCCTAAAAAATTAAAAATAGAAAGACCATATAATCCAGCATTTGCACTTCTGGGTATTTATCTGAAGAAAGTGAAAATACTAACTCAAAAAGATATATGCACCCCCACCGTTTATCGCAGCATGACATATAATGTCCAAGATATGGGAACAAGTGTACATCAATGAGTGAATGGATAAATGAAATGTGATATACAAAGAGGGTGCCAAAAAAAATGTGTACACATTTTAAGAGAGGAAAAAACTGTGTGAAAATGGTAATATTCAATATATACCAATAATGAAAGATGAATGCAAGTCATGTGCATACATTTTTTTGGCACCCTTTGTATATCATGGAATATTACTCAGCCATAAAAAAGAATGAAATCTTGCCATTTGCGACAACATGGATGGACCTTGAGGGCCTTAAACTAAGTGAAATTAATCAGACAGTGACAGACAAATACTGATGTTCCCACTTCCATGTGGAATCTAAAACCAAAGCAAAACTAAATAAAAACAAAAATCCAAGCTCACAGAGACAGAAAACAGATGGGTGGTTGCCAGAGGTTGCCTAGGGTAGGGGGTGGGAAAAACAGGTGAAGGGGTTCAAAAGGTACGTAACTTCCATTATAAAATAAGTCACAAGGATGTAATGTACAGCATGATGCCTATAGTGAATGATACTTTACTGCATATTTGGAAGTTGTTAAGAGAGCAGATTTTAAAAGTTCTCACCAGAAGAAAAAAACTTTTGATAACAACCTAAGGTGATGAATGTTAACTAGATTTATTGTGGTGATCATTTTGGCATGTATGTAAATATCAAATCATTAATTCCACACCTGAAACTAATATAATGTTCCATGTCAATTATAAAAAAAAGACTGTAACTCACAGAAATAAATACATTGTGACCCAGGACACAAATAAGAGTTTTATGCAACAATACTTATCATTTCTATGAGCAAATAACTCTGATATAGATGGGATGCTACACCATTATTAGAGTTATGGCTATAAAAGTTTATAAGAAAATAGGAAAATGATGATTTTATTGTGTTGAAAAGCAAGAAGTTTGAACTGAGCTCTTTCCCATGGCAATTACCCTGAGCACTATGCATGAAAGCCCATTTTTTTGTGTAGAAATGTTGTTTTTCTAATAGAAAGGAAACCTAATACTCCATTTAAAATCCAAAGAAAACGCAGGCTCTGGCCTCCACAATGCTTCTGACAGACTATATAATCTATAAAAGGGGTGTGAGGAAAATATGTGGCTTCCACCAGGAATTCTGGTGGGAGAGAGAATGACATTATTTGCAGTACTTTCCAAGGACCAGTTCTATATAAATATAAGGTGTTATTCTATCTGCCTTTCATAATTAGAAAGAAAAAAATATTATGAAACATTTTCTTTACAAAAGAGTAAGACTACGAATCCTGAGTAATTACTACCACAGACATTCAATAGAGCATGGAAATCAGACTCAAATGGTAGCCTATTTTCCTGTCTCAAATTCTTTTCCTTGGTTGAAAAAAAATTTAAGTCTTAAATCTACAAACTTCGGTGGAAGTGAAGGAACCAGTCTCTGCTGAGACACCCCCTTTACTGAAGCCTTGAATGGAAAGTTTTATGAAACGTAAGATATAATAAAGTTAATGAGAATGTAGGAGGGCAGTCTTGAAGACTCCAATTTTGCCTGGAAGACCTCAGTTTGTTCCTTTGCAATATAGTCTGGTGGGTTATACATTACTTTGCCAATTGGTTCCAGAGGTTGGTCAGCTGTTTTGATATCTCTCTGAGGAGTTATCTTCTGTGGCTCAAGGCACAAACACTTTGTAAGACTGCAATTTCTTGGACTTCAATTACCTGTGAAATTTCTTTTGGAAAGGTTAAAATAAGTACCAAAGGCACCATTATCTTGCTTTTTCCACCCAGGTATATTAGTGTTTCACGGCTGAGTGGATGTGGAAAGAAATTACGGAAGGTGGAAGAGGGAGATTTTAAGCAGATCTGAGGCCAAAAAAAAAAAAAGGGGGTGGTGGGTAGGGTAGCAATGGGGAGGAAGTATATAGTGAGTGTTTCTTATTCCAGAAAGATGATAGAATGAAACATCATCACTATCACCAGAACTCTCTAACTTTGAAATTTCTGGGTACTCTTGTTAATAATAATAATATTTATTAATGATAATAAAAATGATGATGATGATGATGATGATGATGATGCTTATAATGAAAATAATAATAGCTGGAGTAAACATCTAATGATGTCTAAGTAAGTGCTGGACATGGTACCAAGCATTTTATGTGTATTATTTCATTTAATCCTCACTATAATCCAAGAGGTAAATTTTATTATTATGACAATTTTGCATATAGAGTTAGGAACTTGCCCCCAAACCAACGCTAACAACTCGCACTGTCTTTTAGCCATTATGCTGTCCTGCCTTCTTGATGCCCATAAAAGGTCCACAGTGAAAGCATCTATGCTTCCTAGCATAGGCCTTCCTGTATATAATTGGTGCTAATGTACCACTAATGCTGATATCTTCTTTCGTTGAAACCTCTGTCTTTCTTAAGAAATAATGCTCTCTCCAAAATCCTAATGTACTAGATCTAAGGCACTGAGACAACATTTCTTTTTGCTTTTTTCAAATGTGCCCGTTTATAATATTCCCTAAGTGACCATGTACAATCACGGTGATTGGTCCAGACTTGGGCATGTGAGCCAGCTGGACCAATCAGAGTCCTTCTCTGAGACGTTTTTCAACGGAAGGTAGCAAGAACACTCTTTAGTTTCATGAGCCAGGAAATCATTTCATTTCCTTTTTGGGGGTCTTATTTCATGTTGAGTTTCTGAAAAAGTCTTGATGAATATAACCTAATTGCCAACTCTTCTCAATTTTTGTTTTATCGTAGGCCCCAGTACCCTTTAGCTATGAGAGGATTTGGTTTTGTTCTAATAAACACCAAGGAGTTCGTTTGAAACTAAATGGAAAATGAGAAAAAGATGGGGAATGGGTACTGAGAGGGAAACACCCTCATGTTTGAGAACATAGTGCTGGGTGACATAGTTCCATGAGAAGTTATAATATTTCTTCCAAATTATTTGTTTAAATATGGTAAGAAATTTGCACAAAGAGGGGGTGCTAGAGAAGATGCAGCCTTGCCTAAAAGTAGGAGAATCCTGAGGATTTTCTGGATTTAATTTCTACTTTCTTATGCCAAGTTTGAGAACTCATCATACTTTGGACTTCATAAAATGTTTCTCTTGTGGGTGCTTCTGTTTCTGTAACATTTCTGGGGCTGCATGTTTTGCTAGTGGAATCTTTCTCCATTGTGTACATCTTTGTTCCCACAGGATATATAAGAAAAAAATATATCAGCTTGTTTTTCTATCTAAATGGAGGTTTGTGCTAAACACAAAAATCTAGCTACAAATAAATTATGTTCTGATCTTGAAGGATAAAATAAACACAAAGCAATGCAGAGCTCTGTTTTGCCAGGGTGAAATGGAACATGACGTTCAAAAGTTTCCAAGTGAGCTCCCAAATTAGAATAAATCTTGGCAAAATGCGTACTCGCGTCCCAATAGGAAGCTTATCATTTGAACTCGGCACTGGTCACTCCATGCCTTACTTATTCCAGTAGCCCTCAGGAGGCCTGAGGACCTGACTCCATGTGCTGTGGAGCGGCCCCAGCTCTGCCTCACTCACTCAGGTCGGAAACAGCATCAACGCCCACTTACAGCCCCATTCTTCTAGGAAGGCCAGCTGTTGCTGTTGGATGTGAGCATTGGGCAGTTGTTACTGCTTGGTCTCACAGCTGTGACCCTTTCAGAAGCACTTGGTGGGAGGTGATGGATCCGAGCCTTTTGACTGAGCTCTGGGTTACTGAGGAAGTCTCCGGCTTATACATTCTATGAGGTAGTCCATTCCTAGATTAGAGGCTTCCTTGGACAGGTGTCTGGTTCAAGTGTGGGACTTCTATCAGGAGGTTTTAAATTAAATACATCCATATAGTTGCTCATTAGTGTCAGCCAAGGGCAAATACTTGCTGAGTTACTTTCCAGGGGGCCAAACTTCATCACCAGAATGGATTTGAAGATCTGCCTTCTTTGTTCCTGGGGCTTCTCGGTGCAGGATTTCACCTTATCTCCTTCTGTTCAAGAACCACCGTGTCAACACTCCCATCTCCCAGTGCCCTCCCTGCCCCTTAATATGCTGTGCTCATTCTAACCTTAAGACTTCGGCTCATGCCAGGTTCCCTCTTGGGATGCTCCCTTCTACTCCACTCTACAAATGCCGTTAGTCCCTCCAGCCCATCTCACGTCTTACATCCCATGTGAGGCATCCATGCCACCAGTCTCAGCCCACTTTGGTGGCTTGCTTCTCTCTTTTATCATGGCCTGTGTCACACAATTACTGCTCTATGGATGTTCCATTTTTGACTTTTTCTGCAATTGTGTCTCACAGTTGTACCAACGTATTTTGAATTCAGGTCACATATTTCAGACTTGCTTTTTTTTTTTTTTTTTTGAGGGCAGTGTCACTGGCCCTCATATGTGGGACCCGAACCAGGGCCACTGGCTTCCCAAGCCAGCACTCAAAAACCGCGCCATTTGGCCAGCCTCAGATTTGCTTTTTTAAAATATATCTTGCAACTTGAAATATAGGTACTTGGAATGTGCTCAAAGTTGAATGTAAATTGAAAAAAAAAGAGCAAAATCTTTACACTAAAAACTACAGAACATTACTGAGATAAATTAAAGAAGACCTAAATAAATGAAGGTACAGATCACTCTCATGGATTGTAAGACTCGATATTATAATATAGAAGCTTATTTTCAGGAGCATGGGAAAGATGAGGGCTTTACTTACAAACGGCGTTCATAAATTTTGTGATGTACTAAACATTAAATGGATGTTAGGTGACATTAAAAATGAGAACTTCTGTTTATCGAAGACACCATTAAAAGAGTGAAAAATGAAACCATGCCTTAGAAGAAAATACCAGCAAATTATATGTGTGACAAAGGATTTATATCCAAAAATCATATAAAGGTATCCTACAAATTAATAAACAAAGATAGAGATCTCAACAGAAAAAAAAGGTAGAACACACTGAAAGAGGTAGTTTGCCAACCCGAATGGCCAAAGAACATATGAAAAGATGCACAACTTCATTCGTCATCAGGAAAATGCAAATTAAAATCAGGGGCTTCAGAAACACAGCCACCAGAATGGCTAAATGAAAAAGGACTTTCAATACCACGTGTTGGTGAGAAGTTGGACTATTTGGAACTCTTGCACACTGTTATTAAACAATGTTAGTGTGCAGGTGGTACAACAACTTTTCAAGTCTATTTAGCAGGATCTACTAAATCGGAACATATGAGCTGGCACGTCGACTCCTAGGTATAAATGAGTACATATGCTCATCAAAAGACACGTAGGAAGATATTTATAGCAGCACTGTGCATAACGACCCAATGTGGAAACAACCCAAAGGTTTACCACCAGCAGAGTGAATAAATAAATGTATATCAATGCAATGAAATCCTTTCAGCAAAGAGAATGAGCAAACTATTGCTACATGGAATGATCGGGATACATTTCAGACATACTATTGAGCAAAAGAAGTCAGACACAAAGAGTATATATAGTAAGATTCCATTTCTTTAAAGTTTAAAAAGAGGCAAAGTTAATCAGTGCTAACCAGGAAGGCTTTTAAGATGCAATAGCTCTGTTTCTTCATCTGGGTGGTGGTAACAAGAGTTTGGTCTTTTTGTGCAAACTCACTGAACTGTGCACTTATGATTAGTGTATTTTTCTGTACGTATGAAGTAATTGTTTAAAAGCAAAAGGTTACGTCTGAGGAGGATGAACTGTCCCTCATCAGGGATTTTTACCTAGTCTTTTGCTTCTGCTCATAAGCTCAGGAGTGGAAAAATGAGGAAAATCTGATTAAACAAACAGACCCATAAATCCACTTTCATACCTCATCTTGACCTTGGAAAGGATACAACACTGGTTTGAGCCACTCAGCTCTTCCTGCTTCAACAAATGGACTCATAAAACCAGTTTATAGATGTCATTTCACTTTGCTTTCAACAAGGAAAGCATCTTTATTAATAACACTCGCGTCCTCATCATCTCTCCACATAGCTCCCCTCCTGGCTTAGAATCTCCTAAATCTCTCTCATGACCGTGACCTTGCTCAGTCTTGCATTGTAACTGTTCATATGCTGTTATTTCTCCACCCGGACCTCCAGAGGGCAAAATAGCCCAGTGCTGCTCTGTTCAATACATAGGAGAGAGGCTCAAGGCTGGATTTGTAAAAATATTGTATTTAATTGGATTAATGGCAAAGCTCAAGTTTACAAATTAAGTGGGTGGCTTCAGGTACATGTGGGTAGGCCTCGATTGTCCTCCTTGTGAGTGGGGTAGAAGGTCACTCCTCCCACCAAACCCCAGCCAGGTGCTGAGATGCTTTTGATGGAGTTTGCAAGAACACAGGCTTGATTTCCCAAGATCGCTCTTGACTACTCACATTGGTTTAGGACACTCCAACCGGAACACTCTTAAATGTTGGAGGCAAATTAGAAAACATATTCTCCTGTTTTCATGTAAATTCTGTCAATTATGCCAAAGGGAGGTGATACAACATTGTATTTGAGATCTGGAACTCCTGGATTGGAAATGTTTCTAGTTCAGCAATGTCAGTGGTGAAGATGGGGGAGGGGCACTTAGCACCTGTTTGCAAATCTTCCTCCAACGCTCAGGATTATCAGGGGAATTCATCCATGCACACGTGCATTCAGCTTTCACATTTCAACATTCAACATTTATTCAAAGCACTCCAGGTGTCAGCCACTCTGTTGTCTGGGGACTCACAAAAGGCTCACAGTCCAGTTGGTAAGAAAAACCTTCAGTGTTTCTCAATCTAGTTTTCATGACGGGCCACTTGGACATTTTTTCCTAATCTCCCTCCCTCCATCCTTCCCTCCACGAAATGTTAATACCACAGATATAACATATATGAATGTGTGCATATTTCTGTCTCATAATAAAGAGTAAGATTTTTCCAACACCCCCTCCTCCAAGACCTACTTCTCACCCCTGGGAGGAGATATTCCCTCCAGGGAAGGACACAAACGACTACAGGGCAGTGTGGTGAGGGCAGCAGAGCCAGAGATAGGGCTGCAGAGTCACTTCACCTCCCACGGGTGGCGAGACCAGCTGTGGTGGGTGACATCTGGGAAGACTTCAGGGAGACAGTGGAGGTGCTGGAGGTCACCAAGGACAAATCAGGACTGCCTGGCAGCCACAAGGAGGGGGCGTCCCCACGGAAAGGCCCAGGGGCTGTGAGGCCGTGTGGTCACTCCAGGTGGGAGCATGTGGGAAGGCGGGCAGGGCAGCAATGGGGGCCTTGAATGCCGAGCCCGAGAGCAGACGTATCCCAAGGACCATGGGGACACAAAAAGTTGTAAAGAAAGAGAATGACTGGACCATCTTTATACGTTTTCCAGTTCATCAGGCTTTCGTGTGGAGGAGACAGGAAAATCAGGTCAGAGAAGTATAGAATCTGTGGAACTTGAAGCCAGAAATATGAGGCCTTGAGTGAGAGCAGTGGCCTGTGAGGATGCCAGAGGAAGGCGAGGGCTTTTGGAGATAGGATTAAGTGAAATCGATCATGTGACAGCACCTGGCATGCTGCAGGTAACTGATAAAAGGACTTATTCCTAAAACTCAGCATTTGGGACCATTTGGGGGCCGGGCACTGCAGAAGCTTCTCGGAGGCCTCAGTACCAGACTGTTTAAGCCTCTTAGTGGCCCGAGGTTTGATATCTGTTAAGTCAATGTCTCTCTTTGAGGTAACACTGGGCAGAGTACACCAGCCGGTGGGCTGCGAGGGGACAGCCCATGCTGCTCCTTGGCTGAGCCCTGACCGCTGAGCTGAATGAGTCCAGAAATTATGTACAAGACCTGTGCAGGGATTTACGCACTGACTGTCCATGTCCCCTTGCCTCTTGGCTCCAGCCAGCCTGAATCCACTGCCCACATCAGCGGCTGCATGTGTCGCCCCTTCTGCCTGGGTTCCCTTCTCCTCTGGAAAAGAACTGATCTTCTACCCAGACCTCGGAGAGATGGCCACACACATGCTTCCATTTGTCTCTAGCTCTCAGGAAATTAGACTGCTTAGGGATTACCCCACATGAAGCTATTCACTTCCACCTAGTTAGGAGCTTGGAGGATGATGAAGAAACTATAAGACGGCAGCAGTGATACACTCTGGGGGGAGGGGGTGGAATAAGAAACGTTAGTGTAGGAACAGCCTTTCTGTTAGGTGCAGGAACAGGGGTCAGTGGTCTTTTGGCCAGGGAAGGGCTGTTTCCCGCTCCTGGAGGCTGGGCAAGGGTCCAGGAGGTGGGCAGGGCAGGGGACTGCCACGGCTGATGGCGCTCCTCCTTTCTGTGCTGGGCAGCTGGCAGCAGCCACCTAGAAAGCCGCCTGAGCAGGCCTTGGGCTGCACAGGGAGCTGTCTTCCCATGGCCTGGGGCCCTGTGATACATGCTAACGCCCATTCCCTCAAGCGGTATGCAGAGCACACACTGAAGTAAAGATAAATGCTCATCTGCCTTCTCTGAATCAAACCCATCTACTGGGGGCCACCTCCTCCATGCTCATCATAGAACACCCCTTTATGATACAACATTCCTTCCATCCCCTTCCAAGGAGTCCTGAAGCCCACCACAGTGACAGCAGTAATCACTGCTGTAAAGACTGTCAGCCTCCCTCCCAGCCACCCCTGGTATGTCTCCTCTCTGGCTTCCCTCGTCTCAGCCTCACTTGGCCTCCTGCATTGGCTGTCTGCTCAACCTACCTCCAGTTGGACCGACAACTGAGTCTCAGACTGTTTACCTTGGCTCTGACATAAGGCCCTGAGAACACTGCTTTGTGAAACTGCCCTCTGTGGGTTTGCCATGAAACTTGGGCAAAGGGCCTTGGCCCCCTGCCTGCCCAGGGTGTAGAGTTTGGATTCAGCTGGGCTCACAGAGCTTTCCAGATTCCACTTATTTGTCAGGAGAAGGTGGAAACAGCAGTGCTGAGAGGGAACCAGAGCTGAGGATGATTAAGGAGCTTGCTAGGGAGCCCTCAGATGTCCCAACAAGGCCTGAACTTCTGATATGGCTCAGGTTTCATTCCTGACCGGGGCTACCCAAAGGACATCTCCTCAGAGAGCTGATGCATGTGTTTTGGTAGCAACGGGAGGTCTTCAGTGGCTTACCATAGTCCCCATATAGTCCCCATTTAACAATTAACTGGATTAGGCCCTTAGGGGCTATGTTGAATAAACACAAAGAGAATGCAAAGCCAGGAGTGAGGACCAGCCCACTATGACAAACCCAGGATTCACAGCAACTTCAAGGGGCTGAGCATTGATGGAAAATTCTGGGAGGAATGAGAAATGTCAATGAGATTGTGAATGGCTTTTCTATGAACCACGTACTGGGAGAGAGAAGAGGAGAACCATCATGATTTAGAAGAACACCCAGGAGTTTATCTGACAGTAAGACTGAGGGAGTATAAAATACAAGATTCAGCATCTCAAATTTCGCTTACCCAAAACTAAGCATGTCAAATTTGTACCTCCCTTGACCATCCCAATTTCTATTGATCAGAGATATTGGGGTTCAGAATTATCTATTATATGGTTTTAATGATCTATTATGTGACGGCAATCTGTAGCCAGTTGTTTAATATGCATCTATTTGGTGCATAATCCCATAATATGTTTTCATAAATCACTTGATCATTCATTTTTTTAAAATAAATATTTATTGAGCACATAGTAAGTATCATACACCTTGCTAGGTGCTGGAAATACAGTAATAAATGAGGTAGACATAGTCCCTACTTTCCTAGAGCTTGTTCTATTCGAGGAGACACACATTAGACTAGTAAATGCACACAAAATTCTTCAAAATTATAATCCTCATTAGCTTTATGAAAGTTCCAGGTTCTCACAGCATATAGTAGGGAGAAAGGCCTGGCTTCGGGAGGAGAGTTCAGGAAATGCTCCTTGAGAAAGTGAAGTCTGAGCTGACTTAGGGCTATATGGCTATTCTGCCCAACATGGTAGACACTCGACACGTGCGACTATTTAAAATTAAATGAATTAAAATCAAATAAAATTAGAAGTCTAGTTCCTCAGTTGCCACTTTCTAGTACTCTGTTGTATAACAGATATAGAACGTTTCTGTCATTGCAGAAAGTTCTACTGGGCGGTGCTGTTATACAGCATTCAGCCAACTAGAAAGAAGCCCAGGGAAAGGAGAAGACAACACCTCAAGCCAAGAAAACGCACTCCTTAATTTACAGAAACAATTATAATCCAAGAGAAATAAGGTTCTTAGGATGTTTGGTTGATGGTGTGACATTGGATGATGGGTTTGGGGAAGGATCAGAAGAGACGGGAAACATCCCTCCTCCTGTTTTCTGAAACGAGCGTGAACAGCTAATGCCCAGCCAAGCGCGCAGTTCCTATTCCCACAGGGCCCTCATGTTCTGGACTCTTGCCTTGGTTCCCAGGTGTATGAAACAGTGACCAAGACAACATGACAGAACAACACTGTGCTTGAATTGTTCAGAAAAACATAAAATGAGTGACACAGAGTACGACAACTGACAGTGCTTTTCAAAGTGTAGGGTATAAATCCCATGTAACGAATGTCACCCTCTGAGTCATCTGCCATTTGCAACAGCCCCTTGTGCCCTGCCCACGGAGTAAGAGTAGGTGCTCCTTTGAGCTCTGTCCTGGGCCCTATTCTCTTTGCACTCGACACATTCCCCTGAGTGTGGCCATTCATTCCTTGACTTCACATACGATCCATATGCTGATGGTTTCTAAGTCTGTATTTCTAGCCCCAGACCACTCTCCTGTGCTTCAGATCTCTGAACTCAAACGCCCACTAATAATCTCCAACTGGCCATGCCACAGACACTTCAATCTCATCGCCAGGGCACCCAGCCACACTGCACCCTTCTCAGGTCCTGGCAACACTCTTCAAACCGGAAGACAGACGCCGGGGGTCATCCTTGACCTGGGCACTGAGATCCGCTCAGTCACCAAGTCCTGTTGATTCTGACTCCCAAATAGCGTCTTGAATTCATTGACTTGTCCCCCGTCCTTTCTCTTCTCTCCTAGTTGATCTTTCACAGCCTGGTCATGGAACCATTTCCCAATCATTCTCCTTAGTCCGGTCTGGGCCCCTCCAAACCATGCTTCCACACTGCAGCCTTCGGCCACCTGAAGGGGTCCCTCCATGGCTCAGAACCTTCAGTGCCTCCCCATCACACTCATCCAAATGACTTTCTTTTTATTTATTTATTTTTTATTAGTTTCAGGTGTACAAAACAACATAATAATTAGACATTTACACCCCTTATAAAGTGATAACCCTCCAAGCCCACTACCCCTCTGACATCGTATATAGCTGTTACAATACCATTGACTATATTCCCTATGCTGTACTTTACATCCCATGATGATATATAAATATTTAATTATATATATTTAATATAATTATATATATATTTAATTATAATTGATATATAATTTATATATATAAATATATATATTTAATTATAATTGACATTCAATATTATTCTACTTCAGCTTCAGGACTTTCTGTAGTTACAGACTCATCTTGATTGAGCTCTGATCACTTCTTTGGCTGCTTCTCTTACCCTCTCTTCTTCGTACATTATTCTGCAAATACACGTAGCTTCATTTAGTTCCAGAAATCCATTACGCTTAGCTTTGTATTGGGATCTCTGCACATTCCATTTCCAGAAACACTTTCACCCCTCCATGGCTTTTTTTCTCCTTTTTCTCCTGGGATTATTTAGTTTAAATGTCATTTTCCTCCCCAAGGAAACTCCCCCGCAACTCCCCAGTGTGGGCTAACTACCCCTGTCATATACCCATTGAAGTGGATTGAATGATGGCTCCCCAAAAGATAAGTACACATTCCAATTTCCAGAACCTGTGAATGCTACCTTAATTGGAAAATGGGTCTTTGCAGATATCACTAAGGATCTTGAAATGAGATCATTCTGGATTCTCCAGGTGGGCTCTAAATACAGTGCCAAGTGTCTTCACAAGAAACTCAGAGCGAAGAGAAAAAAAACATGTGGCTAAAGAGATTAAGACTGGAGTTGTGCAGCCCTAAGCAGAGGAGTCTGGAGCTACCTGGAGCCGGGAGAGGGAAGGAAGGACTCTGCCCTAGAACCTTCTGAGGAGGCATGGTCCTGCAGACACCTTGATTCCCACTACTGTGAGAGAATAAATTTCTGTTGTGATAAGCCACCCAGTTTGTGTTGACTTGTTTCAGCAGCCCTAGGGAACTAGTGCACCTCCCCTTAACTTCTGTGATACCTCTTATCACAATACTTCAAAGTGGCCTCTGTCCTTGTTTGTCCTCCTAATTTGCAAAGTTTCCTGAGGACAGAAACGTGCATGTGTTTACAATTGCATCCCTAACACCGGCTCTTGACCTGGGACAGATTAAGAAATCAGTAACCATTTGATGTTTGAATGAAGCAGTGTTGACTGATAATACATAAGATAAACTTTGGGGAGGAGATGGACTTGAGCTGGTCTGATGAAACTGGCAGGATTTGGGTAACACTGAGAAGGGGAGTGGTTATTCCCCGTATTAGGAGCCAAATTAACAGGGGCTTGGAGATGAAGATGTGAATAATGCTTGAGCTCACAGAGACCAACCTGCTCTCAGCACGGGGTTCCCAGAGTAAAGCCCGGTGATCTCTGGGGTGATAAAAGCTTCTCCTGCAGGCCAGACTACCCTGGCAGGCGGACTCAGCACCTTAGTGTGCTGCGGAACGGTCACAGTGTGTCATGACACCTGCTCTCCGCAGAATGGCTGGTGGCTCTAAGCCCACCACAGCGCATGTATGTTACCATGTTCTTTGAGTGCCATGGTGGAAAAAGACCGGAAATACTGCTAAGATGAGGGGTCATTAACGCTTCTTGAGCTGAAACATGAATAGGACCAGCTACATAATTTGTGGGCCCCAGTACAAGATAAAAATGTGGACCTCTGGTTGAAATACCATAAGGAATTTCAAGTTGGCAAGAGCACAGCATCGATGTGTGGAGCCCCTCTACATGTGGGGTCCTGTGTAATCGCACAGGTCTCACATGCATGAAGTGCATGCTGATCATGGACGAGAGATTTGCTGAAATGGATGTGAAGTTGTGTGAAATGGGTTGAAAGGGCAGGGGCTGTGTCAGGGGATGACGGAAGGGGCTCCACTGCAGCGATCCAGGAGGGTGGGGGTGAGGGGCCCCTGCCTAAGATGGTTTCCTGGGAGTGCAAAGAGAGGGAAAAGGCAACTCAAAGAGATGCTATGGGCTCAGAGTCAGAGATGCCTCTGGGTCTTGCCAGACTCCTCAGAGCAGGGAGGCATCAGGGGAACCCTCAGGAATTGGGGAACATCAGTGTGTCATTGGCCTTTTGCTGGGAGCTGCAGCAGGCAGGAATGGCTAGCGCTCAGCAGAGGCGATGGGAGTGAACACAGGCATTGCTCTCCACAAAGGAACCTCCTAGATTTCAGGGAGCTGCCTTAGCTTTCGGCTGTCGTGAGGGTGATGGATGTAAAAGGCGGTGGGGAGGGCAGCCCTCAAATGCTTCCAGGGGCCAGAATGTGTGAGGATGAGGAGTGTTGGGGGCCGTGGCAAGCTCCTGTCTGTCCACAGGTGACCGCCACTCCAGCCTCAGTTGCACACGGTTATGTAGGAACCCAGGGGCCCAGCGGCCACAGCTTCAGATTTTTGATGAGGAGCTAAAGATCCGGAATTATGAAATTTTCCTTACGTTTTAGGTGCTGACGAGTAAGCAAATGTTTTCTTATAACTACTGTAAGCCAAACAACACACCCCCATGGCCAGTCTGGCTCTGGACCTCGGCTAGCAGCCTCTGTACAGGACACAGTGGGTAAGAGCTGAGGCGGGTTCAAGTCCCCGTCTGCCACCTGGCCAGCTGTGATCCTCAGGCAGAGTCCCACTAGGGCTTGCTTTTCTATATAATGGGGACAATTGTAGTATTGATCCCACTGGGTAGTGGTGAGGATTAAGTACATGTTAAGGTAAAGCACAGATGACAGTATGTATAATAAAAGCTATATAAATGTTGGCCATGACTGTTGTGAAGTCTCTACTACATGTGAACTTCTGTGCTGTGAACTTGGTGTATTTTATTTTGTGCCCACAACCACGCCATCAAGCAGGCTTTCTCACAGTGTACCCACATCCCACAGGTGGGGCGGGGGGCAAGACAGGCTCAGAGATAGGAAGTCACTTGCCTCAAATCACAGGCTCTAAGTCTGAGCAAGAATTCAAATCTCATTATTTCTGCCTCCAAAGATGTTGCTTTTTAAACGGTGGTTCTTACCCTGAACTGACTCTTCTATGTTTATCATGGAGGTTTCTAGAAAAAGTGATGTAGCCAATAATACTTTTCAAAGAACATTCTAATAACAAAACAAACTCCAAAAAGGAAAAAAAAAAAAAAAAAGAAAATGTGTCCCCTAAGCAAACTCTCTTTTCCTCTTTCTCAAAACAAAAGTAATGACAGCTGCCCTTGTAATCCCCCACTTCCATGCAAGGTTGCTTAAATAGCTTGTTTGGGGGAACACCTTTTTCTTTGTATTTTCCCAATTCCCCAGAACAACTCCAGCATTCCTAGTCTGCTTCGGGGGGAAGGAGTTGACAGTTTAATGGACAAGGGACCTAAGCACAGGCCCTAAGGCAAGAGTTTAACTGGTAAGACCCTCATGCCTTTTTTGAGTAGACCAACTCCCTTGGGGTGCTCAGCACGGTGACAGGTGTCAGATCCTCCCACGGGGCCCTCGGGCCTCTGAGCCCTAAGGCTGTTAGGTGCATGCTGCATGGGAGACACTCCATGTTTATCCTCTGCCTGCAGCCTGACCATTCCATTGTCCACTTGTCTTGGGGATTTTACACGGTGGGGCTGTCTACCCAGAATCTTCCAGCAATCAGAATTTCTTTTCTCAAAAAAGGAAAAGGAAAGAAAAGGTTTGCCTTGTTTGTAGAACTGAAAGTAGCAGGCATTTTTACGTGTTCCTGGAACAAAGTCTGGGCGTTTGAGTTGGGAGTGGAATTGGGGTGGGGGGCGGTCCCAGCTGGGCACGTCGGAACGATGAAATGCAAGGCACACGGCTTTGGTTGATTCTTTTGACTACAGACAGGCCAGTAGGGCTGAGACACGATGTTCTCAGGAACAGCCTTGACAATGACATGATTTGTTCTCTTCCGAAGCCGAAAATGGCATCTCAGCCTGAAACGGGGAGCATTCTTCTGAACCTGTGGGGTAGGAGAGCGGATTTCGCCCTCCATAGCAGGAAATGAAGGCATTCAGCAGAGGGGCCTCCAATCGAAATGTCCTCTGGCCAGAACACTTACCTAAACAATACATATTTTATCTTGTGTTGGAGGAATTTCCCTTCAGTCTTTCATGGGTAGAATTTCAGACGAAGATGTCCCTTTTTCTCAACGACCAGACAGAAACCGAATATTGCCTCCATCCAAAGGGCACAATACCTGTGTTATTTCTGTAGTTCACAGCAGAAACGAGGCCTTCAAGTTTGACCCAAGCCAGCTGATAGTTTTTGGCCCTAGGCTGATACCTACTTAAACCGGTTTCTTCACTCTTTTCTGGATTCTTTTAGAGAGTTGGAAGGATGTAAAGGAAGCCTCAGTGCTTTCTCAATGGGGGAAACTAAAAGCTAATAGACATTTATGCCTTTTAGAAATAATAATGGTTGCAGTTAGCTGGAAGTTAATACTGACTGTAAGTGATTGCTAATCTTTTGAGCTGCACAAATACTACAGATAGAAATGTTACCGGCCAACTGAGCAGCACCAACCCCCACCACTGAAAAACTTTTAAGTTTTCTTTCCTATAGAAATGTTAAGTATAAAAATGTTAAGTCTCCTCCCTAGTTCTTTAGTTTCTTTTTGTTAGCTCTTGGGCTTTGATTGCTCTTCTAACCAGTTTGTGAATCTTGGACTGAAGATCCCCCTTGCTTCTTAATTGCTTTGTAAATCAGTTTCTGAATCCTAAACAATAGAAGTCTCCTACCCCTGCTTCAGATAACTATTTGAAAGCCTGTGGCTTCCTAATATCCCCCAGGACAGTAAGCTAAAGGTCAAACCCATTCTGTGTCCAGACAACTGACGCGACCTGAGTGATGGACTGAATAGCCACAAGTTTCATAAGAACTAACAGATTTATATATTTTTTCCTCATTCAGGAGCCTTGGGGATACAGGGGATACCCCAGCAACCAAAGAAGCCAACGCGGTCTTCCAGGTGGAGCTTGAGACCCCTTCCTCTCATCTGAGACCAGCTAGGGTGAGAGTTCCTTGAACCCCAATAGGCAGGGACAGCTCTACGCCCCTGCCCAGCAGGAAGCAGATACAGAAGAAGAGGCCTCCTGTCCCTCAGCTTCCCGTAGAGATTTTACGGGGATCATGTCTCTCAAGGAAAACCCAGGCAGGTAGTTAGAGGCAGGCATTGGGTCTCTGCATTCCTGCACGTCCCACAGTGTGACCACCTGGGGACATCCCCTCTCCACCCAAAACTCCCCTTTGTATTGTAATTACCTACCCCTGCGGGAAAAGCAAATGGGCACAAAATATCCAACTAGATCAGACCAGTCACGGGCACCTGCACAGTACCGCCTGTCAATCACAGGTGCCAATCAAGTGGTCCCACGCCCAGAGAAGAACAGCCCATTCTAGAGAAGAAGGGATAAAACCCCCAAGTCCTGGGAAGCCCGGGGCTGCTGCTGCTTCCCCTGCTCCTTCTGACCGCTTCTTCCCTTTGAGCCTCGCCTTCGCACATGGCCCACTCCACACTCTTTGGAATGTAACTTCTAGTAATGGGCACTTGAGCCATCCTCTAGTGCTCAGGTATACTTTTACTTCTATATGTACTATCTCTTCTAATACACTACTTATTTTACTGCTTTCCTCTGGTATCTCGTTCAGTTCTTTGCTCGAGTTGCCAAGGACCTGGACTTCACGCCGATAAAGGCCCCCTCTCCGACAACAGAAACAGGTGAGGGTTCCCATGCTGTGCCCTTCAGGGAAATGCAGATTACGCTTGACTCTGGCCAAAGAACAACGAGTCACTGGAGATGTGACCCCCTGAAATGACAGGAGAACGTAAGAGCAGCGTGCCCACACTCACACACAAACACACACACCCAAAGACAGGCACAGTCCCCAATCTGGGCACTGTGCAAGTTCATTCTAAGTCAGATGGCTTGAATTTGCATCGCATTGCCGATACAAATTATACCCTAAAGGCTGAGTAGGTTCTCGGGCTGGCCAACCATAGCCCATTTGCTTCTTCAGACAACTGGAGGATTTGTCCACTTTTTGTAACTTTGTTTCTGTGGATTAACGTATTGATCCCCATGTCCTCACAATAAGCCCCAGAAGCTCTATGTCACCACCCTGCTGGAGGGAATGTCCCCTCCTCTCCCTTTTCACTGGGATTCTGTTTTCTGGGGTTCCTATGGGGGTGGGGAGATGGTACTACTACGGTGGGAGTAGAGAGAAGTAGGTGGCGTAGGTGGACATGCCACAGCAGGGAGGCCTCCAGGGCACGCAAGGAGCAGTTCATTCTAGGAAGGAGTTTCAATCTTAGGTGGCATTTACTAGTCATGGGGACTCCGGCAGCCCCCACAATGAGTCCCTCTGCCTGCAGGGACCCTCGGTTTCCACATCTGGAAAATGGAAACAACGACAATAATAAATGATGCTTCCCATGAGGGTTGTGAACATAACATGATGGAACACGAGAAAGGACATAATATGATGACACGCTGTTACATAGCTGCATTCAGAAAATACTGAGTCTGGGTCTGTTAGAGACAGACAGCATGTCTCTCGAAAGCATAAGCAAGTACAAATACACTGAGTATACACTATATACTGGTGGAGAAATAGGTGTGGGGTAATTTGGATGTGAGGTACTTTGTGGGCTAGCTGATAAAGTTGTCCAGGAAAACTTTGGAACCCTTCCATATGGATGCCCCATTCCAGGGCATATCTCTCAGCATAGCCAGGCTTTTTGGGGTCTTCCTGATGGTGTGGGTTTGGTCAGGGCTTCTGTGTGGGGGCTCTTGGCTCTGCTTCTGTTGCTGCTGATAAAGAGGGTGCTTAGCCCCACCCATACAGGGTTGCAAAATTTAGCAAGTGAAAATACGGAATTCTCAATTAAATTTGATTTTAAACAAACAATGGATAATTGTTTAATATAAATATATCCCATGTAATATTTGGAATGTGTTTATACTAAAACAAATTCATTGCTTATCTGAGATTACATTTGAACTGAGTGTGTTGTACTGTATTTGGAGACCCTACCCAGTCGCCCCAACTTGTAGGGGACCAAAAGCAGAACTCAGGAAGATGCCCCACACCGATACCTCGGGGGAGAGGGGCACAACCTGGGCGGTTGGATCAATGCAGGAAAAATAGTGAGGGCAAGGATTTCGGTTGTCAACAAAGGTCTATCAGCTCCCTTTCCTCAATGCTCCCCTTTGAGCCAGGGACTCCCCTTGCAGAAACAAGATTTATGTGCCCGGGCTGTGGTAGCTTTGGAAATTCAGCCCCAGAGAGAGAATGCTGCTTGCCCTGGACAAGGACCTGAAAAAAATTACATGTGACCACAAGTCAGGAGTTTCTCCAGAGTTCAGTCCCCTGCCTCAGAGCCAAGCCTGACAGCTTCAAATGTACTGCTCCCCTCAGAGCCCACCGTTTTTGTTTCCCTGATGGGCACAGGGAACCTTTCATTGGTTCTATGCTCTTTGGAGATGGATCTTAGTAAATTCTTAGGACAACAACTTGGCTTGAAGAAGAAGACATGAGGAGACAAAGAGAACCTTGAAAATGTAAAAATAATGGTATCATTGGCAGAAGTTTGTGGGGAGGTGATGTTAGAAGACATGAAAAGCACTAATTTTTTAATCTTATATAGTGGAGAGCAAACCAACATTTTTAATCTTATATAGTGGGGAGCAAACCAATGCTGTTGAAAGCTAATGGAACAAGATCCAAATATGTAGTATAGAGTCATACACATTACCAATAGAAAAACTTTTAAAAAATGATAAAACTCAGCAAACTGAAGAAATGGGCAGTAGTATAAGAAAGCCAAAGAGAGTGTAAGAGGTATTCATTCTTCATTTTTCAGAATAGGAAGTTAAAAAAACAAAAGTGTTAAAATTTTATGAAAACATAAAAGTGTACCAGTTAGCTTTTACAGGTTCTACTGAGGCAACAAACATTGCCCAAATACTAAAACAGTGGTTTATTGTTTTTTTTTTTTAGGTCAGTGTCCCTGACCCTCATATGTGGGACCGAACCAGGGCGGCTGGCTTCCCAAGCCAGCGCTTAACCACCGCGCCACTCGGCCGGCCCTAAGGTTTTGGATGACTGATTCAGTTTCCTTACTTTTTTTTTTTTTTTTGGAGGGCAGTGTCACTGGCCCTCAAATGTGGGACCTGAACTGGGGCCGCTGGCTTCCCAAGCCAGCGCTTAACCACTGTGCCACTCGGCCAGCCCAGTGGTTTATTGTTTTGCTCCTATCTCACGTCTGTGTCTGGGGCTGCCAGATCCTTGCCTCTTGGGATGCACACCTTTGTGTAGGCCCCTCCCACTTGGTATCTGAGTTAGTGTATGTAACCAATAGAACACTGAAGATGTGATGGCTTCTAAAATTAGGTTATAAAAGACTGTGGTTTCCATGGTGGGCACATGATCTGCCACTCTTTCTCAGATTAATTGCTTTGGAGGACACCAGTTGCCACGTTGAGCAGCCCTATAGAGAGGTCTCTGTGGCGAGGAACAGAGACAGACCCCCAGCAAGCAGCCCAGTGAATGAGTCACCTTGGAATCTCCAGCCCCAATCAAGCCTTCGCGTTGCTGCAGACCAAGGTGATCCTTTGACTGCAGCCTCGTCTGGGCCAGAATCACTCTACTAAGCTGCTCTCAGATTCCTCACCCTTAGGAGTTTTGGGAGACAGTCATATTTTTTATTTAGTAAAATATATATATATATATATATATATATATATATATATATATATATATTAAATATTTTTACTTTAAGCTGCTGCTAAAATTTCGGGTAATTTCTTCTGCAGCAATAGGTACCTACTACAGGTCATGGATTTGCTGGCACTGCTCTACAAACCTTCCCAGTATGAGACCCAGGAGGAAGGAATGAGCCCTGAGACGCCTGTTCTCAGGGCCGGGAGGAAGAGACAGTGGGGAGTGGACTTTCACAAGGGTGTAAATCTTCTGCTCAGAGCTGGCATAGGCGCCTACTGCTCACGTTTCATTGGTCAAAAAAAATACAAGGTCCAGTCTGTTTAGGGGGCAGGTAGGCATACTCCGTCCACAAGAAGGGCTGCAATAGGCAGGGATGGATCATTCTCTTACCAGGAACGAGAGCATCGCTAATTGGGCATTGTAATACATTCGATCCCAAGAGGAATGATGTATTTGCTAATATAGGACTAAAATGTCTCTGGAAGAACATTCAGGAAAGTGAAAATGCTGGTTGCTTCTGGGGGATGTGAGGGAGATTTTTCACTATATGCTTTTTTTGAATCTTTCAAATGAGATCTAAATAAATTCAGTCCCTATTGAAATGTTTACCTTAAATCAAAATTTAAAGTGGAAGGTGTGAGTCTTCTGTTTTGAATTCTGCTGCTACTAGAAAGACACTAGTTCCTTATGGAGAGTGGAAAGGCAGGAGGAGTGAGACCCTGAGGTGTTTGGTTTAGATCCTGATAATATTTTTTAAAATAAAACAAACTTCTGCTTCTGGGAAGATGGCATAGATGTACTTTTTCCTATTTCCTTACTAAGAACAACTAAATTCCCTGGGCATTATATCTAAAAGAAACACTAGATGAATCTGGAAGATGGAGAGGAGAAGGCAGGCTAGCGAGGCACGTTGGGACCTGAGAAATGACACTGTCACGAGTTCCCTGGTTTTCTATCTGCCTCATGCAGCCCAGACTTGGAACCGAAGAAGCCAGCAACCCAGAAAGGCCAATAGGAGCAGACATGGAAAAAAAGGAAAGCCTGCTTTCTCCATCCAGAGGAAGAGGAAAGGAACAGTCTTAAAAGACAGACAACTTTTAGACAATAATCACTCCTTCAGCCGAATACCACAGAAAAGACAGTGGCCCCACTCCCACATGTGCCAGCCGAGACCAAGTGGAAAATCTATACTTCCACCCATGTGAGGCTATATTGAGGTGCCCCCCCAGCCCTTCACAGGGGTACAGCAGAGAAAGCCAAGTAAGCGGCCAGGACTTCCACCTCCCCTGGCCTGCAGAAACATCCCCATCCCCCCCTGAAGGTCAGGGGAGATTACCTGGCGAGCAGCGGCTTCCATTCCCCCGCAGCCCTAACAAGGAGCCCTCTCCCTCAGGCATCAACGGAAGCTGAGTGAGGACCCTGGATTCCTACCTCCACCTGGCAGGAACAAGGTGGTCCCCTGCCCCCAAAACCTGCTAGAGCAGTATCAGAAAAAGCCACTTAAAAAACAGAAGGTTTAAATAAGCTCCCGAGTTGCATTACATGTTTTGATACAGCTTTCTGTTGGTTTCCTGTGGCTGCTACAACAGAGGACCACAAACTGGGTGGCTTCAATGTATTCTCTTAGAGCTCTGGAGGCCAGAAGTCTGACAAGGGGTGCTGGCAGGGCCGCTGTCCCTTTGGGAGCTTCAAGGGATAATCTGTTCTTTGCCTCTTCCCGTGTCTGGTGACAGTCGCCATTCTTTGATTTGTGGCCACTTCACTCCAATCTCTGTCATGTTCTGTATCTTGGGTGTACTGATGCCGATAGCTTGGTTGTGATATTGTACTACCATTTTACAAGATGGTATCATTGGAGGAAACTGGGTAAAGTGTAAAGGGGCTCTCTGTACATTGTTTCTTAGAATTGCATGGGAATCTGCAATTGTCTCAAAAAGTTTAATTAAAGAACTTGAAAGAAATTTTTAAAAACTATATTTCTGTATTACTTTTATAATTAAAAATAAAAATAAACAATGTACTAGGAAATATGTATTTAACATAAATCACAAAAGGTCAATATGTTATTGTAATATGCTCTTTATGTCATTGTTAAGAACAGGCAATGCGATAGAAAAATGAAAGCAACAAACAAGTAATTTTCAAACAAAGATGTGCAAATGGCCAATATATAGTGTCATCATGGGTTCCGGCAGCTTCCCTCCTGGTTAGCGCCCCCTTTCACGCTTAAAACACTCCTGACTAGGCCAGCCGAGTGGCGTGGTGGTTAAGTGCTAGCTTGGGAAGCCAGCAGCCCCTGTTTGGGTCCCACATATGAGGGCCAGTGACACTGCCCTCAAAAAAAAACCCAGAAAAACAAAAACACTCCTGACTGGACAACCAGTTACGTGATTATCTTACTTATAAACCAATAAAAAGATGTACACCTTTACAAGTAGTGAGAGAAATGTGAAAAAAAACATGTTATTGTTTTCTCCCATCAGCTGGTTAAAGAATAAAAGCTTGCTAATTCTCACTGTTGACAAAGTTGTGTAGATGGTGTACCTGTGTTCTGCTGGTGAGAGTACAAATTGACTCGTTAGCTAGAGGGTAATTTATCAGGATGTATTAAAAGCCTGAAAAAGTATATTCTCATGAACAGCGAGTCCATTTCTAGAAAATTAGATGAGTATACAAAGATGCATGTTTAAGGATTTTCGCTGAAATGTTATAGATACAATTAAAATAGCAAATGTCCATTCATATATAAATCATGGTACATAGATACATGCACATGTGATGAGCTATTATGTTGCCATTCATATACGTATATATGTATATAACTAAATATTAATATTAGCATATCTTGGTAAGCGAGTTACTTGTTAATGCTTATTTTCTTATGTATGCTATTCTGTGGTTTCTAAATTAATTTCAAAAGTCATACACAATTTTTATAATCACAATACAGCAAATCTATTTTAATAAACCCGAGAAAATTATATCTGGAAGATCAAAGTAGCCTCAAGGAGGTTAAGTGAAACAAGAAAATGCATATTGTCACGTAGGAAAGTGGCCTCCACAGGATGTGGGAATTGATTTTAGCATTTAAGAATATGGTGAAGGCTGGGCTTACCCTTTGATGTAGAGGGCTTTGCCTTACATTCAGGTCCTTACAATGTTTCTTATATTATGGGGTGTACTCTCAGATATTTTATTTGTGAAAAACAAAGTATCATTTGGGAAAGACACCCTGGACCAAAATGACTCAGTAGATGCTGGTTTGGGGCACACAGAGGTCATCTGATAGAATCTGTGAAACAGGAGACATGAGCACTGACTCAGGAAGCAACATTCCAGGGTGGGTCACCCGCTCACAAGGTGCCCAATCATTAATCCGCATCTGCAGAGAGGGTTACCGAGCACTCCCCGTATCCTTAGTGAGATCACCTCTTTGGTATGAGGAACAGTGTCAAGACTGGTGATCAGCTAGGAATATTGTACAGGCTCCACCCCTTTCATGAATTAAACCTAAGAAGGTGGCCAGTCTATGCAGGCCACCAGCCCCGTGGTCCTCTGTCCCCAAACCAGAAGTGCCCAGTGCTCTATGAAGAATATCACCACATTTGCCCAGCACCAGCCAATCAGGCACACTGCTCGCTGGACTTCCGGGGCCAGAGTGGGTCCTCCTGAAACTGCTCAATGAGCTGAATGGCTATTTTTGAGCTTCCTTGCCAATACGTATCTGTATGTCTGGCAGGGTACAGTCCAATATTTTGAGAGAGGAGATTTATAGTTCCCCACGTGCCTCTAACCTCAAGAGGCTTCCAGTAGTTACCAAAAGCACCTGATGTTTTCTGAACTGTCAAATGTGCTGAAGTCCGAAGACAATGTTGTCTGTCTCCCCTTGCCAGATCCTAACATCCTTTAAGATAGGGACCTGGCCATTTTGTTAGCTTCTTTCAAACGTCTAGCACAGTATAGTACTTCATTCAAAAGTATACATAGGAAGCAGACATGTTTAGCGATTAAAAGTGTTGGATTTGCAATAAAACTTCCTGTGTTCAATCCTGGTTCTTGCAAACAGTGAGAGACTTTGGGACATTACTTAAGCTCACTATGCCTCAGTTTCTTCTGTAAAATGGAAATGGTGACAATAGCATGATGCATTTCATAGAGCTCTGATGTGGATTAAATTAATAGACATGCAGAGCTCAGAACAATACTTGACTTTCTATTCTCATGTACGAGGTGGGACAATTAAGTTAGTAAACTCATCCTAGAAAAAGTGCTACAGAGCTCATTGCTGAATATCACCATGGTCACACTCGAAGTACTCCCCTTGGGAAGCTGTGCACTGACGCCAGAGCCTAGTCCACCCTTCAAGGCAATATTGGAACTCTTTTTCTGGAATGGCCATCAGAGCTGTCATCATATTACTCTTGATGTCCTGAATGTCATCAAAATGGCTTCCTTTCAATATTTCCTTTATCTTCAGGTAAAGAAAGAAGTCATTGGGGGCCAGATCAGGTGAGTAGGGAGGGTGTTCCAACACAGTTATTTGTTTCCTAACTAAAAACTCCCTCCCAGACAGTGCTGTGTGAGCTGGTGCATTGTCATGATGCAAGAGCCATGAATTGTTGGTGAAAAGTTCAGGTTGTCTAACTTTTTCATGCAGCCTTTCCAGCATTTCTAAATACTAAATTTGGCTAACTGTTTCTCCAGTTGGTACAGTCATAATGAATAATTCCTCTGATATCAAAAAACGGTTAGCAACATCGTTGCAACAAGTTTGCAAACTTAATTGTCAGGCTTCATCTGAGTACAATGTTTGTTATATAAATTAGTAGTAGTCAGGCAGGGTTCTGGTAAGTTCACAAAAGCTCTGTCCAGGCTCTGTAACCAGTTGCCATAAATCTGCTGCTGAGTCCAAGAAATATTTCCCTGTGAGTGGGTCCGCCTGCAGCCCACACTACGCCACCCCTGGCAGGGTTGGAGGCCGTCCACACAGCCAGCCCTTCTGTTTTTCACCCCTACTTCCCGGCACAGGCCAGCAGGACGCTTTCTGAGAAGGCCGCCTGGGATCCAGTCCCAAGTCATTCCTAATGGGTACTATTTTATCTACAATAAGTGACCTCCCCTTCGGGATGTTGACTCTGACACTCCTCCTTTGTTCCATTCCATCTCATTACTTTACACTCCTCCTTTGCCCCAGCTATGCTCAGTGATTCCCAGAGGGTGACCTTGGATGAGAACAGGGCACTTGTTGACTCTTGGAAACTAATGGCTTTTCCCATTGGAGTTGGGTTTGGCAATTGTTCTGAGCTTCGGCTAACATGTGTATATGGGACTTGCACTGTTTGTAGCATCACGTGGGTTTCCATACGCATGCCCAGAAGCACTAGCACACACACACAGATTCATGTTAGTGGCACACACACCAGTGTGCACCCATGTGTGTTCACAGGCCCCTCCTCTTCCTTACACAGCTTTCAAACTTCTCCTGAAAAGGCCTGGCATAGGGGGAGGGGAAGGGAAAGCAATCCACTTCAATCCTCTCATGACATTTGCTTTTTACTTGTTTTGAAGAATTGAGGTCCCTCACTCACGTTTAGTCTCTTCCTCTCTCCCCACCTGACTCCTGTCCCATCCTCCTGAGCCCTGGGAAGGCTCCGACTTGTGTGTGTGTGTGTGTGTGTGTGTGTGTGTGTGTGTGTGTGTGTGTGTGTGAGAGAGAGAGGCCCAGGTGTGTGAGTGTGCACTGTGCTCAGGGGATGACGCACAACAAACGCGAGACTGCAGACCCTTGGTGTCTGGGCAGGAGGAAGTCAGGACATTGTCCTGCGACACTGGCTCTAGGGTGGCGGTGGTGAGGACAGTCCCAGGGGAAGGAACATTCCAGACTTGAGGGCTGAGATCCTATCTCCCCAGGACTGGTGTCTTTACCTTGGTAGCTGCTTATCTCAGGAGACTGTGCCCTTGGACCCCTAAGTATTTAGAGGCCACTGCTTCCCACCCTTGAGAAGGTCCCACTTATTAGGCAAATCCCTGTTAAGTTCACACTAAACACCCTCTAACTGACGTGGCTTGTGTTATACACCAAGACGCAACCACAAGCGTGGGGTCCATCAGCAGGAGGAAGGCTCCCCCTTCTTGTCCAAGATGGTGACAAAATGGCCCTGCCCCTTCCACACAAAGAAGGCTATTTACAGTTGCATCTATAACTACCTGTGTCTCTATGAATAGAACTTTCCAGAAAAGCATTCCGAGCTAATTTTCTTATCAGTCTCCTAAATAGTGTTGACTGACAGGGAGAGGCAAAGCTATATAAACTTTCCACCAACAAGTAAAAGGCATGGCCGAAAGATTTGACGAGTGAGATGTTAACGAGGGGAGTAGGTAAACTCCTGGCTAGAGAGAGATGAGAGGGAACGGTTGTAACGATGTTTTCTCCTCCCTATTTATGCCCTGGCTTTGGCAAAGAGAGTGGATAATGCAGGTAAGACATGCACGTGGTGTGGTCGTGAAGGCGATGGGGGATCAATCTGCTGAGCTCAGTGCACAGGGAGACCTAATAAGCACAGCCCAGCACTTAGATTTCTGGAACCTTCCCAAATCTCTGCTCTGTCCCAAAGCTCTGTTGAGTTTAGTGATTTGTGATAACTTCTCTTCTTTCTGTGTCTCTCTTCTCCCTTCCACCCCCTCAGCCTGTGAAATTGCTGACATAAAATGACATCCCTGCAGCCAGGGAGCTTCAGCCAGGGGGAGGCTGCCCAATGTTGGGGAGCCCCTTGAATGACTGCACGAGGCAAGACAAACACCCACAGCCCGACTCTCAGCACCCACTCGTTGGGACTGTGAGGGAAATAGAGGCCTCCTCAGCCCACTGACTTGCTGGTTCAAAGGACAGGTGACGAGTGGAGAAATACAGCCTGATGTGAAAGGGGCGTGGAGCCAGAGAGGAACATGGCAGACCTGAGAGTAAGAAAGCTGAACTGCAGATGGTGTTGACATGTTTCCATGTCAAGCGAGTATCTTGGATCCAGGTGCTGGACTGAAAGGGTGTTTCTGGTAGGATGGTGGGGAGGCTTGTGGGGCCAGGCCAGGGTAGGCCTTGCTGGCTGCTCCGTTTTTCCTGGGGTCACCTCTTGTGGAGTCTGTTTCCTTTGAGTCCATTGGTAAACCATTATGGAGCCACAATTGGGCTGTGTGACTGTCCCTCAGGCTCCATTAGCCTTGGGCATGAAGGAGACTGTTAACTCCTAGGATCAAGTTTTGTTTGCTCAACTGCACCCCCAAGGGGACCTCGGTTCCTGTTTTGCAGTCCTAGCCCCTCTAGTATGTCGGGGCATTCTGAGGCTGTCTTAGATGCTCCAGAGTCAGAACAGCTATGGAGACAGTACCCTGTCCTCTGTAAGCCATGCTTTTGGGGGGTCCCTCTCAAAGCTGTTGGACTGCAGAAGTTGAGTAGATCAGGTTTCAGTTACACGTGACCCTTTCCTTTCAGGGCACCCCCCAAAAAAGGGGGTAACTGGTACGGAATCCGGCAAAAGCCTTTTCCTCGCATCGTTTTTCTCCCCTGGGGTATATTCTCCCAGGCAGGCATACCACCCATCTTTTGTCTTCTTTTACTTTCTCCTCCCACCCCACCCCATTACAGTTTACCCGTTGAAGAGTCCTAGTTCAAAGAAATATTTTTTTGCAGAGGATTGGATCCCCAAATACTGGCAAATGTAGAATAATGTGATGGCGAGCTTGAGGAGGAGGGCCGAGGGAGAGAGAGAAGGGGCTGGCATAGAAAGCACCCTGGGACAGGCGAGTGGGGACAGTGAGGGAACTGAGACGCCTGGGAGGAGGGCGCCCTGTGTGTTGCCATGGCAACCCGGGCTTTCCTCTGAACTGCCTCCCACAATTATAGTGCCTTGTAATTGCTCTTTCAGCTGTCTCCCCACTAATCTATGAGCTTCAGAGGCCAAAGCTTTAATCTCTGTATTCCCAGAACCCAGCTTAGTTTCTGATATATAACAGGTGTTCAAAACACAGAAGAATGGCTCGGGCAAAGATCTAGGGGTAAATTGTGGGCTGGGACCGTAAACAAAATTGCCGGGTTTGAAATAATGGCTATGTGTAGGGAAATGGCTCTTGTAACAGAGGATGACCATTTGGTAGTCAGCCTTGAGCACTTCAATATTACTGAACAGTGAGGTGAAAGCTCAATCTGCGGGTGTGGATCTAACAAGAGGGCTTGCAAATTCATTTTCAGAAGTTGTATTCTGAATGGTTGGGGTGGGGAGAGAGGTGGAAGGGGGCTGTGGGCTGAGGTACTCAGCAAGGTGTTGTCGGAAGTCAGCACGAGAAGGGGAGGTCAGGGGTTGAAGGAGGATTTGTGGAACAAACGGATGGAGCAGAGATGTGGGGGTGAATGAGCGAGAATTAGGCTGGGGTATGAGAGAGACAAGAGAGGTGGATTCATTCATTCATTTGCTCCTTTGTCCATTTATTCATAAACTCACGCTTTATCCAGCATTGGGCTGTGGCAGTGGCTCTGTTTGCTGTTAGGTGGCAGCCACCGGCATAGCACAGCCAGAGGATGGGCTGTGACTTCAGTCTCCATTGCTCCCTGTCCCAATTCCGCCTGCGTGGTGCTTGGCCACTTACTTAATTTCTCGAAACCTCACTCTCCGCATCCGTGACCTGGGGATGATGACGTACCTCATCAAGCTCTTGTGAGAATTGCCTGAGATAATGCATGGAACTAACAAAAGCTAGCTATCACATGACAAATGAATATTTCTTATGCACCCACCTATGTGTTAGGCCCATTAGGGTACCCAAACAGGTAAGACTGATCTTGTCCTCTAGCACCCCAAAGGCAACTTTGGGAGTAGGGATATTTGTAAACGTGTGCCGTATGATATAAGGTGGTAAATGATTTAATAGAAGGATGACATTAGTGTCATGGAACTCAGACTGAGAGACGAACGGGGACTGGGGTGTTAAGAGAGATGCCACAAAGGAAATGGTAACTGAACTGGGTTTTGAAAAGAAATAAACATTCGGAAGATGAAAGGAGGGAAGAGGAAAAGGAATTTCAGACAGAGAAACAACAGTACAAAAGGACAAAGGAGAATGACACGCCTCCCTCCCGGGACGGTAGGAGTGGACTCAGCCACCAGCGCCTGATAAGAGGGAAACACTCGAAAACTTGACAACACTAGTCTTCTCTCTGCCTTTGCTAAAGCCCAGCTGTATCTTCTCTAGACAACTTGTAGTTCAGACCAAGAAAATGGAGGGAGGTCTCACAAAAGAGGAGAGAGAAGGTGAGGGCTCTAAGACCAAAGCCTTTATGACCAAGGTGGATGAGCCAATGAAGGGAGATAAAGCACGTGTCTGCAGAAGAAGCCAGCAAAGGTCACTCAGGGTAACAGGAGCAGAAACAGAGGGTTCATGTCACACAGGTTAGGAAGAAAATGTCTCAGGAGTGAGTTTGGTCAATTATGACAAATGTGAAGAGAGGTCAAAAATGGAAGCACATTGCCAGGGCTGCTTCTAGTGACTTTCAGCAGCTGACGCAGGCGTTTCTATGGTAACAGTGGTGACCACTCTGAGAGGCTGGCTCTCTGATGTCTGCACATGGCTCTGAAATGTTTCTTCTTCCCCTGGTACCCCCACTCTCCTCTGCACCCCATCATGTCCATGGTACAGGTAGGTCCCAGAGAGGTAGAAGTAAGGGCATGCACCTCTACCTATAGCCACCCCACGGACCAGCCACTCTCCCAGGACAGTCCCTCCCACTGGAACCTTCTGACTGTCATGGTGTCCATGCACGAGGACCCCTTCATGAAGGACAGTTGCCTTCTAACCTAGAGTCAGCCTCTGGGAGGAATCTGGTAAAACCAAATTAAAACAAAAACAAAGAAGTCTTTCCCTGTCATTATCACAGCTGGGACTGGTCTTCAAAGTACCCATTGATACAACTCCCCAAAGGATGATCTTAAAAGACTCAGGCTTCAAATATTTAATGACAAACAAATATGGTTGTCAAGATAAAGTCCCATGAGACTGGATTATTCACAAGTGCACTGGAAAGTAATGAGATACATTAAACTCCTGTAATGTCCATCTATTCCAGAACCTACAACAAAACTCAGGGAGCTTACAGTTCCTAGAAACTACAGGAGAGCAGGCTGGCCTTTGCTTGAATCGCATGACAGTGCAGGAGGATATGGGTTCCCTTTGACTTATTTATAGCTGAAACCCTGTAGAGTGAACTAAAATAGAAGCGACTTCTGAAAGGACATTAATACAATGGAGAAGACAAATAAACACGATAGCAGATTTCCTTTTTTCTTGCCTCCTTTTTGCTTTGTATTTTGTAAAACTTAGAGAATCGAATCTGAAGAGCTACCCTAAGACAGCAGCGTAAGCAACCATGCTAATGGTTAATGCCCTTTTGGTTGGCCGGTACTTGAAAATTTTGAACACAATGGACTTAAATAAAGATCAAAGATGGAAGGAGATTGTACTATAATTTTGCTGGAGAAATAAAGGCAAAAGCAAGTGGTTAAGGAGGAAGTGGGTTGTCAGGAAAAACAAGTCATAGGTAAGGGACTGGCCAACGAGCAGGAAAGCTGAACGCTACGCCTGTGTAAGGGAAGCTCTTGACTCTTCATCAGGGACTGGGCTGTGTTCTCACTGTTGTTCTCATTCTGCCAGATCCTTCTCCATCCGTCTGTGCCCAATAAAACCTTGCTGGCTAGTCACCAAACACTAACCCAGCACCTGCTAATTGCAAAGCAGATTGCTTAGCACATGGGAGTGTAGAAAGAAGTACGATACTCTAAGCCCCCTGCATCTTCACCTACCTCAGAGTCCCCCAGACGAGGTGAGGGCCCCCCTTATGTGCTTGTACAACACCTCAAGTGCCTCTTTCCCCATAGCCATCACTTGTGTTACTTGACTTATACCTGTCTGCCTCTAAATGGTAAGTAAGCTCCAAGAGGGCAGTGACTCTTAGTGAGTTGATCCCACTTGCAGTGTCTGGACCATCTTGCCTGTATTCTGACTGACACACAGAATAGGTCCTCAACACATAATGAATGAATGAGTGAATGAACGAACAAGCAGTGGAAGAACAAATACCATTTCTAGGCTGTTGAGATTATTAACTCATCCCTCTGTTGGAACAGCAATGGAAGGATGTCATTCAAATATCAGCTCCCTCTCCCCTCCCCCCTCCTTTCTTCTTTCTTTCTTCTCCTCTGACTGCCACCTGCTTCACTCCTTCCCCCTCCCATCAGCCCTTCAGATATTCAAATGACAACAACAACAAGCAGGAGCCACACTCCGAATGCCCGCATCCTGGAGGAGGCGGTGGAGCCCCCGATGGGGCTGGAACCAGCGCAGCCCATGTCCCCCACTCTGCTGCATGCGGCTTTTATGTAACAGGAACATGTCGACTGGCGTGTTCTCAGCCTGGAAAGAGAAGCCATGCCTTGTGGTGGCTTTGAGTTCAGACCAATTTTTCGTCATCTTTGAAGATGAAGAGCCCTTGTAGGCAAAGCAACTCAAAACGAGCCTGAACGCTTTGACCTCGGTGCAGGGCGGGAAGAAAGCCGTGCGGTGACATCGTTTAGAAAGAGACTCGGTAATTGCTGTGCTGGAGAGCCGACATTTGCAGAACTCAGTGTGGCGTCCGACTGAGTTAGCAAAATAAAGACAGATGGCAATGGATTAACTCCAACACACCAGACAATGGCAGCCAACGGAACTGCGGAGGGCTCTCAAAAAGGGCTTCCTGGGATAGCTGTGCCCACGGCCTCCAGTAAGTAGATGCCACCTAGTGACTCACCAGAACAGGGCATCTTGCATGACCTTGCCCTCTGAGGACACAACGTAAGGGGCCTGTGCCATACATAGATTGGCTTTTTCTTTAAGAGAGAGAGGGAGATACCAGATCATGGGGGACACTTGAAAACATATAATGTGCTGTTCAGTTCACTGAGAAATAACAGTTGAATTCTGTATTCTGCCTTGTATGCTTAGAAGAAAATAAAAAACAAAAAAAGAAAAGAAAGAAAGAAAGAACACAAACTCTGCAAGACAGGCAACTACCTTTCACCCAGAAATCCATGACCCAGAGATAGATTCAGGATTTAGGACAAATGTGGGTCCTGGCTTTGTACAAAAAAAAGCCTGGGCTGGTGAATCATTTCAAGTGTCAGAGCAAGCTGGGTAGCAACAGCTCTCTGAACGGTGTGGGACTGAGAAGTGGGCGCCATGCTCACAGCTGGCACCCTGGTCGCTGAGGTTGTCGGCCACGGCTGCAGGTGAGGGGACCGGCGGTCGTTGAGTCTGTATTAGACAGCCATACATCATATAGAAAACATGACGTTTTTCCATCTGGAGGTGAAGAGGTAATATGAGCACTTTTGTTAGGTGCTACCAAACCGGGGTTTCACTATGTGTGCCCCTCTGCTGTGGAAGGCATCGTTTGATTGGCAGTTTGTACTGCTACCATATGTAATTTCGGGCTTACAGGCCTTGACTCTGTGCCAAAAACTTAGCGGTGAAGCACTGATTATTCCTGCTCTAGGATTTATTTTACAAGTGAAGGTCTAGGCAACTGACCCCAGGTGCCAAGTCATTGAGGAGGAAATGAGCTTTAGGCTCCGGCCTCTCTCCATCGCTACCTACCACAATGAGTTGACATGATTTTTCTTGTTTCTCCCTGGAGGTCACCTGTCTGTGTTTGGGCCAAAAGTTCTTTTGTCTTTTGACCCTTAACATCCTTTGGTGACTAGCTCACGATGTCACCTGTGTCTGTAGATTTGGGGGTGGGGAAGCCCTCCAGCAAGGAGGGTCAGGCACTTGTGTGGTGAATTGGTTTGACTCCAGCCAACGAGGTCCAGGTGTCCAGGGTGACAGTCTAAGTTCCCAGGTGCTACAATTCTGCCTTCTCAAGTCACTCTCTCTAGAGGCCCATGTCCTTTGAGCTCAATTGATTTGGGGCAGAAAGCTCTACACATAGACCCCAAGTCCTTTTCAGCCTTGTCTACTTTGAATTCCATTAACACTTATTGATTAACTGAATGCTTACCACATGCCAAGCAAAACCTCTAGGAGTGAAAACCCAGAAGTCCAAGAAGGGCTCTATTTTTGGCTCTGCACGTGGTGTGTCAATTACCTGTCAGAGCTCTGTCTCCACTTTGGTTGAATGAGGGTACTGGACTAAAGTAAACCCTCTAAATTCCTCTCTCACTCTAATATTCTATGGCTCGATGAAGAAAGAATTGGAGAATGTGAAGCTGGGTTTCAGAGCTGGTTTCTTAAGTTATATTAATTTTGTCACTTATCATTTAAAGAGAGTTTTTGAGTGCCCACCACATGTCAGGAACTAGTCTTGGCCTCACAGAGCTTGTAACTTACTGGGAGAGACAAACAGTAAACAAAATAAACAATATATGCAAACTTGGGTGACGAGTGCTACAAAGAAATAAAGCAGAGTAAGGAGCGAGAGGGGGAGAGTGACTGGGGAAAGTGGAAAAGCTTCTCTCTGAGAAAGCAGTGTCTATGCTGACTCATGAGAGGAAGAGAGCTAGCTATGTGGGATCTGGGAGCAGACAGTCCCAGGCAGAGGCAGGAGCAAATGTGAGGGTCTCCAGGGAGAGCAGGCTGGCCGTGCCTGAGGAACAGCGAGGGACCACTTAGATGAATAGTTTATCCATCGCCACATGTGGTCAACCCACCCAGGGTGCCTAGAAGGGAACCCCAAATAGGCTGGTGAATGTCTCCTGTGTGCCAGGCACTATTCCAGGGGTTTGGGGACACAGAGATGAAAACAAATCACTACCTATGCAGGAGGATTTTGCATATCAATGAAGAGCCAGCCATGCATAGATAAAACTACGAAACATTATGGAAGAGGTACTATGACAGATCGTGGCTGAGGGAGACGGGAGCTCAATGAAGAAGGTGACATTTCATTTGGATCTTGAAGGATGAGGTGGAGTTGACAGGCCAAGGATGGGGTACTAGTGTTTGCAAGGGCAAGGTCACACGGAAAGGCAATGTGTGATTGGAGATAATGAGTCGAGGTCCAGTTGATCAAAACATAGGGCAACAAGAAGTCATTGCCAACAAAACCAGACAGACTTTTTGTGCCTCCCCTGCTTTGATATAGCTTCACATCTGGACTTTATTCTGTAGACCAGTGGTCCCTGTTATTCACTCTTAAGGACTCCCTTTATATACATTCTTTTCAATGGATCATGTCTTCATATGTGTCTTTTCAATACCCCTAAATATTGCAGTTATTAAGAAGTAACTGATTTGTTTCCCATTTCAAAAAGTCATCCAACCTCCATAACTTCCAATCAGGGCCACAGGTAAGCATGAGATATAGCATGCTACCAAACTGGGTTGATAAAATATTATTCAGAAGAAAGGGAGCTCTCCTATTCAATGAGCTATATCATAAGGTGCACTGCTGCATCAGACAAACCCCCAAATCTCAGTGGTTTAACATATGCAGCCTTATTCTTGCTCAAGTGAGGTCCACTGTGGGCTGGAAAGCCCCCCTCCAGGTTGCAGCAAAGCCACTGAGAACATTTCTTCCAAGGTCCCTGTGTCATAGTAGAGGCACCCTACCTCAGCCTGGAAGTGACATTGTCACTTTTGCTCATAGTCCATTGGATAAAACTAGTCACGTGCCCCAACCTAATGGAAAGGGAGGCTGGAACACGTGCATATGCACATGCAACATTTGTTCATCACCAACGGCCTCTGCCATGTGGCAGAAATGTGCTGTTTTGCTCCTGGGTTCTTGGAGTTCAGAGGAAGCTCCAGTTGAGAACCACTACTCCGGCAATAAATAGCCAGCAGGGGAATGACTGGATAGTTTCTTTCTCTGAAAGACCACACAGGTGGTAGTTCTGAGTAGGCTGGAGGCAGGAAGGCGAGTTAAGGGGCACTTGGTCCAACTGGGGCAGGATGAGGGCCTGGCCCAGAGCATTGGCAGTGGGTGCAGCAGGGTAATGGGTTCTAAAAATAGCCTGGGGTAAAATCCCTCAGTCAGGGAGCAGATATGCTGCCCCAGGGAGCCAGGGGTGTCAAAGTTGTTTCTTGGGTTTCTAGGCTGGGTGACTCAGAGGCACTGTGACAGCAAAGCATGAGTCAGAGCGGAAGGCAGAGCCAGGCAGGCGGGATCCCCTTCTCCAGGGCTGTGGGCATCCTTCTTCCTTCTGACCTAGTCATTTTCCCTGCCTCCTCCCCACCCAGGAAAATACCGTGTCTGAGTCACAGCCTGTGGGAACTCCAAAGCCAAGACACCAGAGTTACGGCAGGTCTGGCTGGAAGTTTCAGACTCCAATCCAGAGATGAAAAGCTTCTTTGCTCTACCTGTGCATGCTTAGGTGCTCTGTTACTTGTCTGGGCCAAGTAACAAAACTGCCACCACTGTCATCACTCAGTGCCCCTTCTGCTCCTTTACTCACTTTCCTTCATCAGGTTTTTTTTCCTTCTGGACTCTTCGCAACTGTCCCTGCTGACCTTGCTAGTTGGCACCAAGCATGACAGCAACCCCCCATCCCTCTGGGGATATTGTAATCAAATGTATCTGTGCATGTCAAGTTCAGAAACCCAGGCTGCCCGTCTCCCATTAGACAGGAACCTCATCCATGGAGAGATCACACCTTCTCAACCATTGCACAGTGAGCAGAAATGGGCAAAGGGCTACACTCTTTAGTAAAGTTGGCTCTCTCTGGACATCAGAGCCTTGAGAACAAAAATCAATTGTGTCCCCTAGTTTGAAACATCAATCTCTTGCAGAATCTCCTATGATATGGTTTCTTTGAATTTGATAGAAGACAATTGAAAAATCACCTGAGAAAAGGTGAAACCACACTTAGGAGCAAACTGTGTTCAGTTTATCAGTCAATTCAGTTTACTCAACGTAATAAACTGTTAATGAGTAAATGGTCGTTATCATGGATTGCAGAAGAGAACGGGCGTGGGTGTCAGGGAAAACTTGGTACTTGATTCTAACTTACTGTATATACACAGCTTCGCTCTCCTCGTCTGCAAACAAGGGATCAGAGAGGCAAACGGTAGTGCTGTTTCAGGATTGGGCCCCTGATATGCAAAGAACTAATACAAAGAAAGGGAGAGAGGGAGAGGGGGAGAGAGAGAGAGAGAGAGAGAGAGAGAGAGAGAGAGAGAGAGAGAGAGAGAGACAAAAAATGTATATACATTTTAAGGAAGGAAAAGCTGTATTAAAATTGTAATAATAATATACCGATAACAAAAGATGAATACAAGTCGCGTTTGACTTCTACAATTACAAGAGGTGCTCAAAGTGGTTACCATCAGCGTAATTTTAATACAGTTTTTTCCTTTCTTAAAATGTGTATACAATTGTTTTGGCATCGTGTGTGTGTGTGTGTGTGTGTGTGTGTGTGTGTAGAGGTTTCCCCCGCTATCCGAAAGTAGAGTGTTCCTATAAAAATCTTTCGTAAGCTGAAATGGCATAAAGTAAAGAAGCAATTCCCATTAATTTATATGGAAACATTTTTGAGTGTTCCTAGACCCTAAAATTAATGTACAGAATTATACCAAATGACACATAAATCTAAAATAACACTGACATATAGTAACAGCAGGGCTACTCTCTCTGCTGGGGCTGCCCACTGCTTCTATATGAGCTCGCTGTAAAACAAATGCTGAACACTGTTTTCACTTTTCATCTTTTTTTTGTAAAAGTGAAAATCATCTTCTGATTGCTTTCTGGTTAGCAAAAACAGGCACTAATGTAGGTCTTTGGTAAAAGCAAAATGTCCTAACAAACTTTCAAAAAGCGGGATACATGTGCGTGTGTGCGTGCGTGTGCGTGTGCATATGTACTTGGATATATAATACGTATATAAAATGCTGAATGATATATCCATATTTGTTTTAATCATTGGGATACATTTAAACCTACTTACCCAATTAGATTATTTAAATGTGACCCAATAATAATTAGATAAAATTAATATTCCACGAAGATGCCCCATTTCCAAATTTTAAATATCACTACTAATTATAAGATGTTGGGTTGCAAGACACATCCAAGAAAGTTCAAAGAGAAATTCATTAAATACTGAACAAATATGGAGCAGGGAGAAATGAGCAATAGTCTCTTTACCTTTTATCAGAGATTGAGAACATAGATGCTTTCTTGGGGCTTGAGAGACGTCGATATTAAATGTAAAATAAATGGAAAGCGTTTTTAATAAGGAAGCTATCCAAATAGGCCACATGATAACCTCAGTGGTGCCATGTCATTGAAACACGCTGATACTCAAGGTCACTGCACATGGATAGTATCGTGGCCGTGGGGCCCCTACTATTCGCCAGTGGCCACCAAACTAGTTCCTCACAACTGGAGGCCTTTCTGCTTGGTTGTCCCCTGGGCAGGACATGCTTAATATGTGTCTCTATAGAGCTGATCGAAACACAGTGCTTGTGTGACAGTGGTTCTCTTTATGCGAGGTCCAGGCTTTGGATGAGATGAACACAAAGGAGGAGGGAAAGACGAGGCACCCGCCTGGCCAGCTGGATGGGACACTTCCCGGGCTGCTCTTCCCACACGCTCCTTACTGGATTCTTGAAGACCCCACTCAAATGCTACCTCTGTGTCCCCATCGTGACCCACTCCCTAACCCAAGGCAGAATAAGTTAGCCTCTCCTTGGGCTTCTTTTAACACTGTGCTCATAGAGTCATCACATGTTATGACAATTAGTTGTTTATGTATGCATCCCCTGCTATTCTTTAATCTACTGAGGACAAGGCTTATGTCTTAATCTCGAATCCCTAGATCCTGGCACATAGCAAATGCTCAATGAATATTTGCTAAATTGAGTTGGCTTTTACAATGCGTGAAATGCCTCATGTCACAGACGTGCTTCAACCAGGCTTTCATGGACTAAGATCTTGCCTGTGGGAATGGAAAGCGAGCCTCCATTTTAATTTGTATATCAGGACTCGTGTTTCCTGCCAGTCTGCCAAGCTTTTGACCCAGATTCCTCCTCTGAACCTACTTGCCTTGTCCAAGTGCAAACATAATTCCTGCTCTGACCCAGATCCACTGTCTCTACTTGGTCCAGCTCACCAGGGTCTCCTGCTTTGGCCTCATCTATGAAACCTGATGTGTGACCAAGGCAACCCTGGTGAAGAGCCAGGTGGGGCAAGCTGGCATCGCAGGTCCCAGAGTGACATCTGACTCTCCTGGCTGTCTGCAAGGCACCTGGGTGGGCCAAGCAGAATAAGCTTTCATGGGCTCAAGTATCCAGCATGCTGCCCACAGTGAAGCCTGACGCAGGAAGCAGGTGCAGACATGGGCCGGAGTGGAGCCCGGAAGTCGCAGATTGGTTGGTCAGGATATCTGGCTTGTCCCACTGGCTGTGAGCATCCCACCAGAGAGGTATGGACGAGACTGGAGCAAGTGTTCAGGGAAAAGGAAAAGGACAAAGGAACTGTATGTAGGTGCAAATAAGGCACAGGGATGGATTTTATTTATACCAGCTATTGAACCTAGCGGCTTCAAAAGTTGGCTTCAAAAGCTATGTTCAGGGCCCACCGAGTGGCGCATTGGTTAAAAGCTGGTTTGGGGATGCCAGTGGCCCCGGTTCGGATCCCACATGAGGGCCAGTGACACTGCCCTCTACAGCTAACAACAGCTCCACCTGGAGCTGGGCTGTGCGAGCCCCGGCAACGCTGTAGGCTGCAGCCCCTGCTGCAGTGGGCTGCCATAGGCTACAGTGAGTGGCCGGCAGCGTGAGCTGCCAATAGCCACGGTGAGCGACCATCCAGAGGCCGGCGACCGAGCTGCCTCATCCGGGAAGAGCGCAATGATGATACCAACATGGGCCAGTGAAGCAACGTCCTCCGCAACTAGACTGAAGAACAAAAAGACAGCAACTTGTCTGTTCCCCTTCCCCGATTCCCCAACGCTGTTCCTCTCCCCCAATTCCCCAATAAAATCTTTAAAAAAAAAAAAAGCTGTGTTCACATCCTCACCCCTGGTACCTACAAATGTGAACCTATGTGCACAAAGTGTCTTTGCAGATATAATTAAGCAAAGCATCTCCAGATGAGATTTTCTCATTTAGGGTGGACCCTAAATCCAGTGACAGGTGTCTTTAATAGAAACAGGAAGAGGGAGATTTGGGGCAGAGACACAGAGGAGAAGGCATGTGAAGACAAAAGCAGGGATCGGAGTGACGCTGCCACAAAGCAAGGAACGCCGGGAGCCACCGGAGGCTGGAAGAGGCAGGAAGAGCCTTCAGAGGAGGCGTGGCCCTGCCGTGCCTCAGACTTCGGATTCCAGGGTTGTGCGAGAACAAATTTCTGTTGTTTGAAGCCCCCAAGTTTGTGGTACTTTGTTATGGCAGCCCAAGGAAATGAACACACCCCTCCTTTGCTCATTTGCCAGACAAATGGGTATGCATTTGAGTGTTTGGGTCCATGAAGAAGGTTTTCAGGGCATTCGGGGGAAAAAACAAAGCACAAGGGAAATGGCTGGCTCAGCACCCCACAGAAATAGCTCCTTTTCCCCCAGATGATCAGTAGAGACCAAAAGTATCCACAAGAAGAAAGTTTCTGTTATTCGCCTAAGTTCACTCTGAGAAAGTACCCGTTGCTTTCAAGAGAAGCAACAGTAATAGAATGGCCACCATCATAATTACGGAGAGTGTGCCATACATCAGACGCTGTGTCGGGGTTCTGCATGCATCCATTTTGCTGATGAGAACATTGCAGCTCCCAATGATTAGGTCAACGCTTACATAGTGCTTAGTATATGCCAAGCCCTGTTTGAAGAACCATCCATTTATGAACTAATTCAATCCTAACAACCTTGTGCGGAGGATAAGAAAACCAAGGCACAGAGAGGTTACCTGACATGCCTAATGTCACACAGGGAGGAAGTGGAGGAGCTAGGATTCAAACCTAGGAAGTCTTGCCCCAAAGATTCTGCCCTTGCCTAATGCTATCCCATCGCTCTAGGTAAAAGCATAGGGATTTGACGGCAGGTGCGTCTGACCCAAAACCCCAGGTTTGATCTGTGAGCTGCACTGCCTCGTAAAAGAACAAGAGGTCGAATCACACTGTGAACAGCAGTCCTGCCCATGTGACCGTCCCTTGTGCCTTCTCAGTCACAGGCTCCGAGGGCCTTCAGCCCGTTATTACACAATCCTGAGCTCAGCAGCTGGTGTAGATGGAAGCGCAGATCCGGCCCTGGCAGTGGGTGACAATGACTTTGAGGGCCAGTCTCCGGGAGACTGCAGGAGAGCTCTCAACACCCTTCTCTGTTGCCTCTCCCCCTGCTGTCCTGTCCATGTTTACCCAGGTGAGTAACTGGGGTTTTTAGTGTTTCGACAAATATTTATCAGGCATTTATTGTATACTCTGCAAGGTGGTGTTTGCCGGAGACAGAGTAGAGGCCCAGGCAAATATGTGTGGTCTCCAATTCCAAATGACAGGTGCTATCAAGGAAGCGTCAGATGAATAACAGCCGCTACTTTTAGAGTGCTGATTATGTGGCTGTCATTATGTAATCCCCCCAACACATGCTGCTCTGGGAGAACAGGCGGCCATCTAATCCCACTTCAGGGGTTAGGCTTCCCGGAGCAGTCCCGCTGGACACCTGGGCATGAGTGGGAGCTAGCCAGGTAAAGCAAGGGCGCCAGGGAGAACAGTCCTCCAGGCAGAAGCCTGCCACTCAGCAAGCACCTCAGGTGTGCTGTAGAAAGGGAAAGTGTAACAGCTCAGTGTAGCTGGGAGCAGAGCAGGAGGTGGGAGCAGCAATGGGCGTGGTGGGAGAAGTAAGTCTGCAGGTAAAGGTCACCATGGCCTTGTAAGCTGGTATAAAGGGTTATTAGTCCAGCTGGCCTGGCGTCCTCCCTATCAGTGCATGTCAGCTGGGACTCTTTTATCTTCCCGCGCTTGCGAAATGGCCTGTGCCCTGCTTCCAGAGGATGAATAGCCCAGAACTACGCTCCTCCCATCCATCTGATTGCAGATACCACTACTGCCCCAAAGCTCCTTGGATATTGACTCTGGTCAATGACACTCAAGTTCACTGCTCCCTACAGACACCACCAAGTTGGTGGCAGGACACCACCAGCTCTGGACAGCAGATCCTTAGGACAGTTATTCCCCTACCCTGGCTCCGCTGTTCCTTCCTCCCCACTGGCTGGTGACTTAGGGGGCCCCTGAACGCTTCAGAAAGATGCCTACCCTTTGCAGGTGAGGACGAGATTCAGAGCTGTGTCTTTGCAAAGGTGACGCTGGTCAGTGGGAGGGGACCCTGGTCTCGTTATTGTATGTCCAGGGTTTTGTTCAAGTGCAAGGGCTCAAGTGTAGCTTGTGTCTGAACACAGCCTGTACTGCTAAGTAGCAGCTGGGTGAATTGGGGGCATATTATTAGCTCTCTTAAGCCTTACCTTCCCCAACTGCAAAAAAGTAAAAATGGTATCTTCCCTCGTAGGACTACAGTGAGAATTAGAAAATACATGTAAATAACTTAGCACACAATGGAAGCAAGAATTTACACTGGGGTAAAGATAGTCTATTTAAAAAATGGTGCTGGGATAATTGGACTGACACGTGCAAAAAAGTGAAAGTGGACCACCTCCTTATGCCATGTACAAGAACAAATTCAAAATGGATTAAAGACTTAAATGTAAGACCTGAAACCATAAAACTCCTAGAAGAAAATATAGGGAGTAAATCTGCAGGCATTACCCTGAGCAATATTTTTACTGATATATCCCTTCGGGCAAGGGAAGTAAAAGAAAAAATAAATGTATGGAATTACATCAAACTTAAATTTTTTTTCACAGCAAAGGAAACCATCAATAAAACAAAAAGGAAGCCTACTGAATGGGAGAAGATATTTGTCAAAGATATATCTGATAAGGGGTTAATATCCAAAATTTATAAAACACTCATTGAACTCAACACCAAAAAATCAAACAACCCAATTAAAAAACGGGCAGAGGATACGAAGAAACATTTCTCTAAAGAGGACATACAAATGGCCAACAGGCATATGAAAAAATGTTCAACCTCACTAATCATCAGAGAAATGCAAATAAAAACCACAATGAGATACCACCTCACTCTGGTCAGAATGGCTATCATCAATCAATCAACAAACAACAAGTGCTGGCAAGGTTGTGGAGAAAAGGGAACCCTGCTGCACTGTTGGTGGGACTGCAAATTGGTGCAGCCACTATGGAAATCGGTATGGAGGTATCTCAAAAAACTGGAAATGGAACTACCGCATGACCCAGCAATTCCACTCTTGAGTATCCACCCAGAGAAACCCAAGACACTAATTTGAAAAAATATATGCACCCCTATATTTATCGCAGCACTATTTACAATAGCCAAGACTTGGAAACAACCGAAATGCCCATTGGTAGATGACTGGATTAAGAAACTATGGTACATTTATACAATGGAGTATTATGCAGCTACAAAGAAGAATGAAGTCGTACCATTTGCAATAACATGGAGGGATCTAGAGAACATGATGCTAAGTGAAATAAGTCAGTCAGAGAAAGACAAAACCCATAAAATCTCACTTATATGTGGAATCTAAAGAACTGAATAAATGAGCAAAGTAAACAGAAATAGTCTCAGAGATATAGGGGAAAAAAAAAAAGAGAGAACTTAGCACATGTCCAGGCATCTACTAAAGACTCATACTGTGAAGACTAATGGTGCCGTAACACTGGATTCTCCATTAGGTCTGAGGCATTCATTCTCTTGACTGCTGCTGACACCCTATGTCAAAGGAAGTTTTCTTCCTCAAAGCCATGTCTCTTTCCTGCCTGGGGCAGCCCACATTCAGTGACTGATTGATGTGGTCCCTTGTGCCCATAAGAGTCGTCAGTAGAGTCTCTTTCCATCTTCAGAGTTGCTCCTGAGGTCCGCTCAGATCTCTGTTGCCGTTGGAGGGGGCTCACGTCTCCCAGTCCTATTGCCTCTGCTCTCCCCAGGTGCTATTTCCTAGAGAAGCCCGCAGAGATTTCCCACGCAGACCTCAGAGTCTCAGGTGACGGAAACTGTGAGGATGAGGAAGGCCACTTCACTGCAGTTAGAGATCAAGCCTGTGCGGATACTGACAAGAACACTCCACGGGCGGCAAATTCACTGACTGGGTTATATTTATTGCCTACTCTCAGATAAGTTATTTCTGTGTTGATTTGAAGTTCCTACTTGAATTTCACAAGTTTGTGTGATTTCCAAAAGTGAAATATTCTTTAGCAAGGACCTAGCTTCAGGCTCCTTTCTGACACCAAGTATCCTCAGCAAGCCATGAGTCGGGGTTAAGTAATATTTATCTTTTATGCTAGAAATGTAAATCAAACAACAACTAGTTCATGAATTCGGTTATAACTGCTACCTATTTTTTCCCAAAGTCTAAATTATGCATATAGTAAACTCTATTATTAGGCTTATTAGTAAGAGTATAGGATCATTTGGGCAAACCATTATTCTGATACATAGAGTTGTCATTTTCATACATGGTTTACCAATTTTTAATGAATTAGAAAATAGTAAAAACATTTAACACTAAAAGTCTGCAGCACACACTTTAGTTTTATTTTTGATAATTCCGAACCTATTTGTCATTTGAAGATTATCAGTACATTATAAATGTGCAGAGATAACAGGTACTAGATAATGATAGATAAAGCCAGTTTTAATGTACCTATGATTAAGACAGATATGAATATCCATATTTGCATACATTAGGGCTGGCCGAGTGGCACGGTGGTTAAGAGCTGGCTTGGGAGGCCAGCAGCCCCGGTTCGGGTCCCATATATGAGGGCCAGTGACACTGCCCTCAAAAAAAAAAAAAAAAAAAAGGACCATATTTGCATACATTAATCTTATTGAATATAAATATGAGGACTGTTGTTATAAAATTGGTAATTGGAGTAAAGCCGCTCGTGGCACAACAGGGAACTCATTGATTCAAATGGGATTAGGTAGATAGGTAGAAAGGGTTTTAAATTAAGATAAAATTTACATATACTGTACATTAGGTGTACAGTTATACAAATATTGAAAACTGTATATACTCATGCAACCAAGATACTGATCAAGATGCAGGACATGTTTTCAGAGATTAGGGGCCAGGAGGAGAGAGCCAAAGATCAAAAATGGCCCCCAAATAGTCAAAACAGCAGTTCTTCACGTTTCTTAGTTTTATCTTCAGCAGCTTAATAGTTTAAACTTAAGCAAACACTTTTAATTAGACTCTTTGGTATAAAAAAGATGGTGATGAAGACATTATAAAGAAGACACTGGATTTTCTCAGAAACCACCTTGCTCACTCCAGACATTCCTTTCTCCAAATATTGTTCTTGACGTTAGCTGTGCTTAAATAGCCACATTTACTTATTAGGGGAAATGTATATTTAGAGGCTTTGGAAATTACACCCAAGGATTTTCCATGCTTTCAGCAAAGGGAGGCGTGGCCACCCAGTGTGTTAAATTTTGCAAAAGGAACTGCTGGGCTGGCCGCACCCCTGCCCTACCTCTCCCGACTGAACCAGGACTGGAGCAATCGGAAGTGGTGCCACTCTCCAGCTGCTCCTATTGGCTGGCTCGCAGTTCACCTCATCGCGTTAGCATAATGACTAGGCTGTGGGTTTGACAGTTGCACCATCGAGTCTGCCTCAAAGTATCTTTCTCACTTCCAGGGAGTTCCACTGGCCCTCCCTTAGCTTGGTGTAAGATCCAACCACAACTTTAATTACTAGCCTTCTTGTGAGGCCTTCTTTGGGGCCCAGAAGACTCTCTCCTACACACCATGACTCCACTCAGCCGTGAATGAACAATCCAGCTCTTTACGACTAACTCCCCAAATAAGCGTCAAGCCCCAAAGCGTGAGTAAAATAACGACACGCCTCACACAGCACCACCCGGGCATGCCACTCCTATTTTGTTTCTTATGCAAGATCTTACACACAGCCGCAGCCTGAGTAAAACTTTCCCTGGCACCTTCTTCTGACTCATGAGAGAATCGCCTTAATCCATTGCAGACACTCATGGACCCTATTTACCTGTACTTGTGGAAGAGGCATCATCAATGTTGCTTAGTAGCAGAAACTGGTTTATGAAAAACAGCTTTCTATGAGGAAAGCATGCCCATGTTTTCCTATGGATTTGTGTCTTCTAGCTGATTGACTTGCTAACTCAATTACTCAAAAGATTTTCTCCTCCTATGTGCTGGGGGGACCTGGAAGGCAAAATGCCTGGTCAAGACTCGATATTAGAAAGAGGATGAGACACCTTGAAACAATGAGGGGGCCATAGTTCTTCTGTCCAGAAACCACTAATTAGAAAACCTGACGACTTGGTGGGTCTGTGTGTCCTTTGCTTTGCTGTCAGGTTTTGTGAGAGGCTCCGCAGGGTAAGGGAGAAGCTCAGAGGGGGAGGAAGGACATGTGTCATGCTGGGGAGAGGGCCGATCCACCCAGGAAATCACTTATTTATTACCTAGTGACTTGAGGAACCACGGTTGCCAAACTCCTCTTGTTGAACTATTTGCGCTAACAGTTAGGCTCATGGAGCTAGGAAGGTAAGAAAAATAACAAAGGGGGTGGGACTTCGGAAGCATTGACATTTGTTGAATGATTATTATGTGCTAGTCACTGTGTTAAGCATTTTTTATATGCAAAAATAAATATGATTAGTTTAACATTGTAAAGATGAGAAACCAAGGCTTGGGGAGGTTAAGTTCATGAATATGGTTACCTGTAAGTAGCAGGGGTGGGATTTGAACCCTGCTCCTACAGACTGCATGACCTTGGCCCTCAGCCTTGGATGATTGTGACCATCCTGTGCCCGTGAATTGTCAGGTCTTTCCATTTTTTTCTAGAAAGCCAGTTTATCTGAATGTATTAATGAGAAATTTTTGAATTTTTTAATTGTTGGCAATCTCTCTCTTTTTTTTTAATGCTTTTGGAAAACTCATTTCAAGTCAGCTATTGCGTGCTGGCTAAATGGGATCTTGGATTGTTTCCTTCTTGCCGAAAGTCATTAAATCATTGCTCAACCTGCAACCCTGTGTACACGGGGGATAAACCTGGCCCAAGGAAGTGGGGATGTACGCAGGAACCCACAGCAGCCCCACTGCAGGAAACACCCTCGGAGGAAGCCTTGCGATATTGGGACATCAGAGGGAGCTGGACTGCCTGGGTTTCTCTAGTGTCACCAGTAACCTAGGCGGAACGTGGATTTCAGGTTTGCAATGGACCGGAGTCTAACTTTGGTGTTTACGCCACGGCACTGTGATTCTAGAGTTCAAAGGTCAGTGGATTACAAGGGAGCTGAGACACTGATACGCTCAGCCCTCAGTGGACTGGGGAGCCCGTGGCCTAGATGCCCCTTAGTTGGTCACCTCTGTCCATAAGTAGCTCCTCTTTTCAGTTGAACCCCATGTTGCAGATATTGTGTATTTTTTAAAATGTCTGCCACAAACTTAAAATAGTTGGGGAGCACTACTCTAGTCTGTTTTATATAATATGGATTACCCTAATTTACCATCAAGTTTTTTTCTTTTTGATGAATGGAATCTACATCTTTATATAGCTCTTTTAATTTTTCTCCTCTTCTGCTCACCTGGATAGCAGAATATCCGCCTCCTAATTCACCTCCTTCCCCTAATTCATGGATCCTTTCATTAAAAGTAAATCACTACACTTCTTTCATTCATTCATTCACTCATTCCAGTTCACTTCCTGACTTCCAATCTCACGTAGCAATTTGGTACTATTTGGTGTCAGTTTATTCAATAACGATTTGTTATTTGTTTGGAAAGGTCCCTGGGCAGAGGGCTTGGGGCCTACAAGGATAATCAGTGTGTCTCAGCCTGTCTGGGACATTCCCAGTTTTAGCACTGGAAGTCCCAGGGACCCCTCCCTCAGTCCTAGGCTAACCAGGGCTGTTGGTTCCCCTCGGCCTAGCTAACAGGTAGACCTGTTGTCACAGACACAAGAAAGCACTCTTCTTCATACCAGTGGGTTTGGAGAGCATGGGGGAGGGTTTTACACAAAATAAGTTCAATTCTTTTATTGGATGCATATAAGGTCATCTGCAAGAGGAAGGTGAGCAGGTGGTAGAGAAACTGTCACTCACCAAACTCTAGTTCCCTGTGCCCATAACTGCCATTCTTTAATAACTACTTGTCCTCAACTGGCCGACATGGTCCTGCTCCCCGCCCCTCACATCCTACATAACCCACTTAGCTTAAGTACTAGTTCTCACTCAAAAGTGGGGGACACGTGGCTATTATGTAGGGAGGGAAGCACGTAATTTGAACTCAAAGACCCACTGAAGGGTGGTGACCGCAAGGCTGTGAGAGGAGCCAAAACAGGACAAGGGAAACTCAACCCATGAATTTGGACAAGCTCTGAACCTTTCTGTGTCCCTGCATCTCCCTCTGCAAAATGAAGGGGTGGATGGACTACTCGAACCCCTTCGGTCCCTCATGCATTCTAGAGTTCCAGAACTTTCTGAGGGATTGTAAGGAACAAGAGTCCATTACAAACAAACACACATACATACACAAATATAAGAAGTTTTGGTATGTGAAGCCAAGGGACTACAAGAAATTAGGATTATGACTCGGATGGACCAAACCCTAGAACACTGGGAACCATGCGGCACCCTGAAAGTTTGCGACAAAGAAGTCTCACTCCCCACATCAGAAGCAAACTTTTATAAATGAGGCAATTGCGTTTCCAAGTAATTAAGATCACAGAGCTGAGTCTTAGGCCCTGATCCCTCTATAGAGAATGGGGATCAGTGGGGTCTTACCACTTCGTAGCCATTTCAGAAGTGGGAGCCCTGGGAACCCACTGTACACTCAGCAGCCTGGAGCAGAGGCCTGCCATTGTGAATGCCATGGTCAGCCTGCTTTTAGGGTTTCCCTTAGGGTCACCAAAGAGATATCACCGTAGATTGGAGGGCAGCCTGACCAGCCTGTATGCTCACCCTCTGCCGGGGTTGTTTCCTTGTGGTCACATCCCGAATCCAGAGTCCCACTTCCTAAATGTTCCAGCATCACAGTGGTGGGCCGGGTAGCTGCGGGACTGAAAGGATCTAAGTCTGTGAGGCCCTTACTGTTGTGTAAAGCTGGATACCATTGCACCGTTTTTGGTTCTCTTTAGGTTTTTTTTCTATTATAAATTATTAGTCCAAAAATAGACCTGTAATGTATTCTTGTACATCTGCATTTAATTAGGAGCCTTCTTCTCCCTGACATGGATGTGATTTTACTGCGTCTGGCCAGGCCAGACAAGGAGCCTGAAGACAGATTTCTGAATTTCGAGCCAATTACTCTGATCTGTTTACCCCAGGGCCTCTATTTTGAGGTGGCTTGGACATGCTGTCTCCCACCACTCTGGTCACTAAGGAGTGTGTGGAGCCTCTCAGATCAACTGCCTCAGGAGCCAGATTGTCCCCTGCAAAGGGCGCAGTGGGCTCCATTTTCAGTTTCCCAGAAAGACTAAACCAGGCACTCACATTGTCTTGTAGCTTCTCCGCTTAGCAACACTTCACCCTTGGAGCTGGTGCTGCCTAAAGAACGAGAGAAGGTTCTGGGAGCACTGACAATTGTTACCAAGTGCACATCGCGTGCCCTCTGCCCCTCCAAGTGTGCTGGCCACGCAACCTGCACCTGGGCTGCAAAAGCCCACACCTCCTAACAACCTCCTAGGGGCTCACCCCAGCTGTCACTTCACATTTAAACATCCAGCCTCTTAGGTGCATGTCATCATCGAGAGATCATGATTCTCCTCCAATTCTGGAGTTTTCTCCCCTGGGGCTGGAGAGCTGGGGAAGCAGCTATGATGGGATGGCACATCCATCCATTTATTCATGCATATCTTCACCCAGTCTTCCCTCACATAGCTACTGGGTGCTCATGTGCTGAGCTGGGTACTGGGCCTTCAGCAGGAAACACAGAAGGCATGGTCCAGGCAGGGGTTTCCGGGGGGATGCAGCAGCGGGAAGAGCTTCATCCGCTCCAGGTGTGATACTTCCTGCCAAGAGCCTGGATGTATCCGGGGAACCCACTACGTTTAGAGGCACTGACTCCGCTCTGCTCCTTTGGAGCCTGGCCCTTGGTTGGCCTTGGGTGGAGGGCGGGCCCTGGGGGTGCGGCTGTCAGCACTCTCCAGTGAGTACTACGCAGGGGGAGGGCCGGGCTTGGGCCCTCTGCAGGCCCTGTTATCCGGGCTCCACCGCTGAGGTTACATCACGCAGGGAAGCTGAGCCCGTTGCTAGGCTGTGGCTATTTATTTTTATAAATGCGACTTGTGCTTAATTTAGAAATCTGCTTTTGCTTTTTCTTTCTTTTTTTTCCAGCATCATCTGGCTGTCTGGCACCATCAAAGAATCGCATTTCTGACCCAACGAGAGCTCGTGGGTGGATGGGGGCGGGCAGGAGGTTGGGGAGTGAACTGGTGCCAGCCTGGCTGCCAGGTGGGGTGGTGGAAACATGTGGCCATGCCATTGGCACCCTGTTTGGCTTCTGGGCCAGTCTCATCTGTGACACCTACATAGTTCTCTCTCAGAACAACAAGATGGAAAGGGTCCGGTGCTAGCTCCGTTCTGATTAACCACCCACCGGAACACAGCAGAACAGAAGGCAGGGTTACACAAAAGGGGCCAAAGTCAGGTGCCAGGAGCAGGTGACGTCTAGACTGTCAGTTCTTCGGATGCAGCTGTTTTAACAGAGCCATTCTATTGCAGCTATTTTGACTTGGCCTAAAAATTCAGCCAATAAATGTTCAGCTTTTACAAAACACGTGAAGAGCAAAATGGGCATTTTGTACTTCACCTTTGAGCTTTACCCAGCTCAGATCTTCCCCCTGTTGCCAATCCTACCTCTGGGCACCAAGGTGTATGGATCGGGGAGGGAAAGGTGTGGTCGAGGTTCACAATGGGAGAAAGATCAGGGTCACATAGTGGCCCAGAATGGAATAAATGTCAGGAATGAGGTGACTGGAAAAACTGGGAGCAGGTATAGACTAGAAGAGGGTTGAGAGGCCTCTGAAGTCAATGAAAGTGTCAATCAACTTGCAAGAGTGATGCAATAAGGGGAGGGAACTTGGTTATTAAACATATAAACAGTGAATTTGCATTCTGACTCTCCAGTTTTGAGGCTGTGTCAGAACAGCTGCATGAAATTGTTGGGCAAGAAAATGGTCCACTTAGGATTGAGAATGGCTCAGGTTGGCTCTTCCTTGGGCAGTGTGTGACTCATAAGTGTCTACACATTTCACTTTAGGGCTTGTTTGAGCCTCCGTTTCCCCAAAGCGAATGCAGACGATTATGTCTCGCCTTCCTCTTTCCTCACCTCTTGTTCTCCCTGCAAGTGACACAAAGAGGAAGGCGCCAGCAGCTCGTAAACCACCTTCAGGCACTGGGAGAGAGGTGCTTGCATAAACAGTGGGTATCAGTATAGACGTGTGCTCTATGAGTCAGGGATTTCAGAGTCGGGCAAAGGCAGCCGCGTAGGCCTGGTGACTCGCGTAGACACCGTGATCGATGCTTTCAACTGGAACATACAGTGTTTGTGATGGATTTGTTCTTGCCACAGCAAAAAGCCTCATCTTTACCCAAATGCTATTGACTGGAGGAGCTTGCGCATGGGCACTGGGGATTGGATGTGAGCAGAGTGGAAAGGAACGAGGCATTTCGGCCTGCCATCTAGAGTTTGAGCCCAGAGAACTATGGCAGCATGCTGTGCCCACTCATCCACTTCCCTTCGCCAGAAGAAATACTTCCAAATTCTGCTGTTTTGCAAGGTGGAGGGAAGAGGTTACTCTCCTCTGCCAGGTTTCACAGCTTATTATGTTGATCTTTTGCGTCCCGAGATGGGCTTTCGCTGGTGTGGTCCTGGGGTGCCCTACCAGAACTGGTGCAAGGAGGCACTGCGGCCTCAGCTTCCAGAAGGCTGACCGGGGCCAGCCGTGGCTGGGCAGGAACCTCCGGGCGCCCCTGCACTCGGCTGGCCCGGCCGCACTGCGGAGTGCTGGCCGTCGTCGCTGATCCCTTATTCTAAGAGCCCACACTGCATCTCCTGAGTACAGTTAATCTCTGTTCCTGCCACCAACGCATGTCTTGGTGATTTCTCACCACGTCCCTGCCTTCAGATTTCGTATGGATTCCTTTCTCTGGCGTCCTGTTTTGATTCCCTCCTCATCTACAAGTGCCAAGAACAACTCTGTTCCGGCAGGAGGATGTTATTTGGCTTAAAAGGAAGAACGAGCAGTGGCATCTCTCCACTTGCATTCTTCGGGTTTACATGGGATTTATTCCGGGGACAGCTTAGTGTCTCCTTCCATTCTCTCCCCCACAACGTGTTTCTATCGCAGTGGCTTTGCTTTCATTGTTTGCTACTGGATGACTTTCTCTCCCAGCCTGGGTGTGGGGCTTCGCACCCCCTCCCTCCATCATTATGCCCTAGGGACCTTGGCCGTGCCCACATTGAATATTACAATGGGTATTGTTACCGTTTTTACAGATTTGAGCATCATCACCAGTATGTGTGGGATAAACCTGGCATTCTCTTCCGAAGCTGTTGGTGTTTCCAGCCCTAGGGTGTCAAGTTTACCCTGTAGGGTAATCCTCTCTGAGTGACCAACGTGCACCCCTGGGTTTAGCTGGAGGGGAGGGTCCAACTGACACTTGCTCCTCTGTTGACACCACAGAGGCCTTAACGGCACATGGTAAGTGTGGTAGCTAGTGTTGTCACTGGTCCCTAGTCACGTGGTGCGGAACTTGTGTCTCCCCATCCACCACTTTGTATCGTGATTCAGGAATTTGCTATTTGTCAGAGTGCTAAATGGAAACATGGGAGGCGCTGGGCCCCCGGCTGGCCTGCTGCCAGGTGACATGCAAATGACAGCCTCCCTTCCTCCCCACCGGAGGACAGGCTGCACTCCCAGACAGAGCGCTGCACATGGGGGCTTTGAGAGGCGGGCCAGCAAGACCCAGAACAGCGGAACAGGCCCAGGCTGGGCAGCGAGCGTCCCTTACACTTCAGGGTGCTTCCGGTTCATGAATCAGCTCCCAGCAGCCTCACCTCAACTCTTGGAGGTACGTAGGGCAGGTGCTATTCCTCTCATTTCACTGATGGGGGAACCGAGTTCCAGAAAGTTTAGCTAACTTCCCTGCAGTCAATTAAATAAATTACTGGTGGACTTGAGACCAGAAACCCAACTCCTGGCATTGTGCTCCAGCATTTTCCATTACCCATGCTGCACTTCAGCAGGGCTTAATGTAAAACAGTAAAGGCAAGTCCTGGTTCTCCCAGCCAGGCAGGAGTCGGACTGTGGCATGGATTTGCACTGGAGCAGCTGGGGCCTGGGAGGCTGTGAGCGCTGTTCCCACTTGCTTGGATGGCAAGGGCAGGCCGCATGGCCTGGCGGGGCTGCGGCCATTTGCAGGCCTGCTGTTTATGAGGCTGCAGTGAAGGGAGCACAAATGAGAGGGACGGAGGTTCTGCAGCTACATGCGTCTGTGTGTGCATGCGTGCATGCCTAGCCAGAGGCACTATTGCCATTTGCCAGGAGGGCTGTTGAAGATGGATGGAGCAGGTCCCGTTGGAAGTCATCTGCAACTTACAGACACACTGTGGCTTCTTACCTCAAGCTTCTGCATATCGGCCTGAGGGCTTTTTCTGGCCACAGGAACTTGCTGAGCCCCTGAACGGGGCAGCCCAGACAAAATTAAGACAGTGCCCAGCTCTTGCCTCCAGGAATGCCTGGGGTGCGGTGGCTTCCAACACAGCCAGGTTCCTGCCGAGAGTGGCAAATGTGCACCTCCTGGTTGGGCTGCTCCTTTGCCGCCATTGGCCAGGCAGATGGTGGCTCTGGGAGAAATGATGATGGAGTCCTTCTGGTTGGAAGAATCCCTTCTCCTCTGTGTCCAGGAAGGCCCTACATCAAGGCAGCGTGGGTACGAAACAGAACCAACCTCAGCGCCTTGGAAAACAATGCCAGGTTGAAGTCAGCCTACAGTTTCTTGGTGTTTTGCCAACCCCGTGGGCCCTGAGGAGGTGCCGCCTCGGCTGCTGCTCACTGTCTTTCAGGCCCCGGAAGCAGCACCCCACACGCTCCCTTTCATGGGACAGGTTTGCATTGACTTGCTTTCTAAGTTCCTCCTAGCGCTGCTGCAGGAGATCCTCTGGGGCATGGAAGGGAGAGAACCCCTGGATGGAAGTGGGGTCCCTGAGGCCACTTCCCCATCATTCCCCTGTGTGCCAGCAGACACCAGACTGAACTTGTTGTGAAGCCGACACATGAGAGCAAACGTGCCCTCCTAATGTTTCATAACCCGCCTCTCATAAAACAGAAGGCACCCTTCCCCTCACGTTATTCCCTGCCTTGTTCTTGACATTTTTAATGTGCTGAGTCTACAGCTGACTTTGCATTCCCAACACCTCCCACGTCAGCTGGCTCCTGGCCTCTTTGGACCTGAGGCTCCCGGCCACGTGCTGTACACCAGAGAACATTCTGGGCTCCCTCTATGGGCAGGACACACTCCTTCTCACCTTGACATTTAAGACCTGCTGTTTGTCTTCTGCTCCAATAAATCTGGGGCCAGTCAAGCATCACTGTCCCCCACCAGGCAGGGCTGGGATCAGTGGCCTTTTCTGCGTGTGTTGAGTGAAAAGCAAGCATGGCCTTTCTGCTCGTGTCCCCTGGCTTTGCAGCAGTGTGAAACCCTGAACGGAAAGTCCAGGCTCTGTTTCCAGACCTTGTCTGGCCTGCACATAGCTGAGCATACCTTTGAAGTTCCTCTGCTTACACCAGTCAAAGCAATACTGCCCCTTTCCTGGATTCTTTCTTGTTTGTGGCCCAGGCTGAGCCTCTGGGTCCCCCCTGGGCCCTGGTGTGAAATAGAGGTGTCACTAGCTGAGGGCCACAGAGACTGTGGCCTGTTCTGTCTCTCTCCTTCCTCCACACCACATTCTGCAGCCTAGGAGCAAGGGAAGTGAACCTTTTTAGTGCCAAGTGCGACCAGCTAAACAATGCCAAGGATATGTATGCAGCGGCGGTAAAGTCACCAGAAAGAGGGAAAGGGGAAAGGAAGGGAGAGATAACAAATGGGAGAGAGGAAGAAGGGAAAGTAGAAAAATGAACCCACAAAGAGATAGTAATGCAGAGGAGTGGCTGAGTGCTACCTACAATCATTTGAGTGACACCGATGCCATCTGTCACCCATTCCTGTTTCAAAGTGATGACAGGAACTGGTGAACGCATGTGCTTGCTCCAGAGAACACACACACCACAATTTTAGGACCATGTTGCCTGCCATGGTCCCCTGGAGCAGACATGAGTGTGACCCAACTCACTCCACAGTGAGAGGGCTTGGCCAAAGCATTTTAAAGTGCTTTGTAAAATAAACAAATCACTTGTGTAAATATACAATGGTGTTTTTCTCTTACCCCAAGATTTGAACACACACTATTAGCAAAACCCTCTACCCACATTAATTTTAAAATTCTGGTTTAAAATATTCTTAAGGAAGAGACCATAGCATTTGGGTTGAGCATATTGCCTGGCACATGGTAGGTGCTCGGGAAGCATCTGAAATTGAATTAGTGACTGAATGATTAGAAGAGCAATACAAAGAAGATTTTTCCAAGAAGACTCCTGAATGTTCAACACTGATTACTTTTTGCAACACTTAATGGCTTTTTTCCTGGGCCCCAAGGACACAAGGATGAGTGAGGTCTCCACATGCATAGTCACTAGTGACATGTGATCACCCCCACACACGCAGTGCTTATGCAAGGGAGATGTGGAGAGGGCACAGAGATGGAGATGGCTGGAGAGGTCTCTAAATATGCAGGTTCTGAGGCTGCTGAGGTCTCACCAGACAGACCAGGCCCTGGAGGACAGAACGTAAGGACCATGAAGGTATGAAATAGCCCATTGTAACACAGAGCTGCTATGCCTGGGTACGGCGGGGACAAATGGAAGGTGTAGGTGTGTGTGTGTGTGTGTGTGTGTGTGTGTGTGTGTGTGTGTGTGTAGGAGGCAAGGTAGCGGTCTTGGTGAGAGAAAACACAGACGAGATAGAGATCCGTGAACCCCTCTGGTAGCCGCCAGCTTTTGCTGGCCACCATATGTTTTAGAGTGTCTTCTATATGACCAAACATTAATGAGGGAAAACAGTAGGTTGCACTTATTCAATCTTCATATCTTCTTCGGACCTCCTAGCTGATGGTAGAAGGATAGGATCTCTGATCTCTAAGCACCTGATGGTGCTTATGTGCTTTCTAGTCTATATTCCTCTCTACTGTGCTTCAGGGCAAAAGCACCCTGTTCTGTGAGCAGACTGCGTACAACAGAGTTTTACTGAAGGTATGTACGAGGTCTGACAATTAAGTGTGTGAACTTGTTGCAACAATGTTGCTAACTTTTTTTGATATCAGAGGGATTATTCATCATGAATTTGTACTAAATAGACAAACAGTTAACCAAGTTTACCATTTGGAAGTGCTGAAAAGGCTGCGTGAAAAAGTTAGATGACCTGAACTTTTCGCCAACAATACATGGCTCTTGCATCACGACAATGCACCAGCTCACACGGCACTGTCTGGGAGGGACTTTTTAGCCAGTAAACAGATAACTGTATTGGAACACCGTCCCTCCTCACCTGATCTGGCCCCCAATGACTTCTTTCTTTACCTGAAGATAAAGGAAATATTGAAAGAAAGGCATTTTGATGACATTCTGGACCTCAAGGGTAATCCGACAACACCTCTGATGGCCATTCCAGAAAAAGAGTTCAAAAATTGCTTTGAAGGGTGGACTAGGTGCTGGCATCGGTGCATAGCTTCCCAAGGAGAGTACTTCAAAGGTGACTGTAGTGAGTTTGAGGTATGTAACACTTTTTCTAGGATGAGTTCACGAACTTAATTGTCATACCTCACATATATAGATGGGTGGATGGATGGACGGACAGACAGATGGACAGGTGGACAGATGGATGAGCAGAGTCCTACAAAAGACTTTAAGCCCTACCACTTTCTCCTAAGGGGGCGAAATTCATCTTTACCATGAGTACTTGTTTATCATTAGCCTTGCAAGTCTCTCACAGGCACAGAGCCCAGAAGAGATCAGTCTGGAATGAAGAGAGACAAGGCTGGAGCCCTAAAGAATTTGGGGAGGTCAGGTCAGGGCTTATCAGGAGTGCAGCCAGCACAGGCTCTGTGGCCTGGGAGGAGGAGGAAAGGCTCAAAGGCCCTGCAGACCCTCGGGCTCTCGTGTCCCAGCAGGGCTGGCAGAAATGGGCCCAGTGCTGGAACAGCGCGAACACTCCTGCTACAGAAATCCTCGGGAGCCCGGAGAGTTGATAAAGCCCTAATGGGAGCAGATAAAAGGCACTTATGTTCCCACGTCCTGGGCTCCTGCCACCCTGTGGCTCCCTGGGGAGGTACTTGTGGTGTTTGGATGTTTCTCTCACAAAGGCCTGGAGAGAAAAATAGCCACTCAACATCAAATAGATTATCCAATATGTCAGTGCATCTGCTGGCCTCGTTCTGACACTTCTCCCTTCTGACTGGAGACAACAATTATCCTCTAATTGCTTACATAATCTTGCTCATGGAGCTACAGAGATGACAAAGAGCTCTCGTTTGTTATTGTTTGTTGTGAACATTGATTTAAGCTGAATTATTCCTCAGTTGCACATGAGTCCATGTCTTCTGAACAGTAGAGCACCCCCCCGCCCCAACACACACACACACACACACACACACACACACACACACACACACACGGCAGGGTCTTGGTAAGCTGGAAGGAAATGTGACAACCTATTTCTTGCTTCTTTCTTGGTCTGAGGGCTGCACCTTCCAGGAATTCACTAATCAGACCTTTCCCCCAAAATATGGCACTGAAGTGGGGTTCTTGTGCATGTGACGGTCACCATTCAACAGCAGATGATGAATAATTACAGGAAGGCAGCCAGTGGATCCAAGTTCTCACAAATCCGACAGTGACTAGCTCTAGAATTCAGTACCAGCCTTTGACACTGTGTGTTATCATCTCTTCTTCCAAAGCACAGAATCGAATGGCAGAAAAATATCACAAGTTGTCATCATGATGAAATAGTATTTATTAGACAGTTTGGTGCGGGGTGCTAAACAGCCTTTTTCTTTTCTTTTCTTTTTTTTTTTTTGTTCCTTTTTTATTCTCTCTCTCTCTCTCTCTCTCTCTCTCTCTCTCTCTCTCTCTCTCTCTCTCTCGTCTGTGAGAAGCTTATTGCCTGCAGTATGAGTACAGGTTATTCCTGAAAGACACTGTGATTGCATGGAATACCTGGTAAGACAAGGCGATAGAGTCCAACATTCCAATCAGTGGGCATCGATTTTTCAGAGCAGCAGTCAAGTGGACAATGCTTGAAAGAAATGCTTGAGTGTGAGTGGAAGAGAAGGCTCAGAGATCTAAGTTGCCTGGCTGATTACTTGGTTCATTTGTCCAACTCAATTTCCTGAAGATCTTTTAAGTACAAGTACCAAATGAGGCACCAAGAGTTTTCAAAAAGAATAAGCCAGCCCCTGTGACCCTGGGGGACTCACACTTGGGTGAGAGTAGAGTATGAATGCTTTCTGTAAGTAACTAGAATACCAAGTACATGAAGAGCAGAAAGTGCTAGGAAAGCATCAAGGAAAGGTTATGGACTCAGAGTGAGGAGATGGGACCCAGGTTTGACTGGGCCTGGAAGCGCTGGTGAGCTTCTGAAAGGTTTGCTGACAGCATCTCAGGCCGGGAAGCTCAGGAGTTAGGACTCTGTGAAACCGCTCTGTGTGGCTGGAGAACGCCTGGAGTAATTCTGGCGTGCTCAGTGATGTGCGCCTTCACATCACAGGCTTTCAACGGGGAGGGGGCAGAAAGAGACTCACTGTGGCCCACGTGGAGGGGAATGGATGGACGGAGGGAAGACAGGAAGCAGAGAGACGAGTGGAACATGGCAGCATTAGTGGGGCTGGAGTTCCAGAACTCACGAGACATGGAGTCTCTCCCACCCTCGCCGCCCTCATGATTCTTGCTTTTCCTCTTTTCAGTGCCTTTTGGGCACGATTACACATGGCTGTTTTATAATTTGCTTCTCTTAATCTGCTTATTCTGGGAGCCCTCCCCCACATTTGTCTTGGGTCCTGAAAGCCAGCCTCTGTCTCTGCAACGTCAGGCTGCACGATATTATTTTTGTCCTGGGCTGAGGATGAGCGATGCCGCGCTGTGCAGTCAGGTGAATGGAAGCTGCTCGTACAGCCTGGACTCAAGCTGAAGTCCCTCCTTTACGACCTAAATCATGAATTCATATTTCCTCTTTTCTGAAGCTGAAGTTATTTGTGTAAGGCCCTGCTTGGATCTCTATCCCGATTTTCTCTATCAGGGAGGTTTATAATTCAGGAGTCAAGTCTCAGCTGGTAAGAACACAAATTCATCGACACCTGTTGTTTATACTTCACATCACCATTCCAGGTCATGTTCACGAAAGAGTCTGAATATTGTTCAGACTGTTGAGGAAAATGCAGGCCAGGTGTTCGTTGCAATAAGCAGTGCCTACTTGGTGCTGAACTTGGCCAACCTTGGACTAATGGTGAACATCTGTCCTCCCCGGGAGTATCGCCCTTGATTTTGGAGTAACTCGACATCCTCAGGCTTCATACAGACAAACACCTGTGTCCGGGATAACTGTCAAAGTTGTTTCCACATCATGCCTACGAAAGCTGATAAACGAAAGTGCTCTCTCTAGGAGGCCTCAGAAAAAGCTCTGCCCTGGACCTCTCCCCACTGTCTCTCCCAAGGGTGTTAAAAATCCAGAGGTCAAGAGTCAGCCGACATATGATCACAGATTCATGGCACACCTGCTGTTTACACATCACACCGCTATTTCAGGATGTGTCCAAGAAACAGTCTAGACGCTGAAGAAAGAGTCTAGACGCTGAGTCTCAGCAAAAGTCCCTTTTAATCCCCGCGACGGCCAACAGCGCTTGTTCCCGGCTTGGGACAGCCTTCCTATACACTGTTGTGAAAGCTAATCTCTCCTAACAGACTTGCAAAGCCTGATGCATGTCAGTCATCTGAACCCGCCCCCCCCCCCCCCAGCAGTGACAGAAACAAGAGAAGGCCTCCTCTCTGCAGTGCTTTGGAGACCGAAAATCTCCATACCGAGGAAAAGCCACTCTCTTGGAGATGGTAAATTGATTGGCCTAAAAACAAACTACCCAGCCTACATTCCTCTGAACCTGTTTCCTCTTTCCCAAAGGTAACATTCTGAAGAATCAAACACAAGGAAAATAAATAGATTGATTGTGTACCTCCTGTATATGTGATTTTCTGTTAAGCACCATACAGGTACTATAGCGTCAGAAAGAAACCGATTAAAAAAAAATATATCATGGCCTGGCCTCTGACCTCATGGAGCCTACATTCTATTTAGGGACATACAGAACTGGGTGAATAGCTTCACAGGTCCTGACATGAAAAAGATATGGTCCCTCTCACCCATCTATAGGTAAAAATTTAAAAACAAACAAGCATAGTGTAAAACACAGAACTTACATGTAAGTATAAATCCTAGATTTTTTCGGATTGTAGAATCCTGGACAAGTTCATTGAATTAACGAGGGATTTTTCTGATGTTTCTGTGCCCTTGCTTTATTGGTTCTTTAAGCGCATGCTGTCTCTGTCTATCAGTAATCCAGATGGGGCCATAACTATACCCACCACGAGATACAAGGCTATACACAAGGGACAATATTACAAGGAAAACAGATCGTGATGGGTCCGTATGTCATCTGGGGTTCTCAAGAGAAACAGAGACAGTAGGAGACTATATAAAGACAGACAGACAGAGAGAGAGAGAGAGATTTATTTTGAGGAATTGGCTTAAGTGATTGTGGGGGTAGCTGCAGTGTCTGACGTCTGTGAGGCAGGCTAGAGGCAGGCTGGGACCTCTCAGGCAGGGGATGATGCTGCATTCCACAAATGGAGTTTCTTCTTCCTCTGGAAAACATCAGTTTTGCTCTAAAGGCCTTTTCACTGATTAGAGGAAGGCCACCCAGATTATCAGAGATAATCTTTACTCAAAATCAATTTTAGTAGGTGTTAATCACCTCCACAGTAACCCTAGATTAGTGGGTTGTTGTTTTTTTTTAAATTTTAATTAAATCTATCAGGGAAACATTGGTTAATAACATTATGTAAGTTTCAGGTGTAAAACTATAATAAATCATCTGTATGCTCCACTGTGCCCACACCAGGCAAAGTCTAGCTTCCTTCCGTCACCGTTTAGTTGACCCCTTTACCCTCTTCACCCTCCCCAGACTCCTTTTCCCGTCTGGTAACCACCATACTGTCATCTGTTTGGTTGGTTTGGTTCATTTGTTGCTGTTTTATGTTCCACAAATGAGTGAAATCACATGGTTCTTGCCCTCTTCTGTGACTTATTTCATGTAGCCTGGCATACGCCGGTGTTTCATTGATTAGCTGGGTTATCATCGAGCAGCCAAGTGGACACATTTAACTGACTGACCATCACCATCCCCTACAGGGGATGCAGTCGTGACCAGGGTGAATGGTCAGGAGAAGGAACCCTAGGGTGTGAGAACTGGAAGGGGATTTAGAAAGCAGCAAGTTCAACCCTTCCAGGCACAGGGAAAGGGCCGACAGAGCTTGGTTTGTACAAAATCCTAAACACCGATTTTTTTCAACCCAGCAGTGTTGAATGAGGAATTCAAAGGGATCATGACTGAGCTGTGGGCTCTCAGTTCTTTCTTAATCAAGGCCCAACGCAGCAGAATGGACACAAGAGGTGTCTAGGTTGCATTTTTAATTGTGTCATGTGGGTGTGGAACTGGGCCTGAGGCTTAATTCTACCCTTTGGGGAGAGGGTCTGAAGCTGTCCATTCACTGAAATGTCCCCGGGGCCTAGACTATTTGTAGCATGGAATAGGTGTGCCAAGGCTTTGGTGGAACTCAGGAACTGAATAAATACGTGGAATTCAGGCCAGTGGATGTGCAATATCCTGATTGTATTCATAGGCATGCAGACACAGAAAGGAAACATTCTAAGCGTGAAATACCATGATTTCTACGTTTCCTCATCAGTCCAGTAGAAATGGCAGTATATTACTTATTTAATAGCTAAGGTCTATATGAATATACAAATATGGATATGTTTATATATGTCTTAGCACAGCACTTGGTTTATAGTAAGTGCTGAGTAAAGGGCAGTGATTACTATAATCAACATTATTTCACAGTACGCAATTCTAGCAGATGCTGTGGGTGCCATGCTTATGCTAATAGTCCTTTTACTGGCCACTGCAGCCATCCCCCAGCTGGCGTATTGGAGTGCCAACAGCTCACTGCTGCCCTTTTCCCCAGAGAATTGCCCTCCACTCAAAGCAGAGCTGTGTCCACCCGGCAGCCATGGTTCCCTGCTCCCAAAGGGCAGTGCACAGCCTAGGACTCGCCACACGGAGAGACACAGACTCAGCCTCCTCGCCTTAAGGTGGGACCAACCCCCAAAGGCAGGATGGGCGGACTGCAGCGGGCCTCCAGCTGAGCACTCGCCCTGGCATGTCCCTGGCCCTTTTCTGCCCCTCTCACTCCCCTTCTCCTGAGAGCATGCCCTCAATAAATCACGCATGACATTGACAGGTCTTGCCTCAGGCTCTGCTTCTAGGGAACCCAACTTAAGACACAAACGGAGAGAGCTCCCCGTCTCTGCCTGTGCAATCCTGAGCCATTTCCTTATTGTGATTCTTCCATTCAGACCCCTGGGTGTCCCAGCCACATGATATCTCTAGTCAGGAGAGGCAAATGGCCTTGTCTGTGCAGCGGGCACCTGGCCACTGCAGACCTCCACAGCCAGAGAGGCTGGTGCACGGAGTCTTCTTTATCTGACATTTTGTCTAATTCCCCCTGGCCATGTCTATTCAATTAGTCTGACCTGCTCTTTAAAACAAATAAGCACACTTTCAATTGCTGAAGCTTGAATGTCAGGAAAAATACTCATTCATTCATTCATTCATTCATCCAGCCAGCCATTCACCTGTCCACCCATCTAATAGTTACAAAATATTGTCCATGTATCCAGGTACTGTGCTCAGTGCTGAGTGTGTGGCTACATCATAGATAAGACATAGTAACTGCCCTCTAGGAACCCACATTCTGGAGGGAGAAACAAATGAGCAGATAGGCAACTGCAGTGAAGTTTTGATCCAGGCTAGAATATGATGCTAGGAGGGCAGGGTAGAGATTCCAAGTGGCTTGGTCTTCATTGTGGCTTATCTAAACAGAAGCAAATAGAATAGATACCCCCCAGCACACTGCACACCAGAGCCAGTGACTTCCAAGAATAATGTGTTACAACGCAGAAAGATGTATAGTTTTGAACACAGAGAATAGTTGCCTAGTGATAGACAGAATAATGAGATATTAATGCAAAGGGCTCTGCCTGCTGTGTTTTAATTGCTGTAACTTTTCTCCCACTCAAATGCTCACTTCCTGGGGGCCCAAAGAAAGAGCAGCTGAATTAGATGATTTCTGCCCTGGGACTGGCTAGGTCAGTGGCAATCAAAACCAAGGTCTCCCCTGCCTTTCCGCCTAATGGCACGGCTGATTGCCCACAGACCTGGTCAAGATAGGGGGCCTCACTGCCTCATCATTGCTTATCCCTCCCATGCCATTCATCCATCTACCCCTGCAAGACATGCAGAGGTTACAGCATAACTATGACATTAGGAATGTGAATTGTTCTGCATGGATATCAGCGTGGCTGGTGCTAATGGGAAAGTAATTATTACTCTGAGCCTTTACGGCCATTTTCATTGCCCTCTGGTGGTTATGTAATCATTAAGCTAAAGATGGTAATGACATAATACACGGTGGCCATTATTGCTTGGGCTGTAGAATTGGGGGTGGGAGAGTCATAAAGGAGGAGGGGTTTGGGAGAGGCTGGGACTTGATAAATGCTTCATTTTGCTCAAGACTATTTTTGTCTTTGCAGAGAATCCCCTTTGCATGTAAGAATGTAAAGTCCTAAAACCACCGGTGATTTGGTGATTCAAGAACCCCAAGATATTGTTCATAAGTCAGCTCTGCTGGTGATTATGTGCTAGAGTCTGAAAGGTAAGGAGTGTCCTGGTCTCTCTGACCACCTCCCACCACCCAATGCCCTGAGTTGTAAGCCTCGAGGTTGGTCGTTCTTGCTCCATCTCTCTTCCTCTTATGTGCCTCACCTCCAGCCAGCCTCACAGCCTGCCGATTGTATCTCCTGAGCATCTCACTTCTGTTACTCCGTCTTTGGTCCTGATCGTGGCTTGGAGATCTCTGCACTTCTCCCTTCCTGGACGATTGACTGACAGCTGTCACCTTCCTGGTCTTCCACCTCCATTCTCAAGTATTCTTATCCACCAGTCGTGTCAGTGCCTTATTCACAATTCTCCTCACTGACTACAGAATCAAATAGAAACTTCATTCCAGGATGCTTCAGGATCTAAGCCTGACCCAGCTTTCTAACTTGACCTCCTTTCACATTTCCTTCTCAATCCCCGCAGCCCAGTGTATGACTCATGATTTGTTCTTCCCTGAAGTGCATCGAGCCTTCTCCTCAGATGCCTCTTACTCCCTGGAGTGCCCTCTTCCTTCGGGGCTAATTCATCTGAAAGCCTTCCCCAACTCCACTGAGCACACATGACGGTATTTTTCCTGTGCATGGGGAATTCTACCTAAAAGCCCAGAAATGACCACCCTGTGTCACAATGGTATGTTGGTCCATCTGTGAAGTTCTAGAGGTTTACAAGGTTTTTCTCCCTTTAATTTCTGGAACCTGGCACAGAGTCAGGAAGGGGAAATTATTACGTGCTGAATAAATGAGTGAAATGGGTTTCCTCCCCATATGCCCTAGGAACCTTCTGGATAAATCCGTTACCTTTATAAGGATGATATAAAGCATTTTTATCAACTTATAGTCACAGTCACATTGATATGGGCCAAGCAAGTAGTCTCCCCACCCCCCACTGGATAACTTTTAAATCTCCTCTTCCCCAGTTTCTTAGGCCCTGGCTTTGATTACTCTTCTAATCAGTTTCTGAAGCTTAGACTAAAGATTGCCCCTAGACTGAATCACAGAATATCTCTCACCCATCCCTGCTTTAGATAACTACTTAAAACGTGTCACTTCCCAACATTCCCCAAGCCATTGCAGACCAAACTCTTGGATAATCCCATCCCAGAGACTAAACAGGTTTCAACATTCCCCCCAGGAGTATACTTGTTGATTGTAAACATTAAAGGCTAATGTTCCTTCCAAACCTGTAGCCACACTACATCAATAACTTTGAGCTCTGCTCTTTAAGAAATTTATGAATTAAAATCTATTTTTCCTCACTTGGGCCTTGGGGATACAGAGGGCACCCCAGCAAGATTGCCCGTCGCAACCAAAGAAGCCAACATGGTCTTACAGGTGGATCTTGAGACCCCTTTGTCTCATATGAGATCAGCTAGGGTGCGAGTTCCGTGAACCCCCAATAGGCAGGGACAGCTCTACGCCCCTGCCCAGCAGGAAGCAGATATAGAAGAAGAGACCTCCTGTCCCTCAGCTTCCCATAGAGATTTTATGGGGATCACGTCTCTCAAGGGGAAAACTAGGCAGGGAGTTAGAGGCAGGCATTGGGTCTCTGCATTCCTGCACATCACACACAACCCACAGAATGTGACTTCCCAAAAGACTTCCGCTCTCCACCCAAAACTTTCCTTTTTCATTGTAATTATCTGCCCCTATGGGGAAACAAATGTGTACATAATACCTGACTGGATTAGACCAGTCACTCACACCTGTGCAGTAAAGACCTTCATTTCACCTGGGCTTCATTATACCATCATTATAATATCATGCATATGCCCAGGAATTCATTAAGATAATTTTAACAGACTCAGTTCTGGGAAGGAGCATGTGTAGTCTAAAGAGATGAGCTAATAGCCTGTTGTCAATCACAGATGTCAATCAAGTGGTCCCACGCCCAGAGAGGAACAGCCCATTCTAGGGAAAGAAGGGATTAAAAACTCCAAGTCCTGGTCAGGGCCTTTGAGCCTTTTGAGCTTCCTTTGCTTGACCCACTCCAGACTCTTTGAAGTGTACTTTCTTTTTTAATAATGGCCCTCGAGCCTTTCTCTACTGCTCTGGCCCACTTCTGTTTCTTTGAAATGTATATTTACTTCTAATAAACTCCTTTTCTGAAAGAAGTTTACCTTTACCTCTCTGGTCCGTGTCTCCATTCTTCAGCTTCACAGGACTAACATCTCAGCACAAGAAATATCCTAAATCAACATAGTGACATCAGTTAGACTGGGCTAGGCCCCCTGAAACACATTCCCATGGCATCTGCGTGTTGTTTTTCCACTTCACTTAATTATAATTAGAAAATTATTTAATAATTGTTTTAGCTCCTAAATATTAAGCTCCTTGAAGGTAGGGACTATCTCTGTCTTATTCAACACTGTCCCCAGCCCTGGTATGTTACCTTGTCTAGAGAGAGTTTACAATCAACATTTAAAATAAGGAACTGAGGGCCAGCCGAGTGGCGCCGTGATTAAGAGCTGGCTTGGGACACCAGTGGCCCCGGTTCGGATCCCACATATGAGGGCCATGACACTGCCCTCTACAGCTAAGATGGTGAACAACAGCTCCACCTGGAGCTGGGCTGTGCGAGCCCCGGTGACGGTGTGGGCTGCAGCCCCTGCTGCAATGGGCTGCCATAGGCCACAGTGAGTGGCCGGCAGCCAGCGTGAGTGGCCGGCAGCCCATGTGAGCTACCAAGAGCCGCAGTGAGCGGCCATCCAGAGGCCGGCAACCGATCTGCCTCAGCCGAGAGGAGCGCAATGATGATACCAACATGGGCCAGTGAAGCAATGTCCTCCACAAGTAGACTGAAGAACAAAAGAACAGCAACTTGTCTGTTCCCCTTCCCCAATTCCCCAACGCTGTTCCCCTCCCCCAATTCCCCAATAAAATATTTAAAAAATAAAAAAATAAAAAAAAATAAAAAAATAAAATAAAATAAGGAACTGAAAAAGTCCCCAAGGCAAGGCATACTTTTGATATCTGCTTATCCACACAGATTAAAAGGTTACAGAACTACATCTCTTTCCAGGGATAGGCTGAACTGCATGTTTTCTTGCATAACATTTCAAGCAACACACTGAAACCTCATCAATTCGGACTAAGGGGAATAGGGTAGAAGAGAGGTTCTTTCACACATGTGGTAAATTTCCACTTCAGGCCTTTTCTTCCAGGTCAGTTTAACTTCGCATCTACTGAGCACCTACTGTGTGCTGGGCACTGTCCTAGACTCAACACTGGGTATGTGACATGATGCCTGACTTGCTGCATAAGGCCCTTTGAGAAAGGTCTCTCTGTAAATGTGGTAAGTTTACATTCATGCTAAACACAATTTATTTCTTTTAATCCTGTGGCCATCTCCACCCAGTTCTGTCTGGAATGTTCTTTTCTGTCTTGAACATTTGGTCAGCTATTATTTACTTTCCCATAGCCAAGCCTTTGCCTAAGATCCCACCCCTCCTCCCTCCCTACTCCCTCCTTCCCGTCCCCAGAATCCAACCCTCATAGCTCCTTCTCATCCCAGGTCACCCCCTTGCCCCCCATCGCACTGTCCCCCATGACACTGTCTCTCCTTTCCTCCTGATCTGTGTCTGCCTTCAGGGCAGGACCATCATTTTATCCTGCTTCCAGCACAGTGACTGAGACATAGGAGATACCTGATGATTTTTGTTGCTGTTACAAGTGAATAAATGAATAAAACTAGTGTTTTTAACTAGAGACCCTGCAAGATTATTTTTTAATGACTTGTTTCCAATTAGGAACACTCACTCCTACAGGAACCAAGACCCCCAAAGTTCCTGGGGTTTTTTTTTTTTCCCTGCAATCAACTAAATTAAACATCATCCCCTAGTATATATATATTTTTTTATCTCAGAGTTCTATAAGATTCAGTCAATCTGAAGCTACTATTTTTGAAGAGGGGTAGGGAAAGGGGAGGTAAAAAAAAAGTCACTGAATATCAGCACTTTACATGGGTCAACCTAATACTTAGTCAATCCACTCATTAATGCTGATGCCAAGGTGAATATCAAAGTGTTTGTGTGTATATGTTCCACATTCCAAAGGAAAGAACTGTTCTCCTTATCTCAGCCTGGGCTTCCCTGGCTTGTCTCCAAAGCTATTCAGAAGGGTCTGCTAAGCCCATTGCTTCTTTCCTTCCCCCTGACTGATACCACAAATGCTTGGGGTGCTGCGCAGAAAGAATCTCTTATAGGATCACTTATGAAAGGTGAGCACTTATCGCTAATTAGCAAATGCCCAGCGCAAAGCAGATGCACAGTAAATGTTTCTGAATGAACACAAAGCCGCACAGTAGATATTACGCATATCATGGAGAGAATCTCCCGTCGGTGTTTGGCTCTTTGTCCCTGGGCCTTTACCTCCACTGCTGTGCTCCTTTTCACGTGACCAACACCCACAAGGCTAAGCTGTCCTCTGATCTGTCTAATGGACAGCCTCTGTCTGAGGCCTTATTATGCAGTTTCTCAAGTAAATGGTGTTATTGGTTCCCCGTCTCTTGCCTCATCACTTGTCCATGTCTATACTTTCACTGCTAAAATCTCACAACCAATATTTCTCTACCAGAATTGACTTAGATTTCTCTCCTTAACAGAGACTTCATTTTCTCTGGTCACTCAAAATAGTATCTCAGGGCTTTGACAGAGCACTTGGGACCCAACCCCCAGCACCACCCTAGCCCCAGAGACAGCGGTGACTTTCCCCCCGACCCCAAATCTGGGCAGAAAAGGCAACAGGAACACAGATCTGCCCCCCACCCTCTGACCCCAAGGATCTATCTTCCTTTTGCTACCCGTCAGACTTGAATGTCATCTAACACTGGGCAAAACTCAGCCTCCACTTAGCTCCCATCTTACACTCCAGGATTACGAGGAAAGGTAGACGGAAAGAAGGCAGGAGAAAGGGGCGAAGCTCAAGAACCTGGACCCTTTTCTTGGGTGAGAGTCAGGGCTGCTCTGGACAGAAAGAAGCTGTGTCTGGGAATGTGCTGTGTGGTTCAAGGTCACCACAGCCATAGAGGCCAATGTCACTTAGCAGGAATTCTGACCTGCTTCCCAGGGGAGAGTTGCTTCCAGCTCTCACCTGTCGGTATTATTCCTTTTTGCCCACCAGGCAAATAAATCCTTGCCCCCATCTCACAGGGTTTAACCTTCAGTTTGAGTCCTTCATCTCTTCTGGTCTACCAGCTCTCACCTCTCTCCCAACTTGCTTTCCCCTTGTTCCGTGACATGGGTTGAGGCACACAGGGTTTGCAGTCACCGCAGAACACCTTGTGATTGTGAGTAATTGGGTAATATTATGACCTTCTCAGAAAGGCTTCAAAATTAGCACGAGGAAGTGAGCTATTCCTATCCTGGCAGGTGTCCGTGTGGTCAGATAAGATGACTGCTACATTCCACCCCAACTGTGTCATTCCGCCATTCTTCCATAGTGGGCACTTCCGTGGAGACACTGAGGGGTGTGAAAGTACAAAGCACTCAGCTGCAATGGAATTCCAAACACAGCACCTACACAGGTTTCAGTAATGAGTCCATACGAGTAGGTAGCTTATCCACAAGTCGGGGCTTAGGTATTTTTTTCCTCTCGCCTTTGTAAGTTTAAAAGAAAATCAGAGTCATCTTGTAGCTGGTGGCCAAGTATTCACTATCAAAGAGAACTCTTGTCACAAGCACATTTTGTCATACAGAGTATATAGCACAAATATTAACGTGTGTGGCTTTATGAATTAGATTGCCTGGGTATAAATCTCAGCTCCAACAGTTTTTAGCTTTTTAAACATGGATAGCTTGCTGAACCGTTTGTCTGTGCCACCGTTTCCTCATCTATAAGAGAAGAATGACAATAGGATGTAACTCACAACTCACTGTGAAGATCAAAGGACTTAACGTACAGATAGCACTTAGAACGGCATCTGGCACGAGGTTGACAGAAATACGTGATGATACGATTGGCAGTAGTAGTGGTGGTAGAAATAATGTGTAGGGCCTGCCTTAGAGGAGTATGTCTCCCTGTAGTGCTGTTTCCTGTGTGAGTTAACTCACTGAACCCCTTCAGCACACCCCCGGACCTCTGAGGCTCCCTGGTTTAGCAGAAAGAGTCCCAGACTAGAAGTCAGAAGACCTGGGGCCATCGGTAGCCGCACACACTGGCCATTAACAGCACAGGGCAGACCAGGCCTTGCGCTATAGGCTCCCTTCTTCCCCCTTTCTGTGCTCTTACACCAGTCCCGCAAGGTGGCTATTAGTGCCCCCATCTCACAGGTGAGGAAACCGCTCTATGCTCGGTGTAATGACTGCGCCAGTGCTACCAAGCAGAGCACACGGGTCTATCTGGAACTGCTATTAAAATCCCAACAAGTGGATTCTCATCCTCGGTAACCCTAATTTCTTCCGCCTTGTAAAACCGGGATGTCCCTGCCGCATCCATCTCGCAGGGTGAGAATCCAAAGAGAAAGTGTCAGCTGTAGACCACACAATGGTGGCCGGCATTGGAAACATGACTCCAAGCAGAAGGAAGCTCCTGGAAGACCCAGCCAGGCGGTGCGGGGGGTGCTGCTGATGGGGGAGACTCCGGCTTCCGTGGGGGCCACTGGGGCAGGCACTTGGCTGAATGGCAAGCGCATAGGCCTATAAGGCTGTGGGAGGCAGCAGTGCAGGGCTGCCCCTGGTCACATTCATCTTGTGGGAGAGCGGGCTGCTGCTCCCCACTGAGCCCCGTGGGGAGGTCCCTGGAGCCCTGAAGCCTGTGGGGCTTTAGCAAATACCAGAGCGCTCCCTGTGGGCATGGAGAGGCCTGCGTTAGCTTAAGCAGCATGGTGGAACCTCAACCTGCAAATGGCCTCGGCTGGCTCTCAGGACCCAGAACCGGCCAGGGGACAATCGGTCTTTGTGACAAAGACCCCGGCATCTGGCCTCCTGCTTCCTCTCTTATTCCTGAATATTCCAGGGGCAGGGCCCAACTGGGTACAAGGGAAGGCTGGGGAAGGAAGCAGGGACCACGAGTTTCCTGCCGGAGACACACTTGCAGTCATCCTACAAGGAGATACCGGGGAATAATGGGGTTCGGGGAGAGAGTGACACATTGTGATATGATCCATTGACTTTGCTTCTTACGGCTGCCACCACCATCTCTCACGTGCTTTATGGCTGTAATTCTGACCGGATTTCCTGCTCTGACATTTTGCCCTTTCTAGTCGGGCCCACTGCAGTCCAGAGTGGCTGCTGCTAAATGCTCATGGCTTTCCCCTCCATAAAAACTCTTATGGGATTTCCCATGGCCCTCAGGAGAAAGGCCGAGCGCTGAACTTGCCTTTTAGGGTGATGAGGGCTCTGGACTGTGGTTATTACTGCTCCAGCCTCAGCTGTACGCACTTTCCGCAATTAAGGGTTTGTAAGATCGACCAAGGGATGGAGGAGGGGCTTCTAGAATTATCAGCAATGTTATCAGAATAGAGGAAGACCTCCATCATTGGAAGATGAAAGCTCATTGTGCTCGGTAGTCACCTCCGATTGGGGATGCTGACTGCGCCCTGGAATCTAAGGACCCTGAAGCCTAGTCCTCGCTCAGCTGCTGGTTTTACTGTGTACTCAACCACATGTCGCTTCCAGTCTCTGTTCCTTCTTTCATAAAATATGGCTAGAGAAGTAATGTCTCTATTCTCTTATTTTCACCTTTTCAAGTTACTTCAAAGATAGATCTAACAGTACACGGAGAAACACTTTCCAAATTCAAAGTATTATTAATACTGGCGGTGCCAAAAAAAGGTATACACATGACTTGTGTTCATCTTTTGTTATCGGTTTCTATTGAGTATTACGATTTTAATGCCATTTTTTCCTTTCTTAAAATGCATATACATTTTTTGGGGCACCCTTTATATATGTCCCTTATATACTAAGGTACGCAGCATTAATTACCTTTCAAACCCTTTCCAGGTCATGCAGAATCTGTACTCGATATACAATAGGTGATACCTAAGGTTTCCCTTTATAGCAGGCATGGACTTAAAGCACTCCAGGTACCTTCTTATGTGGCTGGACCTGAGGGGCAGCCCTGACTTGGGAGCCTCCCCCATTTCTGCTCACCTCTAAGGTACTCAACAGATGGGCTAAGCGAGAAGGTAAGATAGAAGATGTCAACCTACAAGTCCTGCCTGGATGAAGTAAAGGTGGTTCCGTCTTGAGGAAACCTCACAAGTTAATTCTTTTCGTGGCACATTGAATGATTACCCTCAGAGGAATGGGAACAGAATGTAAAATACTAGAATGGGGGGTCATGGGCTGCTGTAGGTCCCTGCTCATCCTATGCTCTTTATCACCCCATTTTCTCTGCCTTCTGTCTCTTTCCCAACCTGGGATGCAGCTCTCCTTTCCTTCCCACATCCTCCAGCTTACATATATGTTTTTCACCTAGCTAACTCTTAGAAGATGCAACACATAGTGCATGAATGAATGAAGAAATGAAAGAACGCTGGCTGGAGGGAGCGATAGATGGCATGGACATGAAGCCAGAAGGTCTGGGTTCTTATTTGGATCAGCCCAACAACCTTGGGAAGTAAGCAGAGCTTCAATTATTGGCCCCATTTTATAAATGATGAAACGGTTTTGGAAAGTTAAGAAACTTGCTTGAAGACACACTGCTAAATCATGGCACACCTGACCCTTAATTCTTAGGAGATCGTTCTTCCCGAAACATCATAACTCTTGAAGAAAAGACTTAATTCCATGTTTTAGACTGAGAACAAGCCTTCTTTAGAGAAAAGAACATGTATGTGCCTGTTTCTTTAGTCACCTCCTCCTCCCCTTAAGCAAGCGATTTCAGAAGCAAGCCAGTTCTCACCAGCTAATTTTAAAGGCAGGTTTGGAAAGGGACTCTTGTTAACACCATGGTGAGACAGGAGTAGATATTAGGAGCTTTCAGCCCATTTTTGCAGACTTCTAATGGAAGACTCAGTCCAGTTCTCTATTTAGGAAACGAGCCTGTTTCCATGGCAAAGGAGGAGCTAAGGGAGGAAAGAAAAAGAGTCGAGCCTATTGTCTCAGCATCATTTCTCCAGATACACTGGACAATTTGAAGGGTGATTCAGTGACCAGGAGTATGGCAATGGGTGAGCTCTGATAAATAGAACAGCTCCTTAGATCTCAGCTAAGGGACAGGATAAATGAGAAACTTGGGCATAAAAAAATGTGTCCTTGAGCCTATGAGTGTGCCACACTTCACTTGCTGGGGCTCACATCTCTCCACTTAGATTCTGAAGCTAGACTTCCTGGGTTCTAAACCCTGACTTTACTACCAACCAGCTCTGTAGTCATGGGCATGATTCTTAACCTCTCTATTCTCATCTGTAAAATGGGGATAATAATACTGTACTCCTCCCTTGTAGGTGGTTGTGAGAATTCAATGAATCAGTTCATGCTAGTACTCTTTGGTCAGTGTCTGGCATATGTTGAATGCTGTTGTGACTGTCATCATCACAGCTGGTAATTGCACAAAGGCATATATACTCTAAGATATTTATTTTCAAATGTATCAAACAACGGAGGAAAGAGTAGCGACATCAACGTGGGCACTTCTACACATTTCGGCCTCTCTCCCCATCTCCCATCCCCAACCTTCTGTAAATTCAGACTTCATATGTTTGGGGTAAGACACAGGCCAGTGTATTTTGAAAAGGCAGATTTAAAATGCTTTCTTTCATCCTACTCCTCAACCTAAAACCCCACCAGAACCCCCAAATTAAGGGATTTCTCTGGAGGGTAAAAGGCATTTTTACTTCCTGAGGAGTGCCAGGGTAATATAAGCTTGGGCAGGGTATGTACATATTGCTAAGTCCATTCCCTTAGCTAGACTGAGATCAATCCAATTTAGGATTCATACTTCTTTACCATTTTGGATAAGCTGATGAGCACACCTCACATTTATGGATGATATTATCATGATGATAATCCTTCTGGGGAAATTAAGCTCTAATAATTTAAAGTTTGATCATATGGTATTGTGTGCATTACACTGCAACTGACATTTTTCCCTTAATAATCTATGTGGACATCCTTCCAGGTTCATGCACACAGATCTAATGCATCCTTTTTCATAGCTGCATAATATTCCACAATGTATATATTTGCCATACTTTCTTCAGTCACTCCCTATTGTAGGAAATGCAAATTGTTTGCCACCAGATTTTTACCACTGGGCACTATGCTACAATAAAAACCCTTGCACAAATATCCTTATATACTAGGGCACTTTTTCTTTCTTCTTAGAATCACAAAAGTGGAATGGTTGGATCATAAGGTATGTGCCTTGGTCATTTCAGGTGGTATTGCCAGAAAGGTTGGAACACTTCACCCCTGCTCCTCCCACGAGCTGCCTCCCATATATGTACTATGGGAAGGGGGCTGACTTATCTAGAAATGTTCAAGTGGATGCAGTCATGAGTATAACAAGACTATGACTCACGGTTAGTGAAGTGTTTTGGATTTTACGGGTCAGCTTAAACCTCAGTTCATAACGTGCCTCATAACAGAGTCTGTGATGTGGCTGAATTTACCACCCACCAATTGCATCGCCACAAGCATCAACCCACCTTCCATCCTTGCTCCTAGTTTTGCATGATACCTGCTTGAGAGAGAGAGGTAGTGGGCCGGAGTAGATGGAAAATAAAGGGGGCGGGGGCAGGTAAAAGGAATTAGGGGAGTGGGAATACATCTATCCAGAGAATACAAGAGAGACATCAAGTGACAGTCTATTTCCTTATTTTCATGCTCTCTCTGCTCAGAAATATTTTCAGCTCAATAGTGGCTGACTTCTATAACACCGTCCTATAATCTTCTGCAAATGCAATGGACTCTGTGTTGTCACACTTCATCAGCTGTGTTATAATTCTCAATAACTGGCATACAATTGATGTCCAATCCCTGAAAAGCTGGCCCCAAAGAAATGGCTTCAAGGGGCTTGCTGATAAATCTGAGGCATTCTGACCGGATTCTCAAAGTCTTCTGTGCCAGGACAAATCCTCCTTAGAATCCAATTTGGCTGTTTCATGATCAGTTTTCTTCCCCGCATGCGAAAAGATGATAAACAACATTGTAGAGATGTAGATGAGATTGACTTTTGTGACCTAATGTTTCTGATGAAGAGAGAAGTACATGTTGTTAAAATGAGAAAAATGCATGCAACCTACTGGCAGCAGATTACTGCAAGCTTCATCTTGAACAGGAATCCTTTGTCACTTAACTACCTCGGTGACAAAGGGCTGGCTGCTTCCGCATTTCACACTGGTTTCATTTAACCTTTGTGCACAGAGACCTGATACACCTACTCCACAAACTAAAAGCCACCTTAAAAATTAAAAATTGCTACAGACTCAGACCAAGATTCTCAAGGGAGTAGAAAAGTGTGGCGACAGCAAACATCCCAGGACCAAAGTGACTTAACTTTTCTCTGTATCTCAGTTTCTTTCATTTGGAAAATGGGCCAATAGTGGTTTGTACCTCATTGGTTTTTTGTTGTTTGTTTGTTTTTAAGTGGCACCAAGAACTATGTGATAACTGACTGAGCCAGGGTTTATGGACAAAGAGGGAAAGTTCAATTAATATAATCTAGCCTGAGGACTGTTGGAGTCTGGCTGTCATGTTAATTAGTAAATCTCCATGTAAAGTGACAGTATAGCGGAGTGTTTGTATTCAAGGCCTCAGGAGCTGGACAGAACTGGGTTGAAATCCTGGCTCTCCCCTTTAGTAGGTGTGTGACCTCAGTTCCCTCATTTCCCTTATGGGGGTGAAATGGAGGGCTGTATGTCACATAAGGCAAACCCAATGCACTGTGAGGGAGAATGCATAGCAGTTATAATTATTATTACACTTAAACTCTTGGCTCTCATGTATTAGCTTCCTCTTGCTGCTATAACAAACTACCACAACCCCGATGGCTTAAAACAATGGAAATTGATTCTCTCAGAGTTATGGAGGCAAGAAAGCTGAAATCAGGTGTCAGCAGGCCCAAGCTCCCTGCAGGAGGTCGGGAGGAAAATCAGTTTCTTGCTTCTTTGAGCTTCTGGAGGCTGCTGGCATTCCTTGGTGTTCTTTGGCTTGTGTCCGCCTCACTCCGTCCTCTGCCCATCTTCACATTGCCTTCCTTCTGTGTGTCTAATGTCCCCTGGCCACTCTCTCCTAAGGACACTTCTGATAGTATATAGGGACTACCCAGATCATTCGGGATAACCTCCTCATCTCAAACTCCTTCTTCACATCTGCTACAACTTTACCATGTGAAATGACATTCCCAGGTTCTAGGGATTAGGACTGATGTGTTTTGGGGGCACCACTCAGCCCACTGCAACCCCTTACCTGTGGTAGACTCTACCCTGGACGGCTAGAGAGGTCTCTCATTTCCAGCTGAGGAAGGGGGAAACCAAAAGTGAAGCAACAACCTCACTAACTAGAATTCCGGGAACATGGAGTGTTTGTCAATCAAACACAAAATAAAAGTGTCGTTTCTGAGGCACTGGGTTCTTACTTCAAACATAAACAATGGCCACACACAGGGGATTGGCTTAGAGGTCCAGACCCCGGATTCTGCACCCAAATGGCTTGGTCTGTTTTTAGCCGTATCTTGGGAAATTTGCTTAACTTCTCTATGCTTCAGTTTCCTTTTCTGTAAACCGAGGACAGTTAGGGTACCCACCTCACGGGGTGCCAATGAGCACCAAAAGTGTTAGCTGTGGTCATGCATTTCTGTGCATGTAGCTGAAGCAAAGATTGGAGACCAGGTGGAACATTTGTTACATTTCTACAACCAGAAACCCCCTCTCTGCTTTTTTTCCTTCTAACTCCATTATGTGCTTCCAAGAGCATTACACAGCAAACATTCCTGTTAACTAAGAGTCCTAGTTCTCAGGAAATTCCTGAATTGACATTTCCTGTGCAATTATGCACACTGTGAATGTGCCCTGTGAGGGGAGAGGCGTGAAAGGACAGCTCCAATTTTGTGGGACTGAAGTTTATATAATATGAAGGCGCTCTTGATGAAAAGGGACACAAAGCCAGAAATGCAAAATTATGTACAAAAGTGAATAGTTTCAATGAGAAAAGAAAGCATGACAAATGACTGGGTCAAGCTGGTCATGGAAGGCAAATGAAATGGAGATTCCAGGGGATGGTCTGCACATATGCAAATGAAATGCAGTTACTGGGGGCTGACCTGTGCATATGCAAATGAAATGCAGATTCCAGAGACCAGCCTGTGCATCTGGTGACAGCTCCAGAAGTGATCTTGGCAGGGTGGACCCAATTGGCAGCCCTCTCCTGGACCAGGAGTCAGTAAAATTAAATCCCTTAGTTAATAAAGGAGATTTATTACAGGTAAACTAAAGGCAATTCTCTGGGTGGTCCCTAAATGCTATCAAAAGTGTGTTTTTTCCCTTATAACACTTTACAGATAAACATTTACATAGATGTCTGAAACAACATTCCAATTTGGGGCTAAGAAAATACAGTCCTGTGTTTCCTTTTACGTTCTTAGCCTTCATCTAGAAAAGGATTGTTCTGCAGATCCTAGGTCTTATCTGGATGGAGAAGGAAGCCTGGAAATGTGGGTCTGGGGTAGGCCAGGATTGCAGTGCCTTCTTAAGCAGCACATTTTGTTCTGATTCTCTCTCTCTCTCTCTCTCCCCCTCTCTCACGTTTCTCGCCCATGCCTGAGTTATATGGGCTGGAAGGGAAAGCATGTGTTTAAGAATTTGCGTGGTGAGTCCTGATTCCCCCGGGGTTCTCAATGTTGTCTGGCAACTATGGAAGGGCTGAGGGTGTTCCAGAAAGTATTATCCTGCCCGAGCAACCCCTGGCAGGGGGCAGTGCCTGTCTAGGCCTCCCTCTCATTTCTCCTTTATTGTGTCCCCCTCACCTATCTCCACATTCCACGCCCTCCCCGTTCCCGCTCTATTCCAGAGCCCTACAGATACCAAATTAAGAAGTCACTCAGTAATCGGGATCTCTGAGAGACCCAAAAGCATGACTCTCTAAGGATGATGGAATTTGGGGGGCTGTGACAGGAAATGGAACGCTCATGTGGGAAGCTGTGGGGACAATTAGCTCCCAAGCACTTGCCAAATGACTCAGAAACCAGGCCTGCCCAGTCCTCTTACTCACCAGGCCACAGCTGCCCTTGGAGGTAAGCTGACCCCTACTTTAGGCAGTGAAGTTGGGCCAGCTCTGCCAGGCCCAGTGACAGTCACATGCCCATGCCAGCCTGCCCACACCTCCTCCTCAGTGGATTTCAGCGTGGGTCATCACAGAAATCAAGCTTCCTGAAGTCCAGGGGCCACCTAAATGGCTGAGGGATGTGCAAAAAGGTAGGAACAGAACTGGCACCTGCTTGATGGTAAATGAAACCTGATTCTACCGAGTGAGTCAGAGTTTCAGCTTGTTAACAAACATGTGTTACTAATATGTGTAGCAGCCCTTTATGTAAATATTCAATCAACAAACACTTAACACACGCCAGGCACTTTACTGGTAAAAGGTACAAAGAAAAATTCACAAGTAAGATTATAAAAATATATGAGCACACCAGAAATACTACAGTGTCATGTGATAAATGCTGCCATGGAAGATAAATAGAACTTGAGGAAAGACAAGAAATAGAAATGCTTAAGTGTGTGTGTGTGTGTGTGTGTGTATGTGTGTGTGTGTACGTGTGTGTGTATGTATGTGTGTGTGTATGTATGTGTGTGTACGTGTGTGTGTATGTGTGTGTGTGTATGTGTGTGTGTACGTGTGTGTGTGTGTGTGTGTGTGTATGTGTGTGTGTGTGTGTGTGTGTGTGTGTGTGTGTGTGTGTGTGTGTGTGTAGGGGGTTCTAATCCAAACCAGACAAATGTGATTTTTTTTTCCATATGTAACCTAAAGATGCAAGTGTCTCCAGCCAATCTAACCCTTTTCCCAGTAAGGACTAGCTTTCCCCTCCCATCTTCCCATCAGGGTCACCTGTTAGCATACTTTGAGTGAAAGGGTCATCTCCCATTCCTTCCTGAAGGGAGGCTACCCATGTCTGGCCTTCTCTCCACTGTGGCCTGTTCTTAATAGCTGCTGACAGCTCCTGCTACTGCTGACCTATCCCTTCTTTCCCTCCCACAGGACAGTTTGTCCATTCTTCCCCAAAGCGCCCCAAAGGTTATGGAAGGGGTCACAAGATAATGAAGAATGGAAACTATTTAAAATAGAAAGTCAGATGCCACTGTTCTTTAAAACGCTGTAGCCATCCTCTCCCCAAGAAATTTCTCGTGGCCCGTCTTGGACACCACCCCCCCACCAGCCACCATCACTGGACCCTCTCATCTCTCTCCAGAGATCATTGTTTGTTCCTGGAGACTCAGACCCTGAGGAAACTCAATGTTTGGTCACTTTATTAAGCAGAAGTTGGGTGATTCTGTGTCCTGGCCTCTCTCGGCCGGACTAGGTAACCCTCTAGGTGATTTTCATAAATCAAGGCCACACTCTGAGGTCTTTTTCTTTGAGAAGCATCTCTCCTAGACACAGAGGCAGTCATTTTTGTTATTCTTGTTAAATTATTTAGTTTTCACCCCCTTAAAGGTGAGAGGTGGAATAAAATTAAATCTTACAGACCTGAATCTCCTATGGAGCCCCTTTTATCAAAGAAGTTGCAGGGAGCAATATGGGAGCCAGGGAAGGCAGGTCCCAGAGAGGGGTGGCCACTTGAGCTGAAGTTTTACATATCTGTCAGTCTGAACAGATTCCTTGCATCTTACCACGAAGAACCATGAATTTGATGCTTTCTCTTCGACTTGAAACTCATGATTATAAGTCATGAAAGAGTCCCTGAAAGGACTGAGAGGCCACCTCGGTGACAGCATCGGTACATGCACCTCCCAGCTTCTCTCCTTGCCAAGTCAGCCTGGCCAAGTAAGCTGGTCACAACGCCTCAGATAGTTCGAAGTGAGAATAAATGAAGATAAAAAAAGAACAAGAAAATCTTGCGTTGGTTTAAATGACCTAAGCAATGTAAAAAAACAACTTTTTAAAACTTTTCATTTTATTATTTTTTAATTTGGATCATACAGGATTTCGGTCTTCTAGAACACCATCTAGGGATGTTTCTTTTCTCCTGCTCTGAAAGATCATTTCTAGCCCATTCCGAAGGCTGGGATTTGGGATTTGGGCTCCACTGTTGTTCGTAGGCATCTATCCATTTGCGTTCACTGTTCCCTCGTGGCAGATCTTTATGAAACTTTATTGCTGGCCAGAGTCCCCTTCGCTAGCATTTGGCAGAAAGGGGCTCTCCTCTGAGGCAACCAGGGGGTTCAGGCACAGTAACCTCCTGACTGCCTGCCTACAGCATTACCACCACCCAGTACCACCAGGTTGAGTGGGTAAGAATGTTCATGGCAGTATTTAGCATCTGGGCTATGTTCACCACCTGGGGTAGAAAGATAAAATAGAGCAGTCCTGGGCAGAATGAGGGCACATATCCACAGAGACTTAGAATGGGTAAAATACAGCCTCCTAGGGGAAGGGGACAGGGAGATACTGAGAGCAAGAACGTTGTTGTTTAAGAGCTTTAAGAATACAGAGGAAATTCCACTGTTTAAAAAATGAATATGAAGAAAGAAGCCTAACTGAGCAAGAGGTAATGACCCCAAAGTTTTGATACCAACAGGCAGCAAGTCCCAATTCGAAGCCACCAGTCCTCACGGATCTTCCCCTTTCCTGAATTCCTATCACATTTCCCATCTTTATCACATGTTTTGGCATTTATACCATATTCTGTTTTATATTGTCTACCAATGGTGGTTCCATGTATACACGTGTATGGCACACTTTAAAACACCTTCTCTCAACTGTTGCTCACACCCAACTGGCTGCACCCAACAAGTTGAAACTTGTCACACACAGTTACTAAGGTTCAATGCGCCGCTTCCCATATTGAAGATCCCTGCCTTTCCGTTGGATGGCACTGGGCAGCAGCATTCACCGTATTTTGTGATCACAACAGAAAGACTCCATGTCACACATCGCTTCTGGTACAGCAATTTCTGTTAAATAAAAACATTGTGGTGTGTCCTCATCCACCTTATTCACTGGATCTGGCACCTTGTGACTTCTGGCTCTTCCCCAAAATCAAAATGACCATGAAAAGTAAATGTTTTGAATCAATTCAGGACATGGAGGCAGCCACAACAGTGCAACTAAAGACACTCACGAAAGAGGACTTCCAGAACTGCTTCAGAAAGTGGCAAGGACGATGGGATAAGTGTGTTCAAAGTGAGGGGGGTTAATGGCAATGTGTCTTTTACTGTAATAATTTTTTTTATTTAAACATTCACTATATTGTTTGATCACACCTTGTACATTATCTCTTTCCAACTTGAGCAGAAACCGCTGGTGGGCAATACTATGCCCAACAACTAACTGACAAAAGGTATGAGCAAAACCAATTTTTAAAACTTGTATATTTACTATAAGACAGACAATTGAGTCATTGTATTGTGCATGGAAGTAAATGAAATAATAATTATTGTAAAGAAGCAAACTGGCACTATAAGAAAGCATTCTCTGCCTAATTTCTTGGTTCAAAAATTATTTTTAAGGTTTCTAATAACAAACAATTTTAAACATATACTAAAGTAGAGAAAATAGTTTAACCCCTATATAAACATCACCCCAAGTTCAGAATTCTCAAGTTTTTACCACTCTTGTTCCAGTCATTCCCCTTTTACCCAGAATAATTAAAAAAGGTAATCACAAATCCCAGATATGTTACTTATCCCTATATACTTCAGAATGCATCTCTAAAAAGATGGACATTTTCTTTCATAACCACAATGCTTTTATCAATCTGATTAGCATCAACGTAAAATTAATAATTCCTGGACTTCATCTAAACTTCCCTGTTTGCAAAGAGCAACAACATCATTGAAAAAAAGGCCTCTTTCCAAAACTATCACAGGGAGCCATGCTGGGAACTGACCAGAGGAAGCAGTGATTCAAGTCTAGGTCACTCTTATCTGGCCATACTAGCGAAGTCTAAGAATTATAGTTGCAAGCATGAAGCCGGTTAGTCTCTGGCCTGATGGTAGCACTGGCCTGGAATCCAGCTTTCTGGGGGGAGGCTGTTGGATTCCAGATAGCTAGTGCTGTTTAGGGGTGTGTATGTGTGTGTTCAGGTAGGGGATTTCTTTGGGGCATTCACGTGGGAACAGATTTTTAGGGGATTGCGATGGAATTCAGGGGTGCTATGAATTTAGATGGGGAAAAGGGTTCCATCTTAAGTTTTTATTAACCTTTAATGGAAATTTTAAATTTATTTCAACTATAAATATAGGCAGCAAACCACAAAAGTATTAGTAGCTATGACTTTATCACCAATAGAAATGAAAATATTTTAATGCCATATTATATTTGTTGCTGATATCTTTAAATACTGTGAATACTTTATGATTACTTTGAAATAATGTTAATTATTTTATAACCTCTAGATCTCATTATATAATATGTCAACAAGGCAACATATATACGACCACATTAAAAAAATTTTTTTTTTTTTTTACTATTTGGATAACTGCTTTTCGATATACTCAACTTCCTTTGTAATCTTGTGTAATTTATTTTAAAACAGTATTCTAAGAAAAGTCCATAGGCTTCACCAGATGGCCAAAGAATCCATGGCATATAGAAAAAGGATCCTTGCGGTCAAGGCAGCCTGTGTGAGGACATCCAGAAAGCCTAAGAGCTGGGATGCTGCGACATTTAAGAGAGAAAGGAGAATTACCCTTTGACTAGCTCATCAGTTTTTGAATCCTGGATATAACCATAACCAGGGGTGAGACATCAGCCCCTAGAAGGAGCCCGGAAGTCAGCACACGAGCCACAGGAGGGTCCATCTCCGAATTTCTCCTAATGCGGGCATATAAGTCACAAACTTTGGCCATCTCTCTGAAAGGATGCTCCAAGTCCCTTAGCGGCAGAGTACTATAAAAATCTAAGGTATTAATAGAATTCCTCCCACCTCAGGGCTGTGGCTCCTCCCACGGCCTTCCTGGCAACATTGGGCATCCTGCCAGGCTGACTGTGTGGGGAGGGCTGACTGATGGAGACAGCTTTTGGCTCACAACTAGAAGCCCATACCGGCTCCCTGTCACGAACAGGGCAGGAGGAAGTTAAAGCAATTGGCCTAAACTCCTTTTCTGAGATGGAAGCGATGCCACTTGCCACCTACCTCACCGAGTTTTAAGTCAATCAATACAATGTATATAAAAAAAATCCTAGGAGTGTCACATTGTCATATCATGAAAAAGTTACCAGGCTTTGCTAAAGGAAGTGGGTAAAACTAACCAGCTTGGATCACACTGGCTCACATTCTCTACCTAAAAATTCATCAATCAGGTTTGCATCTCACCGGCGAAGGACTATGAGCATTATGCAGTGAATCGCATATAACTACCTTATACTGTAACTGTATCTTAGAATTTTCCAGGCAAGGATAAAGATCTTTGACAGTTATTTTGCTTCCTACAGCCACAGCAAAGTATCAGCCCTTGAATTTCAGATTTATATGTGGTATGGCCTTTGGCAGGCCTCTGTGAACAATGATAAAACATTAAAAACAGCTGGCAACTATTCACAGTAATTCCAAACTGGACATGACGCAAAGGTTTATCAATAGCAGAATGAATTACATCATTGGTGATGCATCCCTCCAAGGGCAACTCTACAGCAGGAAGAATGAGTGAACCACTGATGCTGCCAACAACACGTATCATCTCACAAATATAAGTTTGAGGGAAAAAAACACCAAACAGACAGAAAAGAATACACATTGAATGATTTCATTTGTGTAGAGTTCACTAACAGCCAAAGCCAGCCGGGGGTGTCACACGTCAGAGTGGTGGTAGCCTGTGCCTAGCGAACAGGAAGATACGATGGGGTCACAGGGTGCTAGCACTAATCCTGTTTCTTGACTTGTGTTGACTACTTGGATGTATTCATTTTGTAAAAAGTTAGGGAGCTGTAACTTATAATTTGTGCACTTTCCTGTGTGGGTGCTATATGCTTCAACAAAATTTCAGACTAAAAACAAGACAGAGTACCCCCTTTTTTTTTATAGCTCCTCCTTCAGAGAACTACCTTTCTTAGAGACTTGGTGATATTGGAAAATAATGTTAAGAAACCTAAAATTCTTAATTGGAGTTTCTGTTAATATGACAAGTACCAGGAAGTAAGCTATCCTGCCCACTCCCTATCCCCCAATCAGGTTATAATTCTTTTTTATTGACATATTTGTTCATTTTAAATGATAGATATCATAAAGCCAACTGTGATCTGTTCTAATGACTTTTAAAGTGACCTTAAATAAAGTGGGCAACGATGCGGATGGCCTTACTAGGAGCTTCTCCCAGGAGGCAGAGGGGTGGCGTGGTTTGGGCCTGACGAGGGCAACCAGCCAAGCTGATGGATAGGGGCTGAAATCCTCTCTTGCTCAGCTCAGGTGTCACGCATGCTGCAGGACAAAGGGAAACTTCTTCCAATTGGCCAGCACAGAGAGGTCACTTTTTCCTAACTGGTGGGCCCAAATGGGTGCCATTTTATAAAGAGGACAAGGAGGGATGCAGGCCTACTGCTGCGCGCCCGCAGAATCCCTTCTTCTGCTGCTCACTGTTGATGCCCTGCCCCTCCCCCGTCAGCTGCCCACCTTCATTTTTCCCTCTCTTTACACAGAGGAAGGCTTTGGGAACCACTTTTGTTCTCTGTTTCTCTTTCAGCCCACCTCTTACTCCAGACCAGAGCTTAACTGTAAGACCACAGGTTTCACTGTTTGCTTAATAGGGTTAAAAGGTTAGAGCTCTATTTAAGAGGCCCCGAAAGCCAGTTCCTATCCCAATGCTTGGTGTCTAGGGGGCACTTAATAAACATTTGTCCAAAAAAAGGAACTGCAGGTCCTTGGTATTTCTTTTGGCCTTTTTACACTTGTGTCGTTCCCTTATTCTGGGATATTTGTTCCGATGATCAGTGTGGAACGACAGCTTGTATCAGAGATAGGTCTGATGCAAGAATCCCACCAATCACTTGTCACTTGTTACAAACTCAGTTCCAGTTTTCATTTTCTCAGCTATAAGATAGGGATGACACTACCTTCCTTGCAAGGATCTGGGAGAATTGTATAAACAAAATGTAAGAACAGTGTATGCACAGAGCACTGCACATTCATTCATTTCCTCGTGCATTTGATAAAATTTCAACAACCTTGAAATAAATACGAGAAGCCAGGTTAGCTATAGTGATGCAAAAACAGGCTTTCTGCTCTCATTATGCACAGTATTCTTCGAGGGAATGTATTTGTAATCAATAAATGCAAAAAATTTTTTATATGGGTATTATACTAGAACTATTATATATATATATATAGTGTTATCTACCTATCTACCTACCCATCATTTAGCTGTCCAGGCATTCATTCTTCTATTTGTATATGTATATAATTCTTTTATCTGGATTTATAGATAATAAGTAATGCATTGTTTGCTATTAATAATAATATTAAAACTATATACAGAGAAATGTCTGCTATAAAATTATAACTATATACATACAGAGAGAGATGTTTCCATTATGATAATTTCTGAGGCATAGAATTTTGGGTGCATTTTTCAATTTTTTCATTAAACTTTCCTATATTGTTTGAAATCTTTAGCAGCAGCTATCATTTTCAAAAACAAACCAACACCATTAAAATTCTAAAAGTTTTATGAACTAAAAAGTTTGAAACCCTAGATAAAATGGAAAAAATATCAAATGCCAAAATTAGCATAAGAAATAAGGAACTTGAACAGACCAATAAGTTTTAAAGAGATTAAATTATAATTGACAACTTCCCTTCTCAAAAAACTATAGGTCCATGGTTTTTCAGGTAAATTCTATCAAGTTCTTGAGGAACAATAAATTTCCATCTGCATTATCCATTATTCCAGAAGAGACAAAACCCCAAACAGCAAAGCTCATTTCATAATATTGGTATAATCAGATGAACACAGTATAAAAAAAGGAAATTATACCTTCTTTCTTTTATGCAAATAGATGAAAATCTTTTTAAATATTAGCTAATTGATTCTAACAGGTTTTAGGTTTTAAAATAATACGGCTTGATTAATGAATAGTTCATCATTAGGGATTCTGCCAACATAATTCAGAACATCAATAGATGAATTTTTTTAATCTCATAATTTCAGTTGATGCAGAAAAAGCATTTGATAAATTCTTTACTTATTTATAATAAAAACTCTTAGCAAACTAAGAGTAGAAAAGGATTTCTTTAATTCCCTTAAATGGATGATGATTGTATTCCAAAACCCTCAGCAAATATTTTACTTAATGGAGAAAATTTAAGTGCATTCCTTTTAAGACTGGAAACAAGACAAATATTCTCACTGTCAGAAACCACTGTATATTACAACCAATACTATAATATTGGAAATCCTGGCCAACACTAAAGGAAAGAAAGAGAAATAAGAGAGAGAAGTGGAAAACAAAAAGCCCCAAAAAACAGAAACACAAACTATTGTTATTTTCAGGTGTTATACTATCTACTCAGAATAATCAATAGAATCAACAGGTAAACTATGAGAACTAGGTAGATATCTGACCAAACTATAACAGCATTTCCAATAGCAAACAACTAGAAATGTTACTTTAAAAAGCAAAATACTGACAACTAAATTATAGAACAATCAACATGGAGAACCATCTGAAGTCCAGCTGAACAGGAGCTTTATAACTAAGGATATAAAGAAGCCACATCGAGTCTGATAGGAGAAGCAGAGACGCAAAACAGGCAGGCCCCACACCTGCATGTGGTGGATGAAAATTGGGAGGGATATCTCAGCCACAGAGGTTACCCACACAGGAGCAAAGGACCCCAGTCCCACACCAGGCTTCACAGCCAGGAGTACTGGTACTGGGAAGAGATGCCCCCACAACAGCAGACTGTGAAAAACAGTGAGGACTCCGACAATACGGGTGTGACGGAAGGTGGCAGGAAACCCAGCCGTCTTCTTAAACAGCCCGCCCATAGATTCTCTTGCTCCCAGGTACTCACCTTGGGTTCCAGCGGAGGGTTGGTGACTCAGGGAGCATCAGAGGCATACGAGGGGCAGACTGAGGTGAGTAGAGTTGAGAGGAGGGCTGGAGGGCAGTCGCATTTTCCCTGTGTGGAGTTCTTCTGTGCAACTGGCAGGCTGGCACCATCTTTCCTGTGTTGAGCCCTCCCTCTCGGGCCAAATCTGACTCTGATGGGTCGTTCTGCTGACTTCACCCTGCTGATTCACTGAGAATTCGCTACACCCAACTCCTTACCGCAGGAGGCTTTATCATCAGCTGAACCTTATGGGAGTTGGTAGCTGGCAGCAAGCCTCAGAGTGTCCTGGCATTTTGCGGAGCTATCCTAGACCTGATACTAGTGGCAGCCGTCTTTGGTTCACAGCATGGCCTCTCCCACATGCCTCCAGGTCTGACAAAGGCAGTGACTATCCATGGGTTGCTTTATAACTTCTACCAGATAGTCCCTGGCTGGTAACCTGCACCAGAGTCCCGTCCAAGAGACCCCAGAACCAACATACTTGTAGACTGGCTTCCAACCACAGCAGAGCACCACCCAATTAGCTCCACAGGTGGCACACCCAAAGGGAAGTCTCATCAGGCACCAGAGCCCAATGGGGAAAATCCCACTCAGTGAGGTAAGTCCCCACCACATAGCAGCCTGTAAGCTGTGGATGTGGCCAAACCCCACAGCCAGTCAGCCTGAGGGTCAATCTCATCCACTGGTGTGCCAATAGTAATCAAGGCTCAAATATAAGAGGAGGGCACACACAACCTACAGAAAGGACACTCCTGGAGCACCCAGGACAGGTGACCAGGGAGATTGTGCCACTGGGCCCCATAGGACACCTACTATATGAAGACGCCTGACCAAGACTAGGAGACACAGCAGATCCACCTAATACATAGAAACAACAGAGAGGCAGCCAAAATGAAGAAACAAAGAAATACATCCCAAATGAAAGAACAAGAGAAAACTCCATAAAAAGAACTAAACAAAATGGAGGCAAGCAAATGATGAGAGACAGAGTTCAAAACAATGGTTATAAGGATGCTCAAGGAACTTAATGAGAACTTCAACAAACAGATAACAAGCATAAAAAATGACATAGAAACCATAAGAAAATCAGTCAGAAGTGAAGAATATAATAACTGAGATGAAGATGAATGCACTGGAAGAAATCATCAGCAGACTAGATGAAGCAGAGGACAGAATCAGCAAAGACAAGGAAGCAGAAAATACCCAATCACAGCAGCAAAAATAAAAAAGAATACAAAAATTTGGGATTGTTTAAGAGACCTCTGGGACAATATCAAGCATAACAACATTAGCCTCATAGGGATATCAGAAGAGGAAGAGAGAAAGCAAGGGATTAAGAGTCTATCTGAAGATATAAATCCTGAAAATTTTCCTAACCTGCCAAAAATAAATCAATCAATAAATAAATAAACAAACAAACAAACAAACATACAAGCCCACAAAACACAGAGAGCCCCACCCAAACAAGATGAACCCAGAAAGAACCACACCAAGACACATTATAATTAAAATGGCAAAGGTTAAAGACAGGGAGAATTCTAAAAGCAGCAAGAGAAAGCCAACTAGTAACTTATAAGGGAGCTCCGATAAGGCTGTCAGCTGACTTCTCAACAGAAACTTTGCAGGCCAGGAGGGATTCGTGGGAAATACTCAAAGTAATGAAAAACAAGGACCTACAACCAAGATTACTCTACACAGCAAGGATTTAAATTGGAGAGATAAAGAGCTTCCCGGCCAAGAAAAAGCTAAGGAATTCATTTCCACCAAGCCAGTACTACAAGAAATACTAATGGAATTCTTCATGATGAGGGGGAAAAAAGAATTTAAAAATATGAATAATATGGCAATAACTACATATCTATCAATAGTTACTTTCAATGTAAATGGATTAAATGCTCCAATCAATAGACAGGGTGGTCAAGTGGATAAGAAAACAAAACCCTTAAATTTGCTTCCTACAAGAGACTCACTTCAGGTTGAAAGACACACACAGACTGAAAGTGAAGGGATGGAAAAGTTACTTCATAAAAATGGAAATGGGAAAAAAAACAGCTGGGGTAGCAATACCTATTCCAGACAAAATAGACTTTAAAACAAAGGCTATAAAAAGAAAAAAAAAGGGATCCAGTAATCCCACTTCTGGGTATTTATCCAAAGAAACCCAAAATGCTACTTTGAGGGGACCTGTGCATCCATATATGTTCACTGCAGCATTGTTTACAATGGCCGAGATGTGGAGGCAGCCTGGGTGTTCATCAGTGGATCAATGGATAAAGAGGAGGTGGTACATTTATATAGTGCTGGTCCATGGAAGGGAATGGGTTCTTGCTATCTGGGGTGGCATGGATGGACCAGGAGGGTATTGTGCTGAGTGGAGTATGTCAGACAGAGAAAGACGGACGCAATGTGATTTCACTTATATGTGGACTCTAAAGAACAAAACAAAACAAATAAACAAAACAGAAAGAAAAAATAAATTTAAAAAAATCAAGACACCATTCACAAAGCAACTAAAGAAATGTCTGGTAATTAATTTAATCAAGAATACCTATGGCCTGCTTGAGGAAACGTAAACATTCCAATAAAGGAATAGAAAACAAAAACAAAAACAAAAACAAAAAACCTGAGTGAATGAAAGGCTCCTAGTCTTGGGTGAGAAGATTTAATGTTATAAAAATATCCACTCTCCACATATTATCTAGTAAATACAATACAATCCCATGAAAATTCCAGCTAGATTATTGAGATCCATAATAAACTTATTTGAAAATGTGATGTTGAGACATTAGAGGACTTCTTCAGCAAAAACTTCAAAAAACACACCATATATTATAAAATTAGTTATAAAGTATAGCAAAGTCAAGGATGCCTGTAATACAAAGGCACGTGGATAAAGTTAGAAATGTATTTCAAAATGGGAGAAGAGCTTTTACAATATAGAAGAACACAAATCAAAGAAGAAATCAAACAACAAATCAACAAGAAAAAGATAGCAACCTTGACAGAAAAATGGGCAAAGTATATCAACAGGAAATTTACAGAGCAATACACTCAAAAAGCTAACAAATTATAAGGAAATCAGCAAAGTAACACAACCATAAGCTATAATTACATATATGTTTTGATTGGAAAGAATCAGAAAGCTGAATTATGCCTTGTGTTGGCTGGATGTGGGGCTGTGTTCCGGGGGTGAGTGCAAAGACTGGCCCCACCAGTGGGAAGCAATCTGCACTTTCAGGCAAAGGAAGTAAATCTGTGTCCTGTAAACCGATGAGACCAAAAAAGGTAAGGAAATGAGAGGGAACAACAAGGTTTCCAGTTTACCAGACTGGGTAGGTCCAGGTGACAGAGCCCAAGACAGAGAATGAAGAAAGAGAAGGAGCTGGTTTGGGGGTAAAGATTAGGTTTTCCATTTTAGATCTGTAAGAATTATGAACTTATGGGACACCCTGATGGAAATAGGAGGTACTCAATCAATATTAACTTCTCCTTCATCAAATACAGTCTCCTATTCTTCTGTGTTTAGGAAAGATTGAATCTTAATTTGTAATAGTCTCCAACTTAAATTCTGTTTGTTTTTAGAATTTAAGGAACAATGTTTCTATTAACCCCTTCTCAATGCTAAAAAAGAAGAAGAAAAAAAAGAAAGAGGATAACACTGATTTTTCAGATCATCACAACTTTCAAGCTATAGTTAGGAGCTGAGTGGGAAGACATCCTACTTTTTCCAAGTCACCTAATGTCAAAATTCTTTTATTATGAAATCCACATTTAAAAAAAAATTAGTTTCAGGTGTACAACGCAGTGCAATAGTTATACTTTTTACCCCTCAAAGTGACAACCCCCTGCCCCCAATTCACCACCCCACTCCTCCCACCTGTATCATACATATCTATAACAATTCCATTGACTACACTCCCATACTATACTTCACATCCCGTGACTATCTATATATTCAATGACAGTTGGCACGCAATATTATACAACATCAGCTTCAGGTGTACAGTGCAGTGATCAAGCCTCTACTCCATCCATGAAGTGGTCTCCCTAAAAAGACATGTGACCATCTGACATCCCACAAAATATTTACAACATTATTAATTATAGTCCCCAAACTTCCTTTCATATCTTTGTGGGGAATGTTTTTTAAAGTGAGGTAAAGGATACTTAAGAGATTGGAAAGGTCATGTGTTTTCCAGAACACTTGAATTTAAATACTAGCTCTACCACTAACAAGCTATGCAGTTTTGGGCAAGATGCTTAGCCTTCAATAAATGGAACTAAATAATAATTACCTTCCAGGAATGTTACTAGTATTAAATAAAATCATATAGACTAAGTGTCAGATGCATAATAGGTGTGTCATAAAAACTATTATTATTATTATTATTATTATTATCATCATATCATACCATCGTAGACCCTTACCTTCAATTTTTATTCATTCTAAATTTCACAGAATAGTCTATATCAGTACCATCCAATAGGAAGATAATGCAATCCACATATGTCATTCAAATTTTTTAGTAGCCATAATAAGAAAGTAAAAAGATGCAGGTCAAATTGATTTTAATAATATACTTAATCCAATATATACAAAATATAATTTAAACATGTGACCAATACAAAAGTTATTAATAAGATATTTTACATTCTTTTTTGTATTGTTTTCAAACCTGGTGTGTATTTTATTCTTAGAACACATATCAGCTTAGATGAGCCACATTTCAAGTGCTTAACAACCACATGTGACTGCAGGCCACTAACGTGAACAGCACCTGTCTTAGAAGCAATGTTTTAAATCCTGCATTATTTAAACATTCTCTTGAAAACCAACAACTCTTTTGTACTATTCTCAGATAATAAGAGTTTGTCTAAGGAACAATATGTCGTTTATTTTCCCCACCTCAGTCATTAGAAATGGGGTTTCTTTGGAACAGACATTAAGCCTTCTTGCTTCTTTGCAAGTGCTCCTTCCTCTCCCTCCAGTCTCTCGGAGCCACACTGAATGGGGCCTTGGAAGAATCCATGGGGAGGTTGTAGTTGTACCTTGAGGGGGCTGAAGGTTTTCTAACTCTTCCTCTCTGGGTTCAGAATATTAATTCTAAAGCAAATCTTATTCCCTCTCAGACATTAGAAGATCCAAACCGTACCAGCCATTAAACAAATGGAAGGGAAGGGGCAACTTTTTCCATTTGGGGCTCACTCATATTACAGTGGAATCGAGCAGACCGTTTTCTGTTTTAAATTGGTTTGGAATGAGACAAAGGAAAAAAAAAACATATTGTATAAGCTTATGGTAACTACAAATTAGGTAAGACAAGTATTAACAATACTTGAAACAAATGAAAATATATGAAATTATTATTACCTTTCTCTGCAATAGCTAAGGTAATATCCTGCTTTGGGTGAGAGGATGACCAGATGACTTCCCTCAGATCCATTTTAAGTTTATTATTCTCTAGCTTTTGAAATAATTACATAGATAACACTTCTTTGTTGTTTTTTTTTAAGTTAAAGTTGATTGGGGTGACAATTGTTAACAAAGTTACATAGGTTTCAGGTGTACAATTCTGTAGTACATCATCTACATACCACATTGTGTGCTCACCACCCAGAATCAGTTCTATTTCCATCACCATATATTTGATCCCTTTCACCCTCATCTATCACCCCCCTCCCCCCTTTCCCTCAGGTAACCACTGAACTACTGGTGGGAATGCAGATTGGTGCAGGCACTATGAAAGGCAGTGTGGAAATCCCTGAAAAAATTAAAAATAGAATTATCATATGATCCAGCAATCCCTCTCCTGGGTATCTAACTCAAATAATCTGAAAACATTTATTCGTAAAGATATGTGTGCTCCAATGTTCATGCAGCTTTATTTTTGGTGGTCAAGACATGGAAACAACCAAAGTGTCATTTTTTTTTTTTTTTGAGGGCAGTGTCACTTGCCCTCACATGTGGGATCCGAACCGGGGCCGCCAGCGTTCCAAGCCAGCTCTTAACCACCACGTCACTCGGCCGGCCCCCAAAGTGTCTTTTGATCGATGATTGGGTGAAGAAGTTGTGGTATATATACACAATGCAATATTATTCTGCCATAAAAAGGATGAAATACTGCCATTTGCAACAACATGGATGGATCTTGAGACTATAATGTTAAGCAAAATAAATCAGACAGAAAAACTAGAGAACCATATGATTTCACTGATATGTGGTATATAAAACTGAAAAAAACAAAAGAACAAGAAAAACAAATGTAGAAACAAAACTCATAGACATAGATAATATTTCTTTTATTGTAGTAAAAACATATAGCATGAACTTACGAGAACATGAAATTTAGTGTACAGTGCAGTGGAGCGGAGTATATTCATATTGTTATAAAACAGATCTCCAAAACTTTTTCATCTTGTAAATCTGAAACTATACACATTAGACAAAACTTCCTTTTCCCCTCTCTCCCCTCAGTTCCCTATCACCACCATTTCTACTTTCCGGTATAAAAATTTAACTACTTTAGATGCCTCATGTAAATGGACTCAAACAATATTTATCTTCTGTTATTTCACTTAGCATAATATCCTCAAGGGTCATCTATGTTGTTGGAACAGTTTTCATAATAATTTTGCTTTTTAAGTTTAATCTCCCAGATTTATTAGTTTTGGAAATGCATTTGATTATTTTTCACCATACTTCTACTGAACGACACCTATATGCTTGCATGTGAAGCCTGGTTTCATGTTGAGCACCTAGAAGGCTGGAACCTTCAGTCTCAGGTTAATCCAGCCATGGCTGAGATATTCTTATTCCAGGAAGCTCTGAAGAACACACCAGGGAATACACAGCACTGTGTCCAACGTAAATTCTATCTCCTCAGCCAGGCACTTCATTCCTCCATTTTCTTACTTCTAGGAGATGATTCAGGCCCACAAGTTATGGGGAATATAGGTAAAAGTAAGCATAGAATGTGTGTGTGTCTTGAATAAAGTGGAGATCAATTCACAAGCTCAATATTTCATGATCAGTGATTTGGGTGGGACACAGGCTGGCCAGTAACAAAGCCTTCCACATCAGCAGACTTTGTCCGTACCCTCTGTCTTTCCCATTCCCAGTGCTTTTGACATCTCTAGGGCAGCAAGGATTCTGCCCTGCCTCATGGGTCTTGGGCCAAAGAGAAAAAGCAAAGAGCTCCAATGTGTGATTCCCAGCCTGAAAGGAACCAAGTGTCTTCTGATAAACAACACTTGAGATTTTTTTTTATTTTTAATGAAGGCATTAAACTGCCCTTCTTTGAAATGGGCTAGACAGGGTAAACAAGGAGAGACCTTGTTTTCCCTTCATACTGGAAAAATAACATTTCTCTCTCTCCAGCTAAGAACAGTTGACTGAATTGGAAAGGAATCTATTTTCTCTGGAAAGATTTATTTGCCCAACAGTGTGTGTGTGTGTGTGTGTGTGTGTGTGTGTGTGTGTGTGTGTGTTGGCAAGAGGTGATAGATTTTCCAGAACAAGGGGCGTCTTGTTCACAATTGAAAGGGGCCCAGAAGTTGACTGAGGAATTGAACGTTAGGCAAAGCTTTTGCAGCCTTCGTTGACGCGTAGGCAGACTCCACAGCACGGCAAAGGGGCCTGAGTGTTAGGGCAGCAGGTGAGATGGGCTGGGACCGTGTAGCCCCACCCCATCATGGCTTGCAGATAAAAACATCTTTCCTTTCTTCACCTCAGTCTCCAAACATGTGAACATGAGGGTCTGTTAGGCAGCATCTGCATGTCCAGTTTTCAAATAGAGAATGATTTCCAAAGAAGTTAAACAAACAATTTTTGAAAAAAGCCATGTGGAAAAGCTAAGAGTAGACCAACCTCTCCTCACAACCAGAGTTCTTTTCCCACCTGGGGAAACATGTTTCAGGCTCAAGCAAAGCTGTCAATTCCTTTCGGGCCAAATTGCAGAGAAGACTTCCAGGAATTATCAGGAGCTGCCATCTCCTGCCCCCTCTCCTCACCTTAGCTGAGGACGGGCAGCACACTGGAAATTTTAGGGCGCGTATCTCCTACTTTATGGAGAATTGTTGTCACTGTTTTTAATTTTCTTGTATTATGTTCCGGCATTAATATAATATCAAATGAAATTGTATACTTTGAGGTAGTTTCTTGAGAGCATTTCTTTGAAGGTGAATGACCTACTTGTCAATTCAAAAACAAAGTTAAACATATACATATGTATATAAACACCAGAAAAAATATTTTTAAATATCTATTAATTATATATTAATATATTATATTCTATATAATTATATAATATAAATAATATATTCGTATTAAATACTAAGTAATCTATTTCTGTATTAAATATATAATAATATATTAATTAATATATATTAATTTTAATATATGTATTTTCTGGTATTAGAATATATATATTGGTATTAGAAAAGAATATTAGAAAAGAGTCTATTCTAACACCAGGAAAGCAATATACCGTAAGCTAGTTTCTTTCCTCTGATTTTTTTGTTTGTTTCCAAGTGACTACTTGCTGGGCTCAACTGACAGCTCAGCTGGATTTCGCACAAGTGACTTTTCACTCAGCTGGTCTTTGCCTTGCCAGGTACAGCTGGCCAATGTAAAGGAAAGGAAAGGTGTTTTTCCTTTGAGCATAAACGTTAAAACTTTTACCACATTTTCCATCGCCTGGTGTCTGTTTTCAAGGAAGCGCAGACAGGCAGAAAACAGAGGCGTCTGAAATTTCCCCTTTGTAGATGTTGGCTTCCAGCCTCTTAGTGCATTTAATTTAGCAAATGTCCACATAATTAAATGAGGGGAACACAGAACTTTGCTTTGATGGCAAAATGGTTTCCATGAGGAGAAACTGGCTGATGGCGTCAGCTCTGAGGTGGCGCTGGAAGGCGTCACAGCAGCCAGGCGCCCTCCTTCAGCGCTCAGACCATCCACCTTCCCGGGGGCTGGCAGTACCCCAGAGCTTTGGTAAATGTCTAACTTCTTGAGGCATTTTAAACATTTTTTAACATTTACAAATACGATCTTCGTATTGTGCACTGGAGTCCCTGTATTTGGCATAATTGGAACTTTCACTAATTCCTATTATGTTCTTTATTACCCAGTTTGAGCATGGGTGGGACCGAATCTGGGCTAAATGGGTTTCACACTGGCTTTAAAGTTCCCCAGCACAGCAGCTCTAGAAGAATCAGCAAGTGTCTCTACGAAAGGCCCCCAAAGTTTTCCAGGGCAGATTCCAGTCTTTTCTTCTTGGTTTGTTCAACAAACATCTATCCCATGCTTGGTGTTAAATATATATTAATTGGAAATGCTGACCATGAGGTAAAAAAAAATAGAGGACAGGAAAGAGAAATGGCAGCAAAAGATGAAACGGGTGGTTACCGAGTAGACCTGGACCTGATTGTCTCCAAGTTGTTCTTGTCTGGCTCCTAGCCAAATGAAGCTTCTGGGTCTTTCTCTGCCCTCCTCTCTGCTCTGCTTCAACTCCAGTGGTGTCCCTCAACGCTACCCATTCATCCTTCCACCAGCACCCTTCCTTTCCCACCCCATGGTGCTGAGTGAGAGCCCTCCCAGTACCTGCTTCTCTTGCCTCACTTCCCATCACCTCTCCTCCAGCCAGTGGTCTCAGGAGTAGGAGAAAATTAAACATAGCTTCTTCCTTAAGAACCAGGCAATCTCTGGGATGGAATAATGTGAGGCTGGATGAGTACTGTACGAGTTCTATACTCTGGGTTTCTGCACGTGAGACAAGAGGGGGCTGCATGGAGTTACAAGGAGATTTAAAGCAGGATGTTAGCACTTGCCACCTAATTGTCAAGGTTGGTTGTTTACAGAGATGCAGTTTTCACTTGGGTTGGGGACAAGCTTAATGTAACAGAATGAGGTAAACACTGAGAATCTTAGCAGCTGACCTGAGAATTTCTCCTACCTTGATGAGCTGGCCTGATGAGAACAGTTGAGCAGGATGGTTAGACCCCGGAATATTATGGAAGAAAAAGAGCAAAGAGAGGGTTAAATTGTTCTGTATAAGAAGATGAAGGCATAGTACTTTTTGCTAGTGAGGGTGGGGGTATAAGGAAAGGGAGAGTGTTGAGATAATGGTAGTGTCCCTCAGTTAATGGAAAAACTATTATACCGTATCAATTTCAGGTGTTTGACTTGTTTACGTTGGTATGGTGTAAGCTTCTCTATCTAGTCTTCAGTAAAGGACATACAGTACTTATAAATTACAATAAAGTACATACAAAAACTGTGCTTGAGAGAGAGAGAGAGAGAGCGAGAGAGAGAGAGAGAATAAGGACCCTTGTGGATATTTTATATCCAGAGCTGCATGTTAGAGAAAGTCCACAGTGGACAATGAGGTAATTCACATATTGATATACAGTCAATATTTCAGTGGAAAGAACTGGAACTTGACCAGCAATATCATAAGGCACACCTTCCTTATGCATCCAAGAGGTGGGAGGAATGCAAGGCCCCCTCAGATGAAAATGTGGGTTAATTCTTTTAAGACTCAAAGGACAGATTTTGTTTTTCTTTGATGCCTTAGTTAAATTAAGAGCACATTTAGCAAAGTCAGGGGAGGTGGCTGGGCAGCCGTCTACCGACTTGACTTGGGTCTAGTAGTATTACTTGCATAAAGAGACCAAACCGAAAGAAATGTTAAACTTTTCTCCAGCACTTTGACTCTATTGAAAGAGTCCTGACCTTTCACAAAAATTTATGGATCACAGACATATAGATTCATTCAAAAATGTTAATGTCATGAACCCAGATTTGACAAGGGCCGTAGAGTACAGGAACCACCTGCCTGGACTTGACCTGCCTTTACTTGTAAGTGACCGTATGCAAGTTCCTTAAACTCCCTGTGCCTCAGTTTTCTCTTCTGTTAAATGGGGATAATCACAGTTCCTAGCTTATTGGGTTCTTGAGAAGATTAAGTGAGTTAGAATGCAAAATGCACTTAACATAGTTCTGGTGCATTCAGAATCTGAATTATTATCTTGCCTTATCACAGGAAGCTGAGACTCTAGTAAATTTATGCATATTCCTCAATCTTCCCAACAACTAATTTCCATAACAATGAGACATTATTAAACCTATTTTCTCAGCTGAAGACCTGAGACCAAGGAAGATAAGTTGCCCAAGGTCACACAACTGGTTAGAATCAGGTGCCCTGTGGGCTATTTGTGATGTAAATCTACAAAGGAAAATTACAATTACTGGTTATTACTCACAGGAGGAATAGTACAATATCTTAGATAGTATTTAAATAGAAATGGAAAACCAAACAGAAAATAGCTATGTTAAGTGCATTGGCTTAGCCACCCACCATTTTAAATGAGAACATGTGAAATAAAATGAAACAGCTACAGTTAAATCTCTAAGCAGAAAGTAGATGGGATAGGAGTGTGGCTGAGCTAGTGTGTCTGCAGAAGTCTTCCTTTCTGATCTGTTCTTGCTTGATTTAAAAAACTATATTAAGAATAATTTTAGTCAGCATCTCAAATTTTAAATATATTCATATTAATTGAGAGAAATGATGTTTCTCCCTAAAGCTGTGTCTAAAGCAAAATTTCCTTCTTCTCTTGTTGTGCAGTTGGGCAAGCCTGGTTTTCTGGAGGTTACCTTTCCTGTCCACCTGTGGCTTGGAGCCTGCTACTGACCACAGTTCTGGGGATGGGCTGGGAGGCAGAGAGAATTGTTCTTCGCTGAGCATTTCCTGTTGTCACTCCCATGCTGGAAACCCATCATCCCTTCCAACCAATGCCCACCACCATCACCTTTTAGATATCAGGACACTGACCCACAGAGAGATTTAGTTAACTTACTCATGTCACAGCCACCAGTGGGGGCAGCAGGCTTCAAACTGATGTGGGCCAAGCAAGTAGCCCTCTCCCCGCAATGGACAACTTTTAAGTTTCGCTATAAAAATTTTAAGTCTCCTCTTCCCCAGTTTCTTAGCCCCTGGCTTTGATTACTCTTCAAATCAGTTTCTGAAGCATAGACTAAAGATTGCCCCTAGACTGAATCACAGAATATCCCCCACCTGTCCCTGCTTTAGATAACTACTTAAAACCTGTGACTTCCCAACATTCCCCAAGCCATTGCAGACCTAACTTTTGAATAATCCCATCCCAGAGAGTAAATAGGGTTTAACATTCCCCCCCAGGCCGGTATACTTGTTGATTACAAACATTAAAGGCTAATGGTCTTTCCAAACCCGTAGCCATCCAACATCAATATCTGTGAGCTCTGCTCATTAAGAAATTTATGAATTAAAATCTATTTTTCCTCACTCAGGGGCCTTGGGGATACAGAGGGCACCCCAGCAAGATTGCCAGTTGCAACCAAAGAAGCCGACATGGTCTTCCAGGCGGATTGCAAGACCCCTTCCTCTCATCTGAGATCAGATAGGGTGAGAGTTGATTGAATCCCCCCAATAGGCAGGGATAGCTCTCCACCGCTATCCAGCAGGAGGCAGATACAGAAGAAAAGACCTCGTGTCCCTCAGCTTCCCAGAGATGTTATGGGGATCACATCACTCAAGGGGAAAATAAGGCAGGCAGCTAGAGGCAGGCACTGGGTCCCTGCCTTCCTGCACATCCCACAGAATGTGACCGCCCAAAAGACCTCCCCTCTCCACCCCGAACTCCCCTTTTCATTGTAATTATCCACCCCTACAGGGAAACATGGGTACAAAATACCCAACTGGATTAGACCAGTCACTCACACGCACGCAGTAAAGACCACAACAACCTTCATTTCACATGGGCCTCATTATACCATCATTATAATATCATACATATGCCCGGAAATTCATTAATATCAGTATAACAGACTGAATTCTGGGAAGGAATACGCGCAGTCTAAAGAGATGAGCCAATAGCCTATAGTCAATCATAGGAGTCAAACAAGTGGTCCCATGCCCAGAGAGGAACAGCCCATTCTAGAGAAAGAAGGGACAAAACTCCAAGTCCTGGCCAGTCGATACTTTTTTTAGAGTGTTTTGAGCCTTGCCTCTGCTCAGGGCCTGCTCCAAACTCTTTGGAGTGTACTTTCTTTTCTAATAATGGCCCTTGAGCTATTCTCTACTACTGTTCGGGCCTGCTTCTGTTTCTTTGAAATGTATTTTTTTCTTCTAATAAACTCCTTTTCTGCAACTTTACCTTTGGTCTATGTCTCCATTCTTTGGCTACATGAGACTACGATCTGGGTAAACACAAAATCACATGTCTAAAACTTGTGTTTCAAAACCTAGGACTCCTTGACTCCAAAATCCAACTCCTATTATTCATAATTTGCTCTGGCGGGTTGAAGATGGATCCAGATGAAATCAAATTCCAGGCCAGGGATTGATACGAGCTGTGAGCTGTTATAAGACTTGAATCATTCATTTAGATGTGTGTAAGGAGCAGGGAGAAGTTCAGGCACTTCCGAGTAACTGCTGTATGGACAAACAGAACAGAAAGGGCTCTTAGGCCTACAATAAAATCACGTTATGTCTCCCTTCTTCCCTCAATGCTTTTTGACATTATTCCAAGAAATTTTCAGGCTCTAATCTCTTAAACCAGTGGTTTTCTTACTTTTCACATGTGGAATAATTGGCACGCTTTGCTCTAATGAATGATACACTCCCGTGGGTGTACTCAGCTCTGACAAATTTACTGCATCTACATTCCTTTCTCTTCCACTCTAGAAGGCCTGTAAGAATGTGAGTGAATACTGTGTGGTTATTAGAGCCATAATTTATTTTTTTTTTGAGGGCAGTGTCACTGGCCCTCATATGTGGGACCCGAACTGGGGCCGCTGGCGTCCCAGGCCAGCGCTTAACCACCGCGCCCCTTGGCCGGCCCTAGAGCCATAATTTTGAATCCGTACTCACTTATATAAAATAGCACATCTTCTGCTAACTTCAGCACTTCCACCTTTATTTGTAATAAACTACATGCAAGATATCAAAACGCTACTACTCAGACGTGTTTGAAATCTACACGAAGCGGGCATCGTGGGTATATATTTCAATGTCTTTCCAAAGGAGAAATTCTTCTGCATTTTCCTCTCTTTTTTGTCCTTTCTCTTTTTGGTGGTGGTTCTCTCTGTGTTCTGTCTCCATCAGTAGGAGCTAACCTAGAGTTACCTAGACTCACCATCTCAGGGCCATTTGAGTGTCTCCTTCATGCCTCAATATTTCTCTCATATTGGTTCCCTTTTCTCCATCCTTAGTTAGGGTCCTCATTATCTTCCTTCTGGACAATTGTCTGTCCACTTGGTTCCCTGTCTCTTTTCCCTATAATCTTTTCATCTCATTGCTGCCAGATACATGTTCCCAAAATACGGTTTAAATAGTATCATTTTATTGCAAGACAACTCTGAATAGCTACCCAGGTCGAGTGCAAACTCCAGTTCAGCCCCTATAACACCTTGCCATATGATCCCAGCAAGCTTTCTGCTCTTTGTACCCTATGCCTCGGCCAAAACATCATAGATCACTGGTGCCTGTGTTCCTCTTTGCTCACCCAATCTGCATTTCATTAAAATGTTAGCATCCTTCAAGGCCCTTTCCATTCCCCCAAAACTTCCCTCCTGATTCTTTCAGTCAGATGAGATGTAATCAGCCTTCCTTTGAACTCCTCTGTCATGAAATGAGCAGAAATGGCTGTATCTCACTCTAATTTCTATTATTACCTCTAGTATTCTGGTCTCTCGTCCCCCCACCCCCACTCCCACACACATTAAATTGTCACTCATTTCCATGGCAGTTGAGACTTTGTATCCCTTGTAGTTGCATGATAGTCTCTCTTATGAAGTGATGATAGCAATCCTGCTGCGGTGCTGTTACAGAAGGGAAACCAGATGAAGATGAAGAAGATAAAAAGGAGGAGGAGGAGGGGAGGGAAGCGGAGGGGAGGGAAAGGGGGATAGAAGGAGGAGGAGAGGGAAAAGTGGGTAGAGAGCTGTTTTGCTTATCCGGTCATCATGGTTGGACAGCTCTAATTGTTGGAAACTTTTCCCCTATATTCATCTAAAATCTGTTCCCTTGAAATTCAGTTCCGTAAATATTTATGGAGTGACTGCTCTGTAGAAATTGCACCGTTTTAAGCACAAATCACATTCACTGATCCAAATATATCCTATACGCTCGCCCTTCCCACCATCTGTCATGACATATTGAAGAAGAAAAAGGCTGCTCTGGAGTCCACCCTCTTAGCAGCTTCTCCGAGCTTCTCCCACCGCTGTTCTCCAGGTCAATTTCTTGAAAGTGCCTTTCTCTACTCATCTCTGAGCTATAAACTATAAGATATAAGATATAGGGTTGCTGAGAGATTTATCGAAGTTATTATCATCATGTAGAACAAACCCCTGGGGGTCAGAGGCCGAAAGGTTTGTACTTCCGTTTATACAAAAAAATGCATCTGAGCCTCATGGTTAGATTTTCAAATAATTTGAAGCTTACCTCCCTATTTCCCGTAAATCTTCTTTGGCACGATTTATTTACTTTGGAAACAAAGAGTAGAGGGATAGTTAAAAAGGTTCTTAGTCAAAATACCAGGAGATGGATTTAAAAGGGGTGTATTTAGAAAGAGGAGTTATTTATTTAGGATTGAGTGGATAAGTGACAGTTCATAATTACAGGGATGGGGAAAGTTTTGTGAGTCGGAGTGCCTGGATTATATCAGTCTTTGGTGGTACTCCTCTATAGCTGGCAGAAAAAAACAGACCTAACTGTGGCCTCATAGGTTAATTATGTGAATAGACTTTGTTGTAGGGAGTTGCTATGCAATGCATTATCTGATCTGACACTTGGACTAGCCAAATCCACTGATGTCTTCCTTTTCATCACTGCTGCCATCACCCTCATGTTCTCTCTTCTGAACCACGCAATGATCCCCCACTGGGATCCTTGTCTCCAATTACTCCTCACTCCAAAACATACCACACAACCCAGGGAGGAGAATCTTGCTAAAATGCAGCACTAAGCATGTTCCTGGCCCAGCAGCCCTGCTTTCTTACGTCTTCTATCTTAAACTTTGTTGCCCCCTCCCACCTCACCCCTGCAGACATTTCTAAGCTCCATCTAGAGTTGACCACCTCCACTTCTTACTGGTTATTTTTAATTTTTTTTTTTTTTTTGAGGGCAGTGTCACTGGCCCTCACATGGCCCCCGAACCGGGGCCGCTGGCTTCCGAAGCCAGCGTTTAACTACTGCGCCACTTGGCCAGCCCCTTCTTACGGGTTATTTTTGATACAGATTTCAATCACAGTATTTAGGACACTTTGTTTCTTTACATCCCTCTCCTACTTCCAAGACTCATTTTACATTTGCATCCCCAACACTTCCCTGCCACAGTGCCTAGCGCCCAGCGAGTGTCTACTATCTTGTCATAGGAATGAATAGAGGGTACAGTCCAGTCTTCTTGGCACTCTTGGCTCACCTGTGCCTCCAGCGTGCCTCTTCGTGGGCTCTATTTGAAAACCACAGAGCAAACTTTTTCCCTGAACAGGGCTTGAATGTTCCCACCTCGATGGGAAAATTCCCCCACTGTGCAGTCTGTTGCTTCACCTGGGTGGCATCTTCCCTTTCGCTACTTGTTGAAACCCTACTCATCTTTCAAGAGACCGTCCAGACATTGCTTCTCCATGAGGAATCCTCGTGCTCTGGTAACACCTGGTGGACCAGTCTTTGACAGCATTGATCATACACTTATTTCAGGACCTCGTTCAATTTCATTTTCACCGCAGCCTTTAGAGTAGGGTTTCAATGAAGTAGGAGCTAAGAAAAGTGCGTAGAGTGGGAATAAGATGGCTACTTGCGTCAGTGTAGCGAGGCTGTGCTGACTTGGCTGGTCGCACAGCCCTGTCCCGGCCGCATAGGCCTTGCCTCTGAACAAGTACTAGAAAAAGGTACCTCATAGGCGCTGATGGCATAGCTAGGACACAATCAGGCCAGTCTTTTCCTCTCTGTATTGTCCCTGGAGGAGCAGCGAGCCAGGACGCAGAGCCTAAAGCCTCCCAGCCTGTGTTCCCCACAGCAATGCGTTACATTTCACCCCTCAGGGTGGCTGGGCCTGGCCCACAACCACCCAAGTCCCTGGGCCAGTGGCTTCTGGCCATTAGCTCAGGGTGCCTCACAGACACTGTGGATAGGTCCTGTGATGACAAAGGTCGGAGGACACTGATCTTAGTCACATTAGGGCCAAACCACGAACACGCGGGCATGCACCCACTGCAGTGGGAAATGCCACCCTTTGCATTTGGTGCACTCTTGGTGGGCACAGCAGGAGCAGCTGGGAGCCTGGACTCAGGAGCTATTTCCCAAACCCATTCCTTATGTCAGCGTGACTTTAAGCAAATTGTCTGAACTTTCTCCAAACCCATTCCTTATATCAGCGTGGCTTTAAGCAAATTGTCTGAACTTTCTGGCCTTCTGTTTCCTTGGGGATTTTTTTTTTCTTAATTTTCAGGGATTTGGGTTTTTTTAAGCTGGCTTCGTTTGGGGTTAGGGGGAAGCCATGATTTGAGGCTTCCAGCCCTCCCTCATTTTAGTCCGAGCCATTCACTCTGGTCTGTTTTATAGGCTAGCGTAGCAGGTAGCCTCCCCTGGAGAAGAATGCCGCTGCTACACAAAGTGTCCCAAAGCCACCGCAGTGGGTGACGTCCACACTCTCTTACAATCAATGCTCACAGCCTTGGAGTCTCTGGAAACCTTTTTCCTCTGTTGAAAGTAAGTATATTAATACACTTCAGGACACAACTTCATTCTTAACATAGTTTGTTTTTCTGGTCTGGTCACTTGATCATTTGTGTTTCTGAAAATGTGGAGCCTCTGGGTGAAGTAGAAGCTTTAATAATATGGGTGTTATTAATAAATCCATTCAGTTGAAGGCAGGAACTGGTTCCTCCTGGAAAAGGAATGTGAATGTCTTTTGGGGACATCAAATGCCACAGATTTCATCTTCAGGTGGCTTAATTCTCCCCTTCCAAGTAAATATTATATGACTAGGAGCTAATTTTAGAAAAATGCAATCTTCGGGTTTTGTGCTGTTCATTTATTAATTCAACAAATAATTGCTTATGGTAACCAGACCACTGTTTGCCCCCCAACAGTCCAGATTAGATGCTTAGTATGTTATGGGATCCCCTCTAATTGGTTTTCACACTCCCTTTCACCTTGCGTCTCAAGCACCTTCCCTCTGCCAGCTATCTGCCCTCCGGGCTGGGTTGGTAGAGAGTCACAAACGACTCAGCTCATTCAAAACAGAGAACTGGGTCAAAACCACCTCCTGAAATTTGTTTCTGAACCTGATCAGCTGAAGGTCGCTTAGCAGTAAACAAAGGATGGTGGATGCATAAAAAAAGCTGCAAAACAGAAAACAAAACAAAAAAAAAGGTGGTGGACCCTAAATGAATGACAGGATTTAGAATCAAACCATCTAGGTGAGGCCTGCTTCCATCTCGGATGTGAATTTTTAGAAGATTCTGAATTCATGCTTTCTCTTCTGTGTTAGTGTAATTGTGGCCTATAGCAGTTTGGTTTTCCACAGCAGGATTTTGGTCACTGGCATGAACATTCACCCTGATCTTGACCATGACAGGCTCCTGCTTGTGAGTCAGAAACCAGCCCGTGAGGCAGGAATTCACTTGATGAATGAAGATAGGTCCAAGGCGCCTCCTTCACCATTCACAATCATGATTTATTCACTTGGTTCCGCACACTAGCTTCTGTCTCCATCCACAGAACTGGAAAGAGGGTCTTGTTTATGTAAAAGCCTTGGAAAATGAATCCATCCCCGCAAGTCCTCCTCCTTAGCTGTGGGAAGGGCCCCCAGACACGCTGGCACTGTGTAAACACACACTTTCATCAACACCTGGCCCCCTTCTCCAGGGATAGTTCTGAACAGCAATGCTTCTCATTTCACTTAAAAGTTGGGTTGGGTTGCTGGAATCTTCTATATATATGCGCGCGTGCATGCATGCGTGTGTGTGTGTGTGTGTGTGTGTGTGTGTGTAGTGAAATGATGACCACATTAAACCTAATTAACATCCATCACCACACAATAACAACACTTTTTATCTTGTGATGAGAACTTTTGAGATCGACTCCCTTAGCAACTTTCAAATATACAGTATAGCCTTATTAAATATAGTCACCGCACTATACATCACATCCCCAGGACTTGGTTGTTTTATGACTGAACTTTTGTACCTTTTGACCGCCACACACACACACACACACACACACACACACACACGCATTTCACCCCATCTCCACCCCCCAGCTTCCGGCAGCCCCCAATCTTTTCTCTGGATCTATTAGCTGGATCTATTAGCTCAGTTTTTTTGTTGTTGTTTTTAGATTCCACATATAATAAGATCGTACAGTGTTTGCCTTTCTCTGTCTGACTTATCTCATTTAGCATAATATCCTTTAGGTCATGCATGTTGTACCAAATGGTGGGATTTCCTTTTTACTGCTGAATTTTATATATATATATATATGGTTGTCGGAAAAGACATGGCATATTTTTGCAACAAAAAACATAGAAAAAATATGTCATGACTTTTCTGACAACCCCATATAAATATATGTATCTTACATTTTCTTTATCCTTTCATCTGTTAATGGACACTTAAGTTGTTTCCATGTCTTTGCCTATTATAAATAATGCTGCAATGAACATAGAGGTGCCTGTATCTTTTTGGGTCAGTGTTTTTGCTTTCTTTGGATAAATACCCAGGAGTGGAATTGCTGGATCACATGGTAGTTCTAATTTTAACTTTTTGAGAGGCCTTCATTCTGTTTTTCTAGTGGCCGTGCCAAGTTACATTCCCACCAACAGTGCAGGAGGGTTTCAATTTCTCTAGATCCTCACAAACACTTGTTATTTCTCGTCTTTTTGATAATGGCCGTAGTAATGGGTGTGAGGAGCTACCTCACGTGGTTTTGATTTGCATTTCCCCATGATTAGCAGTGCTGAGTATCTTTTCATTACTGAGATCTTCTCACTGTTCCCTCTCTAACATTCCAGATCATGAGACGCCCTGTTTAAACACAGCCTTGTCCAAAGCCTTCACTGGCCCTCACGGTAGACATAAGCTCTCCTTCTCTTAGCAACTCTGAGGTTTCTTCATAAGCTTTCTCCTCGCAGTCATCACTTTTCACTTGTAACACAGTAGTTGGTAACTCAGGGCTCCTATGATTACTATAAACTCCTGAACGACAGGACGCGCGTAGCCCCATCAGGACTTGGGACTGTGCGAGATAATTGCAACATTTGCTCCAGACACAAAATTTAAGGGGGACCTCAAAAGCCCAGCCAAATAATAACATGATCATGTAACATTTTAAAAAATAAAAATTAGTGCAAAACTCCATGATGAACCTGATATCAAAATTTTCGATAAAAATAAGATCAGATTTTTTTCCCCTTTTCCTTTTGCCTCAGGCTTTATTATGGCCTGTCATTGTTACTGATTCTGGCTTTATTGGAGATTTTGATAGTCTATTCATCATGGATTTTTTTTTTGCATGTTTTGATTTTTAAAACAATTCTTGCATTCATGTGATTCTTGAGTTTTTCAGCTTCCTCTTAAACGCTCTGCTTGAGGGGAGTGCCTCACTCACCTTACCCTGATCCTGGCTCTGATCACCATGGCAACTAGCACAGGACTTGGTCTAGATCGGTGCTCAATTACTATTTCATGAATGAATGAATGAATACCAGCAGACATATTTTAGGTGCCTTTATTTTTTCTTGTTTTATTTCTGAAGGCAAAATGACACTTAAGCCACCATCCACCATCTACCATGACATTTAGACACAGTTAGGGGAGTGGCAGTGCTGTCAAGAGGCTGGCTGTATGCAGCAACCATGAATGCTGCTCTTGCCAGTTAAAATACTTGATCCTGAGCCTCTTTTACTGTGACAGAGCACCCCCTCCAGTCTTGCTTTGTTTCATTAACAACTCTCGAGAAGCTAAATAGCCACAGAGACACAGAATCATCTTTCACCCTCTCCTAGTGAGTTATAAGCCACTAATGACAAAAAAACTTGTTTGGGAGTCTAGCATACTGGGAGAAGGGATCCTGTTGATGGGTTTTTTCAGGGAGTGCTTCCAGGGAGAGGAAGAAGGCCCAGGGTTGGAAGACCCAGCCAACTATAAGATGCAGTTTGACAGAAAATAGGTTTGTTTGTTTTTTTATTCATCACAACAGCACAGACACACAGAAGAGAGTCCCATTGTCCTGGGGAAAAAGACACAGATCACGCAGGTGTTTAGTCTGCAAGTGGCCTGAAGATGATGGTTGATTGTTCAGTGTATTTATCCACATTCATCTTAAAAAGACAAAAATGACCATTCACAAAACGCTGTCACAAAAATCATCTCTAGAAAGTTGAGCCTGTAATAACAAAAATTGTTTCTGTGCCCTGGTAGATCGCCCATGACAATAATATTTTTGATTTAGTTGCAGGAATTTTATTCAGCAAACAATGCCGAAAGTGTTTTCTCTGGGTTCTGTCCACATAACAGTCACTGTCCCTAAGTGGGGAAAAGGACTTTATTCTTTAAAAGTTACTATGACTTACATTTTTTGTCCTGGCATTGAATGATTGTTAGTCTTTATCTATCCTCACTCCTTCTAACCTTAGGTAGTCCAACTGTAAAAGAGTTATCAAACTAACTTTAGAAACAAGAAACAAGAACAATCCACCCACAAACCCAGAATATAGAAGAAAGGAAAAGATTCTCAGAGACTACCACTATTTTCTCTGAAAGTCTTCAAATCATTTCTTTTTCCTTTTTGTTTCTTTGTCTTTTCATAGTATAGTGACTGAAACTTCACTTCTGTTTCACCTCTGGAAACCTCAATTTCTGAGACCTAACAATATGCTCATTTTAACAAATTGTCTTATAAGAAGTGTTGATACTTCTGGACTATTCAGGGAACTTGGTAATGGGTTAGGTTTAGACTCCGTATTTTGTAAGGGCCACATTTCATGAGAGCCTATTGTGTGCTAGTTACCCATGCTAGGCAACTTTCCCATGTTATTCATTTAACCCTTTGAAGAGTCTAAAGGGAGAGCAGGTATCAACAGGCTCATGAAGAAGAAATCAAAAACCATTACTCCAATGGGTCATAATGTGCCCAGAACTGCAAGATTAGCAAGGGGAGAGGTTTAGCCCATGTCTCTTGCTTTTCACATTGCATACAATGCCTGGCCATAGTCACAGCTGCCATCCTTTTTAGGAGGGAAATTCTGCTCCCAGAGATGTAGAGGGTATGTTTATCCAACGCAGCCAGTCATGTGGTTAGTTCCCAAGGTGAAATGAAATCAATCCTAAGAGGTCTCAAACATTATTTCAACCTATTTCAAGAAACAAGCACTGTTTTGTTCAGATTTCCAGTCCCTGTGTTCCTTCCTCTGGAGTTCCACATTTTTTCAGGGAAATCACCCCCTTTTCAGGAAGGTCATTCTAATTTCTAGAAAGGCTTGTAAGCAACAGGTTCTAGATCACCTTGGAAGAATTGGTAAGTTGATTGTGTATGAAAAAGGGAACAATATGATCCAATGAAAAGGAAAATGTATCAAAGTTTATATGTCTGAATTTTGGGGTTATCTGTGCGCACAGTTGTATGTGCTCCAGGGCTGAGGGGAGAATGTGTGTAACAGAAATTAAACTGATGCTGAAAAGTATATCCTAATCACTTAGGATCGAATTTCTTAAAAACAAGCAATCAATTGTTCATGGCTACAAGTATAATGGATAAACTGACTCCAGTGAAAGCCAGTGCAGGGGAGTAAGACGGGATAGCAGATCACAGTGGTCAGCATGCAGACTCTTGCCGTTAGCCGTATGAGTTTGGATCCCAGTTCTGCTCCTTACTAGCCGTATAGCACTTGATAGATCACTTAAAAACAAACAAGCAAGTTCTGTCTGTTTGGTATTCCCATCTGAACAATGCATACAATAACGTCAAGAATGTATAAGGTGGGCCGGCCGAGTGGCGCATTGGCTAAGAGCTGGTTTTGGGATGCCAGCAGCCCTGGTTCGGATCCCACATATGAGGGCCAGTGACACTGCCCTCTACAGCTAACAACAGCTCCACCTGGAGCTGGGCTGCAAGTCCCGGCGACGGTGTAGGCTGCAGCCCCTGCTGCAGTGGGCTGCCACAGGCTACAGTGAGTGGCCGGCAGCCAGTGTGAGCTGCCAATAGCCGCGGTGAGCGACATCCAGAGGCCGGCGACTGATCTGCCTCACCCGGGAAGAGCGCAATGACGATACCAACATGGGCCAGTGAAGCAACGTCCTCCGCAACTAGACTGAAGAACAAAAAGACAGCCACTTGGCTATTCCCCTTTCCCCATTCCCCAATGCTGTTCCCCTCCCCCAATTCCCCAATAAAATCTTAAAAAAAAAAAAAGAATGTATAAGCTATTGAGAAGATTAAAGCAGACAGTACATGTAAAATGTCTGATGCGCCATCAAAGTATGCTATCATCCAAAGGGGGATTTGTCTGTAGCATTTTTGAGCTCCTTGTCGTAGAATAATCTATTTCTCAGATTTAAGAAACTGGGAAACAGTTCATCATGACAGGAGTTGTTCCCACACTTAGAAATAGAAGAAGTGATATTATTTGTAGAAATCAACATGACCTCAGTAACCGAGGAGCACAAGGCATACAAAGCATGACAAAGAGGGCATCTAACCAACAAATAGTAATAATTGCAGTGTTGTAGATAGCTGAGCCCCCAAAGCATTTACGTGCCTTTAACAATTAGTAGATGATAACCCTACTCAGTGGCAGTGGGTCAGTGGGTACAAGAGGCACCAACAAAACTAAAACAGGCAAGATGCTCCTTTGTAGGAAATTTAATTAAAGTGGAAAGGCCTGTAAGAACATCCATACTGTGCTCTTGATGTAAATTGGAGAGGCACAGCATCGTATAAATTCTCTGGACCAGCAGGCTGGGTGGAAGCAGCCAGAGGCTGCTCAGAGCCTGCCAGGAGGACCTCAGCTATGTCACCTGATAACAACTGCCCCAAAGTCAAGTAGCACTTTCAGCTCAGCACAATTCTGGGTCACAAAACGGGTGGGAAGCCTCAGAGCTGCAGGTCTTTTAAGTGCAGTTAAAGATTACATGGCCTGTAATGAAACACCTTCATATCTCCTCCTGGCCGCAATTACTTAGTCACTGATAATACAAGAAATTTTTCAGAAGTAATTCACACAGCATAAAAATCAAGCCTCACCCTTTTATGTTCTGAGACGTTAGTGATAGCTCCATTTATGGAAGTGGGGTGTAGACTCTATGGCACATCCTCGGTCCATGATGCCTTCTCGCAAACATGGGAGACCTAAGCTTTGGAAGGTGGTAGGCAGTTCCACAGAGAGACAGTGTAACAGGTGTCTGCCCCTGAACAGCAGTGGCAGGTTTCAAATATGGCCTCCGTGTACCAGCTCTACAGCACTGGGCAAATGACTTCAGTCCCTGTGCTTCTTGGTTTCGTCATTCACAACAAGGGAGTAATAATAACGCCTACCTCATAGGGGTGTTGTGCTTGGCACACTGTAGGTACTAAATAATTGTCAGCTGTTATGCCCATTCTTCTGAGCTGTTGGATAGCCTAGCAAAGAATTCTTTGAAAAATAGTACCAATAAAATGCATGTTTCATATAGATGAAATAGCTAACATTCTTTTGGATGCACTCCCAGAAGGATAGCTAGGTTGAACAGTAATTCTTAATTTTTTGAGGAACCCTCATACCGTTTCCCACGGCAGTGTCACCCTCTTACATCCCCATCAATAGGGTATGACGGTGCCCTTTCCCTTTTCTCTACATCCTTGCTGACACTGGTCTTTTGTTCTTTTTTTGATAATAGCTATCCTCACTGGTATGAAGCGATATATATCATTGAGGTTTCAGTTGTTTTTCTTTTGTTTTTTTTTTGAGGGCAGTGTCATTGGCCCTCCTATATGGGACCAAACTGGGGCTGCTGGCTTCCCAAGCCAGCGCTTAACCACCTCACCACTTGGCCGGCCCTAGCTTTTGGTTTTTATATATCAATTATATCTTAATAAAGCTGTTAAAAATACCTAACACTGTTCCTGACGCTTGTGTAGGAACCTTAGATAATATAGGTCATTATTGGTTCTTTGCTATGTGAAGAGGTAACATGTCTTGCCTCTTCTCTGAACAATATTCTTCTCTGTTAACTCAGCTGCTTTGACCTTTCCCAGTGGATCTGTTGAGGGATCACAAATAACTGCCTTTGGCAGTTCCTTACAGGGTTCATCGGAATGCGTTCACCTGCTAGGTGCTGAGACTAGGGGGGAAGGGAGGAGTGTGGACGGGTCCCTTCTTCATGGAACTTATGGGGAATCAACAAAGCCCGAGAAGCATTAGGATGGGAAAGTCAGCGTGTGAGCGAGTCATGTGTCAGGAACTCAGAGGAGAAGGAAGGAAAGGCAAGCCCGAGGAAGTGAAGTTTGAGCTGAGAACTGAAGGGTTGTAGACATTAGTGACACTGGAGAAAGTGTTTGGGTGGGCGGAAGAATGTGGTTCCGAGACCTGCCACAAGAGAAGAAGCCTGGAGCTGAGGGGCTGAGGCGTCTCCACCTGCCTTAGGAAGGAAAGGTGGAGGTGGGTGGTGCCAGGTTCGGATGCAGGCTTGGAGGTCATGGCAGAGGGGGAGGCTGGATCCTGGGAGCCACAGGGAAACGGCTGCTGGGTTTCAAGTAAGGGAGGAACGTGATGCGATCTGAGGTCAGGAAGCCCCATCCTGGCTGCTCTGTAGGAAAAGAGATGTGGGGAACCTGGCGGCAGGCATTAATGCATTCTCTCTTTTTTTTTTTTTTTTTGAGGGCAGTGTCACTGGCCCTCACATGTGGGACTGAACCGGGGCCGCTGGCTTCCCAAGCCAGCGCTTAACCACCGCGCCACTCGGCCGGCCCTAATGCATTCTCTCTTGATGGCTGTGGCCCAGCTTTGGTGGTTGGCAGGCAAAGACGTTGGGTAGATTTGAAAGAAATATAAATATTTGGCTGAAAACCAAAGGCAGCCCTGCACCACCACCCAAATAGGGATGGGACAGGTAGAAAACTTAACTTCTAACATGTCCTTCTGCTAAAGACACTTGGAACATATTTAGTTTGGAAAAAGGGAACTGATAATTAAAGTGGAGCTTAGAGCTGTCCGCCTGTCAATGATCTGTGCTAATGCACTTGACCCATTGCTTCCTTCTGCTAATGAAGGCTGCCTTGCCCTCCTTTCGCCCTAATTATGCTTATCACTGCCGGGTTCTAAAAAAGCCAGGAATAACTGGACAGCAGTCCCTCTAGCCAAACAATCAGAAAACAAGGATACCTTGAAGCAGCCCAGCTTTCTGACTCCCTCATCAACACCAAGGGCATTGTCTTAACCGGAGTCACCACCGGCAAGGGCCGGGGCTGCTTGTCTGTGGAGCTGCTGGGACCAAGCATGACTCATCTGTTTACTGCGGAGGAAAGGTAACTTGGGATGCAGAAGTTGACAACTATTTCTCAGGAGACCATTTTACCTGGAAGTGAGGGCCCTGGGCTCCACCTGGAAATGCTCCCGTGGTACAGACGCAGACTGGCTGAGAGGTCACACCACCGGGATGTGAGTGAGTGAGCGCACCCACATGTTTTAAGGGACTGGGGTCTTCACAGCTGACTGGCTGTTCTAAGTCACTCTGGTTGTGTCACTGAGCAGCCTAGAGGCTGGTGATCGTTGCTTACACGTGCTCCCTTATTTATAACTTAGATGCAACCGTACTTCCCCATAAGCAGACTCTTTCTTGGCAGAAGTAAGAGTAAGGAGAGCAGTGATGGTAATATTGGTATTATTAGTGGTATATCGCATTCTGCAGGTGGCAGGTAAGCCACTCAGGTTTTATATATATATATATATATGTGTGTGTGTATATATATATATATATATATATATATATATATATTATTTCTAATTCAGCGATGATACCTGGGTACACGCACGAGCATGAGTCATTGGGGAGCTTTAAATACTGATGACTGAGGGTCCCCTCCCTCTAAAAATGGATTTTATTGATCTGGGTGGAGCCCAGGCCCTGGCATTTTAAGGCTCCCCAGAGACTTCTGATGGGCAGCTAGAGCTGAGAACCACAGGCTTCATCACCGCTACAATTAGCTTCATTTTACAATGAGGAAAACAGAGGCCCAAGGTCACAAGGAACTTTCGTAAGAGCTCTATCGGGGACATTAACCTGGAGTCTGTCTGGCCACCAAGCTCCCACCCAGTTGCTTCACATACCAATTAGTGAGTGAGCAGGGAGAAAGGGAAGCTAGCAGCGGGTACCTGGGAACTCTGTGAGCAGGAGGCCCCGCCCTGAGCCCGCCCTGCAGCACCGGGGTGGACCCATAAAGGACAAGAAAGTGGGCGAATTACCCGCCTTTGTGGCTGCTGCAACTCCTGGCCTCCGTCCAAACTGCAGGAGGATGGGGGTGGCCCAAAGGAGACACTTGGCAGAAAGATGAACAGGGCACGGCCAGACTGGGCCAGGCAGCCCCATGCCCACTCATTTACCCTTCGCTGTGTCACACTGCTGCAGGAAGATAAACTTTCTTCCTAAGCTGCTGCCTCCTCAGCCTGTGCCATGTCAGCTCAGGGCTGGCGCCAGGTTCCCTGACTACCTCTAACCTGCACTTCTGAAACCCTGGCGTTACCTGGGGGAGTCACACTGATGGGTACATTACTGCATGGAAAGGAAGCGCTTCCTTTGTTGATCTGGTTGTTTCTCCAAACACGAGCAAAGTTACCTGTAACTGTCTGACATAATATAATCAAGTGGGATTCTGAAGCTTCCTTGAAGTCTCCCACTTCACAGGTGCAGATGAGTCTCCCAGGGCATTCCTGATATCATCCTGGGAGTGCCTGGGAAAGGATGGTGCTCTTTGGGATGAAGGAAGGAGGGCAGACATTTCTGGAATCTGAGTTGGGAGCTGTCTGACCCTATGCAGTTCAGATCCAAACCCTACTTTTATATTCTCCTCAGAGGCTGGGACTGGCCACCTTCATTCGTGTGTATATATATATATATATATATATATATATTTTTTTTTTTTTTTTTTTTTTTTTTAGCTGAGCCATCCTGCCACCTGTTGGCAGCTCAGCGGCTGCTCAGCTCAGGCTGGGAATCTTGCAACCAGCAATCATGTTGCTCAGAGCTGAACTCACACTCTTGAGCGAGCTCTTAACCAACTGAGCCACTCGGCCAGCCCTCGTTTATAATCTTTACTCAGCTGTTATTAAGGGTTTATAGTGCTGGGGATTTTTAGAGGATTAAGACCCTTTCCTGACCTTACATGACTCACAGTTTAGCAGGGGAGAAGTCACATAAAGAGGGGAAAGCCCTGGTGTGGTGGGAGCACAGGGAGAGAACTGGGCTGGGTCAGGAGATGGGACAGGTGGGTGTCCTGGAGGGCCAATCCCTTACTTGAGGTTACTGGGGGCCCAGCAGGAGTCAGCCAGGCAGAAAGTAGGGAAAGGGTTTCTAAGTGAAGCAGATAGCTTCAGCAGAGGGGCAGGGAGAGCCCACCCCTTGCTTCAATAAAGGATACCCTTGTCCAACAGTCACGTGGGTGTAGCTGCAGAGACATCCTTTTCTGGGTTCACAGACTTGGACTTCCTTCTCTGTGTTCAGGCCAAAGGGCTGAGTCCAAAGTGCAACTGAATTCCTCATTCCAATTTTTCTTTTCTTTTTCCTTTTTTTTTTCAACAGAAACAGGCAGTTCTGAAGACCTGCCAGCCACACCAAAGAGCTTTTCCCAGGAAGGCATGGTCCAGGCGGAACAGCTCTGCTGGGGAAGGGATCTTATATTCTGGACCGGAAACCATGACTCGAATAGGTCACCAATGCACAGAGCACGTTTTCCCTTCGGTTAGCGTTACAGTTCTTAATAGTGTCAGAGCAGCATACCAGGCAGACAAATAACTGCATGGAGGGAGGGCAACCTGGATGCAGTCCTGGCTCTGCTCATGGGGTCCAGGATGACCTACAGCAGGTGTCGGATTTCATGCTGTTTGTGTAAAGTAGGGCTGAGGGAGTCCCCCACGTAATGCCCCCCAAGCTAGTCAGTTGTGTGCTCATCACAGGCCTCTCAATCAGAGGACAGGCGAAGGAAGGCTGGGCTATGGTCCCATTGGTCTCCGGCTCCATTTCTGTCCCCTTGTCACCTGAGAGGGCCATGGCTCATTCTCCTTCCAGTTCACTTTATTTCTCCATGGCCGCTACCTTCACTTTGCCCACTTAAGAAAAATACGCTCACTGCTGCTAAGAAGCATTTGTTCCTTTCTGCCTGTGCTGAGCCACCCTACTTTATAAGAGAATTCACAAGGGTTGTCATAGCTGTGCTCTCTGCTTCCTGCGTGGAATAGCATCAGCTTTGAAATTATATTATTTTTAGTTGATTACATTACATTCTGGATCTTTCTTTAATGGTGGGGGGCAGAGAAGAGTTTGCTAATTCATTCCCATACAATGCTTAAAAAATAAGCCATCAGAATTATCTCCTTCTATTTTCAAATAGGTTTTCTTTTTTAATACTCATCAAGTTAAAAGGCCTATTGAAACACCTGCAGTCTGTCATGGAATAGTGTGTGTGTGTGTGTGGGGGGAACGGGGATACAAACAAAGTGAGGCCAGGCCTTGTCAGTTCATCCCAGGACTGCGAGAAGAACTTCATCCTTGTTCTCCAGCCTCCAGCCTCCTTCCCTGGCAGCCGTGCTGTCCAGGTAGCTCAGTCATCATGTCACAGGCCAGCTCAAAGGTTCCCCATAGCTCCTCAGCCACTGCAGGATAAATGCCATCCCCCTCAACCAGACATTCAAGTGCTTGGCTGTGAGGCCCCTCCTGACTTTCCAGGGACCCCTATCGCTGTCAAACGGGGTTTCTCATTATTCTGTGATAGTCCTGGAATCAGTTCACGTTGGGCTTGGAGTTATGGGTCCCTTTGCATCCCCCTCCGCCTTGTTGTGTGTCCCAATCCTACCCACGTCTTCTGACTACAGAGCTGGAGGCACAGGCTGCACTTAGAGATGCCTGTGGCGATCTGTCTTGGCGTGCGATCATTTTGTGCTGTTTCCCTTTGCTATTTGGAGATGAAGAAGATATCTCTGGGCCAAGTGGCACCTCTTGTCCCCTCTTTTTCTTCTCCTTTTTGCTGGCAGTCACTGTCCTCCAGCTTTTCTGCTCCAGCTACTTCAGAGTCCCCTTTCTTCACAAACCCAGAAAAGACTTAATATTACTGAGGTATTGTTCTCGGCAATACTCTCTGTCCAAGCACATTTTATATAGTCTCATAGTTTTGTCTCTCACATCGTGCATCAGTCCTCATCATACCTGAGCAGGTAAGGAGAGAGGGAGTACTGATGTTTACTGCATATCTACTGCGTGGCAGGTGTGGGACAATTGGACACCTTGGAATTTACCTACACACTCGTCGGAAGTGTTTTGATCCATGCTTTCGAATGAGGAACTCAAGTTCCAAGGAGGTTAATGGATTTCTCAAGGAGAGTTTGATGCCAGATACGGTGCCAAACAGAAAAGAAAAAAAATTGTGACAGGATGGAGCTTGTTAGGACAGGCTTCACAGACATGAAGGGATCTGAAATTGGTGGGCAGAATGAGAGGGCACCGTGGGTGTGAGTAGCATCAGGAAGATTTCAGACTCTGCGTGACGACGTGACCATTTATGTCTTTTAGAAATCATACCTGATTTCCTTAAAGAATGAAATATTAAAGTTAATCGCCTGGTTTTAAGTCTACAAACATTACAATGTGCTGGGAGGGCCAAAGTTCAGAGGTGAGGGAACTTCACTGCAGTATGTTAAGAACAGAATAAACGCTGACAAAGAAGCAGAGATTTTTTAAATTTTAACTCAACACAAAATGGCTGAAACTGGGTAGACACACACTATCCAGAAGGTTTCATACAGCAGGATAGAAATGAATGAGCCAGTGTGAGTTCATGGATGATAACAAATGCACCACTGTGTGCAAGAGGGTGAGGGTGTGTGTGTGCAAGAGGATGAGGGTGAGTGTGTGTGTGTGTGTGTGTGTGTGTGTGTGTAGGTGGAGGCATGTAGGAACTCTGTACTTTCTGCTCAATTCTCCTACGAACCTAAAAGTACTCTAAAAAGTAAAGCCTACTTTAAAAATAAAATAAAAGAACAACAATAAGCAAAATAAATGAGTCCAGGTCTCAGGGCTGTCCACTGTGGCACAAGGAGAGGTGAGCTTGCCTTAATTTGGTGTGTGGGGGTACAGACACCTTGCTCAGCTATTGTGAGTTTCATCACCTTTTATTTTCCCAGTTCACTTGCCTGTGAGCACCAAAGGCCCCAAAAAGCAAGACACAGAATATGGAAAGGAGGAAGATCAAAACGAAGAGCAACAATTGAAGGAAGCATTAGTAGTCTGCATATTGAAAAATAAAAAGCTGGCTTCATGTGTCGGTTGCAAAAGCATTATGATTAAGTGTCCAACAAGAGGAGTTATGCAGAACTTTAATATATGGTAACCTTGGTAAGTTGTTCACTTCTCTAATTTGTTTTGACATTTCTTTTCTAAAATGAGGATAACAACAGCTGCCTCCTATGGTTATGGTGAGGATTAAATAACATAATGTACATAAAATTCTTAGCCCAAGGTCTGTATTCATTCATTAAAACTAGTTAGTGAGAGTCTATTATGAACTAGACACCAAGAATGCCATGGTGAGCAACATAGATTCCTCCCAGCTCACTGAGTTTACAATCTAGAGGGGAGACAGATGTCAAACAAGGAAACATAAAAATAATTATGAGTTGTGTCCTATCAAGGAAGAATTCAGAGGGCTGTGAGAAAACATCAGGGCCTCTGAGTAATTGATCAATACACAGTAGTAATTTAAAGACAGACTTTTTTCAACTAGACAGACAGATTCATTTCAATCAGACAAGCCCTGCCACAAAGAATAATTGGGAAAAACTGGATAAAATATTTTCAGAAGACATCTGTTTGAAGCAATACACAAGCTACCCATGCAGCAAAGGTTTCATAGACAAGATTCCAGACAGAGTAAATACAAAGAGGTGAGGTCAAAATGCAACTTTGCTTTCTCCTGGAAGCATTTACACATTTACTGGGGCTAAAGATAGTTTTCAGCAATCTCATGGGACAAAATTGGCATTCTTGGTCTGTTAATGATGAGACACTTGGCAGAAAGTTGCACAGGGCACGGCCCACTCATTTACCCTTTGCTGTGTCACACTGCTGCAGGGAGATCTTTGCTGTGTCACACTGCTCCAGGAAGATGAACTTTCTTCCTAAGCTGCTGCCTCCTCACCCTGTGCTGTGTCAGCTCAGGGCTGGCGCCAGATTCCCTGACTACCTCTAACCTGCACTTCTGAAATCCTGGCGTTACCTGGGGGAGTCACACTGATTGGTACATTATTGCATGGAAAGGAAGCATCAGAGAAGCATCAGGGATCAACCAGTTGATCTCTGCTTGTTTCTCCAGCCATGAGCAAAGTTACCCATAACTGCCTGATGGAAACATAATCAAGTGGGATCCTGAAGCTTCCTTGAAGTCCCCCACTTTACTTGGGAATACTCCCAAGGTATTCCTGATATTATCCTGGGAGTGGCTGAGAAAGGATGGTGCTCTTTGGGATGAAGGAAGGAGGGCAGAAATTTCTGGCATCTGAGTTGGGAGCTGTCTGACTCTCTCTGTACTTCAGATCTGAATCCTACTTTTATATTCCCTGCAGAGGCTTGGACTGGCCACCTTCACTCATTGACTCAGCCTTTATTAGGGTTTATTGTGCTCGCTATTGTTGGAGGATTATGACCCTTTTCTGACCTTCCGTGGCTCACAGTTAGTAGGGGAGAAGTCACACAAAGAGCGGAAAGCCCTGGTGTGGTGAGGACATAGTCCCATTTACAATTGCTTCAAAAACAATAAAATACTTAGGAATAAATTTTACCAACGAAGTAAAAGACCTGTACTCAGAAAATTATAAGACATTAAAGACAGAAATTAAAGAAGATACAAATAAGTGGAACCATACACCATGCTCATGGATAGGAAGAATATAGTTAAAATGCCCATGCTACCAAAGGCAATATAAAGATTCAATGCAATCTCTATCAAATTACCAAAGACATTTTTCACAGAACTAGAACATATAATCCTAAAATTTATATGGAACTATCAAAGACCCTGAATAGTCATGGCAATCTTGAGAAATAAGGAAAAAGTGGGAGGTATCACGTTACCTGACATCAAATCATACTATAAGGCTATAGTAATCAAAGCAGTAATCAAAGCACAAAAACAGAAACATAGTTCAATGGAACAGAATAGGGAGCTTAGAAATAAATCCATACCAATATGGTCATGTAATCTATGATAATGGAAGGAAGATTTTACGTTGTGGTAAAGACAGTCTATTTAATAAGTAACTCTGGGAAAATTGGACAGACACATGGAAAAAAAATGAAGCTGGACCACCTTCTTATGCCGTATACTAGAATAAGTTCAAAATGGATTAAAGACTTAAATGTAAGACCCAAAATCATAAAACTCCTAGAAGAAAATATAGGAAATAAACTCTCAGACATTACCCTTAGTAATATTTTTACTGATATATCCCCTCAGGCAAGGGACAGCAAAAGAAACCATCAATAAAACAAAAAGGCATCCCACTGAATGGGAGAAGATATTTGCCAATGTTAAATCTGATAAGGGGTTAATATCCAAAATTTATTTAAAAACTCATACGACTCAACACCAAAAAAGCAAACAACTCAATTTAAAAATGGGCAGAGGACAGGAAGAGACATCTCTTTAAGAGGACATACAGATGGCCAACAGACATATGAAAAAATGCTCCACATCACTAATTATTACAGAAATGCAAACGAAAACCACAATGAGATACCACCTGGGAATGAAGATTGGTGCAGCCACTATGGAAGTCAGTATGGAGGTATTTTAAAAACTTGGAAATGAAACTACCTTATGATCCAGCAATTCCCTTCTTAGGCGTCTATCCAAAGAAATCCAAACCACTAATTCAAAAAAATATGTGCACCCTTATGTTTATTGCAGCACTATTCACAATAGGCAAGATATGGAAATAACGAAAATGCCGCCCATCAATAGATGATTGGATAAAGAAACAGTGAGATTATATATATATATATATATATATATATTGGATTATCACTTGGCCATAAAGAAGAATGAAATATTACCATTTGCAATGACATAGATGGACCTAGAGAATATTATGCTAAGTGAAATACAAATACCATATGATCTCACTTATATGTGGCATCTAAAGAACAGAATAAACAAAAAAAACCCACTCAAAACAGCAGTACTCTCAGAGATATAGGGGAAAAAATACTGAGGGCTGTTAGGTGAGAGGGGAGTGGGTATGGGAGAGAAGGTAAAGGAATTAGAAAGTACAAATTAGTAGTCACAATATAGTCATAGGGATATGAAACACAGTTTAGGGAATATAATCAATAATGTACAGGTTTTGTAGGGGCTTCCAGATGGGCATTTGTGTTATAAGGGAGATCACTTCATGGATCGTGTAAATGTCTGACCAGTGCACTATACACCTGAAACTGAAGCTGAATAATACTGAATGTCAACTAAGTTCGTGAACTCATCTTAGAAAAAGCGCTACAAACCTCACTGCTGAATATCACTATGGTCACTTTTGAAGTACTCCCCTAGGGAAGCTATGCACTGATGCCAATGCCTAGTCCACCCTTCAAAGCAATTTTGGAACTCTTTCTGGAATGGCCATCAGAGCTGTCATTGTATTACCTTTGATGTCCTGAATGTCATCAAAATGTCTTCCTTTCAATATTTGCTTTCTCTTTGGGTAAAGAAAGAAGTCACTGGGGGCCAGATCAGGTGAGTACGGGGGATGTTCCAATACAGTTGTTTACTGGCTAAAAACTCCCTCACAGAGGGTGCCCTGTGAGCTGCTGTATTGTCGTGATGCAAGAGCCATGAATTGTTGGCGACAAGTTCAGGCAGTTTTCATTTAAGTTTTTCACGTAGCCTTGTCAACAGTTCCAAATAGTAAACTTGGTTACCTCTTTGTCCAGTTGATACAAAGTCATAATGAATAATCCCTCTGATATCAGAAAAGATTAGCCGCACATTTTTGGCTCTTGATTTGCACTGACGGAACTTTTTTTGGTGGTGGAGAATTGGCTGACTTCCATTGGGCACTTTGATGCTTTGTTCAAGCGTCATATTGGTACACCATGTTTCATCACCAGTGATAAGATGGCCCAAAACATCGTCTTGTCTCTCCAAAGGGTCTTGGCAAACTTTGACTCTCCTTTGCTTTTGTTCGTCGGTGAGCTCCTTCAGGACCATTTTTGCACATGCCTTTCTCATGCCAAGATTTTCAGTTAAGATTTTCCTGTTTCTCTATCAATGTTTACTTGGTCTGCTATGCTTTTTACAGTCAGCTGACAATTTGATGCACAATTCGATGAATTTTTGTAATGTTTTCGTCAGTTCTGCTCCTGACTGGCCGCCCTGACCTCTCTTCATCAGTGACACATTCTCTCCCCTCAGAAATATTTAATCCATTTGTACACTGCCCTTTTCTTCATGGCATTATCCCCATAAACTTGGACTAAAATGTCCCTGATTTCACTTCCTCTCTTGCCAAGTTCAACAAGAAATTTAATGTTTGTTCATTCTCTAACTCAAGCTCAGACATTGTCATAACGGCACACAATAACACACAACAATAATGAACCCCACTCAACAAGACACCGCCACATGTCGATACGAACACAGTTGTGAGACACTGATATACCAAGTCTATGAAACCTTACCGAGCTGTTTGTACACTGCTGCCAATGTAAGCGCACGGTGGCAAGTTCATGAACTTAACTGTCAGACCTTGTATATTCACAGGATATGGAGTACAGCATGGGGAATAGAGTCAATGGAATTGTAACAACTATATATGATTGGAGGAGGGGGTTATCACTTTCTGGAGGGTGTAAATGTCTAACTATTACATTGTTCTGTACACCTGAAAATAATTTTAAAAAAAATACTGTTAGGGCCCGCTGAGTGGTGCAGTGGTTAAGCGCTGGCTTGGGAGGCCAGCAGCCCTGGTTCGGGTCCCACATATGAGGGCCAGTGACACTGCCCTCAAAAAAAATAAAATAAAATAAAATAATAATATTCAGTCACACACACACAAAAAAAAAGTAAAAAAAAATACTGTTAAATATATTAGAGAAAATTAATGACAAGATGGTGAATTTTAACAGACAACTGGGATCTATTTAAAAAAAGAAGAAAATTCTAAAACTGAAAAATCAAATAAAGTGAAAATTCAATAAGTGTATTAGCAGCACATTGGATATAGCTGAAGAGCAAAATAATAGACCAAAATGTAGGTCAGTGGGAAATATCCAGGCTGCACCACTAAGAGAAAAAAGGATGCAAAATAGAGAAAAAGAAAATAAGAGGTATATGGGACACTGTAAATTATCATATATAAATATATAACTAGTGCCAGAAGAGAGAAAAGAAATGGGCAAAGGAAATATTTGAAGAGAGTTTTCTAAAACTGATAGCTCAAGCCACAGATGCAAAAAGCCTTAGAAAACCTGTGATGGACAAACACCGTAAACTACAGCAAGGCACACCATAATAAAACTGTTGAAAACCAAAGAAAAAGATAAAAAATGGTAAAAGCAGCCAGAGGGAAAAATAAGACACATTCCATTCAAAAAGAACAATAAGGCTGACAGATGAATTCTTAAGAAAAAGTCGAACATCCCAGGAGCAAATCAGCCCTTCCAAACTAGGGGTTTTAAAATTGTCTTTCAATATTGAAGATAAAATTTCCTAATGCTTTTTTAATTTTGTATATTTTTTTAGTGTATAAAAAAAGCACAGATACAGAACCACCCAAAACAAATGTAGAGCTTCATAAATTATTTTAAGGCAAACACTCTTGCAACTACCATAAAGAAACAAAACTTTGCCAGCCGCTCAGAAACGTTTCCTTGAGTGCATTCTGATCACAATGTACTGCCTTGCCTAAGAGCAACCATAAAGCTTTTTGTCATGCTTTCATTGAATTAATATTTTGACTATCCAAATATACATTTCTAGACTTGTCCACTAAAACCTGTTTGTTATATCATGTAAGTCTCTTTGAATCTGCTAGCGCCCCTCCATTCCTTTCTTCCCCTTAGGCTCTCTCTGTTGAAGACCCTGAACCACTTCACCTGTAGAATTTCCCAAAGTCTTGATTTGTGTACCATCTTAATCACGGTGCAGTTCAGCAAGTCCTTCTCTTCTGTGTATTTCTTAGAAATTCTCGGCTGGATCTAGAGCATTGAGTATTATATTTTCTGCAGAAATTTGTCATTAATACCTGCCCTAAAGGAAATACACAGGGAAGTCTTCAGACAGAAAAAGAGTGATGCTAATTGACAGCCAAAAATTATAGGAAAGAATAAATAGTAAGGAAAAGATATACATGTAAGTAAATCTGAATAAACACTGACACTCTTATACTGTATTCATTATGTCTTATAGGGTTTTAAATACATGTAGAGTTAAAATATATGACAGTAGTATAGCATGAAAGTCAGAAAGAAGATAAGTAAAGTTAAAATGTTCAAAGGTCCTTTCATTCACACAGGAATTGATTTTAAAAGTACTATTTTATATTATACTTTAATAAATCCAGGATTCATGTTTAATCTCTAAAGGAGCCTCTGAAAGAATGCCAAAAGATTATACTCATATATAAGCAACTGCCAAGATGTGAAAAAATGAAGTAGTAAAACCTACTTGCTTAACCTAAAAGAAAGTAAGGAGGAAAAAAAAAGCAACATAGAATGAACAGGATAAATTGGAAAAAATAGGGAAATGGTAAATTTAAACTCAAATGTTGCAGTAATTATATTAAATGTAAACAAGTTTTAAAAATAATATTGTCAGACTGTATTTAAAAAGTAACAAGACCCAATAATACAATGCTTGCAAGACAGGCATCTTAAATATAAAGATACAGAAAGAATAAAAATAAAAGATTGGAGGGCCAGCCGAGTGGTGCCCTCCAACTTGGTTACAAGTTGGATTGGGAGCTCGAGCTCTGAGCTGCAGGGCCCTGGTTCGGATCCCACACGAGGGCCAGTGATAGCCCTCCTGGAGCTAGGCTGCTGTGAGTTGCCAGACGGGTAGGCTGCAGCGGGGCTGCACTGGGCTGCGATGAGTGGCTGTCAGCCACCGTGAGCAGCCTTCCAATGGCCAGCAACAGAGTGCCTCACCTGGGAAGAGAGCAATGATAATACCAACATGGGCCAGTGAAGCAACCTCCTCCACAACCAGACTGAAGAACAAAAGGACAGCAACCTGTCTGTTCCCCGCCCCAAATTTGCCAATAAAATCTTAAAAAAAAAAAAAAAAGGAAAAGAATGGAGAAAGATATACCATTCAAACCATAACCAAAAGGAAGTTGGCATAACTATATTCATAACAAACAAAGTAAATTGTAAGGCAAGAAGGGACCCTTTAAAATGATAAAAGAGTCAATCCACTAGGATGATAAAATAGTTTCACATTGGTATGTTTCATAGTATAGCTTCAGAATATATAAAGATAAAACTGACAGAATTAAAGGAGAAATAGGCAAATCCATAATCACAGTGGAAACTTTAAAAAATATTTTTCACCAAAATTGACAGAAATAAAAGTATGATGGTGAGAAAAATCAGAGATGATTCTTGCCTTGAACTTGCATTAGAGTAAGGGAGACAGATAGTAATTGGATAAGCATGTGAATGAAAATTTCAGGTTAGCTGAGTGCATGGAAGGAAAGGAAGACAGTTTTATGATAATGCCCATGACCTGGGTTGAGGGAATCAAAAAAGCCTTTACTGAGAAAGTGACAATTGATTTCAGACTGGAAAGATCTCAGATCTGGTAGGATGAGTAATGGTGAATTAGGAGAGTGGAAGTAGAAGTATGGCATAAAGAGCATTAGACATTGGGCAACATGGTGTCTGCAATGATCCTGTGGTACGAAGGAGCATATGAGTTTGAGGACCTGGGAGGAGGTCTGTATGAAGGCCAGTAGCTCAGAATCAGTTGGAAAGATGGGCCAAGTCAGAACGTTGAGAATTTTGGAAGCTATGTTATGGATATTGGGCTTTATCCAGAGAGTAATGAGAAGGCAATCAAGAGTATGAAAGAAGGTTTATGTTATTATTGGATTTACGTTTGGAAAAGATTATGCTAGCTGTGGCATGAGAACAGACTGTAGGAGGTCAGAGTCAACAGAGACTAAACAACTCGGCAGATTTTACCAGGTGAGGGATGATGGTGGAGATGGAGAAGAATTAGATTCAAAAGACACTGAAGAGGTACATTCAACAGGACTCGGTGAAGGATTACATGGTGACTGAGGGCGAGGGAGACATCAAGGATGTCTTTGCAGGTCCTCACTTGTGCACACGAGTCTGACAGCGGTGCCATTCTCTAAAACAGGAAACAGAGGAAGAGGGCCCGGTTCTGAAAGAAAGATCACAAATTCAGTTTGGGGCACACTGAGATGGAGGGTGTTTTGTGTTTTGTTTGTTTGTTTGTTTGTTTGTTTGTTTCCTATTAGAGATTGTCCTATAGAATGTCTTCTCAAGGCTCTTAATTGATTTTCCTTTGTGGAGTTTGGTTTGCTTTGTTTGCTTGTCTTACCCCCCGCAGTCTAACATCTCAAAAATGCAATTGCAAACCCTGGCTGTGGTGCTTGATCATGTCACTGTATCAAAATATTGACACTTGCCCAATTTGAACCTTCCCAGGGAGTAAGGCAAACAAGAGAGAAGATGGAAAATGTGTTGTGATCCCCAGGAGCACCTGCAGGATGTTGCACACTGACCCCAGTTAGAGTCCAAATGTGTCAGGGAACTTTTCTGGCTCTGTCAAAAGGCCAGCAGAAGTGGCAGTGTGGCTTTTATTGAAGATGCTGCCCACTGATGAGCAAGCCAAGTTTAGGGTGATTGGCTCTCAACACGCAGGGCCATTTCAGAGAAATGCTAATGAGTTCTTCCTTCATTGAAAATTAAATCAGTCAAGGATATGAATCAGATGTCATGTGAAGGAGAAGCCAATCAACTCTTCCAAAGCAATTTCCTGCTAGAGCTCCAGGATGGGACATGCCATCTCTCCTGCTCCAGGGTGGCTGAGATCCTGTTGGCAAATTGTTTTAAAAACCTTTCCATGAGAAACCACAGTAGAGATGACAGCCTGTGTAGTCAATTCACACCCAGAAAAAGAAAATGTATACTCATGGCTATTTCTTCTTCCCCTCCTTCCCCTTCCCCTTCTCTTTCTCCTTCTCCTTCCCCTTCCGTTTCCTCTTCCTCTTCCTCTTCCTTCTTCTCTCTTCCTCCTCTTCATCTTCTTTTTTGTTATTAATCTTGGGAGTATGTATCAGGCTCTTATTTTCAACATATATTTTTTTCCATGCTCCTCCCTTATATTGTCCTTTAATCCTTTTGGGGCTTAACTTAAAAGAAAAAATTAAATTTCTATCTATTAAGGCCTGATAAGAAATTTGATTATGGTACCCAACTGGAGTGTGGTTCATGTTTTACATGAGGTGTAAATGATGTATTCTTTAAGAGAGCTTCAATGTTAAGGTTTTGCCCCATGTCGTGATGAGTCTGTCTTTCATTTTCAATGGTTGGCCAACTGGAGGGAAGATCTGCTTCCTTATTTGGAATAGAGTCTTGAGGTTTGTAACTGTAGCAAGAAGACCAGAGAGATGATTTTCAAAGCTATGAACCATAACTCACCACTGTAATAATCATAATTGCCAAAAGGGGAAAGGTGGTAAATGTTCAGGAAGTTAGTGTTTTATGTGGTTTTCTATATTTCTGATTTGCTTGAGATCATCATCTTAGGAACTTATAAAACAAAAGGTTATATACATGTAGCTTGGAACCATGTCTAAGAGTCATGACTTTGTTTAATACCAATGCTACTAACACAGAAGCACCATAGAAGTGTGGGGGTTCTTTTGTGTGTGTGTCTGTGTGATAAAGTAAATGAATGTAATAATATAACTAAAATTAAATGTTAATAACAAGTGAATTATATACTTATGAAAATGTATTCTTTTAAAAATTTTTTTCACTTTTCAATTACAGTTGACATTCAATATTATATTAGTTTCAGGTGTACAGCATAATGGTGAGACACTTATAGAACTTATGAAGTGATCCCCCTGATAAGTCCAGTCCCCACCTGACACCATATATAGTTGTTGTAGTATTATTGACTATATTCCCTATGCTGTATTTTATACCCCCTGACATTTTTGAAGCAGGGAGGCACTTAAGCTATCAAGTAGTCCAGGGCTCTCTGATTTGAGACCCTGTTTTTAATCCTCCCCACCTCCCACTATCCATATGGAAAGGGAGTCACTAAGGGGAAGGAGTTACAGGATTTGTGTCTCAGAATTCATCTGACGAGTTTTCTTCAGAGAAAAGAGCCAAGGACTTGATCGACAAAGACTTCATGCTAACAGACTGATCTGACACATAACAAAGAGAAAGTCTCCAATGATAGCACTAGGAAGAACTCTCCCACCCGAAGTCCCTCTCCATGGGTTCTGGGCTTTGAATGTGCTTTGGCCATTGTTACGTCCATTTTGGATTCCTGCAGACTCTGTAATTAGGAGGAAACCATCAGATTCTTGGATAATTGTTGAGTGGAGCTGAGGGGAATGAGAGGTGGGAAGTGTCTCAGAGCATGTCTGAACTTGCTCCTTGCTTTGGACCACCTCCATATACTGATAACTGAATGTTAAGCTCTTGAGCTGATAAATAAAGGTCTTGGAGTTGAGTGTTTTGCTTTCATGTTTGCAAACTTTGCGTTCACTTCCTTTCCTCTAAGAGAACACTTGCTTACCCCCCGTGTGGCCCCAAACCACATTGAGAAATATGGGCCAAAGCTACCTTTTAATAATTTATCATGTTGTTGCTTGTTCTTGAATTTGACGGATGAAACAAACGACCTAGAGTTTGTGATTAATGAAACCCCATTTCCATTCCAACCCCAACTCATTAACCAATGATTTCTACTTGCGCCTGTCATGTTAACAAATATGTCAGAGGCCTTAATTTTAAACCCAGGGCTAAGCTGGTGATCTCAATTGCAGTACTAATTCATTCTGAACAATTATTTAATAGAATAACCTCAGTTTTTCCATCTGTAAAATGAATTCAATGTTGGCAATACTGGTGTGAAAGTAAAATAACTTAAAGAAAATTGCGGAAAGCTGTGACATGACCTAGTATATTATTATTTTATAATGGAGAGTTTTACCTACCAAAGACAAGAGCTATGAGCCGCTCATGGCATTGCTGATAATTTATTATTAATGATTTCTAAAAATTCCAGCACTGCAGGAAGCTTCAAGCATCATTACTGCACTACATTTTGCTTTTGTGGTAACGGACAGCTATTTTTCACTGTCACTTTTGTGGGTAGCAGGCGAGCACAGATGAACAATTTTAATAAATGTAGGACAGTAGAAGATATATCTAGGCTCTGTCACTTGTTATTAATTGAATGATCAATTTCAGCTTTTACCAGAACCAAGAATTTCCTAGACATAGGCCATCACCCATGTCCCTCCTTCTCACCAGTACTACATCACACCCAGTCAGAGGCAAGGGTCAGGAAACACTGAATTTAGTTAGCACTTTTATGCTTAAATAATTAAAGAATCCACATCATTCCTTTTTTTTTTCTTGCTTTCTATGGAATCGAGAAGAAAAAAGTCATGTATAATTTCAGGCAGTGAAGACGATTCTGTTCAGTTAAACTTCCCTATAGATTATGGGGAGGAAGCTCTTTTGTTGTCGCCAAAAAGATCTTGTCTTTCTAGAGGCTTCTAAAAACTCATGTTTCACAGAGGACTTTTTGCTCTTGGAGGTAAGGGCTCCCTGCTTTCCCACAATGTAAAATAATATAAGTCAAACTCAGTTAACATACTACGGAAGCAAACTATGCTCACCTCCATTGTTATTAATTCAAATGGAAGTGATTCCTTTTCATCTAAGTCACAAGGCCCCGTTCTGCATCTCCAGCTTATGATTTGTCTCTCTTCAAAATGCTTGTATCCTGGAAATGGCTGTGTCTGAAGATGCTAACAGTCATCAGGAACAAGGATGTCAGGGGTCTTGGTTTGTCCCCTCCCCTTTTCCACACCTGCTCCTTGGTTAGTTAGTGCTATGAGAACAAACAAGTTTGAATGACATAGTTTCAAAAGGATGAAGAATGCCAAGACGATAGCTCTCTGCAAACATGGTGCAATGGGCAGATGTAGAAGGGGGAGGAAGCAGATACGTAGCACATATGCACTCATTATTAAAAGCTTACAGCTGAGCAATTACATATTTGTTTTGATATCTTCTGACCTCATTGAGCTTTCCTTTGTGCAGTCCAGGCATGTGCAACAAACACTTTTTATTCAATTACAGTTGGCAGTGTGTTTTTTCCCAATCAGCAGGGCCCTTTGTTGTGTGGTAAGAGTCAGCAGGAACAAGGACGTCAGGGGGCTTGTTCTTCTCTTTTGTTATTTTCCATGCCTGTCCTTTATTGTTTGGCTTTATGTTATCTGATGCCCAAAAATGACTCCAGAAGCATCATATTTTCCACCCATTAATCAATGCTAATCCAAAGAAGCATGAGGCATAGACAGGGAAGTTCTCTTGCCTTCACTGACAAAACAAATCACTGTTTATACTCGGAATCTGTTCCAGAAAAATGAAAGCACAAAAGAGAATGCACTACCCATTAAGCATCATGAAAACCTGGCTATAAAAACTCACAATTTGTTGAGAGCCAGTAAATGTATACTGTGATATTTGTAACCTGTACTATGGTCTAGCGAAGTATTCCCCATAAAACATCTCATGGAAGAGAAGAAGGCCCTGGAGATGCTTGAGAGAGGGATTCTGGGGTTCAGTGACTTTGGGGAGTATTTCATACAAGACTCATATTCTTGGAGATTCATAATGCATAATAGAATTTCATAGCTTTGACAGCTCCTTCTGTTAAAAACAAAACAAACAAAACTGTTATAATTCCTACAACTCAGCATTTTAAAGATGCATTTTGATCACAGATCACATTTTTAAGCTCATTTATTGGGAATAATATGTATTTGAAAGTAGCAAGTACAACAAGTGATCTATAAATAACAGTTTGGGTGTAAATCGGTACTTTTAATTAAAAGACAGTATCCAACCCAAGGTCTGCTAGTGATTTGTAGTACATCACAAGCCACCATCAATCATATCATAGCCTGCTATATCCCATTAACAACTTTTTCTCCTAAATGAAAATAATAATATATATGAAAATTTATTAAGTTTTTTTTAATTAAATTTGTTGAGGTGACATTAGTTAGTAAAATTAAGTTCTTAGGATGTGTCAGGCACTTTACTAACTGCTTCAGCACCTGATGTCATTTATCCCTTTACACTCATGTTTATTTTTAAATAAACCGAGGCAGTGGAAAAATACATTCTCATCACAAAAATGAAAAGAAAAAAAAAAAAAGAAAATTTCTTTAATATTAGTAAATAAACATCTAGGTCTTTTTCTGTGCATTTAAATAAAAATGTGTCTTTGCAAAAGCATATACATGTCTAATTACATACATAATCAGAATCATATTATGCATACTGTTGTGCAAATAGTTTTTTTTTTTTTCATTTAAAAGTGTGTGTTAGAGATATTTCTATGTCAGTATATGTGCAGCTACCATACTCCTTTTAATGGCTTCATGACATTTATGGTGTATATATACCCCCAGTTTTTTATAAGTAGATATTCAGTTTATTTTCAAATTTTTCATCAATGTGAACAATTAGTTTTATTTCTGTTTCTGGTAGTATGCCAGATATGTAGTTTTGAATGATTCCCTAATTGAAACAACCAGAATGCTGGAGAAAATATAGGCTATAGCATCTAGTGTGTAAAGAAGGAATCCTCAAGGTCAAAAACAAGGTGAAGGCAGGGACCCCATGGAGCAACAGACTGACAAAGTCATCTTTCTCTCTGAGGTTTTCCACTGAGTCCAGGAAAATTTGAGTTACTGCTTGGTGAGATGGAGACAGGAAGTACAACTTAATGTCCATACAAAGAGCTGAAGCAAGTAGAAAATACCCAACATAAAACTGGCATCTAAAGGGCTACACCTTCTGTGTAATGTAAACAAGAAGAAAAAAACCACTATCCAGAAGGAACAATAAATCAAATTACCTGGCTCAGTCTGGGAGCTGGACAGAGGATGAGGGTAAACACTCCTGAGAATTCCAAACCACAAGCCTGACTTCACGTGGGTTTGCAACCTAGTTTATGTCTTTGTATTTCAAAAAAACTCAAGTAAAAAATATAAAGGGGGGTCAGGTGAGTGGTGCCTCTAGTCCTATTTTGTAAGCAAAACAAATCCAAAAGAAATCCCAGACCTCAAAGATTTTTCACTGATAATGTTATAAGAAAAATGATCAGCCTACAGTCAAAATTCACAAGACACATAAGGAACCAAGACACCATGAGGGAAAACCAGCAGAAATAATAAACAGGTGAATCCAACTTGCAAAGACTTGAAGTATTGGAATTATCATACACTAAAGATTTTAGAAAGACTATTATTTAATGTTTTGAGAAATAAAGGGTAAGCTTAAGAATATAAACAAGAGTTAGAAATTTTAAAAGAATAACAAAATATGTTATATATGTAAAAGAATCACCAGAGAACTTCTAGAATTCTAGAATACATATACAAATTGAATTAATTAGTCAATGTAAACAGCAGATAAGACAGACACAGCTAAAGAGAGATTAGTCAATTGGAAGATATAGCTAAAAATGCTATACTTAATAAAATTCAGAGAAGTCAAGAGATAGAAAATATGGAGGATATATTAAAGATGTGGAAGATAGAGTAGGAATATCTGACCATTAATGAAAATTTCAGAGGACAATAATTGAAATAATGGTGAAAAGGCAATATTTGAAGTGATAATGGCTGAGAATTTTCCCTAATTATTGAAAGACTCTCATTTTCAAGAAGGTCAATACTCACAAGTATGATAAAAAAGAGAGAAACTTATATCTAAACATGTTACAGTGAAGCAAAACACCAAAGAAAAAAAGATTAAAAAAAAAAAAACAGGCTTAAAAAACCTACCAAGAAAAGACAATTCGATTGGTGGCTAGCTTCTTAAAAGTAACATTGGCAACAATAATTTCTTCATGCTAAGAGAATATAAATATCAACTCAGACTCTTATACTAAGAAAACATCTCTCAAGATTGAGAGGAAGTAAAGATATTCTCTATTCTTTTGCTTAGCTATGTGCTACTTACCTTGTCACAGACTGGTTGCTTCACCTCCGAGTACTGTCTCTTTATTTTGGGTAGGAAGAAGGAAAACAAAAGGCAAGAAAACATGCCAGCTGAATCTGCTCTTTTTTTCCTGGAAGCCTTAGCCACACCCCCACTACCTCTCATTGGCTAGAATTCCATCACGTGGCCTCGCTTATCTGCAAGGGAGCCTGAGATACATTGTCTTGCCCAACAAAATTTAGCTGTTTGGTAGATATTAAATAAGCCATGAATGAACGATTTCTACACAATCAAGAACAAAACAATTTCTATCCTCAAAGAATTCATAGTCTAGTGAGAGAGATGGACCTATGAAAAAGGTCAATGTAGAATTCCAGACACAGTGCTCTAGTTCTTTCTATAAATTAAATGGGTGAGGCCTTACTACTATTGTTTTGGGTCTCTGTTCATTCATCATTCCATCAGTGAACCAACCAACTGGCTTTAGTAAGCTGCCCCTTGTGCTGGGGATTAGACTAGTTCAGGGGGACCAAGAAAAATCAAATGTGGTTCCCTTTTTGTAAAGGTTTATGACCTAGTGGAAGACGGCAGGTAGAAGAAAAATACACTGGTGCCAAAAAAATTTTTACAACATAAATTGGGGAAGAGGAATAAAAGAGGGTGTTATGGGTTGAACTGTGTCCTCAAAAATTCATATGTTGAAGTCTTAACCCCCAGTATCTCAGAAGGTGAGCTTATTTGCAGATGGTGTCTGTTTAGAGGTATTCAAGTTAAAATGAGGTTATTAGGGTGGGCCCTAATTCATTATGACTGCCATCCTTACACAAAGTGGGGATTAGGACACAGACATGCATGGGAGATAGGCACTGTGAAGAGACAGGAAAAAGATGGCCACTTACAAACGAAGGAGAGAGGCCTGAGGCAGACCCAACCCTCACAGCCCGTAGGGGAAAGCAAGGCTATCCACATCTTGCTTTTCGACTTCCAGCCTGCAGAACTGTGAGACAATCAATCAACTTCTATTATTTAAGCCACCCGCCTGTAGTACTTTGTCATGGCAGGCCTAGCAAACTAATACAGAGGGAATGATAAAATTCTCCTTGAGGCATAGAGAGTGAAAATGTTTTAGAAAAGCCTTCCTGGGTTACCTGAAGGTTGGGCCGTGGGGTGAGTGGACACTCACCAGGCAGAGTTAGAGAAGGAGGAGCAGTAGGGATTCTAGTCCAATAGAATGTTCCGGGTAGAGATTTAGAGATTTAGAAGGACAGCATGACTTGAGGAAGAACTATAGCAGGGACATAGGTTTGAGGAAAAATGCTATGAGTGAGGAGGCTGTCATAGTCAAATGCCAGATTAAGAAGGATCTTTGATTTCACAAAATAAAAAGCATCTTATTGAAACATAAATATGAAATAGTATGTGTGTCTTGTTTTGCTTTGGATTGAGTCTGTTTCTGAAATCTTTTTTCTTTTTTTGGGTGCCCTTTAAAGGAGCCTTCTTCTGATATTCAGTTGAAATGTATGGTTTCACACACTTCCATGAAGTCAAGATCGGCATCCTTCTAATACAAATGTGTTCTTTTGATTCTTTTGAGACCAGTTAAGTGTTGGGCCTTTGCTCAAAAATATAAAAATCAGTTAATGTAGCAGATTGTCTGAGGATGGGGTGATATTATGCTACAATTATGCCCTTTCAAATAATTGTGATATTCTTGTGCCTTTCTAATTTGAAGTTTCTGTTCTGGGTACATGTTTCATTTCTCAACTTAACTAAATCAAGTATATGCAGGAGATATTAGAGGAGCTGTTGGGTATAGGCCTTGAGTGTTCAAAACCAAAGAGTAGAACACTCTAGTGTGTTGTAAAATAGAAACTTTGTCAATTAAACCAACTCCCTCCTGCTCAATAAAATCCATCCAAATCAAATTTGATGACAGTACTTCCTAACTGTAATAAATGGCAATAAACAAGCAATCTAATTTACAATGCCTGCAACATGAAAGATAATCAACCTAGCGTGACCTTCATTATAATATTTGTCACACCTTGAATCAAGGTTATCAAAATGGCCATTATTCGTAAGAGACAGCAGCCATTCATTGCTGCCTTTTGTTATGCCTGCATTCTAAACCAATACTTCATCTTCTATACAGAAATTAACTTTTAGAAGTGATTAAATAAAACAATATATTATAAATCCTTGTTGCCAAAATACAGGATGTGGAAGGTATTATACATGAGGAGAGGCTAAATAACATAGCAACTGGATTCCATTTGAGAAATCGGCCAACTGTTCATTGTATGGCTTGGATAAATCTTTCAACACTAGAGTACTTCTGTTTTTTCCTCTGTAAAATAAAAATAGGAGATGTAGATACCCACTCATCTAAATGAGGTTAAAGCAATAATATTCCAGTTGCCCTTGCTTACATGCACACTAAAAATCTTACAGCAAAATGAGCACTTTTACTTAAAAAACCTGAAGTAGTTTACAATTAATGTTGGAAGGTGATGCTCAGAGCTGAGCAGATAGAAAAATAGAATCAACACCAACTTTGCTTATGGAGGGACTCACCTTTTTTTTTTTTTTTTTTATTTGGGCATTTCTGGAAAAGGAGAAACAGCTGAGTAAATAGTTCTTTAGAAGAATACTGATGATGGGCCAGCCGAGTGGCGCAGTGGTTAAGCACTGGCTTGGAAAGCCAGTGGCCGCGGTTCAGATCCCACATATGAGGGCCAGTGACACTGCCCTCAAAAAAAAAATAAGTAAAAAGAAGAATACTGATGTTAATTGGATATGAAAATCGCTATCACTGACGTTAAGCACTCTTTCTGCCTTGGGGACTGAGTTGAAAGAATTGCAGTTCACAACAAGGTCTTCATACCAAATCTCACATCAGATTAGAATCAGTAACAGATTTACAAATAGAAAGACAATGACACATAAGGGGGTTTGTTTTTCAAACATGTAAATGTAAGTCGACATTTATAGATGTGATTTTTATTTATTACTGCAAGTTCCGTTTGGCATAGATGATTGCAGGTCACCCTGACTTAGCTACACCTTTCTTATTACCTCATATTTAAGAAATGGTCTGGACGGTCAGCATGATCAGTAGGGAGGAAGGACTCTCCTGGACCCAAAGAACACACGCAACAGCCTGGGTCTCCAGAGTCCCCTTCTGACAAGCATGGGGTGCCCCCCAAATATCTGGATTGCCCTTCCATGATATCAATCCTTTTCCCACAAACTGGAAGGTGCTGCACTGTTTATGTTTTTTAATAATGGGTTCAAAAGTCCACTGACACTCTGTCTGAAACACTTTTAACAGATTAGAAAACTGTTTCCATTTTTTACAATGGCACAGTTAGATTTTTTAAAATTGATGGTCTATACTGCTTTTGCCATCAAGATCATATAACCAGGGAACATTTTCAAACATTTTTTTCCAAATTCCCTCTCTCTAGTACATACTTCATTCTAAAGCAATTAATTTCTCACTCCTCATTAAAATAAGTGTGTTCATATTTTTGAAGTACCCAGCTAGCTTACAATCAGTCACCTGTCATGGTAGAAATGGTAAGCAATTTAGGTCATTCACCCTGAAACGTAACAGCTCTTTTAAGTACCTTGCCATGAGATAACCAGGGAGCCTCTGTATAATACAATAGACTATTACAGTCGCAGTCAGAGACACAGACACTTGTCAACTGTGAGATGTCAGAATGCACTGAAAATGTGCTAACACAGAAGCTGCTACTCGTAACCCCTCGTTCTGTCTTGTGAAACCCCCGACGACTGTGGGCCACACAAACTTCTCACACTTGGACCAAGTGAGGAAACCAGTAGCAATCCATATGATAATGGTGAATTTTTATTTGTTTTTGAAGATAAATAAATAGAAGTTTGTTATGTTCACCACCTGGGATACTTGCCCTCAATGGTACCAAACAGCCATTGATGGTAAGGTATATGCGAAATGGATCTTTAGAGGGGGGTTGTGTTTATGTGTCCCCAGTTGTTTCTTCAGCCTCAGGACAGGCAGTACCTGTGCCATTTTTGACTTGGAATATGTTTCTCCATGGCAGCCATGTTGCAATTCTTAGTGTTTTGAGTCATTTCTTAGGTATTTTTAAACTTAAACCATAACTATTTAATCCATAATGTACATTAATTACTACTATTGTATTTTCTGGTTTCATAGTAACTGAAGTAGATTTTATGTTTTAGAAAATAACCAGTACCAGGATTATTCCGATTATAATGAAAATGTAAACTGTATGATACTTCTTTTGTACTATGGTGAGTGTATCTACCTACTGACCCACCTGTGTCCCAAATGGAGCTGTGGGCACAGAATGAGGTGGTCAGGAAAATCAAACCAGCTTCCAATTGGGTTGTACCAATCATTGTGGAGGAGAGTCCAAGGCCTTTCAGTCCCTGAACTGATAATAAATGTATTAGATACTGAGAATAACACAATCTGGTTTTGTTTTTTTTTTTTGAGGGCAGTGTCACTGGCCCTCATATGTGGGACCCGAACCAGGGCCGCTGGCTTCCCAAGCCAGCGCTTAACCGCCGTGCCACTCGGCCGGCCCAACACAATCTGTTTTTTAATCAGCGTTCAGTTCATCGGTGTAAAGCAGGGTCTCTCCACCATGATACCACTGACATTTGGGGCAGGGTGATTCTTTGTTGTGGGGGGCTGCCCTATGCAGCGTAGGATGGTTAATAGTTTCCTGGCCTCTACTACCCACTAGATACCAGTAGCAGTCCTTCCCCCAATTACGACAACAAGACACATTTCCAAACATTACCAAATTTCCATGAGGGGCTAAATCACTCCAGGCAAGAACCATTAGTATAAAGCTAAAAGAATCGAAGGGGCAGTTGGGTATTTCGCTGCCTCTTTCCTTTGCGCCACACAACGAGGCCTAGAGTTTTAGAGATTGCCTGTAGATTCTTCCTCTTTCCCTTCCCAAATCCCAATCCTCTCTTCCTGAAGTCTTTTTTTTTTTTTAAACCCTTTTAATCCCAGTGTCCTTACTTTCTCTGTTTCCCTGGATATGCTGCTCAACCCTACAAAGATGATCAGATCCAGAGTCCATTCGTATCATGCCAATTTCATTGCCTCCATTGCATGAGGAACATCTAGGCTTTTCTCCTTTCTCCTGTTTCTGCAGCGTGGAGCAGTAAACTCATTTCTCAGAGTTTAAGAACTGAGGGTAGGATGGGGCAAAGGAAGTGAATGGCCATATCTCACAACCTGCACTGCTACCGTGCAAGTCAACCCAGCTTTACCTTTTGCCAAGATCATTGCAATGAATTCATTGGTCTCCTTGCTTCTATACTTGCAGCTCACTATCTGTTATCGGCTCAGAAGCTAGACTGACCCTTATTAATGTGAATCAGATCATGCCATTCCTCTGCTCAAAATGCTGCAAATCCTCTTCATTTCACTCAGAATAAAATCTGATGTGCTCACAATGGCCTGAAGGCCTTCTATGGTCTGGCCCATGTAGTTGCCTCTGACCGCAGCTCTTACTGCTTTCCTCCTCTTGTCCTCTCTGCTTCAGCTAGAACTCCTCGTGGTTCTTTGACCCAGAAGGTTATATTGCTGCCTTAGATCCTTTGCACTGGCGCTTCTCTCTGCCCGGAGTGCCCTTTGCTCAGATATCCATCAGCAAGGCCACTTCCCTCACCTCCTTTAGGTCTCCCCTCAAGTGTTAGTGTTTCAAGGAGGCCAATTCTGTTCACCCTGTTAACATCGCAACTTCTCCCATGCCCGCCCTGGCTTTCCCAGGCCGCCCAACCTACTCTCCTTTTATTTCCTATAGCATTTATCAGCTTTTAATATCAAATATATATGCTTGTTACTTTGCCTCTATTTGTTTTGTTCACCAATATATCCAGTGTCTAGAATGGTGCCTAGCACATAGTAGGCATTCAATATTTATTAAATGATATTTATTGGGTTGTCGGAAAAGTCATGGCGCATTTTTGCAATGAAAAACATAGAAAAAAATACGTCATGACTTTTCTGAAAACCCAATATTAGATGAATAAATGAGTGAAGACTGAGTTCTCTTCAAGGTGGAAGTGGGGCAGACAATGGGAGGGCCTCTCTCCCAGATTGTGATGCAACCTCTGATATAATAAATAGGACAACCAGAGCACAATTGACAATTTGGGCCCAAGACATGCAGAAATAAGCTTGCCAATTTAGAAAGCACACTTGGTCACTGAGCGAGCAGGCTGCAGTGGGATAAGAGAGGAGGCAGGGAGGCCGGTGAGAAGATTATTGGGGTAGTTCGGTCTAGACACAGTGGTCCATGGTAATACTTGTGGGCACACACTTTGGAGGTATTGCTGAGAACTTGCTGAACAGTTGGACGAGGATGTAGGAAAGTGGGGAGGGTGGGGTGGTGTCCTCATTTGCTGTAATAGGAAAGATAAGAGAGAAATAAAATTCTTGTGAGAAGATCAAAAATTGTTCGGCTGTGTTGCTTGTGGTACCTAATGAGGTACCGGTATCAAGTAGGACACCGGACAGATGACCTAGAACCCACGGAGGAGGCCAGCCTGCATTTATATATTATTGGTTTTGTTAGCTCATAGTGATGCTTCAACAGTGTTGTGAGCAGCCAGGCAAACGTCCAGTTCAAATCATGCCCCTGACACATGAGACAAGCTAACTAGCTGTTCACCAAATGCCCTCCTTCCCCCAGAGAAGAGTTGCTGCTGCTGAGGCAGCTGCCCACCAAGGCTCTTTTCTCAGCTGTTCTCACATTTATTATTATTCTTCAAAACAAGCAAAATGTATTCATTTTTCTTTTTCTAATCAGTGATATTTAATAATTCTGTCAGGGGCTAAAATTTGCCTAACAATAACTTACATAGAAATAATTTACTAACTTATCATGTAAGTAAGAATTCAATTAAATATTTAAAATATTTATGTAAAATATCAGTTTCAAGTATCTTCTACTCTTCTGTAATTATTGATTTATATATCCACCTGAGGGAAAAAGAGAATCTCTTTCTTCATCCCACACCTAGAGCGTGCCTAGGACAGAATGGATGTTTACCAGATAGTAATTAAATGAATAAGATAATTCATGCTGAAAAATTCATTTGTTTAATAAAGAAGGTTCCCAAAGAGAATTTCTCCTAAAAATACTTTATTAGGCTAGTATTACTGTTATCTGAATCTAAAGTAACAAAAATGCTTGTCTTTACATATATACCCTGAATCTAAAGCTGTTCGGCAGCATACTTAAATACCTACTATGTTCATAACCTCTAGCTTAGTAATTACACTTTTGGCATTCAACCTTGATAATGTATTAATAAAAACTTAACGTGATTTAAAATAGTGTACTGTTTCATGCAACCTAAAATGACCAATAGTAGGAAGTAGTTATGTAACCATTGGTAACTGGTGACAAAATAGTATGCAGATATTAACACTTACATTTATAAAGCATTTCATGACATGAAAAAAAAAATCCTATAATGTTATGTTTATAAAGCTCTATTCTAAATTACATATAAAGTATAAATGCAACCAGGCCAAAACTTATGTGTAGAACGACTGGGAAGAAATACTACTCCGTTATCTGTGATTTGGGGTGGGTGCTGTCAGGGCTGGAGAACGTTTCCCCTTACCACTGTCGTTCTTCCAGCTGGCGGAATAATTCCAATGACATGCAGCAGAACAACAGGAGAAAATCAAATTTTAATACATGCCCACAGGGAATGCACATAAACATGAAAGGCAGCCAGGCAAAATGAGATGTAGTTGTCATCTTGGACTAAGGAGGGGGAGAAAGTCAATTCACAGGTAGATGAGAAAGAGCCCACATTTGGTAAACCCTTTTTGCAGGGCCACCCAGGAACAGTGGGACACAAAGGGAACTGGAGAGGACAGGGTTTTGCTTGGATCCTCTCTGTCCGCCACACTTAATTCATATGCTAAGGTAATTATGCTCCTGAACTTGCTGAGACTCCCTTCCTGAAGCAGGTTTTTCTATCTGAATTTCTTTAGGCAGGTGAAGGAGGAGGTGAGAAACTCTTCTTGAATTTGGGGGGCTTTAATTATTTTCAGCTTGAAATAATCTGCATGCCAGGGAGACTTACTTCTGACCCCGATAGTGCTACAATGGCGAGGGGCTTTTTTTCTTTTCATGTTTCCCCCTTAATTTCTTTTATCATAGCATATATTTCAAGCTGCCATCATCTCTTGCCTGAACCACTACAACAGGCTCCTAACCAATCTCCCTGTTGTCTCGGTTGCATGCATTTCTTCATTATTTATAGATTAGCTAGTGATCTTCCGAAATAAATTGGAGCCTTCTTAAATAAGTTGGCTTTCTAGTTCAAATAGAATAAAATCCAAAATCTTTTAACTGCTTTATCTGATCTGCTCTATATTTATTGGGTGTATATTTAAAGGCATTTCCCATTTCTCCTGTAATTCACCATTGTCTTTTTGGGAAAAAAAAAAAAAAAAAAAAGCTTACACCTTATTTATGCTCTTCCATTCACTAAATTCCACCTAAATCACTGATGGTCAATCATATTTCTCTCACTCATCTTTCACTCACAGCTCACCCAACTTGACAATTTCAGCAACTTTTGCTAATAGAGCATACATGTATTTTACATCCCACCCTTATAAATATAGGTGCAAATCGAACAAATCACCTACAAATGCTGCTAGTAATATCCACTAAAGTAAGAGAACATGAATGAAGGACTGTCAAGATGAATTCATATTAATTAGTTTTTTCCTTACTGGCTATATAGGAAGAGTGAGCTTCATGTAGCAAAAACCATAATTATTTGAGAGAGATTGAATCAGTTGCTCGAGGAAAGGAGAGCTGGGTTGACTGTCATTTAGTCTCTATCTGTGCCAAACAACTCATATCCGTCTTAAGTCTGACAGTGTCAGGAAACTGCCTAAACCAAGGAAAATAAACAAAGATGGCTAGAGAGCCATCTCAAATAAAGCTAAATTTTTTGCTTAGTTTCAGCTCACTGACTCTCCCTGGGTAGAACTAAACCGGCTAGATCAATGCTGTCTGACAGAAGAATAATGCAAGCCACATAGCTCATTTCACATTTCCTAGTAAATACATTAAAGAAGTAAAAGTGAAACAGGTGAAATTAGTTTTAATAATACATTTTATTTGACTCACTATACCCAAAATATTGCTATTTTAATATGCAATCGATGTAAACATTGCTGAGATGTTTATTATTTTTTTGTGCTCAGTTTTTAAATTCCAGTGTGCATTTTATACTTAAGAAACATCTCAGTTTGAACTAGCCCATTTCAAGTGCTCAGTAGCCATCTATGACTAGTGGACACCATGTTGGGTGGCATAGAGCTCAGTAATAAGGCAAAAGGAGACTGCAACCAAAGTCCAGTTCTCTGGGTGGCTGATGAGGCAAATCATAAACACTTCTCTGGGATTGGCTGCCTTCAGTTTTTGAGATAACCACGATTGAAGCCTGGATTCAAACAGTCTGATATGGGTTGTCCAGGACTCCAGCCAGCCCAGGTCAATCAGTGGATGCATTTAGTTGCACATGGTTGAAACTTGACAAGATTTCTCTTTGCCATCCAAACAAGTCTGCAATCCACCACAGAAGAGAACAGCAGTCTTTTATTGGTTCATCAGCTACACTGATCTTCAGTTAGGATGACCTGTATTCTTGATCACTCAAATAGGGATACTTTTAAAAGACAACTTGAGATAACAGGTATAATATGAGACTGTCTGCCAGCATATCAGGACATAAGAGTATGATCACCCTTCCTTCAGTCAGCGTTTCCACCTCTTAAAGAACTTGGATTACTGTCAGTAGGCACGTGTTTCCCCAGGATCTACATAACTCCAAGAAGAGAAGCCAGTTCCCACAGGAGCCTGCACCCACGAGGAGCCCTGTCTCCTGCAGGATTCTGGGTCTCATCCCAAGAGGCATCATCATAAAGGGTCTTTTAGTCCCATGTCTAATAACATTGCTTTGATGCAATTTGCAAGCTTCCTGCTTTCCAATTTTCCACTGTGGGCCATGCTTAAATTGGGGGTTTAATGAGAAATGGCTGTTGCCAGTTAAATGGAGCTTCTTTTTGGCAGGGTCTCCCCAGGAAAGAGGACCAGTAAACAGAGCTGAGCACACGGATGGCCAGGAGACTGACCTTCCTCCCTCTCCTTCCTTCTTTCTTTCCTTCCTTCCTTCCTTCCTTCCTTCCTTCCTTCCTTCCTTCCTTCCTTCCTTCCTTCCTTCCTTCCTCATATTTAAAAGTAGAGCTACCAGCTGTGACAGCCGAGGGAACTATTTCACAGGAAGTAACGGATGGCTCCAAGCCACTGTCATTTCTGAGTGAGAGAGAGAATGCCTGTAGGCTTGGAAAATTGAAGGGTTGGAAGCTAATTTTGTTTGACTCTTTAATCCATTTCAGACGTGGGCTCCAAAATAGAAGATTAAAGGATTTTACTTTTGCTTCCAAGTACATTGTGTTCTGAAAGGTAACAGATACAGAAGTAGGATGACTGGGAATGGATCCACAGGAGATTTAAACAGGGGGAACTCACTGCTATTAGCCCCAGAGTAGTTAGATAGAATTTCAGATTAGGATTTTATTGGTATTGGTGTTCTTTGTGTTAAGACTGGAGTGTTTTACAAAATTGGAAGACAGTGGGCTACCATAACAGGTTATATTTTGTGTAGAAACCACAGTCAGCTTACTCAGAGCAAAAAGGCATAGAGTAAGATTTAGAGGTTAGTGTGATTATTAAAAGAAAGGTAATGAAAAGTGCAAAGGACTCAAGTCCATTCGTTCATTCATCAAATATTTATTGAGAGCCTACTACGTGGCAGTGTTCTGTTTTAGGTCCTGGGATCAGCTGTGAAGAAGGTAGAGAAAGATTCTGTCCTCCACATCACAACAGCAAGAAATGGACAATCAACAAGTAAACAAATAGTGAGGTTGTTACCAGCCAACTGAGCAGCACCAACCCCCACCATTGAAAAACTTCTAAGTTTTCTTTCCTATATAAATGTTAAGTATAAAAATGTTAAGTCTCCTCCCTAGTTCTTTAGTTTCTTAGCTCTTGGGCTTTGATTGCTCTTCTAACCAGTTTGTGAATCTTGGACTGAAGATCCCCCTTGCTTCTTAATTGCTTTGTAAATCAGTTTCTGAATCCTAAACAATAGAAGTCTCCTACCCCTGCTTCAGATAACTATTTGAAAGCCTGTGGCTTCCTAATATCCCCCAGGCCAGGAAGCTAAAGGTCAAACCCATTCTGTGTCCAGACAACTGACGCCACCTGAGAGATGGACTGAATAGCCACACGTTTCATAAGAACTAACAGATTTATATTTTTTTCCTCATTCAGGAGCCTTGGGGATACAGGGGACACCCCAGCAACCAAAGAAGCCAATGCGGTCTTCCAGGCAGAGCTTGAGACCCCTTCCTCTCATCTGAGATCAGCTAGGGTGCTAGTTCCGTGAACCCCCAATGGGCAGGGACAGCTCTACGCCCCTGCCCAGCAGGAAGCAGATACAGAAGAAGGGATCTCCTGTCCCTCAGCTTCCCGTAGAGATTTTATGGCGATCACATCTCTCAAGGAAAAACAAGGCAGGCATTGGGTCTCTGCATTCCTGCACATCCCACAGAGTGCGACCACCTGGGGGACATCCCCTCTCACCCAAAACTCCCCTTTGTATTGTAATTACCTACCCCTGCGGGAAGAGCAAATGGGCACAAAATATCCAACTAGATCAGACCAGTCACGGGCACCTGCGCAGTACCTTTTGTCAATCACAGGTGCCAATCAAGTGGTCCCACGCCCAGAGAAGAACAGCCCATTCTAGAGAAAAAGGATAAAAACCCCAAGTCCTGGGAAGCCTGGGACTGCTGCATCTTCCCTGCTCCTTCTGACCGCTTCTTCCCTTTGAGCCTCACCTTTGCGCGTGGCCCACTCCACACTCTTTGGAATGTAACTTCTAGTAATGGGCCCTTGAGCCATCCTCTAGTACTCAGACCTACTTTTACTTTTACTTCTAAATGTACTCTCTCTTCTAATAAACTACTTATTTTACTGCTTTCCTCTGGTATCTCGTTCAATTCTTTGCTGGAGTTGCCAAGGGCCTGGACTTCGCGCCGAGAAAGGCCCGTTCTTAGACCATAACGAGGTCATTTCAGATGTGGATAGACATGTGAAGAAAATTGGAAAGGGTATTGGCAGAAAGAATAAGCAAGGCGGAATGGAGGTCCCTTTGATGTAGGATGTTTTTCATGTGCCAGGATCGCGGTCTCGTGAAGTGGAAGAATGGAGACATGGACCAGAGAGGTCAAGTTTACAGCAGAGGACAGTTTATTAGAGTAGAAAGTAACAGCTCTCCAAACGAGAGGGGGTCCCGACTGGGTTGCCCACTAGTTAGGGCAAAAGCCTTGGTTTTTATACCTTTTGTATGTCTAGGGAGGGGGACCTCTTGGCACTATGATCAGATTTACATTGTTGCCTAGCCCGGAGGAGGTGTTTTCTTGAAACTATCTCCTTGTCTCAGAATTGATGTCTCTTTTGACAGGATTATGTTATCTCAAGGCTGGGGCTTTGAAGATATCATTCTTTGTCTGTTGCTCATTCTATTAACTAACCTGTCTTACTCGTCCCTTTGGAGGTGAAACTTAACTTCTAATTTTTTTGTTATAGGCTTTGAAAAATGATTTCCTCCTCCCCCTCCCATGTTTGTCCTTCTAGTGGGGTCCTGTGACTTAAACCCATCAGTCAGCTATTAAAATTATTTTTCCTTGGGCGGGCCGAGTCGCGCGGTGGTTAAGCGCTGGCTTGGGAAGCCAGCGGCCCTGGTTCGGGTCCCACATATGAGGGCCAGTGACACTGCCCTCAAAAGAAAAAAAAAAAAAAGCAAAAATTATTTCTCCTGGCTTTTGTTCTGGTTTGCACCCTGATTCCCTCTCCCGTGGCCATTTCCCTGACTGCCTATAATTTTCCTATCTCAACAGTGTGGCCAGGGAAGGCGTCTCTGAAGAGGGGGTACTGCGCCGGAAGCCTGAGAGATGAGCAGGAATCTTCCAGGTGGCAGGAATAACATGCAACGGCAGCTGGGCCCACTGTGTGCCGGGCATCGTTTTAAGTGCTAGGGATAAGTGTGAATAAGTTAGGCAAAATCTTGCCATCCTGGAGCTTATATTTCCGCCTGGGTGGAAAAAAAAATGGACTAAATAGAAAAATTTAGCTGGGAGACACTAGGTAGAAAAATCAACCAGGGAAGATGATAGATTATGGGACAGGGAGGGTTTCACCGAGAAGGTTAGCAATTGAGCGAGAACCTGTAGGAGGCAAGGAAAGGAGCCATCCACATTTATGGGGAAGACAAGTGTCCTGGACAGAGGGAACAGCCAGTGCAAAGGCCTCAGACAAGAGTATGTGCTGCTCATTTGGGTAACAGCTGGGAGGCCAATGAGGCTACAGTGTATCTCGGAAAAGGACGAAAACAGTTCATACTTAATATTTAATATTTAACATTAGAAGATGATGGGTGCCTGGAAGGTGGAGAGAGCCTTCACATCCCAGAGTCATCCTACCTGCAACACAGAAGCTCTCTGATAGCGGAAGGCCTATGGTAGCTCTGGGAGATAATGCTCACTCCAACAATGTTTTTTTGCCTTTGTATTCATATTTTTCTCATCTACCTCAAATCCTACCATTTCCCCAAGGTACTATAAAGCCCAGAATTAAATATGTGTCCAGGAGTACTTTGCTTCGATATTTTCTAACTTGGTTCATTGATTTATAAGGAAAGATTAAAGATTCCCAGATAGATACTGTGAGACCATGATTTCATCAGGTCTTGGTATGGTGTTCAGTCTTCAGTTCTTTAGGGGAACTTCCAGATGTCTTTCAGTTATTGATTTCCACTTCAATTTGCTGTGGGCAGGTTGTTGGAAAAGTCATGACATTTTTTCTATGTTTTTCATTGCAAGAATGCGTCATGACTTTTCCAACAACCCAATACTTTTTTATGACTTAGACGATTGTACAAACATTGAAATTGTTTTCTGGCATTCAGCATGGTCTTAGTGATGGCTCTGTGTGCACTTGAAAAGAATACGTATTCTGTCAGTTCAGCAAATGTCAGTTTTATCCGTTGGTTGTAATATTCTTCGATCTTCTGTATTCTTAAAGATTTTCTATCTAGCTTTACTGCCAATTAGGGAGAGGAATGAGTTGAAATCTCCAACTATAATTGTGGATATGCTTTTTTCTCTTTTGAGTTCTATTGACTATTTCCATATATGTTTTGAAGCTCTATTATAGAGGCATAGACATTTATAATTGTTAGGCCTCCTTAATCGATTTGTTGATCATTAGGAAATATACTAGTTTATCCCAGATAGTATTTCTTGAAATAAACTTTATCTGATGTTAATATAATTGGGCTTTGCTTTATTGTCTTTTAATTGGCACATTTAAACAATTTAAATTTAGTGTAATGTTTGATATAGTTCAGCTTAAATCTACCATCTTGATATTTATTTTTTCAGTTCCTTCTTTGTTTTCTTTTACTCTTTTCCTGCTATGTTTTGGAATGAATTTTTTTTTTTTATAATTCTCCATGTTAACTCCACTATTGTCTTATTAACTATAACACTTTCTTTTATTTTTTAGCAATTCTTCTTGGGTTATAATATTGATTTCTAAATTATCAGTATCTACTTTAAATAATAGAGTACTGCTTACTGTACTATAAAATAGAATACAACCTAATGTGTAGTATTAAAACCTTACAACAGAGTACTTCCTGTTCCTGTCTTTTGTGTTATTGCTGTGATACATGTTTTTTCTACTTATTATAAACCCCTCAATACACTGCTCTTAATTTCTCTTTAAATAGTCAATCATCTCTTAGATTGAACAGTAGAAAAATATGTTTATATTTACTCAGATAGTAACCATTTCTGACACTCATCATTCTTTAATGTAGATAAACATTTTCAATAAATAATACCATTTCTTTCTGGTTCTATTTCTTGTAATGTAATCTGATGGCAATGAATTCCCTCAACTTTTCCTTGTTAAAAAGTTTTTATTTTTCCTTAATTTTTCAAAGATATTTTTCTTGGGCTCAGAATTCTAGTTACACAATTCTAGTTTGTTTTTTCCACTTTTTGGTAGTTTATTCCATTGTCTACTGGCTTGCATATATTCTGAAAAGAATTCTGCTGTAATTCCTATATTTGATCCTCTGTACATAATGTATCTTTTTCCTCTTACTGCTTTTAAGATTTTCTTTTATTATTGGTGCTCTGAAATTTAATTACAATGTGACTTTATGTGGCTTTTCTCTATGTTTATTCTGCTGTAGTCATTGAGGTTGTTTTGCCATCACATTACTTGCTTTTATTAACCCATTGTTTATTTCTCATCTTTTACCTTTTTTCCTTTTTTTGATTAATCAAGTATTTTCATTATTTTACTTCTCCCATTAGCTTGTTAGTTATCATTCTAGTAATATAGAGATTAATATATGCATGCTAGACTTCTTATTGCCTATAATAAAATTAATATTTTAAACATCTCTCAGGCAATGCAAAGAACTTAGAATATTTTAACTCCATTTACACCTTACTGCCTTTTGTGTTATTGTTGTCATGTATTTTAATTATGCATATATCTGAAACCCCAGAAGATATTGTTTTTATATTATTTTATTTTATAGTTTTATACAGTCAATATATTTATTTCCATATTTACCCTTTCTATTACAATTTTCATCTTTGTGCATTTCTGTGATTCCACCAAAAATAATTTTTCTACTTCCTGAAGGATAATTTTATTTATTTATTTATTTATTTATTTATTTATTTATTTGAGGGCAGTGTCACCGGCCCTCATATGTGGGACCGAACCGGGGCCACTGCTTTCCCAAGCCAGCGCTTAACCGCTGAGCCACTTGGCCAGCCCATGAAGGATAATTTTAAATATTTATCATTGTGTAGTTTTACTGGTACTTAGTTCTCTGGGGATTTTTGCTTCTTTGTTTTTTTTTTTTTTTTTGTATTTTGTAAAATAACATCTTATTTCTCCTTAATTTTTGAAGAATTATTTTCACTCAATATAAAATTCTAGGTTGCTAGTTGTATTTCAGAATTTACAGATGCTATGCCACTGTCTCCTGATTTTTATTTCTGTTAAGCAATCTATTTATAACTGTTACTTTGAAAACTGTAAGTCTTTTTCTTTAAGCTCCTTTTAAATTGCTTTTGTTTTAATTTTCAGCAGCTTACTACATTGTGTTTGGGGTAGTTTTCTTTGTATGTAATCCTTTTTGTGTTCTTAGAGCTTCCTGAATGTGGGTTGATGTGTTTCATCAGGTTTTGGATATGCTCAGTCACTACCTCTTCAGACATTGTTCCTGTCCTATTTCTTGCTTCTTTATACTTGTAAACCCAATCACAAGTGGTAGCTCTTTTGTTTTTTTTCAAACTGTATATTATATACCCTTACACTCTTACTGTATGTTTCATCCTCTTTTCTCTCTGCCGGTTAATCTAAATTTGCTTTCACTTACCTTTCAGTTCACTAATTCTTTCTTTTGTTCTGTCTAATTTTGTTGTTAAACCCATTTATTAAGTTATTAATCTAAGATACAGTACTTTTCAATTCTACTATTTTTATTGGATTCTTTATTTAAAGATTCCAGTTTCCTATTATTCAGCTTATCATCAGCTTTTTAAAAAATATCAGTTATAGTTAATTTGAGGTTTCTTTCATATAACTCCAGTATCTGGGTTGCCCATGGATCCATTTTTATCATTTTCTTTTTATCTCTTGATTTTCCGTCATTTGGTCCTCTCTCCAAGTATGCCATATAGTTTTCTATTGAATAACTTGTATTGCATATGAAAAATTATAGAGACTCTTGTGATATTATCTTCTTTCATAAAATATTTAATTTTCTCCTGGAAAGCAATTAGAGTAGGAGCATGTAACCTTGATTCAATGGAGAATTGGGAGAAATCATGGTTGAATTTCAATTTTTGTGAGGGCTTGTCTATTTCCAGTTTGCTTTTACTCCTCGTGGGTCTCAACTCAGAGTAAAATTTTTGCCACTGCCTCTCTTCCTTGGTGGGACATGAACTCCAATTGTGTCTCCCCACACAATGATATCAACAAAAGTTTGCTAGATTTTTTTAACCTCTTTGTGTGTCATTATGTTTGACTTCTAATCTTTTCATCCTGCACAGCTTAGCAATCACAAAATGTCTCCAGGGGAAAAGCAACAGAGAATGTGAGCATGTCTCATTGTATTTTCATTCTTTCCAGAATATGTATCCCCTACCTCCTTTCCCCCTTCATTTTCCTCAATGCATTTAAATTGCTACATTTTAGTATTTGTCCAGCTTTCCTTCATACTATCAGAAGACTTGATTTGACATAAGTGACTGTAATTCTTAAAAATGTACATGAATTGTACGTTTAAACTTTTTTTTTTTTACTTTTAAATACCATTTTAATGACAATTTCACTTAAACATCAAAGAATCAAAATCATTATCTATCTGCCAAGTGAAATGACAACCTAAGGTAAGGACTCCTGTTACTTGACAAACACAGTTTTAATAGATGTGACACTGGAGTCATGCTGAAAACCAAGTGATAGGAGGAAAGGGATAAACCATGAGATCATATTACCAGTAAGGTGTTAGCTGAAACCAAAGGGAAAGGTACTGAAAAGCAATGTCAGTGTGAGTGTGTGTAGGAGAAAGAGAACCATTAATAGCCCATTTATTTTTAGAAAATATTTTCTTTTTATTCTAAAAATATGACCACTTATCAGGTAGTACTATGATCTTTCAGTGTAACTTGGTAAAAGGAGATGTTGATTGAGAGGCAGGTGATACTAATCATTCTGTTGCTGAAATTTTGAAAATAAGGTGGCAGAATTGAGTTGCTTCTTATCCTCAGCTGTTGAAAAATCACAGATGTATCAATTTTACAACAGGCAGTACAACATGGCAGCACTGATGGAAAAGAGCTCCTCTGTGTCCATTCTGCAGTAAGAGCAGTTATGTGAAATGAGTGAATGAGGGAAGAAATGGACAAACACAGACTTTCAACCCTTTACTTGAGTTATTGACCTCTAACAAACCATTTACTTGCCCTCCCATAACAAAAATGCTAAACCGCTGGAGAGAGATACTACAATTCACCAAATCGGTAATATCAGAGAGTGTATAGAAGAGATCCAAAGGGAGAGTAGAGGAATGAGAAGAGATCTTACAGTCATAGTAACCAGGTTTAAATTCCCAGATTCTGTCACTTGTTAACTATGTGGTCTTAGGCCTGTTGCCTGAGTCTCTGCTTTTCTATTTGTAAAATGAGAATAACAGTACTTACCTTATAATACTGTTAACCTACATCGCAATACTGTTAACTTGCAATACAGGTTAGGAATTTCCCACAAAATGACAGACATAAACCGGGTCCCAATAAATAATTGGTATAGTTGGTATCTATTTTTCAAAACCTACAGCACAATAATGTATATTTAGTTACTTAGTGTCATATAGTCGGTTCTGTGGAAGACAATTTGCTTTAGAGATTCTTTCAAAATGAACTTTCAATTTTTGTATTAGAAGAGTCATGTGAAATCAGCAAAGGATGAAGTAATGACTTCATTAATAATAATCATCCCAGGAGCTATTAGTAATTTCTCATGGGGAAATAAAACAATTAAACACTATATGGTTGAGAAAAAAGAAATCTAATGGAGTATAGCCTTTGCAGTTATGATTGGTATTCCATTTATCATTCGAATGCAGTGTACGCTTAGTTCTTCATCATAGGTGATTGGAAACAGAAAATTAATTTGTGGCGCAATGGCCTTGACACTGATCAGTGCGCTCTTTCTGGTACCATAATTTTAACAATTATTTATAAACAACAACCTCTACATTATTGGCTTTACCACCACTGCCCATCACCTCCTTCACACCCTCAACTTACCACCTTGCTGGCATTAGAGCCCACAGCCCATAATTATAATCCCACTCAATTTCCTGGCCACTTTGCCTTCATTATGAAGGTGTGGCAAAGCACCAACTTTCTCATTATTGCCCCATTCTCTTTATAGTAAAACTCAAGTTTGCTCCACTTGTTCTGTAGACTCCCTCTCCACTCATTTTCTCCTAAGCCCACCCCAACCAGGCTATTGCACATAGCACTCTTCTCAACATGCTCTTATCAAAGGCACCCTATCCAGTAGTCAACTCTACACCCTCATCTTACTCGGCAGCATTTGGTGCAGGTGACAATTTTCTACTCTTAAAAAGCAACCTTTTTTCATTGGCTTCAGAGACATATCACTGCCCAGTTTGTCTCAGGCTTCACAGGCTCCTTAGTCTTCTCTGATGGGTCCCTTCCTTTTCTTGATTTCTGAGTATTGCCATGCACTGGGACAAATCCTCAGATTCCCCTTCATCCATGTTCACTCCCTGATGATCACATCTGGACCAGGGACTTAAATAACATCTACATATTTAATCAAGTCTAAGATTCTGTGAGAGGCTGAATAATGGCCCTCAAAGATAGCCAGGTCCTCATCCTTGGAATCTGGAATGTTCCTTTATATGGCAAAAAGGCCTTTGCAAATGTGCTTATGTTTAGAATAGTCTTGTGGGAAGGTTAGCCCTAAATGTAATCACAATATAAAGGAGAGGCAAAGGGAGAGTTGACTATGGAGGTAGAAGGCAATATGATGACTGAAGCAAGATACTCTATTGTTGACTTTGAGGATAGAGGAAGTTTACAAGCCAAGGATTGCAGCTCTAAGATCTGGAAAAGACAAGAAAATGAATTTTCCCACAGAGCCTTTGCAGAAATGTGGCTTTGGTTTCAACCCAGTAAAACTATTTGGCCTTTCAGGCCTCCAGAACTGTGTAAATATAAAATTGCATTATTTTAAGCCATCAAGTTTGTGGTCATTTGTTATATTATAGTGCCCATAGGAAACTGATACAGATATACTTATTTATTTATTTTTTTTTTGAGGGCAGTGTCACTGGCCCTCATATGTGGGACCTGAACCGGGGCCACTGGCTTCCCAAGCCAGCGCTTAACCAGCGCGTCACTCCGCCGGTCCAATACAGACACACCTTTATCTTTACATTTTAACATCTTTGAGATCAGAATGCATCTAACAGCTTTGTACCTTCTTTTATGCATTTGAAATTAAGGGAACAAAAGGAAGATTACATGAAGGTAGGAGAAAGCAAGGCTGGGATTGGATTGCAGGATTGTCAACAAGATTATGTGTTTTCTTGAGGGTGGTTATGCTTCTCAGGGATTCTGGAAAAGAGGCATTTCAAAGGTATATTAACCTTGATGCATAGAAACAATGGACAGGGCTTGCTTAAGGCAAAGATAAACCTTTTCCTAAAGAAATTGTATGCCTGGCAGCATGACTGCCCACCTTGACCTTCCCAGTTAAGAATTTATGATCAGACCACTTGGTGAAGTTACTTTCGGTCACTGGATTTACCAGATTTATTATAGAGCTCCTTTTTCATCTATATTACATTATTGTTAACTAACATCCATAGCTTATATTCGGTTCAGCCTTTGTGTTGTATAGTTCTATGGGTTTTGATAAATGGATAATGTCATGTATCCAACATTACAGTATCATTAGAATAGTTTTTCACTGCCCTAAAAATTCCCTGTGTTCCACCTATGCACCCCTCTCTCCTTCCTCCCCAACCCTTGGCAACCACTGGCATGTTCTAATGTTATGTGACTCAATCACTAGACAATCCCCAGGACAGACACTAGAAAGCCTACGCTTGAGTTTTCTGCTGCTCCTGACACACTGTCTTCATGTTTAATGTTCTTGCTTTTCAAGGCTATTAAGGAACTGCAACATATTTCTTGGGTTAAAAAAAAATAAAAAAATAAAACAAACCCCCTGCTATACCTAAAATGTTCCATCTTGTACTTCTTTCAGAAAGATTGCGTACTACCTAATTATCACCCAGCTGTGGTCTCTGAGGCTACTGTCTGAAAGCTGTGATTAATATAGGGGCTCATTGGGAAATGGTTTCTCTCAGAGATTCATTTCCTCTTTTCAGGGTTCTCCCCATTCTCACATTTTTTTTTTCATGTCTTCATTGTCTAACAGGTTTGAGTTATTGAGATTTCTAAATCTGTTTTTGTGCAATGTCACTTTAATTAAGGAATGCTCACAAGCAAATCAGTTTTTCCCATCAGTCCTGGGGGAAGGACTTGCTTGAAACCTGTCAAGTGGCAGACGCTCTAATATTGGTATTGGGATGGAGGGAATATGGAGAGCTACGGAAGGGCCAAGTGTCTTTCTGTGGGGATGGGACAGAGGGACTACCCAGTGGATGACTTTTCTCCCCTGATAAGGAAAGGATCTCTATCCTATGTACTCCAGGACTACATGCCAAGGCAGCTGAAATGTGACAAATGTGCTTTGTGGTCTTCCGCGTGGGTCCTGGGGGTTTCTCTCCCCTTTACTTGTGACCACCGGCATTAGATCATTTCCTTACTCTTCAATACTAGGCTGTCCCCTTGGAGAAACTAGGCAGCTACAAAACCACAGCTATTGCTAAATGTGAAGTCCTCCTAGCTAGGGAAGAAGAAAATGTATTCAAGAGAGGAAACTATGCTTATTGTATAAACCAAGTTCATAAGAATGGTTTGTTTCCCCAATTTGCTTGTCATTTCCCAAGCACATAAATTTTTCTTTCACATATGTTTTACATGTGCTCATCGTGATGTCAATGTTTCCATTTCTTTCTTTCTTTTTCCTCTTCCTCTTTGAAGTCTTCTCTGTGGCCCCAGGGTGAGCCAGTCACTCCTTGTTCAATCTCTCTCCATAATTCTTTATATATAATTTTAACATAACACTTTTGACTCCTCTACTATGTGCTAAGTTCTCTCTTTTAGGCCAGAAGTTCATCTAGAGCTTCATAATCCATAGTTATGTGCTCAAGAAATTATTGATTAAAAGAATGAACTTGGATCTTTTAAACATAGTGTAGTAGGAGTCTGGACTTGAGTGTAAGGGGTTGACCCCATGGCCAACATGTCTGGAGGGCTGGCGCAACCAGCCCACTGCAGGAGAGTTTAAAGGGGGCTGAGAGTCTCTGGGCAAAGAATTAGAACAACAGGACACGTTCCTGGAAAGATCTAACCTCCCCTGCCTCCAGCTCTACACATGCTTTGCACATGTTTTGCCTTAAACTCTCCCTCCTTTGCTAAGCTAATTTCATTTATATTTCAGAGCTGAGTTTAAATATGACTTCCTTAGGAAGCCTTCCTAATCACACAGACTGTCAGCCCCCCTCCATCTTGATTTTCCCTCCCAAAACCCACTGATTTCTACATCAATATCTATCTTAGTTACTTGTTCAATATCTGTCTTCCTTGTTTGCAAATTTCATAAGGTCAAGAATATCCCTATTTTGTTTACAACTTTCCTCTCAGACTCTGGCCCAGTTTCTATTCACAATAGGAGCTCAAAAATATTTGTTAAATAAATAAATTAGTATATGCAAATGCCTACCCAATGTTTCACTTCAATGACTCATAAGCACACCACATTGAATATGCTGCAAACTTTTGATGTTCCCTTTGAAACCTGTTCTCCATCTTCCTCATCTTAGTAAATGCATCAGCTTCCATCCAGTTACTCAAGCCAGAAACTTGGTAGTTGATTGTAATTCTTCTTTCTTTTACAATACCTCCATATTGAATCTATCAGCAAATCCTTCCTATGCTAAAATACATCTCCCATGTACTTATAACCATCACCAATGTCACTGTCCTTCTCCAAGCCACCATTATCTCTCACCTGGATAACTGTAATTTGCCTCCTGACTGTTCCCTTCCCATTGCTAATTCTCCACACTGCAGTCAAGATGATCTTTGCAAAATGTAAAGAAAAGTATGTCACTGCTCTGCTCTTTAATAGCTATCCTGGTTCAACCCACAAACCCAAACAGAGCTTGGCCACTCCCTTACCCACCAGCCCTACCTCCTGCCTATCTCTCCCTTGATTCCGGCCAGACTCGCCCCAAGTTCATTTCAGGTCATGCTGCTTTTTTCCTTATGGCCCTCTTCCCTTTGCCTGCAAAACTCTTCACCTCACTCTTTAAAAGGTTGCTTCTTTCTCGCCCTTTGAGTCACAATTTAAATGTCATTTCCTGAGTAAGGCCTCCTCCTGACAACTCTTGTCCTTTATCACAACACCTTGACTATAGCACTTCATGTCCATTTATTAACTTGCTTTCACACTTACTATCAGTCTGCCCACTGGAATATAAGCTCCACGATGCTTCTTTTGCACATGACTTTACAGCACGAGACTTAGCAAATCATAGATGTTCAATAAACATTTGTTGACTGTAAGAACAGACAACTGATTGAACAAAGCTTAGGGACAATGGGATGGGAATGGGGTGGAAGGGGGGCTTCGAGGATAGCCCAGGGTCTGTCGCAACTAGCTGCAGGGACCCAGACACTGGTTCTCTTTACCTTGGTCACCATCAGCCTCACTGTGGACATCTGCCACAGCTGGCCTCCCCAGTGGGCAGTGTAGGCCAAGTTCTCAGCACCATGGGAGGCTGGACACGCTGGGTTGCCATCAGGACCAAGGTTAATTGTGTGAACCCTTGGGTGGTGCCATCTGGGAAAAATTTGGGCCTGACTAGGACCCCTATGGGAAGAACTGGAGGGAGCTGAAGATTCTACAGCGTATGTGAGGGCGGAGCTAGAAATAATGACATTTTGTCAGAGTTGTGGCCAGGGACATGTGGGTTTTTGGTCGCCTACATCTTTTAAGCCTTATTTCTCAACTGGGGTTTGGGATTTGATTTTTATCTTTGAGACTTTTAGAGTAGGCAATATTAAGAAACACTTGTATCAGTAGGAGTGGAAGATGAGGACTCCAGAAGTTAAACAAAACCTCAGTGCCAGGCGGCTGAGTGGCGCATTGGGTAAGAGCTGGCTTGGGACACCAGTGGCCCCTGTTCGGATCCCACATATGAGGGCCAGTGACACTGACCTCTACAGCTAACAACAGCTCCACCTGGAGCTGGGCTGCAAGCCCCGGGTATGGTGTAGGCTGCAGCCCCTGCAGCAGTGGGCTGCCATAGGCTACAGTGAGTGGCTGGCAGCCAGCGTGAGCTGCCAATAGCCCCGGTGAGTGACCATCCAGAGGCCGGTGACCGATCTGCCTCATCAGGGAAGAGCGCAATGACGATACCAACATGGGCCAGTGAAGCAACGTCCTCCGCAACTAGACTGAAGAACAAAAAGACAGCAACTTGTCTGTTCCCCTTCCCCAATTTCACAATGCTGTTCCCCTCCCCCAATTCCCCAATAAAATCTTTAAAAAAAACACACACAAAAAAAACCTTCAGTCCCAGGGGTGGCAGTGGTTGCCATTTTATGAAGTCACTTTGGAAATACACAGACACAAAAGATCTTTGAGCCTCGTTCCTGCTGTTTTAGACACTCTTCAGGTATTTACGTCAATGAATATATTAACAGACTTAATGGGTCACAGGTGGCTGCCTTTTATTTTTTAAAGAGTTCTTACCAGGCGATCCAATTTAAGTATACATTTGGGCCAAATTCTCATCCTTTACAGCTCTAGGGAGACATGAATTCATTAGCAAAATGCTATAGAATTCTTTAAAAGGAGGAATTGTCCACCAGTCGGTGAGTTAGCCTAAAGTATTAAGAACTCTGCATTCTGTTTCCAGTCTGTTTGTTTTCAAATTATTTCCTTCAGTGGGGGGCTGATTCTCCCCAGGGGCTGATGTGTCTTGTTCTCCTACTCAGCAGAGTCCTGGGTGAGGAGAAGGAGATCACAGCAAACCCACCATGGATTTGTCTTGCCCAATATCCTGCCTCTTCAGGCCTCCCCTCCCTCCACAGCTGAGGCTGCCTAGACCCAGGTTCAAGCTTAGCCATTTCCCGGGCTTGGACAGTAGGAAATGTTCCAACCACGCCCTGACTCTGCACAAAGTCACATGTGCCGGCTCTGCCCAAGGCATGTGCCTTGATATCTTACAGCCAAGAGCTGGTCTCTACCTCATGTGTCTCTTCTGAGAATCCTGCTTCTCCTTTGCCCCTAGTGTCTGAGTTTCTGCAGCAGAAGCCTGATATCACCATTGTCTCTCTTTGTAAAATGGTTTTCTTCTTTAGGATTTTTTTTATTGTGGTAAAATATATCTAACAGAAAACTTACCATTTTAACCATTTTTAAGTGCACAGTACATTCACATAGTAAATTCATTCATGTTATTGTGCAACCATCACTTCTATTCACCTCCAGAAATTTGTCATCACCCCAAACTGAAGCTCTATAACCAAGAAACACTAACTCCCTTTACCCTCTCCCCACAGCCCCTGCGACCTCTGTTCACTTGCTGGCACTGTCTTCTATGGAGTCTTACCTCATTCTTGCCTGCCCTCCTTTTTGTTCTGTAGCCACAGGGACTAGTCAGGGACTAGAAGCTTATGTTTTAACTTTGACATAGGAGGTGAAGCCCTGCTACCTGCTAACAAAATTTTCAAATTTTCCCTCTGCCTGAACTTCTGAGGATCACTTCATGCCTGTCTTCACTGCCTTGCTCTGCCTGTCTCTCCTAATTTCCTTGCCATTTTGCTTTGAGCTCCAACTGGATAACACATTCTTCCTCCTTCCAAGACCTTTCCCCATATCTCCAACCCCCTGAAACAGCGTTCTGTCTGCTAGACTACACTTCTTCTCAGCACCCGTAGCTAGACCCATCTCCCTGCTCCCCCATTCCAAGTCCTTGTCCCTTCCAGCATGCTCTTCACCAGCCCCTGGGAGGCAAGAGGACAATGCCATTCCATACATGGTCACATGGGGCAGAGCCGCAGGCTCTGCAACCTTTAGGATTTATACTTTAGGAGTATAAGGCTCTCAGCCCCCATAGGGGCAAATCTATAGACTCACATTCAGAATTATTCACAAAAGGCAATGAAGATTGACAAAGCATTGAACACAGCAAACGTCAGCACCCCTGCAACCGATTGAGACAAGTTTTAAAGGACTGGAGTGACCCAACAGCTAATCTTATTTCATAGAGAGATAAAAGACTGCCTTCAAAAGCCACCAATTCCATTTCCCCAGGCTTTCCACGCCACCATGTGAAATATGAAGGTTTTCAGCAAAACCACCAACAAGGATAGAAACTAAATACATGTCACTGTGTTCCATTGTACCTGAGCTGATTAGACTGTTAAAACCTACAGTCCTATCCTGAAGAAAAGATTGTTCTTCTAATGTACAGTATTCCTCCTCCCTTCTATTAAAGGCTGATTTTGTTAAAGAATTAGTTTCTATACCATTTCAATAGTAGGTATTTTTAGAGTCCAGTGAAATATTACTGTGGAATTGCAAACAATGACCCAATTCCTCATCTCCTTCAATAGTCGTGACACATTTCAGACTTATCTCCCTGCGAAGAGAGATGAGGTAGAATTAGATATTCATAATAACTCTGAATTCTCAAGTACTTCATTTTTCAATGATCCTTTAAAAATAGTACAGAGAGCCTATTTAAGATAGCATTTGGGTCGTCTCTAACAGTCCAGTTCTCTTTGTCACATGTCACTTTTGTTCAGGACCAATGCAAAATAGGTACAGGGATGGGGTCTTAGCATCAGGTGGGTGAATGAGGAGTTCAAAGCTGAATTTTCAGCTATAAGGTGAATAAGGTCTGAAGCGCTAATGTAAAATATAGTGGCTGCAGATGATAACACTGTATTATGTAATTGAAATTTGCTAAGAGAGTAGAATTTAAATGTGAGCACCAAAATAAAATTATATATATATATTTTTTTAAATCTGAATTTATGACCATCATCACCTCCCCCACCATATCACCCTCACCACCATCACCACCACCACCATCACAAAAAAAAAAAAAGCTGAATTTATGTAGTATGGAAGCAGAATCAAATTTGATATAGAGGGACTGTTCTCCAGCTGAGCAGGAATCAGGGAAATGAAAATCTCATCAGACTCATACAAAGAACAGAGATGGTGAAAGCATTTGGGGGACAAATACAAAGAAGAAAATAAATGATTGGGATTCAGATTTAGGGATGCTTAGAAGACTTTCATGGTTTGTTTGTACCAATGCCCATTTAGAATGCCCACCTTTGGTGCTTTAATTCAATAGCTGACATCTTGTCTAGATGCCTGGGATCTGCTAACAGGTGCCACAGAACAGGACAAAGGCTTTCTCAAAACACATTTAGTTGTAGAAAGGGTATCAGATTTTAATTTGCCAGACCTAAGTTCATGTTATAATTCCACTTCTTTTAAAACATGTATTTGGAGCAAATCGCTTACCCTCTCTGAACTTGTTTCTTCCTCTAAATAACAACAGAGCCTACTTCACAGGGTCCTTTTAGGCATCAAGCGAGCCAAGGGGACTTCATTGGAAATCATTTTATAGTTATTAAAGCTAGATATTCCTGAGGCTCTTAAAAGAAAAACCCAACCATTTGTTCCATAGGAGATGTCCTCTGCATGCAGAAAACAAAGTCAAGAGCTTGTGTTTTCCTGTTCAGTTCTGTTCAAGAGTTCCTTTCATGTCATTTTTTAGCCACTGATAATGGAAATTTCTGCCAAATATGTAATAATGACAACACTAACTCTGAACCTTTTCTGGCTGCCACTTGAGCACTAAGCCAGCGCTGAGCCAAATGGCACACATTTTTCTGGGACTTATTAATGTGACATCAGATCATTTTATCCCAGACTTTTCTAGGTAGATCCTCCTGATCTGTCTTGTAATGCTATGTAAATGAGAAATAGCTTTAAACAGAACAAAACAAAACAAAATTTTATTTTTTAGAACAGTTTCACACTTACAGAAAAGTTGTGAAGATAGTTCAGAGCATTCCCAAGTACCCTACACCCAGGCTCCTCTGCTATACACTTCCATTATTAGTGAGCCAGTATTGAAATATTATTATTAACTAGGGCCGGCTGAGTGGCGCGGTGGTTAAGTGCTGGCTTGGGAAGCCAGCGGCCCCGGTTCGGTCCCACATGTGATGGCCACTGACACTGCCCTAAAAAAAAAAAAAAAAAAGTTGAAATATTATTATTAACTAAAGTCTATCATTTATTTAGTTTTCCTTAGTTTTTACCTTTTTTTTGTTTTCTGTTCCAGGATCCATCCAGAATACCACATTATATATTTCGTCATATCTCCTTCGGTTCCTCTCAGCTGTAACAGTTTTTCAGACTTTCGTTTTTTTTGATGACTTTGACAGTTTGGGAGAGTACTGGTCAGGTATATTGTGGAATACCCCTTAGCTGGAATTTGTCTGATCTTTTTCCCTCATCGTTAGGCTGGGATTATTGGTTTGCGAGACAAAGACCACGGACATAAAGTACCATTTTCATCACATCCTATTAAGGACGCACACTATCAGCCTCACTTATCACTGTTGATGTTGACCGTGATCGCCTGGCTGGGGTAGGGCTTCTGCACTATACAGCCATTTCTCAGTCCCCCTTTGGTACTGTACTTTTCTGAAGGAAGATACTGAGCACAGGCTACACAGCCACCCTTAAGGAGAGGAGAGCCAGGCCCTCCCTCCTCCAGGGTGGAGTATCTACATAAATCGTTTGGAATTCTTCTGTAGGAGAGATACTCCTTTTCCCCTCCATTTATTTATTTATTCAATTATTTATATCAGTATAGACTCATGGACATTTATTTCATACTTCAGATTATAAACCAGTACTACTTAGATTTTTTTTGTTTTGCCCAAATCGTTTCAGCTTTGGACATTGGGAGCTCTTCTGGTTGGCTCTTATATCCATCCATCCCTTTGTAATATCTTCCTTGTTATGAGATTTTTGTCTGTTTGTTTTGATTTGTTTTTCGTTTTTGGATACTTTCTGGCACTGCAAAATACTCTAGGCTCATCGTGTCTATTTCCTGCCTCGGTCCTAGAATCAGCCAGTTCTCTATGGAGTCCTAATTCCTTTTATTGGAGAGGGTACCATTGTACTCACACCAACAACGCATGAAGGTTCCATTTCCTCTACCTCCTCACCAACACTTGCAATTTTCAGTCTTTTTCAGTTTAGCTACTCTAGTGGATGTGTTGTGGTATCTTGTGGTCTTAATTTGCATTCCCTGATGCCTAATGCATTGAGCCTATTTTCAGGTGTTTATTAGCTATTTGCATTTCTTTGGAGAAATGTCTATTCAAACCATTTGCTTATTTTTCAAGGTGGTTGGTTGTTTATCTTTTATTATTGAGTTGTAAAAGTTACTTATTCTATATAAAAGTCCTTTATCAGATATTTTCTCCCAGTCTTTGTTTTTGTTTTGTTTTTTTTTCTTAGTGATATCTTGTGAAGACCAAAAATTTTTTATTTTGATGAATTCCAATTTATCCAATTTTTAATGGATGTGCTTTTAATGTCATATAAAAAAAATTTACTAAGCCATGATCACAAAGATTTTTCTCCGGTGTATTCTTCTAGTCATCTTATAGTTTAAGATCTTATATTCAAGTCTATGATCGATTTAATTTTTTTTCCTAAGAAATACCCAATTATTTCAGCTACATTAGTTGAAAGTCTATCTTTCCCCATTGAGCTATCTTTGCATTTGTTGAAAATAAATTGACCATTTACATGTGGGTTTATTTCTGGACTATTCTGCACCATTGATCTTGGTGTCTATCATTTTGCCGATAACACACTGTCTTGCTTGCTGGGTATTGAGCTTTGAAATCAGGTAGTTTAAGTCCTTCAACTTTGTTCTATTTCTCAAAATTGTTTTGACTCTTCTATGTCCTTTGCATTTACAGATACTTCCTAGGATCGGCTGACTCATATCTAGTAAATGAAGCCAGCTGAGCTTTTGGTAGGGATTATTTTGAATCTGTAGGTCAATTTGGGAAAATTGACATCTTAATGGCAAGTTTTATAATTCATGAACATGATATATTTCCCACTCTTATTTATCTTTAATTTCTTTCAGCAATACATTGTAATTTTCAATGTGTAAGTCCTATATTTAAAAATTATTTTTCTAAGTATTTTGTTTTTTCGATGTTATTATGAAGGGAATATTTTATTAATTACATTTTTAGATTGTTTGTTGCTAGTACATAGGAATATATTGCTGTTTGTATATTAATCTAGTATCCTGTGACCTTGCTAAACATTATTATTAATTCTATTGGTCTTTCTCTTAGACTTGTTAGGATTTTCTACACACAAGATTATTTCATGTGTGAATAAAATATTTTACTTCTTTTTCTGATCTATATGCATTTAGTTTATTTTTTCTTGCCTTACTCAATTGGCTAGAACTTCCAACAAAATAAATTTCCCCAATCTAAGGAAGAAATTAGTCTTTCACCAATAAGTAGATCAACTGTGGCTTTTTTTTTTTTAGATACCCTTTATTAAATTAAGGAAGTTCTCTTTCATTCCTAGTTTTTTGGGAGTTATTAACATGAATGGGTATTTTTTTCTCTGTTCTTTTTCTGCATCTATTCAGATGATTATATGGTTTTTGTCCTTTATCCTCTTAATAATGTATTACAATAATGTATTATAATGTATCACATTAATTGATTTTTGAACTTTACTCTTGCAAATCCCATTCTTTTCAGTCTTTTTCATACATTGGTGAATTTGAGTTGCTGATATTTTGCTTAACATTTTTGTGTCTATGCTCATGAGGGTTATTCTTCCACAGTTTTATTATGTACTTTCCATGTGACACCTGACTGGCTTTGATAACATGCTAATCCTGGCCTCATTAAATAAATAGAAAAGTATTCCCTCCTCTTTTTCTGAGCTCGTGTAGAATTGGTGTTATTTTTTTCCTTAAATACTTGATAGAGGTTACCAATAAAGTCACTTGGGCTTGGGCTTTTCTATGCAGAACGAGTTTTATATAGTAATTCAACTTCTTGATGTAGATTTAGTCAGATTTGCTATTTCTTTATAAGTTAGTTTTAGTAATTTGTATCTTCCTAGGAATTTGTCTGTTAATTTGTCAACTTCATTTAAATTGTCTAATTTGTTAGTATAAATTTGTTCATAGTATTCCCTTATAACTATTTCAATTTCTTCATGGTCTTTGTTAATACGTCTCTTTCACTCCTGACTTTGGTAATTTCTGTTTACTTCCATCTTTCTTTAGTCAGGCTAGGTAAAGGTTTATCAATTTTGCTGATGTCTTCCAATAAACAAATTTTTGTATAATTTAATTGAAATTCTCTGTTGCTTTGCTGTTTTGTATTTTACTGATTCCATTCAGATTTTTATTTTTCTTTTCTTCTATCCCCTTTGGGTTTGATTCATTCTTCTTTTCCTAGCTCCTTTTTTTTTTTTTAATAACTGGTTTTTATTTTATTCTGTAGTTCACATAACAGCCTCAAACCCAATATTTAAGATTTTCTCTTCTGACTGTTGTTCTTTTAGATCTATTGTCAACAGAGATCATTTCTCCCAGTGCTTATGCAGTCTGATCCTCATGCAGTGGGGACACACAGCCCTCAAAGATCCTGGCTCTCCAGCACTGGAACTTGAGTCCTCCCCTTTGAAAGCACCCCTGTCTGTGCTAAGGTTCTGCCCTGGTCCTGTCACCTAGAGGTGTCCTTAGGCCAGGAATGCCAAACAGGTTCCATGCATGTGCCAACTGAGAGTAAACATGGGGCGCTGTTTGGAGCCCAGGGTTGAGGATAGTGAGGCAGGCATTGTCTGGGTTCATTACAAAGAATGCGGTGCTCAACTGGCAATGTCACCCACTGGACATGTCTGGAATGGGGATATTGGGGAAACAGGCTGCATGCCAGCCACCAGCTCAGTTAGGGACAAGGCGTTCGTTCCATCCTTGCCTTGGGTGGTTATTCTCCCTGACCAGGTGGCCAAGGAGGCAGTCTGAAGGCCACAAAGCTGCAAGTGGCTTCCCCAGGCCCTGGATGGAACAGTGCAAGCCCCAAGCTAGAGGGAGCTTGAAAGGGCAGCCCACGCAGGGCTCCACGGGGTTCTGCACGTTGTAGCTCCTTCTCCTCTAAAGTCAGTGTCATCCAGGCAAAGGTAGCTGGCTGGATGTCAAAATGAATTAGATGCAACTTGGGTGTAAAAACACTCTTCCATGGCACTTACACAGAAATAACCTTAATCTCTGGATAAACTCTCAATAATTTCCAGTCCAGACTACAAAAGTTCATTTTCAATTTGCTATTGAAAAACTAAAAATAGAGCAAAAGGACAGTCTTACTTTAATCAAGTTCCAGAATGAGGGCACACTGCTTCTGTGTCAGCAGATGCAATGGTGTGTGTAAAAGAATGTTTCTTATATATTTATACAATGGAGTATTACTCCGCTATAAGGAAGAATGAAATCGTGCCATTTGCAATGATATGGATGGACCTAGAGACTATAATGTTGAGTGAAATAAGTCAGTCAGAGAAGGACAAATACCATATGATCTCACTCATGTGTGGAATCTGAAAAACTGTATGAATGAGCAAAGTAAACAGAAACTGTCTCATAGATATAGAGGAAAAATCAGGGTTGCTAATTGGGAGGGGGATGGGGATGAGGGAGAAGGGGAAGGGATTAGACAGCAAAAATAGGCAACTATAATATTGCCACTGGGATAGGAAAAACAGTTTGGGGAATATAATTAATAATGTTGTAAATATTCTGTGGAATGTCAGATGATCATAGGTCTTGTTAGGGAGACCATTTCATGGATGGAGTAGAGGTTTGATCACTGCACTGTATTACTAAAGCGGAGGTGGTATACCTACTGTAATTGAATATATATAGATAGTCACGGGATGTGGATTATACTGTGGAAGAGAGTCAGAGGAAGAGTAATAGATATATATGATATGGAGGGGAGTGGGGTGGTGTATTGGGGGTGGGGGGTTGTCACTTTGAGGGGTAAAATGTATAACTATTGCACTGTGTTGTACACCTGAAACTAATTAAAAATAAAATAAAAATAAAATAAAAAAATACCAAAGGCACCAAACGTAACCCAACTTGACCTTCTGTTTCCCTCGCTGCCACTCCATAAACTGGGCGGGGAGGCTACTTTGTCCAGCTGACTTTGGGAATGTCACAGTGCTCCGTGAGTGTGCCCAGATGTCTGTTTGCTTGTGGGTTTGGGATGCTTTCTTCAGGATCCTTTCCATTTGCCGTTTCCCCTGCATCTTCGCAAAGGCCGCCTGGGCCGGGCTCCGCTTGTCCAGACCGCCGGCTTCTCCTCCTCGTTCTTTTCGCTCGCTCCCATCGCCTCCAGGAGTCTCGCCTGGTCTTTGTCCTTCTTTTTCTTCTTCTGCTTGGTCACGCCGAGCTTGGCGACGCCTTTCAGCTTCAAGGGCCCGTTTTGGACATGCTCGTAGGCCGCCACGGAACCTATCCGCCTTTCCTAGCTTCTTATAATAGAAACTTAGATTATTGATTTTAGATTTTTCTTCCTTTTGAACATAAGCATTTATAGCTATAGGTTTCCATTTAAGGACTATTTTAGCTATGTCCCATAAATTTTGATGTGATTTATTTTCATGTTTTAAATTAGTTCACAATATTTTCCAATTCCTCTTGTGGTTTCTTTTTTGACTCATGGTTTAGAAGTGTGCTGTTTAATTTCCAAACATTTGAGGATTTCCCAGGTTTCATTTTGCTATGGATTTCTAATTCAGTTCCATAGTAGTCAGAGAATATGCTGTGTATGTTCCTAATCTTCTCAAATGTATTACTAATATTAGTTGTTTTATGGACTTAGCATAAGGTCTACACTGGAAAATTTTCTATATACACCTGAAAATCATGTACATTTTGCTATTGGTGGTAGAGTGCTTTGTATATATCAGCTAGGCCAAATTGGTTGATATTGTCCAAGTTTTCCTTACCAATTTTTCTTTCTAGTTCTATCAGCTATCGAGAGAGGAGTATTTAAATCTCCGACAATAATTGTTGATTGGTCTATTTCCACTATCATCTTGTCAGTTTTTGCTTCAAGTATTTTGGGGCTCTGCAGTGAGAAACATTACATTTACAGTTGTTATGTCTTTTTGCTTCCTTTTTATGATTACTAAATGTCCCCCTTTTTTTCTAAGAATATTCCTTGTCTTAATATTTATTTTGTATTATATTAGTGCGGCCACTCCAGCTCTCCTCTGGTTACTGTTTGCATGGCGATCTCTCTAAATGGCGTCCCTTAGAGCATAAACTCCCCCCGCCCCATGATTCACTCCTTGTTTCTCCATATTTGGGCATTTATGTTAAGCATTTTACAGGCTGTTTCCCTGCAGATATTCAATTATTTCCTTAGAATAAGGAATTCATTTAGTTACCATCCTTCAAACAAGAAACGCTTCACTATTTTTTTTCCCATGGTTATATGGACTTGGTTGTTATCCTTGGGAAATTATAAATTAATAAAAATAACAATGATTTTTAAGGGGATTGTACTATATGCCTTACACTTACAATTTAACATAATCCTCAGAGCACGACAATCATGCAGGGGTTTTGTTTGTTTGTTTTTATAGATGAATAACCTAAGGATTGCAGAGATCAAGTCACTGGTTCAAGAGAGTAAAACAAGCACTAAACGAGGGAGTCAGGAGTTGGTTCCTGTTCTGTTGGACTCTACGAGACACTGTGGAGTTCCCTTCAGCCCCTTCTCTCTCTCTCCTTCTCTCCATGCTCTCCTCTCTCACACAATTTTTCTCCTAACATCCCCCCTGCTCCTTTGAGGTACTTAGTGATTCATAACAACTTATCTGTCTCTTTTTCTTAGGGCCCAGAGACTGTGAGAAACTCGTTCACAGTCGTCAGTAACTGACTATAGGCTGCCTTATATAAAGGCATGGCCAAGAGTGGGGATTTTATCCCACTGGTATTTGATCCATTGTTATACATTATTACTAACTGCATTGGTAAAAAATTGAGAAGAGAAACACAAGATGAACACTGAGGAGAGGGGTTTATTTTTGTTGTTGTGGTGGTGGTGGTGTGTGTGTGTGTGTGTGTGTGTGTGTGTAGTGGCAGCCACCTGTGTATTCTCAGCTAGATCTCCAATCCTTCTGCCTAGGCCAGGGGTCAGCAAACTTTTGAGACAGAAGAGCGCATCCTGTCCCTCACAACCATTTAAAAATGATTTGAGAGCCATAAAACAAATGAAATCACCATTATGTGAATAATATCCTTTAAAATTTTTATAAATGAAACTATGATAGTTTTATTTTCATTTTCAATTTTACTTCAGAGCCACGTACCCAAGAGCTGCATGTGGCTCGTGAGCCGCAGTTTGCCAATCTCTGGTCTAGGCCAAGGAGCCACATCTCTTTGGGATATGAATTAACAGCCATCACATACCATTTCACAACAGTTGCTAGGAAGAGCACCAAACCTAATGTTGAAATTATAGAAAGAACTGGCAAATAGATTGATGATAGTAAAATCCTTGGGGTGTAACTGGAAAATAATATCAGGAAGGCAAAGGGGAATTTTTCTTCAATGAGGATTTATAGACAGATACAGATAGATACAGATATAGATATAGATGATACAGATATAGATAGATAGATGTAAAAATGGGTTCTCTGTTCTATAACAAAGTGGTGATCACCTCTTCAGCATAAAATGCCCTACTCAGCAATGATCTCCAACAATGAATCCAAATTGTATTGTATCACCAAAGCATCAAAAACATATTCCCCCTTTTGTATCCTGTGCCAATGGAAAGAAACACACAAGGAGAAGACTGGACTTTAAACTTAGCTGATTTGAAGTGCTTCGGGAATTCCATAAATGTCACAAACAATTTTCGATACAGGCAGTGTTATTCCATTTTAATACTTTCCCAGAGTCACCATCTTTTTTGATCCTTCAAAGTGATTAAATTTTTATCTTTTAGAAATGTTCTTTTGTCCTGAAAAGAAAAACTCTCTTGTGGAAAGTGCATCAAATGCAAAAAGAGGGGATATTTACAGTTTCACAAACTAGTTAGAATTCTCAAGCTCTGTCCCCATATTTTTGTAATGATGGGAGTGCTAGGGCAAAGGGCAGCACGAGGGGAGTGTTTGCACCAAGAACATCTAGAAGAGAGTTCTGCACACCTCATGTCTCAATCTGAATTTCACCGGGATGGTGCCTTAATGGTGAGAGACAAGTGTAAGATGTAGAAACAGAGAGGAGCCCACAGCGAGAAGATGAGAGCTTTCCTGGGATTCTTATGTAAGATATGATATGTATATGTATACATGTTTGCATGTGTGTGTACACGCACATACGCAAACACAGTTATTTTTCACTGTAGAAGGCTTCAGAGTGTTGAAAGTCTTAAAAGTTGGACTTGAGTATCCAACGGTAATGCCTATTCTTCTCCATTCAAGCCCAAAGAAATCCTGTTTACCTTGGGTCTGGAAAAGGCTTTTGCTTTTTCTCCTCCACCCTATCCCCATGCCCTTTACGCACATGACTATTTGGTTGCTGGCCTTCCCAAATGCTTCACCTGCACAGGTGTGTCTGTCCAGGGCAGGTAAGAGATAGATTGGGCATTTGCTCTATAACAAGTGCCACCCTCTCCCTCCCACCCTAGGGCCATGTTTCTGGGCATGTAAAATGCATTGGCTTTAATTCTGATTTTCCAAACCCAACTGGAAAATTTGAACATTAAATGTCTCCTTTTAAAGGTGTGCAGCATAGACTTATCTGAGCAAAGTCCTAAGTGAAAGTGACCTTCCCAGGGACACGGCTCTTAGTTCCTTCCTTAAATCTCTCTAGAATAGTAAAATATTAGAAGATTTTCAAGATCAGTATATTGATTTTGTCAGTGACAAAACTGAATGCCAGAGAGGCTAAGTGGCTTTGTCACTCTCACAGCTGGTCCCCACCCAGATGGGACTTAATTTGCTCCCCTGGGCTCTGAGGCCAGCATTCTTTCCACTCAGCTGTGTCGCCTCCTTGATGGATGCTAGCCAAAGAACTTTCTGATGAAAAGGACCTTACATTTTTTACAAGGGCGGGTTCAACATTTTCTCTTCGGCATCACGCAGTGTGATGAGATATATTTTGTACAGAAACATTATCCCTTATTATGAGTTTATTTTTATTCTCCTTTTAGACACCAGCACACGGAAAGGCTGAGTTGCAACAGCTCCCAGAGTCATAAATGTACACCCCACACTGCTCTTCTCAGGGCAAGCGCTGGCTGCAGGCTTCTGACGGGAAGAATGAGGCTGGAGCAGGAACTGTCGCTTCCCCTGTGCAGTGAGCCCAAGATCACCGAGTCCCTTCTGACAGGCCTCCCCCCGCCAAACCCCAAATAAACCGAGATCGGGACTGCCAAAGGCATTCCCAGGCATGGTTAGAAGTGCTTTGACACACACGGCACTTTGATCACTCAGTCAAATCCAAGGGCATTTACTGTGCGAGGCTCCCTGCAGGGCTCTCTCTGTGTCCCAGGCACTCACAGTTCCCTGCTCCTCTTCTGTGGCTCCTCACCCCTCACCCCCAGGACAGCTCCCCAGGGCACCCGCATCTCAGCTCTGGAGCTGTTCTACTGGCCCCCAGATGTTATTCCAGGTTCACGACCCAACTGCCTTCACTGTGGAGCCCACGCCCCCTCCCCGGCTTTCACAGGGTCCTGCACGAGGAACCCCCAACCAGTAGTCAGAGCTTATGGGGACCAAATGGCAGTGCCTGGTTTCTTCTTTCTGAACTCAGAGGGAGCGTTTATGAGGGTTTTTAGGAAAGCGATTGACAGCCAGAAGGAACTGCAAGAGCTGAAGTGTTTCTGCAAGACCAATGTCTCGCATTACGGGTTTATGATTTGCCTAAAAATAAATCCATTTATTTCAGGCTTGGACTCGAGAGAGAAGAAAAATAAAGTCTTAGAATATTTTTCTTCAACTTTTCCATGACATTCTTTACATGAGGAAGGGAGACGTGGGAAGGCAAGATGGAGTGTCCAGAGAGAAGGGGACCGCAGCACTATTTTCCCTTGGTTCATTGATGAGATTACATTTTCCTAGCCATTACACGCTAATTCCATTTTGTGACTCACTCAGACAATTTACTATGTTTAAAGCTACATTAAATTCTTTCCGCAACGCTTGGGTCAAATATATATACTATGGATACAGTTGTAAATTTTTCCTCACAAATCAGGCTCATGGTATGGACACTGTATTTGTGTCCTCATTGCCATGGTGACTAGAAACCGTTCAAGCCAAACCTCAGAAAGCAGGGTGGCTGTGCACAGGACACATATGTGCATGCTTCTTAAAATATTCTACTCAAATACGGATTTAAAAATCTTAGGACAGCTCTCTTAAAGTTAGTTTTCCGTTACTAGCATGTAGGTTCTACCTAAAAAGAATATTTTCAAAACATTCTCTTTCAACTCACTCCCTCCTTTTCTTTCTAAACTGTAATCTAATGGCCATTTGTCTCAAAACACAGACGTTGTAATACATGAGAAATGCTTTTTTAAAAATATGGATGAAACATCCCAATGAGAAGAAAGTTTAATGAAGTTGTTTTTCCTACTGAAACACATCGCTGTTTTTCAAATCTCCGCTTTAAAGCCATTTATACAGGGATAATAAAATATTTTTCCCAGTTTGTTTAAGAACTTGGTAAATAAACTGGGGCAACACTAGACAGTGCCAAGATGTTAAACATTTACCAGCTGGAAGAATTCAAACTTTTCCTTCTGTTGGCTGATGGCCCTTGGGTCCTGGACTAACCCTTTTTATTTCCTCATGTACTTTATCCTGTGAGATGGATTTTAAGGGTTTACCTTCAAAAGTAACACTAAATAGGAGAGCAGAATGTAATAATCCTTATAAGGCCTAAAACCTTCTTAGCATTGACTAAGCAAACCTCTCATCCGCACGTCTTTCTTATATTTCCAAGTGCAAAGGAAGGATGGCTGAAAACCCCCTCATTGAGTAATTTTCCTGTCCCCATTGCTCATTTCATAAGGACACCAGAAACAGGGTGAATACATCCGTTGTTCCGTAATCCCTGGCTTAATTTTTAACCAATAACCGAGCACCGAAATTCTTCACAATGTTTATTTCAAGATATTTCCATATAGGAAGTATAATAAAAAACAAAGTCATAGCAATATATTTTAGCATTTATTCCCTACTTTTGATGCCATCTCAAATTTAATACCTAAGAATCAAAACTATCTCAAGCTCCATAACCTGGTCCTTCTTCTGCCATCTGGTGGAGAGATAGGGAAGCAGGGAAATTAAGTGATAAACCAAGAATTTCTTCACTGAGTCCATAAACGCACCACTCAGCAAATGTTTATGGGGCTATTATTATCACTCATTATTTTATTCAAATAGTGCTCACTGAGGCATTTGGTGCTGTTAAGCGCCATACTCTCTGAATCAGCCAAACCCCGTCCCTGCTCTTCAAAGGGCTGTGACATATTACATAACAGCTTAGTTATTTCCTAGCAATGAATTCAGCACACAGGACATGGCCGGGATTCTTTAAGGCTATGAGGGTACCACTTAGCTCATGTCTGTAGTACTTTGCTTTATTCTGACGGTAAGGTGCTCGTGCTTTTCTGAGCATTTCTAACAAGAAAGAAAACAGGAAGAGGAGGGCGAAGGAGAAACTCTCCTACGCCTTACAGAGCAAAAATTAAAGCTTTGGAAGCATCTCTCAGTAAACCCTGTATGAATCCCTGAAAGGTCTCTAAATGGGGGAAAAAAAACACCCCTGTGAGCTGTCTCCATGTTCATCCATTCCTAATGCACAGGCTATGGAGAGGCATGTGATAGTAGAGATGTGATAGTAATTATACTAACTGCCACAGATTTGAGGAAAGTGACAGCCTCCTTAAATTAGCTAGAACAAAATGACACTCTAAGCCTCATTTGAATTGGCCCATGTATACAGTCAAATCCAAGTTCCCTTCCTCTTGCCAAAATCCACAGAGAAGAGGCAGCCATAAGTCATGCAGGAGACGCCAGTGGTTGTTATTAAATGTCCTGTTCGTTTCAAGGAAATGTGGCTCTTTATGCCAATGGGTTCTGGACGGAGACAATTAAGACTGAAGGGCCATGCAGTTCTATGTTAAAAGGGGCGATTGGTTTGGTCTATTGTTGTGGAGGACGTTGAAATCTTAGGAGGGCCCTTCATAGTGTTCTAGAATCCTTAGCATGGCACAGAGAAAAAGCAGTGCTGATGTAACCAATGTGCTCACTAGGATGGGGCCCTGGAAGGGGTGTGGAGTGCAGGAAGCCCCCACCCTGACTTCCTGCCTCCTCCCGTCAGCATCCTTTTGGCCCAAACCGAGGATGAACCTTCTGCCAGGAACAATCCTCGGGCTCAAAGGAGGGACAGAGGCTCCATGCTGAACCTCTCTGATTATAATCATCAATGGGTATAGTTTGAATAGACACTCAGATATGTGATACTTTTCTAAACAAAATAAAATTTTATGTAGTCCAAAAATAGACTTTAAAACTATACCCCCTGGGGGTTTTGTAGTTGTTTCTCTACTCCAGCTTAGCCACACACCTTGGATCAGCTGCACCAGCCTGAAAGCCCAGGGCAGTTTCACTCCAGTGATGCCCCGCCCCCCGCAACCCCCACCCCCACCCCCGACCAGAACATCCAGAGGATTTGGAATCCATGGAAGAGAAACTGGCACTCATCAGGAGTCAGTGTAAGTTCTTTACGATCAAGTTACATCAGTCTAAGCTCATGTTTCATTGAAATGGTTTCCACAGTGTAAGTACAGTGTGCCTACGTGACCACAAACCATCCTGAAATCTTCCTTATGACAAAAAATGAAGGAGAAAAATGAACTGAATCCAAATTCAATTGGATTAATACATGTGGAGAGATAGACACCCAAAGAAGGATGTCTCTGGAAGAAATCTAAAGTAGTCTGCCTTGTTTCCATTTTAATTAAAATTTGAAAAATATATAGAAGGTATGTCTGCTGAGGTTTGCCCAATAAACATGTTAACTAACTGAGGGTGCTCTAGATGGCTGGCGACGTGCCAGGGTTTGGGGATAGAAACATGGATGATGTAGAAAGCCTGACCTCTGGGACACTAGCGTCTCTGCCTTTCCTCCTTAATTATGCTAATGATAGAAAGCCCGAGAACTAGAGATTGGACAAGAGAATCAGGAGCAAAATCCACACAGGCATCTAGTGAGCTAAACTTAGCAAAGCTCTATGTGAACTTCCAAAGTAAGGGCCAAAAATATATTAGCTATGCCATCACAGAATGGGAAGACAGGGCTTAGCAACTCTTTCATGAACAAGACTTAATGGTTTCAGAGCTCCGATATAGGATGACCAAGCAATGTAGCTCCCCCAAAAGCCAGTGCCATGCTGGGGTGCACCATATGACTATACTGATCTAGAACAAGTTGGCAACTGCCCTTTTCTATTCTGTGATGGCTCTACTGATATCAGAGCGTTATGTTGTACACTGGACACTGTATCAGTCGGGCTACAGACAAATTCTAGTGCATTTGGAAGGGATCCATCGAGATGAGGATGGGCTAGAAACTAGAAAATATCCACCAGAAGGTGTTCACTGAGTGCCTACTTTCTTTCGGTCACTGATTTTGGTGAATAAAACGATAAACAAAACACACCAGCTCCCTGTACACGTGGATGTGACTGCTTAATGAAAACAGAATATGAACACATAATTGATAACTGTTACATACTGATAATTGGTACATTAAAAACCATCCAAACCATGTCCCAGGAAGCACATAAAAAGGAAACCAGAGACAAAATGTTTAGACTGGAAAAGGGGAAGGTGAAAGGGACACACAAATGTCTTCTTAAAATATGAGAAGAGGTTTTTGTATAGGAGTGATTAAATATTCCTTAAGGCCCTGATGAACAGAACCATGGCCAGTGGGAGACAGGAAGACAGAATTAACTCAACATTAAGATCTAACTTCCTATAAATCTGGTCACTCCAAAGGTGACAGAGGCTAGATTAGAGGAAGAAATCTTCTTCACCAGCCCCCTTACCAAAGCGGAGACGTCACGACTCCTGGTCGTACATGAATTGGAGGCCCATGACGGTGGGCCCAACCTTTGTGTCCCCACGGTACTTTGCAGGTGCCTCTGTGAGCACTTCTCACTCAGCCCACTTCTCTAATCCCTGAGTAGCCTCGTTAACTTCCCTGCCTCTCCAGCCTCTAAATCCTCAACCCGGGTTCTCATCATTTCTACCTGGGCTGTTAGTCAGAAAACATTCCACTGCAAGTGACAAAACCAACTCAAGCTTGCTCAATTAAAAATGAATGCATTGGTGCGTGTATCTGGCAAGTACCTTGCTATACTGGCTTCAGACATGGGTACATTCAGGTTCTAGATTCTGGAGACTCTAGACGGTATAAACAAAGCTCCATTGCCCCGTCTCTCAGTACATTTCCCTCTAAGTATTGGCTTAACTATCAGAGGGCTCTCTTGACGCAGCAGGAAAGATGGCCTCTGGAAGCCAAAAGCTACATCCTTTCATCTTGAAGAAAAACAAAACAGTCTTGTGCCTAGGAGGCATATGTGCAATGTCATGGGAGAGTCTGATTGGTGCTGTTTGGATTATGTGCATACCTGGACCGATTTCAGTGAACTAGGGTATTATAATGGGCTGGGTTTGGGCCATATGTCCACGCCTGTGTGGGTGAGCCTGGGCAGGGCAATTCTTCCAGAAAGCAGACGCTCAGACAGACCAAAGCAAACAAATAAAATTAGATGTCTTCTCTAGTCACACTATTTCAATAACTTCCTGTTTGCCCCATGACTTCTCCTGTTCATGCTTTTCTTTGCTGGAAGAATAATCTTCCTAAATGGCAATTATAATTCTCTGCCCTCCCCCCCATTAAAGCCTAAAGTAGCTCCTACTTGCCTGCAAAATAAAGTCAAAGCTCATTAAAGTCTGGGCCTGTACCTATCTCAGTCTTATTTCTCCCTAGACGGCCCTCATGGCCAAAGCTGCAACCATTATGAATTGCTTGCAATTCCTCAAACATATGAGATTATTTCATGCCTTGGTCTCTACTCAGTGTCCCTTCTACCTCCCTTACCCAACCCCACTAATTACAAGAGTTAACCCATAATCACCTGCTCTCCAAGCCTGTTCCCAGGTAGGGTTTATCCACCTGTGCACACCTCTGTCTCTAGCTTATACATTTGCTTACATGCCATGTCCCCATCTAATGACCTATAGGGGCCTAGCGGACAGGGATGGAGCCTTCTTCATCCTTCCATTTCTGGTAATCGCCTGGCAGATAACAGGAACCCAATGAACCTTTTTCAGGGAGAGAAAGAGGGGAAGGCAGAAAGGAAGGGAGGAAATACACAGATTCCCCAGGGCCGGTCCTTTCCCCTCAGATAATAAACACATTTTGAAAATTATATTCTGAGTAAAAGGTCCCAACTCTGTTGCTTCAATCAAAGTAATGAAAATTTGGGACTCAGTCACATTGGAAGGTAGATAGATGATGGGCACATGGGAATAGGGGACAAAGAAGTCCCTACAGCATCCTTTTTGGTGTAGACTAGTGAAGACCAGCCACTCCCCCCACCCAGGCAAGAGGTGAGCCCAGTCACGGACACAAGAAGGGCTGTCTTTAGTAAAACACTGGCTGTCCTGTTGCTGGCTCACTTCCTCCTGGGCAGTCATGTGGAGAAATGAAAGTGAATGGAGAATTACAGAGATGACCCAATTCTCTGCTGAAAGCCTTTCCAATCATAGGTCTGAGTGTATTTTAATTATACCTGGACACAGGAGCCCTCACCCAGGCATAGCTGAAGTCCCGATGGACTGTCACTGTGGCTGTAAAGGTTTGTCTAAGATTGTGGTTATCTCAAGAGCCTGACATCACACTGATCATTAAGCCAGAGGCACAGCTGGGCGTTACCATGGCAACCTGCACTGGCTCTGCCTGCAGAGCTTGGTAACAAGAGCGTTTTATTATGGGTCATTAAGGGCAAAAGGCTTCATTTACATTATTTCCTGTAAAATCCTATTATTTCAGGTGTTACCCTTCACTGCCATCTATGCAACTCTTTTAAAAAGAAATCGTGGACCGGCCGAGTGGCGCGGTGGTTAAGCGCTGGCTTGGGAAGCCAGCGGCCCTGGTTCGGTCCCACATATGAGGGCCAGTGACACTGCCCTCAAAAAAAAAAAAAAAAAAAAAAAAAAAAAGAAATCGTAAGTGTGGGTTATTAGGTAGAGTGTCAACCAGAAGCTTCAGGTAAACTATAAAGCACAGTTTCTATAGATGAGAAAAGCATTTCAGCATAGGGATGTGGGCTAGAGGCATCCAGTGTTCTCTGAAGGCAGAGAATTCCATTCTGAAAAGTGAAAGTCTTTTCTTTTCATCGTCTGTTTCCCCTGGCCTGCGTCATGCTTTAGGCTGTCATTGATGAGGATTCTTGGGTCCTGTGATCTGCTAAATACATCTGGACAAATTTGGCTCTGCTGTTTTTGATTCACGTTGTGATGGGTAAGCATACAGCATGAGGCCTTCCTTCATAACAAATGTCTGAGCACACAAAACAGTATTGTTGGCTGTATGTACATTCAATGCTGCACAGATCTCCGCAGAGTATGCCTCTTGCTTAACTGAAACTTGATGCCCATTGATTAGTAACTCCCCATTCCCTCCTCTCCACCCCTGGCAACCACAATTCCACTCTGATTCTATGAATCTGACAATTTTAGAGACATCTTATAAGTGGAATCATGCGCTATTTGTCTTTCTGTGATTTGGCCTGTTTCTTACGCTCATCAGCTACTGAGTGTCTTATACTCTAGAGTAGCCTTTCCTTCCCAGCTGTACCAAATGCAGTAAATGATAGCTTCTATCAACACTAAGCACTTAAAGCTCTAGGTGACAGGGACCCTCTCGTGTAACTGTGCCTGAGAGCAGGGAAATTAGGTATTCAGCCCTAGGCAGAGTCTTTCTGAAGCCGAGGCCCCTGGCCAGCAATGCAGGCCAACCTGGAGCGGCCGGACAGCGACTTCCTCTGAACTGTGATAGCTCTGAGTCTTACAGGGGGAGGGACCTCACAAGGTCATTCCTTCACTCACAGCTCCACCTGCTTCCTATAACCAAGGTTATCTACAGAGGCAATACCACCAACACCGTGGATATATATGCCCCAGCTCCCCAGTAGTCCATTCAGGCTTTTCTGAAAGCTCACAAGCCCTCTCATGACCGAGAAAACTCTGAGGGTGGGGGGAATCTTGCACCCCAGTATGACAAACTGAGAACTAGAGAGAAACAGCAAAGTAATCCCTAAATTTTCAGAGTGAATTTAGTACAGCCAAGGATATGTGAAATGTGTCCCTGTTCAGAAAACCACTTGCCTCAATGAATGGAACCCGGGCATGTCATTGAGTTAATTCACGATTTCACTGGCATTTTACACCATCCTCCAAGCCGCAATTGACTTCAGATGACTCAGAGCGCAGCAGTGGCCAGCAAAGGCGATTGTCAGTGCTCTGCTTATAAAGAAGATGATACAGAATTGCTGGAGCTTCTCTTAACATTCAACACAACTGTTAGAGCTGGAAAAAGTAGGGTTTTGAAAAAAAAAAAAAGTAGGGTTTTGTGTCAAATTCCAATCTTTCAACTGTAGACGTAAGGTATCTCTATTATGAGCTGTTCGATCTCTTCCGTTAGGGCTGAGTGACACAAGGAAGGACACAGGTGAGTTAAGACAATCTGGTGAATGTCCCAGGGTGTGTTTCCTGGTGGGAGGGGGACCAGAGAGGTGGCTTCAGTGCAGACTTCCTGCCCAGCTGTGTGAGGCCCCGCACAGGACCCCCAGCTCACCTTCACGCCCAGAAGATACCACTGGAGGCTTATGATGGACAGATTATTTTACAAGTTGCTTTTCTTGCCTCAGAAAAGGCCAGCAGCATAGCTTAGATTTCAAAAGTGAGGTTGTACTTTAGATATACAGTAAAGGATATGTAAGCCCATGCTATGTGTAGAATAGAAGTGAATATGATTTTTTTTTTTTAAAGATTTTATTGGGGAATTGGGGGAGAACAGCGTTGGGGAATCAGGGAAGGGGAACAGACAAGCTGTCTTTTTGTTCTTCAGTCTAGTTGCGGAGGACGTTTCTTCATTGGCCCATGTTGGTATCATCATTGCGCTCTTCCCAGATGAGGCAGATTGGTCGCCGGTCTCTGGATGTCGCTCACCGTGGCTATTGGCAGCTCATGCTGGCTGCGGGCCACTCACTGTAGCCTATGGCAGCCCACTGCAGCAGGGGCTGCAGCCTACACCGTCGCCGGGGCTCGCACAGCCCAGCTCCAGGTGGAGCTGTTGTTAGCTGTAGAGGGCAGTGTCACTGGGCCTCATATGTGCGATCCGAAACGGGCCGCTGGCATCCCAAAACCAGCTTTTAACCAATGCGCCACTCGGCCGGCCCGTGAATATGATTTTCAACTGGTGTTTTTATATCCGTAGTTGCCTCCTGCTAAAAGGGTTGCAGCTACATATATCAAACACCCCTTTGAAAGGATTGCAATTCAGGAAGTACCCTCTTTTAGAAGAGGAGTCTTCAGCTTCTTAAATCAATGCGAATATAAAGGATTCAAATTAAAAGGGGAAAAGCTCTGAGAACAGGGGTTTCATAGTCAACTCCCAACAGCTAGATTAATAGGTTGGATTTAATCACAAATTATTGTCCCAAATCCCCAGCTTTACCTCTGATATATTTACATGAACTCTCATAAAGGTTTTACAAATGAAGAATAGTTTTTCATGGATAAAGGTAACTGAGTAAGAATGGCATTTACACATAAAATTAAATCAACATTTTAAATTTCCTATATCTAGAAAACATGGGATAATTTCTGTGTGTATTACTAAAATAAAATGTGTGTGCTTACTATTATAAACAGGACATATACAGACCATATTTGAGAAATGCAAATATCTTAGACGCAATAATGACAAAGATAAAGGAGAAAAAAATTTCAATACAGCACAAATTAATAAAATGGAGATTTTTTTAAACAATTAGTGGTGGTGTTTACTTCCAAACGTGCTCCTTCGTTGATTATCCCTGGCTTCTAAGTAGTGAAAGAATTTTAGCGATATGCATTCCCCCAAATCACATGGGTTAATATTATAACAGTTTGAGCAAAATGAACTAATTTAATTAGCTTACCTAGTGCATACTAAACATTTAAAAGTTAAGCTAATCCTGCTCTGAGTTAAAGGACGGAGCTGCCTGTGGATGTGTCACAGAGATTCTCCTCTTTCATGTTATTTTCCTCATCATTAGTTCTGAAGAAAATCATACATGTCATTTAGCATCAGGCCTGTGAAACACCAAAAAGCACTACTGAAAATGAAAAGTTTAATTATTTTGACCTTTTGGCATAGGTCAAACTTGAATGCTCTTTCTTTCTTCTTGCCGTGTTTAGGTTATATCCATTATGAGTGTGAATGTTATCTAACACTTGGACCCAGGCTTCACGTTTCTTTTTGCGCTGCTTACTTCAAAATCACCTGATTCTACACCTCTTGCTCATCAATATGACTAAACAAGATGTGGCCTGAGTGTGACCCAGGGACCGGATGAAATGGCCAAAAGTGTTAAAACAGTCCACTTATCAGAAATCTTTACAGGCTCATTGGGAATCAACACTAGTCACGGCTGAAGAGACCACGTAAGTCCTGACCATCTCCAGTGATGATTTGCAAAGAGAGCTATAAATAAAATTTCAAGAGCTATCTGTGTGGAGTAAGAATTTTGCATTGTTCAAACGGAGCCTAAATCCCAAGCATTTTAAGGGCCTCAGGGACATCATCTCATGATTTCCTCAGCACTTAGTAGGCTCATAAGAGGCTGACATCTGGCCTTAGAGCACAGATGGGGACACTAAGGATTGTAGTAGCATCATTATTTATTTTGGTAAAGCATTAAGCCATATTCTTTTTTATTTCATTTTCAAGGACCTCAGGTACATGGGACTGAGTTGATCACACTCACCAGTCCAAGGTACACTGTTAGCATCCATCTGAGGAAGGTCATGATTTGTTTTATTCCTTTTCCCTTCACCTCCCATCTCCAACCTCATGTCCCGCCCTACTCTACTGGAAAAGTATGTAGAAGTACGTGCTGTGCTTCCAGGTATACCACATGTAAACATGTGCATTTATGACTGAGAAATGTTGTCCCTGGAAACACACCCCAGAGAAAAGCTTGTACATACTGACAAGGAACTGTGTACATATTTGTCTGCCACAGAGATGTTTGGGAGCAGCAAAGAGATGCAAGCCACCTCTGCCAATCACTAAGTGAATAAATACATAAAATATGGCTCCTATACATGACAGAATATTGTGTAACAGTCGGAGGCACTGAATTAAATTCTCATATAGCCACATAAAACAGAATGAACTCTGGAGCACACTGTCATTTATGTAAACTTTTCAAACCAGACACAAAAAACAAAATAAGTAGTTCTCAGATATATATTTACTTATCTCTCATTTTTTAAGGAAAAAAAAAGCATATAGTTTAAGAATGAAGGGAAGAAAAAAAAGAATAACATGTAAGGGTAAGAGATGAAAAGAGAAATTAAACAAAGGGATCCACAGATATAAATTATTAACTATACACCAACACAGTGTTAAGCTCTTTATATTCATTATCCTATTTCAAACTCACAACACCCTTATGAGGTAGACACTATTATTTCTTCTACTAAAAGTCGAGACAATTGAGGCTCAGAAAGGATAAATGTCTCATCCAAGGGTTCATTGCAAGAAAGTGACAGATCCAGTTTGCAAATGGGGAAACCTGGCCCCAGAGTCACCAGGCAGTTATGAAATCACTCTGGGAGCTGTGCTTTTGGTGGTGTCAAGAGAGTCCATTAGAAACATTCCCAAAGCTGGTTTTCTCTGTTAGAATTCTATGCTCAGCTCTCAACTATTAATTGTTTTTGTTGCCCAGATTCCAGGAAGTGGGTATTAAAAGTAGAAGACAGAAGTGTAACAGACATTGCCAGGTACACTCTGCTCCGACAAATAAATACACTTGCATCTGACTTTAGTATTTCACTAATTTGGTTACCGTCAGTTAATATATAAGAAACTAGTAAGCCTAATGCATTGTTAAAATTTCATTTATGGATGTGGAAAGTTAAGAAAGTAATTCAACAAGGTGGTGACTCATCTTTTGCATCACTATACCTGAAAACCCGGCTTGATCCTGCCTAACAGCTCTCTCTGAACACCATCGATTACTCCCATAGATTATAAAGCTTCTGAGAGGATGTGTTCGGTTTCCTAGTAATGAAAACTATTCTATAGTTGATCTTGAAAATATCAAAGAAAAATAGTCATTAACCAGAATAATCAATTAAATTTCCATAAGTTTTATGTGATAGGTTGCTACAGATTAAATTTAACAATGATGAATCTCTTGGAAATATAGATATATTACACACACACATACATGTGTGCACGCATATGTGTTCGCATGAAGAACAGCCACACACCTATCATTTATTTCCTTTATAATTGCTTAATGGAAAAAGCCTTTTGAGAGCTCTAGCAGAGATGGCATAAAAACGGTTTCTGATCTGTGAAAGAACAAGGAGACTATTGACATCTCTGAATAATATGATTTTTGAGATTTTAATTTTTCTATTATATATGTTCAGTTTGCAATCCAGAAAAAGAAGAAGAAATGTAATAGGAAGCCACAATAAAGAGTACTGTTGATTGATAACCTCATGTGAATTCTCAAAAGCTAGGGGAAAAATAAAAAGAAAGTGGCGGAAGGGAGATCAAATTTGTCTTAGATGAACGTTGGGATTCATGGCTCCAGAAATAGAAAAGGAATTGAATAGATAGTACTAATAGAGGGCATATTTAATACTTTCCATCTCTTGGAAATTTACTAATATCTATTATTAGAACCTTTATGCTCCACTAAGAAGAGTCTGATTAGAGAATTCCACGTAGACCCCATTTCTTTATATAGAGTAATGATTCTTTATATGTTGGGGGTTATGAACCTCTTTAAAAATTTGGTGAAATTTATGAACCATCTTTTTTTGAAATGCGCATACATGCACCTACTTACATAAAAGTTCAAGAATTCATAAATATAAAACCCAAGGACTTACAAAGATCAAATTGATAGGCTATGAAGCAACTCGATCTAAATTTCCTCTACTGATTATTTTTATAGAGTTTTCTACGAAACATCTTGACATTTACCCTTTTTTCAGGAGCTCACATATTATATATAAAATGAAAATCAATGATCCCACTTCAGGCAAGGTCTAATTTTGACTTGATTAGATTTTGTTTATTTTACTAGAGATGCCACTGAATTCTGCAAATTGCAGATCTCATAATGACACTTCCAGGAACTAGTGTCAAAGGATATAAAAATATCTGGTTACCAAGGAGAAGGCTAGTGATGCCTTGAGCTTATGGAAGGGAAGCGGTATTAATCAGTGGATATATCAAACTAATAGAAGAGAACTGAGAGTTCATCCAAGCTTGTAGCTTTTTGAAAAATTAGTCTAGAAGCATGCTCCAGTGGTATAGATGATGCTCAATTAAAATAGTCTTGTCTAATCCCCATGTCAGGTACATCATTAGGGTTTAATGCAGTCATGTGCCGACAGCAAGTAGAAATGGTATCTCCCGGGTGCACTGAATCAAATTGAGGACATTTAGTGAGCAACAAGATCAGCAACTTGTGTCTTGGGATGGTCTAGTGAGATGCATGTCTCCATCTGGAAAAGCTTTAGACTCCAAAGCTGTACCTACTACCTATTCCTCACCTGGATGTTCATCTCTGTTCCTTAGGTGTCACTAAACCAGAGGTGCAGTTGAGACCTAAGATAACATTAGATTGTTCAGTTGGCTCAGACATGACTAATGAAGGATATCATTTTGTATACTCAGATTTTTTTTTAGTTGCTTTTATGTGGGTGATACTATAAAAAGCAACGTGACAAATTTTACATAAAAGATAATAAGCAGCAGGAAAGTATTGAGAGGAAGCCTGATGTATGAAATCGGAAATACTGGGATTGATCCTGGGCTCTGTCACTTTGTAACTATGTCAACCTCCACAGTTTCTCTGAGCCTCAGTTTCTTCACAGGTAAAGTGAAAATATAGTGCTTGTCCCTTAGGGGTTTTCTGAGATTTCACATCAGCCATTAATGTTTTTCATTACATTCCAAATACATTTTAAATTTAATTTTTATATTCATTATAGCACTCAATGTGTGTCCTGAATCTATCTTTCTCCCTCTTTCTCTCTTTCTTTCTCTCTTTCTTTCTTTCTTTCTTTCTCTCTCTCTCTCTCTCTCTCTCTCTCTCTCTCTCTCTCTCTCTCTTTCTTTCTTCATAGAACATTCCTAAGAAATTGTGTGTAGGAAGAAAATATTTGAGACTGACTGCATCTCAAAAATACTTAATTAAGCATTAAGAAATCTAAGTCAAAAGTTATTTTCTTGCAGAAGAGAAGACATTGTTCTACGGCTTTCTAGCTTTCGGTGTTACCCTCAAGAAGACTGACTGACACCATTCTCCTAACCTCTATGGTGTGACCTGTTTTGTCCCCTAAGAAACTTAAATATGTTTCATTGTTCAAGAATATCATAAATTTCAAGATGTTGTGAGCTTTCCTGTCTCATTTCTTTGTGCTGCTGTTCACTTGAAGGGTCCTTTAATCAGAATTCTATGTTCTTCAGTTCAAAGAGGTTTTCCTGCATTATCTCTGTAATAATTTCAAACAGTCCTCCTATTTTCAGTCTGATCTCACACTCACCCCTTCAGGGAAACTTGGTATCTCCAATCCCAATTCCTGGAAAAGAAGGGTACAGCCATGCTGACTTCACAAGGTTTCCTCACATTGGCCACCCAGCCACCATCAGCCACAGCCCTGAACTCTCAGGTTACAGGGATCCAGCTACTGCTAATCATTTACACAACCGCACAGCGGGGTTTCCACTTCACCCTCTCTGCTCTCCTACACTCTCCTTCCGCCTTCTCCATTTCTCTTCCGCCTTCACCTTCCTCATCTTTTCCCCTATGATCACTTGAGTCTCCTCTTCTTTTACCCTCTTCCATTTTCCCTTTAAACTTTACTATCTGCCTGTATACGAACCGTCCTGTCCATCAGTCTCCAGTTTAGTTCTATGGCCTGTTACCCTCCTCTCTATAGGCTCTCCTGTCGTTAGCTGTAGCTATGGAAGTAGCATTCTGGAGCTAGAAGGGTTCCATTCACAGCTGAGGAATCAGGCTGGTAGGTGGGACTGATTTGTGAGTGGCAGCATCAGGACTCCAGTTCCAATCTGTTTACTCTGGATTCATCGCACTTCCCATTACACAATAGTTGAGGGGACCTCAATGTTAGGAACCCAAACCCCTGGGCGTCATGGCAATGCATTTTGCAGTGTGAATCCCCCTGGATAGGTAGATTTTTACATGGTGTCTGGGTTAATTAAGTTATTAGAAAGTAGCCTCTGGATCTTCCAAAAGCAGAATAAAACAAATTTCAACTGTTTCTAGTAATTGCTAGCATTTACCAAACACTTATTACGTGCCATTTGTTTTGCATGTGTTATTATATTTGAGCCATATACTAACCTTATGAAATAGATGCTCTCGTAAGCTCTGATTTTAATATGATGAAACATAGGGAAATTAATTTCTTTACTCATAGAGATACAGGAGGGACTCATTTGCAAGTCTGGTTCTCAAGTCCACGCTTATGATGCTTCCAGACACACATTGTTTAAGGCTTTAATGGAGCCTTCTAGACAAGATCAATAGTCCAAGAGCCTGCCTGATTTAAAAATAGCCTTCAAATGTTCAAGCTCTCTGCCTGGTTAGCAGTACCCGCCTCTCCCACCGCTTTGCAAATCTCTCGATTCAGCAAGGGCCGGATTCTCTCCAGTCCCCTATCCATCATCACCCCGAGCCCTCCCACCCTCATGGAAAAGGGTCAATACAGCAAAAGTAGAGTTTTTCCAGACTACTTTCAGTCTGACTTACTCTTTTTCAGTTAAAAACATTTGGTGAAGTGCTCTTTTTAAGGCTATTATAACAATTACATCTAGCAATCCTCTTAAGGTTTACTTAAATTGAGGTAATTTTCATCCATCCAGGTTCTGGGTCTGCTCTCTGGGTTCTAGTGAGTGCTGTTTTGAACTGTAAATCTAGTTTGGCTAACGGAGGATAATAAACAAAATATCCTTGCTTTTTCTCCAGTGTAGATCATAGCAACAAATCTTGATTTTGCCTTTAAATATGTGTTGACCATCTTGTCAGAATTTCGGGTGGCATTGTATATGTAGGTGGACGGAACTGCTACAATTTATATGTAACTGAATTTTTTTTTTTCTTTCAAGTGATTTCAACCCTATGATTCATTTTCAGTTTGGAAAGAAAAATGTCAGGTACATGGTAGTCTATGAGAGCTGCATTTTGGCAAGCACAATTTAGAATTCAGTATCTTTTTTGTTCAGGGCATTTTTTAGAAAGCTATTTCTATCATCTGTTAAACTGATGTGTTTCTTCTTTGACTGCCATACAAGCTTTATGCCTTATTTTCAAAATCTTCAGGGCATATTCTTCATTGCTTTAAAGTACAATGAACCATATATCAGATTGTAATGTATGTTCTAGTCTTCAAAGCTAGCTAAGTCTATTACGCGTTTCATAACAAGGAGGGAGCCCAGCAAATGTGCTGCTGTCGCCTCCACCGTAAGGACTAGAACTTCACACTCATCTGGCTGTCCAGGGTCTTTCAAGCCAGTGTAGAATCCAGGACAATAGTCAGCACTGTCACCACTGGGTGATCCTTTCTGGTAGATTTAGGCAAAGAATGAGGGTCAGTAAGGTCCTTGAGTGTACTGGATTGAATAATGCCCTCCCCCCACACCAATTCAAGTCCACTTAGAACTTAAGAATGCGACCCCAATTGGAAATAGGAGCTTTGCAGATGGGATTAGTTGAGACCAGGTCATACTGGATTAGAGTGGGCACTAAATCCTATGATTTATGTCCCCATAAGACAAAAGGCAGAGACACAAGAAAGAAGCAAGGGTTGGAAGGATGCAGCTACAGAAAGCACCAAGTATTGGAAAGAAACGAGGAAACCTCTTGTCTTGTGCCTTCAGAGCAAACACGGCCCTGTCAGCACTTTGATTTTTGGACTTTTTACTTACAGAGCATTGAGGGAAAAAAATTCTGTTATCTTGATCCACACTGGTCGAGGTAGTGTGTTACAGCAGCCCTAGAAATGGATGCCCTGAGGAACTTCTGAATGATGCTATTGAAGAGGAGTGATGACAGTTCAGACTGCAAACATTCAGGATCCTGGGTATAGAACGTGAAACAGGTAGACTGTGGGCAGTGGGTGAGAAGAATGCCTGGGAAACTAGCGCACAGTCACCCGAGATGGGATCATCTCCTTTCAAGCCATAGGGCAACTGCTAAGGCAGTGAGGACAATCCAAACTCACTGTGGGCCTCAGAATTCAGGGCTAGAGCAGCAAATGAAAGAGGAGACGTCAGGAATAACCGGCTAATCTTCCCAGACACACAAGCACACAGAAACACAGGACCGCCGAGCCCAGACTGCTCATTTTGCATGGAGTTCAACACCGGTAAATGGAAAGCTATTTACTGTGGATTATGGGCAGTGGTTCACTGCTTGGGGCAGTCCAAGTCCAGGGCCAGAGCTGACCACACCCTGTCCTCAGGAACACCACTGCACATTGGGAAGCACATACCGTGGCATCAACGGGATGTGTTCACACCCTGGCTCCATCGCTTTCTGGTTGCTGGACTATAGTATTTTAACAAAATGCCATGAGCCAGTGTCCTCATTTAAAATGGGCATAAAAAGTACTCATTTTATAAAGTGGTTGTAGGAATCAACTGAGGTAACATACGCAAAGCAGCCAGTTTACAGAAGGTGCTCATTAAAAGTCGTTTGGTCCCTTCTGTCCCAGACATCCAGGGAAATAAATAGCAATTGTTCTCTTCCTCTCTTGAACACTTGTGTCCCTAAGAAACTTGGCAGGGTACCATTTCCAAGGAAATGAGGAGGCTGTGTTTGGTCATTTATGCTGATATGATAATGTAATTAATACACTACTTCCCTGGTCATGGATAAAAACTATTTTTAAAACCCACTATCTACTTAATTAACATATCCATCACCTCACTTTTTTTTGGTATGAGAACATTTCAGCTCTACTTTATCAGCAGATTTCAATTATCTAGTGTTATCAACTATAGTCACCAAGTTTTACATTAGATGCTTTATTAAAGGATAAATTTTTTTTTTAACGGTCGTGCTTAATACCTATTAACAAGAGGTCTTCCAAAAGACATGGATTTAACTCAAAAGAAGACCTCAAAGTCTGCTATGGTGAAGAGCTAAACTCCTTGGGCTATTTTGAGCCCCTTTCCTAGAGGTGACATGCTGGCCAGTGAAACAAGGGATTCTAACTGGCTCCTCTTACCACAGCTCAGGTTGGTCCAAGACAAGAGATGGAAGGAACACAGGTGTTCTACAACGGACAGGAAAAGCAATAGCTGAAGCTTGCCTCTTCTCTAGCTCTATAGAACCATAAATTCTTTCCAAACTAATCTCTCTGCACCTAGACTTTTCTGGGCCCAAACCCTGAAGGCTTTTAGGAAGTAATGATTTTCTAGTCTGGATTGATTCAAACTGAGACCTACTGCCCATCGTGTGTGTCAGGCCTGACCATACTGGGCCTCCCAGAGTCTCCCCTGCGTGACTCCTTCCCCTCTTAAAAAGGATGAACCTAGCCTGAAACCTTGTTTCTGATTTGTTTTGTTTTAAGTATTTTGTTTAACCCAGAGAAGGAAATTACATTTTGATCCTATAATAATTAAAGCATGAAGGGCCAATTGAGAACATTGGCTTTGCTGAACTGGTTGAACTGGTTATCAAGTTTAGAATTCTACTTTCTTGAAAGAAAATGGAGGGCAAAAAAAAAAAAAAGAAAAGAAAAAGAAAAAGAAAGAAAATGGAAGGAAGGAGGAAAGCAGGATGAGATGAGAGAGAAGGAGAGGGGCTAGGAGATGAGGGGAAGGAAAAGAGGAAAAACTACAATGTGAGAGAGAGGCGATGTGGAAGAAACACACCTTTTGGATGGTTTGGCAAACCCAGCTCACCTGACTTATGCCTTCCCTGGTCTAAACTCTTCATTTCTTCTTATCTACCAAAGAGTGAAATGCTATAGTGGGTAACCTCTCACAGCTGAAACTCAGTAGGTCCTGCAATTTAGCACATCCTGTGCTTGCTAGAAAGTTTGCTTAGAAGAAGCTACGTCCAGGATAACAGCTGATAGCATATAAAATAAATACTTAGTGTTGGTCACTGTCCCCACAACTACCCCTGAGGAGATACCATTCTTCTTTGAGTAAAATGAGGCTTAGCATGATTAAGAAACTTACTTAAGGCCTTATAGCTATTACAATCAGCACTCACACACAGGTCAGTGATCCAATACCGCGAGCTTTTAACCACCCAGCCACGCTGGCATCCCCCGAATGGAGAAAAGGGACCAGAATGTTCCCTCCTGGCACAATTCAGCAGCAGCGTGTGGGCCTCAGACCCTGGAGACAGGGTGGTAAGGGGTTTGCTTGAAAAAACAGCAATGTGTTCTTATTCATCATGTTTCCTTAGAAAGAGGAGAAAAGCATTGGAAGGGACAGCTTTGCTTCTCTCTGCCTCCTTCACTCACCTCTCCTCAGAGAAAAGGGGTAAACTGTGTGATGTGGGGGCCTGGAAGAAGCCCCGTGTCTCACCCCCACAGTTTGATTGCTCCTCGTCCAGCCTGCCCCTGATACACTCATTTGTCCCTTTACTTTTGCGGTTAGCTATCCAGAGCAGCCTCTGTCCCTCTGGGGAGGGACGCCAGAGTCAGGAACTCTGCAAACCGTAACAAGCGCCTTTCACCACGCTGGGAAAGCCCTATTTTCCAGTCATTTTTATAAGGAAAAGGATGGTCTTCTCTCCATCTCTCTGACTCTTCTGTCTCAGTTTCCAACTTCCTCAGCTTCCCATTTCCTCCACTTCAAAAGTGGGACTATTAATACCCACTTCACAGGCCTGTTCCAACAGTTAAATGAGATAAAGTATATAAACCTCTCTGCAGTTGGTAACATTTAGTTTCTTCACCCTTTTCTTCTTCTCATAGTCACAATCCAACTTTTATGAATTGCTTTTTTATTAAAGAAATATAAGTATATCTTCCATCTTATAATCCCTCATTGCAAAGATTTAATTTCATTTTTATAACATCTCATAAGTATAGGCAATAAAACTAAATTTGTGTAAATAAGGAGTCTCAATGAGATCCAAGATGGCAGAGTAGATAAACACTGTGTCTGCTTTCCATGAACACATTAAAATTACAACTAAATTATAGAACAATCAACCTGGAGAACCGTCTGAAGTCTAGCTGAATAGAAGTTTCATAACTAAGGATATAAAAAAGCCACGTCGAGACAGGCAGGAGGGGCAGAGACATGAAACAGGCTGGCCCCAAACCTGTGTGTAGTGGTTAAGAACCAAGAGGGATATCTCGGCCACAGAGGGTCCCCCCAGCGGACCCACACCAAGGTCCAGATCACTGGTGCCGGGAAGAGTAGCCCCATCATGTCTGGCTGTGAAAAGCAGTGAGGATTCCGAATGTCCGGGTAGGATGGAAAACAAGAGGCCCAGGTGTCCTCTTAAACGGTCTGAGCATAGCCTCACTCGCTCGCAGGCACTTACCTTGGGCTCCAGCGGAGGGATGGTGATGAGCAGGCATCTGAGGCATACAGGTGGCAGACTGAAGTATGTAGCTTCAAGGATGAAGGATAGTCGCCATTTCTCTGTGAGGAGTTCCTTCTTCTGGACAGCCGGCAGGCAGGCGCCATCTTTTCTGTGTTGAGCCCACCCCGATGTGGCCAAATCTGAATCTGATTGGCCCGTGAGCTCCACTGGGATACTGTCCCACCTGACTCCCCCAACCTGAAAGGCACTTTCTCCAGGAGCAGCCAGCCCTGCCCACCTGCATTGCACTCCTTCTTGGAAAACTATGGGAGTCCACAGGCTTCAGAGAGGTGGCCACTGACCTCAGTGTGCTCTAAGACTTTTGCTGAGTAGCTCCAGGCTCAGCACAGGCTCAAACCAGAATCTCTATTAACCTGGTGACCACAACTCCTCCCGCTCTAGTGTCTCCCTGAGTCCCTGCCTCACCCGAATCCTATACCAGGCTATATCAGTGGCTGAACCTTAAGGGAACTGGCAGATGGCAGCAGCCCTCAGGGTATCCTAGCTCTTTGCAGATCTACCTAAGGCCCAGTACTGGTGGCAGCCATCCTCGGTTTGCAGCATAACCTCCACCACATGCCTCTAACTTTAGCACAGGCAGCAAACAACTGCGGATGGCTTTGTAGCTCCTACCAGGTAGTTTCTGGCTGGTCACAGGCAGTAGGTGACCTGGGCCTGCACTGGAGCCCCTCCGAAGAGGCCCCCAATCCAACATACTTGGAGGTTGGCTTCAGACCACAGCAGAACACCAGGCAATTAGCCCTATAAGCAGCACACACAAAGGGCGATATCAAGAGGCACTAGAGCCCACTGGGGCAAATCCCACTCAGTGGGGTAAGCCCTCCCCACACACACACAGCAGTCCATAAGTTATAGATGTGGGCAAACCCCACAGCTAGTCAGTCTGAGGGTCAATCCAACTCACTGACATACCAGTAGTAACCAAGGCTCAACTATAACAGGAACGCAGACACAACCCACACAAGGGACACTCCTGGAGCACCACGGAGTGTTGCCTGCCTGGAACATGGCTTAGCTTACCAGAATCAGACAGAAAGACCTACAAGTCATGAGTAGGTATAAAGCTAGTGGCATCATATTTCTTTTTGAGTTAAACTTATCCAACATTTCAATAGCATAACAGAAAAGATGGACTTCCAACTGAGACAAAAGTTAGTACACTCTAGCAGAAACTTTGGTGTTTGTGATTCCTAGGTTTAGCAAGACGAGGAGTTTATCTCTAGGACTTTGCAGTGAGATGAAGGGGAGAAGTGTTAATGGTGGAAGCCATGGCTGATTTTATACCTGGTCAAAGAGAGATAGTTCTTCTTGGGAAAAAAGGGCATGGTTAGGCCTCATACTGGAGGAAAAATTAGGATCTGTGGCTATTCTAATGGTGATAAGTACTTATGTCATATTTTTATGCAAAATAAAGGCAATCAATTAAAAATGATTAAGTCGTGTCACCTTGGTCATTTGCTAACATTCCCAAACTCTCACTGGAATAATGGTAACAGCTAGAATTTAATGACCCTCTACTTGTCCCACTAATCATTTACACTCATCATTATGATATTATTTGGATTTTTCTTTCATTCTTCCCTACTCCCCGCAAAAGAAGTAACCTTACATTGAGAAAGCTCAGTTAGCTGCTAAGGGGCTTGTGAAGTTTTCAGTATTATGGATGAAATGAATTGTTGGACAATCCTGTGTCTTAGACACTGAAATATTTTAAGTCATACATAGTGATCAGGTATTATGAAAATTCCTCTGGTTTGCTTTGCAAAAGCAACCTGAGCTTTCCTGAGGAACTGACTTGTGTGGTTGTTGGAGGGACTAAAATTGCATGAGTTGGGAGGCTCCTGGCTGTTTCCTTCCAGAAATATTATGTGGCCCTACCCATACACTTCCTGCCCCAGTGCCAGTTCTGGAAACTGAATATGTGATAACTGGCAAAGGTAGACTATAACCGCATTTTACTTAGTGTAACTCCACTCTCCTTATCAGCCTTCCCTCAAAACCTTAATGGGATGCAACTTCCTTCCTGAGCTGAACTACTATGATGAACTATTATCTTTCTCATTCCTCATTCTTCACCATCAGTGCTCAGTGACGAAATGATAGGGAGCTTGAGGCTTTTAATAATGGGGACTACCAGCTATGAAAATGTTGACTCATGTCTTAAAGAAATGGAAATTGGGTTGCTACATTGAGTCTTTCTATTCTTCATAAAATCTCTTAGTCTGACATAATGTGACATATGGTAGAACAATGTTTCTCAAACTTTTGCATGCTGGCTGCATGTATCAAAATCACTTGAAGAACTTATTTAAATCCAGACTACTGCTTGGCCCCATCCCCAGAGTGTCTGACTCAGTAGGCCTGGGTTGGGACCCAAGGATTTGTATTACTAACAGGTTTCCAGGTAAAGCTGCTGGTCCGAGCACCTGACTTTGAGAATCCCAGTTGTAGTGAAAGATACCTGTGAGGCAGGGCTAGGGCGACTAACTCATTCTGGTTTGCCTGGGACTTTCCCAGTTTTTACACCAACAGTTCAACATCCCAGGGACTCCTTCAGTGTGGGGAAACCAGGACAGACGTCGGTCACCTTAGACAAGGCCTAAAACATTTCTAGTTTGAATGGAAACTTTGCATTTCTTAATATTTCCAAAAACCATTTTCAAGTTTGCTGTATTATGACTTTATATTGAGATGAACAAAGGGATTTTTCAGTCACTAGTTTTCAGATACTTCATCTCTCTACTATCCATATTTCCAGAGATATGAATGGTTCCACAGTATCCTGTAATAACAGTAATGAGCTCTTACTGTGGCCTGAAATCTCTGTGTGGCACCATGTTAGTGTTTTGCACATATTACATCTAATTCAGACAACAGTACAGCTTATTAGAAATTATAGTTAATACAGATGGGTAACAGGTGACACAGCTGGTGACCCTGAAACTGGGCTTTGAGCCCAGATCTTCTGGCTCCAAAGCTTGTATTCTTTCTCTTGCAATGATCTGAGTGGGTATTCGTTGTTTCTAGGGTTTAACATTTGCCATCACTTAATAGGTATAGATATTCAAAACCAGTCTTCTTATTTGAGTGCTAAACCTGAAAATACAATGCACGCCGCCATGTAAACAATAGCGTCTCCTCCTATGAGGACAGAAGGTCTGCAAACAGGCTTTCCGTGATTAGAAAAAACTGGCAGAAGCAGAAAAACAGATAATTATGTTCTAAATAAAAAGAATTTTCAAAAAGCAATTTCATTGTCATATTAAATTGTTTCATGCATATAAGGCACAATATAATAGAGAAGAAAAGTTGAAGGAATACACTGAAATATAATGTGGTCTCTTTACCGATCTGTCTATCACATTTCAGCAACTATCAGTCATTCCTTATTGCAAGAAGCCCGAGTCTCTCTTTTCTCCTCCCGGGCACCTTGCAGTCATCACATGGATCTGCTGAGCACAGGGGAGCCTCACCTCCTTCTCCTGGGCGTGGGACCCCCACAGCCTGGATGAAATTCTCCCCAGTGTTTTCCCTCCCACTCTTCCTACTAGACAGCTCCAGAGGTTCCATTTTCTGTCCTCCCTTTCTGGAGGAGAGCTATTTACCCATCTTTTAGGAAGCTTTAAACTTTTTTTTTATTTTAGGAGGAAAAAAAAGAAACCTGGTCAAAATATGCCTGCTTTCCCCTGGGCTGTTCACCCTTGATAATTTCATTCCAATCGGGAAAATGACCTGTTGACTCTCTAAACGCACTTGATGAATTCTCTCCGTACCCCCTATTTGACAACACCGCACCGTAAGTCTAGAATCAGTTCTTTGCTTCATCTATCCATTTTGTGGCTCAGAAAGGGCACTTTTCATATTTTTGTTACTTTAGAAAGACTTCAGTGTGTCAGAATGTTGGGAGGCCTTGCTTTTATTATTTCCTTGGACAGGTGTTCTCAGCATCCTCCCACATCTATGGGAATGTTATGTCTGCACAGTATGAAACACTTTGCAGTCACCTTTTTCCTTCTTTCTTGATTTCCATTCTGCAGAATTACTTAACGGTTTGGTTTGGTTTCTAACCATGAGAAAATAAATGTGATGAAGGCAAAAATTTTCCCAGACTCCTAGCACCTGGGTGCCTCCACCAATCAGTGGCAGAGAACACTTGCATCCCCCACTCCCAGTAGGATTGCTCACCTGAGGTGGCCCAAAGGCACCTGCTCAGAGTAGAACATCCAAAAAGAGAATAAAAAGCATCCTTGACCCCAAAGCAGAGTCTATGGATGTTACTGATCATTCACAGAATCACCGCAAGCCTGGGGCCTTCTTAGCTCTGAGCCTGGGTCTTGACCTACCTCGCTTCTGTGATTTGGTCTTAAACCTGATCTGAGCTTGTTCCCTAAACTTGGCCTGGTCCTTCTTTGCCAATAGTTCAAGATATGAACCGGTTACCACATACCTTTTCTGTTACCCCAAATGTTGGATAACAGAGGAAGACGAAACTATGCATGCAATCGTGCCCAAAGTGCGGTACACGTGGCTGAAGCTTTCATAGAACGAGAAAGGGGCTGAGTCGCAGGTAACAGGAAGTACCAAGTTCAACAAACACACAGAAAATGCCATGGTTCCAGGCTCAGCAAACAGCAACTGCATAATCCTTTCTTGAGGCCATCATTTAAAAGTCAAATATCTTGAACCAGACACCAGGCAAAGACACAAACATTCATTTTATTTATTTATTTTTTTTCATAAGCAAATGAGGACTATTCACAGAAAACAAATTAAACATAAATGTCCAACACCATAAAAGGTTTTTACTTAACACATGTCTCAGAAACAAAGTAAAAATGTCCCAACAACATTTAGCATTTCACATTAAGATAACTGGAAACTGTAAGAAACCACCAACAAACAGGTTTATTTTTTCTTTTAATGTAAAATATCTTTTGCTGTTTGCTCACAAGGTCAAATTGCCCCTTTTTGGCAAAGCCAGGGGATGCTGTTTTATACTCTGAACTGAACCAGATAGAAGTTGCTGGTGGTTTCTTCCTCTTTAAGGAGTGCACGAGCAGAGCCTTGTCAGGCCCAGGAGCTCTGAGGGAAGGACATGGGGCGAGTTGGACATCTTTGTCTTAGAGCATCAAGGGCACAGCCTTCCATCTGAATTTCCGGTTGGCCAGTTCCAAGCAATATGATCTTTTAGCCAATAACCCATCTTCGTATTATCCCAAAGAGTTGTAATAGCAGACACAAGTCAATCAATCAATTTTGCAAACCGTACAACTTCTCCCCCAACATGTCTTTCTGAAAAATAGCTCATTCCAGAAAGCAAGCAATTGCTACTGAGCATTTGTTTATGTCTAAACTGTGAGAAGCATGCAAAACAGTATTTTGATTAAGATGCCAGTTTGGTGATGTTTGTTTAATAATTAACATATTACATTTTCTGGATCACATAGCTGGAGATTACCCAGAAAGTTAGGGAAGGAGAGTTTGAACCAGAAACACAGATTAGAGACTTGGACTAACTGTTCATTTAATTCTCCAAACTACATTCAGAAAGTTTAGGATTATTTAATCTGGCCTGCTTTAGGGTTTGTATTTAACTATCTGGGAAGAAAGGCTTTGTTAAGCAAATTAATCATGTAATAAAATTACACAGTGCATTTTAAACTACTAAAGAGAACAACAACAAAGTATAACTATTTTTTTGTGCTTTCTTTCTATCCAATTTGAATAGATGACGGAGAGTATAAAGTTTTGTTTAATAGTGATTTTATTTATTCATTTATTTATTTTTTTATTGGGCAGTCATGTAACTTTCTTACATGACAGCAAGAGGATGAAACAGTACGTTTAGAAAGACAAATAATACATTTAGGAAGACTCAAAAAACTGCCAGAAGTTTGTTTCAACGTTTGACTTCTCGGTCTAGTTTTTTAAATTTCTATATTTTAAAATTAATTTTTGTTATATTCAATAAGTATCAATATATTAATAGTTAACTATATTATGATCATAGGCAATTTGATGAAAAAAAGCACCAAATCTATTATGACAAAGAATAACTTCATTGTGGCATGCTATGTCCTACTGCTATATCAAACTATTTTTTCTCTATATTCAAGACTTTCCCCTTTTGACAGAACAGCTGACATCATTTCCTTTTTGGAAGCCAAAAGGCAAAGATAATTGTTTCTCAGTTTAAGCAGCAGGACACTTCATATTAGAGATCCAAGGTGTGAGTCAAGAGCCAGAAACTGGCAACCTGACACCAGGTAGGAAGTCAGGCAGCTCAACACCCAGACACCAAGACCTGGTGTGCTTGGAAGAAGTAACCCCAGCTGGTCTCCACTCCTAAGATCAGGGTAAGGGCAGTCTTGCATCTGACATGGCCAAGAAAACACAAAGAACAATATTGGTTAAGCACAGGGCACCCATGTAATCTATTGTCCAAATTGGCACACTTTTGAGAGTGAAAGTTACTATTAATAATGATGGCAAGACAAAAACTGTAGACCCAGCCTATACAGGCAAAATAGGACTTATGGACACCAGCTAAAAAGTATGTTGATTTACACAGTTTTTTGACCATGGAAACACAGAGCAGAGGGAAACATCTGCCAACACTTCCAGTTTACAGGTAGAGCAGCATAGGTGTAAGGCTGTGAAGAGGACTTTCTCAAAGGTTGACAGCAAGTTACTGGCAGAATAAGGACTAGAACTGGAGTTTCCTGCTCCCAGCCCAGTGTTGTCCTTGTCTACCACATATTTGTGTAGTGTTTTATTCTCTTCAAAGCGTGCTGACAACCTCACATAGCCCCACGTTGCTCCAGGCCACACCATTCGGGAATATAAACTAACTTCGTAGCAACAATAACAAATAGTATTTTCCAGGTTCTTTCTGTACCTTGTGATTTCCGAAATTTCAGGTCTGTTTTAAATTCAAGTTAAGCAATTTCTAGGAGTCCCCTGGGGTCACCTCCTGGTAGCTCATGTTCGAAGTCCTCCCTACGTTGTGTGGAATTTTCCGTGTCCCTGAGCCTCCCCTCCAGGCCAGAGCGGCATCGCCACCATGAGCTGGGGAACTGAAGTCAGAGCTGGATTCTACTTCCGGCGGGATTAAAGCTTGGAACACAGCATTTAACCTCTTCAGGTCTAAAATTCCTCTAGGCCTAAATTTTTGTAAAATGTGGCCTTAATAGAATTACCTTCTGAAACTATGACTATTACGTGAAATGAGGTAGAGTCAATTTTCAAAAAGTCATCACAAACACTAAATCAGCAAATACTGAACCATCATTGCGAGCCTCAGTCACTGATATATACATATGTGTATACATATCTTGTTTTATGTGCATTTCTGTTTAAAAACACCTTATTGAACATATAGAATTGAGTCACTAATATGAAATGCATGGCCAGCAGCACTATAACTCTTGCCGGAACATAGCTTCCCCAACACTGATATTTTTCCTAAGGCAGATCACTGCTTTCGGGTGCTTAGCAACACTGGAGAGCACTTTGGGGCCCATTTGTAACAGCAAGATCACCAACAAAAAGCAGAAAAACGTGAAAAACATGGCATGCCATCGGCCACAAGAAGGATACTTGTTGACAGTATGAGGGCCTAAACAAGGACACAGAGGGTACCCCGTTTGACCTCAGCTGAGAGCACACACATGTGTCAGGGGACTCAAATTTTTCTCCGCTCTGTACTTGTCCATGAAGACCACAAAAGCTCTGTGAGTATTGATTTTGGAGTTATGAATCCATTTTTGCATTGTAGGTAAATATGGAATCTACAACTAATGACGACTGTCTATATTAAACAGCTCAGCACAGGAGTGACATGGAACCCCCAACAAATGCTAACTATTGTTCTTATGTGATTGCTGTTAAGAAAAGCCCCCAGTCAAGGCCTAAGACACAGGGAGGCCAGCCCCCAATTGCTGGAGACCAGTGCTACGTACTGCTGGTGTCAACCAAGGGAGATAGTTTACCTTCTCCAGGACAAAGAGTAGGCTGGTCTAGCCCAAGCCTTATACCCCGCATAGGACAAGTGTGACTTTTTCCCAAGTGGCACCAACATCCATCCGGTAACAGACTCCCAGTGAGCCTACTTTCCAGGTCCTGTAAGGTCAGTCATATACTACTGAATCCTGAGGTGCCCGTCAGGTGGCTCTAACTCAGACATCCTTTCCCTCCCCTGGGTCTTCTCAGCATTTGACCCTCAGGAGGTGTTTATACATTACATATGCAAATGAATGGCACAGCAGAATGGATGAATGACCCTCATCAAACAAATTCCACCCACACTTGAATGCTTCCCAGTTTCTCATACTAAAGGTACACACGGATTTTCCATTCCCTTTCTTTCATTTCTTCTTTGTTTTGATTTGCTTTGTCTTTCATGTTCCGCCTTTAGTTCTCTCTGTGGCCTTGAACATTCTCCTGCTCTTGGAGCTTGTTCTTGAAATGGATTTAATTCCTCTTCTGGCTGCCCTCAGGGTTTTCTCTTTCCCGATCCTCTCTGACGCCTCGACTTCTGACTTCTTCACTGTCTCAGATTCCAAATACTCCCTCTTCTAGCAGATCTCCTTCCTGCAGACCTTTCTATAATTGAACTTGTTCTCCTCTGGCTGTCTTCACTTCCGAGAATGGCCTCCTCCTGCCTCTGCCCTTCCCTCCCCTGTGGCCTTGGACAGAGCTGTTTTCTCTGGGGCAGACCCAGACTGTCGCCTGGCCTCAGCAGGGGGTGTCTTGTCCCTGCAGTCTTTTTCCTGTGCTTTTTGTTGCGCTCTAGTGGCATGCTTGGTTTCCCACTTCCCCTTCCTCTCTTATCTCTGTCTGAAATCTATCACACTTGACTCACGAGGTTTGTAGTTTTGGATTTTGCAAAGAATTGGATTGTCTTAAAGTAGACGTTACTTGAACACTCTGTGAGCCTCCCTGATAGAACAGCTTGTGATTACCTAGATTTGGATACACTGTAGGTCACATCCCACCCTCTGAATTGCAACTCCACACAGGCCAGCTCATTGCCCTTGCTAACCAAGTGTGTGCCTTAGGTTCTTTCAATACGAGGGCCAGAAAGAGCTGATACATTTACTTATTGTTCTGGAGTTCTGAATGTCAGACCCAAACATGACTTTGCTCTATGGGTTCACTCAAGGATCCTTGCTGGTTCCACTTCCTCGGCCCTGCTCCACTTACTCAGCCCCCACGTACTCTCCTGCAATTGCTCAGCTAGGGCTGCCAAGGGCTGCCTGAAACGTCAACCCAATGACCTTGCCCAGTCTCCTTGCCCATTCTCCCTCCCTTCTCAGCATGGTCCAACACTGTTCATCTGTTCCTTCCGCAGTCACTGAGCAAGTCCCTCTACCAGGCACTGCTCTAAGCGCTTCGGATGGGCTAATAAAGGTCATATTTCATTCAACTGTGGGGTAGGCATCAAACAACATGAATAACAAATTACCGTGATGTAGACAAATGAGTACATGAACTATCTGGTATATTAGCAGTCCTAGAGAAAAAAAGGAAAGGTAGAGCAGGGTAATGGAGTCGGACAGATGCACTTAAGGGGAGGTTTCAGTGTTCGAAGAGTGGTCAGGTAAACATCCCTGAGAAGGGGACAAAGTAGCAGAGACTTAAATGAGGTGAGACGGAAAGCCACGTGGATATCTGGGGGAGTGATCCAGGCAGAGAGGGTAGCCAGTTCTAAGGCCCTAAGGTGGGGTGTGTCTGCCTGTCCAAGGAACAGCAAGGAGGCCAGTGCACTGGAGAGGGGAGAGTCAGACAGCTAATGGGCCTCAGGCCACCTCGGGCCTGTAAGCCCTGTGGACCACACTGCCCCCTGGGCCTCCGTAAGTGCTCTATGCTGGTTCTCTCTCCAGTGATTCCTCCCCTCCTCCTCCTCCAGGGCCTTTCCTCAGTTCCCCTCAGAGCCGGCTTCTCCAGATGCCCTTTGCTCGTCCCCTTCTGCTCCCTCACCGGCTCTCCCTTTTCTATCACATCTGCATCCTTGGCTTTAACTGTATGAGCAACTCCCGAAATTTCCTCCAGGTGACACCTATGGCCAAGGTGCCGTTTCTGTTTCTAACTTGGTGTCTCACCAACATCTAATACTTAATATGTAATAAATCAGCATCCTCTCCAGCCACTATTTCCTGTTGCCATTAATGAAACTCCATGTCTTTGGCCATTGTATTTGAAAATCTCAGTTACCATCATCTTCCTTATCTAATCGGTGTCTCAGTACTCTTAAATCTGGCTCCAGAAAAGGAAACTTCACGTGGGATCATGTGTCCAAGACAACCACAGTTCTGAGGAGAGTTTGCCAAGTCACTGTTGGACTTCCATATAATAATACACACCTACTAAATCTCTGATTCCCAATAAGAGTTTGTGATGAGTCTAACCAACCAGGAATTACATTTGTTTTGTGCTAGAATCATTTGAAAGTTGATAATAAAGGGCAATTTCAAAGAGCTAGACAAGGCTGCCTTGGTTTTGTAAAAACTGACAGAATCATAGGGTGCTGGTGGCAGCTCGTTTCTGGCGCCAGGACGGTCACATCCTGCTTGCCGCTGGGTCTCCCCTGGCGTTTGTTTATTGTCACTGAGGCTGCTTTGCAGCTCCTGCCTGGCTCTATAATTCAGCAGTTTATCACAGTTCCCCTCAGAAAAGAATGCAAGGAATGAGTAAAAACCCTGGAAGTAACCAGTCTACCCCCAACCCGCTGAAAGATTGCACGGCTTACAAGCCTGTGTACTTCACCGCCAGTCTCCACTGGCACCGCTCAGATTTTAAATGAGACGTCATCGTCTACCCCCATTTCCGCCTTGAACCTCAGGGTACCAGCAGCATTATCTACGTCTTTCCAGGTATTGTTATTTTCCATGGCGCTTCTTTTGCAAGAACAAACTCAGGGGTCACTCCCTGTCCTACTTGCGCCTGGCGTCCTCTCTCTCCCCGGTTCCTTCCCTCCCTCTGTGTCTCCCCTGAGAAGCCATCACACACCCCACCTTTAGACAGACAGAGAAAGACGCAGTTGAAACACAGCTGCTCCCTTTTGACAAGTGCGTGCCATGCCCCCCTGTTTGGGAGCTGCCCTTCTTGGAGCACGCACTGCATCCTCCATTATGGCCATTTGTGTGTCTGCCCCTCTCCTTCGTTTTGCGGGGAGAAGGCACACTCTGGGTAGGGGCTGTGCTCGCTGCATGAGGCACAAGCCCTGGCTCTGTTGGCAAAGATTCAAAGGCGCTATCGGAACGAGACGGTGTCAGCGGCCGGGTCTCCGTGCCGGGCAGGTGAGGGCAGACACGGCGAGAGTGGCCCTGAGCCCTATCAGACAAGTGACGGGCGCACTTGCAGAGCCTGGCCACGGGGCAGACACACTTGAGGCGTGTCTACAGGTCTTAACGTCGGGGTTTAGGAGCTGGAGAAGTCTGACGACAGTTCGGAGACCTAATGGAGAAAGGGAAGGCGAGTGAGAAGAGAGGAAAGAAGAGGTTTGGGCCTAAAAACAAGGTCGGCGGGTGAGGGAGAGGGGGCGCTCCGTTCCCGGAGCTCCTGGCCGCCACACAAAGGACCTCTGGGCCTCACAAAGGTTTCCCACAGCTCCCTGGCCTGTCTGACTCAGGCTAATAGTGAGGCCAGGAACCAATGGTGTTGCCAGCGTTACTAGCACATCCTTAAGTACTTAGGCCCACCCCACTCTTCACATGGATATGTGAACTGGGGTCAGTGGGTCGGAAACTCTTAGGAAGACTTTGTCAGGGACTCTGATTCCGAATTCTAGGGCCTTCGACTGGCTGTGTCTGCTTCGCGTCCACTCTTTCGTGCTCCTCTCATACCAGTGCCTGAGGCTGAAGAAGCTGCCACAAAGCTGTTGTGAACTCTTGCTCAGGGAATTCTCTAGAAGCCTCACAGTCTAAGCTCTGAGCTTATCCATCACACATCAGGCCCACTCATCCTCTCTACTTCCGTAGGCTTCACAGTTGGTGTCCCCTTCCTGTGCTGTCCCACTTGGAGTTGGTCATTGGGTTCTGAACGGGTATTATTGGTCTGCCATCCCCGCAGAAAACTGACTCGCAAATTCTCTCCAGACCCCATTTTCTGCTCTCATGAAGAAGAGAAGCCCAAGACAACAAAAGGCCAGGCAGGGAGTAGGTTCTCTCAGCATAATGGGATCTGGTAACTGGCTGTGGGGCAGGAAAATGCCAGAGGGAAAGGAAAAGCTGACACATAAAACAGAAACTTATCTAGATTCAATGGGTATACATTTCACAGTGGCAAAACCCAGCTTAACAACACAGCTTAAACATCACTTACTGGCCTTACGTATAGTGAAACTGACTGAAATTAGAAGAACATTGACCGATTGGATTAGCCAATATGTAATTAACAAGTTCAATGAAAAAATATTCAATTCCAAAGAACAACAAATGTATGTTTTATTACAGGCTTTATTAAACACTATCTGGTCAATTTGGCCAACACATTAAATTTATTATGTATATAGGCACATTCTGGAAAGATACGTTTGGTGCCTCGGTTCACCATCTCTGCCAAGCAGTATCCTGGGCTGTTCAGCTTGTGTCATTTGTCATTGATGAGTTAGCCTTTCAATTGCTCCCATCTTGAAGACGATTGATGGGAAGAGTACACAGGGAGAAGTTTCTGGAAATGATTTAGAACTTTGACATAATTTCCCAAGCCGTCCTCTGATTCTTTGGTAAGCTGGACTGGAGAGTCAAGTACACAGATGTGCTTAAGAGGCTAAGAGTGCCAAGTGCCTCCAGGGCCTGGGAGGTCAAAGTGTGGGTGCACCCAACTCCCACAGAGCTGAGTCTGAGCTCACCACCCAGATGCTTACAATAAAATCCTCCTTTCACAGAAGAGAAAAACATTTTAAAACAACCCTCCTATGTACCGTATTATCACAGACAAGCATCGAGAATCAAGTCTGAGTCACCCATTTAAATGCAAAGTACTATTTTTAGTTGACAGTGTCAGCTGTTAGCTGACACTGTCTATGTCTGGGCCTCTCAGCCAGGGTTCCAGTGATTTGCTGATCATTAATGGACTGAATGAGACATGGCTTATTAACAAGTTTCAGTTTGAGGCTGTGAATTGGTGGCATAATGGTCTTGCTCCGTCCCTGCCCCATGATCAAAGTTTGGTAGCCGAGAAGCTGTGACCAAACATGGCTCCGTCCCATGTCTTTCTCATCTCTGCTCTTTCAGAAATAGGCAGAGTTTTATCAAAGAGCTTTCTTAGTTGATGCCACTATGTAAGTATAATTTGGAAAAAGTAGCATTTTTAAAACAAAGACATGTTTAAAAGGGGTTTTTGTTCAAAATACATGAAGCTGGATTTCCCCTAGTGATGTGTTTATATTCATGGATCACCCAGGTTTTCTGTGGTCTGGGCTTCTTACACATTCCCAGAAATTCAGCAAAATCTTCTGAGAGGAAGCCTCTGGAAAGGTCTGCTTCTGTGTTTAGCATCTCATTTGTCCTCAGACTCTTCAGAAAGATCCTGGAACCTGGGGCTGAGGGAATGACCAGGTCAGGGCCCAGAACTCCCCAGGGTTGCAGGGCGGGCGGTGGGTCTCTTAGCCTCTCTCCTCGTGCTTCAGTTTATTGTCTTGGGCTGGCTGCCCCTTATGCATCCACATGCTTGTTTGTTTATTTGGTGGATAAGACCATTCTCTTGGTGGTTCTCATGTTTCTAGATCCGGGCATAACATACCTGATGACTGCCAAGAAATGATTTTCACTCCAGGCTGACCAGTCAGGGCAGCAACCACCGTCTGGGAACCAGAGAAATCCAACTGCAAGTCTGAAACAATTAAATTCATCTTAATAAATGTTCACAATAAGTGGAAAATGTGGAGGCCAGTTCTCCATGACTTTGTAAATTCAAAATATAGGCAAAAACAATCAAATTTAGTTTTTACCCAAATGTGTCTGACAGTTGCTTCAGGCTTTCCATTTTATTGTGTGAGTTATTCAAATGTGTTTTACCAAGTGCAAAAGCTGACGGCCTCTTGGTGTTTCATTACCATCAAACATTTGAGCTACTGGGAAAGCAACCTGGCAATCTGTGTCAAAAGGCATAAAAACATGAATATCTTTGTGCGAGTGATTCCATTTCTTGAAATGGTTTGAAATTTGTCCTCAGGACCTAAATAACTATAGTACTCAAAAATTTAGGGAGCCAGCCGAGTCGTGCGGTGGTTGGGCGCTGGCTTGGGAGGCCAGCGGCCCCGGTTTGGGTCCCATATGTGAGGGCCAGGGACACTGCCCTCAAAAAAATAAAATAAAATAAAATAAGAATTTAGGTAACTGAGCAATCATCCTGAAGCAGACCACACAATTCCAACACGAAATTTGAATAAGCACGGCAAATCCATGTTACAGAATTCTATGCAGCCATTTAAAAGCTATTATTGTTCTTCAAATAACAATAATGGCAAATGTTTCATATCACAAAAAGAAAAGAAAGGGTGTGGAGAAAGAGCCAGAGACAGAAACAAGGGACTGTGGGAAGGGGTGAGACTGGAAGATGGGACAGTTGAGGAAAACACAATGTCAACAGCTGTACTTTCAGTCAGTGGGGTGCAGGGCCGAGGTGTGGGCTTATGTTGCGATGAGCACGTACAGGCTCTTTTAAGGACTCACTCACTTGCCGGCTTGCTCAGTTGGTAAGCTACTCCAGAGTATTCTAGAGCCCTGACAAGCAGCTGGGTGAAATTAGGAGCAGGTGGAGACACACACCTTCTGCTCAGACTAGGGAAATGTCTCTCTTCTTAGCAGCTGCCTTACAGGGTATTCTTTTTTTTTTTTTTTTTTTTTAATTGGGGAACTCCTTTTTTTCCAGGACCCATCAGCTCCAAGTCAAGTAGTGGTTTCAATCTAGTTGTGGAGGGCACATCTTAGTGGCCTATGTGGGGATCAAACTGGCAACCCTGGGGTTATGAGCACTGCGCTCTAACCAACTGAGCTAACCAGCCACCCCCAGGGTATTCTTAACATGTTTGGTCATACTCTTCTTCAATTAAAAAATAATACGAATGAAGATTCCCTTATCTCAGAGCTGTCTTGTAATGACAACACTCTACCTCTTCTTCCCTTCCCAGGCACACTTCTTAAAGGAATAGACTCAAAGCATCAACTGCCTTATAATCAGTTCTCACATTTCAGCACATTGAAATCAGGTCCTGACTCCCACCATGTCCCTGAAATGTGACAAAGGTCACCACATGGCTTCCTAGTTGCTGAATCCAATAGACTCCTTCATGTTCTCATCTTCTTGGACCCAACCCAGCATGTAACCATTCCTTGTTGAGTTTTCTCTAAAACTCTTCAAAGGCATCACTCTCAGTTGATTGTCCTTTTATTACCATTCCTTGTCTTTTACTCACACCTCCTGCTAATCCTGGCCATTCTTACTGACCTTCTAAAAAATGTGTCTTTATCTTTTCAGGCTTCAAGTTCAATACCACTGTGGAGTCTTTGTTCACCCACTGCCTCTTCAGAGGTGGATTTACAAGGAGGTTAATAAAACTTGAGCATCAGAACACTTCCTTTGCAGAGGCCCCTTCCAAGGCCCTGGGGATCACGTGTTCATGAGATCACAGATCTTTGTAGAACTTGAAGATGCAATCTGTTTTAACTGTAATAAGCTACGTGCTCTGTTTCTTTCCGCTCTGTCCCCACCCCACTTGGCACATGTCTCTTCACACTGGGTAGCTTGAGCTGGCCAAGGGCATTTGCGGGATCCAGTTCAGGGAGAGTTGAGTTAGACATTTATTTAGATTTCATCAGATTCATTTATGCGGTTCATAAACACTTCCATGTATAGTTAGGTGACACTAGCTGTCCTGGTGTAGGGATGGTTTCCAGGAACACTCCTGCTGCCCATGGGGTTGACTCACCCTGAGCACTGACACTCACCAGCATGGAAGCCAGAGGCTGCATCGTAATGAGAACAGCCTGTCGTCCGGGCACTGGGCCGATAAGGGCATGTAGGGGAAACAGGTGCTTAGATGTAATGACCTTTCTTCTAATCTTTAAGTATATAAAATTGTGAGAGATTGATTTAGCCTTAATCACACTTAGTCAGATTGATCAATAATAAAAAAGTTCAATGAACTATGCTTGAGGAGAGACTGAATTGCATTTCTATCTCTCTGTGAAAAATAATCATAAAAAATCATTGTGATTTGAAGAGGTGATCAAAGAGTATACAGTCAAAATATAAAGGGAAAAAGTTATAGAAGTTTGTTATGCAGCTAGTTAAGAAAAATACAGTCTTGGGTATTTTCCCCCTGGATTTTGCGGCATTCATCAGATTTTTAAAATTTGGAATTTGTTGTCATTTCTTTTTCCTCTGTAAATAAAATTTCTCTTTCAGACTTAAATTTATATGCGTAATTTAGTATTTCTTCCCTTAAAGAGAACCCTGCAAATCACATAAACTTCAGGCTCCACAAGTCTGGTTGCTCGGGGCCTCTCTTACAGACCTGGGTGGCAGCCTCAGGTCTTCATTGTGTAGTTCCATTGCTTAGCCCAGGCCCAAATGCCTACTTCAGGCTCAATAAATATTTGTTGAAAAAATATTTCATCCCCAAATCTTATGATGTTACACTCGGGGTTTACTTTATCTTACTCAGAGGGTGAGAACCAAGGGATCTTAGAAAACCACTCCCAATTCAGGTGGTGGCTTTCAGCTTTTGTGCTCTTCTGCTCATATAGTGCTTCTAAATACCGTATCTTGTTGAATCTTTACAATGTCCCCACTCCTAACAAGAGGGGGACAGAACAAAGGAGAAAAATGCAGGACTTCCTCTAATTATTATCGGTGACTGAGAATATAGAGTACATGAAATAAGAAGACATTAAAGAAATATAATGACAAATATCTGCCTTGAAACACTGAGCTCCCCCAATTCTCTTTTCTGCAGACTACCCAGCTATGAGGAGCAGAGTCAGGGCATAAAACTTACCTTCAAACATCAACTGCTTTACTCGGTGACTTTCCTTTGTCTTGGAGGCCTTGCTGTTTCAGGGAGCTCTACCCGGAGGCCTAAATCAGGTATTCAACTGAGTCTGCAGAGCGCACGCCCAAGTCTGGCTTCTTCCACTTTCAGTCTTCCTCTTCCCCTGTTCTAGATGCTGTTTTCTGTGGAACTCCAATACGCCCTCCTTAGTGTCCATCTAATGTTGATCTCTTTCTGTATCATTGGCACCTAACTTGCTCCTCTTCCGGTATTATGATCAGAACCCTACGGCCTCACCTCACCCTTGACCTCCACCCCAGTTCAAGTTCTTTCTTTCTCTGACAACTAGGTTTTTCCCTTCTGGATTTTTATAACCATGGAGATGCGGTCCTTTTATTTTATCCTTCTTATTTTATCCTTTTTATCTGGCATCTTCATCGTCAGAACCTTTACCCTAGCATCCCCTCTCTATAGCCATTACAAGCAAATTTCCTGAAAATAACCGACATTTCTCTGACATATAGCTCTTGAGCTTTAATCCAGTTTACCCCTCATCCTAGAATCCTGTCAGCCTCTTATAAGTAAATATAAACTATCATCCCCAATCCCATGTCTATAGGCCACTCATGAACTCTATACTGAGAGAGAGAGAGAAAGAGAGAAAGAGAGAGAGCGAGCCAAGTCAGGATTCATAATCAAAGAGAAGGCCCCAATAACCCAGTTTAGGAAGTCAATAAAAGCAGAAGATAATCAATATAAGCGAAAGAAAGAGGAGGACATGAAGACACGAGCCATGAAGAAGACAGAACACTCATTCAATGTTCTAGATAAAATAAAAAAAGATTTGGAGAACAAAGTTGAGAGTGGACCTCAACTTCTTAAATTGAAATATAAGTTTAAAACTTTGAAACATAGGACAGATATTTGAAGCAAGGTGCAAAATAAAGGAAATGTAAAATTTTATGTTGCGGTGGCAAGAGAAATGTCCCCCTCTGTCTGAGAAGAATTATCAACTAAAATGAAAGTGCAACTTCTGGGCCTTAAGGGTCCTCACTGAACAAAGGAAAAAACCCAGTCACCAAGACGACAGGTGTTGTAGGCTGATTACATTCCTAGCTTGTGAAAAATAAAGAACTGCAAAACTAGTCTTTATGTGCTGCATTTTTTTTAAAAGATTTTATTGGGGAATTGGGGGAGGGGAACAGTGTTGGGGAATCCGGGAACAGACAAGTTGCGGTCCTTTTGTTCTTCAGTCTAGTTGTGGAGGACGTTGCTTCACTGGCCCATGTTGGTATTGTCATTGTGCTCTTCCCGGATGAGGCAGATCAGTCGCCGGCCTCTGGATGATCGCTCACCATGGCTATTGGCAGCTCACGCTGGCTGCCAACTGCTCACACTGGCTGCGGGCCGCTCACTGTAGCCTATGGCAGCCCACTGCAGCAGGGGCTGCAGCCCACACCATCACCGGGGCTCGCACAGCCCAGCTCCAGGTGGAGCTGTTGTTAGCTGTAGAGGGCAGTGTCACGGGCCCTCATGTGGGATCCGAACCGGGGCCGCTGGCATCCCCAAAACCAGCTCTTAACCAATGCGCCACTTGGCCGGCCCTATGTGCTGCATTTTGAAATGTGATATTTAAAAGAATAGGGCCGGCCGAGTGGCGCGGTGGTTAAGCGCTGGCCTGGGAAGCCAGCGGCCCCGGTTCAGTCCCACATATGAGGGCCAGTGACACTGCCCTCAAAAAAAAATAAAAATAAAATAAAATAAAATAAAATAAAATAAAATAAAATAAAATAAAATAAAATAAAATAAAAGAATAATAGTTAGATTACAATAGAAATGCATTAGCACAAGAAATGTTGAAGGTTAAAAGGGGACATAATAAATTGATTTATATGAGAAGTTTTTGGAGGTAGATTCAGAGTATATTCAAGAAGATATAGGGACAATATATTTCAAAGGTAATAAGAATATTTGCTTCTTGTTTTTGAATAAATTTGGTTCGACTCCAAAAACTAGTTACTTATAATGATAGATTTTTTTTGAATTATTAATTGAAAACCAATTAACAATAGTCTCAACCTGGATTTCTTTCCAGTTTCCTTGGCTGTTGGTGTTTCTTGAAAGGGAAATATAGTAAAGTTTGGCTCTACCTTTTCAGAGGGTCTGACCTTGCTGCACCATCACACAGGAAGCAAAACAGGTTTTTTGTACTAATGTTGGCATGAAGTTATCTTCAAAAAATAGCACATCCCAGGGGATTGTCAGACCATGAGGAGAGGGTAGATAGGAAATAAAAATCTGCATTATCTGATCTTGGCCAAATTTGGAGGATGGCATTTTGCACATATTGAGACTGCTTCTCTGTGTTTACATTAGAAAATGTTCTGTCCTTGATATACAGAACAATATATACACAAAATGGAAGCTTCCATTTGAGAAAAAGAGTCCCCAGGATTTTCTCCTCCCAGGCCACGTGAACCTTGGAGTAGACAAAGGCCAGTGACAATATCCACATTGTTCTTTGTCCCCCTTCGGGCCCCCCACTAGGACGACAGGATTGCCAGGGACTGGATGCCATGTGCTAACCAAACATAGCAACCAGCACTGCTTCCTGTCAACTCATGAGAAGGTCTCTGGAAATCATCTGAGCAGCAGAGAAATAGCACGAAAATTACAACGAAAGATACATTTCTTTCTGTTACATCCTAGATCACACTGGATCCTCAGAAAGGTCCCCATGTTCACCATTTTTGGTTGTTACAAAGAAATAAACCCTCATTCTCTCATACCCTCATGTCCCATTCTTATATATTTGTGGTACTCCCAACTTTGGCTTAATTCCTTGGCAGGGGAGACAGATTGGATGATTTCTGAAGCCTTTTCCCAGAAGGAGATCTGATCTTAAAAAAAAGAGTTGTGTTTCCTGGGGATGCACTGAATAGCCCCACTGTTTTCTCAGGAAGCTGCTTATGTGTTCACTCGGTGCTTAACCAACCACACCCCCAAATAACTCAAGCAAAGAAGCACCGTAAAGAGTTCACATTTGAATTGTTTTGGACAATTTTCTGGCAAGAAGTGAAGTGTTCCAAGTTAGGGGCTATTTCTCACACAAGAAGAGTAGACAACTCTTGGCTGACCAGTCTTTCAGTAAGCTCAGCTCCCACTTTTTAATGGTGATGAAGCATATTACAGACAGGAACCAAACTCCAGTTCAGTGCCTTGATCAGGGCACCCTGACCTATGAGAGTGAGTCAGCACATATCTCAAGGGGAACTTAGGCATCCTGGGAATCATTTCATTGAAGAATTGGAGCCAGATTTCTTGAATCAAAGGGAGATGTCTCATTTTTAAGAAGCTGAACCAGTTCGGAGAGGCTTACAAAATGGAGATTATTACAATTCAGTGTATCGGTGAAACTTCATTTCTCTGGGCAAGAGTCAAGACTGAGATCACGGTGGCGTTTATAAGCCATAAAATTCTTTCACACTCCGACTATGGAAAGACAGGTCTAAAAAGCAGGGCTCCATAACTGCTTGACTAATAGAATTCAGAGGAAGAGACACTATGCTAATTTTCATAGCCAGGCTTTAAAGATACTGGGCTTTTACTTCCTTGGGATGATCACAGTTGAGATCCAAGGAAGCCCAAGCAGCACATGACAAGACCTACTTGAGAGGAACCAAGGACCGTGGTGCCTGATCTGGGCTAAACTCCCAGCTAATACATAGCATCAGCTTGTCAGCCATGTGAATGTACTATCATGGAAATGGGCCCACTCGTCCTGTCAAGCTGCTCCAGCTGGCCCCATTTTAGCGGGCAAGTTGTTCCTGCTGAGCCCTTACAAAATTGCCGATTTATGGTCAAAAGAAATTATTGTTGTTTTAAGTGACTAAATTTTAGAGTGGGTTATTATGTAGCAGCATGTAAATGATACAGTCAACTTGCCACAGGATAGATTTGGGTAATCAGAGGGTTAAAAGTGATTTTTTTCTTAATCCAGTTTTGATTTTGAAATCTAAAAAAGCAGATTCAGTTTAAGAGAGGACATACTTTGCAGGAAAATTTGATGTTAGTGTTTTGCAATAAGTTCCGTTAAATCAATATTCCACATGTCCAAAATTGAAAACAATACTACTACTAATAAAAACATAGCACTATAGGCAAATTCGAATGGCTCCATTATTTCTAACATGGAATCTTATTGTTGTTACCTTTGACATTTTTGCCTTCAGTTGCATGTCTGTCAGTGATGGACCTTTTTGTTTTTTTGAGGGCAGTGTCACTGGCCCTCATATGTGGGACCCAAACCGGGGCTGCTGGCTTCCCAAGCCAGCACTTAAACCGCGCCACTTGGCCGGCCCAGTGATGGACTATTTTAACACTTTAATTTTTCTGGAACATTAGATTACATGGAGAATTGTGATTACATGACCATTAAGATATTTGGCACAGAATATATCATCAATACAAAATCTTACGAAATGCAAAGTAAATGAAACACTAAAGAACCTGATAAATTTATTCCAGCCCATCTCAAGTACTTACAATAAATATATATTCACTTATTTATCCATTCACTTGACAAACATGTAATGAGCTCCAGTCAAGTACCAAGCATCTGATAGTGGCTAAACTTAAAGATGAATAACATCTTTAGTGAATAACAATGAGTAACAATGATTAACTTCTGAAAAGCAAAATTGTGTTCCTTTTGCTTTTCAGTTGGTTAAAATACCTCCCACTCTTGTCTGCAAAGTATCTCTACCTGGACACCTGGGGAAACTGGGGTTTATGGACCTCAAACCATGTCTCCTGCCTGTATCCAATGCGGCAGAGCTTGCCCATGGAGAACCACACACTTCCAAAGGGTTTAGGGGCTGAATCCCCTGGAAAAGGAAATAGATTGGCTCCGATTCTTTTATATTTTAGCCAGTGTGGTAGCATTGGTTATTTTTGCTTCCTTGATGTTCCTCCCCAAATTCTGATGACAGCACCTTGATTTTCCTTTCAGGACCCACTTTCAGTGTCCACTTTTGCTGCTGCCCCAGGTTAGTTTAGGTGTCACATTACATTTTGTTCTTGCTGGCTACAATAACTGGTTTAGACTTGGGTAGAAGACACAACTCAGGAAAATTTGGACCTTCTTTGTGGCTACCAGGAGTGAGGGGCTCTCTTTGCCCTGAGGTTGCAAGCCTAGGGGTATAAGTCTGGAGCTCCTGGGGCAGCCACGAGGGGAGTGTCTGATGGGGAATGAAGCTAATACAGAGGGGAGCAGAGCAGAGATGCAGAGAAATCCATTAGACCCTTGGCGTGGGAACACTCTATATGAGCCAGTGATTTCCATCCTTTTTCTGAAGCTCATTAGAACAAGGTTTCTGTCATTTGTAACCAGAAGTTTCCTAAAATAGCTAATCTATCAGATGAACCTACTTTTGGTCAAGACACGGTGTATGGAGGTAAGCATGATTTGAAAGAGGAAATTAAGAAGAGCCCAGAGTCTGGGGCCTCGTCAGGGAGACTGTTGTAGGCAGCTATAGACAGACGTGAGGGCCCTGAAGATGGAGGCGAGGTGATAAATAAAAAAAGCAGTGGAAACCAAGGGGTGGGGCAACTTCCAGAAATTCTCTTTACTTCTACCTACGGACTTGATACTTTATAATCATGCATGCATTAGGAACTTAATATTTAATAAGAGTTTAAAAAATTACCTACATCATGATTTCAAGTTTTCAAAGAGCATCCACACCACCATTCCGATTATCCTCAGCACTCTCCCACCAGGTTCCTTATTGGCCTGTGTTAGAGCTGACCTAGCCAAAGCCCAGGGAGAGAAGGACATGGATTTGAAGCTAAGTTAACTGATTCTGAATTTAGTGTTCTTTCCACTACTCCACCCCTGTTGAAGAAAACTTAGATCATGTTTACTGTAATCTCACATTTGAAGCATTTTTGTTCGGGGGAAAAAGAAAATATCAAGGATTCTGATATCAAAGTGTTTCTGAAGCTTTTATCAAATGAATATTGTAGGAACTAAAAGTCTGAGATGGCAAACTGAAAGGAAAAACCTCTCTTTTTCATCATATCAGGATAATCAGATAACAATTTGAAACTGTTATCAGATGTTTCTGACTATATTGGCTCTTTGGGCCAGACGAGGCTGCCAGGGGTGCAGGCAGGACGGGTGAGAAGGGGCCAGTGGGCAACGGGGACACAGAGACGGTTAGGGGATTTACAGGAAAGCTGACTCCCTGCCCCATTCTGATATTCCAGATAGGATTTTGCAGGAAGACAATCAGCTGGAGAGGTTGGCATTGTCAAAGACAAAGGACTTCGTAAATTAATTTTGTCCCATTTAATTAAGAAGCGAACCAGGAGGAGAAAATCATAGCTTTGTATAAGGAAAGGCCTGGGAAGACAAGAGGAGGAAGTTACAGAAAATCTACCCCTTGTTGCTCTGAGAGATTGGGAGGGGTGTGTGAGGGGCGTGGAAGGGGTGCAGAGAGGACCATGGGGGAAGTCATAACCTGATATTCCCACCCTGGGAGTTCGGTGCAGAGCCGGGGGTCCCCTGGACAGGCCGAGGGGAACCCCAGGGGCAGAGGGGCACCTGCTCACAGCCTGTCCGCCTCCCCACCCCGGGCTGAGGCCCAGCATGACGATGAGGATGGAGGGTACAGTCAGGCAGAAAAAGAGTTTTGATGTTGGCCCTAAACTTCCTGCAGCTTCTGTGTAGCACCAATAGGTTGAGAACTTCAGGTGAGAGGAGGGGCAAAACAGATAATCCTGTAGAAGCTATAGGATATATGCCTGGGCCAGGGACCACATGGCAGATGTGGGGAGACTCAGCGCGATTTACCTGTGAGGGAAAGCCAGGGACCAGCAGGGAGAGCCCCTGGGTCAGAATAAGTCAAGAAAGAAAAATCACAAGGTCAGCTTTATTTATGGTGACCAAGACACGGAAACAGCCAAAGTGTCCTTCCCTAGATGATTGGATAAAGAAGATGAGGTATATATACACAATTCTATTCTGCCATAAGAAAAGATGAAATACTGCCATTTGTGACAACACGGATGGATCTTGAGATTATCATGCTAAGTGAAATAAGTCACACAGAAAAAGTCAAGAACCATATGATTTCACTGATACGTGGGATATAAAACTGAAAACAACAAAGGAACAAGACAAACAAATGAAGAAACAAAAACTCATAGGCACAGACAACAGTTTAGTGGTTACCAGAGGCTAAGAGGGGAGGAGGGTGGTAGATGAGGGTAAAGGGGGTCAAATATATGGTGATGGAAGGAGAACCGACTCTGGGTGGTGAGCACACAATGTGATGCACAGATGATGTATTGTACACTTGAAACCTATGTAACTTTCCTAACCATTGTCACACCAATAAATTTTAATTAAAAAAAAAATCACGAGGTCATGAGCCACAGATACCAAAAATGAAACGGGTCTAACTCCCATCAGCCAGGGCCCACTCAAGGGCAGCAGCAGGCCAGGGGTCCCCTTTTTCCCATGCCCTGAGGTTATGTGAGCTGCCCCCCCACCCATTACCCAAATACCACCAAGAAAAGGGGAAGAAATGAAAGTCTGAGCAATTATCCCAAAGCATTGATTTGAACCTAAGGAGACTTAAGATTATTGGACCAAATTAGCCTGAAATGAGTGTGTGAGTGGCGGAGGGGCCGCACCCAGTAAGTTGGAGCCTCCGAGGACTCTGGACCTAGATCCCCACCTGGCTGTATTCTTACTCTCCCTACCATAGAGTGATTTGGTTTCTTCCTTTGGAACACTGTTCCCCTGGCTTGCTTAATAATAAGAATCATGTGAAGAATTTATTAACAACACAGAATTTCAGATTTTATGTACAGCCCCACCAATTCTGCTGAATTAGAATTTCTAAGGGTGGGTCCGGGAATCCGTACTTTTTACAAGCACCTCGGGTGACCCTTGTAATCAATGTGACAAATGCTGGTGTTGATTTTAGTGGAGCTGTGACATGTAAAATGTGTGCTAAGGCCTCTCAGCTGTGTGACGTGGCAGGTTGGCTCGTGGACATGTCCTGTTAACCTTCTCGAAACAGCACTCTTCCTGATTGTGTTTCTTTCTCCTTCACTGTTTAGGGCTCAAGTGTTACCACTTCATTACCACACGTACACAAAGCCAAACTGAATTCTGTCAGTTTGGTTAAAGGATGTTAAGCTCTTTGTTTTGAATCTCGCAGACAAATGCACAGCTGGGATGGTTACATTCCACACTTCAGTCTGGCCATCGGGATTGATTTGGGGGGAACAGGGCGAACCAGAGCAAAGCTAGTGATGTGGGTTGTCTGATGCAGTGACGAATGCCCTTTCTCTACCCCAGATGTGAACGGGGCAGAGAAATTAATTAATATCAATTAGTTAATGTCAGTTTGCTGGGGGATTTAATCATAATATTTGGGGGACGCCACAGATTCTACATTTTTGACAAGCTCACCCAGAAGTTTGCAGATCGCAGCACCAGACAGAGAGCAAGAAACTATGCTCATATCCGACACAGGCCAGATTGTGAAGAAAATAAAGATGTTTGAGTCCAGAATTGTGGTAATTTCCAGAATAGGAAGAAGATGGCAACAAAAAGTGCGTGGCTTGACGCCTGTGAGGAAGAACAGGTGAGTCCTGTAGAAAAATGGCTCTGCCTTCCAGGCACTGAGTAATCAGGGTGAACCCCAGAGAGCAGAGCTGAGGTCAAACAGAAGCTCCCTGCACACAGTAGGACCTGCCCAACACAGACCTGTTAAACACTGATCACAAAAGAAGGACAGAAGGGTGGGTAAGACTGATCCCTGCCTCCCAGAGTCCACAGCCGGCTAACCCTGTGAAGAGGCAGCCTGGGTCGGAGGACAGTCCTACCTATGGCGACAGCGGGAGACATCGCCTATCTTGTTGCCAGGGCCAGGCAGGGCTCCAAGAAGGCAGCGCTGGAGCCCGATTCTGAAAAACAAGTAGACTTTTGTTCTTGGTTTTCTTTTGTTTTCATATTTTACCATGTTCCAAAAAGGATTTGAAGCAATTTTGAGTTGGAATGTCCCCAGCTGAGAAGTGGTTTGCGAGCAGAGGAAACAACAGGAAGTAAAGCACAAAATAATGATAAATGAACACAACGGGGCAGTGAGGAGAAAGGAGCACAGTGGGGCGGTGAGGCCGGGAATGGTCCCGTGGGAGGGCTTCCCTCGCCCAGGTGAAAGGTGATGAGGGCCCGGACCAAGGCAGGATCGTGGACCTGGAAAGGAGGTGCCTACATGGGGACATCTTAAAAAGCAAAATCTGCAGCGCTGGCCACAAATGACATGTGGTGGATTAAAGAAAAGGGAAGAGCTGAAAAAAATGCTGAAATTTCTAATTTCGGTGCAGACCAGATAAAGACATAATTAGCCAAGACAGAAAATATGGGATAAGTGTCAGGCAGAGCGATACCTGGGCAGGAATGAAGCAGTCAGTGTAGGGCCAGTCTGTTTGGAATTTTAAAAATATACATTATGGGTGAAATGGGTGAAGGGGGTGAAAAGGTACAAACTTCCAGTTATAAAATAAGTAAGTCCTGGGGATGTAATGTACAGCATAGGGACTATAGTTAATAGTACTGTGTTACGTATTTGAAAGTTCTAAGAGAGTAGACCCTAAAACTTTTCATCATAAGAAAACACAATTATAACTATGAAAGGTAACAGACATTAACAGGACTTATGATCATTTTGCAATGTATACAAATATCAGATCATTAATGCTGTACACCTGGAATTAATATAACATTATATGTTAATTATACTTCAATAAAAATTGATTAAGGAAAAAAATCCCGGAAGAAGGTGTTTTAAATATTTTAGGAGAGCTCAAATTATTAAATAAAGTGTTTTAATGTCTAAGGGCCAAGAAAAAAAAGATACTTCAAAAAGAGACAGCAACAACAAATAGATGGTCTACAAAACCCTACCTTGCTTACCTCACTCAATGAGAGTAATTCTGACAAAATGATGTGACAGCAGGCTATTCTGCTGGAAATATTTAATATATTAGGTGCGACTTTTAGCTGCAATGGCAAATAAAGGGGAACAGATGATCCCACTGCCGTACAAAGTATTGTTATGATGTTATTTATAGGAAACACCACGTACTACACGAATCGAATAATGCATCATGCTAAGAGAGCTCTGGGAGAATTCTGAAGCCAAGCGAAGGATAGAAATGATAGGTAGGTAGACAGACAGACAGAAAATAGATAGATAGATAGATAGATGGATAGATAGATAGATAGATAGATAGATGATAGATAGATGATAGATAGATAGATAGATAGATAGATAGATAGATAGATAGATAGAGATAGATAGATAGATAGAGATAGAGATGATAGATAGATGATAGATAGATAGATAGATAGATAGATAGATAGATAGATAGATAGATATAGATAGATAGAGATAGAGATGATAGATAGATGATAGATAGATAGATAGATAGATAGATAGATAGATAGATAGATAGATAGATAGATGATAGATAGATAGAGATAGAGATGATAGATAGATGATAGATAGATAGATAGATAGATAGATAGATAGATAGATAGATAGATGATAGATAGAAAGAAATATCTCCGGAGCACCTATCAGTCAGAGCTTAAGCTCCAACCTCCAGGAGTGAGCAGAACAAGTTGAATACAGACTGGAGCACAGAAGCTTCAACACTAAGAGAAAATAGGATAAGGGCTCAATTTGCAACATCCTTGAGACCTAGAGACTGATTACACCCATTATTTTATCCTGCCCTTCCTTGAGTTTTGGTGTTGCAATTGTTTTTTTTGTGTTGTGTTTATTTTCGCCTAGCAGAAAAAACACCCTGAGAAATGACAGGGTGCCAACAGGCCGGAGGACAGCAGCGGCAGCCCTGACTTCTTGCCCCAGAATGGGGCAGGGGACGGGGACAAGCCCGTGGGAAATAACGAACAACGCAGCTGATCACCACAGCCCAGAGTCAGCTGAGGGGCCGTGGGAACTGGTCCAACCTGCAAGACACCTGGAGCTTTGACCAGTGAGAGATTGGGTCCAGGTCTCTGTGAGTTGCACAGGGCAAGCCCTCGTCCCAAAATAAGGCACAAAAACAGAGTGAACATGCCTCGGCTTTACCACTGAGCACACAAACTGCCTTAGAGAAAAACTGCAGCATTCTGTACCAAAACTTGGCAAGCCCATGGTATTGACAGTGTGCTGAGAGAGTCGGCTGATGCTTGACCTCAGCAGGACTCAGCCTGTTTGAGTTTCCAGCCCCTGTGAACCTTGATAATGAGCACATATCACTGAGGCTTCTGATGATGCAAACCTTTTCTCTGCTATGTTCTCCAGCTGTCATTTGAACTAACTGGTAAAATTTCAGCAGACAATAGTGAGACTGTCAAGTCAGACAGTAACTCTTTTAATGACTCCAGCGAGGTCTCTGGATTTACTTGGATATCAGGAGTTCAGGCTTGGGGAGAGGAGTGAAGAGCAATGGCAATTATGGGAGAAAGGCATGTTATCAGAGAGAAATTCTCCTTTCTGGAGGAAACGGGGGTATGTGTAGGTGAGTGCCTACCTGCTAAACACATACGAACATTGTGGATTAAATTTGCAAGGCTCAATTACTTCACTACAGTAGATCCTCCCTTATCTGAGGGGGATGCACTCCAAGACCCCCAGTGGAAGCCTGAAAGTAACTACCGCACTCTACATATACTATGTGTATGTTGTTTTCTATGCATGCAAACTATGGTCAAGTTTAATTAATAAATTAGGTACAGTGAGAGGCAGGTTAACAACAATGACTAATAATAAAAAAGGACAACTATAGCAATATACTATAATACAAGTTATGTGAATGGTTTTCAGGCCATTATTAAGTAAAATAAGGAGGACTGAATACAAGCACTGGGATACCGTGACAGCTGACCTGATAACCGAGTCCGCTAGACTAACGGGTGGGGAGATCACATAGCAAGGATGTACTGGACAAGGGTTGATTCAAGGCCTGGGTGGGACACAGCCGGAAGGTTAGCGATTTCGTCATGCTGCTTAGAACAGCTCACAACTTAAAACTCATGAATTGTTTCTTTCTGGAATTTTCCATTTAATATTTTCAGACCTCCACTGACCGCAGTAACTGAACCTGTAGGAAGTGAAACCTCAGATACAGGGGGATGACTGTACTTTTGTTGACTGTACATCCAAGAATTTGAAGCCCGGAGCAGGGTTTCTTGAATGCACAAGGAACAAGAAATGAAGAAACATTGAAAATAGCAGGAAAATGGAAAAGGATGAGGATGAGAAAGGCTGTAAGGGAGAAGGACACACATGGATTTTCTGTGATGACAGCGTCCTGACTCTACGGGACAGACAGACCCTGAAAGGATAACCAAGCTGGGAAGAGGCGGGAGAAGCCCTGGCCACATGGGGTTCTTCTCTTTCCTTCACCATCTCTCTCGATCCCAAGCTTTCACCTGTCATTACAGAAACAGGCAGGAGAGAGATTTGAGATATTTAATAAATAAAATGGTGAGGTCTGACCAATGAGAATGGATGTGGGCCAGAGTGTGTGAACAGGGTCAGAAGACCTCCTACCACTGGATCCCGGAGAGATCTCAGAAACGGGGTGCGGGCCAATGGAGCCATCAGGACAGAACCATTTCAAGTTTACAGAGTGGGACACTTGTACTATAGGAACCAGCTAAATACCTGCCCTGTTAACAGGTCCTGCTTTTATTCTACTTGTTTCTTTTCCACTCAGTATCGGATCCCTTTTATGCAGCACCCTAAGCATCTAATTCCATACCACCCCAGGTGTGGTTATCTGTTAACTGTCTTCCTCGCTATTGTAAAAACCTCAAGAAAAGGGTCTTTTTCTCTGTTTTTCACATCTAACCCTTTAGCCTTGGGTAGGAGAGCTGGAATCCTGGGAGAGGTGGCATTTGGGGGATGCTGTGTGGGGTAAAATTCAGAGATTCAGAGAAGGGGAGAACTGAATTTGCCAGCCATGGAAACGGAATAAAAGAAGGCAGGGAAGTGAGCAGCAAAGGGCTGCTGCAGAAAGAGAAAACACTGAAATCTGGCCGCATGAAGGAAGAAGAAAAGGGAGTAGCAGGGACTAAGCCTGAAAAGGGATTCTGAGGTCAAACCATCAAGTCACATCAGTGACCAGCTAAGGAAATTGAACTGTAGGACACAGACCATGGAGAGAGGTAAAAAATTAGAGCACGGGCCAAGCATCTGCAGGCGTGTAATGTATTCAGTGGGAAAGGGTCTAAGCACTGGGGACAGTTAAACAGTGTTTCAATAGGCTAGGCAGGAGGCAGCGGTGTCATCACTTGACCTTGGCAGGGAGTGACGGTGGAAATGGAGAGGACAGCTTGGATGTGAAAGACATTGTGGAGTGTAACTTACAGCCCTTGGTAACAGCAGACGCACACATAATGAAAGGTCAGGATCAAAGGTGATGGCAGAGCAGTGAGCCTGGATTCTGGGGAGAAAGCTGTTCCCTTAAGAGCATAAGCAATTCAGAGAAGGACCAGCTGGAAATCAGGCTGGGAAAAGGAGAGGAGGGCTATGCTAATGACATTCGAATCTGATGGACTAGGCAGAAAATCAAGAAGGGGAATGCAACAAACATTCATTAATGTGGGATCAGAGCTTCGGAGAGACATCAGAGATGGAGAGAGAGAACAAACCCAAAAAGACTTCAATTTCACTGAGCATAAAAAGACAAGGCTTCCATGGGTGGACCGGGATCCTCTCTACGGCACTCACTTCCTCATTTGCTGAGGCTGCCCCGTGTTTCTCAGAGTACAGGGGGGCAGGCATGTGGACAGGGTGGTGCCATGGTGCAAAGCTGATGTCCAAGAGGCCAGGCAGGAGAGGGGCAGCCTTTCCCCCAGCTTGTCTCAGCCTCCAGAGAATTATAGTTTTTATGTGTACTTGGGTTATTTATACGTCAGTGGAAATGAAGAGAATATTTTATAGAACAAAAATGTATACATGAATAAAATAAACTAGCCATGGCGAGGAAATGCTGGATTTCTCTGAGAAGTTCCAGTGTGGTGAAGAAAACAAAACAAAACAAAACAAAATATTATCTCTAAGAAAAAAAAAATTCTCATAAGTACTTTGAGACGATATCGATCTAAAATGGACACTGTCTCTGTCGTTAATAATAACGACACAAATATCAGCTCATCAGGCAGGACGTTCCTGTGTTCTGCTCTTATTGAGTTTACTTATTACCAACTTTTTTTTTTTATCTTTCCTGAGTGTTAACACACTATTTCTTCTTTTGAAAAATTAGATTTTTAATTTTGTACGCAATTTATTCTAGGCGACTTCTGGGCTGGACATTTTGAAAAACTAAGAGTTTCAGCAGCCACATCCCGCGTAACAATAATTTTAACCACCTGTGTAAGAGCACACTTTCACAATTAACCACTTCATTTCACCAAAACAATTATACCACATTCACTTGGATAACTTTCTTCTCTCCTGAAGTTACTTATATTTCAATCTAAAAAGTAAAATAAACCAAGATGATCAAGTGTTTGTGTTCTGGAGTCCCTTGGTTTGGACCCTGGAGCTTTGTAAGAGCTTGCTGCTGCTGCCGTAACCAATTGCCACAAACTGGGTGGCTTAAAATGACAGAAAGATACTTTCTCACAGTTCTACTCCACCTGGGTCAAGGTGCCAACAGGGCCATACTCCCTCTGAAGGCCCTGGGGAAGAATGCTTCCTGCCACTTTCAGCCTCTGGTGGCCCCAGACATTTCGAGGCTTGAGGCAGCATCACTCCAATCTCTACCTCTGTCTTCACATGGCTGTCTTCCGTCTATCTGTCTGTATGTCCATTCTGTCCCTTGTAGAGACATTCATTCACACCGCTCACTCTAATCCAGGATTACCGTATCTCAAGACCCTCAACTTAATTCCATCTGCAAAGACCCTTTTCCATATAAGATAACTTACACAAGTACCAAGGATTAGGACTTGGACATATCTTTTTTTATGGGGGTGTGTGTGTGCAAAATTCAACCCCATTACCAGCTGTGTGGCCTTAGGCCGCTTACTTTACCTCTCTGTGCTTTTATTTCCTCATCTGTAAAATGAGGAGGGGATGGTAATGGTACTCAATCATTATATAAGTATATAATACATGCAAACCACTTAGCACAATGCTTGAGACATAAATAGTGGCTATTATTATTGGGTTGTCAGAAAAGTCATAACGTATTTTTTCTGTTTTTCATCTCAAAAATGTGTCATGACTTTTCTGATAACTCAATATTTGCTTGGATAATGAAAGAAACAAAGAAAGAAAAAAACAAGATCAAGTTATGATACTGCTCCACACTTTACATCTTTGTAAAGCAGTTCCCATTTTAAGCTTTACACAATAGTTCCTTCATTTCAGCCTCATTAAATCTTTGGAAAAGACATTTTCAGTATCATATCGCACCCGTTTTACGTCTGACTAAACCGGGGCCCAGTGTGGTTAAGTCATTCCCACTAGTTATGAGCAAAGCTGTGACCTGAACACCGGTCCGACTATAACCGCAGCCCTCTTTCCATTCTGCCAACATACCCAGGCAAGTTATTGTAGGTTTTTTGTTTTTTTTTAATGACAAACCATCCTTCCATATCCAGCATTTTATCTAGATAGAAGGAAAGGATCATGATAGAGATCTTCACTTGAAATATACCTATGACAATTAATATGGGAGAGAGACAATAAAGCAAGATAAATTAGAAAAGAGGGAGACGAAAACGTATTTATGAAGTGATTGAAGGTGGCCTTTGTTTAAAAGGTCCTTTTCTTCAAGTTTCATATGTAATACTTCAGTATCTTTGGTCCAGAATAGGTTACCAGGCAACCTCGTCAGGCCGATGACCTCGGATCTGCTCCTCTAGGCTCCTGCATTGTGATGGGTTAGAGTGAACCACAGGATGTCCACAGGGGAGGTGTTATTCAATTTGTCCCCTCTCTAACCTTGCTCAGTGGCAGTTAACAGAGGTTCCAGCCCAACCTCTAACACTCCAGGGAATGTGGGGGCAGAACCAGATAAGAAACAGGCAATATAATTGCAGTAGGAAGAAACGTGGAATTTAATCCTTTGCCATCCGTGGTGAGGACAAACCCACTCTGTTTTGTTCAAAAGGTATTTCTGGATGGGAAGAAGATTAGATATATTGAAAGGGAAGCACACGAAGGAGGGATTCTGGCGTTTTCATCTCTCAGCCTCTAAATTCCTCTGTGAGCTCTTGCTAGAAGCCAGAGAGCTGCTCCATAGAAAAGAAAGAGCAGGAGAAAAAGGGTAAGGAGGGGTGAGATGGTTAGGTGGGAACACACGCTTATACATTTTATCCTCCAAATGTGGAGTGTGAACAATTTCATAAGGTGATGAAATATGAATAAATATGGGTATTATAAACTCCTTTGGAAATCAGGCTCACGCTGTTGAAAGTCATTTTAATAACCCTGTGGTTTATTCTATAAGTGTTTTCCAAACTGCTCTAGAAAGCCTCAAGGCTCACTTACAATGAAATCATTCAGCAAAGTCCTTTACACAACTGATAATAATAATTAAATGAAAACGGGTCACATCTAACTCTACACCATGCTAAGATAATTCTTTGCCCTTCTATGGCATTTACCTTGAAGTGACTGACTTCTGGGTAAGAATTAATTAAATCTCACAATGGGGATGAGAGGTAAAATTCCAGACAAGTACAATTATATCCTGTTATAAAACACGGTTTTTATTCACAGGTTGGGTTATACCTGGGTCAGCCTATGCTCAGAATGTCCACGAAATCGTCGCGTGCACAGTGCACCCTTCACCCTTCACCCTGAATGCTCATAGCACAAGGTTTCCCTTCGTCCGGGAGCCTCGATTAAATGACTGACTCAGGTTTTCCTCCTTTATCCCATGCTGCCTCTCAGCAACTCGTCCCAGATGAAGTCCATCCGATCCTACGTTTAAAGCATTACAGCATGTGACATAATGACACCATAATTAATTCCTCAAACTCAACTGTTTCTCATTTCTCCAATCTGTCTTCAATGCAAGTACTGAACACACCGTGCCCCGGGTCCCGTAGGAGCTGTTTCTACTAAGCGCTGTGAGACTGGCCGTTCCTCCCGCCTCCAACACTGACTTTTATTTGGTTATATTTCTGGAAACTGTATTTTTCTTTAAAGATGTAATTCCCCTCTAATTGGAACTTGAAGTCTGCGGGGCATATGTCTCCCAGGAGCTGGATGGCACCCAAAGCAGGAGATGGCCAAATATCCATCAGATGGTAACGCCAGTGCATCGAGTCATCGCTCTATTACATTTGAACAGGAATCTTTGAATGGCATATAGTCCATTTGGGTAACTCTGTGCCCTTTTTCCAGCCCCCTTCCAGGCCTTCATGTCTCATTTCCTGTCTGCGAGTTAAATCTGACCCCCCCCCCACCCTGTCAGTTAGATCTTGCTAACATCATCCACCACACGCAGAACATGCTTCTCAGAATCAAGGCCAAATAGAGGGCCTTTCCTGCCCACCTGGGACAGATACAAAGTCTAGCCTAACTGGGAAGACATGACACTGTGCAAATAAGAAACAGAGGTCTCACGTATAGCTAATTGTGGCTTCAAACAAGCTCTGGCTGAGCTAGCCACAATGATGAGGTTTAGAGAAGGGTTTTCTGAAAAGGCTTCAAGCAGGCTGGCAGTTTTAGGACATGTTTTAAATGTTAAAATTTAAAGGAATGAGAATGAAAAGTCAGGTTGAGTGGAAAAAAGGGTATCCTAGGAGCAGAGGAAATCCCAGAATGACACAAGCACAAAGAGATGAGCTGCTGTGAGCAAGAAAAAAACCTGGAGACGATGGAAGTCCAAAGCAGACCGGCTTTTCCCAGGCCTCTCCACAGAGTACGCAAATATGTCCTCGAAAGACTAATTGCTCTCCTGTTGTGTTACATTTAGTCAAACATATTCTATCCTCGCAGATGCCTCTTCCGATTCAAATGACAAAAACAGGTTATCTGTTGCTAACCTCTAAAGAACAATGAGTCACTAATGGTCAAGTCGCTCATCTATTTTCTTACAGGACTGCAGAAGCGACTATGGTTAGACATTAGAGGAACAACGTGGCTATTACAAAAGTTGGATCGGTGGTGTTTGGTAATGAAACCTCCGCTCCGCCCTGGCACGGCTCGCTCTGCAGCAAGAGCACCTCTCCACTTCTCAGGGTGGCCCCACAGAGTCCTCCGGCCAAACGCAGTGGCAACCCTTCTTTATCATTCGCTCATTAAAGAAGTCTCTTCCATGCACCACATGGCCAAGTCCTGAGAGGGACTGAGAATTTCTCCTTCTTTGCCTGCTGCCTGCTTGCCCCCAATCCTGCTGGTACGGATTTCCTAGCCAGTGGAGCGGAGCGCCCTGGGACCGCCCGGAGCCTCCTTTCTCGGGGTTCTGGTCCAATGACCCTACCTCTAAACCTCATCATAGTCAGCGGCCCAAGGAGCTCAGGGCCTTCGCGGGAGGGCTTTGCCTCCGATCCCTTGCTGATGCTCTAAGCATAACAAAAAAAAAGCCTGCTGGTTTCCCCTGGGCATCAGTGTGTGTGCCCAGACTAAACGCAGCAGAGCAGATGCACCATACGTAAGTTAATTCACTTTTTCATCTACTGGCTCATCAATTCAACAAATACTATTTAGTACTTGCTCTGCACAGGACGCCATGCTAGGTTTCAGGGCGAGTGGGGAGTGGAGGCAGGGCTCCCTGGGAGCGTGGGCTGGAAGGCCACTCGGAGGCTTTCCACGCGCGTGGATGGATGCCTCCCAACTCCTGTGCTGTCCGCCCTGGTCTGGGAGTTCATGGGTTCGAGCAGGTGTAGAAAATGGGAGGGCCCGGTGTCCTTGGGTGCAAAAACCAGAGGAAGGGACTGCGTGAGAGAGGAGTTTAAGAAGTCAGTTAGAAGCCACGTATTGCATCACTCCCCAAACAGCGGCCTCCTCTCCAGATCAGGGTCTCCAGCAAACCCCTGTCCGCCAAGTCCTCACTGCGTGTGCCCACCGCCTTAATCCCGCCTCCTACGGGGCTGGGCCCACTCAGACATCAGCTGAAACTGGTGAATCAATAGATAAAGGAGGTGAGACTACTGGTCCTTTGTTAGAGAGTGTGAAATAAGCAAAAAGGAGAAATCGGAAAGTAGAAAAGCAGAAAGGATTCTGTCCGTCATTCTTGCCTTAAAAGAAAAAAAAGAGAGAGTGGGAGGATGCACTATTCTCTCCATTTTCTACGACAGAAAATCAAAACTGAGTGGCTCAGTGATGTGCCTTCTAAGGATGGTGCCAGACGCGAACCCAGATCTCCTCCTTCGAGGTTCGGATTCGCATGAATTTCTTACTACGACCTTGAGAAAGACTAAGTCCCCAGAGTAAGGTTAAGTTTTAGCTCTGACTTCTGCATAGCATCTATCTGGCTCTAAGTGAGTGTGGCCACTGGACTTTGGGTGTCAGAGAGAAAGAGGAACTCCAAGGCTCCTTTAAGAGAAGAGACACGATACTCACCTGTGTGAAAAAGAAAAAGCGCCAAGTCTCCACCCCACCAGCCTCCCTCACACACACACACGCCCAGGATTGACAATGTGAGTACACCTGAGGAGACAGAAATGAATAAGTCTCACAGAATTCATCTTTAGGGGAAATCAGATGGTTATATAATATGCTTTGTGAGTCAAAAGGATTCCTAAAAAGAAAAAAACCAATAATAATCGATTGACAACGCCGATAAATTGTTGCTACTTACGGCCTTTTTTTTTCCTTTGCACATGAGGTAATTAAGATGACGCCAGGAAAACTGCCTTGACTGTTTACAGAAATCAGACTTCACAAGGCAAAGAGCTCCTTCTCAGGTATACGCAGCCCGGCTTCCCCCTCTATTTTCGCTCACTTCTTTCAGCCTTTCCTGTGGGGTGACCCCACGCTTTTTTTTGCTGCCTCAGCCCAGCATGTCTTCCAGTTGAAGGCTCCTGACAGGCAGGGCTGGAGGACTTGGAGGTCCATTCGCCTCCATCAGCCCGACAGGCTTCACAGGGCTAGACTGCACACCAGCCAGGCCAGTATCAGAGAAAAGAACATAGGGCAGTTTGCCAGCCATCACCCTGCACCCGCGGGCACTCGCTCGCCAGAGTGCAGGGCTGCTCCTGGCCTCCGGCTGTAACCTGGAGGACTCCGGCCTCAGCTCATTCACGTTTGCGGATGTGCTCATCAGGCCGGCTTAGAAAAAAATGCATTTTACACAGTTCTCTTAGGTGTTTTTCTTATTTCCTCAGCAGAAAATAAGCAGGATGGAATCGGTCTCCTTAGATGAAGGTATCCCTGATACTCGGCCCATGTTTCCTCTTTCAATCAACAGCACAGAAATGAAATCTATTCTTGGGGTTCCGACGTTCAGCACAAGATGAATCAAAGGCAGAACACAGACATGAACAGGAGAAATGTTTAGAGAAATAACACTTCTCTCTAGTTTGACCTCGTAAATAGGAAGACACGCTGCAAATGTGGGTTAGCACGCCCATTCCTGTCTCCTAGGGCCTGTGGAATCGCTTCCCCCTTCATCCTGTACCCCCAGGTTTCAGATTTTCATTCCTACAAAAAAAAAATTGGAAGATGGAAGGGTGCTGTCAAGGTGCGATTTAAAGCTCGGCGGTTTGCTGAAAGGATTGTTAGATGGTAAATTGTTTTTGTGGAGGAGGACTTCGAACTTCCTTTTACCCCGGTTCCGTGCAAGACAGGAAACAAACTAATCCCGCGTGTTGACTGCCAGAGGAAAACGTTCGCCATTTATCAAAGAGACCATTGCAAGAAAATGCCATGTGCCCTCCTTGTGGTTGACCAGTGGAAGCACAGTCCACCACTGCACCCCGGTGCCCCGTTACTTTTCGTGCAAATTCCTTGTGCTTTTCTTTAGGAAGGCGAACGGCCATTTCAGTGATGAAAACTGATGCCAAGCACACCTCAGCCCCCTTGCCTCTAGCTTTGTGATCTCGTCAGCATTTGAGGCAGAAGAAAGCTTGGTTAGGTTGTGGAGATTATTGGTTCACCTGTCGATCCAACTCAGGGAGGCCGGGGAACCTCATTAGCCAGGAGCATAGGGTTTTATGTTATTTCTTGTCTGCTTACCACCCTCTTCTTTGGAGTCAGAGGGAGGGTTATGGAGCCAATTTTGTTCATCAAGCCCTCCTTGTGTCCACTGTTGGCTGCTGGCCTCACAGAAAATTCTGATTTAAATATTGTGTGGGTTTTTCTTTCTGCTACCATGGATGCAAAGGGCTTTCATCCTAACTGTACATCCTAAGCATAAGTCTTTTCCTTGTATCTTTTTCTAGTTTTTGAATCAATTGACAACAATTAAAAAGTACTGAAAACCAAAGAAATGTGTATTTCCATCTTCTCTTGAAAGTAGGCTCTCTTGAACCTGCTAGGCCTTCATCCTATATGCAGTGATTGGCCATGCCCCTTTACTCAAGGTGGACACCCTCCACCTCAACCCACTTCCCTCCACTCCCAACGTCCAGCCGAAGTCATATTACCTGTGATTCTAATCTTTTGGACATTCATTACCAAACTTTTTCATCAGGACTGGAGTCCTACAGAAGGTTTTTTTAACCAATTTCTGATCTTTTTAAACCCATGGGAGATTAAAAACTAGGTCAAAAATATCACCTTTTCTGATTCAAATCTCTGATCACATTTGGCAGATAATAATTTATCTCCCTGACAACAAGTCAGAAATAACTATAGGTGGGTATCTCTTGATCTGGGATAGAATTTCCCTGCTTTGGGAAGATAGAGAAACTGAGTCTAGGGAAGTTACCCTTAAGTTTTTATGCTTTGAGCTGTTAGCCCAGAAGTATTTTCTGATGATGGACAGGTGACAATTAATGTACTTGACATTATCTTTGACTCTCTGAACACAACCTCAGTATTTACACTTACAACCTTTTCAACCTTAATTTGAAAGTTACCGTTAGAAGATCTTCTTGCCATACAAGTCACTACTCCTGGGACTTCTATTCAGTATCAGTTTCAAGTACAAAGTCCCGGACTATTTTTCTATAGGTATATTCCTATCTGAACTTGGGATACTGTGAAACTATGCCACATTTAGTACATTTAAATGAAGTCAGGCAAGATGAATTCTTTATAAAACCTTTTATCCAAAATAGCAGTGATCTTCATATTGGAAGGTCACCAGCCAAGATCTATCAAGAAAACAGAATTTAAAACTCATAGTTAAGACGTAAATGATATGCTTTAACCAGCACCAAAATTTATTCCTGTAACTAAGCTGTTATTTTGTGTGACTGTTCTATAACTAATCATGAGCTTCTTGGGAATGCAGGCTTCATCTTATTCTTCATGTGACCTCAGCACCGCACCCACTGCCAGGCAGCGGAAGTTCAATGAATGTATGTTGAATGACTAGATCATGAGAAGTAGTCTTTTCTGATTTATGCTGGATGGAAGCTCAGAAAAAGCCAAGGATCTCTAGAGCACATGCTATTGCTGATTTCTAAAAATAATGGGTTAAAAGATTTAAAAATCACATGTGTGCTGTAATGGACCTAGAATGTCCTAGAATATATTAAGACTTAGACCCTAGTGAGGGTGGACGGTGGGGAAATGGGGAAACTCTGAACAAAGAACCTTCTTATCCTTTGTTAACTATAAAATCTACAGCTGTCCCACAAGTAATCCTCCTTCAGTAAGACGCCTGCTCTACAGGGTTCACTTGGGGGCATTTACAGGTCAGCCCATATCATCAGGACAGGAATAGCAGGGAAAGAAACACTGAGAAAAGAGGTCCATTAGGCCTTAGGAATTCTAAGCCCTACAAGGTGACAGACAATCTAGGTGATTCAATGGTAGCAGAAGGTGTGGGAAATGGACAATGGGACAAAATTACTGTGGGTTTTCAAGCAGTATCCATTTTACCTTTCTTCTTTTTTTGTTGTTGTTGTTTTGTTTTCCAGTATTTTTTTATTGAACTATTATACAATTGACATAGAATATTATATTAATTTCAGATGTGTAACATAGTGGTTTGACCTTTATATCCATTGCGAAATGATAATCACAACAAGTCTAGTTACCCATTTTACCTTTCTTGGTGATATTTTACAGTGTGTGTTTTTTGCTTGATTTAGAGCCACATCCAGTTCACAATGGCCCATTGTTGAAATGGCCTCTTGCCTTCCTATTTCTAAATTCTAAATACCTTGGCAAAGTGGGCACATTCTCCACTGGTGTTACCCATAGGCCTTATCTCTAGAGGCTATTTCCCAACTAATGACTGTGATGACAAATTACCTTGGAGTAAGCCCCCTTATCTATTTTAATGCCAAGTTGATTTTTGTTTAACTATCAATAGGAAAAGTGGGAAAGAAGATAACTAGGAAAACCTGATTTTTAAAATTCTCACATTAAATCAGATTATAAGTAGATAGAAAACTTGGCTTGCAGGCAGAACTTGAGCAAGGTACTGGGTCTCCTGCTGTGTCATCTGTCAGAGTAAGGCTGGACTCGAGGATTAAATGCTCATTTTAGGATTAACACTAAAAAAATGAAATTTCCTACTAAGCTTAAATACTTTTAAATAAAGTTTTAATTGAAATTTAACATCTATTAAGAAAAGTGCATAAATTATGATTCTCTTGCTTAAAGAACTATCACAAAAAGAAGCCAAGCACCTTGACGAAGCAACGAAACATGACCAGCATCCCAAACCCTCCTCATGGCACGCCCAGCCACTCCCTCGGTCCTCTAACATCGCAAATGAATTTGCTTTTGAACATTATAAAAATGAAATTATACCACATGTATTTTTTACATCTGCAAGCCATACATTGGTCTGCAATCTAGTGCTAATCAAAATTCAGACTTACTAACTGGGATGACCCAAGTATTGGGCCTTTGTGCCTATACCTGTGTATCATTCAGGATTATTCAGGGAGGAAAAAGGGACTATGTAATTTGAGTGAAAAGGCATTTAATACAGAAAATTAGAAAGAATTAGGAGAACTGAGGGCACATCCACTTTAGAAGACCTAGAGATCCAGGAATCACAGAGCAGCCACTGCAGATGGCCTCAGCTGCCCGTCTAAGGGAACCCCGACTGTCAAGGGAAGCCATCAGTGATGACTGCAGCTCCCTACCCTGGGTTGTGGCAAGAGAAACATACCTTTCCCTCTTCTGCCTTCCAAATCTCACCTGAGCTCCTTTCAGTGCCAGATTTAACCCAAAATTCTACTGGCAGGAAAATGTCATTCTGGATATTTTTCCTGTGATGCAGGAGAGAGTACAGAAAGGGGCAAGTATGATGCTAAGCTCAAAACAGACCATTTGCCAGAAGCTTAGACACGTTTAAATGAGCTGATGGGAGAGGCTTGGCTTGTCTGTGTTTCTGATCTGCTGGTCTCTCCTGAGTCTTCAGATCCGTGTCCAACACAAGTCCTATAGTGCCCTCCTTAGGGATACTGGAAAGGCTGCTTCTATTTTACTTCTTTCAATACCAGCAAATTAGAAGGCCCTCTTCTCTTATTTTGCAGATTGCACAAGGCAGCTTTTGAAGACCAGCAAGCTTGTGTATAATCATCGGAGGGTCCCCAGAATTAGATCAATATGAAACGTATCATATTGAATGTGGCCATTTCCCATGGACCATGTCTTGCAGATGGTGAGACCACCTCTCAGGGAAGACATAGCAAGAATAATTACTAATCATCATCCTCTACTAACAGAAATGATTTTCTCCACTCACCTAGATTTCCAACCTTAGAGGCTGCCCTCTCCTCATAAAGGCTTTGCCAGAGAGCAAGGGCTTTTGTTGGCCTGCATATCTGTGCATCTAAATGTCCTGACGATCTAACCTCCAGCGGGTCCCAGTAACCAGGCAACAGAAGACAGTTGCGAGGTCTTCAATTCACTTTTTCTGTGCTATTCTGGTTCAAAGTAAGAACGCCAAAGGCAGAGCTGCAGAAATTAGATTTAGGTCTTTATTACTACAAACAGATAATTGGACCCCACCCCCTTCTTATTACTGATCAGAAATTCTGGGCCAAGTACTCCTAAATGGATTAAAACAATAAACCTCACCAAAGAATAAGATCAAAGTCATTCCCTGTTTCTCTTACAAAAAAAGAAAATGGAAGGAGGTAGCTTTTTTTCTGGCAACAGTTTATTTTAACCCAGATGCTTTCCCCATTTGTAATTTAGTCTCGCTTGTGTATTCAGAAGCAGTGCCAATCCGGATGGGTTTCTTGGGCAGAGACTAGAGCCAAGGTTAAACACAGATGCTCTGGTGCCTAACATCCTTAAAGGTCCACGAGGACCCGAGCTGTTAAAATAAACTCAGGGAGGGCTGTCTGGACCCATTTTTCCAGAGACAAAGTGAGCATAAATAAGCACAGAATCAACAGACCTCCTGGGCCAAGGTCAGAGGCAACCTGGGGACATGGGTTTACAGAGAAAGATGCTATCTATAGTACATTTGCTGCAAGACAGCACAGAATCAGATATTCTGGCTTGTAATCATCAGGGTATCACAAGGAAAAGTGGTCTAGATTGGCACTGAGCCTGTCAACACTTTATATGATAAATGCTTCATTTACTGGAAATTTGGCTATCAGGTTGCCAAAGATAAAAATGACACTCAAATGCCAGGTCAGACTGCAGTGTTTATGATCCCCTTTATTAGCTAAACACATACAGTCCTAACCATCCAGATGAGAAGGTAATTGTTTTCCCAAAGGGTACCTCAATCTCTAGTGATTTACGAAGTACTTTTACATCCGTCATCTCACCATCATGGTTGTGTACCCATTACACAGATGAGCTGAACTGGAAATAGTTGCAGGTGCCAGTTTTAAGTGTGTTCCTCTGCTCTGGGCAGCGTTAGTGTTTGTGTGGCCTAGCAGGCGTTATTGTTATCTGGCTGTTCCAGGCACCCCGTAAGAGGCCAATAGATGAGAGTCTCTCTGACTCTCTGGGTTTCAGCTTCTTCGTAGGCACACTCCAGATAGGTTGTCAAAGTTCTGGTCATTCTCACCAGCTACTAAGAAATGCTATAAATGAGACTGTGTGGCTGTGCGATTTTTATACTCACTGGTGGAAATATAAATCAGTATGACTTTGTTGGCATTTGTAATAACATTTAAAGTGTATATCCTGGGCCGGCTGAGTGGCGCGGTGGTTAAGCGCTGGCTTGGAAGCCAGCGGCTGCGGTTCGGGTCCCACATGTGAGGGCCAGTGACACTGCCCTCAAAAAAAAATAAATAAATAAAGTGTATATACCATTTTACACATAAATTTTCATATCTGATAAATAATCTGATCCCATGCGATTGTCACATAAATATGAAAAGATGTACAAAGATGTTCATACAACACGGGACTAGATGAAAAAATATGATACACTCATCATGCAAGAGAATCCATGCACCTACTAAAAAGAATCATGGAGGTTTGTATCTGTTGACTTGAGTAGAAGCTCCATGACATAGATTTTAAAGAAAAGGCATTACAAAGCCGCATAGTTGATATAATCCCATTTATGTGTAAATCACATAAAATCCCATATCATATCATGATCCAGTCTCAGCGGTGTGGCATTCACAGAAACAGCCCAGCTACCAAAAGGCATTACAAATGCATTTCAGCCTTTGCTCTCAACTTTCAGAAAACATAAGGAATGTATGATTCCTAACCCAAAGAACCACATCTTAAAATACCCTCTGCACCCCACCTCCTTCATCATGTTCTCTAACTCACACCATAATAGCTCCTGAAGGCTCTCTCTCCCCACAGCCTTTTTCAGTCTCAATCATCAACTTCACCCCGAAATTCATCAACCACTTCTCTTTTTGTCCCTCTCGCTCTTTCTTTGGTTCTCCAGTGATTTCCAAAATCTGAAGGTAGGGAGAGAAGAAAATGCTAAGGGAACAAAATTTCTTCCCCTGGGAGGAGGCTAAAAAGAGACTGACTATGCACATACTATGATATCTTAGCCTTAACCTTGTAGTAAATGCAAAATTATTATACTGATATCTACTGTATATATACATAGAAGTGTCTTCCGAGATGTTGACAACATTCTTAACAATAATGTCTCATCTGGGATTTCCCTGTGAATTTTTTGTTTGTTTGTTTTTTGTTTTTTAGGGGGGTGTCACTGGCCCTCTTATGTGGGACCGAACCGGGGCCGCTGGCTTCCCAAGCCAGCGCTTAACCATCACGCCACTCGGCCAGCCCTGAATTTTGTTTTTAACTTTATATCTCTCCATCTCTTCAAATTGTTCATGATAAACATGCTTTGGTTTATAATCAGAAATGAGAAATAAACTCATAGCCACATGTGAAAAAGGGATTGTCAGGATGTTCACAAGGCGTAACGGACGTGAAAAAATAAGAACACAATTTAAGTATAAAATATATGCATTTTCAATAAATACTGTTCGGCTGTCTCTTTCTTTTTCAGCATTCATTAATAAGCTCCATTATTTTGAAATTGTTTTAATGACCCCTACATGTTCAGGCTGGTCAATTTCTTAGCAACAGTTGAGCATCCCCGCCCCGCCCCCCCCTCCCCCACTGCTAAATTTTTTTTACCACCAATCAATTCTGCTTAATCTGTGGGTCCACTGCATTATGACTTGGACAGGACTAAATTAGTAGACTAATTTACACAATATGTTAAACAGTTCAAATGAATTGTAACTCTTGTCATCCATTTGTACTGGAAGCCATCGTTTTTATGGGTCTCGTTACTGAACAGGGAGTTACCTTAGATACATTTGTATCCCTTTCAATCTCTCCACATCTCCACATCCCTGCACTTATTTATTTTTATGATTTGTGAGCCGGACAAACTTCCCTGAAAACCAAGGTGGCTGCCCGTGCAGTTCCCAACATTCTGAGTCATAAGTCTCCTCTTAGCTGGGGGAATTCTGAAGAGGAATTTGCAACACGTCGCTGTGGGGCACAGCTGCTATAACCGGTGTCAGACAACAGGCACTCCTGATTTCTCAGAAGGGAGCTTGTTCGTCAGACTCCATCCCAAAAAGTCAAACAGCACCTTTGCTGTGGCTGGAAATTCTATCCTGGGAATTCCAGAATGTAGAAATTGTCACCTGATGCTTATATTTATCTCTCAAAGTTCCTTCAGTATTATCACTGAAACAGTTCTAGTCAAAGATAACTTAAAACATATCTATTTGTGAGGAGAAAAGCAGTGACTGCTAATTGAAATTGTGAAGGATCTTGAAAAACTGCAAAAGTGATTGGAAACAGGCATTAGTAGGCTGGCTCCAGGATAGAATATTTGGAGGGAAAGAAGTGCCAAAGGAAGTAGAAGATGGCTGACTTTTGGGCTGCACAGATTCAGGGGTCAAGGAGGGACTATACCTTAGTGTGTGTGTGTGTGTGTGTGTGTGTGTGTGGTGTGGTGTGCGTGTGGTGTGTGTGTATTGTGTGTGTGTACTTTGTGTGTGTACTGTGTGTGTATTGTGTGTGTGTATTGTGTGTGTATGTTATGTGTTTGTGTGTGTGTGTGTATATATATATATATATATATATATATATATATATATATATATGTATCTGAGGAACTCCCAGTTATATGGATATGGCTGAGTAAGCCCCATGGAACTAGAACTATGGTGTAACATGACTCCTTTATTTCTCAGGTGGGTTTTTTTGTTTTTTTTGTGTGTGTGTTATTGTTTTTTAGAGTGACTTTGGAGGTGTTGCTTCACCTTCTGCTAGGAAATAAATCAACTTGGCCAGAAGCCTGACTTTTCTAGCCCTGAAGGAAGAACTCAGCGGAGTCACTTCCCCAGAGAAGCTTCTCTGACCTTCCCAACCAGAAGATTCCCTGTTTACATAATCTCCGCTGCACCACTCTGTCACTGCCTTAGCACAGTTGTGGCTTTGTGTTTACATTGTTTAACATCTCAATATCCTCCTCTAGGCTTTAAGCAACATTAAGGCAAAGATCATGATTCTTTCTGCTCATAATTATATTTCTGACACCTTGCACAGTTCCTGACCCATATTAGCATCCAATAAATACAGCACTTGTCAAAAAGATGAATGAATGAATGCATGAATGAATGAATGAATTGGAAAGATCTACTGAGGGTGGTACCAATCAAGATCAGTGGGCAGAGAGGACACAAAATGTCTAAAATGAAGTTACTGCAAAGTCCCTGGATTTGAGTTCGAAACAGAGAAGGAGACAGTTATTCATTTTCTGTGATGTGACAGACAATGGAACTAGTCATGACCCAGCCTTCCTGGGAAGGCCTGTCCTATGACTGGCTGAGTATATCATCAAAGAAACAATCTTTATAAATGATATCAGCATGGGCCTCAGACTGATAGACTGACACTATTTCATCTGAGGAATGGACAGGAAGTGATCCTCCCTCAAAGGCTTGTTGAGGTGAGGATGCAGGGGGCGGGGTCTCACCAGCCTCACCACCATGTTTCTGGGTAGCACGAAATGTTTACCAACAAGAGTAAAAAACATTCTGGACTCAGATAAATCCACCAACGGCGCTTCCCTCCTTGCCTGCCTCTACTTCTGCTAGGAGGTGGCTGGGTCACTTCGCCCCACATGAACCTCATAATCCAGTGGTTTGTACCCCATTGGGCTCTCACCCACCTTGCATTCACACAGTGATTTTCATTTGAACCTGCCCTAGAGGAGATTAGCATCCTATGAACGTCACCAGGTGAACAAATTGAAATCATCATAACTCAAAGGGATCTGGTCAGTTGGTTGGAAGTCAGTGCCACGGAGTACAACCCAGACCGCCTGCAAATGATACCTTCCAGACTGCACCCTGACACCCTTCACCACCCTAGGCACAGGGAAAGTCCACCTCTGTGTTGCCAGCGAGGACAACCTCCACCATGAGCTTTCTCCTTTTACCGCTGTTGGTCCCCCCGCATAGGGTTCAGACACAGACTGAATTCCCCCCTTCCCAAGATACCTGTAGACACTCAGTGGATGCCAGGGTATAAGATGAGAAGGCCACTAGAGAGAGACTGAATGCCTGGGCTGTCTGTCTGAGTCTATAGTCATGTAAGGACTTGAGTATCACACCTGAGGAACTTCCAGTGCATGTTATTTCCACCCAAAACTAGATAGAAGAACACTTTTGTTATATAAATAAAGATCAAAAGAGAATGAATCCATGAAGCTCAGCCAGCCTCTCAATCCTATATGTTATCCTCCCCAAAATATAGATTGAATCACTCACCGTTCAGGTTAAAAATCTCCATGTGTTTCTCATTACCTACAGGATCAAGTGCAAACTCTCTTCACATCCTTGTCTCATTCCCCTCCATTCACTCTTGAATTTGTGTCAGCCACATCAACTTTTAAAATTTCTTTACAGATATTTTAAGTATGTTTAGAAGATATTTTAATGCATACTCAAACATCAAACATTTTAAGTGGCACGTAGAAAGATATGTATTATGTTCTCTTTTTTTTAAAAAAATCTCCATTTCTTTCCCTTCATAAATAAACTGTGAATGCTTTGGTGGGTAGCCCTTCAGATCTTTTTTCTATACATAAACTTTTATGTATTGGAGTTGCATTATAACTTACTGAACTAACTAATGCACACATAAAAAAAAATATTTAGGGGCCGGCCGAGTGGCGCAGTGGTTAAGTGCTGACTTGGGAGGCCCGCCAACCCGGTTCGGGTCCCACATATGAGGGCAGTGACACTGCCCTCAAAAAAAAAAAATATATTTAGAAACAGACAGAAACATACAAAGAGAAAGCAATGTAAATAGAGAAGTTCAGCCCACTACTCTTCATGATCACGTGGTCCTGAGAGAGCCTGCAAGGCAAGCTGGGTCCCTGAGGAGAGCGTGGCCTCCAGGCCTGTGGCGGTGGAACATCACACGGAGCTGAGTGTGGTTCTAGCTCTCGCAGGTGTAGGTTTGACTGCAGTTGATTCTCACCTTAGGAATTTGCTTCAAGACGGAACCCCCTCATTGGATGTGACTCCATTGTACATATGAACATATTTTCATTATAATAATGCTTTGCAACTGCGAGCATTTTTCAAGTCTTTATTTATCTCATTATTTTTAACCACTGCCTGATATACCATCGCTTAGATGGACCGCGGTTCATTTTGCCTCTCCCCTTTGATGGGTGTTTCGCCCCAGGCCTCAGTATAGATGATGCTTGAGACATCCTTTGACAGAGCCTCTGTGCTCTTGTTTGGGAATGTCGGTAGGATACACACCCAGTAGTGAAAATACTGGAACAAAAGGTGGGCACTTCTAAATTTTTGATGGTTATTACTAACTGGTTATATAAACTTAAACACATATGAATAGTGACCCAAGTGTTTTTTTCAGGACTTTTTTACAGCTATTTATTGTAGAAAAGTATGAAAAAGAAAGCAAAATTGTCCTACAACCTCCACTGAAACTTACAATATAGAATTAAAATATGTACATTTAAAAATTAAATGTAAAACAAAAAATCTCCTTTTTCACAATTTCTTCCAAAAGTAAACTACCCTATATTTCCTTTAAATTTTTTTCATTCATGTGATAGCATTCTTATATATGTACAAAAAATATACATATGTCCTGTTAAAAAGGGATTATTATATACATGCAACTTTTTCATTGTGCTTTTATTTCCATTGGAAAAATATATCTTTTTGCTTTTCTTTCCATATCAATATATATAGCTCTACCTAATTGCAGTGGCTGCATTCTATTCCATTTTACTGGTTTTTCATAATTTATCTAACTAATCCCTCCTGACTGATATTTATAACATTTCAAGTTTTATGTTACTACAAATGAATCTGAACACACTCATTGCAAAACATTCATACGCTAACACACTCATCTTCAAATTGAACAGTTATCTTTATTCATAGTTTATGATTAATGCACAGATGTAAGTTGTATGATTATTTATATGTGTCTTCCCCAGCAAATTGTGAGCTTCTTGAAGAAAAGGAGCTTGCCTTACACTTTGGTGAATCCCCAGTGCCTAGGACACTGTTACATAATAGGTACTCACTGAATGTGATAAGAATGAATGCAGGAATGAAAAAATGCTGCTAGCAAAGATCTATCTTTTCTTAGTTTTAATGTGAGCCTGAAAAATAGGCATTTTATGGGTCCGTTGATACAAGGGACATTTGTGAAGCATCTACTATATGCTAGACATTATGGACCATATATATGGCCTGGAATTGAGGCAGGCACGTAAATAATGATGATAATGGAGATGAGGGCCAAAGGAAGTGCCACAGGCAATCAGAGGGCACCAGACACCATATCCAGCAAGTAGTATAAGCTTAAAGTCAGACAGTGGAGTGCTAGTAAACCAGCATTTTTGGGGGGTGGGAGCAGAGGGCTTGATTTGCAGTATATACAATTTGTTCGGGAATCTTCAAGCTACCAGTATATTTAGCAGTCATCCTTTTGAAGCCAGTACAAGCCTTATCCTGCCGCACACCGAATCAGGGCATTCCAGCCAAGCTTTTGGAAACCAACGGCCTTTCTCCCCTGCCACCATGACCTCCCAATACCTCATCATTCAGCGACTGCCACCCATCCCATACATTCTATTGGAGAAGCAGTGTGGTTTTCATAGGTTCTTGGCAAGCAGAAGCTGGGAACACTAGAAAACAACTTCGAGACCTGGTTAAACATGTAGAAAACTGCTGTCCAATTGTATGTGCCTCGTGTCCTGTCTTGCTGCCCTGAAGGGGTCCGTCCCCTCCCCAGAATCTTCTTTCCCCCATTGCGTTGCCTACGCTGCTGAGTTCTTCACTAAGACCTCCTACCCAGTTTTGTTGAATGAACCAGACAGGTCTTAGAAGGAGACGAAAACAAATAGGGGTTGCATGTTATAAGCAGGGCTCAACTCTACCTGACCTCATATGCCCTGAAGGCTTTAACATGGATTTACACATCAAATTTACAACGGAAATATGGGGAGTGAAGTTTGCAAAGATGAGTCAGAGTGTATTTTAAGAGGCACTGGACTCATGTGAAGATTATATTTTTCTTCGGATCCAGGAAACAAAGTGTGTCAGCTGTGCCATGAGAAGGTATAATTTCAAGATCCTGTTTTGGTTGCCCAAGAAAGAATATCATACAAGTTTCTGAAGAGGGACTTTACAAGAATTAGTCAATCGTAGCTCAAAATGTTTTTAGTAGGATTATTTGGCATTGGGCTCTACTGTTTATCAGAAATCTTGAAAACAAAACGTAAACAACTAACCAAAAAAATCATATTCACCTCTTTGGGAGTTTAAAATGTATTTTTCCAAATAGGACTTCCACCTACAATATTCTCATTCATCAGATCCAGACTAGCAAACCAGAGTGAGATTCTAATTTTCCACTCAAAATAAACTATGAAAACTAGTGTATCGGAAGAGGTCCTTTGGAGAATTAAATAGTGCCTTTGATAATCAAAATAAAGAACAGGAAATCATAGAGACAAAATTTAATCCAACCCAGTAAAAATCAATGAAAATGGGTGTTTGTTTATTTGTTGAAATTAAGAATATTGATGCACTATTCCTGAACATTAATGGTGCACTCATTCCACTTTTTCTATGGAAGATTTCAGTCATGGGAAACTGTTAAAGCTAATTTCTAGAGGAAAAAAAGAATGCTGTGTTTAACGTGAAGCCTAAGGTATCAAACAACCAAAGACTGACGCAGGAAGGACTTGGTGTAAGGAGAGGACTCAACCCAGAGCCCATGACGGGGCAGGACAACCTTGAACACGTTTCCGACCAGGACCAGCTTCGTCAGCGTGCCACTAGTGCAGCCTCCCAGAGCCCCATGCCCACCAGGGCCCTGTCCGGGGGTCTAATGTTCTCTGGTTGCTTCCTGAGAGTCTTAATTTTATCTTTGAATTTGTGTTTCTAAGATGAAGTCTCCTGAAACAATGGAGCATGTGCTGGTGGCTTGGAGCCTCAGCCCACAGGAGGGCCCACCTCCCTGGGATGGGCTCTTAGCTGCCCACTCTTCCACTTCTGGATGCCCCAGGCCATGCCCAGCCTCCATTTCCTGCCCGTGTACAGGCGGGGACTGCTGCTGCCCTTTGGCCCCCACTGAGCCTAGATACCAGCAAGGTTGGAGGAGAGTTGGTGTGCCTCACACTCCCCACCCTGGGCTCATAGCACCACAGTGCATCGGGCAGGTGACCTGCTCCTTACCCACCCTTGACCCGGCTTCTGAGTGCCTCCTGATGCAGAAGTTGTAATTCCTTGGGGGTCACCAATCAGCAGTGGGCTGGGACAGTGAAGCGATCCTGTGAGAAGGGGAGACTGACGTCCCAGCTCCTAGCTAGGTACACATGTCAGTCCCGGGGCTGAACATTGATATATATTTCATGATGGTTATATGCTGTTTTACTTTTTCTTCACTTAATTATCTCTCTACACTTATATCTTCCCCCAAGAGTTATGTTTTTAGTTATTTAAGCATCTGCTTTTAGCTGCAGCTCTCTGCCCAGATTCTCATCTCTTGCTCCAGACCAAGAATCCGCAAATGCCCGAGAGGCAGACACGAAGGCCAGCTCACCTCCGCTGTCCCCTTTCTCTGGGAGCTTAGGCCCCTTACATCCTGATTGCTTTGGCGGCACATCAAAAAAATTTTGTTTGTTTTAAATGGCTTTTCTTTTTCACCGGGAGCACAGATAGGCATGGCGCAAGCTAGTCCATCACAGCTGGAAACTGATGACATTGTTTGGTCTCATAAACTAGACAAGGGTCCCTACAAACAGAAAAACAAAGAGGCGTCAACCATCCCAGAATCCTAACTGTCATTCTGAGTTCAGAGGCTCCAAATTTTAATAAGTTTGCATATGAAATAGTATTTTACATTAGTTCTTTAAAGTGGACTATGGTTTTGAGTGTTTTTTTTCTTCTACTGGACATTTTAGATGATTTGGATCACCTATTTGTAACATTTTGCAGGCTAAAAATCTTGTGGGCACATATTATACTTCTAGGCATGGATTGTCTACCTGTGTGGTCAAGTTAAACAATTAACTGCTTTCTGGGGAACTCTTGGCCTTGCCTAAGGGTACATCTTCTACCCGACCCCTGTGTGGAGGTGGGACTGCCATCTGCCACCTGAGCAGACACATGCCCTGGTTAGACCCCTGATTATTCATAAAATTTCATAGGGAGATGTCCAACCAGCCCCTCTCTCAGTTTCTTAAAATATATGTAGGGCATTTCTCTGTATCAGTAACCTGGAGATGGGGTTCTAAACCGATGATACACTAGGGAAGTTCTTTGTGGAATAATTTTTTTATATATAAAAAGCTTAGTTTTAAGAGCTATCATTCAAAGAAGATTACCATAAAACTATACAGTCCACTCTTTCCTCTTGAATCCAAAGGAGTTAGAAGGGAAAAAACGATTGCTTTAGGCTCATTGTTTGGGTCCCTCGTACATGAACTATGCTTTGGCATTGTGCCTTTGACCTGCGTACAGGGAGGTCACAAGAGGAAGTCATTCTAAACTGGCCATTTTATTTACTGCAGACATAATTGTAGAGGATGTTGACCTCCATGGGAAATGGCAGGACATGCTTCTCTCAGCTCGCAATATCAGGAAGAGCTATGCGCCTCTAAGAAAAAATACTTTGTTTTCAGTTTTAGACACTCTAAACATGGTAATCAATCGTGTTCCATTTTGTTTGGCAGCCAGGAAGCTCAGAGCCAACTCTGGAACCCACTTCAGGACATGTATTTGAAATATCTTGAGAATTAATGTTGACTCTGATTTTATTTTATTTCCCTTATTTTTTTGGCTTCCTTCTAATTTCTTCAATTATGCTGTGGCATTGGCTATGTATTTTCAGATACATAGTCTTTGAAATGAAAAAAGAGGATAAATGACATGTGAAAAAGCGACCTTAGGAATGGGGACAGGCTGCCATTACTCCTCTATTGTTTTGTCTTTTGGATCTACTCTCTTGGCATGGGCAGGGCGGGCTCTTATGGTGCCAGCCTTGAAAGCAGGGACTCTGGTGGCTCCTGTGCTGGCAGAGCCTGGAAAGTAAGGCGAGACGAGCATAGTTGCCCATCCACAATGACAGTTAGAGTCACAACAGCTAGTAGGTTAGAGATCTGTGTTTAACATTGGTGACAGTCCCTCCCAGCTCTGACATTTTATTGTATTCTACAATTTTATGAGCAGTCATTAAACTTGTAGGTTAATTCTGGTTTTGTAAATTCTTGACACGCTTACGACCACTTTCTTCTCTCTGTTTCTTGAAGCCCTTATCTATAAGAGTTCCTGCTGCTCACATTCTTCCAGAAGGTTCTGAGTGAGGACTCATTGTCCCTATCTCCATGAGTCCAGTGCAAACCAAAAATGAGGTTAGCACACTGGGCATCAGCCATCCTGGTCCCTGTAGAAGTGATGCTTAAAGTGGGTGGGAGAAGAGGAGACTGTTAAATGTACTTTTCCTTTTAAGAACACTAAAGAATTGGGATTACATTGAAAAAAGGTAATCAACTTCAGAATCATTTGCCTCCCTCCCAGCACACAGAGTTCTCTTTGAATTTTTGCTTAGACCTGTTGTTCAGGGCAGGGTGTGCATACTTGAAAATGTTTTCCTATTTTATAATACACATCTTAACATTTCATATGATGGGTCATATGTGGAGGCATGAGGCGATACCAACCTCAGCAGGTTCTGAAGGGTCCTTGGCATCCTCTGTCATTCATTCAGTCAGCAGCGTGGGCCAGGCATAATGCTGGGCCACTGAGGATAGCTTCTGGAAAGGAGCTTAGGATGTGATAGCAGGAAAAGAGAAATAATGTCAACATGGTTCAATAGTTGAGGGATGGAGGTGGGGTACAGTAGTGCCTCAAACAAGGGAGTAACCCATGCTGGGGGACTTAGAGAAAGTTCAAAGACTTAACCTTGACCGTGAAAAATAGGTGGTGGTTTGCCAGCTTGTGTGTGGGTATGTGGGGGGGTGGGGGCAACTCACAGTAAGTGCAAAGATGTGGCAGGAAAATCAGCACGGAGAACTTCCCAGGAATGTGCATTGCTTTTAACAAGGACTGAGAAGGAGGGAAGGAAGGAAGGAAGGAAGGAAGGAAGGAAGGAAGGAAGGAAGGAAGGAAGGAAGGAAGGAAGGAAGGAGAGAGACAGGGAGGGGGGAAGGAAGGAGAAAGGGGAGGAATAAAATACACTGTATAATTTTTCATGGAAAGCCGGTTTCTTCCCACGCTAATAACAATGACAAAATATGTTGGAGAATGTTTCTGTTCGAATATTAGTTTGAAAGCGGACTAAATTGCTGGCCTCCCCACATGTATCGTTTGGCCTTGGGAGTAGAGCATTGTGAAGTTGCCTTATATTTTTCACGTTTTTACATGGTCTCTGAGAAGCTTTGCCGAATGCTCCTGACACCACTGCACAGCCTAAAAAGGTGACCATCTGCCCGAGTGCCCCAGTTCCATGTGCAGACTTCCTCTGTCCAGACACAGGTCACAGGGCAGATGGTACCACTGTTGCCACAGGCAAAGAAAAACCCTCCCTTCTTCCTCTCAGGCTTTTGTTGTTTCTCCTCATGTACTCAATGTGGTCACTCTGCTCCCCAACCACTGTGAGAGCCCAATGCCGTGTTGGGAAATGCCCCTACTGCAGTCATTAGGTGGTTCTTCTTTCCCCATCTATCTCCCCGTCCCAGTGTCTTTCCTTCTTCCAGCATAACTATAATCAATATTTCCAGGCACCAGAAATCTGCTGAGATGAGTCTGTTTGCTCGTGAATTTCGACTTCCTCGTTCCCTTTGTGCCTTACCTGGTAATATCCCCTTTACGATGGTTAACTGTATGTTTCGATGTTTGCAGGCCATGATGCTCATACGTTTGGTTAGATATTCTGCATGTTTCTGTGAAGGTGGCTTTTGGACAAAGTTAATAATTACATCAAATGGAGTTAAAGTAAAGCAGATTGCCCTTCATAATGTGGGTGGGCCTCATCCAATCAGCTGAAGGCTTTAGGAGAACAAAAACTGACTTCCCCTTAGTGGGTGGCCTTTGAACTTGAACTTCAGCTCCTCTCTGTGTCTCCAGCCTGCAGGCCTACCCTAAAGATTTGGGACTTAAGAGCCATGAACCAGTTTCTTACAATCTCTCTATCTTTGTCTCTGTTTCTCTCTGACTCTGTCTCTCTCTATATATACACAAATAAAATGGTTATGTTTCTCTGGAAAACCTTGACTAATGCACCCTTTTCCCAGGGTAAACCAGGGGTATCTTCATTAACCATGTGACATTATGTACCCTCACTGCCCCCAAGACCCTCCAGAGAGCTTACCTCAAAGTTCACACACAGCAGATTGGAAACGGAGAAGGTCATTAACAGGGCTTTTGCTGTATAAATATACACAAGTATTTTACCTCAGGGTAGGGAAATCGAGCTTGTGGAGGTTAACACACCATTTAATTAGAGAAGGCAAAGGGACCAATCTTTCCCTGAAATGGCTTACCTGAGTAACAGCTAACAGAAAAACACAACACCAATTTTTGCTCTTTATTCATTGGATTTTCTTGATCTTCAGTTTTGGACTTGGGACTGAAAAAAATCACATTCTCTCTCTCTCTCTCTCTCTCTCTCTCTCTCTCTCTCTCTCTCTCTCTCTCTCTCCCTCGCTCCCTCCCCCACCCCCCCAGCTCAGGGTGCTTTCAGCAGCTATATTTTCTGTCATAAAAATAAAGCTGTTGAAAAATGAATGTGGGGAGTCAGGGTTTTCCAGAACATAATTCCAAAGGCCCAGTATTTTTCTGACTTTTGTTTCCATGAGAGATGCATCTGTCCTTATAATAAATAAGGTAACCTGTTTTCCATTATGGTAACCCAACTTGGGTTTCTGTCACTTGCAATCAAAGGAATCTGATGGAACATGTGTGGAAAACCACAGCAGCTATGAAACCAGTACTCTGTCCTGGTCTCAAGGCAGCTGAAGTCATGTTACCTCAGACAAGTAAACACTTGCCTTTTGACACAGGGTGTGCCAACTTCAAGTCACCCCATGGGTACTTCTTGTCATGGAGTTGGCTCCAGAGCCCGGTTCTTAACCACCCTCAAAAAAAATTTCTCTTCGACTCTACTAGAAACATACATTTACATGTGTAATTTCCTGCACAGATTATCACCATCTTAGACACCTGCCTGATATGTAGACTTTCAGAGTCAATACTGCTCAAGTTGAGGAGAAAAATACTCAGGGAAATTATAAATTACAGAAACATAAAAAGGAATAAAAAATGAAATCTGAAAATGCTCAGGTTCTGATTATGTCTCCCTCTCTTCTTACCTTCTCTGCAAACTTATTTTGGGGAGGAGGTGGGGGAAACTCTAGAATTGTTTCTGAGTTCCGCCTTCCTCCTGCTCATCAAATCTAAAAATACCAGTTTTTCTCCTTCGATGGCTTTTCCTTCCCGAAGAACTTTTACACACTTAAGATATTCAGAGGGCAAAACAACTTCCTTTCTCATCTTCCATTTCTTTCCTCTCATCCAACCAAAAGGTTATTTTTTAAAACATTAAATTAGACAACTCCCTTGTCTAAAACCCTCCATTTGTTTATCTCAATACTTAGGGGGGAAAAAAAATGTCTGCCCATGACTCACAAGGCCCAGTGAGATCTGGCCCTGTACAGCTACCCACCTGTCCCCAACATGCCATCCTTTCCCTCACTCATCCTCTTCAGATTCTTGTTCCTCTGAGCCTCTTGAAAGTGGCTGGTCCCAAACCAGAAATACTTCCTTCCAGGGAAGCAACCTACAGGCTCAGGTCTTCCCAAGGCCTGTGGAAGGGCTTGATGCCAGCCATGCGGAGCTTCCCCTGGAGACGGAGATTCTAATACTATCAGACCAACATCTCTTCTTTGACTGTCAAACTAAGTGGGCAACTGCCTGGTTTTTTTCCCCTTCCTCCGAGCATCATGGGATCCATATCATCACTGAAGTGAGACCACAGAGCCAACCCCAGGCTCCTGGCAGTACAGTGCCATTGTTAGCGATACAAGTTCAATTGAGACGCAAGAATGTTTGAAACCTGGCTTTACCACTTAGGGGCTGTATTACTTGGGCAAGTCACTTAATCTTACTGAGCCTCCATTATCTACACTGTAATGTGGGAATTATTTGACTTTGTGAAAGATACATTAGAAAAGGTATAGTAGGCCCTTTCTCAAAGAAAGCACTTAGGCTAACTCCTGAACTGTAACTAAACAGAATTGTAGTCTTGGCTTTTATTTTTGTTTGGCAAACTTCATATGTGCAGACATTCAAAGACAAGTTAAGCAGGTTAAAATCTAACAAAAGAGTCAACTTTTTGTTGATTGTGACTGTGTTACACCCTGCCTGAAGCCATTGTAACCCCGGTGGGGTGCTGGATGCACGGTGGGACCATGGTTGTCAGGTGAGGCCTGGGAACCCTGAATCAGAAATCTTGATCATGAGACATGCTCCTGAAACCCACCCAAGACCTCTCACCCAGAAGCCCTGGGGCGGAGGGCAGGAATGGGAATGTTAAACTAGCTTCCTACATGATTCTAACTGCACACGTAAGCTCACAACATGTAACTGGTGCTCAAACCCAAACTGACTGCCTTATTGAAAAACAGAATCTGTAATTCTGATCCCAGACGCAATCTCCATTTAGCTTTGCATCTTTTGAAAATCTTTCTCCAAAACATAAATGATATATCAGAGGGTTTTGTTTTTTCTTTAAAGAAATGCATAAACGAAAAGGTCAAGGATTCATGGGATATTTATTTCAAAGCCCTGAAGACCTCCTCTGTGACATTCCGAATTCCCTCAATGGTTCTGCAAATTGAATGTTGTATAACCACATTCTTATGAAGATCCACGCTTTCAGAGACCCGCCTCCCACAATGCAGTTTCCATCAGGTGGAGGCTCATAGTTCATTTATGATATTAATGTAGCACCCTCATTTAGCACTTAGTCACTCTTATCACCTTATGTCTGTGTAATAAAGAATCTGACTCTGATTTTGATGTTTGATTGTTGACAGCTTTCAAGCCACATCAAACCAACGACACTTTCAAGCCGGTACAATCCCCTTCTCCGCTGCCCCTCATCTGGACAAGCCAATAAGAAAGCCTGGTGCTTCATCCTTGGGCACCAGCAGGAGCTGGTCACGCAAGCCCAGCACGTGTGAGGAACTCTCACTCCAGCGGGCACTCCGGCCACCACAAAACCCAAGCCGGTCACACCCCGCGTCCCTCAGCCATTTTTTGGACCCACGTGGCAATTTGCTCTGCTCTCCCCTGAAAGCCTCATTGTATGAGTCGCAAACCTTCTCCTACCCTCTTAGTGTGTGTGTGTGTGTATGTGTGTGTGTGTGGCATTATCCGTCCAGACACCTGAACCATAATTGGGGTGGTGATGGGCCCATCCTATGGAGTGACCAAAACAATCTGGAAATTGGCAGTAGCCTTTCAACCTATGTCAGGACCTGAAACTTGTCTATCCAGTCAGCACACGGCTGCAACATCCGTCGCCCCACCATGGTGCTCTGATTCTGTCTCTTCTCCACAAAGGTTAGAGCTAAGTTTTTTCAATGGTTTCCCTACCAAATCAAGGTCCAAAACCTTAGCCTGCCATCTAAGGCCCATAATTTTATCTTTCTAGGCTTGTCTCCTCTACCGTTTTTCAAAAACCCTGTTATTTAGCCAATAGTTGAAGTACTTATTCCCAAAGGAATTTAAATGTCTGACTTGTACTCATAATTGGCCTTGTATTGCTTTTCCATTGTTGTCTTAAAGTATTACTTGTATCTTAAGATGTTATTTAAACTTTCACTGCTTAACAATTTTCCTCCATTGTTATTTTAGGAATACCTTCTTTGTTCCCTCTACAGGAGTTAAGGCAAAGTCTGGCATATCATATGTGCTTCACGAAATTTATTCTTCTGATGTGATTTTAAGTCATAAATCTACTCCAGGATTTCTCAAGGGTGAAAAATTAAAACAAAGGATAACTTTTAAAGTGGAGTTTTCAGCCAAATTTTATGTTTAATCATGTATGACTTTATAGGATTGGGTTTGGGAAAATATTTTTTAATAGAAAAATGAAATGGATCTGTCATTTGGTCTGTTGTGAGAAATAAACACCCTTTTTTATAGTTGTAATTTATCAAAGATAAAGTATACTTTGGCTGAATTGTTACATCAGTTGGCTTGTTTTGAATGTATTGATTTGTACAGAAATTTTAAAAATCATATTCTTTTAGTACAGATTTTAATCGTTCCATAGCACTACTAGCCACCTTGTTTCCACAAGTACGACATGGTAATTTTTTCCACTGCACTGGTGTTTACATGGGTATACACAGGTGGGGCTTTGTGGCCTTTTCGAAAAAGCATTTCTCTTTTCTAAGCCCTCTATGTAGTCTCCTTCCTGGGAAGATAATAACTCAGGGAGAACAAGTTGGGGCATCACAGCTCTCTCAGTAAGAACCGCTGTCACGCCAGTAACACTTCCAGCACAACGACACTGGGTATGCCGGGATAACCATTAGAATTCTGAACTATTTGAGTGACAGCCAGAAAATGTAGGTGGCTCACCTTTCCCTTTAACTTGGTAACATGCAAAGAAAAGGATGTCCAACAGAAAGCCTTCTATAGACTAGAAGCTACGAGGACAATATTCATACCAATGCCTCCTAATAATATCCCCAAACAGGTTCTATTTGCATTGAACCTGCTCAGTAAAGACAGGTGAGTCCACAGACCTGCACACATAACCATTTGGGTGGTGGGTGCTGCAAATTAGAAAAGAAAAGGACATGCGTAAGAAATGCTTTGGGTCACAGACTTCCTCAAATATTTCTGAGAACCATATGAGAGCTTGAATTGCCTATTTCCACTGCGCTTTTGTGAATGTGACACTGCTTGCAGACTAAACCACATGGGTCAGCGTTCTTAAGTACTGCGTCAGCTCCAAACTCGAGTCTACAGCACTTTGTCAGTGTCCCTGGTACAACTTCAGCTACCATTCACTACAAAGCTCGCTGTACACACACAGCACTCAAGATATTCTTCCCCACCTCACTCAATACCCTTTATATGTTTCCTTCCGGCTGGTTAAGTACCATTCCCATCATTCCATTTCTCACTCATAGCGCCTGCCAACAGCCTTGTGCGTCTGAAACAATTTCCATTCAGCAACCTCCACATTCCTCACTTTGAAATGCTCCATATATTTAGATAGTCTGAAGAAATCTTAAAATTCCTAAGGTCTCCTTAGAGGAGTTTTACATTTGCCCCAATAGTTTGCTATTCTCAAACATACTTTCCCACATTGTTCCTATCTTGTACTTTTCTGGCTGGTAATATTGATCATAGCAGCATCTAAATCTGGCAGTGACATACTATCCACTAGGATGCTAAGTAAATCTTCATTCATAACGACAGAAGTTACTAAAGCAGCTCTCTAAGATAAATTGTACAAGCCACTCGTGATGGCATGTGAGGAACCTGTGAGTAAGCTCCCTTAATTACTAAGATTCATTTTATTCCTTAAAAAAAAAAAATGCAGCCTCCTTTACCAGCTGCACAAAGCAAAATGCAGACAAAACATTATCACAAAGTAGCATCAGGTTTCTCAATGAATGTGTTTTGTTTTTGTACTTTTTTTTTTAATATCCAGAATCCCCACCTCTAGTTGGTTGTAACACAAGTGATATTTATCTGTAAAATGTGCATTTAATTCCATGAAGACTAAAAGCCTAAGTAGAGAATATTTAATAATATGCTCACAAACTTGAAGGGTTTCTGGTCAATATAATCTGAATATTCCATTGATATACCAAATTAGATTTCTAGCCTTTGCATCAAATGAGTAAAATAATCATTCCTAAATAAATACCACATGTTCAATAATGATTACATTCTGTTATTTTTATACTTGTAATAACCAAGCCAACAAATCCAGAAGAGCAATTTACATTATAATGTTGCCTTTTTGTGGGGATTTGATCCTAAATATGAACAGAAAAGCCAGTTCAAAAATATCTCCTTGGATCCATTTCTCGGTCTCCATTCCATTCTACCACATTCCCAAAAGGGGCAAGTAAAATAGGGGTACTTTTATTTATCAATCGGCTAGTAGAACAACAGTGGGCAAAGTAGCAATTCTTATTTATGTCGAGAGCTGTTCACTTTATTTTCAGGCAAGAGCTGACTTTAAATTCTTCAATATTGACTAACTAGTTTCCAGTTAAAGTTGTAGACTGAACACAAGTATTTACTATTTTCCTTCCAGAAACCTCACTACGAAGGCAATAAAGGTATTAAAACACAAAAATCCTCAAGTATAGAGAGAACAGGAAAAGAAATGGAAACAAAATTTTGAAAGTTGGATATCAGATGCATGAGTGGTTACTCACTTAGGAAGCTAGAAACAGCCTGGGAGGGTTTCGAGGTAGGCGAGCCTCAGTGTAACTCCAGAAATAAGTAATGCATGTTACATACTACAGAAAGCCTCTGTAATTGGGGCATCAATTACCTCTGCAAGTCGGGGGTTCAAGTGAAGCTAAAAGCTAGAAGCTTAGTTGAAAATGGATACAAGAAACTCCCTGACAGATCTCTGCCCCCAGCCTGCTCAGCCAATTGAGTACCCTTGCCCCAACCAGGAAAGAAAACGAAAGGTCTGTACACTGAGAGGTTGAAACAGAAAGACACTGGCCTCACCTCATGACACATGCTACAGAATGTGTACTGAAAGCAGGGAGAACAGACCAAATGGGAAACTTCTGAAAGCTGAATCCTCCTCACCCTTGCCCCAGCCCCTTCTCCCACTCAGTCCCAGACTGCTGGCAGGAACTCAAAACCCTCAAGCATGAAATTAGAGGATTCTTCCCTGGGGAAGCTGACTCTGCACAAAAGCCCCCAAAATAAACAAACAAAGAAATCAAAACAAAACAAAACAAAAAAAACCCCAAAAAACCAAAACCCTACAAATATTGACAGCTGGGATTCCTCTAAGAAAACACTCAGCCAGATCATCCTAGAGGGAAGCCTACTACTCAACAAGGCCATCCACTCATTCAGAATTTCTAAGCAACCTTTATTGGTACCTTAAATATGAGCACACAGCCAATAATAACACCAAATGTAAGAAAGATCTATGATATGAAAGACACGGACCAAAACTAAACAAACAGAAAAAAAGAATCAGAGAAAAGACAGAATGAAACATAAGAAAACTTCAAACAAGAAACAAAAGAAACTAATCCTCATAATCCTCAGAAAAATAAAATAGATATGCCACCCACAGAACAAGAAAAGGAGGCTGTAAAAAAAGCAACATTTATTGAATAAAAACAAATTCATAGGAATTATGGAAAAACAGCAGAAATAAACATTTTAATAGAAGGAATGGAAGATAAAGTTTAGTAAGTCAAGTAGGAAGTATGACATGTCTGTTCAAAGGATAGACAATGAAAAGAGGATAAGACAATTAGAGGATCAATCTAGACATCCAATATCATTTTTAGTGCAATATTCAGAACGAGAAAATAAAACAGAGGGGTAGAAAATGATTAAAGAAGTAATTTGAATATGTATCAGAACTAAACAAATTAGCTTCCAAATGGAAAGACTCACAAAATGCCCAGCACAATGTATGAGCAAAGTGCACATAGATTCCTACAGTCAGGAAACTATAGGAGCCGAAGGAAACCCTAAAACCTCCCAGAGAGTGAAAACCATAAAGAGCAGGAATCAAACTAATATTGATTACATCATGTTATTACAACAACTGCAAAATAACATAAAGTATAACATCAGAATCTAGAAGCAAGGATGGAGCAAGGCCTTCAAAATCTTAAGGAAAATGATTTTTATTCTAACAACCTAGTCAAATGATCCATTAATTGCAAGACTAGAATAAAGACAGCAAGTTCTCAAAACCACATTTCCTACAAACTCCTTCCTAGGAAGCTATAATAAAGTGTGCTCCATCCAACCAAGAAAGAGGAAGACGTGGAATCTAGGAGACAGTGGGTACAACATGGGGGTGGAGAGGGGAATCCCATGTATGGTGATGAAGGAAGATTTCTTGGCAGCATTTGTGTGACAGGCCTAAATAACAGCCAGTCCAGCTTGGGGGTGGGGGGTGCTAGATGGTTATAAGAAAGATGTCTTCAAGGAAAAAAACAAATGTAATAGGTTACCTGATGTAATTAAGTATATTCAGAGGGTATTTGTATTTCTGGTAGAGTTCAAGAATGACTCATGGTGGTAAACAGTATATAAAACTAAACAAATGAAGACAAGGGGATGATAATTAACTCTAGGAAAAACAAACAGGTGTAAAAGAATACTATGAATAATATTTATAAGGGAATAATAATGTAGCTAATGAATACTAATCTAACAAAAATTATGTTGAGAAAATCTGAGGGCTAAAGTATCTTTCAAAGTAGGAAGTTAGTGGATAATATCTAAAACTAAAAATGAAGACATAAAACTAGAAGCATATTATTGAGAAATATAAAATCACATAGTACAAGAAAGTTAAAAGATTTAAAAGAGATTGCTTCTTGGGTTTCTCTGGATAAATACCTAAGAGTGGAATTGCTGGGTCATAAGGTAGTTCCATTTCCAGGTTTTTGAGATACCTCCATACTGACTTCCATAGTGGCTGCACCAATCTGCAGTCCCACCAACAGTGCAGCAGGGTCCCCTTTTCTCCACATCCTTGCCAGCCCTTGTTGTCTGTTGATTGATGATAGCCATTCTGACAGGAGTGAGGTATCTCATTGTGGTTTTTATTTGCATTTCTCTGATGATTAGTGAGGTTGAACATTTTTTCATATGCCTGTTTGCCATCTGTATGTCCAAGACACTAATTTGAAAAAATATATGCACTCCTATGTTCATTGCAGAGCTATTTACGATAGCCAAGACTTGGAAACAATTGAAATGCCCATCGGTAGACGACTGGATTAAGAAATTGTGGTACATTTATACAATGAAGTATTACTCAGCTATAAGGAAGAATGAAATCGTGCCATTTGCAACAATATGGATGGACCTAGAGAACATTATGTTAAGTGAAATAAGTCAGTCAGAGAAAGACAAATACTACATGATCTCACTTATATGTGGAATCTAAAGAACTGAATAAACAAGCAATGTAAACAGAAACAGTCTCAGAGACACAGAGGAAAAGCTGATGATTGCTAGATGGGAGGGGGTTTGGATGAGAGAGAAGGGGAAGGGGTGAGGCAACATAAATTGGTAACTTCAATATTGCCACAGGGATAGGAAAGACAGTTTGGGGAATATAATCAATAATGTTGTAAATATTTTTTAGGGTGCCAGATGGACTCACGTATTGTTAGGAAGATCACTTCATGGACGGTGTAGTGGCCTGACCACTTCACTGTACATCTGAAGCTGCCGCTGATTAATATTAGATGTTGACTATAATTTAATACATATATAGTCATGGGATGTGGAGTATAGTGTGGGGATGGAGTCAATGGAATTGTAATAGATATGTATGATATCGGGGATGGGGGAGTGGTGGATTGGGGGAGGGGAGCTGTCACTTTGTGAGGGATGCAAAACGTAACTGTTGCATTGTTTTGGACACCTGAAACTAATAATAAAAAATTAAAAAAATTAAAAAAAAAGAGATTGCTTCTTGAAATGGGATTTGGGGATAGAAAGAGGTGGAGTAAGAGAGGCCTGTTTTTCATATATAGGCTTACAGAACTATTTGACAATTTAAACTATGTACATATGTAACTTTGATTAAAAGTAAAATTAAAAGTAAAAATTAGAAATGTGCTAGCTACAACTAACTGGTACAAAATTGTAAAGAAAGAAGAGTTTAATTAGAGCTGATTCCAAAATGGATATGAAAATGCAAAGTAACTAGAAATGCCAAGACATACATACTTTTTATAAACTTCATAATTAAGACAGTGTGTTACTGGCAGAGAAACAGTCAAAGCAGTTAAACAAAGTAGATTTAAGAAAATATCCATACATATACAGTCATCTGATCTGTGACAAAAACATCACTGTAATTGAGGGGGGGGGGAAATGGGAAGTTTTAATAAATGTTGCAGAATTAATTGGATATCCATTTTGGGGGGAAATAAACTTTGACCCTTACTTTACACCATATACAAAAGTTAGTTTGAAATCGATTATAAATCTAAAAGTGAAAAATAAAGCTTTAGGAGAGAACAGGGTAAAATATTTATAAACCTTGGATAAGATTTAAATAATATAAGAAAAATTTCCAATCAAATTGGTGAAGAAGCTTAACGCTGTGCTTGCTTCCCCTCACAGCCACATCAAAATTATAACGGAACTACAGAACAACCATCATTAACAATCACCTGAAGTCTAGCTAAACTGAAGCCCTATAACTAAGGACATACAGAAGAAGCCACGTTGAGAGACTGGTAGGAGGGGCAGAGACACAGAATGGGCTGGTTCCACACCCGCGTGTGATCACTGAAAATCAGGAGAGATATCTCGGCTGCAGAGGTCCCCTTGAGGAGCCAGGGTTCCTAGCTCCACACGGGACTCCCTAGTTCGGGGCTCCAGTGCCAGGAAGAGATGTCCCCAGGCCTTTTGTGAAAACCAGTGGAGATTGTGGCTGAGTGAGACGGGAGGCACCTGGAGTCCCAGGCGCTCCTCTTAAAGGGCCCATACATGTACTTACTTGCTGATGGATTCACTTGCTCTGAGCTCCAGTGCTGGGGCTCAAAAGGCTCCAAGGACATATGGGGAAGAACTGAGTTGTCTGACCTCAAGGTGAGGGCAGGAGGGGCAGCTTTTCCCTGGATAGAAGAGCTGGAGGAAGCCACTGTTTCTTTGTGGAACCCTCCTGCCTCCAGGCATGCATATGCCGGTGATCACCATATTTGAGTCTCCATCAATTGCCCCTCCCTGGTGATTCTATGAGGCCTCGCGCAACCCAACTTTCCAGCACACCCAAGCCGCTTCCAGTGGCTTTTCCATACAAACTGCCTGTCTTGTCTCATGCTGTGGACTTTCCTAAAATCACTCAAAGTTTCACAAAACCCAACCAAACCACATCTGGCTTTGCCATGTCCCATACCTCTTGCTGAGTGACCCTAAGTCTGAAACTAGAGAGAGCCAGCCTCGGTTCATGGCTTGGCCCCAGGTGGCAACTCCAAGCCCAGTATCACTGGCAGCCATCTGCAGATTATTTTGTGGTTCATGCCAGGTGGCCCAGTCAGGGCACAGTTGCAGCTGAACTTGGTCTGCCCCTCCCAGTCAAACCAGGGATTGGCACACCCAGTGGCCAATTTGGGACTGAGCTGGAGCATCACCCAACCACTACCATGAATGACACACTTGAAGGGCACACTGGGCAGGCACCAGAGCCCTGCTAAAGCAAATCCTGCTCTGTATGGTCAGCCCCTGAACAACAGCTCCTCCACTGTAGTCACAGCCAGTCCTCACAATCAGCCCCAGGGTCAATCCATCCCATTGATCTGTGGAGAGCAACAAAGGCTCAACTTCAATAGAAGGGCACACACAACCTACACAAGGGACACACCTAGAGCACCCAGCTCAGGTGGACCAGGGAGACTGCAACACTGAGCCCACAGCACAACTACTACATAAGACTACTCGATTATGTCTGGGCGACATAGCAGCCCTACCTAATACATAGAAACAAACACAGGAGGCAGCCAAAGTGAGGAAACAAAGAAAAAGAGCTTCCCAGACAAGAAACAGCTAGAGTAAATCACCACCAAACCAATATTACAACGAATCTTAGAGTGACTTCTTTAAGATGAAAAAAAGAAAAAAATGCTAAATTTCATTATTTATTAGGCAAATATAAATTAAAATCAGAATGGATACCACTCTGTACTCACCAGAATAGCTATAATTTAAGACAGGTGATAGCAAAAGTTGGTGAAAATGTGTGGAACTGGAATCTTCATATGTTGCTAGTAGAAATTTAAATTATATAACCATTTTGGAAAATTGTTTGGCAATATCTATGTGCCTATACCATGTGTCAGCAACTCCCCTCCTAGGTATACACACAAGAGGAATGAATGTATACATCCAGCAAAAGACATACAAGAATGTTAATAGCAAACTTATTCACTGAAGTAAAAACATTGGAAACAACTCAAATCTTCATCAGCAATAGAATGATAAAGAAACTATGGCATTTTCACACATTGAGACACTGAGTAGCAATTAGAAAAAGCCAACCACTATTATATGCAACGATGTGCATGAATCCCACAGACATGGTGTTGGGAGAAGGCAGCTAGACACAAACTAGTACAGATAATATGATTTTGTTTATCTGAGGTTTCCAGGAAAAAGTAATTTTTAGGGATAGAAGTCAGAGTGCCTACCTCTGAGGGCAGAGCTAGTGACTAAAAAGGAGCACAAAAATACCTTTTGAGATATTGGAAATACTCTGTATCTTGATGTGGCTTGTGGATCCATAGATATGTTCATAAATAAAAATTCAACAAAATACATACCTCCGATTCATGCACTTTACTGTATGTTAGACCTCAACAGAAAAGTTTGTTTGGGGGACATCCTCTCATATGTTCTTTAAGCTCCTGCACCTCATTCTGAGTCTCTATATCACCACTCCTGATTTCCAGTAATTTTGGGGGGAAGCCTATTTACTCTTGGAGCCAAGCTGAAAGCAGTTTCCCAACTGTTCGGCCCCATGATTCTTCCAGTGTCACCCTCTTCTCTAACCACTCAGAGTTAGAGTTTAACCATATCAAGCTTAATCGTCTCAAAATATATGCTGTTCCAGGCATTCTCGCCTTCTATCAGCATAAGTAAAATGCTTGCTCTTGGGGAAATTGCATCAACTATTTTTAAGGTTCCATGCTGTCATCTTATCCCACATTCTGAGCTTGCTCAAGTCCTGCTCCCCTCCCATGACCCCCAAAAAACCAAAAGCAGAAAGGAAAAAAAAAAATAGATAAAGAAAAATGGGTCTGTAAATTTCTAAATTTTCTTTTTTCTGGTAGCACAAATTTCATTTTATTATTTTGTAATTCTCATGTTTTTCTGCTGCTGCCTTTCTTTTACACTATTCTTATTTCTTTCTTTCTCTCTAGCTATATTTTATATACTTTAACGTGATATATGAAGAATGAAATAGTTCTACAATGATTTTTTTAAATTAATATATATTTTAGAGCAGTGTTACATTTACAGAAATATTGATTGGGAAGTAAAGAAAGTTCCATATATCCTTTTTCCAAGACACACCACTTTCTGCCTACATTTTTCCTACTATTAACATCTGCTATTCGTGTGGTACAATATTATGTTGATTAACCAATATTGATATGTTATTATTAACTAAGGCCCATAGTTTAAATTAGAGTTCACTCTCTGTGTTGTACAGTCTATGAGTTTTGACATATGCGTAGTCATATATCTATCACTACAGTATCACACAGAATAGTTTCTCTGCCCTAAAAATGCTCTGTGTGGCAACTATTCAACTCCCCCCTGCCATCCCCACAACCCCACATTGAACCCTGGCAATCTCTGCTATTTTTTTATTTATTTGGAGGGCAGTGTCACTGGCCCTCAGATGTGGGACCTGAACCGGGGCCGCTGGCTTCCCAGGCCAGCGCTTAACCACCGCGCCCCTCGGCCGGCCCTCTCTGCTATTTTTATTTTCTCCATAGTTTTGCCTTTTCCAGGATATTATATAGTCAGTTTCTTTCACTTACAATATGTACTTAGTTTCTTCCATGTCTTTTCATGGCTTGATAGCTCATTTCTTTTTATTACTGAATAATATTCCATTATCTGGATGTACCACAATGTGTTTATCCATTCACCTATTGAGAGAGATCTTGGTTGCTTCCAATTTTGGCAATTCTGAATAAAGCTGCTATAAACATTTGTGTCCAACTTTCCACATGGACATGTTTTCAACTTGGGTAAATAAGTGAGTACATGGATCATATGGTGAGATTATGTTTAGTTTCGTCATTTCTTTTTAACATTCTGAAAACAAAGCTATGAGTCCTTCTCTAGGATAGGACACTGAAAATAGCCTTTTCCCGTTGCTACTCTAGTCCTGTTCAATAAGTCTCATAGTAGTTAATATTTGGGATACCCAAGATGGCAGAGTGGATAAACGCTGTGCCTGCCTAGAGCACACATTAAAATTACAACTACATTGTAGAACAATCAACCTGGAGAACCACCTGAAGTCTAGCTGAACAGAAGTTTTATAGCAGGATATAACAAAGAAGCCACATCGAGATTGGTAGGAGGGGTGGAGATGGAGAATGGGCTGACCCCACCTGTCCCAGTGGTGGCTAAAAATTGAGAGGGACATCTAGGCTGTGGAGGTCCCCACCCCCCTAGAGGAGTGAGGCTCCCCAGCCCAGGGTACCAGTGCTGGGAAGAGGAACCCCCCATATCTGGCCATGGAAAACAGGGATTCCGACAAAGGCTGCAAAAAACCCAGACACCCTCTTAAAGGGCCTGTGCACAGACTTACTCGCTTGCAGGTGCTCACCCTGGGCTTTAGTGGTGGGACAGTGACTCAAAGGACATCGGAGGCATACAATGGGCAGACTGAGGTATGTGGCTTCTGGACAAGTGCTGGAGGACAAATGACCATTTTCCCTGGGGTGGGGGGTCCTCCTTCCGCATAGTCTGCAGGCAGATGCCATCTTTTCTGTGTTGAGCCCACCCCGACATGGTCAAATCTGAATCTAATTGGCCTGTTGAGCTCCATGCTCCACCCTGCTGACCCCTGGGACCCTGCCCTACCCAGCTTCTCCCAAGCCAGAGGCACTTCCTCAGGGGGCAGCCAGCCCCACCGCCACTGCACACTTTCTTGGAAGCTATCAGAGTCCAGAGGCTCCAGACAGGCGGTGGCAGGCCTTGATGTGCTCTGAGACTTTTGCTGAGTAGCTCCAGGCTCAGCATTGGTACCAAACCAGTGGACACAACTCCTCCCACTCTGGAGACTTCATGAGACCCTGCCTCACCCAACTTGTGTACTGCAGGAGGCTTTATCATTGGCTGAACCTTAAGGGAGCCAAAAGGTGGCAATAGGCCTTGGGGTATCTTGGCTTTTTGCAGAGCTACCCCAGGCCCAGTACTGGTGGCAGCCATCCTCGGTTCATAGCGTGGCCTCTCCCACATGCCTCCAGGTGTAGCACAGGCAGCGGACAATCATGGATCCCTTTGTTGTTCCTACCAGGTAGTCCCTAGCCTGTCACAGGTAGTATGTGACCTGGGCCCGCACCAGGGTTGTAGGGTATAGCATATGGAATATAGTCAACAATATTGTAATAGCTATGTATGGTATCAAATGGATACTAGATTTAATGGTGTGATAGATGGGACAGGGTTGGGAGGCAGGGTGTAAAAGGTGAAGGGATTAAGAAGTACAAATTGGTAGTTACAAAATAGTCATGGAATATAAAGTAAAGCATAGGGAATATTGTCAATGATATGGCAATAGCTATGTATAGTGCTGCTTGGGTACTCAACTAGTCAGGGGGATCACTTCTTATATAAATGTCTAACCACTATGCTGTATATGCTGTATGCCTGAAATTAATATAATATTGAATGTCAACTATAGTTAAACAATAGAAAAGGAGGGGGGATGTGAAGGGCAATATTTCCATGTATAAAACAAATTCCAAATTTCGAGGTATAAAATAATTCATGGGGATGTAATGTGCAGCGTGGGGAATATAGTCAATAATATTGTGATAGTGTAGTATGGTGTCAGATGGTTGATCACTTCTTTAGGTATATAAATGTTGAATAACTATGGTGCACACCCAAAACTAATATATATTATATGTTAGCTATATTTTACTCCTCTGTCTAACAAATCAGAAAAGTAAACCTGGGTGGTGAGGAAGATAACCAAAATGCCTTGAATGAAATTCTATTGGTAAAACCTCTTTCTTTTTCTCAGGTTAATGAACTTTGAAATGCGTTAGGTTACATTCGACTCCAAGATCCAAGTTTGACTTACTAGCTCCTCATGACAGTTGCTTAATCTCCCATAGCCTCAGTTTCCCATCCATAAAATGGTCATAATAGTAACAGCATAATGGAATTGGAGAAAGAAATTTGATGAGATGGAGAAGTGAGCACATGGGAGACACTCAACAAAAGTCCCCTCTGATTAAGACTAGATGAATATCACCCTGTACCCCCCCCCCCCCCCCCCGCCCCTCCAGGCCTCACCACTAGCCTCGCCTCCTCCCCACCCCCACTTCCCTGGGTAAGACTAGTGAATAGTTTACCTCTTTTCAGGAGACCAGGAAATCTCTGGTAAGACTTCCAAGTGAATATTTGAAAAGTCTTCAAAAGACTTCTAAGAATGAATGGCATCTGTGGAAGTCGTTAGGACTAGGATGGAAATAGACATTGGCAGCTCACTTGATAGCTTTACTCCTTAATTCTTTAATGTATTATCCTCCCTGCATTTTAAATAAAGATTCCAGAAGATAATACAAAGAAGTTAGTGCCCAGTTGAATTTTAATCAATCTTGTGGTTCACTCCCCTTAACCTGTCCCAGGAAATACCAGCCTTTCTGCAACACAGTCTAATTTGTCCACAGAATTCGGCTCAGACTCTTCAAACAACAATGTAATGTGGGCTCATCCTTCTTACAAGGACGACAAAGGTCAAATGAAAGCAACGCAGTGCTGAGACTGCTTGGAGCCTTGTGAAAGTGAGACTGCTGTTTTTTATGGATGTGAGTGTAAAATGCATCTTTCATGGAAACGTATCTATCTTCAGATGTTACATCTACCTACCACAGGGAGTATCCAGTCAAAATTAAGTGACTTCACAGAGATGGAAAGTGCTGCGTTTTACTGATCACATGTAGGATATGTCATATTTCTTAGAGCTAGCTAGCTAGCTGTGCTTTTAGTGGCGTAATAAATGGCATCTCCCTTTTGTCTCCCTAAGTGATTACCGGGGGATTAACAGCTGTTTAAATGCACCAATATTATGACCTTCTGCCAGTCATAGATCCCAATATTCTTTCCCCAGGATAATTTACTCTCCCAGCTGTCAGGGTTATATCTGCATCATGAAGTATTTTTTCTTCCTCTGAAGAGGGCACGACCCATGCTTGATTTGTCCATGTGCTTTGTAGCTCAGAGCCTAGTGAACATGGTGTTGAATATCTATTGACAAATGCCATGTCTTGATTGCAAAACAGGCAATTAAATATGCAAATTCTCTCTTTACAATGTGATTACCAACCCAATGATTAATAATTTGCATTTCACAATTTTCTATATGACAGGAACTATGCAGAGTATTAAAAAATAATTACAGGCCCTGACATTCTTAAGAGATATGTGCTGAGACTTTTACAAATTCCCCAAATTACAGATACCATTCTAGCATAGAATTTCTCTCATAAAGCTCAGCCAAGTATCACTAAAAATTTTTAATTGACCCCTTAAGACCTTTATAATTCTATAAATAGAAGACTAGACTCATTTATAAAGCTAATAATAAGAATTCTGTCTGGAAAATTTATTGAAATAGCTTGTGAATTGCCTTTCCTTATTTCCTTATGGAGCACATGGTAAAAGCATTCCTACCATGAGTTCAAGGCACTGCCAATGTGGCATTCCCACTCCATAATTTATCCTCAAATCCTATTTTGCTGTATAAGCATCATCTAGTGGGGGTGCCAAAAAATTGTACACACGGCGACAGTTTGGTCAACGTTGCTCAAGCAGTAGTTCACCATCATCAGAAGTGTCTGGACACTGATGGGAACCACTTTGAGCACCTCTTGTAATTGCAGAAGTCAAACCTGACTTGTATTCATCTTCTGTTATCAGTAAATACTGAGTCTTACAATTTTAATAGTTTTCTCCTTTCTTAAAATGTGTATACATTTTTTTGGCATCCTCTGCAGTTCTTATATTTCTTAACTTTCTCTTCACTTCCCTGCCAACACTCTTCCCTGGTTAGTTTTATTTTAATTTTTTTTTTTTTTTTTTTTTTAGAGGGCAGTGTCACTGGCCCTCATACGTGGGATCCGAACCGAGGCCGCTGGCGTCCCAAGCCAGCTCTTAACCACCGCGCCACTTGGCCGGCCCTAGTTTTGTTTTATTTTATTTTATTTTATTTTATTTTATTTTATTTTATTTTATTTTATTTTATTTTATTTTTATGTTTGTTCTTTAGTTTAGCAGGAGCATTTTCTGTAACATTTCCATAAAAGACTTTCTTACTTCACAAAAGGTACCTGGATGGGAAGATGGACCAAGAACCATAAAATCAGGCTAAGATGAGGATGCTTGGCAGTGAATAGACTCCACCTGAGGAAAGTGACTCACTCCTGCCAACCAGTCTCTTTTCAGGGTGTAGGAACCAACTGTACCCCTCAGCAAAATTCAGATGATCACATTATGTGGATCTCTGGGGTTATGTAGCAATAGTCGAAACTGCACGTGTCAATTCTCTGAATGCCGAGGGTCCTGTAATGATTTTTTAAAGTTCTAATATAATTTGTGGACATACATCATTTTTGAGAGAGTGGGAGGGTGACTAAGTCAGGAAGCCCTGCTGTGTGTAGGAACTGGGTTACTGGCTTTATGCACTGGAGACATGGCATCATTTAATTCTCCCTGTAACTTTGCAAGGTAGGCATATTATTCCTATTTTTACAAGAAACTAGAGCTCTGAGAAGATATAAACGTGTCCAGTATTACACAACTAATAATTGGCTAGGAAATATCAAAGTTGGGTTTTTCTGACCCAACAGTGTTATTTTCACTGGAAACTTGTTGTTCAAAATGTCCTCAGCTGACAGCATTAGGGTCACCTGGGAGGTTGCTGAAAATGCGGAATCTCTGGGAAACTTAAACCAATGAATACATAATTATAGACTGAGGTCCGGCAAGTCTTGTAACTGCCTGGGAAAGAATGGGAAACTAGGAAACTGAGGCAGAGGGAATGAAAGGATTGATAAAATTGAATTCACTACTTAATTAGGTATCCTAAACGTTGACTTTGTTCGTTTTCTCTGGAATCTTTGGAGCGCATCCTTACATTGTTTTTGATTCCCTCTTCCCAATATTCTCCTCTACTAGTCTCTCCTGTCTCAGTCAGTGACATGGCCCAGATTGTCCAGGCCTGTCCTAGGGGTCATCTTTAATTATTCCCTTTTCACTGTCCTACATGTACTCTATCACCTCCAAAATAAATACCAGAATTTCATCACACGTCACCATCACCACCCTCATCCCGAACACCATCCCTTTCCCAGGTGATTATATGGCCTCATAACTCACTATTCTTTGTTTCTCTACTCTGGGACTCCTGCCAATCATTTATTGCACAGTAGTCGATGTAATCATTTTAATGATATTTTTAAGAAAACCTTTTGTAGTAAGAATAAAGCTCAAGCTCCATGATCCAGGCACTCCTTTTACTAGTCTCTTTTTTATGTACCAGGCTTGAGTTAAATTGGCCTTCCTCCTTTTTCTGGGGCATGTCAGACTCCTTCGCACCTCAGGGTCTCATACTTCCCTCTCTCTGGAGTGCTGCTTCCCCCCATCTTGCTGTGCCTTCTCATCACTCACGTACCCTTCACACACTGGCTCCTGGAAGGTCTCACCTGACGATTTGACAAGCAGCCCCTCCTCACAGCTGACGTTGATTCCATGGCCCTGTTTTATTTTGTTCTTTTTTCACAGCATTGCAGCAGGTTGGGTTTCCCAGGAAGCAGAGACTCAGGAGTGGTTTTGCACATGGGAAGTTCATTAGTTCCTCTGATCAACACGTGAGGAAGGGAAGGAAAGTAAGAGGACTGGGCAAAAGGAGAGGTTGGGCTACACCTGCGTCCTCAGCGAAGGCCAACCCCACAGCTAAATTCTGAAGCTTCAATGGCCCTTTAGAGATGTACCAACTTTCAGCATGAGGAGACAAGTTTTTATACCCCCACATCAACCAGTTCCTGGATGCCAGCTGCCCCCGGGGGGCACAGCAGCTCTCCTCAGGTAAGACAATTCCCAAAGCAAGCTGGCAGCTCACACTGTCTGTCTGCAGCACTCCCAGCAGCTTGGGGAGTACTCTTTTTTGTACTGAATGAAGACATAGGTAACCCCACAGAGTCCCCTCCCCTCCAGTCCTTGCATCCCATCCCATCCTCTTCCCCTCCCCCCCTCCCCTCCCCTCCCCTCCCCTCCCCTCCCCTCTCTTCCTCTCCCCTTCCCTCCCCTCCTCCCTCCTGCCGTGATAGTCTTAACACTAAGAGGACTCACCTTGTGAAGCCAAAGCTGTGGTCAGAGAACACATTTTGGAGTGAGGTCTGCCTTTAGTCTGGGATAAAGTTAGAAGAGTGACCTGGCAACCTTTTCAGGGCCACCACAAGCTTCAGAATATGATGGAGTAAAAACAAAAATCAGATTTAATGGCTAGAATGTCTGGAGTAACGTAGACCTCAAGGTCTACGGTTCTGGGCACCAAAGGAATATTAAAATTGATGGAAGGTTCTGGGCCTCCACTGATATTTACTCTGTTTTACTCCAATCTCAAATTACATTTTAAAGAAAAAAAAATGAAAAATTATATTCTTTAAACTCATTTATTAACTATGTACATTTGCCAGTTAGATGAAAAACTTGATGCCAACTTATTGCCAAAAGCCAAGTGAACCTGAGGTTAAACTTTATATATAGTTACTTCAAGAAAACCACATATAAATACAGTTAATATTTTATATCTAGAACTATCTAGCTATCTATATTAATGCACATTTACATATATAGATATATCAGCTGTCAGCTGATTTCCAGACAGTGAAGTTTGTAATATTCCATTGAAAATAATACTCTTGCAAGGCCACAATGTTTTTACTCAATTACTAGGACCAGTCTATCCAAAACACACTTTTAATAATGGCATGAGATATGTGGAAAATTTGTAAGAACAGCTACTGCCAAAATTAAACTGAAAACTCCAGGCATCCAAAGTCCAAAAGGGCATTATGGGTACCTGGGCAGGCTGGAGCTGCAAACAGGCCCAATTGTAAGGGCCAGGGTCGGATTTTTCTCATCTACCCTGTTTCTTCTTTGGTTTCTGCAGGAACCTAAATAAAAACATTCTTTATCCAGACGGGCGAGTCCACCTTCTGGTGTCTGTCTAGTGACTGGTTGCAGAGAGGAACCAAGGACAGAAATTGGCTGTGGAAATTATGCTTTGAGTTGCTTCTGACCTGCCGTGTGGTCTGGTTTGCTCTGGGACATGAGCTGCCTGCATGGAGGAGGCACTTTCTTCCTCCGCAGCTGAATTTCAGTGAGCAGAATCAACCACCAAAGTCAGGACACTGTATGCCCTGATAGGCTCTGGGGCTGCTCTGGAATGAGCCCAGAGTGGGGATTGGGCCTTGATGCAGGACTTGTAACATTTAATCTTAAAGAAACACGGAGAAGCCACAGGTCCCTAGGAGGCCCTTTCTCCTGGGCGCCGAGGAGGGGAAGTTAGGGCTGCATGCCTTCTCCTTCCTGCCCTGATGTCCGATGCTGCTCTGAAATAAAAGGCATCTTCTTTTGAAGACAGTTATAGAAACAATGCATAATAATTGCTAGTTATACATCTCACTAACATAATTAGCGAACAAATGCCACAGGTTATAAATTGCGAGTGCTTGAATTTCATCTTGTCCTTAGGTTTTTCCTTCCTTAAAAGTTGAAAGCCAGCACATTCAGTATAAATCAACTCCACGTTTTGGAGGATGGGCAGGAGATCAGGCTTAACTTCAGTGCAGTCACCAGGAGACCAAATTCACGGGGTCCCGACAGGTCCTGGTGTGTTTCCATTTTATCCAGTTGTGTAGGGGTGGGAAAACGTTTAGTTGCGGTAACCCCTTCAGTATGTATTACTCCTCCTAGAATGTCTCTGATTCCTCTCAATTTATTTTACTGACAAAAAGCATGTTTTTTCATATGGCTGCATCACTGAGATAATGAGGAAAGGGGGGAAACACAAAATGAGCCCCATTTCCTATGAATTATTGAAGCATAATTATTTGATTCATAGGAAATTATTTCCTATGAATTATTGAAGTTGTCAACAACGATAACTCCTGGTGACAGATGACAGCCTCTAAAGCAGAGAGCATGCAGCCCAATCTTGGGGCCTGATGGGAAAAAAAGAAAGAAGGAACGCAACTTCTTGAAGTGAAAATGGAAGAAGCCCCTGCTTAGGTTTAGAATATGAACTTGGGGAATCTCTTCACAATCAACCCCACTCAAAATTAACCAGTAACTCCTTTTTGAAATGGTTGGATAAGGTTGTATTCCATTTCTGTTGTTCTTGTTCTTTCTTTGACAACTTACCTGGTTGGAAACTAAAGTCAACTAAAGTGATGTAAACGGTATGTTTCAGAGGAAAAGCTTGCAGGCACTAAATACAAAAACCTCTTACACCTTCCGTAAAAGGGTGTTAAAAAAAAAGGTATGAAACAAGCGTGTTACTTTAACTACCTGATGCAACTAATATAAAGGATACTGACTATTTCATGGCATTTGTGTGAGTCTCATTCTCCCTGCCCTCAGTTCTAATTCCTCATCTATTCATTCAAGCGTTTTGCTGGGGTCTGGCAGTAACTTCCTGTCTGCTCTTTTTGAAACACATGTAGTCTTGGAAGGTATTTAGAACTTCTTGGCAGGCAAAAGGGTCAGAAAAAATGTCATTGCTATGGTGTTAACCAAAATTTTTCGTTGCATTAATTTAGGAGTTTATTTTTATTCATCGCCATCATTAAATGCCACGGCGCAGCTAATAGTAATCATGTATTTTGTTTCAAGAAACACCACAGACTAATTCAAAATGGACTCAGGCCTAATGTCAGAGGGACACAGAGGCCATCCGGGGTCAGGTCCAGCTTGCTGGGTCTCGGGTGGGGAGGCGCCCCTCCCCCCTCGGGGTCTCTGCGACCTGCATCTGTCTGACCCGCAGAGCAAGTGCCCCATTCCGGCTGGCACCCCAGGCCCTGCTTCAAGGATGCCACCTCGGTGAGCTTTATGCTTCCAGAGACATCCTCTCTCTGTCTCCGCAGGCTGTAAGACTGGTGGCTCCAAGATGACCCCCACCCCCAAAGGACGCTGCCCAGAGAAGCTGCCCAGCTCAGCTAAGGAGGCCCCGCCAGGGGCGCTCTCCAGGGCAGTTCTGAGCCCTGACTCGGGCCATTCGAGCTCTGTGTCGATTGCTCCTCTGGTTCTGTGCTGTGCTTAGGCCCTGAGCTTTGCTAAGTGTGACTTGAGCTCTGGTTTGTGCCTCTGGGCTTCCAGCGCTGCCCATCGCTGCACCCTGGATCGGGTTTGCGGCACGCCTTCCCTTTCCACCTCCTGCTCCCTTTTCCCCACCGCCCTGGGCTGAGGTCCGAAGGCCATTTCAACCTCCATGGTCTGGTGTCTGACTGCGCGTCCTGGAGAGGAGAAAGGAGACCAGAAAAGTGAGTCTTCCAATGTTCTTTCCCTACCAGGGAAAACAGGCTAAAAATGTATTTTGCCCTTTGGGCTGCATATGTGTGTTATAAAGATTAATGTCTGTGAAGCCTGTGTGGATAATGTGAAAAGCAGCCATGTAGAAGACTGCCAAACGATTGCCGTGGCAACGGCTCCACGTCAGGAGGAAACCTGTAACACAAGCTGGAATCGTAAAGCAAGGAGGCTGCTTGGTTTTCCTGACACACCAAACTCTGCACTTCTACGGTCCTCTTGTCTCCTTCAAGTGAGCACTTGTGGGAAACCATCACTTATTCCACCATTTCAGAAATTAATCCCTGCTCAAAACAAGTGTTCGTAATGATCTTTTGGTATTTCCTCTTTGGGTATTTCCTTAAGAACTTGCAGCACATTTTTTCAAATAAACTAAATGGTAAAAAAAATTTCTCTCCTAGTGGGGTGGCCTTGAATTTAAGACCACCAACTCTGGGAGGAAAGTCAGCCATTTGTCTAGGAAATATCGGAGAAAGAAAGAGAGATGGAGAGAGAGAAAGAAAGAGAGAGATTCTACTTATAATTATCAAAAGAAAATAACATTGGTTAGTAAAATATTATGGGTTTCATGTGTACAATTTTATAGTACATCTTCTATATATCACATTGTATGTTCACCACCCAGTCAGTTCTCCTTCCATCACCATATATTTGATCCCCTTTTCCTTCTTCTACCATTCCCCCTTCCCCCTTACCCTCTGGTAACCACTAAACTGTTGTCTGTGTCTGTGCTTGTTTGTCTTGTTCATTTGTTGCTTTCAATAACCAATGTCACCCCAGTAAACTTAATTTAAAATATTAAAAAAAGAAAATGAGACCTGATTCTAAAGTAATAAGGTGGATGTGTGTGTGCTTGCTTACACATGGGGGTGGGGCGAGTGAATGTATGAAAGAGAGAGAGAGAGAGAGAGAGAGAGAGAGAGAGAGAGAGAGAGAGAGAGACTAGCCCAGGTATTGCAGTTTGCTGGTAGTGACTTGATGTCTCACCAAACAAAGAATGCAGATCTAACAGGCCATGCATGCTACAACTTCCACCCAGTCAGGAAAATGTCTCAGCCTCAGTCTTGATTGGATGTGCACATTTTTTCGTGTGTTGTTTTAAACTGAGCATGCTGTCAGCTGGAAGGCAGAAGGCCCCAAGGGGCACACCGCACACGGAAGCCTTTCTTCCTCCCAGCATTCAGAACCTCGTCATCATCTCTGACTTCTGCGGCTGCAGAAGAGCAGCCAACCGGGGCTGCACATGGAGACTTGTGAATGCTCTCAATTGTATTTTTGAGGAAAAGGTTACTTTGCAAACTGGTCCATTTGCCCCCGAGCTGCAAGCTGTCCCCATCCCCACCCAACCTACTGGTCCCTTTCCCCATTGCCACTGGTCTCTATTTCCATTCCCCTCCCTCAGGTGTCTCTCTGCCTCTATAAAGATAAGCAATTATTTTCAGCTTCCAGCAGAATGTTGCCCCTTAGGGGGCCCTCTAAATGCAGTAAGTCTGGGAGAAGGTGGGTGATTTACAGATCAAGTGCTACCGGCAGGTACTGTGGGGTGCCAAGGGACTGGTGAGCCCAATGTGGCTGAAAACTGTGAAACAGGAAGAGGAATCAAAGCCTCTTCCCCCTTCTGGAGGAATCCGGTTGCTTCTTTCTTTCCTATTGGCAGATAATTCCACTTTTACATGCCTACAAAAAAGGCAGAGACTTTCTGCTTTGTGAGTTCTAGTGTTCCCTAACACACAGTGTGTGTGATTCCTGACCAGTATTAACAATGGGCTGAACTCCCTGGGTTTGCAATTATTTCCCGGATCCCAGGGGGCTCTGCCTGTCAGATTCTGCCCAGGACCACTTGAGGCTAAGTCAGGACATAGGAGCACCCAATTCGCAGCGGTGCTATTCACATGTCGCCCTGTAATTGGCTTAGCTCCCTTCCCAGCTTGCCAGTACCGCCAACTTGCCACATTTCAGGGACTGCTTTTGTGTATGCCAGAGTATTATTCTGAGGATCCATGTTTATGGTTTTCTTTTTTTCATATAAATCCCTCTGGTAGATTCCTGCAATATTTTAGAGTAGATTAGTTGGGTCAGTTTTGTTCTGTCACTTAAAGTCAATTTAGCTTAATAATTGTTTATAGAATCCTTGCTCAGGACAGATATAAAAGTTGCAGAGGTTACATAAAAAGTTAAGACATAGTTCACAATCTACTTGGGTTGATAATGTAAGCACAAAAAGGGATGTGACACACGGTGGAGTAAGATAAGTGCTTTAGGTACATAAAACATTATTCCTTTTACTATTATGCTGTTCCAGGTTGGCCATCGGGAATAGGATACTGATGAGAAAAAGTATGAAGAGCAGAAAGCAGGAAAGGGGCTCGTGCAAACACCTCTATACAATAAGCAAGTCCACACCCGAATTCTGAGAGGCCCTCTGCATCTCTGGCTACACTGGAACCTCCAAACAGTGCTATGTGGTCACTCTGTTGTCAGGGTGTAAGTGTGGAGAAGATGTTATTTACTTTTTAAAGACTGTGTTTTAGGACAGTTTTAGGTTTACAACAAAATTGAGAGGAACACACAGAGGTTTCCCACAGATCCCTGTCCACTCTCACTCATGACTTCCCCCATTATCAACATCGCTCATCACAGTGGGACATTTTTTACCAAGGATGAACCTACATGGACACGTCATCATGACCCAGTGTCCATAGTTTACCTTAGGGTTCATTCTTGGTGTTGTACATTGATGTGTATGGAAAAATGCATAATGGCATGTACCCATCATTATAATGATGTAAGAGTATTTCCACTGCCCTAAAAAACCCTGTTCTCTGCCTATTCGTTATAGGACCCTGGCAACCGCTGATCATTCTACTGGCTCCATAGCTTTTTTGCCTTTTCCAGAATGTTGGAATCATATAGTATATAGCCTTTTCTGATTGTGTTCCTTCACTTAGTCATATGCATTTAAGATTCCTCTGTGTCTTTTCATGGCTAGATACCTCATTTCTTTGTAGTACTGAATATTATGCCATTGTCTGGATATAGTATAGCTTATGTATCCAGTAACCTACTATGAGGGAAACAGTTCTTTTCCTTCCTGTAAAGGGAAAAACCCAGGTCTTCCCTACTATGTCTTTCCTTCCTGTGTGTCTCCTATGCTAGTCAGACAAATCACTTCACTTCTGACACCTCTGGACACCAAATGTGTGGGAGTTTTCCCCACAACAATGAGCAAGTCTCCAACATCAGCTGAGTGTCTAGGAGTCATGGGTAATTCTCAGAACTCTGCCTTGGTCAACACAGAAAGTAAAGGCAGACTGAGGAGGAAGATGAGGGGTTCTTGAGGCAGGAATTCTACTGAACAGTTGAATGTACATGTTTGAAGCTTAGAAGAGGGACTGGGTTAGGGAGTTTGATTTGGAAATCATTAACATACAGGTGACATTTAAGTCAATGGGAGGAAGCGAGAATGTTCCAGGGAGAATGTGTAGGGTGAGAAGGGACCAAAATCTAGAGCAAAACAGTAAAACATTAAAGAACGGAAGTCAGTGACATTTCCTGTTGACCCAGAATAAGCACTAAGCCCTCAGTTTAGTTTTTTGAGATGTCTGGGATGTTGAGTTGGGAATCCATTTAGTTTGGGTTTGGTGGTATGTATTTATGTGGCTCACAGTCACTTCCCCACATACTTAAGTGACTGCTAGCTATCCTGGTACAGGAATGGCTTCTGAATGTCCCTACCACGTACCATGCCAACTGTGACGAGAATTGTGAGAGAATGCGTGACCACGTAGTGATATGAACATTGCACTCGGCACTGGAAATGTGTAGGCAGCAAAGAAATAAGATACAAAATGTTTGGAGCCAAAGGAAAAAAACCCTCCTACGGAAAATTCCTCCATTTATAAATCATATATGAAAAAACTTGACTGAAGTGTTCTGAAATTTGACCACAATCCTGAAAATGTGTATGATCATTCCTATGAGTTCTAAAACTGAAACTGTTTGAAACATCATCAATAATAAAATGATTTTTATTAGCCATACTAGAAGATAGATAGAATTACGTTTCTATTATTTCTATAGAACATATTATAAAGACATTGTCATTATTAAGAATTAAAGATTAAAAGGATATGATATCAAAATATATGTAGGCAGTTACATAATTAAAACATGTCATTTATTTCTGTGTTTCTGGATGCTTATAGTTTTTGGAAGCTTTCTAAAATTTGTTATTTATTATGATCTCAAATAAAAAATAAATAGAAAAATCATAGATTTAAACTTGACATAATTAGTAATTACATCAAATGCAATTGTTCTGACCACATCAAATAAAGAGCAGAGATTGTCAGATCAGATGAGATATCAAAAAACAACTACATGCTGTCTACAAGAATCTTACATTAAATATGAGAAAGGTAAAAATGAAAGGATTATAAAAGACAGACTGTGATAACACTAACTAAAACATATCTGGAGTTGTATTAATATTGGACAAAGTGGGTTCAAAGGAAAGAATTTTAGCAGGATAAAGAGGGTCATTTTATAATGATAAAGGAAAAAATTCATCAAGAGGACATAACGGTTCTACATGTGTTTATACCTATTAACAGAACTTCAAAATACATGAAGCAAACTGGTAATGTTGGCAAAAGAAACAGAAAAAAGAAAAAGAAACCGAGAAGTCCAGTGGGGGTGTCAGAGGTTTTCCCTGTCTCTCAGTAACTGACAGAAAATCACCGAATATACAGAAGACTTGAACAGCACTATCAACATACGACCTAATTAACATTGATAGACAATTCCATCCAACTTCAGCAGATTCACGTTTTTTACAAATGTACATGGAACATTTACCAGATGTGTTAATTTCCTGGGGCTGCCATAGCAAAGTGCCACAAAGTAGGTGACTGAAAACAACAGAAAGGTATTGTCTCCCAGGCATTAGATTGGGCCCACCCTAATCCAGGATGACCTCATCTGAACTTGGTTAGACCTGCAAAGATTGTTTCCACATAGTCACATTCACAGATATTAGGGGTTAGAACTTGAACATATCTATGTTGGGGGGACACAAGCCAACTCCCAACACCAGATTAGACCATATTCTGGACCAAAAAACAAGTCTTAATAAACATTAAAAATTTATATAATGCACATTCTCAGACCACAAGGAATTACATTTTTAAAATCAGTAACAAAAATATATTCAGAAGATCTCCAAATATTTGGAAACTCAATAACACACTTCTAAATAACCCATAGATCAAAGAACAAATGATCAGTTATTTAGGAATTAGACGTTGAGGCGAATGAAAATGAAAACATAATATATGCAAATCTATTGCATCTACCTAAAGAGTTTTCAGGGGCATCATGCACTTGTATTAAGTGCATGTAGCATAATATGTTTACATTATCAAACTACGAGGGCTTAAAATGAATGATTTAAGTTTGCTCCTCAAAAAACTAAAAAGAGAATTGCAAATAAAGCCCCAAATAAGCATAAAGGAAAATAAACTTGATAAGAAGAGAAACCAATGAAATAGAAAACAGAAAAGCCATAACGTCAATGAAACAAAAAGCCAGTTCCTTAAAAAAATTAAATTAATAAACTCTACCTAGACCGATCAGATAAAGAAGAGAAAAACACAAAAAACCACCTACTTCTTTAGAAGACAAAAATAACCTTGGGCCGGCCAAGTGGTGCAGTGTTTAAGCGCTGGCTTGGGAAGCCAGTGGCCCCGGTTCGGGTCCCACATATGAGGGCCAGTAACACTGCCCTCAAAACAAACAAACAAACAAACAAACAGACAAACAAACAAACAAACAAAAGAAACCCAAAGCTCAGCTAAGAAGAATTAGCTGGCCTAGATTACCCCTGTATCTTAAAGAAATTGAATTGGAGTAAAATTCCCAAACACATACAGTTTTGTAAGAGCTCTCTTTTGATATTGATTTATATAGTTTAATTTTTTCCTATAGTTGTTTTTATACATCTTCGCTTTTGTGTTCTGGAGTCTCAGTATAATGTTGTCTAGTGTGTCTCTTGGCATGGGACCCATTGTGTTTTTTAAATCTGAGGATTTGTGGCCTCCATGAATTCTGGAAAATTCTCAGCCATACTGCCAGAAGTGGAACCTCTACCATTCACTCTTTCCTTACTCAGTGTGAGGCTCATTTTTGGTCTACAATGGCAGACCATAGTCAGGCATCCAACTTTTCCCTAGCTCAAATTCTAGTTCTCAGGGGCACACAGTTACTGAGACTCTTAAATTTAGGTAGACTCTTTTAATAAACCACCAAGGCTCTGTCTCTAACTAGTGGAATGTTGAAAACTACAATCATGAAGTAGACACCTTTCCAAGTATCTGCTGAGTCCATGCCTTTCTCATTATGAAACCCTCCGGTTATATTTGTACCATATTACCTCTTCTCCCTTGAGTAAGCAAATTGACACAAAGATGGCTACCTTGCCCAAACTAAGTTCCCTTTCTTACACTTTAGATGAGCACACATGAGACTAAGTCACTTCATAGAAGGAAAGAAGAGAAAGAATCCAACCAAAACAAATGAAGCCAAGGCCTTTTAAGGAAGGGTGCTAATGTGAGGACAAAGTCCGACTCCTACCATCCCCAGGACCGACACTCTTCTTTCTAAAAGGATTACTTACATTCCACTACATTTGAATCCCCGCAACAAACCACCCAGTTTACTTTCATTGGTGGCATGGGAGTATCCTGGCTGAACCCGAAAATCAGCATCCCTACAGCAATGCCATCTTCTAGTCATAAACCCTCAGTCTTCGAGCCTGACGGTGGGAGAGAACTAAAATAAGTGTTTACTTTCAGGATAGTAAGTTTGTCACAGAATTGAAAGTGTGGATTATCAATTAGAATTCTAAATTCCAGGTCAGAGATCTTGTTTTCAGAGATATAGCCTAGTACTTGTAGTTGTAAATGTATAATTAGTATGGGCATAAGAGATTTTTAAAAATTTTCTCAGAGAATTCCCTGGAAGGGTAATAATTATACATGCTCCTTTTGCCTCCTTTAGATAATAAGTGGTCCAGTGTCCTATTGAGCTACGGAGGGCCACTCCTGACTCTCAGGCTGGTTGGCTCAGTGACCACAGCAATGGTTTCACTTCTTGTTCTTCAGGCACAATAAAGGAAATAATAATTCCACTTTCTAAATGGGCAAGGGTTTTAATAGGAATGTGTTGGTAAGGCAATCTGAGGTCTCAGGGTCAAACCGTGAATCCTAGAGGGAAAAGGAAGGATATTATTGCTTTGAGAGATTGAGGAATGTCCGCGTGTCCTTCTCAGCAGTGCCGCCGATTTTCCAGAAAGAAGTGCCCACACATTGCCCTCAATCCTCTACTATTTTACCAACAACAGGAGCAGTTAGGCCAAGTCATGCCACAGGTGCTGCTTGTAGAACTGGAGTTAGAGGCGATAAATCGGTCTACATATGGCAGCAAAAGTCATACTAAATTCATATCATCTCCACTGCAGACAAGCCCTACGTGGCAGAAGCCCAATGGGGAGTCAGGAGAGGGCAAAGGAAAGAAAAGACCCGCAGTACGTACTGATGAACTCAGAGAATTCCCTTACAGATGGTTACAATGAGTCCACACACACACCGAACCCCATCACACCTCGTGCTCAATTCCATCATTCTCATAAATGGCTACACATAAAAGAAAAGTAACTTAATTGCTTTGCTTTCTTTAAAAGAAAAAAATATAAAATGTTTAATTCCTGACATTTTAGGTGAATAATAAATAATATTAAGTTATACTCAGTATACAACATTGGTTCTATAAATTACCCTTTAGTCCCAAGTATGGTCCATTAAGGGGCCAAGGGGAGAGGGAGGCAAGAAAAGTGAAACTAGTAAATAGAGAAGAACAAAGAGGAGGAAGGGAGATAGGCAATGAGGGAGATAAGGAGTAACAATAATGGAGTCAGATATACCAATAAAAATAGGAGAAACAAGTGTAGTGACTACTGATAACAAACACTGTTTTTTGGTAAAAACTAACTATAAAATACCTCTTTCTCCCATTCTTTTTACCTCCTTCTTTAGTGACTCTGTAATGACTTTTGAATTAGTAAATGTTGACAATGGGAACATACAATCATCTAATTTTTTTTAATGTTTTAAGTTTTAAAGAATCGTAAAACTATAGTTATCTGGAAATTTTCAAATTCTAACAAGGTATCATTTAACAAACTATACTAACTCTTATATCATTTTTTTTTTTAAGAGGGCAGTGTCACTGGTCCTCATATGTGGGATCCGAACCAGGGCCGCTGACTTCCCAAGCCAGGGCTTAACCACCGCACCACTCGGCCGGCCCCTTACATCATTTTAAAGGCATTATGATACAATAATTTGTGAAGTTGAAATACAGAAGAAGAGGGGGGAAAGCTTTATTTATTTTATCACTTTTAAAGTTCCTATAACTTTTTCACCAGAAAATGGACTCTGAGCTTGTATTCAAGGTCATGTCAATTGTTTCTGTGTCTCTTGGAAACAAAGGAGTGAAAAGTAATTACTGCTTCCCAAAAACACAATGGAGCTCTTTTTCTTTTCTTTTCTCTTTTTCCCTTCCCTTCTCCTTCCTTCCTTCCTTCCTTCCTTCCTTCCTTCCTTCCTTCCTTCCTTCCTTCCTTCCTTCCTTCTTTCTTTCTTTCTTTCTTTCTTTCTTTCTTTCTTTCTTTCTTTCTTTCTTTCTTTCTTTCTTTCTTTCTTTCCTTCTTTCTTTCTTTCTTTCCTGGCAGAAGGGTTAAAAGGTCAGCCAATTTATTTCTGTCAAATTAATCTGTCAAAATGTTAAATCAAGTGAGTGAGCAAAGGGAAAATGTTGCTGGACGTCTGGCATTAGTCCCCATAGCAGTAATTAGAGCAGTATTACTTAATGTTTGAAATCATCACATAAAATTCATAGCAAAGCTTCCATCCTACATTAAGATCATGCCTAGTGACTACTCCAAATGGCTCAACTATCTAAATTTTCATTTCTTAATGGGTTAGATTTTCCTGAAAACTATAACATTCTTATTTTTTTTTTACTGTATAAAAACTCTTCTAAAATGTACACATGGTGCTGAGATTTTAGGTAGAGATTCTCAGCTCTGCAGAACAGGGCATCCAGAGTGTCCCCTAGTACAGACTGGTGGTCCCCAGGTCAAGTTTGGAGGGGACATTGATTAATATTCTATCTCTTAGACTAATATTTCTCACATAAGTAAATTATAAACTCCCTTTAAAGGGAAAAATTTAAAAATAATCTGTTTTGTTTTATTTTAATAAAAACATAACACTATATATCCATTCCTTACACTTTAAATAATTATATAACTATGAAACCAAAAAGGAATTTACAACTATATACTATACATATTAAAACAAAATGAGGAAAATTCAAATTTGCAACATTTAATTTCATGTATGGCATTGGTTTTCTGCAAGTAGATCTCTGATGCAGAAAAACGTAAATTCAGATCCAGTTTTAAAATATACTCTTTCTAGAATGATGGTTACCAGGGGTTGGGAAGTGGGGGAGACGGGGAGATGTTGGTCAAAGGGTACATGCCTTTGGTTATTAGATGAAGAAGTTCTGGGGTTTGAATGCACAGCTTGCTGACTACAGTTAATAACACTGTGCTGTGTATTTGAAATCTGCTAAGACAATGGACCTTAAGTGTTCTCACCACACACAAATAAAAAATAGTAACTATGTGAGGTGATGGATGTGTTACTTAGCCTAATTGTGGAATCATTTCACAAAGTATACATATGTCAGATCATCACATTGTACACTTTAAACATATACAATTTTATTTCTTAATTCAGTGTCAATAAACATGAAAAAACTTTAAAAATGAAACATACTTTCTCCTACCGTGAACAAGCTTCTCTGTAGTATACAGAATAAAGCCTAACTCCTTAGCACAACATTTTATAGTCGATCCTTTTCCAACCTCGTGTTCCTCTATATCCCTGCTTGTCCTTCACCCACTTCCAGCTGGATGGCTTTCCATGTCTTGCCATCCTCCCAGAAAACCCCAGTCCTTGTGTGTGCCTGTGGCTTTCCGATTGCCATCTTCTCAGCCCTACTCTCCTCTGCCTCCCAACATTCTAAGTTTGCTCTAAGGCTCAGCTCCAATGTCACCTGTTTCATAAAGGCATCTTCCCGTCCCCTGGACTGAAGAACTGCACCTTCCCAGGAGTTTCCAGAGTGCATTGCTCATACCTGTTTTCAGGTTGCCTGGTATTTATTATGTTAGCTCTTTATAGATCTGTCTTCCTTACTGCACTGTTAACCTTATAAAAAAATAACAGCTGTATTGGGACTAATTCACACAGCATACAATTCACCCATTTAAAGTGTGTAATTGAACAGTGGTTTAGTATAGTTACATAGTTGTGCAGCCATCACCACAACTTTAGGACATTTTCATCACCCTAGAAAGAAATTCTTTACCATGAGAAGTCATTCCCGTTCCCTTACCCCCAGCCCTAGGCAAATATCAGTTTACTTTCTGTCTTTATAGATTTACCTATTCTGGACATTTCATATGAATGGCATCATCCAATACATGACCTTTTGTATGCCTGCAAACCTTTCACAGGCAGAGACCAAGTCCTACTCATGGAAGGAGTTGGCGAGAAGGGTGGATGTGTGCCATAATAGGGAGAGAATGAGTTTGCAGTCACACAGACGACCTGCGTTAAAATCTCAGTCCAGCTATTTACTGGCTGTGTAACTTTGGGCAAGTCACTTCATCTCTCCGAGTCTCAGTTTACAAATCTGTAAAATGGGGATAACAATTCTTCTCCTGAAAGATGGTTGCAAGGATTAGAAAAAGGATTTAAAAAGTTCCTAGAAAAGAGGTTTCTCAATAAATGGACGCTTTTATTTGTATTTATCTCTGTATACCCATCACAGATGGCATAGTAGATAGGAAAAGATTAATTTACAGACAAGTGATGAAGAACTCTAATGCCTTTATTTCATGGTGCCAATGGATTTTCAATAGTTTAGGGGAAAGAGGACACTCCCAGCACCACATCTGTCCTGGATGATCTAAACTAATTCCTTTTGTTTCTCCGCCACTTTTCTCCCTCAGAGTTTGGTCAATGGAGAGAAATGACAGAGCCAGTAAACAAATCTAGGATCTGTAATCAGAGGGGAAGTAACTGGCTCCTGGCCCTGATACCAGCATGCTAACAGCACTCTGAAATATCCGCCTCAATGTCTAGTTTTCATTTGTATATACTTCTTCATCAAATAATTACTTCTGCTGTCCCTATTACAGGACAAAAGAAGCCTGAATCACACCAGAAAAAAATATTTGAGTTCCCCTTAAGAGAGAAAAGCAATGCCATCTGAGTCACGAGTAGAAAGCAGTACAGAAAGGAAAAGGCATAGAACAGGTGTCATCCAAAGGAACTAAAAGTCCAACCACCACAAAACAATTAAATTCAACCTAGAGACAACTAAGTACATTAGGAGCCTTCACTATAAGACCAAGAAGGCTCCTTTCCAGGAAAGAAAGGCACTAGCGTACCAATCCAATTCTCCAAAAGAAAGAAAAAGAGAAAAAAAGAAACGAGTCATAATAAGTTTAGCTGAGTCATGCTTATAATAGAGGATGCAATGATTGAATCAACAGCCCGGGGGAAATTGAATAGTCTGCCTTAAAACAAAAGGGTACACAAGTAATTCAATCTCTACAGAAGTGAAAAATGGCAGGAATTTTAAAGAAGAAGGGATCTAATTTCCAAAAGACGGTAGTGCAAGTTACGTGAGTTTTCTGTAGGACTTCATTTTTTAAAAATTTTTATATAACCACCATTACCCTGAAAACCATGGGAATACTTAAGGATATAATCATTTAACTTGACAATTGATTATTGAAACAGTTTAGTTTCAGCAAAAGAAAGAATAAAAAAGAAATGATTTTGGAAACTTTTGCTATTGCAACATTTTTTTTTTTTATAAAGAGCCAGACAAATTAATGACCTTCTAGCTGGAAACAACTGCGTGAAATTCAGGTGGAGAAATACCACATTGGTGCATGGAAATACTTGAATTGATCAATTCTAGCTCTTACAGTCAGGCAGAGGAAAGTTCCAAACATAGCCGTGAGGTAATACCCATTATTGGCACAGAAACAGCCCAAGAGTTCCCATCTCAAATTGCTCTAGCTCTTTACCCTTTCCCAAATAACTTATCCCATGGTGAGAGAATGCTTACCTTCTGCCCCAAAAGAAGAGGGCCAGTAAGTTTTTCCATCCACTTATCTCTTTAAAAATCAGACAAAGAAGAAAAACATATCAATTTCTAATAGATCTCGTTCCTTATACCAGTGGCCTGTTCACATATTTCATAGACAAGTCATTTTAAAACCTCCTGCTATTACCTCACCTCCCTTTTGTGCAAACAAATATCCTCTCAGGACACAGAGACACCTGAGACTCTGTTTCTATATCAAAGGCACACAAGTGGGAACCGCTCCTAAAACCCTCCAAGGATATTTGCTCACTGTACATAAGATATTCTCTGAGGATCGAGACCTGAAGTTGAGAGTGATGCACGTGTTTTTTTCTTGTCCTTCCAGATTCCATCAGAGATCTGTTTTCTAACAGATTCAATAGTGAAGGCCCAAGTGGGCTCCAATGCTCAGTCGTCAAGGAGGAGAACCAAGGCCTGCAGACTTGACTTAGCTTTTGTTTGGGAAAGAAACTCAAAAACTGAAACAGATTTTCAATACTGAGCATCCATGAAAGGAATCCCTCTCTAAGGAATCCCTCTGGTGCTGACAAGCTTGGAAATTGGGAAAGAAGGAGGAAAATTGAAGTCACAAAATACTAGTGTTCAGTATTACGCTAAGCATAATCGAAGAACCCAAATCCAGGCCCCAGGTAACCACCATGATACTCACTGCAAGAAATGAACAAAACACAAACTTCCGCCAGAGTAAAATGAAGGCACAGAAAGATTGCTCTGGTTCAGCAAGCTACCTAATCCTTTTAATGTTCATTATTATCTTGGTTCTTGCGTCAAATGTGCTTATTACATTTTTCTCTGACAGGCCACACAAAATTTAAGCCTTAGTGGCTGGCTTTGTTTTTGCACCCTTCACATTCTCTAAAAGTTGTGTTTCAAGAACCAAAATTCTGCTGTCCTGGCTGTAGTCTCTAGTCTCCTGTCCTATGTTGGACCCTTCCAGTGACTTGTTCGTTTACCCCAGTGAAGCTCATCCTTTTTATTTCTCTCTCTAGCTTCTCTTTCCAACCATGGGAACAATACGACGGTACCTGTAATTGGCTGTAACAGGGTTAAAGTTCTGCAAACATTAGCTCATGGAGAGTCTCCTGACAAGTCCAAAGCGCCACTGCATGCTGGAAATGTGATGCATGACCCGCTGATTGAACAGTGATTCAGAGCGTTCTAGTAATGGCTGCCTAGTGGACAACACAGCTGAGGGTCATAATCACACATTCTCTCCAGCCTTCTGGATTCCCTATTACTTACTGCCCACGGTCCTTTCCACTTCACAGGACTGAAGCACCCAATGGTACATTCAGTTTTTCCCTTATCACCAAAATAGACTATAGTAACAAAAATTCAGTCCACCAAAAAGCTATGGCCTGTGACTCAGATATGTGTAAAACTGACCAAGGGATCGTCCGGCATCTCAAATCTCTATTAGCCCAGGATAGGTATGGAAATCTGACTTACTACTTAATCTTAGAAAGGTTAGTTTAATGGGCAACCTAAGTCAATTAGTAAAAAGGGCAGAATTGTAAACAGGGGAAGTAATATGTAATCCATTCTATGTCCATTATCATGGGGCTCCACTCACCAAGAGCCTGGCTTTTCGCTGCCGTAAGGATACAAGGGTTCCACCCCCACGTGAAGTATTGGACTGGATCACCTCTCTGCTCATTTTCGGAGGAAGGTTGTGTGGAATGACAGAAGAGTTTACGATTTTAATCCCCTAACCTCCAAAACCCTTGGATTTCAGTTCCATCTGTTCTATAACATTGAGCACACAATTTAATCCTTCTGAGCCTTGGTCTCTAAGGTAAGATGGGAATAATTACACCAGCCTTAGAGAGCTGCAAACGCTTTTGCTGCATTCATCACGTTAAATTTTGATTTGTTCCAAGTTCTGTCTCAGAGCTTCTCGAGGGCAGAGACTGCATCCTACCCATCTCCCTATCTTGAAGCCCTAATACATACCCAATAAGTAAGGCATTCAAGGAATGTTTGTTAAATTGTATGAATCAACTATTTGTACAGCTGCAGCTTTTTCATAACATACTGAATAACATTTTTGTAAAAAAAAAAATACGAGTTTTAAATTCAGAGGGTTTGGTGGATTAGATCTTTAGGGAATATTCCTCCTCGTTGCTCCCCTCATGGGAGGAGTACGTTTCCTGACCTCTTGGCTTCAGGCTTTGGGCATGTGTCTCACTTTGGTTAACAGGATGTCTGCGGACAGGACACGAGCAGAGGCTTGACTGTGCTTGCTTGTTGGGCTTGCTCTCTTGAACCCCTGCCTTTCACCATGTGAAGGGCATGTCGTGAATAGCCACTAGTCCAAGGAGGATGAGAGACACTCGGTGCCAAGGAAGGCTCCCCAGAGCCAGGCTAGATGAGCCAAACCTCAATTGACCTTTAGATGCGTAAGCCAGAAATACTTATTACTCTATGCCACTGAATTTCGGATGGTTTGCCAGACATCATCATTGTGGTATAGCTAATTAATAGATGGTGTTCCCTGAAAGAATATGCACCCTTTGCTACAGTATTAGTTCTCAAAGTGGACTGTACTTTTAAACTACTGAATCAATTGTTTATTGAACTCAGTAGATTACCTACTAATGTAAATGTATTCTTTGTCTGATGTTTCCAGTGGTATATGATTAAAATTGAGGACCTGAGGGCAATGTCCTGAAACAAGGTTCCCTACCCCCCGTGCCCCAGTCAATATTTACCATGAGATGTACTGCTTGAAATAGTGTTTAAGTGAGAAGACTTCCCTTTTCCATGGTCAGTCACTCCTGAATGCCTGGTGCTGGCATTTGGGGCAGAAATATCTAAACTGGGACCAAATTCTCTTTTCCTCAGGCAGCAGGGCATATGGAGAGACTGTGATGTGGGTTGAAGGAAAAGGCAGCAAACACAACTTCTAGCCCCCTGGGGCCCTGGATGCAGTTTGATAATTTGCATTTTTAATAAGTTTCCAGTGGATACGATACCAATGTAGACTGTGCCTGCAGATTGCAGAATAGATAAGTGGAAAGAGATTTTTGAAAGAAATTTACCAGCCTCAAGCATTCAACATGTTATAGGCATCAGCCAGATTTTTTTTTTTTTACAAAGATGGAAATGGAGATAAGTGGTAAACTTGGTAAGTTAATTAAGTAGCAGTTGGTTAAGAAATCTCCTATTTTCTACCTCATATAGTTGCTGTGAATTTTAAATGACATTATTACTATATAGTGCCTGGGATATGGAAGTACTCAACAAATGTTATAATTATTATTACTGTGAATACCATTTTAGTGTTTTAATTAATTTTAAAACTCACCCAAAACAGCCAGTAATTACCTCTGCATCTTTGTATAAGTTATTTAATCACTTGGGCACTGAGTTTATTCATCTGTGAAATAAAGTGGTTGGAACAGATGATATTTAATGTCTTTTTCTAGATCTAAAAATCTCTGGTTTTACATTAACAGGAATCAATCACATCTGTCTTAATTAAGGTTTTGTACCCACTGAGGGGGCACCTCTTTCTGATCATAACTCTGATGTCCTGAAAAATCTTGTTTCTTATTTGTCTTATGTATTGGGTTGTTGGAAAAGTCATGACATATTTTTTCTGTTTTTCATTGCAAAAATGCGTCATGCCCAATAAATTTTCCACCTGTGGAAAACATTTTTTTTCAGAAAAAATAGATTGGACTTTACATCAACTTCTACCCCTATTTATGCCTGGGAACTTAGAACTGAGGTGCTATTAATACAAGGAGAAAAACCCAAACCGGAAAGGCTGTATTGTCTGTTCACAGGGTCATACTTTTCCCATTTGGTCTCTCTCTGAGGCTTTCCTCAAGAAAACTGAAGTTCCATTAAAGAAAGGGCTTCAGGAAGGAAGCTGCTATTGTTTTAATGATATGGTCTAATTATAATAATATGATAGATTATTTACCAGACACTGAAGAGAGGAAATTTCAAGGTATCCCAGGTTTAGAAACTGCAAAGAATTTATTAAGATCCCACCGACATCACTGAAGGGTTCCTATCTAAAATTCTATGTCGTGACATTTTTACTATCAGCATAACTTCACTTATATCATAAACAGTAATTTAATGATGACAAAGCAAATCATAGCAGCAATAACTGCATACTTGCCAAGTGGTGAATTTACCACTGACTATCTATTGGCCTTCTTTAGAAATGTGCTGACTGAGTCCTTGGCTGAAAGGCCCGTTTTGGCGGGAGGGAATGTGCTTGCCCAGCACGCTGAATCTCACTGCCTCTTGTCTACACGACAGCCCTTGTCTTTCCTGCATCACCAGTTTTCCCCCTCTCCGGCAGCTTTGTTTTCTGCACACAAAAATGCTGTTATTTGTCCCAACTTAGGTAAATGAAAGCCTCTCTCGGTGCCTCAGCCCTGGCCAGGTACTGTCTATCTCCCGCTCCTTTGGCAGCAGGGCCTGCGGCCCAGAGCACATTCACGCTCTCTCTCCATCTCTTCTTCCCCCGCTGGACCTGGGGCTGACTCCGACCAGGCTCCTCCATTTCATTACTTCCTTTCCCCTTTCACGTCCCCACTGCCCAATTCAGAAGTCAGCTCTTGGTCCTAGCTGATTGTCCCCGTTTTTGAAACACTGTCTCCCTTTGCCCCCCAGATCACCACCCTCTCCTGCCCGTTCTTCTTCCGCAATGGCTGTTCCTTCTCGGCCTTCCTTCCTGAGTCCTCCTCCTTTTCCTTACGCCTAATGGTGAGATCCCCAGAGCCAAGTCTTCAGACATCTCTTCACTAATTACATTTAGTCTCTACACAACCTCAGCCTTCCTGTGGCTTTAAATACCACCCACATGCAGGTGAGTCAAAAATGCTTCTATGTCCAGGCCTTCCCTGACCATGCCTTCTAAAATAACGCCCCTTCCTGTCATTTTCTGTTCCCTTTCCCTGCGTTATGTCTTTTCCAGGCACTTCTGTTTCAGCAGTGACTTCATCTTATGTATCTATTGATGGGTTTGTTTATCATGTTCCCCCCTGGCTAGAATGAGGGCAGGATTTGGTCTGGTTCCTTTCTGTACCTCCAGGACCTAGGATCTGGTGTGGTATACGTTAGATACTCAATAAATATTTGTCAAGTGAATAATTAATGTCAAAATTCACTCTTTCAAATTGTTCAGCACCCGTTTCTTTTAGGTAACAGTGCCAGGCAGGCTGTAGCTCTCTGCGTGGGAGTACAGCAGGCTGCCTGAGACATTTACCACTCAGCATGCAGGTGAAGGGGCGAAGCAGGGTGAGCTGAGGGGCACCCTGCAGGGGTGGGGGGCTGGGGAATGGCAGCAATTCTAATTCATGTCCAAACGAGGGAATAGCAGAGCCAGCACAGTGCAATGCGGCGGCTGGTACTGGGGTGGGAAACAGTGGGAGGCGAGGGCCTTCTCCTAAGGGCACCGCGTCCTAACTCTCAGGTGAAGATTATAGACAAGGAGGCTCCAAACAGCACCTGAGGTTAGCCAGGGGGCCTATCAGATGTCCCCGAGCAGAAGGAAATTTGCCAAGCGCCCAGGAGACCTACCACCTCAATGCCTGTCTCCTTCATCTCAGTGTCGGATGGGCTCATGGCTGCCTGCCGATGGGTCAGCTGCGGGTGGGCTGGGCAGGACCTGCGGGGGATGCAAAGATCAATGAACAAAACCTCTTCCTTGGGAGTGCCTGCAGACTTACAGGAGATGGTAGGCAACGGATAGAAGTAAGAGCGTTACATAACATTCCATGTGCTCGGTGGAACCATGGAATCATAGCAAATTATATCTGAAAGGAGACTATTTCTGGATTGTGTTTAAATATAGAACCAGTCTGTTGGGTACAAGAAAAAGAACAATTTACCAGTCACAAAGCTCGTCATCTGCAAAATGCAGACTTTAAGCTGAATTCATTTTAATGTTTCTTTCCAGTTTTAAATTGCTGATTCTTAATTCTCCGACAGGTAGCCCTGTATAGATACATATATAAACATAGATAATGAAATCTCATTAATTTGGATTTTGCGGATTTGGAATTTATGATCAACTATCCTAGTGAGGCGAGTTAAATTTTAACTTTAATTTTGCTCTGTTGGTGACAGTAGCTTGTTCAAAACACACTGTAAACAAGTCATAAATGAATGCTCATCAACTTTAAAGAATAAAATGTTTTCAGAGTGTGCTGAGCTCCCATCAGAAAACAAATAGCTAACGTGGACATCAGACACTTGGACTGGTATTTCCTTACGCTTCCTACAGATTCCTGAACTCGGGCCCCCTGGAGAGAGGGGGGTGGACACACCAGGTCCCTGGCCCTCACTCACCTCCCCTGGGAGCCTCAGGAATCAGAACCTGATGGGACTGAAGGGAAAGCAAACCCAGCAGAACCTGGGCCTGGCTGCTTCTGCCCTGAACCGCCTACAGAATTTCTGGCTCTGGCAGTACAAAGTGCTTGTGAAAAGTGAGTAACAAAAAGGACGTATTCTCCTTTATTAATAGGTGATTATGTAAAATTCATTCCTTTAGAAAAACATATTGAATGCCTTTGTGCAGGAGCCACTAGTATATATCCTTGTTACATTACAGACTTTTCAGTGACACATGTTTATTTCACCCACGGCTCTTGGAAATACTCTAGAAGAACACCTCATTATTATACAGTTAATTCGAATCGGAATTTCAATTTCATTGTCTCAGATGGCTGCATGTGAACCTACCAGGCAAATGAGAATGTCACCAAAAATAGAAACTGATCAGGGAACACTAACATTTAGCAAAAGCATTTAGGACTCAGGTCAGAAAAGCTAAAGTTCAAAACGAGGTGCAAATCGAAAAAAAGCCAGGTAGTGACTGGAAACAGATCTTGGACACCACAGCACTAGAGGTAGTCATTATATCTCGGAGAAATCACGACAGAGTGAATCCTGAATGGGAGATGGGTCAGGGGAGCAGTCATCGGAGTCACGTAAGTCATCTGGCTGAGTCAAAACAAGACAGGCCCAGGTCCTCCTCGCCCTTGAACACGTCAAGGGCATTTCCAGCTCTGTCTTTCCTAACTCTGCTCACCTCACCCACTGTCTGACTGTCCAGATGCTGCTCATTCAGAGCCAGGCGACAGAAGGAGGTCAGCTTCTCAGGGCAGCCTCCTAACTCCTCCTGCCCCAAAGGACAGCCCCTTTCTGGGTACCCTGGAAACCCTTCCAGCATCACACTTCACCGCTAACGGCTCCTTAATGGGTATTGATTTCTTCTGGATTAGACTACAGTTTCCTTACTAGCAGGACTCACGCCTCAAACCTTTTAATGATATATAGTTAATGAAATGTGTTTGTTGAAAAGAATAACATTGTAGGAAAGTGAAACTATCTTGGAGAACTGGGGATGTATGGTCCACATTACCCACTGCTCTGAACTCCTTAGAAGACATCAAGGAGGCACTAAAATATGTGTGACAGGCATATTGATTGACTGACGAAAGGGAATGAGGGAGTTTTTCTTTACTGAAACCTCTCACTCTAACTTATATGTTCATAATGCATGAAGTTGATTAGTGCAAACAGTCAGGTAATGTGTCCCAAAGTAAACTCAAGACATACCCCACATCCCACGCCCCCCAAAAACTGTTGGGCCTCCTGTATTCTCTATCCTAATGGCATCACCATTTACCCAGTGACCTGAGCCAGGGATTTGGTGGTCACCCAGCACCCTGTCCTTACTTTCATATTTGATTCCTTTTCTAAAGATTCTGGGGCCAATCCCAATTCATGTGGGAAGGGGTTTTCCCTGCACTACCTCAAAGCAAGTCTCTGACATCAGCTGGGTGTCCTACAATTCAACTCAATTCTGACACTTCCTGGAGATGGTGTCAGACCCCATAGGTTAAGGATCAGTCTCAGAAGACTGTCCCATCCTTCAGGGGCCCATCACAAGGCCAGGTTGTCACCTGTGCTTCTGACCACCCGACTGTAGATTGCAGGTTCCAATGACCCCCTCCTTGGGTTCAATTAATTTGCTAGAGTGACTCGCCGAACTCAGAGAAACATTTTACTTACTAGATCACTGGCTTATTATAAAATAACATAATTCAGGAACGGCCAGATGGAAGAGATGCAAGATATGTGGGAAAAGGCTCAGAGCTTCCACGCTTTCTTGGAATCTCTTCATATTCACCAACCTGGAAGCTCTCCGAACCCCATCCTTTTGGGTTTTTATGGTGGCTCCCAATTGTAGCACGATTAATTAAATCACTTTCCAATGGTGATCAATTCAACCTCTAGCCCCTCCCCTGCCCAGAGGTCAGGGGTGGGACTGAAAGTTCCAACCTTCTATCTTAGGGTTCATTCCCCTGGGAACCGGCCCTGATCCTTACTTATCTAGGGGCTTTCCAAAAGTCATTTCATTAACATAACAAAATATACCTTTTAGGAAATTCCAAGGGCTTTAGGAGCTTTGTGCCAGGAATGGAGTCAAAGATATAGCTATAGATAGATAGACAGATAGATAGATAGATAACAATTATAAGTCACAGTATCACATCATCAAATTCTGTTGATGCTCTCAGATCCAACCCTGCCTCTCCTTTAGCAGTTTTTACTTGGTTCAGGCCTTAGCATCTCCACTCAGGCTCTGTGGTCATTTCTTAATTGGCTGCCTTGGTCTCACCTCTCTCCAATCCATGCCACATACAGCTTGGGATGATCTTTCTAAAATGCACATCTGTTCAAGTCATCCCCCTTTCTAAATAGTGCAATGACTTTTAATGCCTAAAAGATACAGTCCTTCCTTTATTGCATGTCATTCAAGGGCCCACATAATCTGGTCCCTGCCTTTCCTTTTAATATGAACTTTGGCCATTTGCTATATATTAATACATCATGCCTTCTTCCAATGCTGAAATGGTCACACTTTGAAATACCATGCCATCTCATCTCACCATGTAAATCCATCTTTGACTTTATTCATTGAAACTATAGGTTACCTTCAGGCCTAACCCAAGGACCAATTTCTTGTTTGACCACTCCTATAAGGCCGATACTTGGGTTACCACTATGCCTGGTAAGTCCTTCCATATATTATTGCTCATATACCCATTTTACCAACTAGATCTTCTCTGCTCTCAGAAGGGTAGCGAGGGACAAAGCAGTCTCTGGTCTAGGGAGAGAGCACTTTGGCATTTCATGTATCTCCACTGAAGGGAACCAAAGTTTTGCCGCCCTGAAGCTGCCTTTTGCGATATTGATTTTCAGCTGTTGATGAAGAAACATGACTCAGAAAGAACCTTTGGTCCTCCTCCCCATCTTCCTTTCCAAGAGATGCAGGCAACAAAACCCAAACCAAAACCACTTCCGGGAAGAAACCTTAGGATGGCGGCCTTAGGCTAATTTGAATTTTGAAATGTGGTAAATAGGGGGGCTTCAGCCTGCTAGCTACAATAGATGCCCCCTGTGTCCCGTTGTTTCTGAGTTGCCCAGCAAGAATTTGCCTGCCTTGTGTGTTCAGCTCATCCATTCTCAATTACCTGTGAATCGCCCACTCTCACTTCTAAAATCTAAGACCCGGTCCCCACCCCTTTTCTCCTTTGTCCAAAATGCCATATATACCCAGTGTTGCCTCCCAGTCTTTGGAATGTTCATACTTACGTGAATTCCCCATGCGTGGGTATTAAAATTTGATTTTCTCCTGTTAATCTATTTCTGTTAATTTGATTACTAGCCCAGCTAGAAGGACTGAGAAGGTGGGAGGAAAAGTATTCATTGCTTTTAGCTCCCACACCAACACCATAATAATCACTCAAATGTTTGCTGAACACTGGTGAGTGAATGATGGAAGAGTTTAAAAGAGAAGGAAAGAGTTTAAAAGAGAACAGCAGGAACAAGGCTCAGGAGCTGCAGTGAACTTGCAGTTGGCTGAGACCAGCTCAGGGTGTTTTTCTTCCTGATTGCCAAATTGGAGGTTTTTATGAAGGGGCTAAAGGTGAGGGAAGGAGTCAGTTTGAACAAAGCAGTGCTTTACTCAATAAGTAAAACATGAAATGAAAAAGAAAAAGAACTCAAAGACTTCTGCCTGGGACGCTGGAAGACTGGTGGTGCTTTCACAGAAAATGAAAGCTTGGATTGCACGTTCAGACCAGTTTCCACCATCTGAGCTTGAAAAAATGTCTACGAGGAAAAACGGACCGGTTACCTATTGTACAATGTGCTTCCCAATCCGAGGGCTTCCGCCATCTGGTGGCAGTTACCACAATTTTAGATTCCATTCTGTAAGTGGCTTAACACTCCAAATCTGTATCTGCACACTCCACGCACAGTGCCAGGCATGACGCAGCTCTTCAAACACGTTTCGTTGAATGAATGAATGAATGAATGAATGAATGAATGAATGAGTTGAGTGTATAAATCAATGACTCAAGGAGGCAAAGCTCTGTGGTGAAAGAGCTCTGATCTGAATGAAGGTCAACAGCCCCCGTGGCATATTGATTATTTTGAGCTAAAGTCACCTGAGAATCAGCACGGGCAGGAAGATCTGTCTGAGTCTCCTCTGCCCCGCTAACAGCAGGAACTAAATCTCCATGACAGGTGACCTCCCCGCTCCTGAAAGGCTGGAGCAACCTTATCACAAGAGTTATAAAACCCAGGGTGGAAAAAGCATGTGTAAACAAACCTTGGAACACCTTTGCTAATTTATCTAAGGAGTGCCCAAACCTGCTTAGCCTTCTGTCTAATAAGCACTGATCTTCTGTCCTGTCAGTGTCTCACCAGGGCATCGTTTCTCTAAGACATATAAAAAGTGCCGAGTTCGAGCCCCTTAATTGAGCCCCATTTTGTGATCTGAGCACCATATTGTTGATTCTCCCATGTGCACATGTTTGTTTCTTTCCTCCTGTTAATCTAGTCTTGTGTCAACTTCATTACTTTTTAAGTAGTCCAGCCAGGAGAACTAAAGAGGGGTAAAGTGGGGGTGGCGGGGGGTGTCTCTCCCACTGCCCAACGGCAGGCACCTAGCTCCACACTATTAACTGTGGGGTGATCCTAAGACGGTCCCCAGTGCTGCTGCAGGATCTCTAAGTAGGGGCTCTCCAAGGACATGTCCAGCGATGACACGATTGACGGACGCTTCTATTTATTCATGTGAAAAAAACGAGGTAGTCAAGCTTGATGAAGTGTTATCTTAGCTTCTTGAATAGATACAAAAAACATAGTTTTTCTGGAAAATTAATAGCTGAGACCAAAATTCCTTGGAGGGTCACAGCATAAGAAGGTTCATCATAAGAGGCGACGTGCAAACTTTTGGCAGTTGAACTTGAACACACAGCTGGAGGGACCTTTCTGGTACTGACCTCTGTTCCCTTCTGACTGTGTCTTCATCTCTCCTCCTGCATATTTCTTACCACGCCTTTGCCGATGCCATGCCTCCTGGCCCCCAGACTCAGGGTCCCTCCTACAGCTTACTCGACCCTTCACTCGTGGGTGGGAATCCAACAGTGAACAAGTATTACTATGTGGATTTTTTAAAGACTAATGTAAGGCTTAATGTATGGAATTATGATATTATATGTTTGTCGAACTTTCTCAGCTGAAAGACAAGACCAAGATGAAAGGACACTTTTTAAAAAACTGTGTTCCTAACATAAGGTCTTGCATGCAATAGACACTCAGTACTTTTTAATATTGATGTTCGTAATGAGGAGTTCAAAAGCAGACCTGTAATAATGGAGTGGTGTCAAAGGAACACAGGAACCCGACTGAGGAAGTGCCAAATGGCCAACCTGAGCAACCGAAGAAAGTTAATATTGGATTATAATCCAAAGTATAAAATAAATATCCATGAGTCTATCCTGATTAAAGTATTGAATAAATAATAAATGGAGGGGAACAGACAAATCTGTACAGAACCATTTCAAATAACTTAGTAAATATTCTGCCCTCGAGGTGAGCGTGACACCCCCCTCCATGTGTGTGGCTGTGCACACACCACCAAATAGAGCGTGGAAAGGAGGCGTGAAAGAGTAACTTCAGGGCGGAGAAGCCTGACTAATAACCACTGCAGCCAGATAATCCACAGCACTGAGTCACCAATAGGACTTCCCTTGATAAGACTTGACGTCTGTGCTCTTTCTCCAGAAATCCATAACCCACGTGTAATCGCTAGAAAACCATCAGAGAAACCGCCATGGAGGCGCATTCTACAAAACACCTGGCCAGTGCTGCTCAAAGCTACTCAAGTCAGGAAAAACAAGGAAAGTCTGAGAAACTGTCACAGCCAGGAAAGAGGAACCTTAAGCAACCTGATGACTAAATATCCTGTGGGATCGTAGATGGGATCCTGGAATAGAAAAAAGACATTAGCTGAAAATAAAGGGATCTGAATTAAGTATGGACTTCAGATAATAATAATGTATCAATATTGGTTCATTAATTGTAACAAATGTACCAAATTAATGTAAAATGTTAGTAATAGGGAAAATGGAGTATGGGATATGTGGGATATTTGGGGATATTTGCAGTTCTCTATAAGTATAAAAGCTATTCTAAAATAAAGAATTCTTTTTTTTTAAAGCGTAAGTCTTTCCTCCCTCCCACCCCCTACCCCCCCCATCAGACTCAGCACCATGTAGAGACAAGGAAATGTGAAAGTATTATTAAATACCTTTTGGAAAATTAGATAGCAGAAGGATATATTAAAGAAGCAGGGATTTTTCAATCTAGGAAGGAAAAAGATAAAAGATGGTTTAGGTACAGTAAAATATATATATATATATTCATTTGAAAAAAACATTGCATTACAGAAAATATAGGGAAAATACAGAAAAAAGCAGAAAGGAGAAACAAAAGCTTTCATAATTTCACCATCTAATACAACTACTATTATTATTTTATTTTCAATTTTTAAAATATGTACATTTTTTGGTGGTTTTTCTCATGTTGTAATCATACTTGATATACAATTCAATTTCTTAGAAGTTTTTCCCTTTTAGTTGAAGGTAAATCTTACATGGGGTTCATTGGTTTCATTCTGTATTTTGGACAGAATTAAGTGAAAAGGAATTATATAGTTTCTCAGGACTATATGAATACCCCAAATTTGCCTGACTTTTCTGGGGTGTCCTGAAAAACCAGAGGGGAGGCACATGATATCACACAGGAGATTAGTGGTGTATCTTGCCATTTCACTCTGGAGGGGGTGTGATATTTAAGAAACAAATGAAAAAGGGGAAAAGTCCATTGTCAGACATGAGCCACAGAAATAAGAGGCAGGGGACTAAAAGATCGGAGTTGGAAAATACTTTAGGGGAATTCGGAAAGGGTAAACGTTTAAGGAGAGGTATGAACAACTACAAAATGGCAAGGAATGAGAGGGCTGTGAGGGATCACCTATTGTGCAAATGTGATATGTGAAGGTGATGGCGGAAGCAAGAAGGTGGAGTAAGGGGTCAGATTAAAACCTCCTTCGTCACTTCTAGGTTGGAGCTTGAATTCAGACAGTACTGTTTCTGAAGAGTTGAAACAATGGCTATTTTTCAGATAAAAAAAGTTTGACATCTTAGATTCAGCCAGATGGGGGGAACCAGAAACAGGAAACATTCTTGAGTACACACTGCCACCCAGTGGTCCAATGTGTATGATGCACAAAGCATTTGCAAAGGAAAAGACAAAGGAAGATAGGAAGAGGTTATGATGCTAGTGTTACAGCTTTAGGTTCAGTGAAGGCCGGTTCTCATGCGATCCAAACCTGAATCACACCATTGTTTAAAATGCCAGAGTAGATTTTAATACACGTTTTCAGCATTTTCCGATAAGCATTATCGGAGGCTTTCAGCAACGAGAGAAAAATATGATGTGTGCCTACCGCCACATTAGATACTAAAGTCTCATCAATGTTAATGAAACTTACTCGTATGTCCATGAATTTCCAAGAAGACAAGTCAGAGATACTTAGCTTATAATGAGGGCTGTCAAGGCAGCGATGAGAGATTCAGACCTTGATTCCCTGGGAGTGCTAAGAGCTTTGACATGAAGTCTGGGGAGAATTACATTTTTGGCATAATAATGTTGAGTTTCTCTTCATCTGAGGCAAATCAATATATCCACAGGAATATATAGAGACCAGGGATGCAAGTGGGGTCATTTACATATGTATTGAGACCATGTTTCGGTAGGGATTTCTTAGTGGTTCAACCCGGAGGGCCAACATCTCTCGGGGTAACTCCGTAAGACTCTTCTGGTATTCTGTGGTCAAATCTAAACCTACTTATTGCGTCTCCTAAGAAAAATTAATAGAATTTATAGGATTTGAATGACATTGAAAATCCAAGGAAAACTAGGCTGGGGCTTTATTTTTTGCTATGTTTATGCAGTATCCTCTCCAAGAGGTTTATTTCATCCCCCTCTGAACCCCTCTAGATAGGGAACCCACCAACTAATGTGCTTCTCCTTTATTGTCTGGGATTTATTGATCTAACCCCTTATCAGCTAATAAGTCCGCCTATCCTTATTTCATGGATGTTGGCCAAAGACACAAGATGCCTGAGTCAGAGACAAAAGACTTCGTTATTCACAACTAACCAGCAGGATGAACATGGCATCGGAGCTAGCTCCCCCTCTACCCCAAGTCCCATGGGGGCACCAAGGAAGGCCCAGCTGTACCTGGTGCACACACAGCAGGTTTGTGAACACAACAGGTTAGGAATGCTGAGCTTGGGGAATCCACAGCTTTTATAGTAAGTGGTAACAGGTCCACCTTTTTTCCAAGGTGGTGGACTCTTAATCGATGCCTCATAGTTGCTTGCTGCAAAGGCAACCCTGAGAAGTGGCCTGGAGGAAATGCAGTCAAAGGCCATGCTGGCTACTGAAGGCCCATGGAGGTTGCCTTTCCCAGCATTCATACCAATCCAAAATCAGCCTCACTATCATTCCCACTGGTTAGTTCTTTTCTTTACCTATCCATTCTGCATTTTGTGCTTCAGACATCAGCAGTGTGCTATCTGATTGCCCATACAACGCCTTTTCTCCAAGCAAATAATTTCTAATCGCTTTGACCGTTCGTCCCATGATGGGGCTTTGGGCCCCCTCACCATCAGCATTGTTTTTCTCTGAACTTGTTTAAGGGTTACTTCCTCAAATAGACTAATTAATACTCCAGTCACTAAATAGTCTAATCACTCCAAAGCAGTATAGAAACATTATTTCACTTATTCCAGAAGTTGACCTCTAGGCAGCTGCCTAAGATTCCATGAGCTTTTTTGGCACTCCCATTACTTTCCACTGAAAAACACTGACTTTTAACATAAACTGCTATTAAGTCACACACTTAAATTCTATTCGATTGTTATATCAGAGGATGGAAGTTCCATGTAGTTTTTTCATTGAAGGAATTATCATACCAACCAGAATTCACTGAATATAATAGAAAATGTAAGAAGAGTAAGCTCCTTAAAATAGCTGTTATTTAGCAGTTCAAGCAGAAAAATGTAACTCCTTATTGTGTCCTGTTTTGTGAATTATGGACCTCTCTATAGAAACTGTTTGTTTTTTGTGTTCATGCAAATGTCGTAGATTCTCATGTTTGTTTAAACAGAACCCAATAGTCAGAGACTTTTGCTATTTGGTCTTCCCTCCCCACACCATGTACGTACAAGGACGGGGAGTTGACCATTTTCATCTCTGCTCTGACAAAGAAAACTGACATGTATATATACTTTGCAAAAACAGAAATGTTACTTTAAATATTATAGCAGGGCAATAAGTTTAAAAATTGTTTTTGAATTACGACTAAATTTCAAACACACAGAAAAGTAGATAGTACTATGAGTCCCCAGGTAACAACCACTCAGAGTCAACAATATCAAGAGTTTGTCACATTTGTATCATCTGTCCCTATTATTATTATTAATGTATTTGCTAGCAACTCACAGACAACACATCAGCTTAGCCCTTTGTAGTTCAATATAGATCAACATGGATGCTTTCCCCCAACTGCATTTTTGTTAACATCTAACAAAATTAACAGTAATTCCTTGATATCATTTAATACCTAGTCTATATTCAAATTTCCCCAACTGTCTCAAAAACATGTTTTTATAATTGTTTTCTTGTCATACAAACTAGGTCCACTCATTACATGGAATTGTCATGTTTCACAAGTCTCTTTCAATCTAGAAGACTCCCCTTTTAAGATTCTTAACAAGATCAGAAAAGTGGATCAGCCTTTTTTACCACTCTGAATTTGTGGCACCCTAACCTTAATCCTCGCTCCCCCATCTCTCCTACACACTGGTAGGCAGCGTGCTTAGATTCAGACTCAACACTTGTGGAAGGATAATGTAAAGGTTATTCATTCTGTGTGCTCCCTACTCCCGCAACTGTGAAGCAGCAATGGCCAGTTATCTCGCTTATGATTAAATCATGCTAAGGAATTATCCATTGACTCTTACAGAAGTTTCTTCCTTCCTTTCCTTCCTTTCCTTCCTTCCTTCCTTCCTTCCTTCCTTCCTTCCTTCCTTCCTTCCTTCCTTCCTTCCTTCCTTCCTTCCTTCCCTTCTTTCCTTCCTTCCCTCCCTTCCTCCCTTCCTTCCTTCCTTCCTTCCTTCCTTCCTTCCTTCCTTCCTTCCTTCCTTCCTTCCTCCCTCTCTCCCATCACCACTCCCCCACCCCACCTTTCTTCTGTCAAGAACATGAGCTAAATGTTGTCAAGCCTTTTAGATATCTATGAACTTAGTCACATGATTTTTCTACTTATAATTATTGCTATTTAGTATCCTTGATAGAAAATGTAAGCAACAGTAAACGTATCTTGCAGCACAGCCTGTTGTGGATTTTGATTTTTTTCATTATCATTAAGTAAGCCCTTTTACTTTCAGCGACTCTCATAGCAGAGCTGCCCATCTACCTTAGGTCCTGCTCCTGCTGGCCTCTGGCGACACCCACCCACTCGCTGGGATTCCGAGGGACTTCTGTCACCAACTTTGGTTGGCGATGCATGATGCTCTCTGATTTTTTCCTTCTGCTGTCTCGTGAGTCTGTTTGGTTTTCAGTCAGAGTTTAAAAGTGATAATTCAAAACTGTTACTATGATTACAAATCTAGACTATCTCCCCACAAATTATTTAGTAAGATAGCTAGTTAGAATTGCAGATGTTTTAAAGAGGCTGAAGGTCATTGTCACAGAGCATATGAACAATTCCTGAAGTCTCGACGCCTTTTTAAGGGTTCTTTGCCAGAAATAACCTTTGCAAGGACCATTTTATAACCCAGAATTGTTTGTTTTGTTTTGTTTTGAAACTAGAGGAGGAGGAGGAACTTCTTTCCCTAGCATGTGACTTCTTTTATTTCCTTCTCCAGCAGGCGGAACAATCTCCAGTTTCAGAACCAAGCACAGGAATTGCACCCACCAGCACTGATAGAGAAAAGCGGGCCTGAAAAGCTCAAAGCTTACAATATGAAAAGTAAAGGACAGAATAAGAATTCTGGCAAATAAATTCTGGGGCATATGCAGCTCCAACTACATGTTCAAACAAGCGCACAGCTTTTGGAGGGGAGATGGACAGTGATAGTGAAGGAGGTTGCCACTGAGATCCTCAAGTCAGTAAGATCTGCATTAATCACTGAGTATTATCAGGGCCAAATTTTCTTCATGGACTTTCAATAGATGTGATCTTTGGAGGGTTATAAATCAAAATCTACATAAGTAAAATTATATGAATAAAAGCAGGGTGAAGAAAAGATAACGTACATACAGATTCCCTCTATATATCTCTCTCTTATTTCTTCTGCAGTAGGTTGGAAAATTAGATGTGATCTCCCATAAAGCTGTAACAGAATATAACACATTTTTTGTTTTGTTTTGTTTTCCTGTTGTGGAGTCTTTGTTGAATGGCTGAAGTTGAACAGTGGTCTGATATTCTAGGCACAAAAAGCAGAATTTCTAAGTGGACGCCCCAAACAATTCCTGGTACCCTGAAACTATCATCTACCTGCAGAGATTCAGGCTTTACAGGGGGAAGTTGGTGAGAATTACTTTAAGGAGCATTCAGGGCCTTGTGCATTTCCCTTCCCTCCTCAAAAGAACCCCCACCTCCCCCAGCAGAGCCAGGGGTAGGGGAGCTGCTACAATAAATTCATAGGCCCCAGATGGAGCCACCACTGCCCAGAGTGCCACGTCAGCAAACCAAACTTTCTTGTGCCTTCAAATGCTCCGCCTGGCCAGAAAAGCAGTTAATCCCCGACCACTAAGCCAAGTCTGGACTCTATACTTGGGTCCTTGTTCCTTCTCACCCCAAACAAGGCTGACTGTGTAACCCAGCCACTCAGATATTTTCTATTTTTCTCTTCCTTGTTCTTTATTCCTTATCTATAAAAGCTTCCTGACTCCCAGCCCTGTTTGCATTTCTTTGAATGGAGACTGTCTGCTTCATGAAGTGTTAAATCAAGTTTGTGTCACCTAAATTGTCACTTTAATCATTTTTCAACAGAACTAAAACAGATCATGCAAGAAGTTTTACTGAGCTTGAGCTGTGGTTCCCAAGTTTGGGGGTTGCGACCACCGTGACCTGTGCCTGACTCTCCGCTGTTGAAAGTCTAAATGAGACGACGCTGGCAAGTGGCTGGGGCTGGTAGAACGGAGGAGAGTGAGGGCTACCTGGGAGCAGTCTGCGCACAGACGTGGAGGGGCAAAGCTGCTGCTCCCTGGGGGCTAACGGGCCATGGCTAGACTGGAGCTGTCTTTATAAAGCTTGCCCCAGGGAACACAGCGGCTGCGTGGAGCACACCATCAAAGCGGGGGTTAAACAGTCGGCGGGAGGGCACTTTGTCTGGGTGTGTGTATGTGAAGGGGTCAACTGAAGAGTCTCCCACTAATGTAACCGATCTCCTTCCTTACCATCAAAACTCGGGCAACAGTAGGTGGGAACGAGGAGCAAGGTAGGGGAAACAGAGAAGAAACAAGCCTTATTCTTCAATGCCTGTCTGGTCTGAGCTGAGGAGAGAAGCTTTAAATGTATATCCGATTGAACTTGTTAATTTAAGATTTATCACAAGTTGGAAACAGGTAAGGCTAATGATGGATGGGTAAAGTAACATGGCTGAGCATCTTAAAACATGTCTCCATTACAAATGTTCTTTCCTTAGAATGACTTTAATGTATCATTATTATTTAAATAAACTCAACTAAATATTGGAGCTATAAAAGTACAGTAATACCTAGGTTTGCGAGCATAGTTAGTTCTGGAAACAAACTACTTGTATTGCAAGACATCAGGTGTTTGCCATGTTAAAATGTATTAGAAATGTTTGCTTGTCTTGCGGAACACTCACAAACCAAATTACTTGCAATCCAAGGTTTTACAGTACCTGGTAAAAACTGACCACACACACACACACACACAGTATTGGGTCATTAAAGGGCCCCTTCCTCCCCCTCCCTCCCTTCTCTCCTTTCATAGACATGATCACAACGTGTTAGCATCTTTGCCAGAGGCTGATAATATGAAGATGAGTAAGACACGGCCCTTCTTTGGAAGCTCATGTTTGCTAGTAGACAGGCACACAGGCCAACATTCAAGTCAGTACTCTAAGGACTATACAAAGTGTACAGGAGGCTGGGAAAATGTGGTGACACGGGTCCAAGTCTTAAAGGACGGTTGTGAGTTATCCACGAGAAGTGAGGGTGAGAGTTGCTGTGTACACAAAGCCAGCATTTGGTACGAAACTGGGGGCAGGAGAAACACGGCTATGTGAGGTCATGTAAGGCCCACTGTGCACCCAATGACACAAAAACCAACAACAAAAAATGTGTTCACTTCTTTGGATACAGCAAAACTTTCCTGATATGGTAGAAGGTGGGCCTCCGGGCATTATCACGGCCCCTCGCCCTAATGGCACAGGCGCTCTTGCTTCAACCCATGGCCTGGCATACCACTCGCTGTGCATGTGCTTTGGTCATATCTGCAGGAGGACACGAGAGTGCTGTATTCACTTGGACATATATGGTGTGCACAGCCTTGGTACTCCTTGTTTGCTAGTTTAGTAGAAAGCCTAAGTGAAAGGAACCTTGAACCCAAACTGAGTTCTAGTCAGTCTTTGAATGCAAGGCAACCTCTGTGGCATATTCTAGGAAATGAGCAAAGTACAAAATGGCTGGAATGTATATTGGGTTGTCGGAAAAGTCATGACATATATTTTGTTTTTCGTTGCAAAAATGCGTCATGACTTTTCCGACAACCCAACAGCACGGAGTGGGGAGTGGGGGAAATTGAAGAGGTAAGCACAGCAGGACCGTGACAGCACGTACAAACTTTTGTGAGTGGGTCTTGATCGTGGAGACAGTGGAAAAGCCATAAAATAATTTTGAGGGGTGTAATACAACCAGATCTGCAATCACTAACGGCAGTGCAAGAAAGGACTCAATGAGGAAGGACTAGTTAGGCGGCTGCTCTAATGATGCAGGTGAGAGATGACGATATGAGTGTCTGTGGACGTGGAGACAGAGACACCGGGACAGACGGTCGATGCACAAAGTCTGCAGTGTGAGAATGGAAGGGGGGCGCTCAGACACGTCCCAGGCTTTCTGGATGAGCGGCAGCATGAATCATTTCATTCTCGGAGCTAGAATACCAGATGGGAACTGGTTTGGGAGAGAAAATCATGAGTGAAGTTTGGAGGGTAATGGATTTTTGAGGCCCACAGGACATGTCAAACAAGCAACTCTATCGCTGAGTCTGAAGATGTGTTTTGAAGTAGGAAACTCGAAAGAATCAAGTTACCTTGTGAACATGAAATATTACGAAAACAAGGGCGCTGGGGTCAGATGAGAAAATACAACTCTAAAACCGTGCTTAAAGGAAGTGAGAGAATAGGGAAGTACTGGTAAGATATAAACTGAAGCCATGTGTGGTGCAAAACCAGGAATTAAGAAATTGGAGGGTATTAAAAACTCAAAACTCAACTGTCACCATGATCAAGCCCATTTTCTACAAATGCTCTCATGAAATGACAGTCCTCCTGTTTTGTTGTTGTTAGAAAGGGAGGTGGTATTTTGAGCTATAGTCTGCTGGAAATTTTACCTGTTTGCTAAAATACAGGGCATCCCGGCCTTCTGACAATTAAATAAAACAAAAAAGCCTGCGTCAGATTCAGATAGGACATAGTTCACCTCAGGCACTTGGCACAGAGACAGAGGAAATGTGATGTAAGCATTTCTTTCTTGACAAAGAAAATACATCTAAGAGAGTATGAAAAGTTTGTCTCCACACAACTGACATGTGAGCACCATCGGTCCAAACGAAGTGGGTTAGTTAGGAAAACGTACTGACAACTGCCTTCCCTTCATTAGGCAGTGACTTAACGGAGAACAATGCATTACTTACATCAGCTGCCTTGTCCTTGAAACTACAAGTTTGAAAGCACTGCTTATACTGGGATGTGCATGCTTTAGACCAGTTCCCTTAAACACACACAGTGGGCATATGGACCGCTTACCATTCTTTACGGGCACAATTTTCACAATTTTATACACACAAATCTATGATTCCATTTCATCTGTTTTGTGTGGATTTACATTAGCTAGGGCAAAGGGGCGATATGTCATACATAGCAAATCCACATTTCCTGTTTACCATTTAGCGTGCGCGCGCGCACACACACACACACACACTAATACACAGATAACTGAGCAGTGCTTTTTTTAAATATTACTTATACTTTATTTTTTAAATTATTATTAGTTACAGATGTACAAAACAATGCAATAGTTTTTTTTCACCCCTTACAAAGTAACTCCCCCTTTCCTCCTCCCCTGCCCTCCCACCCCTGATATCATACATATCTATTACAATTCCATTGACTCCATCCCCACACTATATTCCACATCCCATGACTATATATGTGTTAAATTATAGTTGACATATAATATTGTTCAGCGGCAGCTTCAGATGTACAGTGCAGTGGTCAGGCCACTACACCGTCCATGAAGTGGTCTCCCTAAAAGGACATGCATCTGTCTGTTCCCCTAAAAAAAAATATTTACAACCTTATTGATTATATTCCCTAAACTGTCTCTTCTGTCTCTGCAGTAGTATTGTAGTTATCAGTTTGTGTTGCCTCATCCCTTCCCCTTCTCCCTCATGCCCACCCCCATCCCATCTAGCCCTCATCAGTTTTTTCTTAGTGTCTCTAAGACTATGTCTGTTTACATTGCTCATTTATTCAGTTGTTTAGATTCCACATATAAGTGAGATCATATGGTATTTGTCTTTCTCTGACTGACTTATTTCACTTAACATAATAGTCTCTAGGTCCATCCATATCGTTGCAAATGGTACGATTTCATTCTTCTTTATAGCGGAGTAATACTTCATTGTGTAAATGTACCACAGTTTCTTAATCCAGTCGTCTACCGATGGGCATTACAATTGTTTCCAAGTCTTGGCTACTGTAAATAGCGCTGCAATGAACATAGGGGTGCATATATTTTTTCGAATTAGTGTCTTGGGTTTTTCAGGATAAATACGTAGGAGTGGAATTGCTGGGTCAAAAGGTAGTTCCATTTCCAGTTTTTTGAGATACCTCCATACTGACTTCCATAGTGGCTGCACCAATCTGCAATCCCACCAACAGTGCAGCAGGGTCCCCTTTTCCCCACAGCCCCGCCAGCACTTTGTTGATTTATTGATGCTAGCCATACTGACCGGAGTGAGGTGGTATCTCCTGGTGGTTTTTATTTGCATTTCCCTAATGATCAGTGAGGTTGAACTTTTTTTCATATGCCTGTTGGCCATCTGTATGTCCTCTTTAGAGAAATGTCTCTTCATTTCCTCTGCCCATTTTATAATTGGGTTGTTTTTTTGGTGTTGAGTTGCATGAGTGTTTTATAAATTTTGGATATTAAGCTCTTATCAGATATATCGTTGACAAATATATTCTCCCATTCAGTAGGCTTCCTTTTTGTTTTATTGATGGTTTCCTTTGTTGTGAAAAAACTTTTAAGTTTGATATAATCCCATATGTTCATTTTTTCTTTTATTTTCCTTGCCCTTGGGGATGTATCAGTAAAAATATTGCTCAGAGTAATGCCTGCAAATTTACTCCCTATATTTTGTTCTAGGAGTTTTATGGTTTCAGGTCTTACATTTAAGTCTTTAATCCACTTTGAATTTTTTCTTGTATATGGTGTAAGGAGGTGGTCCAGTTTCATTTTTTTGCCAAGTGTCAGTCCAATTTTCCCAGCACCATTTATTAAATAGATTATCTGTACCCCAGTGTAAATTCTTGCTTCCATTGCCATAGATTAACTGTCCGTATATACATGGATTTATTTCTGGGGTCTCTGTTCTTTTCCACTGGTCTATGTGCCTGTTTTTATGCCAGTACCATACTGTTTTGATGACTGTAGCCTTGTAGTATGTTTTGATGTCTGGTAGCATGATACCCCGACTTTGTTCTTATTTCTCAGGATTGCCGAGGCTATTTGGGGTCTTTTATGGTTCCATATAAATTTTAGGATTATATTTTCTATTTCTGTGAAAAATGCCCTTGGTAATTTGATGGGAATTGCATTGAATCTATATATTGCTTTAGGCAGCATGGACATTTTAACCATATTAATTCTTCCTATCCATGAGCATGGTAGGTGTTTCCATTTATTTGTATCTTCTTTTATTTCTTTCTTCAGTGTGTTATAATTTTCTGAGTACAGATCTTTTACTTCTTTGGTTAAATTTATTCCCAGGTATTTTATAGTTCTTGAAGCAACTGTAAATGGGACAGTTTTCTTAATTTCTCCTTCTGTTAGTTAATTATTGGTATATGCAAATGCCACTGATTTCTGAACATTGATTTTATATCCTGCTAGTTTATTGAATTCGTCTTTCAGTTCCAATAGTATTTTGGTTTTTTGTTTTTTTTAAAGATTTTATTGGGGAATCAGGGAAGGGGAACAGACAAGTTGCTGTCTTTTTGTTCTTCAGTCTAGTTGTGGAGGACGTTGCTTCACTGGCCCATGTTGGTGTCATCATTGCGCTCTTCCCGGATGAGGCAGATCGGTCGCCAGCCTCTTGCTCACCGTGGCTATTGGCAGCTCACGCTGGCTGCCGGCCACTCACTGTAGCCTATGGCAGCCCACTGCAGCAGGGGCTGCAGCCTACACCATCGCTGGGGCTTGCAGCCCAGCTCCAGGTGGAGCTGTTGTTAGCTGTAGAGGGCAGTGTCACTGGCCCTCATATGTGGGATCCGAACCAGGGCCGCTGGCATCCCAAAACCAGCTCTTAACGTATGCGCCACTCAGCCGGCCCAAGTTCCAATAGTTTTTTGATGGAGTCTTTGGGGTTCTCTATATACAGTATCATGGCATTGAGCAGTGCTTTTTGAAAGTGCTGGACTTTCACAGATTGGTGGCATTCTCTAAGAGTTCATAAAAAGGAGGATGGATGCATTGAAGTATAACTCTTGGACAATCAAGTGAAAACAAATGCCAAATCCCGCTTTGAGATATAAAATTATATAATTCAGATGTCACTGTCACCTGATCATCCAGCTTCTGAGTCCATGGGTATTCTTAATGTTTTTGTCACGTAACACAGAAGTTTCTCTGAATTTACGCCCCCCGCAACACAAAATCTACTTAAAGAATAGCAGTTACTGTAGAGCAAATGTTCCTAAATGTCTTCATCTACCTGAGCTACAGTATGTTACATCTGAAGTAAAAGCAGCACAATTATTAACTTTAAGTGCCCTCTTTTTTTTCCTGTACCAGTAATACAGAGATAAAGATTGGTTCAACTTTAGATCAAGAAAAAGGGCAGAGCTTTTTGTAGAAATACTGCTCCCTAGTTCATGTGTTTTATAAAGCAACAGGGCATACATAGAGAATGCATTCACTATGCTGCTCTTCACAATTTGAAATTATAATTAAATAAATTGTAGTTTGGTAATTAATACCTGCAAAAAAAAATCACATCATGAACTCTCATTTGATTTCCAAACTTAATTTGTCTGCTTGATAAAATGACAGCAATATTTCCTATGTGCAGTTAAGTAGCAGTGCTCAGACTGAAAACAAAGTTATTAAAAATCATGACTGTGGGGCCGGCAGAGTGGCGCATTGGTTAAGAGCTGGTTTTGGGAAGCCAGCGGCCCCGGTTCAGATCCCACATATGAGGGCCAGTGACACTGCCCTCTACAGCTAACAACAGCTCCACCTGGAGCTGGGCTGTGCGAGCCCCGGCGACGGTGTGGGCTGCAGCCCCTGCTGCAGTGGGCTGCCGTAGGCTACAGTGAGTGGCTGGCAGCCAGCATGAGCTGCCAATAGC